>CM070622.1:4400798-6800798 GCA_036346255.1 Ampelocalamus luodianensis
AAATCTTATTGCCGCCGTATAAGTGAACTCCGCGACAATGGTTCGGAGATACCCGCTCACCCTCCTTCTCTAGTGCCGAGAAAAGGATGACTAGATTCATGACACAACACACGAGCGGTTGCACGAGAGAGGTGCGAAGAATACAAGAAAATCGATAAGTTTTGGTCTATATGTTTTTAGATACTTTTAAGGCGAGACACCTCTACCAGCCGCCTAATAAAGCACATAATGAACAAGCGGTAACTGTTAATTCAAAACCAAATAATTGTAATGTTCACAGTCGCAAGTCACAAAGTCACGCAATTACTACGCGAATAAGCGTGCGCGTGCATGTGTGACTTTAGCTATTGTTCTTCTCGTATCACCGGATGCCATATCTAGGGTGAAAAAATAGCTCGAGACTCATGACCGAAGCTCGGCTCGAAGACTCAAGCTTGGCTCGACTCGGCTCGTTTTCGATCCTAACCATATCTCCTATGTTTTAAGAGGTAGTAATATATTATTAATTGGTTTCCACCACTTTACTAGATAATATAAGACTAAACCGTACACGCTTTAATCGATCGAAAGGACTTAACACTCATTACGTACCTCTCCAATCGATACTTCAATTAACAGTAGATAGTTACGATACAAGTGGAGAAGGATTGAGAGGCGGGAGGAGAATGTAGGCGGGGATAGAAGAAACAGGGGAAGGGAAAGTTCGAGTGCTATCCGGCGATTACAAACGTCATGCCCCAAAACCGAAACACACCATTCAATAAGTATGACTCTCCTCAGCGAGGCCAAGCGGGCGGGACCACTAAAACAAACTCGAAGCGTACGGCGCGACTCGAAACAATCCGTCTTGGGATAGCGATCGGACAGCTTGTGCTTGCGCCTGTTGGCCCGCTCTTCCTGTCGACAACGGCTGCTTCTCTGTTCCTTGTCATGCACTGCTTCAGGGTATGTAACATCCCCCCTCCTTCTCGGCCTGCTTGTCCCCAAGCCGGAGCATGAGGGAACCTCCTCTGGAGCTCACTGAGATCTTCCCAAGTGGCACTAGCTGGTGATGACTCTGACCATTGTACAAGGACTTGAGTGCCCGAAGTCGACCCTGCTCGATGAAGTCTCTGTTGCAGCACCCGAACTGGCACCCGTGCCTCGGCTGATTCCGGCAACTCCCTCTGCACCTGTTCACCCGAGGCCAAAGCTTTCTTGAGCTGCGATACATGGATCACCGGATGGATGCCGCATGTTGAAGGTAACTGCAATTTATATGCCACAGCACCAATTTTGCGTTCAATCTGAAAAGGTCCGAAATACCGAAAAGCCAGCTTTTGGTTAGATCGCGTAGCAATTGATGATTGCACATATGGTTGTAGTTTCAAGTATACCCAATCCCCTGGCTCAAAGCTCATGTCTGAACGTTTTAGATCTGCCTGAGACTTCATTGGTCGATTCGCGATTGAGTCTTTGTTTGATAAGTTTGTCATCGACTCCGGTTTGCAACCAAGCAGTCAAATCTGCCGAAGCACAAGAAGAGGAATCCACCACTCCAAAATGTCTTGGACTATGCCCATACAAAACCTCAAACGGAGACTTCCTCAGAGTAGTATGATACGAAGTGTTATACCAAAACTCCATAATGCGAGCCACTCTACCCATTTCGTCGGACAAGCGTGCACAAAACAGCGAAGATATGTCTCCAAGCATTGATTCACACGCTCCGTTTGCCCGTCAGTTTGTGGGTGATACGCGGAACTCATGCGCAATTCAGTATGAACTAGCCGAAAGAGTTCCCTCCACAGAGTACTGGTGAAAATACGGTCCCGATCTGAAATGATAGATGCGGTGAGGCCGTGTAACTTGAAGATATTGTTGACAAAGGCTTGAGCTATCTGTAGTGCAGTGAACGGATGCGCAAGTGGAACAAAGTGGGAATACTTGGAAAATTTGTCAACAATCACCATGATGCTGTTAAACGAGGCTGATCTCGGCAGTCCCTCTATAAAATCCATAGATATTACACGCCAAGCATGATCGGCACCGGAAGAGGTTGTAGGAGACCGGGTATTTAACATGCTCCACCTTCGTGTTTACACTGAGCAAGCGCAACGAAAGATTGAATATGCTTCTTCATCCTCGCCAAGCAAATAGCTTTTAGTTTTGATATACGTTACTTGTATCCACGAATGTCCACCAAGAGCTTTGGAATGCATAGGCTGCAAGATCTTGTGTTGTAATCTGTGTTGTTGCCAATCCATATCGCCCCTCATAACGCAAAAATACCATCTTGCAATCGAACTTGGATGAGTACCATTCCTCAAACTCAGCTCTGCTAACACCCGACTAGTCGCACATCTTCTTTATAACTTTCCGCTAACTCAGTCAACCACATAGGTAGACAAGTAGATACTGCGAGCAATTCTCCAGAATTCCCCGAGACTTTCCGCGATAATGCATCGGCGGCTTTGTTTTCCTCCCCTTTTTTGTATAACAATCGATATTGTAAGCGCGAGCAATTTTGTCATGGCTTTGTTGCCCGGTGTGATCAAACGTTGATCCTCCAAGTGCACCAAGCTACTGATGTCGATTCGATAATAAATTCGCATCTTGCAAATATGAGCGCCGATGTTCCACGGCGGCATAACGGCTAAGCTCTCCTTCTCATATGTGGACAAGCCACGTATGCGAGGTCCCAAAGCTTTGCTCGGATAAGCAATTGGGTGACCATCTTGCATCAAAACCGCCCCAATCCCTTTGTCCAAGCATCTGTTTCAATCGTGAAGGTCTTCGAAAATCGCAATGCCAATCTGGTCTGATGACTAAAAATTGTTTTCAGCGCTGAAAGGACTCTTCCTTCTCTGCGATCCATACAAATACAACATGTTTCTTGAGTAAATCAGTGAGGGGGCGACTCATCAACCCAAAATTACGCACAAATTTTCTGTAATAACCCGCCAGCCCCAAAAACCCACGAACTTCCTTGATATTTGTCGGACTCGGCCAATTCTTCACTGCCTCAATGTTCTTGTGATCTGTAGCCACCCCATGTTTGCTGATGACATGACCTAAGTAAGTCAATTGTTGCTTGGCGAATGAGCATTTAGACCTTTTGATCTTGGTGATGTGCATCTAAAATCTCAACACTTGTCGAGGGTAATCTCATGAGTTTGCAAATCAGTACTATATATCAATATATCGTCAATAAACACAAGCACACCTTTTCGGAGTAAGGGAGAAAGGATAGTGTTCATCAGACCTTGGAAAGTTGCTGGTGCACTCGTGAGCCCATATGACATTACTCGGAATTCAAAGTGTCCATGGTGAGTTTTAAAGGCCGTTTTGTGCTCATCTTCCGGTTTCATGCGGATTTGATGGTAGCCTGCTCTAAGATCTAAGCTGGTAAACCATTGGGATCCAGCTAATTCGTCAAGGAGCTCGTCAATGATGGGTAAAGGATACCGATTTTTGATGGTGGCAGCATTCAAATGTCTGTAATCTACACAGAAGCGCTGAGTTTGATCCTTTTTGAACCGATATCGAGGCGAAAAAGGACTTGTACTAGGTTGTATGATCCCTTGATTAAGCATTTGGTGACTTGTTTTCAATCTCGTCATACGTAGCCGGGTTGTAACGATACGGTCGAAGATTGCGGGTTTGATACTGACGATAGAGGAATAGCATGATCAAAATCCCTTGGTGGTGGTAAGCGTGTGGTTGAGAAAATAGGTGATCAAATTGCCTCAATAACGCAAAATCAATTGAGGTATCTCGTGTCAAATTCTCAGCGCTCCCGGAAAAACAACTGGTTGGTTGGTCGGTTGAAATGCCCCCTCCTTCTTTATTGCGGCCATACGGACAACATTGATGAAGACTTGGTTTGATTCCCTGTAGACAAACACTCTTGCCTTGATGCGAAATGCGACAATTTTTCACCAGTGAACATTCATTGGGCTACATTGCTCTAACCAATCAATTCCCAATATAGCATCATAACAACCGAGAGGCAGCACTCGAAAAGTAGTGTAAAAACTGTGTCCTTGAATCTCCCACATACAACCAGGACATTCCTGTGTGCATTCCAACAACTCCCCATTAGCTACACGCACTGTCACCGGTTTGATCGCTTGACGTACTCCGTTCAACCGCTGAGCTAAATTCTCGCTAATAAAACAGTGAGAACTGCTCGAATCCACCAACATAACAACCATTTGTTCTTGCATTGTACTCTGCAGTCGAAGTGTTTTCGAATGGTGCGTACCTTGCACTGCACTTCCCGAGATGGACATCAAATGCATCGGTTGTAAACCTTCCTCCCACCTTATTTGAACCACGGTCGGTTTCGACAACATCTCCCAGAGTTCCTCTACCACATGTAGCTGTACAGTAGGAGCACATTTGTGCTCCCTAGACCAGCGTTCTCCACATGTACGACATAGCCCCTTTGCCCGACGATATGTGCGGAGAGCACCAAGCTTATCGTCCAGAGGACCAGCTCTCGCTCCCTCAATACCTCGTCGATCGTCCGGCCGATCATGCACATCGCATAATGCCCCCTTCCAGGCGGCATTGGAAGTGGCATCGCTGTACGCATGCTCGCACGTGCGTTTTGCGTGTAATCTGGACGACGAGGATCACGTCTGGTTGTCTCCAAAACTTCCTCCTTGTAAACAGGCAAGCGCCACAGCAGTGTCCAGATCTTGCGGCCTATGTAATACCACCGCAGATCTGACATCGCTACGCAATCCATCCACGAATTGAGTGACAAAAAATACGGGATTCCAAGATGCATGATGCGCTAGCAAATTATGCATGAGCTCATTGAATTTCTCTGTATATTCAGTTACTGTATTGGTTTGTCGCAGTCGGGTGAAACGATCGACCAATTGTTGGAACTCCTCCCTACCGAACCGGCTGCACACAGCATGCAAAGCTCTCCCATGTATCAAACCGTGTATGTGCTTTGGATGCCTGTAACCACAACAAGGCTCCACCCACAAAGTACATAGTGGCCACATTAATATGAAATTCTGGTCTAATGGAACAAACCCTGAAATAGTTCTCACATTTAAGCTGCCAGGCCTTCGGTTTTCACCATCAAACGACGAAAATCCAACACAGGTGGAGGATGGTGATGATGGTATGCGCTCTGATGTCTAGCAACATCACCCCCAGCAGTAGTTCTACCTCGCTGATCGAACTCCTCCTGGTAGCCTACCGATCCAAGGATCAAATCCTTGCGAGTCGTCGGTATTGCCTCGATCGAAGGAGATTGCGGATTCGTCTTGCTCTCAAAGTGGGTTTCGGTCGATGAAGAATCGGTGGCAAATCCACCGATGCGGCGTCGGCGCCGGATTGCGGGCGATGTGGGTGACTGCGACCTCGGTTCCCCATCTCGTCGTAGCCCTTCCACGATTGATTCCATCTCGGTTTCCACCTCAGTAACTCGAACACAATGAGCTTGATTCCTCCATGGTAGCATGAATAACCTCGTCTTATCTTGCAATACCTTGATCGACTCACTTTGCGCTAAAATGACTCTTGTCAGTTCTGCCATCTGCTGCTCCATTTCTTGCGAGTGTGCCTGCGCGCGCGTCTGGTACCGCGGACGATCCAGGGTGTCGGGAACGGGCTCTGATACCAATTGTTACGTACCTCTCCAATCGATACTTCAATTAACAGCCGATAGTTCTGATACAAGTGGAGAAGGATTGAGAGACTGGGAGGAGAATGTAGACTGAGGATAGAAGAACAGGGGAAGGGGAAAGTTCAGAGTGCTATCCAGCGATTACAAATGTCATGCCCCAAAACCGAAAACACACCATTCAATAAGTATGACTCTCCTCAACGGCCGAAGCGAGGCGGGACCACTAAAACAAACTCGAAAGCGGTAGCGGCGACTTCGAAACAATCCGTCTTGGGATAGCGATCGGACGGCTTGTGCTTGCGCCTGTTGGCCCGCTCTTCCTGTCGACAACGGCTGCTTCTCTGTTCCTTGTCATGCACTGCTTCAGGGTATGTAACACACTCGTGATTCGTGATCGCAATTCTTACCATCATGCGTTCTGCATACGCTTTGAGAGCTATTTCTTTGGTGCCTTACAAATCGCTAGGAAGATATAAAAAGATGGTGGTGGGTGAGGGGTGGGGGCCCGAAAAGAATGGCTTGATTTGGTTTGCCGATGAGTTTGACATGCGTGCATGTACTTTGGTTACGACCGCGTCGATTCCAGCTTTAATTGCTTTCATGCTTTAGCTCAAGGAACCCATCTGACACACCTTTGGAGTCCCCGACTTCCTGCACGAGCACCGCGACAGCGCGACTTGACAACAAACGACTGAAGAACGCCACACCCGCGCTCGAATCCTCGAGCATATCCATCCATCCATCCGTTCTCACATGCCCGTGAGTCCCGTGACTAGCGCGGCCCGGCCCGGCCCGGCCGGTCACCCCCACGCCCAACACAACACGACGCCGCCGCTTCCTTCCACCGTTCCGCGCGCGCCGATCCCACGCATTCGGCTACTAAAACGCTACGCATGCGCGGCACGATCGAACGCTCGGATTCTCGGAGCACACAACATAGCGCTTCCGTCTCGGCCGCTCGGTAATCGCCGCGCCAGGACAACCGCGGGCGACGACCTCGCCCCCGCGTGGCGCCATCTGGCGCTTTCGGCCACGCGGCCCGTCAAGTCGTCAACCGTAACTGAAAGCAGTCCACCTGACGCCTCGTCGCCCCGTTTCGCTTTCGAGTTCCACCCTTCTTCCCCCTTGCTTTATTCCCACATCGGCCACCTCTCCCTCTCTTCTCCACCCCTCGCACGCACCAACCCACCCGCCCGCATTTCCGGATGCTTTGCTTTGCCCGCGATTCGATCCAAGCCTGATTGGGCGACCTCTTGTCCTCTCCTGCGGGGTAAGGGACCATGGGCTCGTCGCCGGGGAGCAGCTACGACTGCTCCTTCAAGATCCTGCTCATCGGGGACTCGGCCGTCGGCAAGAGCAGCCTCCTCGTCAGCTTCGTCTCCGCCTCCCACATCGACGACGACATCACGCCCACCATAGGTGCGTACGGGATCCTCCCACCTCGCTGGATCTCGTTGATTCGTGCCTCCTCCTGTGCTAAGTTGGCCGCTTCCGTGGCTTGTCCCGATTAGGGAACACAACAGTAATAAGCTTCTTTTTTTGTCTCGAGGGAGATCGGTGTTGCCGTCAACAGTGTCGTAACGTACGTGCCTTCCCTGTGAGATGACAGTACAATTCTTGGAGGGAGCCGAGGGATCACCGAACTCGGCAGCATCCATTTGTGGCAGCAGCTTTGTGTGCTGCTGTTTCAGGCACTGTACAAACGGAAACCACGGCTAAGATCGATACTACTTAGTGATTGCTTTTGTCTGTGTTTTGGTGATACAGCTGGGTGTAGTTCTTCTCTTAGCGTTAGCACCTCCGTGCCACAACCTTAATTTCAAAGAATAAAGTGTGGATAGATATGGTGTAGGTGGAACAGTGAACCAATCTGCTTCTTTGTTAGGGACGCAGGAGATTCCACCATCTTGTTCATGGCGCTACTACAGATGAGCAGCAACCAAAGGCACAAGAGCTGCTCCTATCTCTGTCACAAAGACAACAAATAGCACTACCGAGAGTACTAGCAAACTAAACAGAATTGAACAGCCTGATCCTGAATTTTCCTCAAGATTGATTCTGTCTTGTGGTCATCCTAACCATGAATTATCGATGGTGATTAGTTCAAAATCGTGCTCGATATTTTTCTGGATCAAAATTGTTAATGGGGGCAAACCTTCTATTTGCTTGCCTGGAATGGAGTAGAATGTATGGTTTATTACTTCAGTAGTTGGGCAGACAAAAATCTTCCCTTATGCTTTGCAAACTTATCAAAATGGTAATCCTTTGCTTAAGGTGATAGGACGGGTTGATGCGTACAAGTCACATATATTACATTTCCTAATAGATTTAGTGACAATGATAGCCTCATGTTGAGTTGATCTATGTGTTAGTAAATAAGCACAAGTTGAGTGGATTGCCAAGTTTCACGTCAAAAGATCACAGTTAAATTGATCACTTTTGTCATATTCTTATGTTGATTTAATCAAACTACAGGAAGCCAATCTAAAGGATAGAAATTTTGGAATTGAAGCTTCCCTGTTGTCAGCAACACTAAAATTGAGTGTTAAGAACTTGTTATCCTTTTAAAACATAAACTCACTGCAGCAGCAAGTCATGGATGCCTTTAGGTTGAAATGAAATGACAGATAATTTATTCATTGAGGAAAGCTCCAAACTTATCCACAGATGAATGTATGGTTTAGATATAAGATATTCGCTTTTTGAATAAAATATATTAGATTTAATCTAGGTGTCGCCTGGCTCATGGAAGTAAATGTATCAACTGATTGTGCACATAGTTCAACAAAATCTCTTTCAACTTTATAGGTCAAACTGCTGCTTTTTAAAAAGCCAATATAATATGTTTTCCGATTGTAGCAGCACTAACCTGACCTTATGTTCTCAAATAGGAACACTTTCGTTATGGTCTCATGTTCCATTCATTGTATAAGCATGCCTTTTTGTTGTATTGTTCTTATTGCTTACTTGTCTGAACTTACTTTTGTTTCACACCGATTGCCAGGCGTTGATTTTAAAATCAAAATTCTCACTGTTGGTGGGAAGAAACTGAAGCTGACAATATGGGACACTGGTATGATTTTTGTCTTTTTTTTTGTTACTGAAAATGGTGTTCACATATTGGTTTTGACAATATTTTTTGTATGTTGTAATGCTGTTGCCTTTGCCTTTTCGTGGGTAATTATTTTTGTGTACCTTCAGAGTTCCAATACAACATATGTGTACCTCCAAAATTACAAACCCACTTGTCCTTTGCGAAGGCTTTTTTCTTGCCCTAGGCATAATGCCATAATGATCATTATGTGGGCTATTTTTGCCCCAAAAGGCGGCTTGTCTTGTTGCTGGAAGCTGCCTGCCCTGGGCACAACCATCTTGTTCTACAAAGAAATCAGTATAGTCTAAAAAACATTGTGTTTCCTCCTATAGTGATCAATGAATCTTACTACACAATACTTGTCTTATATCATATCCTTGTACAGCCTATATCATGTAATGGTGTCCCTAAGATTTCAAGTGTTTGAGCACCTTGTTATCCATTGTTTGCAGCTGGCCAGGAAAGGTTCAGGACAATCACTAGCTCTTACTACAGAGGTGCTCATGGAATCATTCTAGGTATATTGATTACTTCCAAGATACACCCATCAATTAGAAGCTCTTAGCCATTTATCATGCCTGACTTGAGAGTATATTTGTATGCCCATCTCACTACTATGATATAACACCTTACTAGATCCTAATACTAACTCACCAACATATTCGCTATCTAGGATCTTGTGATGCCACATCTAAGTTTACAATAAAGGTTGCATTTAGCGTTATGAGTTTTATTTGCCTTGGACACCTCAGTTTACCTGGGTTAGGATGTCTGGACTACTTCAAGTTAGTTGGTATATGCATGTTTCCTTTCCATCACCGCGATACTCTGTCATAGTTTTAATGATTCCATTTGTGTGCTGATTCGTGGATATCTTTTATGAGAGTGCTGTAAACTTTCCCGTGTTCACATCGTACTTGGTTGAATTTGCCACTGAGGTGGCACCTCACTATGAATATGTACCAACTTACCAGCTAACCATTTTTGTGGTTGCATATGGGGAACTGAAAACCTGTGCTGAAATTAATGGTGCATTGATACTGAAATGCTTGTTGTGATGACTTGTAGCAAAAAATGCCTAGGAAGAATTTTGTGTATCCAAGCCTTACAATCTTGCTTTTATTCTGCGAAAAGTGTTGCAGGTCAACTCATAGAAGTTTAACTTTGTGCTATTTTCTTCTGTTAGTTTATGATGTCACAAAGAGAGAAAGTTTCACAAATTTGGCTGATGTATGGGCCAAGGAAATAGAATTGCACTCAATAAATAAAGAGTGTGTCAAAATGCTTGTTGGAAACAAAGTGGACAAGGTATCTTTTTTTCCTATCTAAATCAAATTGTTATTTGGTGTGAACATTGATCCATTTCAGCTCATGCTAATGTTTTCCATTTTTAAAGTAGAAGTATTAATTGGTCTATATATAACATGGTGGATCACTTTTTGTAACACATTGTAGTATTGTACAAAAACATAATATCACTTGAGCCCCTGATGAGATAGATGACTTTCGGTGTAATAAAATAATGGAGGTTAACAATGCCAAAAATATAATTATGTAAATAGAATGGGAGAGGAAAAGTAATTCGTCAATACATTAATGTGAGATTGTTTCTGGATCCAAAGAAAGAAGCCAGTTTAGTATGGTTAATACTTGGCCATTTACAGGAATTGCCACCCAGCCAAGATGATGTGACAGTGCATAGTTCTGATTTTGATGGTTCTACTTTGCAGGACGAGGAAAGAATGGTGACAAGGGAAGAAGGTCTTGCCTTTGCACAAGAATCTGGATGTCTTTTTCTTGAGAGCAGTGCGAAAACAAGAGAAAATGTGGAGAAATGTTTTGAAGAGCTTGCGCTTAAGGTACACCTGCAGAAAGATACTATGCACCATAGCCTTAGCCTCTCTAGTCTCTACCCTTGTACCATCCAAAATTTGCCTTCTAAGAACTAGTAGACACATACAGGTTGACTCGTAAAGTTATGAAATTAATTCCACAAAGTAGCATTATTGATGTTAAAGCTGAACAAATCTAACAGTGTGCTTCAGAGTTGAAGTCTTCTGGCATATAAGATTTTCTAATATTTGTTGTTTGAGGTGCGGGTTAGTCCTGAGCTTATTCATGTCTTAACAAGTGGTATCAGAGCTATGCCATAACATATCTTTTGTTTTTCATGACAGTACCATCTTCTTCATGCATAAGTGTTGTGGAGCAGTTGTGTTGTGTCTTGTTTGCAAACTGGTGTAAGTCAATGTTTGTGTTTCTTCCATTTATGCTAGGGTGGAAACTACCAGCCAAATTTAGGTAGAGCGTGCTTATCCTGGTTATGCTATGTAGGGTGAACTTGGTTCTCACCTTAGTATATACACTTGCGATTTTCTTTGCTCCTCTTTCTCCCTCAGACCCCTAATAAAGTTAGTGTTTGCCCCAGTTCTAGTTTATATGTTTTCAACGAAAGTTCTAGTGTGCATGTGTATGTTCAACCCCTTTCTATCCCTATTCCTGTTGCCATTCTTTCGATGGCTTACTGTTGGGACTCGGGGTGCACTCATTCTAATTGTATATGGATCACATATTCACATCCTTAATAGTCTTTTGTGTTTAAATGTTCCATGATTAGGCTATATGGTCATACCCATATTTTTTTCTCTTCATTTCTCAATTCTCAGGACATGTTCATTTATTGATGAATTATTCATTGATTATGATTTCTTCTTTGTTGTGTGTTCTTCATTTATTGAATAATGACTTGTCACCAGACTGAATGGAATATTACTCGTGACTCATATGGGTAGTGTCACCTGTGGTACCAACAAGGATCATGCTTGAGCCAATTTGTTGGTCTTTCTGTCAGATGATTGACTTGATGCACTATACTCGTAAATGTTACTTTTGCACATGAGTGCATGTGCATTGCTTATGTTCTTTGTTATTAATAGTGCGACATTTTATTTTTTTGTGTGTGTTATGTTGCTTGGGCATGTGAATGCATGAACTATATCCTTGAAGCATACAACTAGTACTGCTTTCTGCCCACTGAGTTGTTTGAACTAAGCCACAGTTCGCCTTGGTCATGAATAGCTTGGTATTTGTTGTGCAGGATTTTTAACTTCATGCAGAATAAGTCCTCTATACCATATATATGTGGTGAAAAGAGTCTCCGTGTGAAAAAAAACTCTTCCAGCTCGGCAGGAAGAGTTTCATTGAAAATATATTTTCTACATATTATGAGGTTTAAAACAAGATGCAAGCTAGCTGTAGGGTCTTCTTAGTACCTTTTATGTCACAGGGTTTGTACCTTGGTCAAATTGTGCTCGGCAGAACATTGTTTACTTCATGGTAGAAAATATCCCACCTTAATTCATAGTAATGAATATCGTGCTCCTCTGGTTAGACAAAATGTAAATGCCATGTTGTGTTGACCTATTGCAGATTCTTGAGGTTCCAAGTCTCTTGGAGGAAGGTTCTTCAGTTGTCAAGAGGAACACTCTGAAACAGAAGCAAGAGAACAATGCAAAACAGGGTGGAGGATGTTGTCAGTAGTTCCAGTTATTGTATGCAACCAGCTCATGATGCCTAGACCTAGTTGCTCTTGAATTCTGATGTAAATGAGTTGTATCTAAATGCCCATTGGTGCAACCAATGCGAGTAAATGGAGAAATAACCACTTGAGGTTTTGGTGTGAATGGTGAAAACTAATCTGTACAAAAAATACCTGATTTTTTCTTGTTTTCTTGATGTAGCAATTTGGTTTGCAGCTTGTAATGAGATCCAGTCAGCTGATTGCTTCCATGCTAGTATGCGTGGAACTGATACAGATGGTACATAATTGAGGAGTTGGCTCTGTTTTCTGGTATCAGGTATAGTTGGTTAGCTATGGAAGCTCTGCATTCATGTATTAAGCTGCCGGCTACAGCAAGTTCTTCTCTCAGTTGAACTGAGTTTAACATTTCAACTTATGGGAATCACTACTCTTGTTTTGGCCTTGATGTGCATAGCAATGTCACTACAGTGATCAAACAGCTGAAGCATGGTTATTTTGTAGTTTTTTTTTTGGGTTAGGAATGGAATCTTATTATTCTACTGCACAGTAGGCCGCATCACATGCAGCTTATCCTTCCATGTAGATGACTTCTTTCCTGACTTTTCTTGTTATCGTTTCCCGGATGGACGCGATCTCCAAATGTTGCATCATAAACAGGAATACAGGATCACTTGGAGGAGGGTGATCCACGGCTGGAACCTACAGCACTTCTGTCTTTATTATCAGATTTTGTTTTCAGGTCATCATCTCAACTGTACCAATGCTCACAGTCACATGTGTTCAGGATAATTTGCATCTGTTCATGTACTTGCCTGCGAAGTCTCTGCATGCTTTCGGTCGGGTTGTTCTTGTGAACATTGAGGGGACAACCATGATAGGCATGGGCTGATGGGCTACCAGAGTAATGCATGTGAATACGTGATGCATGCAGCCACCACTAGCATTTCTTTTGCACGGAAGGGCCTTGGAAAGGACGATCCCGTGACCAAGAACTGATCCACCATACACGGCCTCTTGCTAGCACAAATGCACCGGTGTACCTTCCACTTTGTCCTGACCGTCCGATCAAAATCTAGACAGTTTAGATCACTGCACGCCAGAAACTAGGGTGCGCCGTCGTTACACAAGAATGTTGATCTTTTCTACCCTCTTTCTTGTCCTTTGAGTTGAAAGGCAGAGGATGAAGATGTAACCCATCCATGATCCATGCATAACCCAAAAAAGAGAATTGATCAGTGACAACTCTCTTCCTCAGTTTTCTTTCAAAAAAAAAACTCTCTTCCTCAGTCACTTCCATACATATATGGGGCGTCTAGTTTACCCGTGTCTAAAATTCACCAAATCGCAGTCACTTTTCTCACCATTGGATCAAGATCTTGAGGCTCACATTCTATCCCCTCTCACCTATATAATTCCCACACCCACATCCCAAACCTTAACCAACTCGTGTGCGCCTTCTGTGTGCCCATCGCCACCTCGCCGCCATCTCCCACCGCCTCTGCAGTGCGGGCAAGCTCTCTCCGCGCCGCCTTCTCCTCCGGCCCTTCTCCAAATCCATGTCACCGTCGTCGCTACTTTCTTACTCCTCTCCAGCATGATTCCCCTGCGCCGCCCTCTTCCTCGTCTCCGGCAACTACCATCGCCGGGTTTACCACCGCTTCCTAACCACTCCGGTTCCTTTCGCCCCCGCCGACCTCCACCGGCCACCGCCTCCTCTGCCTCATCGTCATGCTTCCACCACCGGCCTCCTCTTAAGCCCGGGCACCGTGAACCAAATCCTAAATGGGTGAACCGCACCTAATCCGCTGACCACCGCCACCATCTGCCGTCGTCGGAGAGGATGGCGACGCCATTCTTTGGAGAGGAACAATCGCACGCATTCGACGCAAGATCCAACGATGAGGAAATTGACTGTAATTTTTGACATTTTCAATCACATGTGAATTAGCAAACCCGTACATATATACATGCGTGCCGCCACAAGTGCCCTTCTGCAAATGGTGGGCTAATCAGTCAAGGTATCAAGGAAGAAAAAGATGCATTTAGCCAAACTGAAGGGACAAGAAAGGTCCAAGCTGCCCCCATGCATGGCAATCACAAGAAAGACTAGGATCCACGCGTATGGCAAAAAGAACAGTGGCTGAGTGGCCTGACCTAGATTATCATATCAGCGTTGGCTTCTCCGTTCTACTAGGACAGAATAGATTCAGATTTTTCACTGGAAGCAGGTTCAACACAATCCAACCAACGAGTCTCCTCTCCGGGGTAGGCAGCAAAATTATGACAACATTTTGGTCTGGTGGGCTCGCACACTGATCTGTTCTGCAGAATGGCTCCAGGAATAATGCAGGGGGAGCTGGGGTCGCGGCCTCGCTGGTCTGTCCATGATTTCCACAGATACATGGCGCGGGCTCCACTCATCCAGCGGTGCAAGCGCAGCCCCTTCAGTGTACGAAGACGGTATTCAATGACGCCTTGGTTGTAGATCATCTGATCATGTAGTAAGGCTAGCAACTTGCAAGTGGCCTTCTTATCAACAGTGTCTAAGGCAAACCACAAACAGGAAGTAAACCTATAAACTCGATCCATCAGCATGCCAATTGGACTTGTAATATCCTGTAAACCGTTTTGATGAAAATCAAGCATAAACCCACTTGTAAACTGCGACTCTGGTTCCCAACCATGCAAGTAATTTACCATCATAAACTGCTTTCACACTAGACACTGTAATTATGTTGAGTGGCAGGTGCAATTGTGTACTCGCTTACTCACGCGAGCATACACTTCATCGGTGTTGCCCGGTGGCGCGACAGTGACCATTCCACCGAAAGCGAATAAGTAAAAGGTCTCCCTGGCTCATCTCACCAATGTAAACATTGCAAAGGGGGTGTTAGGTACACGAGAAATCAGCTGTTACGAGCAGACAAAATCACCACGAGATCGGCTCGATGGATCTGAGAAATTCAGGAACCTGACAGAGTGAGAGTACTGTTCGCTAGCTGTTTATTCATTTTGTAAATTCTCGGTGATTTTCTTGATAGAATTGCTCGTTACTAGTAGCAATTAATATTTCGTGATCATTAGCCGGCACCCTGATTCTGATTACACGAAATCAAAAGGCGGCCACTGGTGTTCCTTTTCAGAATTGTAAGCGAATGTATCAAGTAGCTATAACAAAAAAAAATCCCTTGTGGTTATGGGCCAGGAACAACACGTGTATCCCTGTGAATTCTGTGGCCTCTGTCCATCGTGAAGCGTCAGCAGATCGTATATGACATTTTAAGAGCCCTGTGCGAAAAAATATAACGAGATCTTATAAATAGAAAAAGTGAGCAACAGTGTTGTTAACGTTACCGCTAAGTTTAGCTAGCCTATTCAACATATTTATCAACATTATTATCAAAGTTAATTTCTATAAAATATTGTTGAAAAATAGAACAACACACATATGTGCAGTTGACCATGCAGCACACCTTTGCCATCCAGGCCTGAGCATCAGCCATTAATTCTGGATCGAGAAACTCGTTTGACGAGAATTCTTGACCAGATCAATCTTTTCAGTCAAAATCAAAGTCTCTGTCAAAGTAAACCCACATATCCAATGTTGTTAAAATCACGACTCTAGTTGTAGAATCATACGATTCTACGATCCTACAACATCAATACGATCCAAATCGCACCTAGTAGAATCGGGTATAATCACGGTATAATCATGGTAGAATCGGGTAGAATCACGCATCACCTCAAATTATAAAAAATTTAGGTGTTTGGTTATATTCTATCCCTCAATTCAAGTTGTATGATAAGTACTAAGTAATTAGTAGGTTAGACATTAAGATTTGAAGGTTTGGAATAATAAAAATTATTTTATTTATTTATTTTACTTTTTATGTAAAATGTTCAGCTAATAGCAATGTTGTTAGAATCAATATTTTAGTTGTAGCTTTGAATGATATGGAATCTAAACTACGATTTAGACATTTATCAATCAAATTTTATGTTAAATGACCAAATAAACACTCATATCACTCTTGGAATACACGACACATTTTAAAAAATATATTTTTGGTAGAATCAGGTAGAATCTTATATTCTACGATTCGATCGTAAAATGCGATCTTACTGGAGTGTCCCCGATCCGAATCAGAATCACGATTCTAACAACCTTGTACATATCAAAGGCTACATCTATAATGGTTATGAACTTGCAACCTATATTCAAAGGAAGTTTATTACCTTTTACTCCGCCCAACCGGTATGCGCCGGTTTGAGTCATGAGGCGACCGATTGTGGATATTGTCCACCGATTATGGGGTTTTGACGGTCCCGACCGGTTTATTGGTCGGAAGACATGACGATTTTCTCGTGATTAACATGAAAGCAGTTATTAGCGTATTTGACAACTTCCGACAGTTGGCTAAAAGACGTAACGGTTTAAGACTCTGTTGAAGAACATGCGTGAATATTAGAGACGCCTTTAGCGGTATTAACTGTCATCCTTTCAATAACTATAAAGGGGTAGCCCACATACTCAATAATCATTACGATCATTCTGTAACACCTATTGTATTCTCATACATACGCTCAGCGTGTTCACAACAATAAAGAGTCTTCCTTTATTCCTTTTTGACAGCGTTCTCACATTATTACCCATATAAATTCGATAAGGAAACATGTGTTCCGGTCATAGAGACCGTTTTCTTCTTTTTATTTGAGAAAAACCGTCTTCGGTTCGGTTCTGAATTATGATCTCTATCTTCATAGCGTCAATCAACTGAATAGTGACGAATAAAGAAGATGCTTCAGTATCCATCGCTGGTAGAGTAGAGAGCACGTTCGCAGGAACGGCTACACAAGCCTGCTCCGTCTCCAAAAACGAATCGAAACAGGAGGAGGTGGGCGTATCAATACGGGCACATATGATTCGGATTCGCGTCGGGGTTACGGGTCCATAACTCCATATGGCTCTTGAAAGACGGAGCTTTCTGTGGGAAAACGGCGAGGCCGAGAGGACGAGCTGATCCGGCCGGTGCGAGTGACTTGATAAAAAGGAGCGTCGCACGAGCGCGACTATCGCAGAGGCTGGAGCCACTCGTTCGAACGACTCCGACGACGATCCGCGGATGTTACGTCCATATGAATGATGTACGTGTAGTTGGTTGGGGAGTATACTCCACGCCGGCCTGAGATCTCATCCATAGTTTTGATTACCGGACGATAATCAACCGAAATTTGGGATTGTCGGTTATATCAGGCACGGCAAAAGTTCAAACTAGCAAAAAAAAAAAATAACGGATTTGTTTGAATTTGATCTTTTTAATTTAAAATCCGAAAAATGCAAATTTTAATTTGAAATGTTCAACCAAAATTGACCGAATTTTTTTCCATTTTTGGTCAAACCGATCCTACAGGTAACCCCCGGTAAAAAAAATATCTAGATTGGTTACCAAAACCCTGGTCTCATCGCGTTAATTACTAGTTTTAGCTCTTAAACAACTTGTTCTTGAAGCTTGGTTAGCTCACACCAAACACATTTGTGGTGTCGTAATCAAGTGATAAGCTAGCCAAGGGAGGACGGCCTGGAAGAAGATAATGCCAACCTACGGATCGATGCGATGATTGATGTGGTCCAAGCAATTAAAATATCCAAAGATGAGAGAGCCGTCCTTGATTGATCAGCAGGATGGGCCGGCTCTGAGAGCTCCACGTCAGCCTTTTTGCAAAATGGCACCTGTGTTCTTTGAAATCGTGTTGTCGCACGAAGCTTTCTGTCTCCTTCCTCTTAGCGCATCACAACACGTTTTTCCGCACTCGCACCCACGTCCCCCCACCTCCGCTTGGCTGCCCTCGCCTGCCATTCCTCACCTCCTCCCCGCCCTTAGTCGTGTCGCACACGTGCTCGCTTTCTTCCCCGCCGTTGCGCGGCACTCCTCCCTCCTCCCGCCTTCCACGCTGGTGCCGTCCTCCCCTTTGGTTGTCTCCTCCCCTTCGCCCATGCCCCGCTGGCCCCTCTTCCCTTAGGCCCGCCGTCCGCCTCCTCCCCCTTCGCCCACATCGCCCCCACTGCCCTGCTCCCCTTGACCCGCGTCGCTCCACCTCGCCGTGCTGTCCCCGTCTCCTCCCCGCCTTCTATGCTTCCGTCGCTGCTCTTGGGTTGCCAGACACCTGAATCCTCGGGCGTCATAGACATCTCCTTCCCCCTTCTTCCTCGTCCTCTCATGGAGGAAAGGGAAGAGGATGATGCCACCGGAGATGGGGACGGCGGGAATCGGCTAATCTTTGAGATCTTGCTGTACATAACTGCTCATATTTTTAGTTATGTATGGCCACTTTATCCCAAAAGAGTCATGCGTGAAAAGAACTACATTTACATATGTCGCTCCCAGTTGTTACCCTACTAAATTAGCTTCTTGTTTGTCATACAAAATGCGCATGGTACATGTAATTAGTAAAACCAAGCCGCACAAAGATGACTACCAACGCCTCACGTTAACTAGGTTCACTTAGATTCATGAACATACTAGCGCTGCGAAGCGCGCTGCACCATCTAGTATATATAACAGTTCGCTGACAATAGCGGATCATCCTGCCGAAGATTCAAACGAATTACATATTACAACCTCAGATCGGCAAGCGTTCGTATGACTGAAACCTGAATTGCAGCATGCGTGCATGTTACGACTTAGGAGACTTTGGGAGAGAAGAAGAAACAGGGAAGATAGAAGAGAGAAGGCGATGTGCAGTGTTGTTGTAGGTGTATAGCTATTAGCTAATGGAATAGCCCGCTGCTCTTGTCTGTCTCAAGAGTTAGTGATGTGGACCGGTCGTCAGGCTGGCAGAAGCAGCACGAGGCCTCTGGACGCATTGCCAGCGACGCCAACAGCTCGAGTACTTGGCTTTTGTAGGAACCCGTGAGGCATATTCCACGGAAAAGGAGCTGGAAGCTGCGTTTACTTCCTCCATAATCCTCTTGGAGCTGTTGCTCTGATCTAGCTTACCAGCTGGCTCACTAGTTACTCCCAAATGTGTCACCAAAATTGACCGCAAGACAAACTTACAGTACTTCCAAATACGCAACTTGCTTTACCTTTTTTTTCCCTGGACAAATGACACTAGCTATAGCTTGGTCGTGAAGAGCAGTTCGATCCATCGGACAGAATAGTATGCAACCCAACTACCCGCATTAGATGTGCGATCTCTAGCTACTTCCAATCGATGAGAAAAAGGGGCAGGCAGTGTGAGTGAGCAGGGACCGATCGAGCAGCGTCCGCGTGGGTACGAGCAATGCGAGTACGACACCATGGAATCGAGCCGCTCCACCGGACAAGAACAGGTCAGCCTTATCACCACTGCCCCCGTTCCGACGTGGCGTACCGTCCCATTTCGTCGTCACATGCCACTCAATTATTGAGTTGGCCATCGTGAACTGCCTTGGTCTGCGTGCCTCACATCGCACAGATTTTGAGAATTCAAGTTTTAACCAGAGGTATACGCAGGAGTAGTTGCGATCGAACTGGGGACTTAAACTCAAGCAGATGCACAGTTTTACAGAAGGAAACGGGTCCCGAATCCACAGTTACAGTTCGAGGTACGCACGACTGACTGATCGAAGCAAATGAGGCGAGTGTTCGACTCATACACGATGGTTGACGCATGCATGGATGCATGCAGCAAGAAACTAAACGATTGATGGGAGAAGAACTGATCATCAAACGTACAGAACCAACGGACCGCGGCGACGAACTTGCTGGGCTTTGCAGCTTTAGTAGTTGGTGGGGAAGCTGCTCGTGGGTGTGGAAATGAAGAGCACCTCGTAGATGACGCCGGCGAGGCCACCGCCGATGAGGGGCCGACCCAGTACACCCACTGGTAGTCCCAGGACCAGCTGACCAGGGCGGGGCCGAAGGACACGGCGGGGTTCATGGACGCGCCGTCGAACGCGCCGCCGACCAGGATGTTGGCGCCCACGATGAAGCCGATGGCGATGGGGCGATGGTGCCCAGGCTGCCCTTCTTGGGGTCCACGGCGGTGGCGTACACCGTGTACACCAGCCCGAAGGTCATCACGATCTCCAGCACCAGGGCCTCCCACACGGAGATGCCGGTCAGTCCGAAGGTGCCGGTGGAGAGACCGCCGGTGGAGAAGCGGAGGAGGAGGCAGGCGACGGTGGAGCCCAGCAGCTGGGCGATCCAGTACAGGAGGCCGCGGAACAGGGTGATGTTGCCGCCCACGAAGGCGCCAAAGGTGACGGCGGGGTTCACGTGGCCGCCGGAGATGTTGGCGCTGACGGACACCGCCACGAACAGGGCGAAGGCGTGGGCCACCGATGCGGAGATCAAGCCGGCAGGGGTCGACGCGCCGCCGCCGGTTAGCTTGCCTGCGTCATGATCCCACGTGATAGTCAGATACAGAATTGTTAGTGGAACAATTAATTGATCAGTAGCATAATTATGCTGATTTTTTCCGTTCAAGAAATAATCATGTGGAATTTTTACTACTAATGTTTTGTTCAGATATAACTGTTCAACCGTACTAAACAATTGCGTCTTCAAGTTTTTTGCTCATATTTTGGGAACACACACCGAGTTAAATACTACTGTTTATCATTTAACCTTTCTGCAGTGTCTTTCTTGTAATACTCAACACTGCTTTTATCAGAAAAACTGGGTTATTTCAGGTGTTAATGTGTTAGGAAAGCATTTGCCAGCTATTGGCAGAAGCACATGGTGCGTACCTCGATGTATGTCAGACTCGGAACAGAAGCTACGGATTCAGTCAAGTATTCCCCGACGTAATCTTAAGGGCAAACTGGTCATTTTGTACTATTAATCATTCATCCTAGAAGGCTTCACGTTTCACCAGACCTTTTTTTTTCGACAAGAAATTTCTCTAGGCTTCTGGTAACAACACCTTCTAAAGTTGAAACGGTGACTTTTCTCTCTTGGCAAAAGCCCAGAAGAGACGAAGAAAAGGCAACCAGTCTCCAAAACCGAACTGATTAATTTCCATTTTCCCTGTGTCAGTGTGTGGATCCAGCACCATGTGTTGCCACTTGCTAGATAGATTAAGCCAAGAGAAAGGATGAACCGTATCCTAAACTTTTACTAGGTGTCAAATCGCGCTCATCTCGTGACCTCAAAACAGGGTTCACTGGAGGAGATGATGAGGGTGTCGTGTCAGTAAAAAGAAAAGAGATCGACGCCGAGGTGTTTGCTGGTAACTCACTGAAGGCCATGCCGGAGCCCTGGCCGGCGAAGACGAAGATGAGGGTGGAGATGAACTCGGCGAGCGCCGCCTTGAGGGCGCCCGGGTGGTACACCTCCTGGTGGCTCCCCACGGCGACCCTGCTGATCGGCATCTTCGAGCTGCCTCTCTCACTAACCGTAACCGCACCTCCAAAGGAAGAGTGGGCTCAGGGATTGGGATGTGAATATGTGATGGTGAGGAAGAAATGGGATAGAGGCGGTAATATGGTTATATACACCCGCACAGGCATGCAGAGGTAGCTTGGGTTGGCGCTCTGCACCGGGTGTGGCCGGTGTCCGGTAGCAACGTGAGGATATTTTTTCAGAAATGAACTACGAATGTGACGAGTTTTTTTTTTGGATCGTTAACTGCGTTTTCAAGTGAAACACCTAAAAGGAATTTGCTAAACGGTACTTCAGTGTTTTTTGTTTATGAGTACGGAGTCTTTTTATCCACGCTGTGCTTTGTAATCTCTCTGGGTAAACAATATGATAAGTATTAATCAATTTGTTTAGGGTTGTCGAGATTACAACATAAATAAACATGTATGTTTTTTTATAGTTTTTGTTGTGTTTCTTTTAGTTTGTTCTGTTCCTCTTTTTTACAAACAGTCACACCATTTTTATATAATTTAATTTGTGTAAAACTAGTATATAACTTATGTAATGAGGCCATGCAAAAAATAATAATCTGTATTGGAGCATTCCTACTAGTGGACACAAGTAGATATGCATCCAACCTAAAAAAATGGAGTACTTACAGACAAAATAGTACTAAGATAAGAGGGGATGAGGTAAATTGATCTCATCCATTGAATCTGGATCGAGAGTTCATAATTTGAGTATTATATAGCAACAAAGCACCTAAGTACTCCTAGACATCACCATAGTAAAAATAACTCTTTTAAAAATGATGTAGCAAAATAGCACCTCATTGCGCACCAAATTCATGGGAGGACACGTGTCGATTTACCGTGCACGGATCGTGGTCTTGTGCATAACCGACTGCATCGTGGGTCGTGTTAGCGGCGGATGTCTGCTATGATTTGGATCGCGGCATGGGTGTCATTTGCCATTTCGTTTTAGGGAGAAGGCTATATTTGCTACTTCTAAATGAGCCAAAACTCCAAATGTTACAGTGTGACGCTCACATGCACCGCCGGAATTGTCATATTACTGTCACATGCTTGTCCCGTGTGAAGGTTTTAGAGGTCTGGCGGGTATACTTGTGATTCCGGTGAATCGGGTAGATGTACGTGCGTAGCAAAGCATATGGATATTATCATATCGGCGAAAGTGGTACCGGTAGTTTCGGAAATTAATCGATGGCAGGGATAAGGATGATACACGTAAAATAGAGGCTCTCGAAAAAGAAAGAAAATGCCAAAAAAAAAAAAAAACTCGGTCCGTTCTGTGTTGCTTACGGCTCATATGATGCTAGTACCAAATGTTTCCCTAGGCAAGTCATCAAAATCGGAAATAAACGCTTGAGAGTTCGATCATTTTTTGATGAAATTTTGGCAATCACTCGCCATCTTTCGTGCTAAATTTCTCGCAAGAACCAACCATGCGCGCGCGTGTGCGCCAGCTCAGGCGCGCCGGCCGGGAGCTGTCAGCGAGCCACGTGTGGATTAGGAGGCTGGGGCGACGTGACCTCTCAGCACGGATTGGGACGGGGATTGGATGCTAATCTGCAGCTTTAACCAGGCCGTCGTTGTCGCTGTGAAGGCGGAGCCTGGGATTAGTACATACTCCGCAATGCTTTCTTCTTTCTTTTTTTGTTCTCGGTGAAGTGATTGGAAAATGACATGCTTCGAGTGATTTCTCCGGTGTTTTCTTCTTACCGTAACGAGACAAATGTTTAGAGAGATGTTCTTGTACGTGTAAATTGGGAAAACCTTATTTATAATTGTGTTTTCTTGAAAACTAGCATGTGGCCTGTGTACCTGCGTGGCTAAATTTGTTTCGAACTTTGTATAAAATGTTTGAGGATATATTTACGTAACTTGTAGGTTATTTAGTTTTTTTAAAATATCCTAAACATTAGAAATGACAATAGAACATTTAAGAAAAATACAACTTGTGAGACGTAATTGAAGTATGAGCATAATAAACTGTTGGATTCTTAGAAACGCAAGTACTCTTCATTATGTATAGATCATGTAGCTGTATGCCCCTATTTTTACTCTATTAATTACTTCTTTTTTTTTTCAAATTGTATACATGCACACTACCTCTATTTAATTTCAAGCAATACGTTGATTATGTGCAAATTATCTTATTAGTTTACATGGTATTAGAATATCGGCTGTCCTACCGAACCGTGTGTCTTCTATCTCTTCTCGTCGTCACAGTTTTTTTGCTTCAATCTTCAATAGCAAGTCAAATCTTGATCGATTCCCCTCAGTTGTTACCCCTCCTAATGCAATACTTTATCATATAATTATCTTCTACTTCTTCCCAATTATTGCTTAATGCTAACCGTTGCGACAACAACACGCATACACGTGAAACTGTCACCGATCCCTGTCAGGGACACCTGTCACGCTCTATCCAGTGGCCTCGAGTCTATTCCCTACGCCTGTGTTATCTCTACTCCAAAATTTTTGCTCCTCTACCTCTGTACACCCATGCTTCTATTCGTACGGATGCATGCATTTACACACGCATGCATAATGTTATATATGCTCGATGTTCTCTTCTCTTATATCGATCGTTCCTCTTCTTTAACGCTAACCAACTCAACACTATGGCTTCCTCATAAATCGCGGTGACCTCTCATCTTCACTGATGCCAACATGTCTACTTTAGTCGTTGTTTAACGATATGAAGAATCTTCTCGTCGTCGTCGCCGGTGACGCTGTGCCTCTCACCAGTGATAACACGCGTCTAGCTACACAATGGCTCCATATTGTCCATAGCTTGTCCTCAATGCTAAGTTCCATCTCCTCTCTGCCATGGTTTCCATGGAGCTTGTTTGCACGACTTATTCAACAACGCGTTAACCACTCGTCATCGCGCGCAGCTCCGATTCTAGCGTTTACGTACAGCGGCTCGTGAGTAACACGACATTGTCCACGTTGATGGCTAAGGTGAGCAACACAACAATGTCCTCATCTCCGTCGTTGCTCCCTCCACTCTTCGCTTCCCTGTAGTTCAATGTTTTCTTACAGGATAGATCGATGTCATTGCATTCTTTCATAGTCTCCTCTGACACCATTCGTGTTATTCTCGTTATAACTTTTATTTTTATTCAAAATTTCAGTTATTTTTTATTGGAGTTAGTATACAAATCAAATTGGTAATTTTATTTAATTTATTCCGAACTTTAGTTATTTAGGAATGTTAATTTGGAATCGTATGGAAATCAAATTGACATTTTTTTATTCAAAATTTTGTTATTTTTTCTTGGAATTTGTATATAAATCCAATTGCTATTTTTTAATTACTTTTATTTAAGGATTTTTACCTTGGAATTTTTATCACAATCAATTTTCTTTTCTTTTATTTTTAATTCCAAATTTTAGCTCTTTTTGGTTGGATTTTGTATAAAAATCTAATTGTCAATTTTTGTTGATTTTTTATTTCGATTTATAAGTGTTTAGATATTTTACTTAGGAATTCGTATGAAAATCAAATTGCTAATGTTATTTTATTTTTTGTTCAAAAATTCAATTTTATTGTACTTGCCATGGACTCATTTTAATATAGATTGTTATAATCTGGACCTGACACGGTCAATGATGTAGATCTTTCTCTTTTTTCTCTAACTAATGTGCGAATCTCTAGGCCTTGAAAGCGAACGTAGTGGATTTTTTGTGTCACCATTTGTGCTATTATCATTATGATTTTTTGTATTTTTATTCAACATTCCAGTCATTTTATAGGAGTTCATATACAAATCAAATTGCTAAATCTATTTAACTTATTTTGAGTTTTAGTCATTTAGGGAATTTTCTTTGGAATTCCTATTGAAATCAAATTGTATTTTATTTTTATTTTTTATTCCGATTTTCACTTATTTTTTCTTGGAATTCATATATAAATCCAATTGCTAATTTTTCTTTACTTTTTTCCCTGGATTATAGTTGTTTAGGATTTTACTTTGTAAATCATATTGAAATCAAATTGCTAATCTTATTTTATTTTGACCCAAATTTAACTTATTTTTTTGGATTTGGTTTACAAATCTAATTGTCCATTATTTTCTATTCCAAAATGTAATTATTGGAATTCGTATTGAAATCAAATTGCTAATTTTATTTTATTTTTATTCCAAAATTCAATTTTTTATGGGATTTCGTATAGAAATCTAATTGCCATTTTTTGTTTATTTTTATTTCAAATTGTAACTATTTAGCGATTTTACTTAGGAATTCATTTGAAAATTAATTTGCTAATTTTATTTATTTATTATTGCAAACATCTGTTTTATTATACTTGAGATGAGCTCTTTTACATAGGAATTCGTATGGAAATTAAATTGCTTATTTTATTTTTTATTCCCAAATTCAGTTTTATTTTACTTGATATGGATTCTTTGTTTAATCTAAACCATTATTATCTAGACCCTCCACGATCGACAGCATAGATCTTTTTTAATACCGATTAATGTGGGGATTTATAGCCCTTGAGAATAAACATGGTGACTTTCTTTTGACTCTGCTTTAATAATATAAAATAGATAATAGACTAGCATGATCAAATGAGATTCCAGTCGAATTGACTTTTCTTTTCCTAGTTTTCTGATTATCCTAAACGAAAATGCGGTATAGTTCCTCTCTTTCCGATAAGGAGAAAAATTGTTTTTGGCAACATTGAGATATCATTCTTCTATAGTCGAAAGAGGATACGATTAAAATATCTTAAGTATCTTAAGGAGCAAAACTTGTTACTAGCATTCTTCCATCGAGAAACTTCTTCCCCAGAGTAAACAATTCTCGAAGGACGACTGGACAATTTTATGCTCCATCCAATCATTACCTTCCACAAAAACACAGGCATCCAGCCCATATTTTACTCTGCCTACATGGTTCGTACGATGGAGACACGTCGTCCACTAAAACTGTGTGTTGTTCGTCGCGGCACGGCTGATGTTACTGTTAAGAAACCTACTTAAGGCAATGACTAAATCGCATCTGAAGGGTTTCATCTCTATGGATTATATATCAGGACTCTATGTACAATAAAGATAGATGAATAGAGATTACGGATTATATGATCCTTAGAAGTGGACAAGAACCCATGAAGACTTGATAGAATGAAATGAGGAACCTAAAGACAAGAAGTGTGTTACACAAGCTCTTATGAAGTGTATCTTTCACAAGAAGTTAGTGGAATGGTTGTTTCCTCTAGTACCATGAAGGTACGGCATACATTGATAATATTGATAATTAATCCTCTAAACGCCAAAACTAAGACTAGGTATATTTTACTCTAGAGTGGTACAACTATACTTTATAGTAGTTATACAGAACACACTATTCATTATAACTTTAACCAGCCAGATATAGTTACAAAATATTAAGACCTTGAAAGGTTTTGATAAATCGTATTCAGAAGGCATACAACTTTGCAACTAATATTACTCCATAAGTCCATATGCTCTACAAGGATAATCTACTTGTGTTGCACAATCGAATAGTGGTATTTGATAAGTTAAGCATGTTACCCCCGAATAGTGTTTATTGTAAAATCTCCAGATGAGTAGTAGGATATTTGTATATAAGATCCTGCATTGTGGTAATCTAGTTGATTTGATCACAATATACTTGTCTATATTCATTTTCAGAAATTTTATGAAAGACATTAAAGCAACAAGACTGTAACAAAAGTTGTCCTCGGATGGAGGATATGCTAAACACTGATAATCGTAGTTGAGATTTTGAAAATCTTAGTTAATTCTAGAAGTTGTTGATACGATGATTACTAATTAAATTTACCTTGAAGGTTTTACCATTTAGATCCAGTTGGACGACAATGTAAAGATCACGTATAGATCGTGATGATCATTACTAAATCTTGGAGATATGATGATTATCTATCAAATCTCTATAATGCAAAATCCCAGTAAAAGATTTATATTACTTTGTGCTAGTGCAGTCATCGCTTGGTGGTCATCTAAGCAGACCTTTGTAGCTACTTCTACCAACCACTCAGAGATTATAGTACTATATGAAACCTCACTTGAATGCGTTTAGCTCAGACGTGTGATTAACCACATTCAGAAGTATTGTGGCGTTAATACCGTCAATACCCCCTAAATTATCTACGAAGATAATATTACTTATATTACACAAATGCAAACGGGTTATGTCAAGAACAACATCACGAAGCACATTGCTATTAAATGTTTTATCCTCGTGAAACCCAGAAGAAAAGTGAAGTAAAGATCCTGCAAACAAAGTCTTGTAAAAATCCAGTTGATTTATTCACTAAATCTCTGCCGCCTATACCCAGTTTTTAAAGATTCATTCATAGCATTTGAATAAGATAGTTTAAAGAGTCGTAGAGTTCAAGAGAGTAAACCCCTAAATCATGGATCTCATCCGGTAGCTGCCTCGCTGGAAGAGGAATTCATTTATTCTGCGAATCGATTTGGTTATCTCTAGCTTGACCTGACAGGGAATGATACTTTTGTATATTCATCAATCGTACTTATAATGCCTTGAAGAAACTTGAAAACCTGACAATTTCCGCGAATTATGAGCTAGCTGGCTGGTGCTCTTGGTCAAATATTTGGATGTGCTTCTGAGCTGGCTGGCTTAGCTCGTGGAGGCATAACAAATTAAGGCAATTAGGTTAGGTGGCAGTGGCAGTACTGAAGTCTAACTAAACTAAGCATTAGGTCCCAACAGTGCCATCAAAGAAAATGGAGTTGACATTGCTCTTTTCCCTTTTGGCTTTTAAATTAGACTCCCATGTATCCGCATACCTGTTCTTTGATGACAAATTAAACATGTCCATAAACCACAAATACCATAATTTGTCTGTTTCTCTTAGGGCTACCTGTCGCTTTGTCTGCAATGCCAAAATAACAGATGCGAAGAAGAAGAACAGAAGGCCTTGGACTTGGACGCGTAATGGATTCTGGGCTCCGTGTCCATCCCTACTACACGTCAGCCTCGGTAGTTTGCCACTTGGGCCGGCCTTTCGGGTTTCGGCCAGAGCGGAAGCAGGCAAGTCGGGCTGGGCCACTGGAGGCTTCGTCCACGTCGCGGAGGCAGGTGCAGCGGCACCGAAAAGTTTCAGCCCATTAGTCCAAAGTTGCTGCAGGATTCGTCTCTCCTTTCTGATCAATGATCTGGGGTTTTTTCCTTGTTCCTTCCCTGGCACGGTAGAAATTGTCGTATGGAAGAATTTTTAATGGACACCACTAGCCACTAGCGCTCGTACGGCACTCTCCACCGTCGGATACTTAAAATGGTCGATCTCAGCTATCTGATTGAGCGCAACAAAAATCGGTGAGGCGCAACAATGATTTAGTAAACCTGTAAAAAAAAAATCTACATTCGATGCAACAAAAAATTCCCAACTCGAAGCAACAGGCACAGATTCCTCGGTGCAACAAATAGACATCCCTACCGCAACAAAAAAATTACTCTCGTACAACAACCGAAAACACCTCTCACAACAAATGAGAACACCTCTTGAAATAAATGAGAACACCTCTTGGCAACAACCGAAAACACCTCTTCCAATAACCGAGAAAATGAGTCACGATATTTTGAGGGAGCACCCGCAACACACCTATCTAGAGGGGCGCGCAGACAGCAACATGGCACAGAGCTTGGCCAACCCTCCCACAACGAACCACTTCACTCAGCGCCCTAACAACCTCCTCTCCTCTCATCGTGCTCGCTCCCTTCTCCTCGCCACCTCGGAACCAGGGCTTCTCACGGCGCTCACAAACCCTCCTTGCCCACCGTCGCGGAGAGACCCTCACGGTCGGGGAGCGGCGGCGGTGGTGGGGGGGGGGGGGATAAGGAGTAAAGGCGGCGCGCATGGCGAGAGCATGTGGAGAAGATGATTGCGTGGGGCGACAGGGAGGTAGCGCTCGGAGTGGAGCGAGGAGTCCGTCATGCTTGCTTTGGGTTTGGGAGCAAGCGAGAGGGGTGAGATGAGTGGTTGGCGAGGCGCGCCGATGCTACTCAAGCCATCGAACGCACGAGCCAAGCATTATCCATTTTTAATTCAAAATACTGCTCTCTTGTCAGGAGGAAATACCTGTGAGCCTTTCTGTCTGGTTGAATTAAGGGTTGATACTGAAATAAAACAGCAAAAAAAGGGACCTTACTTCCATACAAAATCAAAATGCAAGGGCATGTTCAAAATTCTCAATACTTTTTTTCGCGAATAAAATTCTCCGTACTTTTATGAGACAAACGGAGGGATTCACTCGTATGTTTTTTTTAATCGGCCCGAACATCGTACGCGCGATTTCAGAATTGAAAAACTCCCTCCCCTCCACGTTCTCTGGCATCCTGGTTCAAACAAAAAAAACTCAGCCAACGCCGCCGACTAATCCGGTGGTGATCCGTAACGAGTAACGAGTACGTGCCCTATCCGCTCCGCCCCATCTCGACCGTCCATCTCCGCGTCGACGGTCCAGCCCATCCGGCTCCTTTTTAAATAGATACGCTCCCCACCCTACCCCACCCCACCCGCACCCCGTCTCTTCCTCCCACCGCTGCTCGTTTGGGCGGCTTCACACCAACCGCGCCCCCTCCGCTTTTCTCCAAGGTTTCGTAGCTCGCCTCCCTCTCGAATCCTCTGATTCCTCGTATTTTCCTCGAGATGTTTGCGTGATTGGGTGGTTGGTTCGTTTTTGAAAATTTTGGGGATTTTCTTGCAGAGAAGCTGATCAAGAAGCGGTGGTGGACATGGGCCAGATCCAGTACTCCGAGAAGTACTTCGACGACACCTACGAGTACAGGTAGATGTGAAACCCTAGCCCTGATCTTCCCCTCTCTTTCTCTTCGGTGTGCCGTGGTTGGCAAAACCTAACTTGACCCCCTTTGCCCTGCGCAGGCACGTCGTCCTCCGCCCGAGGTCGCCAAGCTCCTCCCAAGAACCGCCTCCTCTCGGAGGTAACCGTCAAGATTTCCAATTGCATTCGTGTAAAATCGCGTTCTTGGTTGCCTTGTTGTCTAATGGGGAACTGGGGTTTCCCGGTGTGTGTGTGTGTGTGTGTGTGTGTGTGTTTTTTTGCAGAACGAGTGGCGTGCGATCGGCGTGCAGCAGAGCCGCGGGTGGGTGCACTACGCGATCCACCGGCCGGAACCGCACATCATGCTGTTCCGCCGCTCGCTCAACTACCAGCAGCAGCAGGAAGCGGCAGCCGCCGCGCAGCGCAGGTGCTGCCCAAGTGATCGCCCTGGTGATTGGAATGTGCGAAACCTTAGGCCCTTTTCCTCTTTAAAGGGGGTCGCGATACTGCTTATTTTCTCTGGTTTGTCGGTTGGAATCTAATGATGTTGCCTTGTGTTCGTGGAAATGCCTGGAAGGAACTAGCAATGTGTTAGTCTGTGTTATCATGGGTAACCTTGATTGCTAAGTTATGTGGTGCTGCCGTGCTGGTACTGTTGTTAATCTGTTTGTGATGATTCGGTTGTGTTTATGCTTGCTTGTTTGACTCCTACCTTGTTTAGTAGCAGTGAAGTGTTCGTATGATGGTGAAACTTCATGCTAGGTATATTTTCCCTGAAGTAGAAATGCACACCCGGGCATGTTTGGAATTTTGAGGAATTCTGGAGAATACATTTTGTTTCTTGTAAAATTCGTGTAAAACTCTGGATACATGGATGGATAAATGAACAGATATCACTTGTAACAATGTAGAATTGGAATCCACATTCCACATGCCCGATAGTGGAAGCTGATGCAAAAATCGAACAGGCGATCTAATAGCGCATGTACTGGAGCATGGAGTCGGAGCTGAAAGTCAGGATTGTATAAACCAGATGTAATACAATGACACAAATGTTGGCCATTTGTTATGTCATTCCGCACTTTGTAAGACATTACTATAATGGATTTCTGCCCTTTGTCGCAAAAGCTGATGATTTGTTTGTGTGTTTGTGCTTTCTTTTGTTCTTTCTTGTTTTCTTGCTTAACTTGTTGCTTTGCCGGATGAAATGGGAATGAACTCATTTTGCTGGAACATGGGCAGTGATTGAAGTGGGCTGTGATTGAAGTTGAAGGGGCCTGATGAGACAAGAAAACGCGAGCGATAACGTGCGCACGATAATGAGTGCTGACGACTGATCATATGTACCTTTTGCATAGCAAGTAGAAGTTGTACTCAATCTTTGATGAGATGAGGTTCTTGCGCCGTTGTGCGTGTCCGAGTAAGGTTTATTTGTGTGGCGGCGCCGTGTGATGTCGATGTGGATTTATGAGTGCATTATAGAATTTTTAGTCTCAAGAAAACAGTGTTGATTTCAAAGCCTGCATCCCTTGTCAATGCTACGTAGAGCTGGTCGGATGGGATGGGCCGGCCCGATGCACGGCACGACCACATTGTTTATGGGCTTGGTCGGCACGGCACGATGCTGTGACTGAGCCATCACCCTGGCACAACGGTCTGGCATGACCGGGTATGACCCGACCCATCAGGGCTGTTTATTTTTAATATATGTATATGATATTATTTTTATTTCTTAATATTTATATGATTTTATTTTCAGTTTTTAATTTTTATATTATTTAATTTTGTAGTTATTTTAAATGTTATATAGTTCATTTTATAAGTATATATAAATTTATTTTGGTTTTTTTTTTAAAATACATCTATATGGAAATCTGATAGCATTGAACTACCCTTAGCACCAGACAATCAGACATCTGAGGACAGTTGCATAGTCATGTACTCATGTTTAACCGTACCAGTTCCTTTTACCAGAATAGCAAGGTTTACCTTTTATTTTCACCATACCCCACTGAACCTGAAAACTGTATTATCTACCTGAAGTAGGCATAAGGAAACTTCCGTCATGTTAGCTATTTTGCATTCCGTAACTCTTCTATCCCTTCTTCTATTCTTCTATTTGACTTTATGTTGACCAAGTTGCAAACTACTTATGCAGATGCTAGACAGATATGAGCAGCACACACTGAAATGCTCGTCTTGCAAAGGAGCATACAACGCCTTCCAGACTCTGCAGAAGGCCTTCACGGGAGCGACGGTGGCGTTCTGTGCAACTGGTGGGATTCCTGCAGATGTTCAGCTCAGAATATTGCTTGGTGCTGCTGCTTTGGTTAGTGCCGCTCTGGCGTACGCATTTCACCAGCTCCAGAAGAATTTTGTATTTGTAGATTACGTGCATGCTGAGATTGATTGAACAAACATGTGGTCTTTTTGTGAGGATCTGGGTGTAGCGACATCACACGATCATGTACGTAACCTAGCTTGGGTACATAGCTTTTCAGTGGACATAGCCCAATGTGTGTATAGACGGTATAAAAATTTGAAATGGAGACGTAATTTTGCCCATCTTGTCCCTTGGATTGATAATATTTTCAGTGAATGTAAGCTGACTTCCAAATTGTTGTAACAGGTAAAACGCGTGCAAGCGCATTTGGTTGTAAATGAGACTTTCTCAAAATGTTCTTTTTTTCTTGAACAATTGGATCGTAGTTTGTACTACAAGGTGAAAAGAAGCCTTAAGGGTGTGTTTGCTTGGGGGAATACAGCTTTATGAGATGGGATGGTACAAGTTGATGAGATCATCTTAGATGAAATGATACAAGCAGGATGTTTTGGTTGATTATATATGATGGTAAGAAAGTTGATCTGATTTGGGCCTTTTTGTTGGGTAATCTGTTTCAGTTAAAAACTCGAGATGGTGAACTTTTTAAGTCAACATCTTTTGGTCCTTCACTTGTCTCTGCCAAGGCTCCCAGCTTCTCGTTACCCGCCATTTTGTTAAGTACATACAGGCTAGGGCTTAGGCAAGTGTGCACTAGTTGCAAAAGAATCATAGGTATGGAGCTTAACCTCATATATTTATGCTAAAATGTTTCTTAAATGGAAATTTAACCTCTGGAATAATCCTCCGGTATAAACAGAGGGAAAGTTTGCGCAAAGGCAGAGGGCCACGTCGACAAGATTTTTTTTTGCCACCGGATTCGCCGCATCCTGCCTCCCTGTGCGTCCGATTTTTTTTGGGGTTTACGTGCCTGCGCTTGCCTTCGTGTGGCGTGTCGGTTTGCTCTGTGCGCCGTTGGATGTTATCGGCCAAGGCGCGCTCTGCCAGCCCTTCCGCCTCGGCGTAGGCGTGTGTTGATTGCCGTGCGTCCGAGGACGCGCAGGGCCTACTACTAGAAATTCAACCACGAACAAGTTGACGAGCCCTCATATGTGGAGTTTTTGGCTAAATTATCGTTGTTAGTCCACAATAGTTAATCTAGCTCTTGTCGGGCATCAAATGCAAAAATAGCACCACGGAGTTGTCGATGACCAACACGTCGCCAAGTCCGTACACCAAGTGGCCAGAGTCCCTGGTCCGTGCACCCGTGGCGCAGAGCCGTCTCCTCTGCGCACCTGGGGCCCGAAGCTCCCTCCGCCGCGCCGCGTGGCGGCGTCGTCTTGTTGGGGCGCGACCTGAGCAGCGTCCACGTGCTCGGAGCCGGTGCTGCCATGTTGCCCCCCCCTCCCCGGTGCAGGTTGGCGCGCCCAAGTCTATGCCCCTAGTGCATGGTGTTCCCGAGTTCGTGCCTGTGGCGTACATATTCGGCGACGTGTTGTTCACTAGCGATTTCACGATGCCATTTTTGCATTTGATATATGGAAGATGCTAGATTTGATAATACATAGCCTAAACAACGCTAATTTAGAAAGAAAAAAACTCTCATGTGCCGATGTGCATCTGGTTCCAGGGTTCAGTATTTCGCGGCCCCACGTTTCAGTCGGCCACGGTATTCGATAAGGAAAGATCCCGCTCCCTGGCCCACCCAAGTACTCTCGAGTACCCAATCCAGATCCCCACTCCATCTTATCCGTCCAATGAAAAGATCGAAGCCCAGAATTCCTACGTCCCCACGCGAGCGGCCACACCCACACGGTCACACCTCTCCCTCTCCTCCCTTCTTCGCTTCACACTAAGCCCCGCCCCCGGGGTGGACGCAACCACCGGCAGCCACTCACCCGGCAACCGCGACGCGCCCAATGGCTGCGTCCCTCCGCTCCCCGCCTCCCTTCCCCGCCGCCTTCCGCCGCTCCCGCGCCGTCGTACGCGCCTCCTCCTCCTCCTCCTCCGCCGTCTCGTCCGCCCCTAAGGCGCGCTTCGTCGCCCGCCGCTCCGAGTCCACCTCCGTCCAGCAGCTCGCCCGCCCCCTCGGTAACCCCGATTCTCCCCTTCTCCAAGCTCACCTTGACCTTACTCGCTTGCTACGCTGGGGATCGCGCTTGAGATGTTTGCTTGCTTTTGTAGCGGAGTACACGAGCTTGCCGGCGAGCCAGTACTCGGTGCTGGACGCGGAGCGCATCGAGCGCGTCGACGAATCCACCTTCCGATGCTACGTCCACCGCTTCCGATTCTTCGCGCTCGAGGTCTGCCCCGTCCTCCTCGTCCGCGTCGACGAGAGCCAAACGGCTGCTGCATTCGCCTCCTCTCCTGCAAGGTACCGGGCAATATAACATGCGTAGTGCTTCACTAATTAGTGGCGGATGATATATTTTGCAAATAGTGATTATTGATTAGTGTCTCGTTTTGCAATTTTTGGTTTTGCAGCTGGAGGGTCACGCGTTGTGGAGGCGCAGAACGACAAATTCTCTGGTAAGGTTCGAATTGTTTCCACTGTTGGACTAGATACTTGCCAGGTTGCTTAGTGCACTAGACGAGAGCTGCTTGTTGTTTGGTTAATGGCTCAACGCCACTGCACATGATTATAAATTGTGATGGGATCAATTCTTAAAGAAGCCGAGAATTTGTTTCATTTCAATGTCAGATAGCATGGTTTAAGCTAATAATCATGTTACACATGCTATACCATGCGGATTACAAAATACCCATTCTACTGGGAGATTAAATTACAAAGCTGTGTCAAAACATTGACTGAAAGAAAATACGCAAATAGCAATCTCTCTCGCTAGATGAATAATCCAGAACTTCCCTCTCTCATCAATCAGAATGATGCATACATCATTTTGGTTTTCTGTGTTTGTCATGGTTGATCTTTAGCTGCTGCGATCGTCAGGTGAACAAATAGGAAAAGGATAAGTTCTCTTCTTCTAACTGCTGCAAAGCTGTAAGGTTGCTCTGAATTGTTGTAGTATTGTTTTGCAACAGTGTATATGCATTTTTAGTTGTATAAACTATAAATCGCTGTCCTACTACCACATTGCCTTGTGCAGACCTTAACCACTGGACTCGTCAAATTAAAGTTCAGTCTTTCTGCATAAGTACTAAGGTACCCTTGTCTGGCCTTTATGTGATGCTATGCTCTGCTTGTTTTAAAAGCGATAGTAATTGAGACAGATATGTTACCATAGCCTTATTGTGATAGCTGATGTTGTTTATTATTCTTGACACACTGTGTTCTTGTTCCTTTTGGGATTTAGATACTTTTCTTGGGTTGTTTGCAGCTATTTAACTCAATAATTTGTATGCATAGTCCATATGGTAATGAATGAAAAATAGAGGAAAGTTCTTTGTTCATAGACTCGTAGTGGTACAATCATGGAGTTGTATGGTTGACTCTATATTAGATTAATATGTGTGATTCACAGTTGTTTTTTTTGCATATTCTAAAATAAACTACTTAATCCTTGTTCAGGAAATCATTGACATAATTTGCTGTGGGATGCAGCTTCCATGGTGAATAGGGTTTTCTGCAACAGCAGTTTGCATGATTCAACATTTCAACAGCTTACATCGGATACTACAATCGAGGTAATTCAGTGTCAAGCTCTCAGCTGACCTTGTCTAAACATAATTGAATGCTCTTGGACACAATCGGCTTATCTTGATGCTCTTCAGGTTACAATTGATATACCCTTCCGTTTGAGCAATACCAGTTGAAGCCATTGAATCAAGTGGCAGGCAAGTACTTGAGCAGTTACTCGAGTCATGCTTCCACGATTTCTGAAGCAGGTTAGTTAAATACTACTTTGTTTTGCCTATGATAGCCATTTCTTTAGTACCATTTTCATCTGTTCAGCCTGCATTTTCTTTCTTCCAAGCTCTGACACATGTTTCTTTTGGATTACAGCTTTAGATGATTTTGTGGTAGAATAAAATCAAGAGTGTCTTGTTCTATGTATAAAATCAGATAATGATGTACAAATTTCAGAAAAAATTCTCCTTTTGGAAATTACCTCTCTTTTAACACCAATCAAGTGAATTCTGCTTCATTTTATTTCTCATATTCATGAATATTTGAAGTTTCACAAATAGTTTACTTTTGGCTATTTGCTATTGTTCAATCATATGCGATCTAGATAACCTAAAAAATTGTCATATATGAACTAGTTCTATGTTAATTAGTCACAGCTGCTATTTTCTTGAGTTAAACCACCAATCAGGCCACTGCCATATTCATCAATATTTGAAGTCTCGTGAATGGTTCAATTTTTAGTTTACTTGCTGTTTGTTCAATCCTATGACACATGTGAACTAGATGACCCAAAAAATAGTCATATATGAATAAGATCTATGCTGATTAATTGCCAGCTGGAAGTTTCTTGAGTTGAACAATTTCCTATATTTCTTCTAGAGATTGTTGTGGGAAGCATTTCCCATATTTATCTTCATAATTTTCAACAACAACAACAAAGTCTTTGGTCCCAAACAAGTTAGAGTAGGTTAGGAATAAAACTTCCTCAAGGTCTAAGAGACGAGAGCCTTGTAAATAAAATAAAATAAAATAAAATAATTGCCCCAGATTATTTTCAAATAAGAAAATTGTTTTGCTTTCAGCTTGTTAAAGACTACCAAGCTTGGGCTTCGGGTGATTCTTCAAGGATACCATTTGGCACTGGTGAAATATGAAGCTGCCCAGTATCTCCATTAGGCATGATTCCAGTCCATGTAATTTCTATTTTTTCTCCTATGTTGTGGGCACTTGCCTTTATGTCCTGGTGGGTGTGTTGGTTTGTACTTAAACTTTTTTCCTGCTTAATACAAAGACACACAAAGCTTCTGCGTGTTCTCTAAAAAAATCTCCATTAGGCATGATAGTTTTCAGTAGCACCCACAAGGTGGTCGTGGAGCGAGCTACTGCCAGGGACAGGTCGCCGCGCCTCAACCTCGCGGCGCAATGGTGAATCAGTTAATGTACCTATGTTTGATTCTGGAGATTTAATGCGAACTCTTTAAGTTGCCTTCTTGATTGTGAAACTGTTTACAGGCAAGGTCTTCGGCAGAGTGTGTGCCAGGCTATGCTGTCGATAATAACCCAAATATTAAATGAAAAAGTTACTCAGACTCCTGGATGTGATTTTAGGCAATTTAGTCAGAGAGGACAAAGTGCGTTGTTTACTGTCCATTTGTTACTAACGGTATCCGTGGTTCTCTACATGAATAACTTAGATATTTGAGCATACATCACTTGTTCTTTTTGTTGTGGTCGTTGTTGGGATACGGATCCGATAACCGAAGGTAGGCGTTCGTCCTCATCTAACCATCAACATGGCTCTTCCTTATCGAGTAGCGATGCTTTGAGATCGATTAGCGGGAAGGCGAGACATCGTCCTTTAAACTCGGTGAGACTCTTCTCAACGAACAAGGATGATCGATCGTTAGCCAATCAGTTAGAGACTAACTTTATTTTTTTTCTTACCTTCCTTGATAATGTATACACGCTATCCCTTTTATAGGAGGTGGGCGATCGATTTGACATCTAAGAAATAATCTATAAAGAAATATATCTCTAACAATACAATCTAATAATAACACATAATTAATAGATAATACCAAACAACTACTCCCTCCGTTCTTTTATGTTTGAGGTTTCCTAGTACAAAACTTGCCCACAAAACGTCAAGTAATTTAGAATGGAGGGAGTAATAGCTAGATTCCTAAATAACAGATGGTGCCTAATATCAGTGCTGCTACAGTACACGCCACTACAGTGCCACGTATTGCTACCGTGCAAGCTGCAGTATTTGACTGGATATTTGCCCATAACACTTTTGGTCCAAGCTAATGTTGGTTTGCTTCTCGTTGCCTGTGCAGGGTGCATCCCACAAACTGTTCTTTTGGTCCAAGCTAATCCTAGTTTGCTTCTTGTTGCCTGTGCAGGGAGCATCCCACAGGCTCGCTGTTGACATCGTTCAAAACTGTACCGACAATTGGAGCCTGCTGTTCGTGTTGTTTTGTCATCGTGCATTTCCAATTGTGATGTGTCGGTTAATGAACTCAGGAAACTACATCATAGAGTTATTTTGGAAATATTACAGTGTGCACCCCAGATGCCTTTTGCTCTCGTTCCAAACTTAGCCCATGAATTCCTTGTTCTTAATTGTCTATCATTATAAATATTCTTGTGTTTATAGTGCACTGTAAACACTAGGTCTGTACATGTATTTTCACAGGAATTAGTACTGCATTTTGTTTGCTCTTCGTGTTTATTTTCTATACAGATGAATTATACTCTTCTCAAGGATATTTATTACATAGGAATCACGCCGCTGGTGAATTCGTGTTAGAGTAGCACGTATATCACGGTATATCAGTGAGAGTAACACAGATGAAATTCTTCGTCTTGACTTTGTCATGCTTGATGAACAGGTATAGCTCCATTCATGTTCAAATTGCTCGGCTTTAGCGGTATAACATACACGATAAATTATCTTGCTTTGTCTATAATTTATTAGGAACAATGATGGAAGGACAGGTTCCTGGAAGACACTTCCCGTTGTTCTTGCCTGTCCTTAAAGAAAACACAGTTTACTACATCGAGTATTTCGAAGTTGCTGATGCACGCGTAACATATCATCCTGTTCAGAATGATCAAATGGCTAAGTTCATAGATTATACAAAAACGAGAGAAATCAGTCCTGTACCAGATAGTTTCCCGGTCTATGCATGCAGTCTTGCCTCTTATGAAATATTGAGAACATGTGCACATACCGGAGACTGTCTATCAGGTGGTAATTTCCCTTTCATGTGATTCTTACTTACCTCCACTGTACTATGTTTTTGTACATTTAGCCTGCTTCTATTCTTCTCGTATCTATTTTCGATTCTTATTTTCCCGTAGATGCTATTGGCCTTATGACAGGGGTTTCACATGTTAACAATGTCACTGGCAAATGTGCTCCCAAAACAGTGCGCACTGTTTATACAACATATGGCAGGTACCTCTGGGATCATTGCTAATTTATACTGCTCTTATTCCGTTAAACATGATACCTTTTGTGATACTAGTATCATACGTTGCCTTTGTTCCATTGTGTTATATGCTGTCAGATATTGGATACCTATCACGGATTTATATTTTCCATGTCATAGCGACTCGCTTACATTGTTCTTCCTATTTGGTATACAAAATACCCTTCGTTTATGCAGGGACACAGCTGTGGTGGCATTATGGGGATCACATGCCAATGAGTTTAGCGTCGACGAACTACAGATCCAATCACAGAAAAGCCCAGTGGTGATCCGAACTGCACGCCTCGCCCGTGAGCGCTCGCCAGTCGCCGGTTCACTGCCGCCGCTCGCCGGTGATGGAGCAGTACCAGGGCGAGTGGGGAGAGAGGAGAGTTAGTGGTGGGGAGAGAGGGAAGAGAGAAAGTAAGAGCATTTTTTCCATTTCGGAAAAAACTAACAAGTTAACATATGGGCTTGGATAGCATGGTGACGATGATGACATATTGTGAAGAAATATTAGAACCCGATGGCATATTATGAAGGAGTTATTCTAGATGGTATATTGTGAATTATTCTATGGAATTATGAACAAGTGAGTTATTTGATGGTATATAATCAGTTTTCTCTTCTTTAAAAATGTTCCAGAAGATTTTAAAAAACGCACCAAGTTAGTCCTGAGGAAACAAATGCAACAAGATAATTTTCTAAGAACATCCTGAAAAAGGCATGACATCAAATATTTAAATATAATATAATCAAATTTGTGGAATTAAGATGGTTTAGTGCTTCTAGAGATCTCTTGATATGTGTAGATATACTTTCTGTATAGAGCTAGGATCTTTCCAAATGACAAGAATCTCATGATATGTGTAGATATTGTTTCCTATATTTCCAAATGATAAGAACCTAGTAGTTGGCTTGGTCTAAATATGGGAGCCACGAAGAAATTGAACACTCCCTAGTGTGTATAGAAAAGGTGAAGTGAGATTATAATTGTGTAATTTTATTGTACATATAATTCAAAAATATATTTTACATGCTTCCATTATCAAAATTAGAAATAAAAATGCATAGCAAATCTTTAGGCTCCGTTTGGAACACGTGAATTTGCTCAAATCCTAAGGGAAAACAAATGTTTTATGCAAAATTTCAGCGAAATTCCTACTTTCCAATCGAGACTTAACGAGAAATAAGCATCAAACTATACCATTATTAAAATGTGTTAAAGTTATATTAATATGGTTCTTATTATGAATATTTACTTCAAATTGTTTGAAAATAATTTTTGGATGTTTCTATCATAAAAGGCGAAAAATGTTGTTTATAGTTGGAAAAGGACAACAGGTCTAGCCACGCCAATTGTGCATGCTACTAGTTCAGAGTAAGTTTGGGAAAATGTATTTAATTATTAAGATTTATGTGAAATCATTGTATTTCAAATAGGATATTAGCAGTTGAGACGATAAACTATTTAAGCATCTCTACTTTTTGCTGGTGGTAGTAAGTCAATGGAAATAGTGGATGAGCTTGTGTCTATGTAACCTAATCAACCTTGTGGATTTTGGGATTGAAAGGATAGAAAAATAGAAATTCAAACTAAGGACCGTCCAATCGCCGGACAACCCATATTTTGGCGGAATTTTGATGTCACTCAAGAAGCATCGCGACAATGATTTATTTGGAAATCGTACTCATCTCCCAAAACATTGTATATCGCCTCCGTTGTCATGCTGCAGCGGAGGTGGATGCGATGAGGGCCACAGCGATGGTGGCCATGTAAGAGGAGGCGGCTCGAGCGGAGCAGTGGATGAGCGGTGTAAGTGGGGTGAAAACCCTAGACCCATTGGTTTTCCATGGGAAGAAACAATAGAAGGGGAAGGTCATATCGGAAAATGTATTTAATTTCCTATCCGTGGAGGTACTCGAAAAATATTTAGAGGCACTTTGACTCCATCCATTCCATCGAAGACACATCCGGTGGTTCATAAATTAAGCTCACAGGTGTTGATGTACTCCATGCAACATCTACCGATTTGGGAACATTTGTGCAATATTTTTTTCTCCATGGATACTTAGGAAGACATTGCGATTAGTGTTGAAAATATAGTTTCGAGATATTTCACATGGTACATATGTTGACATTTGGCTTACTGGGATACAATATGAGAACATAAGCAATACTCACAAGTGTCCAATACAAATTGCACATTCGAATACAATGATGGCAAACAATTTTCAACAGTGTACTTTGCATCTTTCGGCAAAGAACTTAGTAACACTCTTAAAAAAGAACTTAGTAACAAAGAAATGTCTGCCATCTTTCATAACCGCCATGCCAAGTTATTCCAGGTTTAGCATTACTTACAATTACAGGCTAGCTTGACTGCACAAATAAATTGCAAACACAAAAAAATAGCTTCAGCATTACTTACAGTTACAGGCTAGGTTGACTGCACAAATAAACTGCAAACTAAAGAAAGGAAAACAAAAGAAAACTGCACCAGCCGAGAATCGAACCCGGGTCTGTACCGTGGCAGGGTACTATTCTACCACTAGACCACTGGTGCTGTCTGTTCAGAAGGTAATGCATTATTTTATAATACAAGACAAGTTCATACTTGCGCCGTAGTTTGTATTCACTGTTCCGTAGGATTGATAGTGTGATCTTCCAAACTCCACGGGCGATGTTCGTAGAATGATCTGACACCATATCCATCTCTCACTTCACATCCTACTAGCTAGTTTGTACTCAGTAGGATTAGGCTGCTCCCAGTGGTGATTTCTTACTGTAATTTTTTATTGCATGAAAGACATTTAGATACCACATTCTCAATGCATAGTATCCTAAAGTGTTGTTGTCGTGAGGACGGCCCACCGGCCTCGCGGCGATCAAGCACCTAGCGTGTCCGCCCGCAGAAGGCCAGAAGGGCCGGTCGCCAGAAGGCCGGGAGGCGAAGACCCAGGTGGTAGCCATCCGGACACCCAAAAGGCCTCGACGAGCAAATACCTGCGTCCCTTTGCGGGAACAGTCCCGGCTGGACCAGTGCATTAACAGTGGCCGGGACGAGACAGTCCACCAAGGACCGAGACTACACTTAGGGGTAGGAAAAGACCTGCGACCCCTACTTAAGTGGGCCGTGTAGAGGTAAATTTGTAATCTCACATACGGGAGGAATGATTATAAGTAGCCATCCCCACCATGTAAGGCGGTTCCTTTTTCGGGGAAAAGAGAAATATACAAGAGTCCTTTCCCTTACAGTTGGTCCTCTGTCTTAGGATACCCCGGCCCCTCAAGGACGCCGGGGTTCGCTTTCTCTTACTGTCTAGTCTTTTTTTCACTCTGACGGTTGTATCTTAGACCTTTGATATAGAGTATTTACTAGTATTTATACCTAGGAAGCGTGTATGAGTGGTATCTAAATAAGATCTGTCTGCTGCTCTCTCTTCCTTAATTGCAATGCCACATCGATTTTTGTCATGTGGCGAACTTAAAACTTGCCAAGGTGGAGCATTGGGAGCAGCCTTAATACTAGTATCCCGGCGCGCATTAACGCACCGAGGCAATACTAGAAAATGTTGAGGTGTGGACCCCATATGGAATAGAGAGAGATGGAAAGAGAGGAATAGCTGTGAATATGGCAAGCAGGTCCCGCTTGGAAGTGGGACAAAAGAAGACGCAAAGCAAAGCAGAGAGTAGGGGAGGCGAGTCTGCTGGACGGTGGCGCTAGCGAGGGGCGGCGACGGGCAAAATGAGTCGTCGTCGGGGTGAGGAGCCATTAGGAAGTGACGGCGGCAGCCGCGACTACCGGTGGAGGTGCGGACGGCGCCAGAGGCGCACTGGCGGCATGGGTCGCATTGGGCGATGACGTTCCGGTAGCGGCCGGCGAGGGGCGGCATGAGCATAGGGTGCGCGTCGGTGGGTTCGCTGCAGCGCAGGGATGACCGAGGTGGCATGGTGACGACGGCCGACAGCGGAGAGATGATGCAAAGGCGACGGCATGCTCCGGCGAGGGGAAGCAAAAAAAATTGAGGTGGGGGATAAAGAGTACCTGGCTGGGAACACACTATGACGCGCTCAGTACCTCAAGAAGTGAACCGTACAGAGAGATCAAGGCGAAGGTAGCACGGCCGATCTTTGGGAAGATGGTGGCGGTAGCGGGCGTTTCGGCCTAACGGAGGCAAGGTGGGGGACGACACTTGGGGCAAAAAAGAAGAGAAGGACGAGGCAGTCATCATACTCCCGAGCGGTGAAGGGAAAAGGCAAGGAAGTGAGCTAACGCGGCGAGCCGAGCAGAGCCACGGAGACATGCGGCCAAACTCCCGAGCGAGACGACGCTGGGGCGCGGAAGCTAGCGCGAAGGCCGAACGCGAAGACAAACCAGACGGTGGACAAGCGAAGCAAATAGAACAATATTAAATTCAGAGCTCCTATGATAATTCATTCCTTCCACAAATATTGAAGGCACTCTCATCTTACTCACAAGAATTTCGTTTCTGTTATGAGATTCACAACTGCAATGCCCCTTGGCACCTCTCGAGATAAAATTCCCAATTTTGATGCAAATTCTCCGGATATACTACAAACAAGGTCAAATCAAACCCCCTTCGCAAACCCCGATAATTAACTGCAGAAAAAGAAAGGGTGTGTCTTCCTAGTCTCTACAACTCATGTGCATTGCCTACCAAATTTTAACATCCAGAAATACAAACTCAATGCACCATCTAATGTCTAGAACTCATTCTCATATTAAAAATAAGCTACCAAGTGCAGCATGCAAGAACAGGCGTTCTCCTGGAAGCCGCAAAGCGTGCAATGAAAAGCCAAAAAACAATGCAATTTCCACATTTGCACGTCTCCCCGGAACCGAGCCGGACCAGGGACAGAGCTTTTCGCTGGTACGAAGCAGCGCCCTCGCGTGCTACTGTGCTGAGCCGTAAAGGAGACATCGCTTTTCAGTGGCATACTCACGAGCGGCACGCAAAACCAAAACAAATCGGACGGTCTCAGGAGAATCGCTGGGCAGAATCGAACGGACACAACAAAAAAGGAGACGTGGCCGAGCTAGCCTCGCCTCAAAAAGCTCTCTGTTTATGTTCAAAGTTGCAAAAACAATATCTACAAATATGGCATAATGTGTTGTATGACCAACTGGAATGCATATATGCGATGACCTTCAACCACTGACCTACCAATCGAAAGGAGATCCCACTGATGTACCAATCTATAGAAGTTTTTCACGTCAAAAAATCTGTAGGAGTTTGCCACTGATGTTTGTGTCTGCACTAACTTTGGGCTAAAAAAATTCTTATATAGTATGCAAGGAGGAAGATATTTTCAAATGGGGGATTTCATAATTTGTCATTATGAGATAGACGGATTTTAGGATTTACCCCCATGTGACCCACATGTCATAGACATATAGAGGATAAATGCTGAAATCCATCTATTCACTGTAGCAAATACCGAATTATTCCTTTCCCAAAATTCACAGTATTATCATAGCTCGACAAGTTCGTTTCATCTTCATCCTTCTTGAATCGTACTCGGATACATGGAGTAATTGTTGAGTGCCTAGTAGGGATATCAGAAATATTGCTGCTTGGCTTGAAATTGTGGCTCATTATCACTGGAAAGTTGTCAAGAGAAGTAAGAGTATTCTGTAGCTTCCTTACTAATAGTGTAAAGAGCATATCACCCCAACCTAGCTCCATTCTTGAGAAAGATATCTGAGCAAATGACTGAAATCTTTTCAGCACAGCAAAAAGATGGTCAGTATTGTGATCTTTCAGATTTTCCTCCACCTGGAGGTACTTGCCATTAAGAGGTAATTTGACAAAGATTTGACCAATCCACTCTCAAGGAATTCAAAGGTCTTCATTGTTTCTCCCCCATGAAGCTCCATCATTACCTCACTGAAAATGTTAGTCAAGTGTTCTTCATTTTGGAGATTGTCTTAGTTTAATGACTTATCTACAGAGTCTTTGAGAACCTGCACAGCAAGTTTTGAGTTTTTGCAAAATCTCTGTTAATCCCATCTCAGAATTCACTGCTTCGGCAGTAAAGTAGGTTGTCTTCACATTCCTTGCAAAAGTAAAAGGTTGACCTTTCCAATCCTACTAGTCCTTGTTTCGGCAGCTTCAGATTTGAGGGAATCAAATGCATAGCAGAAACATGTAGGTTTATTTCCTATGACAGGTTGTTTCTCTGATTGTTCAGTGTCATCAGAGAGATGAGGACTGGATTCCTCTTGCATAAGAAGAGTCTCGACCGCGTAGACTACACCGTCCTTGATAAAAGATCCCAGGCAAGCATCGGGAAGCTTTTGCATCGGAATCTCGATGATCTATAGTGATGAGATTAGCACATGATGATCCTTCCGAGACAATAAACCAGCCAAGAAGCTGCCACATAGATAAAAAATATATAATTCATTTAGAATCAGCAATTTTAGCACAACTTATATACAAATGTTATCTTGCCTATGACTGTCATGCAAGGAATGCATTGCCTCTTTTGCATGTCATTTTTACCTTGATATGTTTGTTTCCTTGAACAACCCTTGAAGCATTTGAGTTTTACCGAGGGAACAGATGTTATTTACAATTGAAGCACAGCCATAGCAAATGTATGAATCTGCCCGAGTTGACTGCCTGCACAAAACAACATACTCACTTCCATATTTCAGAGCGCAAGCATTGTTATGAGCTGTTAGTTTGTTATTATCAACAGACCTTGATCAAGATAGGAAGAATATCCCTAGAGAACTGACACAAAAACCTTGGTTCATCCACAACTATTTTTTCTTTGGGAAGTACCATATGGGTGTCTTCAACATCTCTTGGCACTGAAGGAATAAGCTGGTTTGCTAATTTTAGAGCTTCGTTAACCTGATATAATCAGTTAATTACCATTAAATTATCAAATCATGATGCCTGGATGTAAAAGAAATCAGAGGTGCGGAAGGTTTTGGGTGAAACGCCGTGACCTTCTCCTGGCCGGCGGTTGCATGTTATATAGGCGAGAAAAAGCCCCTCGCATGGCATGTACAGGATCGCTGTCTGGTTGTGATTGGATGAGATACTAATAGGAAAATCTACATTTCCTTGTATAACAAGAGCACCTACTAATTATAGCCAATCACAACCATAACATGCGCATAATAAAGGCTTACATGATATCTCTGATTACATAACTTATCTAACAGCCCCCCTCAATCATAACCGTACAAGGTTAAGATTGTGTTTGAAATTTTCCAATTGTCTCACCGACAATGCCTTAGTGAAGCCATCTGCAATTTGATCTCTGAAGGAACAAAGTCAATCTCCAACAATTTCTGGATACTCGCTCTCTAACAAAATGATAATCAACTTCTATATGTTTTGTTCTAGCATGAAACACAGGATTAGCTGAAAGATATTTAGCTCCAAGGTTATCACACCATAACTTAGCTGTGAGAGGACATTGTATACCAATTTCTTGAAGTAAAATCTGAATCCACATCATATAACATTGCATTAGCAAGCGCTTTATACTCTGCCTCTGTACTTGACCTTGACACGATCGCTTGTTTCGTGCACTCCATGATATTAAATTTGAACCAAGAAATGTAGCAAAACCTCACTGTGAGCACTTTGTCATCTAGTGATCTCGCCTAATCGCATCCGAGAATGCACTAACAAGCAAGGATGTAGACTTACTTATCTTTAGTCCTACTTTAGTAGACTGTTTTATATATCTCAATATTCTTTTCACTGCCGGCCAATGTGATACAGTAGGTGCATGTAGGAATTGACATACTTTATTAACGAGGAAAGCAATGTCGGTCTAGTGAGAGTTAAAAATGAAGTGCACCAACTATACTACATCTTGGTGGCATCACTAGTATCCAAAGGTGACCTTCAAAAGTGACAATTTCTCACTAGTCGACAGTGCTAAGCGCTTGCAATCGGACATACCAACTCTTTTAATAAATCTGAAGCATATTTATCTTGAGTTAGAACAATTCCATCACGCACCTTATTCACTTCTATGCCCAAGAAATAATGTAGATCTCCCAAATCTTTCAAGTAAATCCTTCTTCAGATTGCGCAACAATCCTGTTGTTGCCTCTTGAGTTGAACTTGCAACTATAATATCATCAACATAGATCAACACATACATTGTTATACCATCTTTGCTAAAGAAGAACAATGAAGTATCTGCCTTGGAAGAGTGAAAACCGAGATCATATAACTTTGCACTAAGTCTTGCATACCAGGCACGTGGGGCCTGTTTTAAACCATATAAGGCCTTGTCTAATTTACATACATAGTTAGGCATAGTCTTGTCTTCATATCCTGGCGGTTGTCTCATATAAACCTCTTCTTCCAAAAATCCATGGAGGAAAGCATTCTGAACATCTAGTTGCCTTAAACTCCATCCTTTTGATATAGCAATAGACAAAATAATTCTGATAGTGGCAGACTTAACTACAGGGCTAAAAGTATCCTCATAATCTATCCCATATCTTTGTTTAAACCCTTTGCTACTAGGCGAGCTTTGTATCTGTCTAAACTTCCATCAGCTTTACTTTTAATTTTATACACCCATTTGCAATCTATGATGTTTATACCTTTCTGAGGAGGAACAAGGTGCCAAGTTCTATTTTTCATCAGTGCATCATATTCTATGTCCATAGCATTTTTCCAATTACTATTCCCCAAGGCTTCACTAATATCTTGAGGTTCTCCTGTCGACGTAAAATGTCCATATCGAATGGTACCATCAGTGTATACCTTGGGTTTTCTAATACCTTCTTGAAGACGTGTCCGTGGGCGCAGAGGAGCTTCATGAGCTTCTTGGTGAACCTCTGTTGCCGCAGAAGAACCCTCGGCGATGGGATGGTCTGAAAGGATTGGATCGCTCTCATCTCCAGCCGCAGAAAATCCCTCGGCGATCGAATGGTCCGAAAGAATCGGATCGCTCTCACCTTCGGATGGTTCGAAAGGATCGGCCCCCCCGCGCGCCAATGCCGACCGCGTGTCGCTGGTTGTGCTAGACGCAAGCGGGAGACAATGCCTGTGCTGTCGCGTAGAACCCGTGCCGGTTTCGTCACCGGAGGCATGGGACTGTTCCTGTGCATTTTCTTCATTAGAATTGTTAGTAATCACTGTATTAGGCATATGACCAGTCACAAAGTCGCCCCCAGAAATTGGATTAAGCAAAGTTGGAGAAAGGAGTAGGATTTCAGACCGGAGTTGAGCACCTGCATTTGCATGTAGTTTAGAGAAGGGAAAAACATTTTCATCAAACACAACGTCTCTTGAGATATAAACCCGGCCTGTGGCCACATCGAGACACTTGAAGCCTTTATGTAGACTGCTGTGCCCAAGAAATACACACTCCTTTGAGCGAAAAGCGAGTTTGTGACGGTTGAAAGGACGAAGGTTAGGCCAACATGCACACCCAAATACTCTCAAGGTCGAGTATTCAGGTTTGATATGAAAAAGTTGTTCAAGCGGTGTGGAGTAATTTATGATTTTGCTAGGAGTGCGATTAATCAAATAGGTAGCAACAAGGAAGGCTTCGTCCCAAAATTTGAGAGGCATATGTGCATGCGCCAAGAGAGATAGGCCTACTTCAACAATATGCCTATGCTTGCGCTCAGCTGCCCCATTTTGCTGATGCGCATGTGGGCAAGAGACAAGATGTGATATGCCAATTTTGCTAAAAAACGAATGGAGTTTTTCATATTCACCACCCCAATCTGTTTGCATGGATATAATTTTTCGATCAAAGAGTCGCTCAACAAGATTCTGGAAGTCATGGAATTTTTGAAAAACTTCAGATTTGAACTTTAAAAGATATATCCAAGTAAACTTGCTGAAATCATCAATAAAGCTCACATAATATTTATATCTTCCAACAGAATCAGGTGCTAGACCCCAAACATCAGAGAAAACAAGCTGCAAGGGATAACTGGAAACACTGGTGGATTTGGGATACGGCAACTGATGACTCTTGGCTTGTTGACAAGCATCACAAACTGAAGTATTATTGGATTCAACTAAACACGGAAGGTTGAAAGCTCTAACGACTCTTTGTGTTATAGGTGCAGCAGGATGACCTAGGCGACTATGCCATCTTTCAAAAGACGGTTTATTGACTCCATAAGCTTGCTTGATGGGTGGCGCAGTGGAAGAGGGTATAGTCCTTTTGGCAATTCCCCTAAGCGAGTGCTCCTCGTGCCCGATCCTTTATCAAAAGAAATCGAATGAAATTCTAGAAAGACATTGTTATCCAAGTAAGGCGATGGGCGAAACAAGATTTTTCTTGGCTTTAGGAACGTGAAGGACATTATTGAGATGAAGATTGCAACTAGGGGTATGAATTGTGGAGTGGCCAATATGACTAATACTCATACCTGCACCGCTAGCAGTGTGAATCTGATCAGTGCCATTGTACTTGTCATGACCGAAAGCTTTTCTAGTTCGCCGATGATGTGGTGCTGGCACCGTGTCGGTGTACCAGTTGTTGTCAACATTGTAGGAGTTTGTGGCTACTGCGCATTTCTTTGATTTGGAACATAAGTCTCATCATACCGTACAAGCATCACATCGTGATGTGCCCAATTTTGTAGCACACGACATCTTATAGTCTGACCGGGTGTTGTTGGTGTTGTCCCGCCGGTTTGTGTTGACGTTGCTACGCATACCGTTGTTGGGACCTCGGCGTGAGTTTCGTTGTAGTCCCCTCCGCTGCGGCCACGTCCGGCCACGACCTCGAGCAGCACGCCCACCGCGGCGTTCCGCGACCGCGTTCTCCTCGGTTCACCGAGTTGGCGAGAAGCTGAAGAGCTACCACCACCTTGCGGATGCATGCGTGTCTCGAAGGCAAGGAGTTGAGCATACACCTCATTTATCGAGATCGGTTACGCCTTGCAACAAGAGCGAAACTATTGAATTGAAATCAAAGTCAAGGCCCGTGAGAATATACTCTACGAGTTCTTCATCATCAAGGGATCTCCCGGCGGCGACCATCTCATCGCCGAGAGCCTTCATCTTGCCGACGTACTCTGCAACTGATTGGTTCCCTTTCTGGGCTGTTGCGAGAGCAAGGCGCGTGTTTATTGCACGCGCACGGGTTTGCGATGAGAACATAGTCTCAATCGCGCTCCATGCGTCTTTGCGGTCTCGCTTTGCGACAAGAACTCGGCGAATACCTCCCTTGATAGAGAGGCAAAGATGTATCCTAGGATCTGTTGATCTGTGGCATACCATTCTTCGTACGCCAGGTTCGGGACTTTGGCGATCTTGTCGCCCATCTTGCCGTCAATTTCAGCAGAGAGGCGCTGCAGATGCGCGGTGAGATGGCCCATCGACGCGCGCACCTCGGACGGTGGCGAGGATTTGCGCCTTCCACATTGCATGATTGCCCTTTGACGGCTTCTCGAGATAGGGATGCGAGGAGAGGATTCACGGCGTTGGAGAGTTGGCCATTGTAAATTGAATCTAGGTTTTTATTTTTTTGTGTGTGGCTCGATACCATAAAAGAAATTAGAGTGCGGAAGGTTTTGGGTGAAACGCCGTGACCTTCTCTGGCCGGCGGTTGCATGTTATATAGGCGAAAAAGCCCTCGCATGGCATGTACAGGATGCGCACTGTCGGTTGTGATTGGATGAGATACTAATAGGAAAATCTACATTTCCTTGTATAACAAGAGCACCTACTAATTATAGCCAATCACAACCATAACATGCACATAATAAAGGCTTACATGATATCTCCGATTACATAACTTATCTAACAGGATGATCATTAGAGTGTGCACTCTAGGAATGCCTATTTGCATAGCAAAAGAATCAAGGGATGCACTTGGACAAATTGTACTCTTGTAGTTTCTTATTTTCAATATAATGCGACATGGTACCATCATCACCGATTAGTACTGAATCTTGTTTCACAAGTTCGAAATGGAAGGTAATGTTACAGTAAAATTTAAGTCATAAAGAATTGGATTGGACAATTACATCATATGATAAACAATAATAGTAACATGGCTTATTGGATTCCAAGTTCTTTTGGGGCTGCACTAACTTTGGGCCAAAAATTCTTCAATAGTATGCAAGGAGGAAGGTATTTCAAATTCACAACATAGAGTTGATCCCACATTGCTCAATCTTAGACAATCTTTGTTCAAGCGACATTAGCATATCATCCGACCTAAAACAAAGATGAATTTCTGATTCAAGAATGCGAAAAGATGAAAAATTGTGCGCACATTAACAAATCATCCACGACACACTCTGACCTAAGCCGATCTCACTCTACCAGAAATTGCTATACACACGTAACACGAAATTCTGTCCAATCCGCCGCACTCTCCGCCCTCTTCCATCTCCCGTGGCGCGTGGCGGATCGAGTTTGCATTGTCGAGTTTCTCCCCGGTTGCTAATCGGCTTCGTCCCCTTCGCTAACCCGCCTCGTTGCTCGGCTTCTTCAACCTCTTCTTCCCCGACGACCCAACCTCGACATCCCACGAACACGGTGGCTCCGACCGCTGGTCGCCGATCTTGGGCGCGCTCCACCGAACTCGATAACTATAAGAGAACACGTGGCTCTTCGCTCCTTCAGCGAGTGTTGTGCAATAGACTCACCGCACTATACCAGAATTTTTGGCGGATACGGTCAATTTACTAATCGTATTTACACCGACAATGCGCGCACGGTATTTGCAAAAATAGCAACGCGGACGCACGGCGATCCTTTGTTATCGCGACGGCGGAGGAGCCACGAAGTAAACAAGATCAATCGCAGAGACACGAGATTTAACGTGGAAAACCCTCTCAATGCGAGAGGAAAAAAACCACAGGCGCGGGCGACAACAATCTTCACTATATCGGGGTGAGGTTACAACGCGGGATTTACAACTCTAATTTCGATATCCCAAACAGCGAGCCATGGGAAATATATATATATCGGAAACCCTAATTCGACTAGGATCCATACCGCGGGGGCTTCGTCCCCCGCACGTCCAGCGCCCCTCGGGTGCACGAGCCTTGCACAATGGGCGCCAGGACTCCGCTCCGCTCGGCCCTAAGCCTCGGCGACGGGCCTCGCACGCTCCGTCGAGCCGGCCTAGTTGATGTATAGAATTTGGATCACAAATCAACATACTCCACCTTGAGACAAAATTCTTCCCGTAGCATAAATCAATCCTTCACCACAACACAACAAAGAAAGAAATACTTTCAGCGCCACACGACCTCTTGGGCTAAGTCATAATACCAACTAAGCTTGAGCAAAGCTCAAACTTAGCAACAGAACTGCTTTGTGAACATATCGCCAGGATTTTCATGAGTGCTAATCTTGCATACCTTTAGCTTACCCTTTGCAGCAATATCTACGACATAATTATATTTAATCTTAATGTGCTTTGTCCTCTCATGAAACATCGATCTTTAGTGAGATAAATTGCACTGGCTGTCACAAAGCAGTTAATGCAAGAATCAACTCCAAAGAAGCTCGACAAACAAACCTTTCACCAAAGCGACTCTTTACTTGCTTCACAAATAGCCATATATTCGCCTTGATGGTGGGCGGCAGCAACAACATCCTCGCAAATGTGCCTTCCGACTCACAAGACAACCTCCAATGGTAAATACATAACACAGTGAGCGACCTACGCTTATCCAAATCACCAAAGCATAATCTGAATCAACATAGCCAACAGGTTCCTTTTGATCTGCCAAACTTCAAACAAGCATCCGATGTGCCTTGCATGTACCGAAAATCCATCGAACGGCCTTCCAATGCTCTTTACCAGATTAGCCATATATCTACCGACCATACTCATAGCATAAGATAAATCCAGACGAGAGCAAACCATGGCATACATCAAAGACCCAACAAAGACTAGCATACGGAACTCGGACATGTACTCAACCTCCTCATCGATTGCTAGGACATTGTGAAGTCGACAATTTAAAGTGAGGTGCAATGGGAGTACTAACTGTGCTTTGAATCATGCATGTTGAAACAATGAAGCACTTTACGAATATAATTTTCTTGACTAAGAAACAATAAACCGAAGCACGGTCTCTAGTAATTTCCATACCTAGAATTTTCTTAGCAAAGCACCAAGATCCTTCATCTCAAATTCATCTGCTCAATCGAGCCTTCAATGCAGTGATTTCTTTCTTGCTCTTGGCAAAGAATCAAACATATCATCAACATATAACAAACAAGTATATAGGTGATCCATCAACAAATTTAATGTAGACACAACTATCATAATCGGATCTTTTAAAGTTATTTGATAACATAAATGAATCAAACCTCTTATACCAGCGACGAGGAGATCTGTTTCAAACCATATAAGGACTTCTTCAATTTGCAAACATGATCCTCCTTACTGTGCACTATGAACCCTTCAGGTGGTCCATGTATATCTCCTCCTCAAGATCTCCATGCAAGAATCTGTCTTCACATCTAGCTGCTCAAGCTCAAGATCACGATAGCAACAATACTAAAGAATGTACTGATTGAGCTATGCTTCTGGCTGGGAGAACACATCATTGTAATCAACACCCGAAATCTGACTGAAACCTTTAGCTACTAACCTTGCCTTAAATCTTGGAGGCTCACTAGGAGATAGACCCTCCTTCCTCTTGAAGATCCATTTGCAACACACGGTCTTCTTATTTTTAGGCAAGCGCACCACGCCCCATATGCCATTTTTCTCCGTGGATCGCATCTCTTCTTGCATAGCTGAGATCCACTTCTCATGATCTCCAGAAACAATGGCTTCAGTGTACGTAGCCGGCTCATGAGTGTTCTCCACCTGTTCAGCACAACTAAGAGCATAATGAATCAAATTACACTCTTCAATTAATCGGGATCGAGGACCACAACTCCTCTTTTCTCTGCGAAGTGCAATAGGCTGATCGACTTGTTGCAAAGCAGAGATAAGTCTTTGAACAATATCAATAGTATCATCAATAAATTCATCTCCCTGATCATCCACGTGCTCCACCTGCACGCTCATATTATGCTGCTCATCATCAGATCTGTCTGGTACAATATCTATGGGTAAACTGTCATTAAACATCACAGATTCATTAAAAACAACACTTCTGCTCATGAAAGTCTTTCTTGTTTCAAACATTTCATAGCTTATATCCTTTTACTCGAGAACCATAACCAAGAAAGACACTTAATAGCTATAGGCTCCAATTTTCCATTATCAACATGAGCATAAGCGATTGCAATCAAAAACTCTGTTTGTGAATAATCGGCAGATGTACTGCACCATACCTCAATGGGAGTTTTCTTGTTGAGTGGAATAGAAGGCGACTGCTGATCAAAAACATGCGGTGTTGGCGGCCTCGCCCAAAAACGCTTGCTCATCTTTGCGTTGGACAACATGCAACGAGCCTTCGATATGATGGTTCGTTCATGCGCTCACCACACCATTCAACTGCGGGTATGCGGGATGGTGTGATGCCTCACAATGCCTTCCTTCCCGCAATAATCATTAAACTCATGCGAGCAAAATTCACCACCATTATCAGTACGAAACAGCTTTACCTTCTTCTCAGTTTGCCTTTCTATCATTACTTTTCAATCTCTAAAAGCAACAAATGTATCATATTTACCTTTCAGAAAATAAGGTCACACTTTTCTAGAGTAATCATCAATGATAGTAAGCATATAATTTGCACCACCATACGAGGTCTTACGAGAAGGCCCCCACAAATCAGCATGTACATACTCAAGTATACCTTTGGAGCGATGTACCGAGGCATTGAACTTTACCCTCTTGTGCTTACCAAAAATGCAGTGCTCACAGAAGTTCATCTTACTCGAGTGCGAATGCGCAAAGCAGTTCCTCTTCATCAATTCGCCATACCAAGTTCACTCATGTGTCCAAGACGCTTATGCCAGAGGTTAGTATTATTATCAGAGACAGTAGCAGCCGTAGCGGAACCACGCAAAGTACTTCCTCTAAGCACATATAACTTGGCAGAATTCATATCACCAACCATGTAAATGAGAGAACCTCTTGATACCTTTAAAACTCCACCGGCGGAGTACTTGTACCCATCATCATCGAGTGTCTTTGAGGAGATGAGATTTCTTGCCATCCTTGGTATATGTCGCACATTGTCCGGCGTCGCGAACCATGCCATCATGTGTCCCGATCCGAATGGATCCAATGCCCACGATCTCACATGGGTTGTCATCTCCCATGCGAACGACATCTCCACTCTGCCGCGGGCTTATAAGAACTAAACCATTTTACGTTAATGCAGATATGAAACGAACATGCGAATCGAGTATCCATTCATCATGACCAGCAACACAACCAGCAAATACGACAAGGCAATCTCCAGAATCAATACTATCAGCACCGGAGACAACAGAGGCATTACCTTCAGATTTATTTTTCTGTTGGTATGCAGCATTCCTCTTCTACTTATTCTTTACCTTATAGCAATCCTCGATGAAGTGGTTCGTTTTCTTGCAATACTTGCAGAACTTCTTATCCCTGGACTTTGAACGTCCTCTACCATGCTGGCTCTTGTCGCGATTGTTGTTATCATAGGACTTCTGCTCATATCTGCCCCTGACCTGCAACGCCTCGCCCTTGGAGGATGACGGCTCACCCTGCACCATACCTTTCATCTTCTCCTTACTCTGGAGCGCCTCATAAACCTCCGCTAGGGTTAGTTCATCACGGCTTAACAATATGGTGTCACGGAAATTTGAATATGAACTGGGCAGTGAGCATAGTAACAGAAGACCTAAATCCTCATCATCAAATTTTAACTCCATGGATAACAGATCGGCCACGATCTCCTTAAAGACCGATATGTGGTTCATCACCGATCCTCCCTCCTGCAACTTGTGCGAGAACAACTTCATCTTCATGTGCATCTTACTGGTGAGATCTTTTGACATGCAGATCGATTCCAGTTTCAACCAAAGTTCTGCAGCAGTTTTCACCTGCAGCACTTCTTGCAAGATATCATTAGAAAGATGAAGTTGAATGAGCGACAGAGCCTTACGATCTTTACGTTTCTCCTCAGGAGTCCATTGATCCTGCTCCTTCTTCCGAAGCAAACTAGGGCCTCATCCAGATCTCGTGATTGGCGAGTATCGCCTCATCTTCACTTGCCACAACGAGAATCTCGTCTTGTAGTCGAGTAGCGTTAGATCAAACTTCATCGACGCCATCGCGATGCCGATCGAAGAACCTCGGCTCGATACCACTTGTTATACGCGACGGCGGAGGAGCACGAAGTAAACAAGATCAATCGCAGAGACACGAGATTTAACGTGGAAAACCCTCTCAATGCGAGAGGAAAAAAACCACGCGCCACCAAGAACAATCTTCACTATATCGGGTGAGGTTACAACGCTGGGATTTACAACTCTAATTTCGATATCCCAAACGACTTACGGAAATATATATATCGAAACCCTAAGCCTTCGGCGACGCTCGCTTACGCTCCGTCCGAGCCGCCTAGTTGATGTATAGAATTTGGATCACAAATCAATGATCACCCCGCCCCGCTGCTGTGCATGCGCCACGTCGGCGCGTGCGCCACCCGCGCCGCCCCGTCCCACCATCGCAATGCGCGAGCGCACGCTCACCCTGCGCCGCGCTTTTTTCTCTTCATTTTTTCAATTTTTTTTAGATGTAAAAATATTTTTAAATTTTTTTGCTAGATGGTGGGCGCACGCTCACCCCGCGCCCACCACTGTAGCATTCTCTTTTGTTTTTTTTTTAAAAAAATTTATGTTTTTGTTTTTTTTAAAAAATCATTTATGCATATTTTTTGTACGAATTTTTAAATATAGTAAACAGGGTCCACAAATTATGAATTTTTTTGTGGAGCCTTGTGACACTATGTACTTGCTTGTGTAATATTTTCAAAATTTTAACTATTATGAATTTTTCTCAAAAATTCATTTAAGTATATTGTAAATAGGGTTTCATCATTTCATATGACTTGAAATGATTTCGTGAAATTTTGTCTATTATCCCACCGTCCCTCCTTCCTACTCCGCACATCTATCGCCTCGTCCAGAAATTCCGGCGCCAAATCTGACGAAATTCTTGGCGCCAACGCCTTGACTCCTTCTCCGCTCGGCTATAAATACCGAACTCTGGCACTCGCTCGTCGCTCAGCCTTGATTGATGACTTCCCCTGAATGGTGATTGATTACTTCCTCCGGGCGATGTAATTTGTGCTATACTTTTGCCGTTATTATCATAGTCATAATTAGTCATCTTAGTCACTAGTCGTAATTAGATAGTTTAGGGGTAATTAATTAGTCGTAATTAGTTAGTTGACTAGTAATGAATTAGTTTAGTAGTAATGAATTAGTTTAGTGGTAATTAACTTTGTTAGTCGTATGTAGAAAAATATTATGGCTTAAATTGGATACTTATCTTCTTAATTTTAAATTTTTTAGATGTATTTCATGAACACTGCTATTTGAGAAGGAGGGGTTTCATGCGAGTTGTGGTGCATACCTTAGGGTTTGGGCTACGCCCACCACTGCAGTATCATGGCTTCACTATCAACAAGTACGGCAAGGAAATGTGGCGTGTCAAGGTCACCGTCTACTCAAGAGCCATCTACGAGGAGACATATCCTACCACTTCACGGAGAGAGGAGCCGGACAAGCTCGGGATGCAAGATGAAACCTAATGTGGATACTATTCTTTATCTCGCATCGCACCACATTTGGATAGGCTTGTACATAAACCAAATAGGAAATCATGGCGTGCAGATCATATAACGATGCACCGTAGCCTTCAAACGCATTACCAGCCTGGAGGTTACGGTACATCGTTATATGATCTGCATGTCACGCATTTTCCTCAGTTGGTACAAGTTTATCTAGCCTGTGGTACAATACAGTATTAAAGAATATCATCCAATGCAGTGATGATATTGGATACAGTATTAAAGAATATCATCCAATGCAGTGATGATATTGGATTGTCATTGGGATGTTGTATGAGAGTGACAATTGTTCTTCTTTCCTTCAGACATCTCCAATGAAGTTGCAATGCGGCGTATTTTGGTTGCTATATATGTTGTCATATTGTATATCGACATCTCCAATGGAGTTGCAATGCAGTGTTTTTTCTATAATTCCAAGTCACATGAAATGATGAAACCCTATTTACAATATACTTAAATAAATTTTTGAGAAAAATTCATAATAGATAAAAATTTGAAAATATTACAAAAGTAAGTACACAATGTCAGAAGGCTCCACAAAAAATTTCATAATTTTTGAACCCTGTTTACTATATTTAAAAATTCTTACAAAAATATGCATAAATGATTTTTTTTAAAAAAAAACAAAAACATAATTTTTTTATATAAAAAAAAAAACAAAAGGGCATGCTACAGTGATGGGCGCAGGGTGGCGTGCGCCCACCACTGTAGCAATTTTTTTAAAAATGTTTTTACATCTAAAAAAATTGAAAAAATGAAAAAAAAGAAGAAAAAAGCGTGGCGCAGGGTGAGCGTGCGCCCGCGCGCTGCGGTGGTGGGACCGGGGCGGGCGCGGGGTGAGCGCGCGCCCGCGCCCGACGTGGCGGCACAAAGTGCAGGCGCTAGGTGACCGGCGCGCGCGCGTTGCTATTTTTGCAAATACCGTGCGCGTATGGTCAGAAGTGTAAATACGATTCGTAAACTGACCGTATCCGCCAAAAACTCCACTATACCATGGAGGTATAGGTAGTATGACTACATACTGTCCAGCTTCTAGTTATACAATTATTATGCACCAATTTACCAAACAAAAACTCGATTTTTAAAGTTATAGAGATAAACAATAGACACTGGCACATGTCAAAAACCTAACTGCATACACACAAATTTGCTGATACACATAGTAGCAAGTGGAGTACATGTTGATCGACTTCGTCCTAAAGGAATTTTATCGTACATTCTACTAATATTTTATGATGATAGTATAAATTAAATTTGATCATCGATTTGTTAAGAGTATAATAGATTTTTCTTTGTATTTTTTTTTGTGAGACTATTATAGATTTTTCCAACTTGGGTTGGAAATATTGCTATTGTGTCATGTGATCCCCACATGGGTAATTACAATTCTCCCTATGTGAGATTCTATTACTCATACTACCAGATATAGTATAACTAAATTCTAACTCATTTGAATTATTGGATAAAAAGAATTGACGGTCTGTATTAAATTAAGTGTAGCGTAAAAGAGGTTAGATAGAAAGCAATGGAGATAAGCTGTAGCTCTACAGTGCCTCCCTAGTCAGGACACTGAAACCATAGTTTTAGACTGCCACCACCGTCTCAGTGATCTCATCATGGATTATTTGTCACCTTGGCATGCAGGAGCGGGAGGTCGACGATGACAACACAAAGCATCTAATTCTCCCTAACATTAGAGAAGGGCACCCAAAGAGGAGCAAGAAAGCATGACCTGCCGGGAGTACCTCAGCTCGGATATCCTCAAGATGCCGCGGAAAGGGCATCTCCTCACGTGGACGCCGAGGGAAGTGCAACCAAAGACCGAAAGCCACATCAAAGTTGGTGGCATCACCCCGGGAAAGCGCTAATGCTCGCCGCATATCCTTGGGAAGATACCGTGATCTCCTCTCCTGCGCTAGCTGCACAACTCCCTCTCCCTGCAGATTGCGCAATTGCTCCTGATCTGTACAAGAATTGCAAACACCGATCGACAAAGCCTAATTTTGAGCTCGCTTTACGCTAATGCTCTCTGACTCAAGTTTACCTTGACAGGTAGGAGGGGTTTTGGGCTAGATTTCAGTTCATGCAAAGCTAATGTCGGTCCATGCAAAATTGCGATGATTTTAGGTACCACAGGCGCGTTTGCCTAAAGAAATCGTTTCTTCGAGAAAGCCCCTCAAATCTCAGAGAGGCACCAACACTTCCGAATAAGAGCACCCAATGTGAGCTTCCTCTTCTCCCCCTCTTAAGCCCACGTATGCCCAAGCCGCCCGCAAGGGCTAGCTGGGCACACTCCATTATCCATCCATGCATGTACACCATGTAAGCCACAAGATCTAGCTTAATTATGTCATGGTCGTGCAATAACTACCAGCTAGCTTGTTCTTAATTTGGAGTGTGTCCTTGCAATGGGTATCTGTGCTTCATCACACGCCTATAGGCTATAGAGCGTGGGCTTACGCATGGCCATGGAGGTCATTTGCTTCGCTTCTTGAGGAGCAATGGCCATGGCCTCGATCATCAACGACTTCTACCTCTACTAAGGTAGGGCAACTTGTATCCTTTGGCAATTATTCGGGGGGCGTCTCTTGGTGGTGCTGGAGATATATACGAGCTGGATGAATCTTGTGTTCGATCTTGGCTATATCAATCCATCAAAGGGGATGGTGAAGTGTCTCTTGGTCTGGATGTACGATCTTGGTCTGTTTAATTCTCTGCTCTAATAATTAGTTAATTTTAGTGTTTTGTATCTGTACCCCTTTGCTACCCCTACATATTGACTAATGTCATCAGTAAAATGAACTTGATATACTGAGATTGTGTGTGCAAGATGTTGATTCAATTCTTCCGTTGATATATATATATCCATGCAATCGATCCATCATCCGTGCATGTGTTATTTCAATTTGTTGTTTGTTCATTCAGCACATTACTTTTCTGTGACAATCATAAGCGGTAGTCTCCATTTGGTCGTTTTGTCAATTTATCTGGCAAGATAATATTTGTGTGCCAATTGTTCACAATGCACGCACCAAGGAACATGTCCAACATGAAGACCAAAATGACACGACCAATTCGCGGGCGTTTCTTGACTCTTAGCCGAGTACAACACAGTACGTACGTACGTACGTACCTTACCTCACATACTGTTGCATATATACACGCGAGCCTTGGGCCTTGGCAGCAACTACTGCGTGCAACAATGGATCAGAGCATCCAATCGATCCATTGATTATCCGATGCCAATCTCGCTGAAACTGGGCAAGGAAAGACTAGCATGCAGCTAATTCAGCTCGAGTGGATCAATTATCGGCTAAACAAGAGAAGCAACACCTTTCTTCCTAATTAATTAAAGTAAGACCGCTAGCGCTTTCGATTTCGACTCACGCCAAGGGCTTCATCAGCGGAGGCGCTAACGCCAAGGGCGGGCGGGCTGGCTGATGTTAAGCATCGGTCGACGGGCAACATGCATGCATGCGCGCATGCTCCGGCCGTATTATCCCCAGCAGTTAGCTCCGTGCACGCGCGCCACCGTCGTCTCGTCAGTCGTCCTTGGTGGTCATCTCGTCGATCCTTGAGTTGCATGCACCAACCAATTCACCCAAAAGCTTGGCGATGAGGAAATGGACAATTCACTTATACTTCAATACTCCCTCACGCGTGTAGGCTCCTCGCGCCAAGACGTTGATTAGAAATGAGCTGCAATTATTTTATTAATTGCGCTAGCCGATACCATATTGAGTTGCACGCACCAACCAATTCACCCAAAAGCTTGTCGATGATGAAATGCGACAATTCACTTATACTTCAACAGACGTGAACAGTGGCGTGATCCAGCAGGGCCGGGTCAGCTGGGACGGGAGCACCGGCTGCCGTGCTGCGGCCAGACAAACAAGAGGGCCGTGCATGGGCCGTGGCCGCGCCTGCGCGTGCGCGCGCGCTCTGCCTGGGTCAACTGGCCTGCCCACCGTGCCGCGCGCGTCTCAGCCTCTCAGGCCACGCTCGCAGTCTCTGTCCTTCGGACGGAGACACTCACGGGGTACGCACGCCGCCACCGACACAGCGGAGGCGCTGCGGCACGGGCTCAGGTCAGGAGGCGCGCGCGGTTGCGGCGTGTCGGCTTGGCAGTGCGCATGCAGCGGCAGCTGCGGGCTACAGCACGGCGGCAGTATCTCTCTCTCATTTTGGTGGATTTGGTTGATTGTGGCTGTGGAGAAGAGGAGTTGTGGTGTAGTTGTCAGTTGCGATGCGGCAGTATCCCTACAAAACAAAGTGGTAGTTTAGTTACTCATCGGACAAACACACATTAAATCCACTGAACTCAGTAAGCAATATGCACCATGATGCCTTACCTGATGAACAGAGAATGGGCTGCTGCCGGCGATGATGCGATGTGGCAGTGGTGATGATGCGTCCAGATGGATTTAGATTTGTTGGGTTCAATTCGATTGTGACAGATTAATAAGTGGAAGAAAATACGAAGGATAGTCAGATCGATCGACGAGAAGGCCATGGCCAGTTTGGAGAAGTTAAGAATTGTTAAATTACCATTTTTACCCTAGGAAAATCAATAGATATGTTTGGTTGGTACCTCCTTAAGAGATGGGAGGTACTAGTACATGATGGTACCTCTCCAAGGATGGTAAAACTCCTCAAACCAGTTTTGTTTGAGGTTAACTAGCGGGGCCTGGGCGAGGCGAACATTTACAAGCAACTCCCGTACGTCTGCAGAGCTGTAATATTTGCTCATTTGCTGCGATTCCCAAAAGAAATGAAGTATTGACGGTATTAAATTCCTAAATATTGGTTTTACATTTAAAGCCACACAGCCTATGTAGTCGTAAACCTCGTGGCTAATGACCACTGTGGTCGTTAGAATTCTAGAGGTTGCTCTGTGAGTAACTTGGTCGGAGGGAATCCTGTACCCATTGCTCGACCAGACGACTGCTCGAAGATTCTTTGAACTGGTACTTAGACCTGATTCTAAATACATTCCCTCCGTGTGAAAAATAGGACATGTGTCTTATCAACCCCAAACCACACGAAGTTTACTGCCATAAGTCACTGACAATAAATGTATCACAGTTATTTCGTCTCCTACTAATACCAACTGGCGACCGGTTAGCATTTCACTGACTGTAACTGTCTCCCGACTAGACGCGTCACTTCCAAGAGGTGTCTTCTCTAGGAGTAACTGTCACATCTTCGACAATTCTTTAAAGGTGGATGACGAACAACAGAGGGAGGATAAGAAGCCAATTGGATTCTATCTAAAGACAATTGATGCAAACCAAAGCGAAGTAAGCAACATACTCAGTGTAATTAGGGACAGTCTGTCGCTTTGCTTAAGGCATCTTTGTAATAGCCAGTTCATTGCAATAAAGAACAATTATATTTCCTTTCAGGAACTCTTAGCCAATTTTCTCATTTTATTCCGTAAGATCGGCAAATTGATCGTCGACAAATATACATGTTGAATACGTAGTATGTACGAGAACTCCCCCTCACAAATATAATGGACAGATGTACGTTTGAGTGACACAGGATACAAAGTTTTTCTTTGCACGATTTCTACATGCACTTAAAAGAAGAGAACCCTTAAACGCACGCGCACTCAGTATGAGCAAGCATCTCTCTATCTGTTAGTCCCTCCTATCACAAAAGAGTGATATTTTGGACATCGATATGGTCTCTAAAACGCAACCTTGGCTATTAATTTTTATTATAATATAATAATAAAACTTAATGAAATTATAATGTTACGAAAGTACTTTTCAAGACAAGTCAAAACATATCATTTTCACATGCCTAATCTAAAAATTCATCGAAATATCGATAGCTAAAGTTTACAAAGTTTGATTGCATGTATTCTAAAACATCGCTCTTTAGTGATCGGAGGAAGCATCTTATTAAAGCAAATGCATTTTCACAAAAAAAAAAAGCAAATGCAAAACAAGTCACTAGGTTCACTCTCAAGGGCTAGAAATTCCCACATTAATCGGAGGAAGAAATAATAAAGAACTACACCGCTGATCGTGGTGGGTCCAATCTTGTATACGAATTCCAAAATAAATAACTAAAATTTTGAATAAAATATAAAATAAAATAAGCAATTTGATTTCGAAACGAATTCCAATGTAAAGTCCCTAAATCAGAATAAAGATTAAAGTCCCTAAATCAGAATAAAGATTAAAAAAATCAGCAATTGGAATTATATATGAATTCTAACAAACAATAATTGAAATTTGGAAACAAAAAAAGAGCAAATTTCATAATTTGATTTCCATATGAATTCCGAAGTAAAATACCTAAATAACTAAAATTCAAAATAAATTAAATAAAATTAGCAATTTGATTTGTATATAGACCCCAATAAAAAATAACTAAAATTTTAAATAAAAATGTTATAACGAATAGCACGAATGGCGCCAAAGAGACCATGAAAGAGTGCAATGGCGCTAATCATCATACAAGATGACATTGACCCATAGAGAAACGAAGAGTCGAGATGACAGCGACGGAGAGGTGGACAATATCGTGTTTCTCACTAGAGCCATTGAAGAGAAAATCTAAAGTCAAATGAGCCAAGAGCCGCGACGACGAGTGTCCAAGGAAGCTCAATGATGAGGAAACCCTAACAGAAAGGAAATGAAGCTTTGCATTGAAGATGAGCTATGGACGATATATGGCCATCACTAATGTGGGGCACGGTGTCATCGACGATGGAGAAAATATTTTCTATATCATTAGACAACGACTAAAGCACACATGTCGGCATCAATGAAGATGGGAGGTTGCCACAATTAGTGAGGAAGCAACATCGTTGAGTTGGCCAACGTCGAAGAAGAGGAGCGATCGATGCAAGAGAAGAGGACATCGAGCACATATAACATCATACATGTGTGTATGCATACACGCATTTGTACGAATATAAGCATGGCGTATAGAAGTTGAGGAGAGTAAAGAGCTCGGAGTAGAGCGGGGCCACCGAGAGAGTGTGGTGGTGTCCCCTGGTAGGGATCGGCGATGGTTGCACGTGTATACGTATTGATGTCACAACGATTAGTCAGAAGCAATAATTGAAGAAAAGTAGAAGATAACTATGTAGGAGAGTATTGCATTGGTAAGGGTAGCAATTAAGAAAGATCGATCAAGAATTGAACTTGATGTTGAAGGTTGAAGCAGAAAAGTTGTGACAACGATAAGAGATAGAAGACACATAGTTCAATGAAGTAGCTAACGTGTGAGAGAAGATAGGTCACCCATGGTGTATCGGTGTATACGTGAGTAAGGTACTCTAATACCATATAAAGTAATAAGATAGTTTGTCGCACACATAATCAACATATTGCTTGAGATTAAATAGAGGAAGATGTGTATGCATACATTTTGAAAAAGAGTAACTAATGGGGGAACATAATCAACATATTGCTTAAGATTAAATAGAGGAAGATGTGTATGCATATATTTTGGAAAAGAGTAACTAATGGTGGAAGAATAGGGGCATGATGATCTCTGCATGATGAAGAGTAGTTATGTTTTTAAGAACCCAAATAACTTACTATGCTCAATGATTTTCTTCTATCAAACAACCTATCACATGGTGCCAAGATGAGAAGCGTAAAGACCATAAGGCTTTATCTCGATTCACCTTCATCTATCAAATAATATTTTACAGGAGGTTTTGAAGGAGAAGACATTTATTGCATTATGGCTGAAGCTGAAACAAATTTGCATGACAATGGATCTCACCAGAAGATGCATCTCAAGCGAAGTTGTACTTTCACAAATTGCAAGAAGGAGGATTCGTGCTTGGTCATCTTTTGGTGTTTAAGGAGATCGTTGCCGACCTAGAGTCGATGGAGGTAAAATTTCAGAGATACCATATTATATAGTAGAGATACTCTCACTCTTAATAAAGTTTATGAAGCTTTGCATGTTAAGGAGAAGATGAAACATATGGTACCTTCTGAAAATTCAAGTTCAAAAGAAGAAGTCTTGTTTGTTCATGTAGGCAAAAGGAGAAGAACTCAAACAATAGATATCGAGGCAAAAGTTCGAACGGCTATAAGAACCAGTCGAAATCTAGAGACAAGTACAAGTCGTGTAAATATTACAAGAAAAGTGGGCACGACGTCTCTGAATGCTGGAAGCTGCAGAATAAAGAAAAGAAAACTGGCTATTATAAGTCAAAAGGTAAACCAGATGATGAAGGTAAAGCCCCTCTTGTTGCTGATGATAATTCTGATGGAGAAGTTTTTGTTGCCTTTGCTGGATGTGCTAAGACCAATGATGAATATATTTTTGATTCCGCCTATACCTTTCATATGTGTCCTAATAGGGATTGGTTTGCCACCTATGAATCATTGAAGGAGATCTTGTGTTGATGGGTGATAACTTATCTTGTAAGGTTGCATGAATTGGTTCAGTTCAGATCAAAATATTTAATGGCATCGTTAGAACTTTGACAGATGTGAGGCGCATTCTAGATTTGAAAAAGAATCTCATCTCTTTGAGTACTCTTGATGCTAAAGGGTACAAGTATTCTAGTGAAGGTGGAGTTTTGAAGGTATCAAAAGGCTCTCTTGTTGTGATAAAAACTGATATTAAATCATTCAATCAGATCATCTCATGAGGTACTACAATATCAGGTAATGTTGTTGTAGTTTCAAGTTTATTATCTAATTCTGATGCTACTAATATTTGATATATGTGTCTTGAGCATATGAGTGAAATTGGTTTGATAGAATTGAGCAAGAGAGGACTTCTTGATGGACATAGCATCAACAAGCTGAAATTTTATGAGCATTGTGTGTTTGGCAAACACAAGAGGGTGAGGTTTAATATTTCAGTTCATACTACAGAAGGTATTTTGGATTATGTGTATTCTGATTTATGGGGTCATCTCGCAAGACATCGCTAGAAGGTGCTCGTTATATGTTAACAATTATTGATGATTACTCTAGAAGAGTGTGACCTTATTTCTTGAAGTGTAAATTAGAAATATTTTCAACATTTAAAGGGTGGAAGACTATGGTTGAAAGGTAAACTGAAAAGAAGGTAAAGAAACTTCACACTGATAATGGGATGAAATTCTGTTTTGGTGAATTTGAATCATATTGCAAGACTGGAGGCATTGTTAGGCACTACACCGTTCCCCATACTCAACAAAACGGTGTAGCTGAGTGTATGAACATGACCATCATTTTCAAGGCCCATTGCATGTTGTCAAATACAGGTTTGCATAGATGTTTTTGGGCCGAAGCCGCTTTCACTACTTGCTATCCTATTAATCGGTCACCCTCTATTGCAATTGGAAAGAAAACTCCAATTGAGGTATGGTCCGTTCTCAAAGAAATTATTCAGAATTGAGAGTTTTTTGTTGTACTGCTTATGCTCATATTGATAATAGAAAATTAGAGCCTAGAGTCATTAAGTGCATCTTTCTTGATTATAAATCTGGTGTTAAATGATATAAGTTGTGAAATCTCAAACAAATAAGGTTGTGATTAGCAGAAACATTGTCTTTAATGAATCTGCTATGCTTTATGATAAACTGCCTACAAATGTTCCTATTGAGAGTGGGCAGAATACAAGTGTTTTGGTGGATCACCTTGTTGGTTCAGATAACACATCAGATAAGAAAATTATTGTTGTTCATGATGCACATATTATTGAGCAGCTACCACAACGGTTCATTACAATTGACAAGCCTAAGAGGGAGATTAATCCACTCAAGAGGTTGATTGAAGAAGCTAATATTATTGCTTATATTTTGAGTGTGGTAGAAGAAATTGAAGGTAATACAGAACCTTCATCATACTCCGAGGCTATTAACTTCACTGATTGTAATAAGTAGATAACTGCTTTGCATGATGAGATGGAGTCACCTAAAAAGAATGATACTTGAAAATTAGTGAAATTGCCAAAGAAGAAGAAGGTTATTCATTGCAAGTGGATTTTTAAATGAAAGAAAGGTATTTCTCCTACTAAACCAGCAATGTATAAATCAAAGTTGGTTGCTAACGGTTATAATTTGATGAGGACATCAAACCTAAGGATGCAACCACCGCGACGACTTTATCGCATCTTCTATTTCAACAACATCTTCGCCAATAGGACTTTCGGCTAATGCAAGACCATATTACCCACTTGGATCGAGCTACGTCTACATGCCATGGTGCTACGTCTACATGCCATGGTACTATGTCTTCAAGCCATGGTGCTACTGCATGTGCCAAGCTGGATACGTTTTGGTTAGATCAGTTCGGAATCAGCCTGACAGCACCAACTTCAAACGGGCATAACTTTCATATACAGAGTCCGTTGGAGGTCCACGAGTACTTGATTGAAAGCTTATTTCGTTCTCTTTCCAACGGATCTGGTCTCACCTTCAAATTCCTTATGTACTGATTGCAATCATCTAAAGAAGGCGTCATATCACCTGTTTGGGCCAATCTGGACTTTGTAATCGAACTCAACTTGACCCATATGCCGGCGGCCCACCTAGAGGTGTGGTTACTGTTCATGTGAATAGTACCCGCAAGATTAGTCCCACCCCACTAGTTCCTTTAGATTTGTGGCTCCTTGTTCCCTATTTAAGGAGGCCGCACCACCTCTAGTTTTCTTGGATTTCGTTTAGTTAAAAGTTAGCTTTGTTGCAACTTCGTGTATTGGCTTGTGTCGACTAGACCAACCATAATACCGCTTCAAAATCCTAACTCAATTCAATATTTCAATCCCTATTTGCAATTTCAGATTGCTTGATCTTGTTCTTGCGTGCTTCTTCGGTGTATGCAGGAATCGATCTTCATGGCAGTCAACCGAGTATTCGCACGGTTGATAACGACTTGTCAATCGATTCAGCGATTGCGTGGTTTCGAGCCTTGCGTGTTCGTAGCGAGGATCGTGAGAGTTGAGCGACGACTACCGAACTTATCATTCTCATCGAAAGATCGGGCCAACAATAGGACCTTCGGGTTCATCATAATTAGATTTCAGGTATTGATTTTAATGATGTCTTTTCCCCAGTTGTGAAGTATGGTTCTATCGTACTTTACTCAGTATTGTTGCTATGTATGATTATAAACTTGAGCAATTAGATATTAAAATTATATTCCTACATGGAGAGTTAGAAGAAGCTATTTATATAGACCAACCTGAGGGTTTTGTTATTCCTGGAAAAGAACACATTGTTTATAGATTAAATCTCTTTATGGTTCAAACAATCTCCTAGGCGAGAGAGTACAAGATATTTGACTCCTTTATGCTCTCTCATGATTTTAAGCTATCCGATTATGATAGCTGTGTTTATTTAAAACTGTTAATGGTTCATCTATTTATTTGCTTTTCTATGTTGATGATATAAAGATAAGTCAGAAATAGCAAAACTAAAATCATAATTGAGTAATGAATTTGAGATGAAGGACCTAGGTGCAAAGAAAGAAAATTCTTAACATGGTGATTATTAGAGAGAGGCAATCGCAAGTTATACCTTAATCAACAAGGTTATATTGAGAAGGTCCTTCGTCGCTTTAATATGCATGATGTAAAACAAGTGAGTACTCTATTAGTTTCTCAATTGATTATCTTCAGCTTTATGTCCCGAGTCAGATTATAATATTGAGTACATGTCTAGAGTTCTATATTCCAGTGTAGTTGGTTCCCTTATGTATGCCATGGTTTATTCTCGTCCTAAGTTATCTCATGCACTGAGTGTTGTTAGTAGATACATGGCTAATCTTGGAAAAGAGTATTGGAAAGCGATTAAGTGGATTTTTAGATATTTGTGTGGCACTTCTAATTCTTGTTTGCAGTTTGAAAATTATAGAGATGAACTTATTGGTTATGTTGACTTTGATTATGTTGGTGATTTGGACAAGAAGAGGTCTCTCACAGGTTATGTTTGCACCATTGGTGGTTGTGCTGTTAGTTGGAAGACAAGTTTATAAGTTATTGTTGCCTTATCTACCATCAAGTAGAATATATGGCTATTTCAAACTTATAAAAATCTATTTGGTTGAGAGGTTTGTACACCGAGCTTTGTGAAGATAATTCTTGCACTACTATATTTTGTGATAGTCAGAGTGCTTTATGCCTTACAAAGGATCAGATGTTCCATAAGAGAACAAAGCACATTGATGTGAGATATCACTTTATTTGAGGTGTTATTGCTCAAGGTGATGTCAAGGTGTGCAGATAAGTACTCATGATAATCCAGCTGATATGATGACAAAGCTAGTTCATGTTACTAAACTTAGTTGGTGTTACAATTTAGTCCTAGAGATTAATTGACGCACGGTTTGGTGTTACAGTTTAGTCCTAGAGATTAATTGATGCACGGTGATTTTTACCTTATCGTGGAGTTATTTTGGTGATTGATGATTTTTCATTATACTACAAGAGAAAATTCGTCTCAAGGTAGAGATTGTTGATTTATGTGATCTGAATTTCTAATATGGTCGAATCCAAACTTGCTATATTAGCGGATTAGTTTCTTACTTAAACTACAAGTCATTTTACCCTTTTATATACCTCTTGTAAGCCACACGGAGAGAGGAGACGACGTTGTAATTCTCCTATGTTTTGTAAACACTTCTCATATAGTGATCATCGCCGATTGACGCCTGTGATTTTTTCCGCAAGAGTTTTTCACGTCAAAATTCGTGTCTTTTTTGTCCCTATTTTTCCTAACAACCTTGATGTTAACAAATGACCAGAGTATATGGATCTTTGTATCAGTGATAACAATACGGTTCCTGGTAGAGTTCTCAATGGCATATTTGGTCTTGCCTCCTTTCCCTGGTAGGCACGTGACAGATGCTCCCCTCGGAGTGTCTTCACATCCTTGATCTCAAATGAATCCACATGAAGGTCATCAAGACGAAGCAAGGCAACGGCATCAGCAATGTCAAATGCAAGCATAAAAACATGTACAAAGTCCGCGCATCTCTGAAGGTTGCTCACATCCGGTGTGTCTTGCCTTGTTTTCAGCTCCACCCTTCTTGCCTGAGATGAACTTAATGGTTTTACACTATGGTTGATAGGGGGTAGCTTAAATATACAACATTTAAGGGATATGACAATGACGATTTATCAGGAAGCAATAGTCAAGCATTGGCAATAGTTTTTGCCTGAAAAAAACCATTGGGGGAAAACAGGATATCATTTGAGCTCAAGAGTCCAGACAAAACAATATACCCCAAAATCCACAAAGTAAGTGATCATTGAATTTAGGTTAAAGTCCTGTTAACCTGCATATCTATGAAGATCAAATGATGATTGTGGGTGCTTGTCCACAAGCACCCATACTAAATAACTATGTCTGCTTATGACAGGCATAACTAAGTGAAGCGATCAATAGTTAGAACCATTTAGTGCATTACTTGCAAACATACTGGATCGAGATATTCTACTATTACAAATAATTAGATTTTTTGGGAAATTGGATCAATTGTGCTACTAAATTTGACCCTTTAGTATCCCTGCGCTGATGACAAGGATAACCATTAGGCTTGTCAGTTTTGAGCTCAAACAGGAGCACAAGTGTCTACCTAGAGCCGAGAGGAATATGAGGGTTACCTTGAGGTTCATGCGGACGTCGACCTTCATGTCATCGTGTGATCATAGACGGGTGGTGTAGATCTCCATCCACGCCTTCTTCAGCGGCGCGAACCGGTGGTCGGCACCGGCACCGGCACCGGCACTTTCCAGAACTAGGGCCTCCCAGCGCCCATGTCAGAACCAGGAAATCCTGAGTCCGAAATGAAATCATTGAGGTTTCTGAAGAAACACTTGAAGGGTCTAGATTCAACAATAACGCTTCGCGAGGATCCGACGGCCAATACATATCCCGTTTACGCTTAATTGAATTCCTGTTTCTGTTATTAGCATTGTTGCTTGTAACCCGTTATTCATGCTATTGGCGGTAAAGATACTCCATATAAGCGCCGAGTGTATCGTTTGAGATCAAGCAATGAAATATTATCTCATATTTACTTTACTTTTGTTAGAACCCTAGGAGTAGAGTAAAATAGTCCCTCCTCTATCCCAAACTCTATCTCATCCAATTCTATTTCTTCCATCTTTCCCCAATTTGATCGTTCTGTGATTTATCCGCACGAATTTGCTTCTGTTCTCTAATTTGTTCAGGCCTAATCTTCTCGGGTCCTGACAAATTGGTATCAAAGCAAGCCGATTCTTGGCCAAGAGTTTGCAAATCTTTTGTTTTTCTTGGGTAGTGAGGGTTTGAGAGCTAGTCTCTCTGTAAAATTCCTAAGCTAGCTCGGGAAGACATGGATCAGAGGAAAAAGAGCTCTAGATCTGTCCTTGGAGTTGTGGATTCGTGTGTTTTTGGTGAAGGTTGGTGGCTTGTCCACTGGTAAAGTTCCTAAGCCAGACACTCAGATCGGTGAGGTGGAGTAAATTTGATGGATGTTCATATGGCGTATCCGACGGCAGCCTATGGTAGTCCGATTCTTCAGTGCCAAATATGTCGATGTGCTCCGCTACAATTCGACATCAACTCCTCCTACTCTGAAATGCGCCCAACAGGAGATATCACAGTATGGTGGCCAGCACCTTTGGTGTACTGTGTAATGTGAGTTCCAGGAGAGCGCCTACAAGGCGTTCGATGGAATGCCGCAGTCAAGCTCGGCGTACGGATCAGGCTTTGTGACACAAGGAAGTTGGGGTTATTGCTCAACAATAACTCAGAACTCAAACTCTCTAGGCAAGGACTGGCAAGGGACAAGGAAGAGAAGGTTAGAAGGTACGGTCTTCACAACATGGATCATCGATGTGTGCTCCTCGCCGATGGCGATTACCCTTGAAGTTGATCACTTTGCCGTTTCACTGCAGTGGAGTGTGACGTCGACATCACAACCTCGCCGCCTCCAGCAGCATGTTCGACACCGAATCTACGCCGTGACTCCAGCATCAAGTCCATTTCAGAGCCGTTGGCCACGCCCGTTCATGCTGGCCACTACGCCGACGTCGACCTCGGTCACCGTCGCGGACCATGCCACTGCTGCTGCTTTATGTGTGGACTTCTCATTCACTACTGCTGCCACACCACGAGAAGACAAGCATCACAAGTTCAAGCATGCTCCACAAGTGACCAATGTGAGGATAAATTCGAAGTAGTGGAGGTAGAGACTATTGTGCAGCAGGTCAATTTTGGTTGGAACAAAGGAAGATCAAGAGCTTCTTAATCAAATCAGCGCAAAACTAGATGCCATGATTGAGTGTAACAAGAAATGGGTCCAAGAGATGCAGCGGAAGCGTGAGCAAGAAGAAATCCAAAGGAGCTCAAATACTTCTTTCGTCATGCTTCGACCTATTTGATGAAATGCCGAGTTTGTTGTTGAGCTAAGAAATGGCAATGGTAGTGTAACATCAAACTTTGATCACTCTCTTGAGGACACTTCTGAATACTTGAATGAAACATTGGTCAAAGACGGTGACATATGTCTTGATTCATTATTCTTTGATGCCTTCGATTTATTTGATGAGGTCACTAGGGTGAAAAAGGAGAAATATGCTCATATTGTTAAGCAAGAAGCTCAAGGAGAAATGTCACTCTGTTTTGATCCTATTGGTAAGTGCTTGAAATGTGCTCAGATATCAATATGTGACCTGGCTGACAGGAAGAGTGTTGATGATTCAATTGTTTTTGCACCTGATATGAAGGGCAATATTTTAGATCCTTATTCTCAGCTCGAAGAAATGCCACTAGAACTAGTTGATATTGACATTGATAAGCATTCAAGCTTTGGCATTTTATATCTCGGCGCCTATAATTTATTGGATGAAATGTTAGTGGATAGCAAACTAGATGTCTCAATGCTACTGTTGTTGAATCATCGCATGATACCTCAGAAGAAGGCAAATGAAGTGCTAATGCTTGAATTACCCCCGAGCCTCCGCCTCATGAACAACAGCATCATCAGCTTCCATGGTTATCTATGACAAAGGACAAGATACACTTGTCATGGGACCTTGGAGATCAAGAACTTGAGGTTAATAAGCATTTGTTGGGGAAGAATATAAAGCTATGGGTGTGTAAAAAATATGCTCTGTATAAAGCAAAGAGAATGCTAGAGCCAGGAGGAGATACTGATACCACGGATCATACAACTCTTTGGATGTCAGACCCTTTTCTTGAGGCAAGGTGTTGCAGGACAAGAAACTATAAACCTGTAAGTGACAGTTACTCTTGGGTTGATAAGTTCAATATTGAGCACCACAAAGTGTTCTGTAAATTATGGGCTGTCATTTGTGTAGTGCATATAGATCCTAGGGGTGGTATGATACTTGCTGAGGGTGAGTCATTAGCAGCCAATGTCTATCTACTCACAACTATAATTCAATGCATGTATCTTGCTCAAGATATGCAATTGATTTATGAGAGGTTTGGTGCAAATGTTCTCACTCAAGGGATGGAATGGTGGCATCATGAACTAGAGTCTATATTCTCTTATGTTGTTCAGTTATCCTTGAAGGAGAGGTTGTGCTCTAGTTCAGTTTGCATCGTTTATACATGCGTAGATCAAACTATAACTACGAAAGTGCATTCAACCCATACATCAATTAAATAGAAGCTTGAAGTCGAAAATAAAAATATTTTTGGGGATAGCTTGAAGGCACTGAACCTGTGGGAATTGATCTTTGGTGTTCATATCTCAAGGATGCTAGGATATTATCTAGAAGATGGTCTCATAATAGCACTAGATGTTGATGTTAAAGTGCTTGCGGCAATAACAAATAATTGTGGGGAAGCTCAAGAAAATTATGGTGCAGAAGCTGCCACAGAGGAATCTATTATAGACATGCAAATTGGAGATAAGGAGACTTTGGAATCATATTTTTGGAGTACACTATATCTTGATAACCCACTCTTGGGGTGTAATAAGGAAGAGGATATTGGAGCTTTGGAGTTCAAATTCTATATTTTTTGGCCACTATACCATGGGTGCATTTTATTGCAATTCTCAAGTACACTGCTTGCTCTGGTTAGCTCTGAACTTGAAAGTGACTGGTACAAACAATGGGACCCTGGAATTCTAAAATTCACTCTTCAGAACAAGTGGCTAGAAATTTTTCCATCACATACTGGGCCTTATATTTATCAAAACTGTTAAAGTTCTTTCATATGGAAGATGAGGGAAATCTGATACATCCCATGCTCTTGTATCGGTGATAGGCATCTATAATCTAGCTGAGAATGATGGCAGCAAGATATGCTTTACAAGGCGAGGTGGAACTGAACTTGGTTGTCTAGTATCATGTGTTTTTCCTAATTACCAAGCACAAATGGTCATCACTTTTGTGCAGGAAGGGATTTTATTCGATAGGAATTCAAGCATGCAATGGGGCCATGGTATTGAAAAGTTTTGTTTTGAGAACATGAGGTCAATAATTATGACACGAGTGAGCTTAAGCTTGCCTACTTGGGGACTATCAGAAGTATCTTACCAGAAAGTACAAAAGAAATGTTATGGGACAGTTCATGATCTTGAGGGAATGGCATCTATTTGTATACTTGCTGGCATTGTGAAGCTTCATGGCAGTGCATTCAAATCAAGGTTTAAGTCTTGTCAATGCTTCGGACTCGTGAAGAATTTTTTGCAGCAAAATACTATGAACTTCATGGGTTGGATAATTGAGCTTTGGATCATCTCTTACTTACCTCCCTGATGAAAACCAAGCAAGCAATCCACAAGGAAATTAGTACTGCAGTACTACTAATACTTTCAGTACTACTAATACTACTTTCGTATTATGCTGCACTGAATGCCTACTCCAAGACCCAAATTACCCTTGAGGACAAGGGTCTTTAAGGGGAGGGTATTGTCAGAACCAGGAAATCCTGAGTCTGAAATGAAATCATTGAGGTTTCTGAAGAAACACTTCAAGGGTCTAGATTCAACGATGACGCTTCGCGAGGATCTGACGGCCAATACATATCCCGTTTACGCTTAATTGAATTCCTGTTTCTGTTATTAGCATTGTTGCTTGTAACCCGTTATTCATGCTATTGGCAAGGCAGCATACTCCATATAAGCGCCCGAGTGTATCGTTTGAGATCAAGCAATGAAATATTATCTCATATCTACTTTACTTTTGTTAGAACCCTAGGAGTAGAGTAAAATAGTCCCTCCTCTATCCCAAACTCTATCTCATCCAATTCTATTTCTTCCATCTTTCCTCAATTTGATCGTTCTGTGATTTATCCGCACAATTTGCTTCGGTTCTCTAATTTGTTCAGGCCTAATCTCCTCAGGTCCTGACAGCCCATCTCGCTCGGCATGATCTTCTCCATTATTCGCTTGTCTCGTATTATCTCTGATTCCAAAAGAACTCATCTCAGCATGACACTGAACTTGACCTTGGAGTATTTTCTACATCGACACAAGAACGGCTCAGTTCTGCATGTATGAAGTTTAAATCAGCAAGGATTACTTTCTCTTCACTTCTTTTGATGATTTTTTTAGATGGAATTCTTTTAATGAAATAGCTACAGCAGTTTCCTTCCACGCGTGACAGTTTCAGATTGGCGTTCAGCATCAAAGACCTGCAAAATCTTGCAGAGCCATCGTTCAGCAACAGGTGCATTGCATCTCCGGAAATCAGTAGTGAACAAACTATGGAACGACACAAGCATCTGGAACAACAAAACTGAAATCGGATTACCATACCATTCTTCAATAACCCTATTTGCAACTTCCATTTAAAACTGAAAATGAAGGCTACTTCGTCTGCCATCTGCAGTCTGCTCACTGTCTGCTTAGCGACAATAAATGAGCAAGAGCACAGAAGCAGACGTAGATACACACAAAGAGTTACGAGACAATCCTATTTTACATGTGCTCTCTTATTGAAAGGGGTCGTTCTGCTTCTTGTACACTATCTTCTGCCGTCAGCCGTTTCAGTAACTACTGACGATGAGCAGCCCGATCGCCGTGACGACGATGGTCGACGGCACCCCAAATCGGAGGTGGCTCCAGAAGGAGAGGTTGTAGCCGAAGAATTGAGCTCGTCTAGCCTGCTCGCAGACTATCAGGTTTGCAGCAGAGCCCAGGAGAGTGAGGTTCCCAGCCACGGTGCTGACCCATGCAAGTATAAGCCAGGCCTTCCTCTCTGAATCATGAGAAATTGCAGCAGCTGATGCAGCAACTCTTGTGCCGAGCAATAGAACTGAAAGAAAAGTTAAGAATATTATTAGCATAGCAGCAGACAAGGCAAGGGAACAAAGCAGCATTTATATATGTCACACATACATATTTGGCACCTAAAAATGCATCAAACTGTACATAATTAACGGCCACAAGGCCATACTTAGCTCATAACTCTGACAGTACAACATATCAAGGATATTGTTAAGAAAAAAGTGTCGTACATATAAGAAGATTAATTTCGAACAGTTAGTTACCCGTGGGAACATTTGAGGCCACATTTGAAAGGATAAGAATCACCACCGCAAGAAGTGCAACACCTTTGGCGTTGTCAATTCGCGAATATGGTTCCACTAATTCCCATAGTGTGTTCGGTATGCCGGTTTTGTTGAAGCCATCAACCGTGATAAACATCCCGCAGAAAAAGATCAGCAACGAGTATGACACCTGCCAGTCATGAAATTAGTTGTTCCTAATGAGTATACTCAAATAACAAGATGATAGTAAGGCAAATGATCCATCCTTTAAGCATTAGTCGAATAAAAAGGAGCATACCTTCTCAAGACAAGCCTGTGCATCTGTAAAATCAAGTGCCAGAAGAACAAGAGCCGCAGTGATTGCAGTCCAGGACATATTAAGTCCCATTAGAAGAGCGATGAGCATACCAAGAGTTATAAGATAAACCGCTGTCTTCCACACAAGTACTCTCCATCTCTTTGCAACTTCAGCTTCCTTCTCTTTTCGCCGTTGGTGTCCTGGGAGGGCGGCAAGTCCTCTATTATGACACTCCTTTGTTGGCTAGCAGTTCTTGAGAACTTCCTTGAGGACGCACCTTCATCCCTCCTATCAGAAACTGTTGAGACTTCTACCATCTCATGTGACATACTTGATGCCCGTAGGGACTTGATTGCAAGCTGTATGTCCGCTTCAGAATTAACGCTTCTGCTTCTCAGATTCTCATTCACACTGTTACTCCTGATGATTGGTTCACTAATGCAATCCACGTCATCTGGATTCAAAGATGAAACATGTGACATTCTAGCTGGTGTGAACCGATGTGAAGTAACCTCATCGTCGGCAACCACTTCTGGTCCCGCGGGTGTGCCACCTTCCTGATCCTTCTCCACAGACAAGTACTTCCAGAAGTAGCATAGGAGGATAGCAGCATTTGTCAGAACCCCGACAATCATTGCTGGGAAAATACCTAGCAAGAACTGACCAAATGAAATCCCACTCCACAGCTATGACAAGGTTCTGTGGGTTACCAATCGGCGTTGCAGCAGAGCCGATATTTGAGCTAGTGGCAAGGGCCAGAAGGAAAGGCTGCGGTGGCAGGTTGTTCTGCCTTGCAACCTTGAGAATGAACTCAGTGAGCACAACACAGCAGGTATCATTGGTGAAAAGCGCACTCGCGATCGCGGACACGATGCAAACTCGAAAGAGCAGGTCCTGCTCCTCTGCTCTTCCATGAGAGCAGGTTCCCAAGGTACTTAAACATGTCAGCCCTCTCAAGGAAAATGCTGACGACCATTGTCCCGAAGAGCAGGCCAATAATCGGGAGGTCAATGGCAGCATAGGCATCCTCCGGTGACATGACACGGAAGAGGACCATTAGCATAGCACCAAGGAGGGACCCAGCCGTCCGTCCAACGGGCATGAACGGGACGGAGGGGAAGACAGCCAGCACCCAGAAAATCCCAAAGGCGACACATCCCAGCACTACTTTGGAGGTCCCTGCCAACGCCATATTAGCAAATCTCTCTTCCTCTACAACACACTAAAACGCTAACAATTGCACTTCAAGAACCTGTCACAACTCACAGAGTAAAGAGACAGTACAGAACAACCCCCAAATACCAAGGTCGATCGGTCAGACTACGTTCACAAGAGGGGTCCTGTCGGAATCAACAACCTCCATGCCCAACTTAACACAAGATCCTGCAAAATTGGAGCAAACAAACAGAGGTTGCACGTTAATCCAAAAGCTAAAAGGTAGGATTAGCAAAAAGAAAAGAAAAAGGAAAGCAAGAGATGTGCAAAGATCCTTTATAAACAAAGATTCTTTGAGCCGGAAACAAAAACGAATTAGCAAGAAACTGCGTTAGACTGCATGAAAACGGGGACACATATTGATATCAAGCAAGCACCGCCACGCCTACTCACGGTGTATCCTGCAACAATTGAAGCGAGAAAAAGAACCCTTATCAATACAAAAGCATTCGCACGGTTCACCAAACCAAATAAAGCCAAAGAGCTCCCAAGATTTTGGGTAGGTAGGTGCTACTGGAACAAGTAGATAAACCCTACATGTTCAAACTAGATTTAGCTTTGTTCTAGGCCTGCGGTTGATCAGATCAAACGGTTCTTGCAATGGATTAGACCTAAGCTTACCGGTTACGAAAGATCCGGCCAAGAAGATGAGATTTGTGCGCTACGATTGGTTTGTGACAAAGGAGAAATTAACTTTGGTTGGGAATTGCTCACCTCCGAGTAGGGGCGTGGAGACTAGACAGTCCACTGCTGTGGCAAGAAGAGCGGGGAGAGGTGGTGGATTGGTGTTAGCAAGCTGCAGCCGAGTGGAGGCGAGAATAAAGTGGACTGGGGGCAGCTAAATAAAGAGAGGGCCATGGCAACCACGAGCGAGAGCGGTGCCCCTCAACTTTCATGGATGAGGTGACTTGGGCCCCCACTGGTGGTGAAGGTTAGAAGTGTCCAAACGGACGCCAGACACGCCCGTTTAGCGAGTTAAACGGACCGTATTGTGCTGACCCATGTGCTCAGCCGGATTTTCTATTTTTTTTTGGTTGTGCTAGGGTGAATTTTTTGTTGTAACTTAGTTATTCGTTGCTGTACCGGATGGGAATTTGATGTAGACTTACTATATAATTGTTACGTCTCACTAATTTTTGTTGCGTTCGATCCGATGACTGAGATCAGACCTTTTAAGTTAAATCCGACATTGGAGAGGAATGTACGATGAGAAAGCTCCAATCATACGCCTCAGGTGCTAATTGCTCTCTGTTATCTAAGACAAGTTGGACAAGGCCACTGTAAGCAACCGCTAGATCCAAACATCTTGAAGTGGTGCTATATGGTCTCCGGTGTCTATATCACCGTTTTAACTAATTCGAATTTCTCAGCGTGATAAAAAAGAACCCAATTTTTCGGATGGAAAGCTTATCAGACGTACCAAGCTACCCACGGATATACTCTACTACAATGAACTATGGAATTATTCGTTGGTGTTCACGGGTGCGGCTAGCAATTGTCAAATCCGTTATTGTGATTCGCGAAGTACACGATTAGAGGCCAAGCCCTGGTCTCGATGGATGCTGCTGATTTGAATTAACGCGTGGGACGTGTGCGGCGGCCGAGTTTTCGCTTTTAGCCTATTTTTTAAAATGAAATAGCAATACCAGATCTGGTACAAATGAAATAGCAATACTAGCTCTGGTACAAATGAAATGATAAAAATAACACATCTATCACTCAAAGCCATCGTGGAAGGAGACCTGCTGTGAACTGGGACACGACAGGCGACCTATTGGGTGCAAACAGGACCTGAAGTGCACTAACCTCAAGTGTTCCTAAAGTACTACAGGCGACACATGTCACATGTCTACCCATCCGCTATCGTGACGGACTCTCCTTCAGCATGGTCGCGCCGCTGAGCTCCTCCCGGCCGGACCCCGTCCCACTTTGCTAGACCCCAGGCCCCATCATCCACGGCACCGGTGGCCTGCGGCCAACGAGGAGAAGGTTGTCAAAGCACCGAGTGCCCAGTGGAGGTTGAAGAGGAGGTTGCTTCATGGTCGTAGCCTTGTGGACTTTTTTCAATTGGGCATGGCCTGGTCGGTCTCTGGCCAATTAGAAGGCACTACCCACAACTGCATCATATTTTTCTCACCGGCTCACGGACTCCTTTACTCCTCACTCACTCACTCATGTCTCCTCAATCCTCTTCTCCTCTAACCCTAACCACACGGCGAGCGGCGGCAAGCGAGGCGCGGACGCGCAATGGCCAAGGGGTGAGGCGAGGTGACGCCACGATGGCGCGCGGCGAGGGCTTGGGTGTGTGGCGTCAAAGGGGCGAGGGCTCTGGCGTGCGGTGGCTAGGGGGCGAGGCGAGGCCACGAGAGCTCAGGCTAACGTGCTCGTGGCACGCGGCGAACCAGCGAGGCAAGGCAACTATGGGTTCTTGGTTTACACTTGTAGCTCCGCCCTAGCTAAAATTTAGTCTTGGATCCACTCCTATCCACGATGTTATTTTTACCATTTCATCAGAAAAAGACTAGATTTGCTATTTCACGACCAAAAACAGGCCAAATAATAAAAACAAACTGATCTGCGGCCAGCTGAGGGGTCGTGCCGTTTCTTCGGATCCAAGAAACTCGAGCTCTGAAAGCAAAACGCGTTCCGGCGGATGAAGCGACAAAACTCAAAGGGGTGCTTTCCTTCTCGATTGCTTTGCCGTATTTCAAGGGAATAATTGGGATTTGTGGGGTTCTCCTGCTTCAATCCATAGCAGTAGCACTGATTGTACATGTGAGACAATGTTTTAGTGATCAATCCCATCACTGTAAATAGTTGTTCGCAATAAGCACCGAGGAAAAGTAGGGGTGTGATCCTTTTAGTTTTTATTTTGCCCGGTCATCTGGACCGTCGATTGCTCGACTGGATTAGGCCTCCAATTACTGTTTTCTTTTGTGAAAGCCCCATTTCTTGCTATTGATGACGTCAGATATGACGAGCCCTTAAAAGTTAGGAGTAGGGCTACTCCTACTATACATAGACCGACAGCGGTACTTCCTCCGAAGTGGCCTGCTCCGGTGCTCACCTCGTGACATAAACAATGCTACAGGTGATTGCGATCACTGTCTATAATACTTTTTCATGTTATCTATAGACAACACTAAAGACAACTTTCTACAATAGATTATCTTGTACATATTTCTAGAGACAATTTCTCCATGTATAATGTGTCTTATTTATCGTGTTACAATCGACATTACATGAGAGGTGATCTAATTCTCTATACTTTCTCTCCCATCTACATCATCTCGTGTTCTACGTGGCAAAACTTACAGCATACCGTCATCACACTATTGTATATACTCTCGTCTTTGTGATCTCAATGATGGCTAGAGATTAGAGGAACACAAAAGGGCTCTCTTTCTATTGGTATTGCCAAGTAATAACCAATGGCCGACTAATAATAATTAACATATAGTTAATGGATAGCTTTGTGGAAAAAATATAGTAATACTCCCTCCAGTCATATATACATGTCGCTTTGGGATACATGCAGTCCAACTTTTAAAACTTTGACTATTGATATCTTTCTAAATATTTAGATTGGGTACATGAATCATACGTAAAGATTTGTCTCAAAAATATTTTTATAAATATTATAATTTCATTAGGTGTTATAACTATATTAAAATAAAAATTAGTGATCAAAGTTGTGTTTTGATGACCGTGTCAATATCCAAAACAACATATATTTATGATCAGAGAGTAGATAGATAAGAGCACAAAGCCTACACTTTTGGTTTGGACGACGAAAGTGCTGCCCACACGTGAGTCTAAAAAAATGCTATCCTACGACTCATGTGATCCCCTAGCCGCCGTTTGATCTCCTCCACGCAAGCAAATCCAACCGTTCGGCAAGCAGCTACCACTAGCGAAGCGAGTTTCCCCCTGGACCGATCTCATGCATGAGACGGTCCGTGCAATTATGAGGAGAGGAGAGCAATTTTGCTGCACCCACCAGGCACCAGATTCTTGGCCAGCATTGACAAATTACCCGTGTAGCTAGGAAGATAAGATCGATCTTTCTTCACCGTCGCTTTGCAATGCTACTCATACAGTATCAAGGAACATGGCAGAGTAAAAAAAGTGAAAAAAGGGTCATTTTATCAACTTCTTTCAGGGATAAGCATCTGCCTGTCGCGTGTCTAGCCAAGACAGATCGACGCAATCTTTTTACTGAAAACAAGATATTGACAATTACCAATGTCTAGTGTTGACAAGCTCAAAATATTTTTGGCCGTGTTTAGTTGGCTCCTGATAGAAGATAACCATGTGAACATGTCAATCTTGGTGTGATGGCCAACGAAATCTGGCATCTGTTTGGTTGGTGTCTGTTTTTTGTTTTTTTAAGGCCCGCCAGTGGAATTGACACCGTTTTAGTCATATCCTGTTTGATGGACAAACCACTGATCTTGCTTTTGGTCCTTAACGTTTGGTGGCCAACTATACATGTCTTTCTCGCTAGCTGTGTCGATCATACGGGCCGGCCATATATTAGTTGCGGCGATCAATCGATAGAATCAGCATCTAGTCCCTCTGTCCACAAATGTAGGTATCAACATGTGACATTGCCAACAGTTAGCTTGGTGTCCGACTGACACCGACGAATCCTACAGCCCTACGCTACATATTCCCCCATGCGGCCGGGTCCTTCATGTGTGAAAAATAAGCAGTTTCCAAGCCCATGCTCCCGTCCAATGGCTAGCCAGGTTAATTGTTAACGATCCGTCACATTGCTGCCTGCTCCTGGGGATGCAATCGTAAACCACCACCAGCCACTGTATTGTCGGAATAGTACTATTGGTGGTCGAAGTCAAAGATTCACTGCATCAAATTGCACATGAACTGGTATTTTCCTAGGCGGGCAACGCAACAGGTATGTTGTTTGCTACTAATAAGCAGAGCATTTGCCTAATTAGACCTTATTTGGGAAGCCTAAATTCCCGGCCCATCCATTCACAGGGAATTTGGGATAGCCAAACAAGCCAAAGGATTTAGGATGCGCTACAAGTTTGGTCATAAATGTTGTGTCGCGCTCGCGCCTAACTCGAGCAGTACGCGTTGCCTCATGTGACCTCGAACTAAATTAAACCCTTAGCATAGGAGTAGTGCTCATGCTGTACTAGCTGCCCTTGGTAAATTATACAGTATTGCTACTGTGCGCACTCGTTTGAGATGTGTGCGACGTTTGAGCGTTTCAGCTAGATCTGTCAAGATCCAACTTGTTGTGGACTACTACAGATACACAAGCAAGGGCGCTCGATGGTACACCAGTTACTACTAGTACTTCCTACGTTCGAATCCGCTTAAGCTAGCTAGTATTTGCTGCGCACCATGGCGTCTGGTCGCCGGACTACTCTGCTGGGAATTGCTCTTTAGGATCTCTCTGCTCTCTCTCTCTCTCTCTACTTCACCAATATGTACATACAGCGTTGCAAAACCTTATATGCAATGCGTGCGCATGCTAAATCTATCCCAGGAATTAATGGAAAGCCCCTTTATGTAGTACGTATAATATGGCTAGCTGGTGGAGCTTAAGTGCTAGGTACGCAGGAGGTGGTGGGTTCGAATCTTACTCCTAGCAGTTAGCCAGCATTATTTAAGGAACTGAGGCTAACTCAATTGGCGTGGGGGGCCGGTGTGCCCCCAGCCTATCCGCACTCGAGTTGTACGGGGCGACTACTATAGATACTGTAGCTGATTTTATTAATTGAAATCGGTAGAGATAAGCACCTCTTTAATAAAAAAAAAATATAGTACGTAGCTTAACAGTACTGTCGGGGCACGAAACGAAGCATCGATCTCAACCAAGATCGATTCGAAGCATTGAGAAGCTAGCAGCGTGCCAGTATGCATGCCGCGGCCGCGCCATGTATATATGCATGAAATTAAGCAACAAGAAGCACACAAGATATCGTCGTGAGAAGCTTACGCAATGCCCTGATCGATCACCACGCGCGATGGCAGCTCGCTCAGCTCTTCGATCGGTATCTGCCGGCCTTCTGATCCAATCCGAAGATGGCCGGAATAATGCCGCCGTTTGCCCCCAAACCACCAAACTTCGGCGTGCGGTGCGGTGCGGTGCGCGCGCGCGGCTCAGCCGTGTATGAGGCTATGACTATGAGCTAGGCTGGCTCTATACAGACCACACTACACACACACACACAGAGAGAGAGAGAGAGAGAGACGGCAATGGAGACGGATGGATGTATGGATGGCGAAGTGAAGCGGACGCCGGGGAGGCGCGCCTAAATAAGCGGTCCACGAGAGGGAGGGGCCGGGCGACGTGTGAGGCCGGCCCGGCCTCCAAAGGCTTCCGACTTTTCTAACGCGATGAAGGTGAAATCAAACGTGAAGCGAGCGAGGTACGGGCATACCCGCGCGCGCGGCCCATCGCCCTGTTAAGGCGACAGCGACGGCGCAGCTTCACGGAGCAGCAAAAGGTGGTTCCCTGCCCTGCCCTAGTATGAATCCGGTCCCTGTCGCCCCGGAAGATTGTTGGCTCGTCGCTCTCCCAATCCGTCAGCGTCCATCCATCGGTCGCGCGATTCATCAAGTTTTAACAGCGCATTGTGTACCTAACTGATTAATTATAATGATATAGGCTTTATCTGCTTTGCTTGCTTGTTAATTTGGTGGAAACTGAGCTCAAGGCTAACCACTAGAGAAAAACCTCTCTTTCCTGTCGGTTTTTATTTTTTGTGATGGGTGTACAGTAAATCGACCGGATACAAGAAATTTTAGTGACGGTTATATATTCAACCGTCAGGAAAATATCAGTTCACGCCAATTTCGGTCAGCCAACAGGAAAATGACAATTTCCGTGGCGCACTTCACCGTTAGGAAATTACTCCGCGCACCACATTTTCATTCCCGCACCACATATTTGGTCGTCTACACTTTTTCCAATCGGGCTTTGGTCAAACCGACAAGAGAACAAAACCCTTGGTCAAAATCCCCAAATCGGGTTCCGAGTTCTCCAATTCCCAACTGAAAAACTCACCACCGCCCCTCCGCCTCCGCGAGACGCCGTCACCCCTCAGCCCCCTCCCGGACGCCCGCCCCCTTCACCTCCTCCAGATGCCGCTGCCCCTCCGCACCCTCCTTGACGCCCCTCCCCTCCTCCTCCAGACGTCGCCGCCCCTCAACCCCCCCTCCACCTCTCTAGACATCGTCGCCCCTCCACTCCCTCCCGGACGCCCCCATGGTCCAAATCCCCAAATCAAGCCCCTCCTTAGCTGCACCCTCTTTGTGAGTATGTCTGTGATTATGTTCGCAATTTTTGTCTGTGATTATGTTTGCAATTTTAGTCGATTTCTTGGCTTTTGTATGACCATCTCCACTCTCTCTGTGACCATCTCCAGATCTGATGCAACCATCCCCCCTAAGTCCACTTTGTAAGCACCCACAATCTCTCCATCTATATCTTTTTGTGTGTACTTGATATATATATTTTTTGGAAAAAATCCACTTTACGCCCCTTAACTTTTGCGAAAGTTTTAAAATCACCTCTGAACTTTAAAACCAGACATTATTCACCCTCTAACTATCCAAACCATGCAAAACACCCCCTTGTCACGAAACCACAGTGGTTTTTGGCTGATGTGGCGTATACAAATAAAAAATTCGTTGACGTGGCAGACTTCTCCGATGCTTCTTCTTCTACCTCCCTCTCCTCTTCTTCTCTCTCTATCTCCATCTTCATAATGGCAGGGTGGCAGTAGGGGCCCCTGAGCCAGCCGCCGACGACCAGCTTGTTCACAACCTCCGTTGGGTGGACGTCGTCCCAGGACTCGTGGTTCGACGGGTTCAGGTAGGCCCTCCATCGGGTGGACGCCGTCCCAGGACTCGTGGCTGCGTCGAACTGGTAGTTGTACTCCCCGCCGCCGGTGCCGCAGCACGCCGTGATGCCGCTGCTAAAACCTGCAAATGTACATGCAACTTTCATGGAGTACGCACTACAAGTCTGTTTGATAGCTATCTCGCAGCTGCGGAAGATCAAGAACTAGCTCGCACTGCCGCATCGGGTTGTGCAAGATTTGGGCGACTTGGGTGTAGTAGTCGAGTAGATGATCCTGCCGACCAGACTTTGTCCGAGGCCGTGAGCCTACTCGAGCAATGAGTTGTGGTAGGTGGACAAAGTCATTGAGCGCTTCAGCACCGTGCACTGCCGTAGTCACCTTTGTTGGGGCTCGGATCATCGCCGTAGATCGCAAAACATTAGTCAAGAACTTGTTGATTATTACTTTGTGCATTGTGAGTACTAATTAAAGAAAGTAGTAATTTTTGTCGCCATCGCGACGTCGATGGCGATGTTGTCCACAATTTTTGGTGTGTACTTTTCGCTTGATCCACAACAAAGCCAAGAACGACATGGCGTTGTAGTCATTCCTACCTAGTGAGCCAAACACAAACAGGACTTGGCCAAATAGGCCTTGCAACCTAACAAGCACAAGTTATACACATTGGATGATTATTTGATCATTTGTAAGGAGCGGCAAGAAGGGCACGGCCATGGTGGCGAGGGCAACCCGGTGGCGCTTTGAGCGGGAAGAGGGGCATGAGCATCCCGGAGGTCCGTGGAGCCTACTAGAAGTGACGGTGAGGGACGGGGAGGCTCAGGGCGGCTTGTCGACGACGACCCCGTGCGGTGGTAGGTGGCTTGTGCGGAGGGCTCGCCGGAGAGGGAGATGGAGCTTGGCGGTGCTTGGGGCATCCTCAAGGCATCAGTGCGGTGCTCTTGGCGCCGATGATTGGATTGATGCGACAAAGAGCTCAGATGCCACTGACAAAGGGGATTCGGTCGGAGAGGGAGAAGAAAACCGAATTCGGCTGATTCACTGGGGAGACTTACCGAGAGAGAGGAAGGGGGGAAGTGGGGAGGCATGTGAGGGCTCGGGACCTCTTGTAGCGAAGGAGAGGAAGGGGAGCCATTGAGGCGTGGGAGCTCACGCGATCCCGAGGAGCAAGATAGGCGGCTCGCGCATGGATGCGATGGGGCGGGGTGGGCGGGCCGACGCAAGACGGCGACTTTGGCGGTCCTGGGCGACGGGCGCGGCAGGGAAGGCACGCACGGGCGCAGACGGGGCATGCGGGTGGTAGGGAGTGGCGTGGGTGTAGCAGAGGCGCACGGGGGCGGCTCAGGCGGCGTGGGCATGACCCAGCCGAGGGAGGAAGAAGACAAGGCAGGGGGAAGGGATCTACATGGACGACACATCAGCAATCTCTTGCTAACATGGCGTCAAGTCAGCCCAAAACAACCAATTCCAGTGCCATGTCAGCGCCACGTCAGACAAAACCACCTCAGTTTAGGTTAAGGGGGGGGGTAAAGTGAACGGTATTAATAGTTGAGGGGGCTTAGGTGTCCGGTTTTGTAGTTCAGGGGTGATTTTCAGACTTTCGCAAAAGTTAAGGGGTGTAAAGTGGGCTTTTTCCTTTCTTTTTTTTGCAGTACAGAAGGGTCTGAAGGAAAAAGGTGACCTAACTTGAAGGAGCTCCATCATTTAATCAATATCCGGTTAGTACATCCACGTGCTATCTTTATGTTCAATGTGATGCTACCTTTTGTGATGTAATAATTATTTGCTTGGCTGCATGTTGTGCTATTTTTGGAATGACAATCTATTTGCACATGTAATTATTTCGTGTGCTCAGTACTTGCAATGTTTGAATCGTTGTATGTGTGTCGTGTCTATGTAATTGTTGTGTAGCTACTAGCTAGGATTGCTTTGTTTCTTTAGGTTAATCCAACATGACACATATGTAAAATTAACTCATTAATTATGTTACACACACGTAAAAATTTAATGGCGCATCGTGAATGGATGTATACCGTTGGCATCGTGGTAGTGCTCCTCTAATGAATGGATAGAACACATTAATGTACTTTTAGACCGTGCCTTCACTATACACGGTGTAGTTCAAGGTATCACCATTAAGTGTCTATGTGCCAAGTGTAGGAACTATTTTTGGCACAAAAGAGATGTTGTGGAGATGCACTTGGGCAAATATGGGTTTAGAGAGAACTATAAAGCATGGACGTCACATGGAGAGAGACTTGAAAAGCTTGATGAATCTAGCTTGCCAAATGAGGGATTTGATGAAACTGATCATGTAGACAATATGTTGGTTGACCTTGGTGGTGACCATCCACCAACAATTTGTCAGGAGCCAACGGCCTCAGCCTGGGCCTTCCATAGGATGGTCGCTAATGCCGATGAAAAGGTTCATGACAACACAACACACTCATCTCTGTCTACTGTGGCCCGTTTGCTTGCTATAAAATCACAGTACAATATGTCCATTGCACAGTATGATGACACTCTACAAATAATCCATGAACTACTGCCCCCAACTCTAATTTGGCTGAGGATTACTACCGTTCAAAGAAGTTGTTAGAGGGCCTTGGCATGCCATATGTGAAAATTGATGTTTGTTATAATAATTGCATGCTTTACTATGAAGATAATGAGCATAAAGATAAGTGTAACTTTGTGGTACCTCTCGCTACTGGTAGGCCATAATAAAATCCCACATAAAGTCTTATGTATTTGCCTATTACTGATAAGCTACAAAGATTGTATACACATGAGGAGACATCAAAGCTAATGCAATGCACAAACAAATCCACATCTAGTATGATTGTGCACCCTTGTGATGGGGTAGCATGGCAACATTCAAAAGAGACTTTTCGAGTTTGCTAGAGATCTAAGAAATATGCGACTCACTATTGCAACTGATGGTTTCACACCCTTTAGTTTGGATGATACTCCTTACTCATATTGGTCATCTTTGTTGCTCCATTAAATCTTCCGCAGACAAGCTCATAAGGCCAGAATACAAATTCCTAGACCTTGTTATCCTTGGTCCTGGACATCCAGGAAAGAAATTGAATATTCTAATGCAACCGTTAGTTGATGAGCTTCTTGTGGGAGGGGGGGGGGTAGAAACATGGGATGTTTCACTCAAAGAAAACTTTGCAATGAGGGCAGCCTATTGATGGTCCACCCACAATTTCCCTGCTTATGGTAATAACTTTGCTGGATGGAGCACCCATGGTGCGTTCACGTGTCCACAATGTCTATGTGATTGCAAAGCATTTCAACTTCATAGCGATCGCAAGGCTTGCTGGTTTGATTATCATAGGTGTTTCCTACCTAGGGACCATGAATTTAGAACCGAAGCTAATGCATTTCGAAAGAACACAAAGGTGTTGGATGAAGCTCCTAGGCATTTAACGAGAGAGGAAGTCCAAGCCCAAATGAACGATTAGTAGTTGATACAAGAAACTTCAAGAAACACACAATTGGACACACGAGGTCGCTTTTGGCAACTTTCATACTTTAACAAATTACTTCTTCGACATACTATTGATGTCATGCACAATGAGAAAATATAGATGAGGCTATATGGAATACATGCTTTGATATACCCAATAAGTCTAAAGATAATGTGAAGATGAGGCAAGATTTAGCATAAATTTGTAACCGCCTCTTCATTGCACTTGGAGTTGAAGGACAATGGGAAGTGGCACAAGCCAAGGGCAACATTTTGCATTGATAAAAATGACAAGACAACAATACTTAAATGGTTTCAAGAACTCAAGTTCCCAATGGGTATGCACCAACATTAGGGAGGGTAAACCTCTTGCAAAGGAAGATCTTTGGCCTAAAAGCCAAGACTACCATATCTTTATGGAACGTTTACTCCAGTTGCATTCTATGGATTCGCTCCAAAATATATAGGTGTGTTTGGTTGAGCTTAGTTTTTTCTACAAACAATTGTGTGCTAAAGAACTGAGCAAGGATGTCATATGTTCTCTTGAAGAGAACATTGCAGTTCTTCTATGCAAATTAGAGAAGATATTCTCTCCGGGTTTCTTCAATCCTATGCAAGATCTAATTATACATCTTCCTTATGAGGCACGACTAGGTGGTCCTGTCTAGAACCACTGGATGTATCCATACGAGAGGTAAAATTAGTATGTCTTTAATAACATTATAACTTTATACTTGCTCTTCCTAAAGTCTTGGGCTGGTCCTTGTAGGTGTATTGGAAAGCTAAGAAAGAAGGTGTGAAATAAGGCTCATGTTGAGGGATCCATTGTTGAGGCTTACCTAGTTGAGGAGGCCACAAATTTCCTCACTTTATTTTAATCCCAACGTGTGATCAGTTAGAAACAAGATTCCTCAATACGATGATGGTGCTCTGTACCTACAAAAGTTCATGCAACCTTGAAAATTTTCAATTCACTTGTAGATGCATGAGCCGTCAAGGTTGTCGTGATCTCACAAACGAGAGTACAAGGCTGCTTACTTGTGCATATTGATGAACATATCAGAGATGGGTGATTTCTTTGAGTATGTGTTCATTAAAAATACTAAGTCATTTTCCATAAATTCTCTTTGAGTATGTTTTCTAATTTATTTTATTTTTTTAGAAAATTTGATATAGAACAATGGAAGAGCCGAATTAAACCAACAGAGAATCAACTTCATGAATTAAGATTAAATGTTTGGAAATCTGGTTGTGGCGCCATTCATGGTTTTTTTGACTGGTTTAAAACCAAAGTAATGTTGATGAACACTTAAGGTTATATATTCTTAGCCTTCTTACATCATAAAAAAGTAACAAATTAAATTATATATGCAGTGCATGAAGATATCTAGCATTGACAATGACTTGCGCAAAATTTCTCATGGTTTCTCCAAAAGGGTAACCACTTATGGCTGCTACGATATGAATGGATATAGATTTTGGTCGGAGAAGTATGAGAATGCTAAATCAGGATTAACTACTGTCAATAGTGGTGTTTGTGTGTCTTGTGTTGATGAAGATGATAATATGCTTGAGTAATATGGTGTCATTGAGGACATCATCAAAATTTCTTGGGACGGCGGCATGAAACTAGAGATGGTTTTATTTAATTATCATTGGTTTGATCCAACCCCTATCGGAGTTAGGCGTTCTGAAAATCTGGGGTTGGTGGAGATTAAGCACACGTCTAGGCTTTCGAATTTTGAACCTTTTGTCATGGCAAGTCAAGTTAAACAAATGTATTATTTATCTTATCCATGCAAGTCAAGACAAGATCTATTGGATTGGTGGGTTGTGTACCATGTTTCTCCACATGGATGTGTACTTCCTAGCAGCATCAATGATGATTCTATTCCTCCTGAAGGGCCACCATGACATATATCATTCTATCAAGTGGATGGTTTGAAAGGACATTTTGTTATCGATTTAGAGAATGACCTAGACATTGTGATGCCATGCATTTCAGATGAGATAACCAATCCAAAAGACTTGGACTTTCTGGCCAACCAAAATGTTGATGGTCAAGAAGATGAAGACAGTCGTGAAGATGAAGAAGTGGATGAAGACGATGAGCTTCAACCCCCTCACTATGATCCAGAGGATTCCTGACTTTGTGTTGCTTACCTTGTCAAACTATGTTGTGTTATTTTGTTGTATGTAGTATGTTGTACTCCCCTTAAATGAAAATAGTTGTACATGCAGTAAGTTTCTAATGTAATTTTATGTCTTTGCTATGTGGTGTTGTATGAAATGCCAACTGTTCACTGCAAGCTTTATTCCATTGAACTCAAAAAGTTATGACACAAAGGCATCGATGACAATCGAATATGTCTTTGCTATGCAAGTGATGAATGACCTTCATCGCGCTGTCTAGCGGCAAGGCAAGCAGGCATCAATCGTTCTCGAACAACAACAATCGTGGTGGTGGTACATCCCGAAGAAGCGTGACTTCTAGTGCTAGGGAGCAGTCTGGACAAAGAGGGAGGAAGAAGATATCACGAATCCAATTGAGAGTACCTCCGCAACGTCGGAAGGTTGCCCTTGCACCTAAGGGTGATGAGTAAGTTTTGTAGCTCATGCGTTTTCTTTAGCATCCATCATGCATCATTCATCATTCTAGCATCAGTTCATCAATTCATGCCACTCATGTTGATAGTGTTTTAGCTGCAGCGATTTTTCTAGGGTCTAGAGTGGATTGTTGTATTAGCACTAGGGATAAATTAATCAAGTATAAATACAATACCTGACTATAAAAATTAGAACCAGATAATTGACTCTACTTATTTTTCTGCAGTTCAGTGCTAAAAGACTCTACTTATTTTTCTGCAGTGCAGTTCAGTGATAATTGACCACATATTGCATTGAACTTGTGACTACATACTGCATTGAACTTAGTGTAGTTTTGGTGGTTGTTAAGATTTTATAGCTTGTTTTGTTCACCGTCACTCTTTGTTGGTTCAGATGTGCCTATTGCTCTTTGCTTAGTTGGTGTCGGAATTGATGACTACTACATGTCTACTGTTGAGTGAATTGTTATTCTAGTAAGCACACTTATCAGCATTTGTTAGTTGATTCAACGAAGCACTGATTAGTTAGTCACTAGTTGATTCACATGTCTTTCCCATTGAGTTATTTGATTGTGGTCCACATTGTATTGATGAATGCGTAATCTTAGTTCTTTTGTTGATCCCTTGATAGGCTGATTGTAAGCTGATGTGTGAAGGTGTGATTAAACCTGTGATCACTTATATATGTATTTCATGCCATTCTATTCCAGTACAGTGAATCATAGTGATTTTTTTGGGGAAACAATACCGTGGAATGTTTTGCCTCCAACAATAGCACTGATCAGTCATGACAATTGAATTCCAACTGTGGACCATTTTTTAGTTTTTTGTATTCAGTTGCCATAAGAAGTCAGATTTTATTAAATTTTGATATTTGATCACCTAATTAGTGTTGTTTTTTACACAATGCTGATCAAACACAATGCTTAGGCATCTTTTTGGTGAAGAGGCTTTATTATTCTCATTTTAATAGGGTGACTTCATTATTGCTTATTCCCTGTTAGCATTGTACCTTCACTACAATCTAGTATGATTTGGGATGTATAGTTTGAGATGGTTAGGGCAGATAGATAGATAGAGAGAGAGAGAGAGAGAGAGAGAGAGAGAGAGGTACAAATGTGTTGTCTTATTCATAGTACGTACATACTAAGTTGCAATTGATGCTAGGTTTTAATTAAGGATTTTCAGTTTGCAAAAGTGATATTACCTCACCATCAGTGGGCATATTTTCCTTGCAATACACTAATATACTTGTATACCACTTACTCCTTTTGTTTTAATTCTGTACAGGCAATTCAAGTATGTAAACTACAACCCCAAAGACTACAAGTACAACATACAACTTGGAGTTATTCTCAAACGAGAATACCCCAACACCGTGAAGGACTTGGATTATGAAGGCGATCCCATTGATATCTGCTTGACAACCACGTGGGCAGATTATTATCTGGATGAAAACGACATTGGAGAGACAAATGCAGATCGAGTGAAGTAAGAATTCTGGGTAAAAAGATTGGTACTCCTAGTTTATGTACAGTCGATTGTTACATTTTTTTAAATCTAACTATGCATTTTCTACATAAATATGCAGGCTTTGCTTTTTTGTGGATGATGAGGACAAGGAAGAGGCTTACCGTGTTTTCGAACGGTATGCAGTGAAACGAGTACGAGATATGATGTATCAAGCTCATGTGGATACAGTCAAGAAGTACTATGAGAACCATGGAGAGAAACTTGACGACGCTCTACCTCGTCCAAGAGAGCTTTTAGAAGAACAATACTTGCAGGCTAGGCTTGGCTGGTGCAAAAAGGAGGATTGGCCTAACCTCTACCATTACTCGGTCACTGAGCATTTCAAGGAAAAGCGAAGGAAAGGCCGACAATCACGGTTGGAATCCGAAGATGTTGCTCAAAATAGAGGAGGGTCGCAACCATTTGCAGAGACACAACAATTTATAGTGTGAAATCTATCCATTACTTAAGCATTATTTCAAGTATTTCCTCTCACATAAGCATTATAGTCCAAAAGGTGTTGGTGGTGGTGTTTTGTGGTTAAGTTGTGGTTGTCTTGTCTTGTACGAACAAAAGTTTGGTCCTAACAAGGCTACTGGATTGAACACATATGTCGTAATGAAGTCAGAAATAAAAAAATATGGATAGCAGCGGAAGTAGTAATGCAGTCAGCAGCCAAAAAGCACAACAACACATGGTGAGATGTCTGCTCGATTAAACATGCCTACAAAAAAATACGTGGGCATGCATGTTGTAAACTAGGAACTCATTGTGGATTTCTTGCGATGGTTAACTTTTTCACTAGGTGATATACTCCTTTCTTCAGTCTTTCACGAGGTTTGAGATGTTGCAACTGTTATTGTATCCATAATGGGAAAAATTATTTTGTTTGAGAACAACAACATTGCTTTTGTTGATTGTGATGAGTTTCAGGCAAGATAAATGCATTGCATTACATGGCCTATAAAACTCAAGTTCTAATTGTCTCTGGCCCCTAGACTAAATTGTTTTGTTCCCCATTTTTGCTTATTCTACGAGTCTACACTCTGTTGTTAATCCTGTTAAGAAGTTAATTTTAACTAAGAAAGCATTTAGTTCACACTCTACATGAGTATCCATTTATTAACGATGGGAAGCTATCACGTATTTAGTGAATTTGCAATTTGATCCAACCATGGCAAAAGAAATGGATAGCCGATTGTAAACTATTTTTTCTTTTGAAATGAAAGCTGGAGCTCAGCCTCATCAATTTATAGAAGAAAAGGAATATCTACAAAGGGTTGTACCCACAACAAGAAAACACCATCATGCATCGAGGCAGCAAAAAATGGAATTTATTTTAAATAAACCAATTTTTTAATCCTTCTTGTTTTCAAGATATATTCATAATCATACTAGCAATGAATTCTACATATTTATCATTTCATTGAAGAATGTGCACACATGCTCCCCTACAAAAATGCATTTGTGTTAGATTATGAGGGACAAGAAGTAGGGGGTGATGTAGTATTGGGATGTGCAATCAGTAGGGTACATAGAGCGATGAAAAGCAAAAGAGATTAAATTCAGAACATATATGTACAACCATCATGCTTTACATTATATCTTATTTGCATTGTATTTCCACAAACTGAAATATTTCAATTGAGTTGTAGGATAACTACCAAGCAGCACTTAATAGCTCTGAACACCCAAAAGATTCAGAGCGGCACAACTTGGATGGAAAAGTTTTGTACACTAGTGGTGGGGGCCTGCCCCATGGATGCCTACCGATAAGTAATGGTGTTGTAAAGAAGGCTAACGTTATAGCAGCTGCCAAAGGAAGAAACGTTAGGCCATCCAACACCATGTCTTATCGAGCTTTGCTCTAAGAGAATGCATAGCTTCACCAAAGGACAAGAAGTTCAATGGCGGATGATAATGGCAAAACTTTAACTAAAGATATATAAATGAATTTGTCATGTATAATCAATCTTCAAATTATTGTCTTCCAAATGTATATGCTTTTCCGTAAGCTCTGAGAAGAACCACCAGCTGAGATGATGTGTCATCAACCACCAAGTCAATTCAGGTTAGAAGACTTACTACATTGCAAAAATATTTTATTGTCTCCAGGACAATATTCCAACTAACAGTCTTCATCTTTTGTCTTTTGGATGAAATGTTCATCCAGAGAACTAATTATTTTTGGTATGGTGGAATCCCACCAAGCAGTGCGGTAGTTCACATGCTTCAGGTTGATTAATGCAACACCTAGGCATAACCATATTCTTAGTTCTATGTTGATGATAAGGTAGCAAGGAATGCCACCTGGGCATAACCTCATTATTGCAATTGAAAATTTGGCTGGTTGGAGTTTGCCTATTGATTGCAAATATATTTTTGCTCTTATGTTATAGGAATTTATGAATTACTGCTAGCCATGGATTGCCTATAGAAGCTAGATGCAATTTGCATGACCATGTAACACCCCGGCTTAACAAAAACCCATAATGTCACCTACAATTACTATCACTACTAATTTTAAATCATAATCAAGTATTACTAACATCTAGACTTCAAGAATAAACATTCAAAAATATAAAAATCATAAATTTCAACAAGATGATAAATCATAAATCAAATGTATAAATTTCGCTTAGGGAACGCATCAACTAACAATTTTACGAGCCATAAGGAACTAAGAGAAAACACAAGTTATCCAATTATTACAGTGGAAATTGTTATATTGTTTATTGCCAAAAGAAATGAAATTGTTGTAAAAATGCAACTGTTCCATGTTCTACTTCCATCCCGAAGCATGCCGTCATCAACGCTCACCTGAAACAACAAATAAGAAAGAGTGAGTTCATGACTCAGCAAGTACAAGCAAAACAACAAACGAGGTATCATCTCAATGACAATTCATTCTCATTATTGCATATCACGTTTTCATCTTTCATGAATACAATGCAAACTCATGCTCATATCACAACTTCACTTCTGCCTATACCGGTATAGCGGAGTGTAACATCCGTCGGTGTTCACTTATGCCCGCATTCTCAAATGCAATGACCCATTGCCCGTCCTTTTTTATACGAGGACCACATTACCCATATCTTACATATGGGGACCTCATCCCACTCCTATAGGTCAAATCCAAGGCAGTTAGAATTGTGATCCTACTCTTAGAGTCTTACGATTCTACGAACACACGACAGCCTGTCGACCCAAATCGCACCGTGAATCGGAATCAGGTAGAATCGTGGTAGAGTCACGATCCAAAGAGTAGAATCAAGTAGAATTGTGTAGAATCGCAGAGTAGAGTCATTTGGGCAAAAAAAAATGCATTTTTTGTTATTTTGTTATTTTTTTAGAGGACAGGGTTTGCTGATATTTTGTTTTAGAGCAAAATTTATTGATATTAATTTCTGAGAATGAAACTATAAATATCAGTGTGGTAATGGTAGTACAAATATCTATATTATGACATGAGCAATCTTGAATATGATAATGATAAGCTATTTTTATTCCTAGAGTATGTGTAGCTGCTTTTAAGGAACATGCAAGTGTTGCAATTAGATATTGATTTACAAAAGTTGTGAACATTTCTCATGTAGTTGTAGTAAACTAGTCATGATCATTGGTTGTTCTCCTGTAGTTCAGAACTATATCACTCATCATGTTAGGACAATTATGCTTTTCTGTTGTGTGATAAAAAGTGCTTTGTCCCTTTTTCGGTTATAAGTGGTAAACCATATAAGAATCATACAAACTTATAGTATAGATGTTAAATATGTGTATTTTTACAATTCCGTAGAATCGGCGATTCTATGATTCGACACTATGATTCGATCCTACCAGAGGCAAATCGATCCAACTTAGGATCTCGACTCTGACTACCATGGTCAAATCATTCCAATATGAATGCTCAATATGCAATGCAATGAATAATCATCATTCTTTTCCATAATCGTCATCAAATTATCGAAAGCATATGAGCGAAATGAAATAGGTGTACTTCACATGAATAATCATGACAAGCATTCATTTAACCAAACGATAATTCCAACCATTCAATATCATTCCACCATGCAGTTGCCTTTCTAGTTGCAACGACCGGAGTATTGTGAGGGTGATACCAATCCTGAAGCCACTATGCCTATAGCAAATTCCCAACTCAATACAAGCTATGACAATACAAATTAGCAATTAATCTACACACTCCTACACGCTCTCAAATTCCACAATTTTCTATCTTTACCAAACAGTCCCCCTGCTGTCCCGGTACTAAAATTATCATAATTTTCAACCCCCAACATTGTAAAACAGTAAAACATATAATTCTGGAATCTATATAAAATTTTCTACAACTTCTTAGGTGATCAAAAGTTTATATTAAATTATCTAAACACTAGTTTTTAACTCAGAAGACAGATCTGCCATCTTCTGGACAGCAGACTTAATAATTTCATATATATTAATCCACATGTCCAAAAATAATGATCTATGATTTTTTTTGAAATTAAAGGAAATTATCTACCATGTCCTAGTTATGCTAAAAATTCTATTCTGCCATTAACTTTGTCAAATTAAAGTTTTCCCATGACTACTTCTAGCAGCAACCCAGTTCTGGACTGCAGTCTTTCAAAAATCATAACTTCTATTCTACCCATCCAAAAATTATGTTCTTGGACTCTATGGAATCCTTAATAAGTTACCTACTCTTTCCATGAAGATCGAAACCCAAAATTAATTCATCTTCTATTTTTAATCTACAGATTATGCGTGCTGCCAGAACCCAACAAACTTACCAGACAGCAAGCTTACAAAAATCATAAATTAAAGTCTACTTATCCAATCAACATGAATAAATATTATATAGAAAGCTATCGAGATCCTCTACAACTTTCTAGGAGATGAAATTTCCAAATTTCGCACCACTGGTACCCGAATTTACAGTGCAACAAGAACAGCAGATAAACAAATCTAAAAATCGATTCTCCCGACTATAAATTACTAAACAAAATTGAGGAGAACTTAATCATCACCCTTGGAGATCAAGATGATGAGCACAAAATCCTAGCGATATCCTTCGCTCTTCCTTCCTTCCTCTTCCTTGCTTTCTCTTCCTTCCTTCCTCTCCCTTTCTTTCTCTTCTACTGTAGAACCCAACGCGTATCCATACAAATGATGTAGCAAGAATAACTAGTGCAAAGCAATGCTGTGGCGCTCGGCAGGAAGGAACAATAGGGAGGGTGGCGCCTGGGAGAGGAGCAGTAGGGGGGTGGCGGCTGGACAGGGGAGAAAAGGGGGTGGAGCAAGGGGAAACAGATTAGGGTTGGCTACCCCCTTTTGGTCGGCTCCTTTGGGTTAAACACTGTGGGCCAAAAGCCCACGACCCAAGTTCTATAAATTAAAAACACCCCTTTAACAATCTCTAATACAATTATCTCTCTAAAGCACATTAATTAACGATATTACATTCTACCCTCCTTAAACGAATTTGACCCGAATTCTACTCATCGTTATACTCAAGAACAACCACAACTAGAATAAACAATAATTAACACATACCGACATGAACAATTCTCGAAACGCTCGTGCATGCGAGACTCCAACTCCCAAGTTGCCTCTCTCAGATTGATGTGACCAAAGCACCTTGACATACCTCAATGTCTTGTTCCTCAAAACTCGCTCGACTCTCGCAGAACTCGCATTGGTCAGACTCAAAAGTAAGGTATTGCTCAATGATCAACGACTCTTGTGGAATCGCATGCTTTGGATCTCTCGATACTTCCTCAACATGGAAACATGGAATACATTGTGCACACCACGCATGGACTCGTGAAGGTCCAAGCGATAAGCCAACTTCCCAATTGTACCACGATCGAGAATGGTCCAACGACTCGCTAAGCTTCCTTTGGTATCAAAGCGCATAATGCCTTTAGTGGGAGACACTCTCAAGAGCACCTGATCCCCCACTTCAAACTCCAACTCCCGTCTCCTCACATCAGCATAACTCTTCTGTCGGCTCTGAGCAGCTAATAGATTCTGCCTAATCTTTGTCACTCACAACCGTCTGCTCACAACCCAATCGGAACCCGAATCGCTCGCCACCAACGACATTCTAGCACAACGGAGACCTACACCTTCGCCCATACAGAACCTCAAATGGTGTGGCTTGAATACTGACATGATAACTATTGTTGTAGGCGAATTCTGCTAGTGCTAGGTGATCCTCCCAACTCCCCTTCCAAGAGAAAATACATGACCTTAGCATGTCCTTAAGTGTCTAAATAGTGCGCTTTAGATGTCCATCTGCTTGAGGTGAAACTCGATGCTAAGACGGTTGCGTGCCTAAAGCACTCTTCAAGCTCTCCAAAACTTAGAGACAAACTTTGCATCACGATCTGAAATAATTGTCTTAGGCACACCGTAATCGCATTATTTCTCTCACATAGATAGGAGCCAAATCGCCACCGTATTCGTGCGTGCGGATGGGAATGAAGTGCGCGGACTTGCTGAAATGGTCCACCACAACCCAAATAGCATCCTTCCTCACTGCATGCAAGGTAAACTAACCACAAAATCCATGGAGATATCATCCCATGGCCACACCGAACCTCCAAAGGTCGCAACAATCCATTGGACGCTTATGCTCGCCTTGTCTTGGCGGCAAACACTACAGAATCCACATACCGAGTAATATCACCCTCATCCTTTCCACGTAAACTATTCTTCAAGTCTTGATACATCTTGGTCTCATCAGATGTATAGTGTATGGAGTACAATGAGCTTCCTTTATAATATCGGTCTTGACCTGAGCCTTCTATGGCACACAAAGGCATCCTTTAAATTGCAATGCACCAAACTCATCTACACCGAAATCCCCTTCCTTGCCCTCATCTAGACGCTTCCTTACCCGCTGGAGCATTCGATCATGCTATTGTGCTTCCCGCACAATTCTGAAATAGCAGACTCAATAAGCAAATGAATCTTAGCCTGAACGGTACCCGCAAAGAAAAAGAGATACACATACGCTCAAAATCAGCAATAAAACAACTGAGAGTAGGGGTGTCGCCTTGCGGCTAAGAGCATCCGCCACTACATTTGCCTTGCCCAAATGGTATTGCATAGTAAGGTCATAGTTTTTAATCAATTCCAACCACCTCCTCTACCTCAGGTTCAAATCTTTCTAGGTGGAGATATACTTGAGGCTCTTATGATCGGTGAAAATATCACAAGACTCACCATACAGATAATGGTGCCAAATCTTTAGGGCAAGAACCGCTGCAGCAAGCTCTAAGTCATGGGTGGGATAATTTTGCTCATGTTTCTTCAGCTGCCTCGACGCATAAGCAATCACCTTGCCATCCTGCATTAGCACACAACCAAGCCCAACTCGAGAAGCTTCAGAATAAATTGTGAAGTGCTTCCCAGGCTCAGGGAGAGTAAGAATAGGAGGAGTCACCAACTTCTCCTTCAGGGTACAGAAACTGCGCTTACAATCATCTGTCTACTGAAATCTCACACCTTTTGCATTAGCTGAGATATTGACTTGGCAATTATAGAGAAACCCTCCACGAAACACCGATAATAACCTGCTAAGCCCAAAAAACTCCTCACTTCTTTGACATGGTTGGTCTTTTTCAATACACTACTGTAGAGATCTTGCTAGGATCAACAGAAATGCCTTCCTGGTTAATCACATGACCCAGAAATCCAACTTCGAAAATCCAGAACTCTCATTTCTTCAGTTTGGTATAAAACTAATTCTTCCTTAAAGTTTCAAGAACAAGCCTCAAATGCTGCTCATGCTCTTCCTCAGACTTGGAGTAAATTAAAAGTCATCAATGAATACCACCACAAAGACATCAAGGTACTAATGCAGCATACTGTTCATTGCCTCCATAAAAACAGCAGGGGCACAAGTTAGTCCAAAAGACATAACTTTATAGTCATAATGCCCATACCTCGTGAAGAAAGTCATTTTTTCAATATTCTGCTCCTGCACATAGATTTGATTGTACCTAGACTGAAGGTTAATCTTAGAGAACACCTTGGCTCCCTTCATTTGATCAAAAAGGTCCGTAATATGGGGTAATTGATATTTATTCTTGACTGACGCCTGATTGAGAGCGCGATAATCAACACACACGCGCCAACTTCCATCCTCCTTTTTTGTGAAGAGAACATACGCTCTCCACAGTGACACACTACGCTGGATCATTCCTTTGGATAGCAATTCATTTAGCTAATTCTTCAACTCATCCTAAATGGGTCGAGCCAAACGATACAGAGACAAGGAAAGTAAAAAAAGAACAAAAGGAACTGTATGGATTCTAGATATTGCATGCCAGAAAATTGGCACTACAGTAACCCATCTTGAATATCAAATTGCACATCCAATGACATGTCGCTGCAAATGGATCCATCTACAATGTCACGCGTCAGAAGGTAGTCTCACCTGTTCGATCGAAAAGCAAAAGACAAAATCAGTAGGCTCATAGTGCTACAGTAAAAGTACTACAATGAATACTACGTTGTAGCTGCAACGTCGCTTCTAAGTACTGTTTGCACAGTAATCCCACGTTGCTACACCGTCAACGTCTCTTGTCTTCCCAAAGACAGGAGGGCACATTCTGTCAATCATAGCTAGCCTGACGTCAACAAAACGTCATCAGCCCCTTCTTCATGCCCGTAAGCTAATTAAGCTAGTTGATCAAGTCTCCAAAGAAGGGAAACAGCTAGCTCAAGTGAGTTTATCCAGACCTCTCAATGCTTATCTCCAGCATCCACTATACACGTAGTACTTGAGAATTAGTACTTGGCACGTGCATGTGTTGCTCCGTTGTTTTCACAATGATCGATGGATGGATGGATGGATGGATGGATCTCCATTGACATTTCACTCACACTGCTCCAAGCAAAATAATTGCCGGCATGCAGATGATAGGTGTAGGACCCTGCAGACATATATATATGTCCTAATATGACTTGTACGAGAACCCAACAACTAGCTCGACACGATTGGCGATCGAGCCAGCTTTTGGCCGAAATGACGCAAATTCTTTTTTATTCACAAAAATTACCATTTTTATGTCGAATTTGCAAAAATAACGCTATGAGCAGACACCTGACCCTCTGCTGCATAGCCGCGCCATAGGACTACTGTAGCATTTTCTCTCTAAATTTATTTAAATATATTTTTTGTATAAATTTTTAAATTATAGCAAATGAGCTTCAAAAATTATTATTTTTAGGTCTCCCGGTACAGTTTAATTGCTTGTGTAATTTTTAAAAAAATTTATCTGATCTGAATTTTTCTCAAAAATTCCTACAAATAATATACTTAAATAATTTTTTGAGAAAATTCAGAATGGATAAAAATTTTTAAAAAAATAAATAAACAAGTACACTATGTCGGAAGGCTCCAAAAGAATTATCATAATTTTTGGAACTCATTTGCTATATTTAAAAATTCATACAAAAATATACTTAAATTAATCTAGAAAAAAAAGAAAATGGGGAAAATGCTACAGTAGCTCTGCAGTACTATGTCCGTGCAGCATGTGGTGCTACACTGGCCCTATCGCACGGTTTCCGCACGGCAAGGGGCAGATGTCGACTCCAGACGCCCTGTCGTGCGGTCACCGTGCGACAGGGGTTATTTTTGCAAAGTCTGCATGAAAACGACCATTCTTGACGAATTTGTGCTAATACAACCAAAAATTCATAGATCCAGATCTGCTGTAGCACCATATCAAACACAGTAGAAAATAGTAAAAATATCTACTGTAGCAATATAACACTGTGACGGCTGATGTAAAATTTTGTTTTTCAATCGGATGCTAGAGACAGCTTCTAATACCCCTGTAGATCAACAACTACTGGGCGTGCTCCTACTTGTCCAGGTGGGAAGGCATTTATGCGCGTCCCCACGAGTTTTATTAATCCGCGATTTGTCCACAAGCATCGGCTTGCAACGACGTATTGGCCTTCTTCTCCGCCTTCTCCGTACTGAAAACAAGTATAGTAGGCTAGTTGTAGCTAGTCGTATAGCGTAATTTGACTAGAGGAAACGGTCGGCGTCTACCCCGTCGTCGCGTACTGCTCTTTACTCTCCTTTTCTAGTTGACTCTTTTTTTATAGGTACTCGTCATGTACGTGTTAGGGTAGAAGCCTAGCTCTACTCCACGTGTATGCTTCGGATAGGCAGTCCATGGCAGCCATCCATTCTACATTCCCACGTTGATTATATGCTTACTTAATTTCTACCCATCCATGGATATTTTGTCGGGCATGGTTTTTTTAAACAAGGGCGAGCGCTGCCTTCATTAAGAAAAAATCTTTTTACGAGGTAGAGGCCAAAGAAATAAGGCCTCTGCAGCACCCAACAAAAGAATTAGAGAGAAAGACAGGGTGTAAGCAACAATCGACGGAATTTTGGACACTATTGGCCCTCTAGACCACCACAATTCCAAATGTAACTCTTTTACCTCTGAAATTCTATTTCTGGCCCCCTTAGCCCGCCTGCTTGCACCTTCAGACTGCGCAGACAAAGATGTCGCCACGACGCCACACAACAGTAGCATAGCAGGATTTTCTCAAAAATCCATTTAAGTATATTTTTTGAAGAAATTTCTAAATATAGAAAATAAGCTAAAAAATATGAATTTTTTTATGAGCCTCTCGACATGATGTACTTGTTTGTGTAAATTTTTCAAATTTTTTCATTTCGATTTTTTTCTCAAAATTCATTTAAGTATAATGTTTGTAGGAATTTTCTAATATAGAAAATGAGGTCCACATATTATGATTTTTTGGGCTCCTTACAGTGGACTTGATTATGTAATTGTACATAATTTTATATGCTGTGATATTATCTAAAAAATTAAGGGTTTAGGTCTAAAAAATTAGGACGAAAGGTCTCGAAAATTATGGTTTCATAATTTCATATGACTTGAAATGTGGGAAGTAGTGTCTCTTACCTAGAGTAGTCATGTGCTACTAAACTTTCCACATTTCAAATCATATGAAGTCATGAAATCATAATTTTTGAAACCTTTCGTCCTAATTTTCGAGACCTAAACCCTTAATTTTTTAAAAAATATCACAATATATAAAATTCTATAAAAATTACACAATCAAGTTCACTATGTAAAGAGCCCAAAAAAATCATAATGTTTGGACCTCATTTTCTATATTAGAAAATTTCTAAAAACAGTATACTTAAATAATTTTTTGAGCAAAAATCAGAATGGATAAAATTTTGAAAAAAAAAATATACAAGCAAGTAAACTTTGCTAGAAGGCTCAACAAAAAAATTCATAATTTTTGAAATTTTTTGAGCTCATTTTCTATATTTAAAAATTCCTCCAAAAAATATACTTAATGGATTTTTAAGAAAATCTGCTACAATCTGTATCATCTATGCCGCATGTGGGGCGCAGCAGTGATCAAAGGGTCGAAATGGAATTTCGAGAGTGAGGAGGCTACATTTGGAATTGTGCTGGTCTAGGGACCAATAGTGTCCAAAATTCCAATCAACGAGGCAATGACAACGTGAACTATGCTAAGACGGTAGTTTTAGGAATTTTGGCACAAATGGCACATCTACAATGCGTTATTACGAAAGTAGCGTCCGTCGCAAAGGAACTGCAAAGATGAAGCCTCGTCCGGCCGGACGCGATGACACGTCGCCTCGTTCGGCCGGTGACTGTGCCACGTCCCTCGTTTGGCCAGACAAGGCGACGTGTCACGTGGACATCGCGTCTGGCCAGTGATCTTGCGGAGTTTTGCTATTTCGTTGCAATGACTGCTACTTTCAAAATAAAATATCTTAAACGTGCTATTTACGCTAAAATTTTTGAAGAAAAGAGCTAGCTAGCTAGGATTCTAGGAGCAGTAGATGGTGCCCGCGCATTCAATGCGTTCACAAGTCGCGCGCGCGCCTGAATAATTGCGCATCGAGAATTCGAGGTCGTGATTTGAACGTCATGGGATGCAAGCAAAGTCTTCCATCCATTCACACCAACACTTTGCTTGCTGCTCTCGTTCCCGATCTCGATCCCCATCCATCCCTGCACCTAATGTTGCCTTCACGTACAGGTCGCTGAAATGGCTGAAATGTTGAATCCGTTCAGATCATTACACATCTCGCACTGAAATGCTACGTCCGGTCTGGGCTTTGACGGAAATAAATTCCACAGAAGGGTCTCCTAAGACCCTCTTCTACTAACATTGGAGTCTCCACCCTTCACACATCGTGCGAGGCCTCCCTATGGACAGTGGGATGCGCGGGGCCTCGCGGAGGTCGGGCCACAGATAACTTATTTCCACTCTGGACCATGCCAAATCTTCTCGAGTTTTCGAGATGAAATTGCTGGTACCACCGCATACATACAGATCTGAATCCTCTGTAATACTACAAAAGATTACTGTGCAAATAGTGATATCAAGTGCATGAACCACGATTTACCGGCATCAAAGCACTGTACTAGCAATCATCTCTCCCGTTCGCGTTCCATCAAACTGCTCAAAAGTGAAAGTGTTAACGCAGCGAACATGTTGGGCCTCTGTCTTTGCTTGTTGCAGAGGATCCCGATCTTACTGCGTACTACTTGCTAGCATGGCTAGCTTACTAGCTAGCGTGTACGTGGTACGTACGGTTTGATTTGTGTTTGCTGGTCTTGACAGCACTTGATTAATTGACGTGTGTATGTAGCAAATGGTTCGTGATGCATGGTCTCACCTGCCAGCATTAAGCAGTAAGTACTCTTAGATGGAGTCAAACTGTAACAGCATGCATTGACAAAAAACGGATTGCGTCTTCTTTTTTCAACTCGTGCACCGAGGCGAGCAGGTGAAGTCGACGTGTGGACTAGAACTCTACATTTCATGAATCATGAGTAGGGCTCTTAACAAGCATGGAGAAGATGGGCATCCACCCAACGTTTCATGATTTGGGTTCTGTTATTTGCTTCGCGTGATTGCTATGTATAACTGCCTTGTCTGTCCTGCACATTATATCTCCTGGAATATGACGGCCTAGTTTGATGTTACATGAAAAAACAAACAGCCAGGTAAAAAACATTAGTTGTTTGGATAGGGGGATAGTTTTAAAGTTAATTCCCAAAAATCTTTACTACTTAAAAAGAACTCAGCGTTGGTGAATGATGCGTTCTTCGTATCCCCTCCAATCATCGCAAGTCGCAAGCTTCACCCCCTTGAGAAATTGTGTGCCGACATGTGGACCCGGTCTCGTCATTTCGGATCCACACCGCGACCCTTTCAAAAAAAATTATATGAGTGCAGCCGTCGCCTTCCAAATCCCTCGCGGACCATTCCTTCTATTTTGCTACTTCTGATCGCGCAACCTCCCCCGCTTTCCTCATCATGATGCTCCTTTTTTTCCGAACAAATCCCAATAGCTCATCTTCCCTCCCAATCAGTGTCGCACCTAGACTTTTCATCTACCTTCGCCTCCCAAGAATAGCCTCGTCAATAGATGAATCCTTGGTTCTTTGCATCAATGGGGTTAGCGTGATGTGGTCCTAACCATGGGAGGCAGCGTGGTTGCCTGGCGCCCGATGGTGCGAGGTAGCGTCAGTGCGCGACTTGCGAAGAGGAGACAGACGCAAAGCTAATACTCCAACTCCATTGCGCCTTGCATGGCAAAGCTATCGAGTAGGTAATGCTTCAGTTCAAGTAAGCAATTCCTCTGTCCAATTTTATTTTTTGATAGGTATTGTTGTTTTGTGATTGTTTTCCATCAATGCACCATGTGAATATCACATAGTTTATCGCTAATGAATTGTACTAATCCTGCCTACAAGATGTTCGGAAGAAAAAGAAGTCTTATGAGGCTTATGAGCTGCTGCTTGGGCAAAATGCCTAGGACAAGCAGAAGCGCTTTCTTCGTGCTAGAATCCTTTCTAATCAAAACAACGATAAAAGCGCCTTGGACTTGAATCGAGGATTCATAAGCATTTGATTTAATCGATCTTCTACACGTAATGCAAGTGATGTTGCTCTCACTTTTTAGCTTTATATCTACTTCAAAAGAGTTTATTAATCTGTTTTGGGTATACGTTCTAAAAACAATGCTTTGGGTTATGCATATAAAGAATTGTTTGACGATGTTAAATTGAACGAGTTTGGTCAAGCGATTGCTTACTCGTTATGCAATTTGTTGCAAACCCAACCTATTGTTATTTCACTAATTTCTTGATTTTCCTTGTGTGGTAAACATTTTATCAGGTTCGATTACAAATGATTAAAGTTTTGTTATTTGTTTCCCCAGCATGGAGACGTAGCCAAAGGTGCAGTGTAAGATGAACACAGTGCCGGAGGCACGACGCAGACCACAATGGAACTCAGCCAGGTGTCTTGACGGGTTGGCAGCGTGGCACAAGCCAAGCCAGGTAACAGTGGCGCGACTTGCTGGGGTAATACATTTTTGATCGGCTAAGTTTGTTATGCATGTTTTCTGTTAAAACTACTTGCATTGATGCCGTACCAAGCTATTTTCACATAATCGCACCCAAATCATGGCAACGACTCAACGAGTCTTTGGATAATGTGGGGAGCTTCAGTTGTTGTTGAAAACCATATCTCAAAGGAAGACATCCCTAACATAATGCAAAACAAGCAACAACATACTCATCTTTTCTTGCACCTTCTTTGTATCAGAGCTCGACCAAGTGTCGTGTCGGAGCCAAGGTTGTGTTGTAGGCTAAGACGCTGAGCACGACAATACATGTGGGGACACGACACAGGTTAGAACGGGTCTCAATAACAATGGGTCGTCGTGCTAGAGTAATATGTTTTTTATACATAGCAAAGCACGGACACTCAACTGGTTCTTGAAAAATCTCTCTGGTCCAAACAGGCGAAACGAGGACTGAGAATGGGCTCTCTGATTAACATGGGAGAAGGTTAGATGTAGATCGAATTATCATACAAAGTCGAGGAGCAGTGTATCTTCAACTAGTAAGTAGTTAGGTGGCTTTAGGTGTTTTGAGGTGCTCTAATAATATGTAATATGTTGGTGATGTTGTTTGTTATTTTACTTGGCATCCTTGTCCATTCTGGACGTTGCTTGTAACACTTCTTCTCTTTTTAATGAATTTGAATGCAATTCTCCTGCATTCTTTTTTAAAAAAATATCATACTAACACGGTTCATCCTCGACGCACGTAGACTGGCTGTTTGGATCGTGAGTTTGCAACCTCCATTTTAGGAGAATTTCTTACACGATATGGCCGCGAATATTACCTTGTTTGTATGTTTCTGTATCAATATAGCTATACCTTTTAGTCTGGATTTTTCTTCAAGAACACGCAGGAGTGTCAACTAGTCAGGCACGTGATTCTTGAGAGGAGTCCACTTCACTGTACATCACTTATGGCTACTTGCTGAAGTAATGTGGAGTAGCTGGTAAGATTCCCTTAACAAATTCAGAAGGCAACCTTAGTTGCTGGGCGCTTCTGTCCTAGAAACTATCTACAACACACAGTAGATGTGCATTAGGTCTCTTTCGCACTGTTTAGTCTTCAGAGAACGGCTTAGATCAATAGTATACAGTTTCATATTACCGTGCACCTCTGCGGTACTGAAGAGGATTTGCGTCCTTGGTTGCGGGCCTCCTTGCCACGGCGCCTTGCACCGAACCGAGAAAACTATATCGTCAGGTCCAAGAAGAGGAATAAACGAACAAAAACGTCCAGCCTTTGTGTCAGTGCGTGCACGTACCGTGTTAATTGCCAGATACCATTCGAACAAAAAGATGTTACTAATTGCTACAGGTTGTAACGTCACCTCAAAACTCAAAAGATTTGCTTGTGCATCGATCCCTAGCTCCAACTAGTGGCCACCCACTCCATGTCTGAATTGCGATGATCTATTGATCTACTCGCACGTTTTTTGTCTTGTTTTTTCAGTTAAGATCATTGGTCTCTCAAGTCCCAATGTACAAATGGGGCATGCATGCTTGCTTGACACAGGTTCAGATCCTGCACAAGCCCATCATTTTGCTGCAGATTAAAGTCAGTGCTCCCAGCAACGTCGAGCCGTATTAATTGATTGTTATGCTATGTTTCTTTAGTTAGTTTCTCTTCTTTTTTCAGAGTTAAGCTTTTGATGGCTGATGGAGCGATGATGCAGTACAGATGAGATGACACGGTATGTAGAAAACAAGAACAGACCTGCTTGTATGAGAATTAAATTGAGAATGGAAATATTACCTGAATGCAAAGTATTGTGCGTGGCAAGGATTGCAGAGTAAGAGACGATGATGAGCGGATACGGATTATATGGTGCGAATGAAATGATTGGTCAGATTTCCACACGTTATCCATCGCCATTGCCATTAATGGACGTTTTTTCACGGGGATATTGCAGTCAAGTGGGGTAATGTTGCTAAGATCCTAAGCAAAAGGGGTGAAAAGAACAGCACTGAACAAAGACTTATTAACAAGCATTTATTAATTTGAGAAGAGAAAAATATATCTTTCCGCAAGAATTTTTAAGGTGATCCACTCTAGCCAATATGACCACGTGAATCGAACGTATAACAACAAACGATCTTAACGCGCTGTCGGATAATCCTCGGTGGTAAAGGTACAGATCCAGCTCTTCGATTTGAATTCACCTAAGGTGTATTATAAATATCAAAACATCACTCTGAAGATTCGGCGAATTATTGTGCTAGGAGCCAAGCCAAAAGAATGCTTCTTCCTCCTCTGCAACCAACAATAGGAGCGTGCGTCGTGGCTCCCGTATCACTCGGGAAAATCTTTCCCCTCTGCAAGATGCCATCGGCAAAGACAACGATGTAAACTTTCAGGGTCAAATGAAACATCTTATCCTTGATGTCTGTTAAAACGAGATGATCAACAATTCACCGTTGCAATCATTCAGCGACGAGCTAATCCGATTTCGCTTCTGTTTGTGATCGATCGAGCAAATTAAAAGCAGATCGCACTACGTCTCTTCCGTCAAGGTTGGAATTTGCTTTGTTGCTTGCCTACCTGCAAAGGCCCGAGAGCACTTGCAGACGATCAAAAGGACAAGGCCGTGCTGTCGTTGCACATATACTACAGTGCTTGTTTGAGCCTTGCGAAGTTGTTTAATCCATTAGCATTTGTCAGCTTCCCGGTTTGTCAAATCGGTTGCTTGTCTGAATCCATACGTTTGCATGGACTCGAGAGAATTCCTTCGAAATGTACCTAAAAAAATGTAGTTTCTTACAGCATGGATCGTGATTCTTCGCTTGATCTTATCACTGGTTTAGGCAGGCAGGACGGACATTGGCAGCGGTCACAACTCGCAATAGCGACTGCAGCCGATCGCAGCCGCTGGATGAGTACAAATTGACGGCTACAGATGAAGCTTCCCGTTAAAAAAAACAATGTTCATTAACCAGGAGAGAAACATAGATGGGTTTTGATTTTGTTACTACCATGGAAGCAAAACGTCACTGCTAGACAATAGACATGTTTCAGCTACACACTATCTGCTTGGCTGAAAAATTGGTACAGAAAATTTCTGATTGTTGTACAACTTGACATAACAATACAATGCAATAGCAACTTATTTAGCATCAATTGTACTGTTCTTCAGTGCATGGCTGGCAGCAAGAACAAATGCAGGCTGCACCCTTCCAGCGGCGACAAAAACGACCATGGAAGTATTGGAAAACAAAAATATAAAGTCGGCGATGAGTACATTTTATTTAATGGATTTAAAGATACGTATCTAGAAGGCAAGACTGAATGGTTTTCTTTTAAAACAGGGTTGCTGAAGTGTTGCTACATGCTACAGGACGAACCATCCTGTTTGAACACTAATACAATAAACCGTTCATTCTGTGAGCTTGAAAATTCATACGACCTTCGCTCAACCTTCCATAGGAGGCGTTAAAGCTATAGTTGTAAAAAATGAAGCCAGCATTGCAGCTTCCGAACCAATCACGGTCGCTGAGCTCCTTGGGGATTTTAAAGTAGGACGCTTGTTAGTACAGTTGCAAGTCCTTATAGGAGGCATTGTCTTCTGCTGTTAGTTCTTTTGTGGGGGTGACTTCGGCCTGAGGCCCTCAATCTCCGGAGTTGTCACAACTAGGTGAGGAGCCTCAGGAGGAGGGTTTCGCCCACCACCTCCCTGCCATACTTTGCCATCCTTGTCCGCAAAGCTATTAATATATGCCTGTAAGAGTGAATTTTCTTAGCAGAGATAACGTAAAAAGATCTCTTCGTGGAACTCATGGAAGTGCATGCTTGTGTGCATGCGCATAAAGTTGGGACTTCTAACTTTCTACCTCTTTGTTAAAGTTGGAGTAAGATAAACCTTTCCCAAGAGTAAGCCAGCCAGGACGAATATTATGATCCTCACCAAAGAGTTCAAGCCTCCTCCTTCCTAGAGCAAAATGCTCAATGATCCTGTACATGTCTTCAGGCTTTTTTGTTGAACCTGTACAAGAAGTCAAATGCTTCAAGGCATCAACAAAATGAATAATATGCTTAAAAAGATGCACTGTTCAAAAAGGCTATACTTAAAAAAACTGCAAATGTAGGAAATTATGGAATACTCTTCAAGCTGCATTATACAGAATCTCCGATACCCCAATACTCAAGAAAACAGCCGTTCCCATACACAATACGGCACCGATACCGCGATACGGCGCAATATGGTATCACAGAGTATCTGTGTAATTTAGGTTCGAAAATAATAAAAAATCCTGGTACGTCGCCGATACTCCGCGATACGTTTCTGATACACGAAGCCCAATTCATTCGAAATCCCCGGACCAACCTAAAACCCTAGCTCTACCTTAGTGGCTTGCTCCTCCCAGGCTCCCACCTCCATTCCATACACGTCTTGACACCCCTCCTCCAGTCCTCAAGCTGCCACCGCCGCCGCAAGCACTCCCTCCGCCGCCCCTCCTCCCGCCGCTACCCGTACTACCTCCGCCGCCCCTCCTCCTGCCTCCACCCTTTTCCTTGCGCCACCCCTCCTCCCGTCTGCCCCTTCCCCACACCCCTCCTCCCGCCCGGCCCTCCTCCGTCCGCTGGCCCCCCTCCTTGCGCTGCCCCTCCTCCCGCATGCCCATTCTCGATGCCCCTCCTCCCACCTGCCCCTTCCCGACGCACCTCCTTCCTCCTGCCCCTTCCCGACGGCCGACGCCCCTCCAGTTCTCCTTCCTCCTGCTGATGGCCGACGCCCCTCCTTCCTCCTGCCGACGCCCGTCCAGCCTCGCCCGATCCAGGTATGGCTAATGGTAGTCACTAGTGATTGGATTTCTTTAGGATGGTAGCTTTAGGATGGTAGTCACTAGTGAGTAAATGGCAGCTATAATTGTGATCTACTCGGTTGTCTACTGACAAGGAAATTGTAGAACAACATTGAGGAGCTATGTTAGTATAAAACATGGGAACAAGTGATAAAACTGATTGAACAATACATTGTAAAACTGCAGATGTCATAGTGTAGATTGTTATTGACATATTGTAGAACAACACCGAGGAGCGAATGTGATTGGATTATCATTTTGCTTTAGGATGGCAAGTGGAAGCTCTCAAATTCCTATTCTATTATATGTAATGCACTAATGTCGAATGCGTTTAGAACTATAACAGTCGAACAAGTTTAGTAGCGACTAGACTATGGTATTGTGTCTTGTATCCTATTTTATGTTATGTTGCTGGACAAGACTATCTTTGATTTTATCTCATCTGTTATTTTATTTCTTAGTGGTAATGTTGTGTTGAAGGTTATTGTGTAGTGTGTACTCAACATTCATCAAGGATTCATTCAAGGATATGAGGTCAAGTCACATTTTGACATTTTGTTGGGTAAGTCATCATTTCTTTATTCAGAATTTCTCATATAGCCTGCAACTGCAAATCTGCAATTTAATGATTAATAACAATATTGTCTACATGTTTCATTTGCATGGAGCCATGGACTGAGGAGGAATTAAGGAGCCCAACCGGCCCAAAAAAATGGCTATTGGCAAGGAATACATTGTTTTTTTTATCAAGGTAATCTCATTGTCTCAATCTCTCGCAGCCTCTATACATTTTTCTAATTTTTAAATACATATATACTCGTTGTATCAACGTATCCTTGTTTTTAGGAAATTGGGTATCACCTTATCCGTATCGCCATACCTGTATCGCGTATCGGTGCAACTTAGTACAGAATCAATGGACAACAGGATATCTATACCATAAACTTGGAAGAGGGGTTAGTAAACCTTCTCTATTAACTTTCCCAAAATGTGTGCTTTTATTTGAGCATACTAAAATATAAATGACAAACAAAACCAACAAACAAAAAGGTACATTTGCTAAGGGTATCACAGAAGGCAACCCCACTGTAGTTTGTACACAAAGAATAGTACAATTATTAGCGGATATGCAGTCCTCATTTCAGAAGAGTCAAAAACATTTGATCATCCTTCAGATTCCGTTATCTCAAGAAGTGATATTCATCAACACTATTACAGCACATGAAGTCTCTAACACATCTCCATTTAAATGTGCACAATCATGCACACTAAAAATCAGAACCACATTTTAGTATTTTACATGAAAAATAATACTTTTCCAATCATGCATATACTTTGATGGTTGTCATGATATTATTATTCAGAAAATGTAGGCCTAGTGGTATACTTGCTACAGCTGCTTCAGGGCAATCAACACCATATTATTTAGTTTGACTTTTAATTAGCATTTCAATCTTCATATGGACAGCAAGGCAGGTCAACAAGCAAATGGCAGTGACAAGCTGTACAATTTGCTTCGGGTTATTTGCAAATAAACAAATTAATCCAAAGCAGACAAAATGCGTTTTTGTCAACCAAGTCAAAATTTTAAAAGGAACACTCTGCTTTTGGTGGGGTCAAACCGGAATATTCATAATTTCATATCATGATAACAACGAAAACAAAACAGAGAACTTCATTTCATTCAGGCACAAAAACAGAAAAGAAACTTTGGAAAAGATAATGTAACGATAAAGTGAAGACACCAGAAATTACATATCAGGTGACAAGAACATACAGTAAATAATCATAAAGGTACCAGAGGTGACATTTTCATTGAATGGTGGCATAGACAGTAAAGCCCTTTGCCACAAGGCAATTTAGTAGATAAAGACTTAAAGAGCATAAATGAAGAACAATAAGCATTATAAATAGAACCTAAGAAACAAATACCATCAGTTGGTTCTTCAGCTATTATTATATCTGTGTCAATATTCGCATGGATGACATGGCCATCAGTGCTACGCCGTACCGTTCCTTTTATACCCATCAAGCAATGCTCCTGCACAAGGAAAGAGTGGTACTTCACAAGAAAGCTAGAGACATGGGGAAGGGGCAAGGTAAAGACAGGTGACAACAGATAAATGCTATGAATCATAATAGTCAACTATAGCATTACCTTTGAATGCTGCAATAATGTATGAGAATCATGCCGCAGACCTGATGTTGCATTTTTCTTGTTGGTTTTTACCCAGCAAACGTCCTCACACCTACGGAAACCCCACTGGACAAAGAGAAGTTTCAGGTTCATCTTATTATAATATTTCATCGATCAGCTGAAAATTTAAGACAGATCTAGATAAAATGAAACACTGTTTATATCTCTTGAAATAAATGGATATTCTAAGGAGCGTGAGCTTTATGCAAACTAAGTTTGACCTCCAACTACACGGAAGGGCAATAGTAGAACACATGAATAGAAGATATGTGACTTTAATGTTTTGGAGCGGGCTACAGGAGCTGGGTGGACTTCTGTAAGCTGAAGCATCACTGCAGAAAGAATAATTGCACAGGTATTAAATTAATGAGAGAAAGCTGCCTCACCTTCTTTAAACATTGACGGCCCTGTTCAAGACCGACACCATCACCAACCCAAAGGAAGACAAAAGAGGGAGTATCGGCTATAGCCTGTCAATTCAAACATTGCACTGAAGCATATCAATAATTCTGTACCACAAAACGAACCCCAAAAAAATGAGAAAACGTCCATAAGAGAAATAATGAAACTACTAAAAAAGAGAACCTCGATCTTCAAATTCATAATCTCCTCAGCATTCCAGTATTCTATGTGATCTGTTATTCCTGGTGCACGATGAACATACTCCTCCCATGGAGGATCCACAAGAATAACATCAAACTTAGTACCAAAAAATTCTGGAGAAAGAACATGTTCCTGCAGATCACACTTATAATACATTGGCGGTGAAGCAGACTTAGCAACAATATCGTCTTTCCTCTGTATGAGTTCTCTCAACTTTGGATAGTCCTCCTACGCTTGTAAGATCCAGTTCTCTAATGAAATTTTGAGGTCGCATGCCAGTGTCTACAAAGTTTTGTGAGTAATCATTTTGTTCACCCCTTGAAGGAGCTTTTCTGGTCAGTCCACTGTTTCTATGTGGTGCCCAACCTGCAGACGGTTTATCATGTGGCATTTCACGACTTTGTGTGCCCATTTGATTGAAACCCAATCCTGATACATTTGTTGGAGCACCTATTCCAGTGCCTATTTGGTTCAAGTGGATATTATGACCAGGTCCAGCTCCCATACTTGGAGTGAACCTATGCTCGGCAGCAACTGGAGGAGGGATAGGAAGGTTGGGAGGAACAGAAAGCATATTCACATCAACACCTCGTGCTCCAGGCCACACAAGAGGTCCGGGAAACGGTGGCATGAAAACACCAGGTAGAAGAGGATGACCTGGAGAATGGGGAATATTTGGCCCCATATGTTGCATAGGTCCTGGTGGCAGACCAAGAGGACCAAATGGAGGAGGCGGCATAAGTGGCACAGGAACTCCAATTCTTTGAGAATCCCTTCCGTTTGGCCTCCCCCTTCCTCCTCTAGAGGATCTATCACCTTTAGGCCCTTGTTGAGGAAATGGAGAAATCATGCTTGTGCTACCACTTTGATCTGCTTCAGGATGACTGGCACATTTACCATCATTTGCTCCAGGTATTAAATCCCGATGAGCTCCCACGTCAAATCTTCTTCCAGAAACAGAGCCCTCTCGTCCAAAATCAAGATTGCTATTTGGTCGGATCTCTATTGAATCAGAACTATCATACCGATTTCCATAGTTTGAAGAACCTCTAATACTTTCAGATCTACCCCTAGAATCTCGCCGGTGCCCAGCTCGGCCATGGAAACTCCCACCATCTAGCCTTTCCTGCGCATTTCTCCATTCAGAGTCATTTGCCTCCTTAGAATCTCGCCACTGATGGTTCCTCAAGTAGTCCTTAGATCCTTCAAGCTCTCGGGTTTTCTCATTCCAATTTCCGTCCCTCCCTCTGTCTGATTTATCATCTCTATGGGCATCCACTCTTGTTTTATCTTTTGTACCTATGCTTCTTTCAGTGTCCAAGTCTGGATGGCCTTGACCATATTCATTGTTCTCGCTTTGGTACCTGCCAAGCTTCTCTGGTATTTGTGATTGTTGAGCATGTCTGGCTTCTTTGTTGCTTCCAGCCCCTGATAGCTCCCATCCATCCTTATCCAAGTTAGGTGATATCTCTTTATTTTCCATGCCACCATTGCTTTCATATGTGTATTCCACCTTATGCGCAAGAATCTCTTCTTTTCGTCAGATTTGGTACTATACATCCTCAAGTCACTTTCTCCAACTTCATTGTGCAAATTAGCTATTCTCTCTGGAGCCTTACCATGCTTATCATCTGTTAACGACGTAATCCAGTTTCATGACTTTGATCCACCGATCTGCTATCTTTAGCGACGTTCTCCACCATGGCAGAACCCCTCCTCTCACTGGCACTGCTATCCTCCTTGCTACCAGACCCACCGCCCCTTGAACTACTAGAATCCACACCTTTACTTCTACTTTCACCTGACTCATTTTTGTAGTCATGAACCATCTCTCTTGCACTCCTATGCTTATTATGCTCAGAAGAATACTTTCCATCTCTTGCATCAGCCCTAGAAGAACCACCACTTTCATTAGTATAAATATCATCCACCCTCCTGAGTGAAAATTTTCCCTCCTGGTCCCATTCCCCCAGCTTCTCCTTGCTACTCTCTCTTCTTTCTGTACTCCTTTCACCCTTCTCCTTCAGTCTTTCACATTCACCATCATATGGGCCATCTACTTTGCTTCTACTTCTACTTTCGGATATGCCAAAAGCAGAAGTCTCAGAGACATATCTTCTTGAAGAGTCCCAATCATTCTTGTTCTCTCTTCCTCTCCTCCTATCAGAGTCCCTATCCTTGGAATCATCAGGGCTTCTCCTTGGAATTTTGGGTGATCGTGAATCCCTCACATGATAGACGTCTTCGTCAGCACTGCAGACCCGGCTTGAGCTTATAGCTGAGTTCCTTCTTGACTCATTCCCATTGCTTGAAGATATAATCGTTCTATCTTCATCCTGTTGCTCAACTTCATCTTCATAGCCATGCTTTCTGAATCTGCCAGCATACTTTATGCTATCCACATTCTCCCGCTCTTCATATTCCTCCTTCCAACTGCTCCTGACATCAACATTCTCCTCAGCCTCCCTCTTGCTGAAACCTCTACTAGATTCAGACCCATCCATTGTAAATTATATAGCATAAAATCAGTCAGCTACAACTGTTGTTACCTCTCTTCCCAATAATACAACCGGATTGAGAAACCTTGGCTGGAAACTTCAGATTGCACTGCACATAGAAATGGTCAAACATATCATATTTAGTGTATATCATAACATTACGGAACATTAGTATCGGACAAGTGAACTTGTGATTAAGAAACTAAACAAAAAAAGGTCTTCAATGCAAAGGGGAAAAATATCAAACGTAAAATTACTGTGTTTTCAGCAATAGAAGGCAGCAATAAGAATAAGTATAAGCATTCTAAAACTAAGAGTATTTGCAACTCCAAAAATAAAGTTGTTGTGTAGACATATGCTATGTCCATACATTATAATGAGTTGAGTAAGATGCAGCATTAAATAGATGAAACAAAAGTGTAACACTGGAGCAAAATCTAAAACTTAAGTTGGGAAAAAAAACCAGCGCCTTGTGTAAATAATAGATTTACTAGCACACCTGATTATTCGCTGGCCCCGAAGCTGGTGTAAACAAGCGATTGGCAAATTGCATGACATACCACCAAAAGCAAAGTTCAAGACCTAGAAATGAACCAAGGCTTCAAGACCTAGAAATGAACCAATGGCAGAAGAAGACTATATCTACTCCAACATCATGTAATTATTAACTACATTGGTTACACAGAAGTTGCCCAAAAGCTTTCGATTATTCCACTGCCTTAGTCCAACAAATTTGCTATAACAAAAGCACAGAACGGAGAGCACACAGCACAAACTCTCTATACAGTCCCTTTGATCACATCGCTATCAAATATTAAGAGGATCGACTGAAGCAGGAGCCTGCAACCGGTTGAAACCAATAGTTAACTCAGACAACTGAATCACTTGGACATGACAAACTTCATGAGCTACGGAATTGTCTAATCTACCAGTCCTAAACCCTCAAGAAACACATACTTCCAGTCATCCATGCAGATCAAAATACAAAACTCTAGAGTCCAGCGTCACAACGAAACCAAAACTTAGCTGAGACTTCAGCGCTTACCAATCCTAAGATAGTAAGATCCCTGGCAAAGACAAAATCAAAAGCTATAATAGCATCATGCCTGACCCCACCACCGCAGACTAGAAAGGAACCAAGCTTTCCGATCCAACAGTTCGACCCTAGGCTAGGCTCTCCGCGCGAAGCCTTGTTCCGTCGAGAGCTTCGGGCGTGTACACGGAACGCGGAGAGGGAGCGGGCTTACCGGAACGGGAGGGAAGGATTTGGCTGGGGTGGACGAGTCCTAGAAGCCGGCGGTACGGAACGAGCGCGGCGGAGGCAGCCGGATTGACGCCTGCCGTGCGCCGTAGGGTGGTGGTCGCCGCCGCCGCCGCCGCCGACGGTGGCAGGGGCTCTCTCTCTCGGGGGCGCAGGGTTTGGGTGCGGCCGTGCGGGTGCGGGTCGGAGTTGGCCTAAACAACGGTAGGTTAGGTAGGTTACCTCGGAGTCTCGGACCCGGACTCGTACCCGAGTTCTGATTTATACCGTTGATTGCGAGATCGGACGGCTCACGGCTCCTTCCCGCTGGTTTATCTACGTCTTGGTCTGTTGGACTAGCGTCCCGACCGAAGGAGCGCAGAAGACGCCGCTAACCCAGGCCCCTCCGCCGCCGCCAACCCCCACCGTTCGTCTCCGGCGAGCTCCACGGGAGCACCCCTATCGTTGCTTGACAGCGTCTATCTCTTCCAAATTCACCGGACGGGAGCTCCTCCAACGCTCAGCCTGTTCGTCCCCCACTACTGGAGATCCATCGGACTAACATTTCTTGGTAAGCCTGGATTGGTTTCGTTTTCCCCTACTTTGCGCCGTGTGAAATCTTTATGATTCCATCGGGTTCTTGTATGCACGAACCATTAGATTAGCTGCAAATCTTTGCCGTACTAATGCACTACATTTCTTCAGTATGTTCACTTCCGATCCTATCTGTATGACTAAATAGTTTGGATATGGGAACCCACAACCATCTCTGGTCAATTGCCAAGAGGTCCGTGTCGGGGGCTTTAATCGGTGTCACCATTTCTGATCGGTATGTAACAGTAGTATCGGTGACGGGCGATTCGATGCGTCCTACGTTTACAGCGTCCAATAGTGCCTTGCAAGGTATTGTGGTTTCAATTTCTACAGATCAACAAGGCATGGACAGTTGGATGATTCTGCAGTCCATATCCAAAGATTGTTTTATTTTTTTGGTTCTCATTTGTGCTGACCAGGTTGCTCGAACCAGGTGATATCGTGTTATCAGAAAGGGGTTGCCTTGAAAAGTACAAATTCTCCCGTGGTGATGTGGTCTTATTCAAGTGAGTATTTGAAATTGGAGGAAAGCTCGATGCCTTCGGCCTTGTTCCATGTCTCGAGTCTTATCACTCCTTGTGCGGTTTGCAGGTGCCCTAGTAATCATAAGGAGTTGTTTGTGAAGAGATTGATTGCCCTACCTGGTGAGTGGATGCAGCTCCCTGGGTCCCCGGAGATAATTAAGATCCCAGAGGGGCACTGCTGGGTTGAAGGTGATAATGCTGCCCGTAGTTGGGATTCTAGGTCATTTGGCCCAGTAAGTTACTTCTGCTCCTATTTTCTTTTTAACTTAAGTTCAACTTACAAGATTGTTCCATTTTGATTTGGCTGATCTGGGGATTAATGTTCAACAGTTCAAGTCTGGTTGTTTGAGTGAAACATATTAATGCATCCAGTGTCCTTGACTAGTATTATTGGGTTGGGAGCTTGTTTGTCCCATGATGGACTTTTGCCATATTTTGATCCTGAGTGCCAGCATTCTTAGTACTGTGTAGTGTGGTGTAAATCTGATAACTAAAGAGGCAAGTCAGCAATGGTGTAAATCCGACGAGTAAAGAGGCGAGTCAGCAATGGCACTCTTGCAAAGAATTTGCAGGGTAGCCTTCTTTTTTATAAAATTTGAAACTTCTCTAAGTTATTTCTTTTAAGGTTCTGTGATGATGGACGTCATTGCAAATTCAGACTGTGTTTTTCCTTAAAGAAAAACAGGGTGCCAAAAATATGCATGCATTGTGTATAGGCTGATGGAGATGGGCATATTAATCTCACGGGCTGTGTGTGTCACTGTGCCTTAAGATTCGTACCATGTAAATCTATGACTACATGTGCTATTTACAGTTACAAGAATTGACATTGAGTGACAGAGTGAACTATCTGAAATATGCCAATTGTTACAGGCTTCATCCTTGCTCTATTTTAACAATGCTATGTGATGTTAGATGCTAGAACATGCCGAATTAGCATAGTTGGTTGGCAAAACATAGTACTTGAGCTACAAGCCTCCTGGTTATTGCAACAAGGAATCAGTCCATTTAACACCCTTGAACTCTTGCGAAAGTATGGCTTTCAACCTTCAACTTCAAAACCGGATGTTTGATCCCCCTCAAGTGTCAATACCGGACAAATTACCCCCTCCAATCCATTCAGAGCCGGTTTTAGCTTATGTGGCGTCTACGTGGATATATGTAGCTGATTTGGCGTCCACATCGACGTCCAACACCCAACTCCTTCCTCATCCCATCCTCTCATCTCTCTCTTAACCCTTCTCTCCTCCAAATCTCCACCTCCTCGTGTCCCCTCTGTGTTCGTGCCGCCTCCCCTTCTCTGCCTCCTCCCGTCTATATCGCTTCCCCCCCCCCTCGCCAGTGAGGGACTCTAGCGGAGATGTGCTAGCGCCGCCGACCGCCATCTCCGAACCCACTCAACACCGCCGCCTTCCCTCGTTGAAACCCAAGCCAAGCTCAGTTGTTGGAGCCTCCTCTGCTCACCCACATCGCTCCCTCCCTGCAAAGACGGCTAAGCGTCCCCCGCCTCACCTTACTGCGCTCTCGAGCCGCGCGAGCCTCGTGCTACCGCCCCAGCACTCCTCCTCCTCGCCCTGCTCGCGCTATGGCGCGCCCTCACGCTGCCGCTCCTCATATCGCCTCCTCATCCTCTCTCGCACTCGCACCGCGCCTCTGTGCCTGCTCTCGCGCGAAACCCGCACGTACCGCTAGTCGCCTTTGCCGCGCCTTCCACACGCCTGGCGCTCGTCCAGCGCCTCCGGCTGCCGCAGCACCACCCAGTCCTGGAACTCGGCGCAGAGGCCATCAGGAACGTGTCAAGGACGTTCACGCCACTGTCCGGGCACCGCCGGAGGATCCCTTGCATGCGGAGGTGGTACCGATTGACGGCCGCGCTGGGGCGCTGCCTCAGCGACATGAGCTCGGTGCGCACGCGGTCTGCGGTGCCCGGTGGCTTCCCGTTTACTCGTAGGAGGGGGGAATAGAGAGGAAAGGAGGAGGAAAAATGGTGGCCTCCTCTTTCACTCGCTCTCTGTTTGAGAGGAGGTGAGGAAGAAGCAATGGCCTCCACCTCTGGATTAGTTTAGTGCTAAGCAAGATTAGCTAGGGGATTAATTAGAGGTTATATATTAGGCCGACTGGTGGGCAATAGCCATTAAAAAAATCTAACTAATTGTGATTTCTAGAATTGTCTTTATGACAACCGGGCCCCACCATTAGGAGGATAATTAAGAGACTAACTTATGGGTCAACTGATATGTCAGCAATCTCTTGCCAACATGGCATCAAGTCGGCCTGAAACCGCCAAGTCCGGTGACACGTCAGACAAAACCACCCTAGTTTGGGTTGAGCGGGTAAAGTGAATGGTATCTAGTTTAGCAGTCCAGGTTTATTTCCGAATTTTCGGAAGAGTTTAGGGGTGTCAAATGGACTTTTTCCTTGCAACAATGTAACATGCTGTAGTATCTTTGTAGCCTGCTGGAAAGCACTGCATTCTTTATGTGGGGCCTGAAACAAAAATTAATACACCATAATTTGTAGCCTGTGATGACTGAAAATTCCCAGTGCCTACTTATACAAACACTTTGGACTGTACTGCACTAAACTTGATACCAAACAGAAGCAAAAACTAAAAGGAAATCAGAACAAAGCAAAAAATGTGATTGTCAGGAAAACATATATTAGAACAGACAAGCACATCAATGCACAAGAGGGCGGACACACTTGTATGCCTAGGAAGAGAGTTTAAGCTTTACAAGTTGATGCCTTCCTATTTGTGTTTCTGTATTGCAATCTAGCGTGAGGATGAATTTGCAAACCAACTTGGTTTGGTCTGTCACGTCAGTGATCTAAACCAATCTTGAGTCCTAAAGCTGCTAGCAAATAGCTAGGGTTTTGTGGCTTGTTTAGATTGGATAGTTAGGCACAGCGGCTTGACTCACTTATAATTGGTCAGGCTTATCTTGAATTTGGTTGGCAGCCTACAACCAAGCAAGCAGATAGAGGGGTTGGGCAAGAAAGCTTAAATTGTGGTACAATTTATTCTTGATTTTTTATTTTTGAACTTCTGGCAATTTCACAAAGAAACAGACCATAAAATTGCTAATTTCGAATGCCCTAGAATTAGCATACAATACATTAGATCAAACAAAGTATTATGATGGCTATGGAAAACCGATATGGCATGTTCACACAAGATAATATTCTTTCAACCTTAATTTATTGAATCTGTACTTCTTTATATTTCCTCTAGCTCTACTATATGCTGCTTTGGTATGACTTGTTTCGTTATTTGTGTTGTTTTCCAGATCCCTTTAGGTCTAGTTAAAGGGAGGGTGACTTGCATCATCTGGCCACCGTCAAAGATTGGCCGAGTGGAGAGAAAAATGCCTGAAGATAGAATTTCACCTGTTTAAATTGACATCTTACCACATTGGATGATAATTCATTTCAATTCGGCCTATGAACTTGCCTGGTTACACCAGATGTTTAACAGCAGTTCAATTTTTGGTGACTTGTTCCAGAGATTCTTTTATTCACCATGCTGTTGTTTTGTACTTGTGTAAGCAACTTCATTTTCAAGTTGGTCAAGTGGAAAACTCTCAATCGAGGCCTTTCGCCTTGAATCATTTGTACTAGTAGGCTGGCGCGCGTACAAACGCGCGAGAATCGACGTGAGCGGGCATGCGCAGCAACAGCGACTGGCCTTTGGGCGCGCGGGCAGCCGAACGCGAGCGCTGCGTGGACCGCTTCGATACAACGGCGCGAAACGAGCGAGCCAACAAGGACGACCAGCTGCGCGGGATCGAACGGGCGAAGGATTCGCGCGAGACACGCCGCCTCGGCCTGTGAGTCACGCCCGTGCGTGGGCCCGCGCGTGGAGAGCGACCGCCAAGAAACGCGCCCGGTGGGGCCGCGGCGTGGGAACGCGCAAGCAAAAGGGCGCAGCAAATCGCACGACCCAGCTGCTCGTTGGTGAAATCGAACGGCGCAGCGAGGCTTCGCGATCGCAGGCAAGCAAAACCGAGGAAGCATCGGACGTGCACGAGGCAGGCCAACGCGGAATCCAACGGGGGAGGAGAATCGGGGCGACGTGGCCTGTCTCTTTGAGCCTCAACACTCCCACGATTTAACCGGTAGGATTCTGTAAATGCATACATATTTAGTACTGAACGAATAAAGCTCCGGTGGTTGCAGTGAGATAGTGTATTCTGAACTCTTGTAATTTGCCGTAGTGGCTGTTCGTTTTAGCTTCACAACATATTGGGATTCAACAGATGCAGAGTGCTAAAAGCACCGAATCAGATCGCAGATGTGTAAAAAACAAACAGAATCGGAAAGGCCAAGTGAATCTCAATCTTAAGTTATCTTTTTTGCCTTTTTCTGTATTAAGAAAAAGAAAGCTATTGTTTTGTACAAAGGCTAAAGTGTGTCCTACAAGCACAAGTGCTTCCTCCTGTATCCTCCTGATCAACCTGAGGTCTACGGTCTACCTAGCTTGCAGCAGCTATGAACTTCATCACCATGCTCCTGGCCTTGTTGATGGTCATGAAGCAGAGGAACAGGTGCTCCTCCAACTCGTCCAGCTGCTGCCTGAAGCTCTCCTCGTTCTTGCACAGCTGCCTCAGCACCTCCTGCACCAGCCTCCCCTTCCCGCCGGCCGCCGCGCGGTGCTCTACGCACAGCTGCAGCAGCGCGAGCATGTACTCCCCCTCGTCACGCACCCGTGCCACGAGCCTGCTTATCGTGTCCATGTCCCGGTTCAGTATGTACGTGCCCTTGGTGGCGGCCTCCAGCTGCAGCAGCGCACGCCGCACTGCCCGCCCGGAGAAGAGCCCCAGCCACGCCGGCGACATCATCGAGAAGGCCGCGAACGCCGCAAGGATGTGCGCGCCGATGCACGCGCCGACGACGGCCACGATGGCGACGACCGTGATGAAGGAGACCGAGAGCGCCTGCCTGAGCCGCGCGATGCTCTTGATCCGGAGGCGCGCCTTCTTCCTGCCGGTGTCGAGGCTCTTGAGCAGGTCGGCCGAGCTAAGCTGCACCTCCCGGAGCCTGCCCTGCGACGCGGCCAGCGCGGTGAACGGCTGGCCAAGGGCGGCGGAGACGTCGGCGAGGTTGGACATCCCGACGTCGGCGGCGAGCTTGCGGAGCGTGTTTTTGAGCGGGCGGTACCGGAGGCGTATCTGCTCGATATCCTTGAGGAGGTGACTGCACAGGAAGGAGGCGTTGGCCGTCTCGGCGTAGTAGGTGGAGAGGAGACCGTGGACGTCGGGGCGGAGCCGGCTCTTGCGCGCGGACGCGAGCGCCGCGCTGACGGCGCGCTGGTCCGGCTCGAGGAGTTGCTCGGAGAAGAGGCGGTACGAGGGGAGGCGCTTGGACGCCGAGCCGCCGCCGCCCGGGCGCGGCACCAGTGCGGCGCCGTGCGCGAGGGTGATGTCCAGCACGCGCGCCCAGAAGTCATTGTAGGACTCGGTGCGGAACGCGCTGGTGTACTCCTCCCGGAAGTCGAAGCTCGACGACGGCGTGACCAGGGACTCGGGGTCGTGCACTGCTGCATGCCAAAAGCACCCCAAAAAACGAAAGGTTAATTGGCACTAACCACATGCATGCGCATCAAGCGTGAGAGAGAGGCGTGCAGATGCAAGCAACAAATTAAGCTAACTAAACATGCGTCGTCTCGGTCTCTGCGGCATTGCAGGCTTGCAGCTACCTTGAGGAGGATGCTGCATGCATGCCCCGAAACACCTGAACATGTTACCGCCCATCTCTCCGGCCGGCGCAACAAGTTTTCGTGAATCGATACATACAAATGCATTTTATACACATGGCTGGCCGCCTAAGATATGTAAAGAACGCGGAAATGACGATTGATGTGTGTGTCAAAGCGAAGCGACACCCGCAATCAGTTGGTTGCGCGCGGCTTGCCTTTGCCGTGCTCCTGTACGAATGCATGCGCGCGGACGCTACCGCACGTCCTTGCACGCGATGCAGCACAGGGGAACGCAGCTAGGATAGCCGCTGTACCGTACAGCATGTCGATTCGACCGCACCGTGCTTTACTACGTCGTACCTTGTTCATCGTCTGGCTGCACACACCCTCCAAAGCACCCGAACGAGACGCCCATTAATCAATATGCGATCGATCAAGCCAGGTAGGATGTGTTTGTAGAATTCAATCGATTTTGTAGTAAGCAACGCGCTCAAATGCAGTAAGCTAGCTAGCGGTGGCTTTCTTCTAGTCCAAGTGATGAGCCTGGGATCGAGACGCTTATTATAAAGACTGGCCTGCCTCCGTCAAGATGTCATCCTTGGGCACAACGACAAGTCTTCTCTTCTTGCTCATCGACCGATCTCAGCTGATTTGGACGAAGCTTGGAAGGAAGCCCAAAAGGTTGGCAAGCACTCGAAGGCAAACCCCAAGCTCAAAGCCGCCGCGCTTCTACATGACATGACACGAGACGATACGATACGAGTCGCGCGTGCATGCGCTACGAGATAGCTGCCGGGTGGGTCCCGGGCGGATCAGTATCTCCGTTGCTTGTGGCCGCGCCGACGTGGCGAGCCGGGGGCGGGACGTGAGGTGAGGTGAGTGCGCGCGTGGAGGCGGGAACCCGGGCCGGGCGCGGATTGCGTCTGTGGTCTGTCCGAGAACTCGGACAGGGGACACGGAGCGGGGGGAGAGATTCTCCAGCCGCGGACGCAATCAGCGTCGTTCGTCATGGATATTCACGCTGCGTGTGCGTGTTTTGTTTTGTAGAGGCCCAACAACCGCGCTATGCACACCAAGTATCTATTACGAAACTTGGAGTTAGGTGAAGGTGAGGCCTCGAGCTCATCCGGACGCCACGGGCCCACATAGACCTCTGTCCTGATTGGGCTACGGCGGTTTGACTGGAGTGATCAGGTAATAGTGCTTATTTGGCCTCAGTATTGCTGCAGTACCTGTAATGCCGATCACTGTTGCTGCCCCGAATTAAACCTCGCTGCCGCACCCTAGGCTGCATGGACGTGATGGGGCCAAATTCCGTAGAGAGATACTGATGACATCGTAGAGGTGGAGTGGAGGAGGCTTGGAGGCGACGCAGACGTCCGAGTCGCGCGAGCTCGTTGCATGGATATATGGTATGGAGCCATGGGGAACAGGACCAATATTTGTCAAATTGATGCAGGTGATGAACTCTGAAAACTAGTTGTTTACTACTGCCCTGCTAGCTAGGTCCTCTTGCTACATTGTTGTAACAAAATCGTTACATCTACAATTAGAGCCTGGAATTATTCAGCGTTGATCAAAACAAGGCTGCAAAAGATTGGAATAAAAGCTGGCATGAAGTGGCGATGTTGGTTGATTCCCCTTCAACAAAAACATCTTGCGTGCTTCTTTCGTCAGAGAGCATGTTATTAAGACAAACAGAAAAGAGCATCAAAATCTAGTTGTTTTACTCCTCGTAATGTTTCCATCTAGAACAAAGATGTCTTGCGTGTTAACATAAAAATGTCAGTTGTTCACGCCAGGAGAAAAGAGCTCTGTCTTATCTTATTTACCTATTACTAAAAGAGCAAATTTCGCAAAACTCCATATATTTTGTACAAACTATCGCAAAACTCCAGATTTAACGATGTGGCGACGTTGGCTCAAGCTCCGTGCGAGCAGAGACTCCGGCCGGGACATGCCGATGGGGCGACAGGGAATGCTAGGGTTTGCGGTGGACGCAGAGAAGCAAGGCTTGGTGGTGGGGAAGGGGAGAGGAGGGAGGAGGCCATGTTGTTAGGGGAGGTGAGGGACAAAGGAAGAAGAAGGGGAAGAAGACAAAGGCAAAATTGACATTTTTTCTCTCTAAAAGGACAAATGATCAAGTGGCTCATGAAAGATGTGGCATTTAATCTATTACGGGAACTTAGTCCCAAATGATGGAAACCACATGTAAGATGTGACAAATAATTAATTGTCCCTATAATTGAAGTGATTTGGGTGTTGGGATTAGATTTTGAAATAATTAGGGTTTTTTAACACTAGATTAATTAGGTTTTGGAAGAGTAAGCAAACGCGTGGTGGGATGGAGGAGGAGCACAGTGCATCACATCTGGCCCCACAAGTTCAAGAAGACGGTTTTCCATAGACCCAAGTGCGGATCGCACTAATTCTGCGTGATCCGATTCGAGGGCGTAGCGGTAAAATATGTTGTGAAGGACATTTCGTAAATCATCCGCCGCTACTCGTTCCGAGACAATCTAGGCTGTGGAATCTTGATCGGACGGATGACGGAGGCTCGAAATTTAGATCGCACTTATTTTGCGCGATCCAATCCGGGAGGGCACAAACGATAAAATATGTTAATGTTTGGCCCTTCTCATAAAACTTCCGCTTCTCCTTCCCACTAGATCTGGACTGCACAATCTTGATCGGATGGCTTATGGTCCCAAATTTAGATCACACCGATGGTGCACAATCCGAGTCGTTGCTTCATTTGGCCCGTGTGCCACGCATTGCGAAATAACTCCATTCGCATCGAAATTGCAAAAGTAGCTCTCACGAGCGCGAAGTACGGGAGGTCGACACGTGGCTCATTCCGCGGTCGGGGAGCGCGGAAAGAAGACGGCAGGCGCGGCTTGTTAGTCGGAAAGGATGCGGCGCGGAAGGTGGTGGGCTAAGCTGCCTTCCACGGCGCTGGAGCGCGGAATGAAGGACAGGGAAGTTCCGCGGCGCTGGAGCGTGGAATGGACGCGGGAACACAACCAATGAACTACTTTCACGTTGCACTCATTAATGAAAAAGTAATGAAAAAGCAATGCTACATGTAAAGCAAGCACGTTGCCCTCATTAGTCAAAAAGCAATGCAATGCATGCATCTCACTGCCGCACTCCAGCCTGGCGGAAGGCGGCCGAGACCACCTTCCGCGCCGCGTCCCATTTCCTCCTGCGCCCGACTGACATGCCGTGGCCGTCGTCTTCTTTCCGTGCCCCCCGACCGCGGAATGAACCACGTGTCGGCCTCCTGTATTTCCGCGCTCGGGAGGGGGTACTTTTGCAATTTCGGTGCGAAGGGAGTTATTTCTGCAATTAACGTGGCACACGGGACCAAATGAAAAAATAACTCCGCAATCCAACCCAGGAAGGCGCAAACGATAAATTAAATTAATGTAGGGCCTTACCAATGAAACCTCCTTCGCTACTTGTTCCCACTAGATCCGGTCCGCGGAAGATTGATCGGACGGCTGACGGGAGACCCGAATTTGGATCGCGGTACGCAGGCTGGGCTGGGCTGGGCCGGTGGGAGTTTTGGCCCTATACGGCCCAATTGACAAACTGGACCAAGTTGCGAAGCCCGTCGTATACTGAAAGCGAATCTTGCATTCTACCATTGAAAATATTTATTCATGGAAAAGAGCATCCACAAAAGAAAGGAGCTTCTGAATTTGATCAAGTAAATCTATAGCTCCAGTTTGTATTTATCCTGTTGCACGGAAAAATCATCGCTGCACGATGCCCTTTTCTGTTTCTGTAGCATCTCGACAACTTGATCAAGGGGTGGGTCTCCGGGTCTTCGGAAAGCTTGATCCCCAATCTTAAACTCGTAGGCCTCTGGCTGGCTCAAAATGAACTCTTTCAACTGGAAAAACACACAGAAAAAGACATCATAAAGACACAGAAAAAAGGCATCAAGCATGTTATACACTAATTGGAGCTCTGAATATCAAATGCTATGCCATGAGGGGAGAGAGAGAGAAGAAACCATAAGAAAGGCAATGAGGCAGATGTAGATGACTTCAATTGCTATGATGGTATGTTACAATAGGACTGACTGTAGGAGTGAAGTGTTTTTCCTGCTGATTGCTGAACATAAAGTTGCCTTCACATGCCATGCCAATGGAAGATGCAATTGCCCTACTATCCTCATTGGACATAACCACAAACAACCTTAACCTCTGAGCTAATGTAACTAGACCAAAAGATCAAATTATTCAGTGGGCATGTACAGATAGTATTAGATTTGTTTCTTCCTTGCTGGAATTAATCTTTATGCCATGCCCAGTAGAGGTAGCACACAAGTTCTTGTATCTGAACCCACTCATGATATGTAATCGCACTCGCAGGCAAGCCAAATGCACCCAAGCGAAATGAACAGCACAAACAAGGCTCTTTACCTCTAGTACGTCTTGCCTCTCTCCGTGGTGAACATGAGCGTGCCGAAATCAACAGCCACGAATTTGGCCGCCACCGATCCAGTCCGCAGCACATTGCTCCACCTCGTCGCGATTCCTACCACATCCTCCTGAAGAAGCTGGAGAATTTTAATGGGCCAAATAACAATCAAGAACCTACGACGAGCGCGCGTCGTAGTAAGGCGATTGAAGGATCCGCACCCGGGAGCGGGGGACGCCGAGGCGGAGCTTGACGAAGCCGAACGAGGGGCCGGCGTGGCGGCGGAGGAGCTCGGCCTGGACGGCGGCCGGATCCATCCGCGACAAGTCCGGTGGCGGCTCCCGCGCGGGGGCTCCCCAATGGTGCCAGACGTCGTCCTCCTCGTCGTCCACCACGTCGCGCAGGTCGTCCGTGATGGACACCCGCTTCGCCCCCAGCGCCGGCTCGGCTGCAGCGCACAGGAGTACAACGGCGACGAGAACGAGTGTGCCCTGCCACGCCATTTTCGCCACGTGAAGAGACTGACTCCTCCAAACTTGCGTGGCTAACCCACCACCCACTGCCATAACATACGAATGACTTATTCCTAGTGATACGTATTGTACGGCATCCATAGGTATATCGGCAAAAAAAAAATCAATATACGTATAGTTACCGTTCATGCAACACTGACGTAGTTAGTAAAGCACTAATCTCCCAAACAGAATTGCTTCTGTTAATAATTGCACAGATCTGAAAGCATTGCAGTCGGCATCTTCTAACGCAGAATCTACAATCTTTGATGCATTGGGAAATTGAAGTGCTGCTGCAAATTCAATTGGCCAATTGGGGTTGGGGGTAACATTAGAGAACACGAGAGTACACTTATTTACATGACATTCAGACTTCAGAGGAACTTTATAGGCTGTTAAATTGCAGTTGCTGCAGTAAACATTGTATACGAATTAGTTGGAGAAACAGGTTCCAACTTTGACTAGGGGTCAGGTTGGCCCAGTATAGCCTCATCACCGGAGTCATCTTCATCTTCACTCAGCTCTTCGTCGCTCGACTTATCTTCTGGGATTATACCAGCATCCTCTGGTTTGGCATATTTTTCGCAGTATTCTGCAGAACCATGAGCAACGAAAGTCAGCTTTCAAGTAACAGAGGAAGAGAGCATAATCCAATAAACACGCGTATGGTTAAGAAAATAATATCTTTTGACCAATGCTTCACTTAGTATATATCAGAACAAGTCTTCGTAAATTTGATTCGATGAAATGATTAGGAGGCACTATATTCTAGTGGAAGCACCTCCAGCTGCTCCTCAAGCACAAGCTGTACCAACAACAGAAGTTACTGATTCTGCAAATGCATCGGAAGAAGTGGAAACAATTGAGCACTTAAGACACTGTGTACACTGCGTCAGGTCCCGATATTTCCCAACCACAACATCCGTTGTTTTTCTCTTGAGATATACTCGTACTTTACAAGATATGTTTATCAGGATTTCTTATAGATATGGAGGCCTTCCATATAGAGGTGCAATCAGAGCGGATACGGACGGATATCGCTCATCTCGTATCATATTCCACATTTTTTCGGGGAATTTGAGTCGGGCACGAACAGTGCCGGAAACGAATACGAATGCGGATAGTCTCGGTTACAAATATGAAGCAAATACATGTTGAACCGAATGCGGATAGTCTCGGTCACGAATATTTTGTCAGATATTGCGTGAAAACAGAAACCATGTATGTCACATATAAAGATCAATCAGCTGTAATATATGTCCAACATGCAACTACATTAATAATTCAACAAGCAAACTTAACTACATCACACAAGCTAGTTAAAAGTAGCAAGTAGCAAATTTTTGCTCAATATAAAATAAAAGTTGGAAGTTGCATAAACTATGAACAAAATCATACAGGCATGCATGTACATCCGGCTACACTAGGACCTCGATATCTCCAACTTGGCCAGCCAAATCCATGAAATGTAGAATGATTACTGGCTAGCACATGGGCCTCACCAAGCACACCACGTGCTACTCAACTAGGCCATGACCCATGGGTGGCTGGGAGCCTGGGATTGTGCGCGTATGGCGGATATCCGAGATGGGGTTTACCGGATAGTTCCGATAAAATTCCCAGATATCTACGAATCCGACGGACACCTCTATTATCCCGAATCCGATCCTATATCCGAGACAAACTATTTGACTCCGACTCCAAAATCCAACAAAATTCCTGTATATCCATAAGCTTGTTCCGAATTCGTTCCGAATTTATTCAGTCGAACAGACTGTCGGGAACTACCCGCTCCGTTTGCACCCCTACTTCCATGGTTACAACCTGTTTTTCACATCACCCTGTGATCTCCCATCTAGGATAAACCCGTATAATCCCTTCAAGAAACACTGTCCATACCATCCCATGCTGATGGAGGGATTGGTTCATGTAGGCAAACCAAACAACCCCTAAGTGAACCCTGAATGTTAAGGGTCTAATTATCTGATTTGCGCAAGTCGTATGCATCACCCTACATGCTTAAAGAGTATGCAGAAAAGTTAGGATATTAAACTTGGACATCGGCAAATTGGGCAGTTAGGTCCGTCATGGATTGAATTACAATAAAATTGCCTTGAGTTGGTTACCATTACCAATCTCCATAATGGGAGATTACACGATTCAAACGATTAGGAATCCGACTCAAATTAAATTAGACGAAGAAAAATCTTGGAATTCAAGAACAGTTACTAATTAGTAATTACTAGGGTTTTTCTTTTTTTTGTTAGAAAAATCCAACAGTTCTTTATTAACTATAAAGAAAAACGAATAACTACTGCTTATTACAAACTATTCCTGATTTAAAATGAGAGTAGATTTTCGTGATGTGATTTCTAACTATACAACTTACATAAAAAAAAATCCTAATCCCTTTTTCCTTCCTTGAATCACATTTTATTAAGCAATGCCCATGAACAAAGATGTATTTCGATTTCAGGAGTGCAACAAGACCATAAACATATTATAATTACATAAAGATCTCTGTGTACCATGTAAATTCCACCTACTACAGTGAATGCATGCTAACCACACACCATGCCAACCAGCTTTAAAACTTATGTTATGGACTTATAGATCCGAAGCCTACTCAGACAACATACATAACTTAAAGCCTCTAGTATTAGAATCTAACAGGTAAATTTAGTTATCTATGTAAACACCTATAACAAACCAACATTATTTGGAGGCTTCTTACCTAAAACCTGTCTCAAAGTGGTCTTCAACATATGTCGATTACTTATAATTGGTTATCATCTAAATGAATGTAGCAATGTAAATTAAAAAGATAAGTCAGTGTTGCAAGACTGCCATGTACAATGAAGAAGATGAATTACGCCTCTTTCTACAAGTTCACAAAGGAGTGCAAAGAGAATCCAATGGATAGCATTTTGACTATTGATACCATTGTTATGTTTGTTAAGTAAGCCAAGCACGATGCAAGATAGATCGGAATAAACAGATACAACGCAAATCTGATCACCTTTCACTTTCTGTTCGTAAGCAGGGCGATCACGCATCATCAGTGAAGCAGCTTCTCCATTCAATGGATCGGAAGGATTTGGATATAATAAAAGTTGCGGAAGGAAGACTTCAAACACATTGACAAGATCTGCAAAATACAACACATAGGTTCAAAGCTGAGAATGTTGCAACTACAACGAATGGAGCTCTATTTATACAGACAATGTAACAGAGGTAACTAGCAGGGCCCTCTATGCAAATAATGAAATAGAAAGATCAATTTTACCAAACATTGGGCTCCATGTCTGGCTAATGACATCCAAACAGACAGAACCAGACCTACATTTTGCATTCATCCAAAAGTGGTTAGAAACTAGAAAGTTATTGTGGTTCGAATCAATCAAGCAAAAATACTGAATATGAAAATACTCACATTTCATCAACATTTGGGTGATACATCTTATTGATGAAGCCAATTGATGGGGATTTGTAAGGATATGCATCGGGCAATTCTACTCTAACCTTCCATACACCTCCTTGATAAAGACCTATTAAATTCAGCACGGCACCAGTGAGACAGTGCAGCTGCTCATCTTATTTTACTGATATGAAAACAAGACTGAAGCTTAACAACAGCATACGATACTACTAAAGGCAACATACAAAAGCAAAAGCAGATAGTGACATTAAATTTTGAGATCTATTCATCGTTGTTCTTAAGCTAAACCAGTATAAGCAACAGGCCACGATGGTCAAGAAAAACAATCAACTTCAATGAAACTTGCTTTAGTCCATATAGAACAGAAATCTGAAGCTACGGAATCATCGGCCCAAGAAACTGAATCAAATCAGCTTTGTGCGTCAACAACCATACTTTCATTAGGCCCACGAAATTCAACAAAGAACTCCTGCATCCCGTCATTCACCATCTCGACCTTGTAGTCGCTCATCATCCTGCAAAGCATCAACAGACACAGAAATCCAGATCAAGGAATCCCCCATTAAAATCCCAAGAAAAAAAAAGTAAAATACTCCAAGATCCTCACAGCTTCATAAGATCCATCTCGCGGCGCTTGCTCGGAGAAGACATCTTAGGGGGGGAAACAAGAATCTGTCGCTCCTCTCTTCCTCCTCTTGAGACGTGTTCTTGGAGATAAGAGGAAGAAAAGATTTAAGTTGTCTGTGTTGCTATCTCCTCTCCTGTGTGTATTATTATTCAGGTTGTTATCGCGATGGCCGAGACACGAGGTGAGAAAAGCACAGGGGAAAGGGACAAAGAAAAGGGAAGAATACTGAGGAAGAAAATAAATAGTACACGTAACAGGTTGAGTGGAATTATTAGTAGGCACCTGCGTTCCTAACGCTCCACGAGAGTATCTACAATAGTTTATTTAATTAAAAAAGAAAAAAAAACTCAATTTAATAAAAAAAAATTAATAAATTATTTTTTAAGTTTATATGTAAAACTTTAATTACTACCTATAAAATAATTTTTTAGCTAACAAATAAGTCTTTAATAGTTATATTGTTGTTTCTTGTATCTTGATATCAACAACTTACTTATTTCTTTATCTAGAAATAAACTCACTTTCTCTCCTCATTATCTCTCCTCTATATCAAATAAATGCTGATATGTCCACCTCTTAGTAATAAGTAACCTGGACTATTGTAGATGTTCTAATACAACCATCTAAAACACTTTTTGTAAGGGAACCATCTAAACACCTACAAAATGGTGTTTGTATCACATAAGATGACTCTTACACAAATGCTTGATGATGTGGCTATATTCTCTCACTTTAAGTACATATTTAAAAACATATTGTATTCTACGTGCCCTAATATGAGGAAGTAAGACTACTCTAAAGATTTTGTGATTTTCTTGTTTTTACTGTGACATATTTTTATTGGATTACTCTCTGAGAAATCTCTCATCGAATTCAGTTGTGTTAGAAAAGTTATCTTTCAGTTGAGTACCTGTAAATTAAGTGAAAATAGAATTTGCACCGAATTCACATTTTCACGTGATACTTCGTCCACAAATTCCTCGCAAAATTATTACACATATCCGCATTTTCACCTGATATCTCATACAAAATTACCACAAAAATTATTGTTTCCAAAATAACATTGTCCTTTACTCACTTCATTTCATCGATAGATTTTTTTCAAGTCATAGTTCTGTTTATTTCTTTTTGGAGACAATGTTACATATCTGGTTATAGAAACACCTTTCAAGTTATAAAAAACTAGCAGGGAATGCGCGGCTATATTTGTTTCAAAGTTTGTAGAAGCAAATGATATAACTTAGATGCTTTAGAATATATTTGCATATCTTGTGGGCTATTCAGATTTTAAAGACATCATAAACATTGGAAATGATAGAAGTTTGAAGAAAAATACAACTTGAGAAACATAATTGAAGTATGAGTTTTGATAGAAGAAAATCACTTGGCACAATAAGTTATTGGGGTTCTTATAAGCGTAAGCACATTCTCCATTATGCATAGATCATTTAACCGCATGCTCCTATTTTTTCTCCATTAGTTACTCTTTGCTAAAATGTATACATGTACATGTACCTCTATTTAATCTCAAGCAATATGTTAATTATGTTTTCAAAAATATATCTTATTAGTTTACATGGTATTAGAGTACCTTGCTCAGCATATATCGATACACTATGGGTGACCTACCTTTAACTTATCTTCCTTCACACGTCAGTTGTCCCACTGAACTGTGTTTCTTCTATCTCTTCTCACCATCACATCTTTTCTGCCTCAACCTCTAATAGCAAGCCCAATTTATTATCGATGCCTCTCAATTACTACCTCTTCCAATGCAATACTCTACCACATAGTTATCTTCTACTCCTCTCCAATTATTGCTTAATGCTGACTGTTACGACAACAACACGCATACATGTGCAACCATCATCAAACCTACCAGGGACACCTGTAAAGCTCTCTCCAATGGCCTCGAGCCTATTCCCGATGGTTGCACCATCTCTACTCCGAGATTTTTACTTCTCTGTTTCTGTATGCCTATACTTCTATTCGTACGGGCATGCTATTATGCGTTCTTGATGTCCTCTTCTCCTGTATCAGTTGCTCCTCTTATTTGACGTTGGCCAATTCAATATTGTGGTTTCCTCACTAACCATGATGACTTTCCATCTTCAATGATGTCGGTATATCTACTTTAGTCATTGTCTAATGATATAGATAATCTTCTCGCCGTCGCTAGTGACGTCGTGCCCCTGACCAGCGATCGCACGCTCCTAACTACCCATAGCCCCATATCGTCCATAGCTCGTATTCACTACAAAGCACCTTCTTCTCTCTACCAGGGCTTCTCCATCATTGAGCTTCTTTGGTCACTAACTTCTTCAACAATACTGATACTCATCACTTATCATCGTGGCCCTTAGCTCTTTCAACTTTGGACTTTCCTCTTCAATGATTCCGGCGAGAAGCACGACATTGTCCTCGTTGACTGGCTCAGGTGAGCAGCACAACATTGTCCTCATCTCCGTTGCGCCGCCTCGGCTCTTTGCTTCCCCATAGGTCAATATCTTATTGCAAGATATATCGATGTCATTGCACTCATTCGTGGTCTCTTCCAACACCATTTGTGTTATCCTCGTTATAACCATTATTTTTATTCAAAATTTTAGTTTTTTATTTTTTATTCCATATAAAGCAACAATAGAAACACGTGCCCTTGAAAGCGAACGTGTTGCCTTCTATTGTGTCTCTTCTAATACCATTTGTGCTATCCTCGTTATAACTTTTATTTTTATTTAACATTTCAGTTATTTTTATTGAAGTTCATATACAAATCAAATTGCTAAATTTATTTAATTTATTCTGAATTTTATTTATTTATGGATTTTACTTTGAAATTCATATAGAATCAAATTGCAAATTTTATTTAATTTTTTATTCCGAAATTTCAATTTTTTTCTTAGAATTTGAATCGAATCCAATTGTAATTTTTTTTCTTTAATTATTATTCCGAATCACAATAGAAGTTTGAAGGAAAATACAACCTGATAAACATAATTGAACACATAATTGAACTATGAGCTTCAATGGAAGAAAACCATTAAGTGTAATAATTTATTAGGGGTTCTTACAAATGTAACAACTATGTATCATGTATAGATCATTTAGTTGCATGCCCCTATTCTTACTTTATTAGTTACTTTTTTTCAAATTGTATGTGTGCACATGCATCTCTATTTAATCTCAAATAATAGTTTAATTATGTGTGTGGTAAATTATCTCATTAGTTTACGTGGTATTAGAATACCTTACTCACGTGTACACCGATGCACCATGGACAATCTACCTTTAACTTATCTTCCCTCACACGCCGGCTGCCCCACAAACCGTGTGTCTTCTATCTCTTCTCGTCGTCACAACTTTTTTGATTTAACCACCAATAGCAAGCCCAAATCTTGATCAATCCCTCTCAGCTGCTACCCCTTCCAATACAATATTTTACCATATAATTATCTTCTACTTCTCCCCGATTATTGCTTAATACTAACAATTGTGACATCAACAAACATACACATGCAACCGTCACCGATCCTTGCAGGGGACACCTACCACGTTCTTTCAGGTGGCCCTAAGCTTCTATTCGTATGGATGCATACATGAATATACATATGCATGATGTTATACATGCTCGATATGCTCTTCTATCGTGTCAGTCGCTTCTCTTCTTTGATATTAGCCAACTCAACGATGTGACTTCCTTACTAACCGCGGTGACCCCTCATCTTCACTGATGTCGAATTGTCTGCTTTAGCCATTGTCTAACGATATGGAGAATCTTCTCGCCATTACTGGGGATGTTGTGCCCTTCACAAATGATGACATGCTCTTAGCTACCCAATGGCCTCGTATTGTCCATACCTCATATTCAATGCAAAGCTTCATCTCTTCTCTGTCAAGATTTCCCCATCACCAAGCTTCTTTGGCCACTGACTTCTTCAATAATGCCGACACTCACCACTTGTCATCGGCTCATTCAACTCTAGTCTTTCTCTTCAATGGCTCTGGCGAGCAGCACAACATTGTCCTCGTTGAACGGCTAAGGTGAGCAGTATGACATTGTCCTCATTTCCATCATCGCTGCCTTGGCTCTTCGCTTCCCTGTGGGTCAATGTCTTCTTGCAAGATAGATCGATGATATTGAACTGTTTCGTGGTCTCCCCTGACACCATTTGTGTTATCCTCGTTATAACTTTTATTTTTTATTCAACTTTTTAGTTATTTTTTTATTGAAGTTCGTATAGAAATCAAATTGCTAGTTTTATTTAATTTATTCTAAATTTTAGTTATTTAGCGATTTTACTTTCGAAGTTGTATGGAAATTAATTCGCAAAAATTCTTTTATTTTTATTTTGAATTTCAGTTATTTTTTCTTGGAAATCGTATACAAATCCAATGCTATTTTTTCTATAATTTTGTTTGACTCACAAAGTGACTAGAGGGGGTGAATAGGAGCACTTACTATTTTTTTCAAACCCGATAGTATTCAACTTTTTCTTCACTTTAGTAGCTACGGAAGCTATGAAGACCATAAACACAAGCACAATAGAAGTCCTAGGTTGAAACCAAAAATCTTCGAGGCAAAACCCACCTGGCCGATTTGACCACCTACGGCCAGTCTAACCACCTAAGGGCCAGTCTGACCGCCAGCTGTAGGGACAACATCCCGTGATGATCTCAAATTGACCTGACTTATGATTCTAAGATCCAAATTCCCTGAGATTTCAATCATAGCTAATAAAAAAGGTCAAGACCTATTCCAATCGACAATCGGGACGATCGAAGCCAATGTTCCATGAATTTCTTAGGTGAGGTCAAGAAGGCACAAGAATACAGAAAATTCAAACTTTGATTAAAAAAAAAACTTTCTCGTAGGTGGAAGATGGTCAAGATGACCCTAGATCAATTTCCACAGATTTTAGCAAGCTAGACCGCAGTAAAAGATCTAAGGAAAACCAAAGGGACACATAAAATCCTAAATGCATCAAAGAGAAAGCAAGAATAAGATAAAACTCATCTTGGAACAAACATTGCTTGGATTGATTCAAGAGATTATTGGTTTACAACCACTCTGCCATGGAGGACAAATGCTCAACAGTTGAGCACTCAATCTATCAATCTTCCTCAAATCATAGTCTCCTCTATTTTCACTTTTCCTAAATCACAAATTAGGGTTTCTTGATTTGGAAGGTCTTTTTAGGTGCAAATCCTACATATATTCCTTTTATAATGGAGGCTAGGTCTAGAGAGAAAACCTTATCAGGTATCTGTTAAGCACACACACAAATGGGTCTACATTCACGCAAGCTTCTCGAAGCGGATGATGAACCGAGTCTCCCAAATCCGCCTCTTCGTGATCTTCATCTTCTCTTGACTAAACAACCTCTCCTTGCATCGTCTTGTACCGCAGCTTTCCAAAGGTCACTAACCAGGTATTTTGGTGAATATACCAAAATACCCCTTCTTGATCCTTCTCCGAAGACCGAGTCCAATCATCGTGAAGCAATCCCATGCTTCGCCACGTGTAGATTGATCAATGACTCTTTATGTCAACAAGTCTCCCCCATCCAGCTCCTACTGGAACCACCATGACATTTGCACCGACCCCCCATGGCACTTGATGCAACCCGTGGCACCGAACTTCTCGTTCGGTCGTTCTTATCCATCTTATGCTATGCTTGAGTCCAACCACTTCACTTGACATCCTTAATTGTTCTGGACCTCAACTCTTCTAGCCTAGTCCCGATCATTTGCACAGCACTTACATAACAATAGACCAAGAAATCGATTCCGAGCACAAGTTCTTCACAACTTGACCTACGTTAGTCAAAACATGCATCATGTAACACTTATGCACTGAAACCCTAACTTTGGCCAATTCCACGAAGTTCACCACCTTCTCGACGCATGAACTGCTTATGGTCGGTCAGACTGTCAACCAACGGTCTCAAACTTGCACTTTGTTTGGAAATTTCAAACTTTATCGAGCTTTTCCTTGAAACTCCATTTTCAATGAGACCAAGTGCAAACACACCCTCTCAACTTTGTACACACGTTTTTTTGGCTGATTCCAAAAATTCACCTTTTCATTTTTGATTGATTTGACCACCGCATTTGGCTGGTATGACCGCTAGCCCAAGACTGGTCAGACCATCGGTCATCGGCCGCTCCAACCGCCTATAAGGCTGGTCAGACCGCCTCTGACCCGATAGTCCACTGAACTTCCCAAAAATGAGTATTTCTCCAAACGCCTCAACACTATTGCCAATTGTTGAACACACTAAGATTATGATCATCTACCCATGATCTCCACAAATTTTTATTTCTAATTACAATTATTTAGGAATTTTTGCCCTGGAATTTGTATCGAATTCAAATTGGTAATTTTATTTTATCTTTTATTCCAAATTTTAGTTTTTTTGTTGGATTTCGTATACAAATATAATTGCCATTTTTTTTGTTTAATCTTTATTCTGAATTATTATATACTTAGGAGTTCATATAAAAATTAAATTGGTTATTTTATTTTATTTTTTATTCTGAATTTTTGTTTTATTGTACTTGACACAAACTCCTTTTAATCTAGACTCTTATAATCTAGACCCACCATGATCAACAATGTATATCTTTCTCATTTTCCTTCAATTAATGTGAGAATTTCTAACCCATAAAAGTGAACATGGTGGATTCTTTGCGTCTCCCCTGACACCATTTGTTCTATCCTCATTATAACTTTTATTTTTACTCAATATTTTAATTATTTATATTGGAGTTCGTATACAAATCAAATTGCTAAATTTGTTTCATTTATTTTGAATTTTAGATATTTAGGTGTTTTACTTTTGAATTCGTATGGAAATCAAAGTGCAAATTTTCTTTTATTTTTATTCAGAATTTCAATTATTTTTATTGAAATTCATATACGAACCCAAGTGCTAATTTTTTTAAAATTTTATTCTGAATTACAGTTATTTAGATATTTTACTTTGGAATTTGTAATGAAATCAAATTTCTTATTTTAATTTATTTTAATTTATTTTTATTCTGAATCCAATTATTTTTTGGTTGGATTTCCTATACAAATCTAATTGTCAATTATTGTTTAATTTTATTCAGAATTGTAATTATTGAAATTCGTATCGAAATCAAATTGCTAATTTTATTTATTTTTTATTCAGAATAACATGTTTTTTGTTGGATTTTGTATACAAATCTAATTACCAATATTTGTTTATTTTATTCTGAATTATATTTATTTATGGTTTTTACTTAGAAATTTGTATAAAAATAAATTTGCTTATTTTATTTTATTTTATTTTTATTCCGAATTTCAGTTTTATTGTACATGATATGGACTCTTTTACTTAGTAATTCATATCGAAATCAAATTTGTAATTTTCTTTTTATTTTTTATTTTAAATTTCAGTTTTGTTGTACTTGATATGGACTCTTTCTTTTAATCTAAACTGTTATAACATAGACCTACAACGATCGATGATGTAGATCTTTCTCTTTTTTCACCGATTAATATCAGAATTTTTAGCCCCTGAAAAGAACGTGATATTTCTTTTGACTCTGCTTTAATAAGATGATAAATACCTAGAGTAGGTCAAATATATTTAAGAGAAAGGTAACAATGCTACTGGGTAGGTAGAGGAGAAAGGAACGTTGGATAGACTCAAACTTTTCATTTCATCGATAGATTTTTTCAATGTAGACCCCACCACATAATTTAACACCACCCTCTACTCAGTTACACACGGGACCCACGCAACACAACTCACCCCACACCTATCTCCCCAGGCCTACCAACAGACACGCGACTTCCAATTGCCGTTCTCCTGTAGTCTCCCGTGTCCCCCTTCTCTGTATTCTCCAGACTCTTCTTTCTGAACTTCTTCAGTTTCAGGGGCATGACAGACATCTACAAGTACCGACCAAACCAGGAAACAAGCAAAACAGAAGGAAACTGGTGCCGGAGACTGCAAAGTATGGCATTGCAGATGAGAGAATGCTTCTCCAGTCTCCAAACACAATGGAAGGGGGAGTGAATGTGGGATTACAGGGTGCGACATTACACGCCTGGGATGAGAATTCTCTGCACCCTGCAAACTTTGCATGTACAGAGTAGTTGGACACACTTACTGACAGTTAACCTCCAAAAGAGAGAAGATTCGGATTTGCTCGTGTGTCAGTTAGCAACGCACTAAGTACCAAACTTCTTTAATTAAGCTTTCTAGTCAATCAATAACTGAAAATTATTCGTTGAACGATGCTTCCCGTATAAAACGAACGACGCAGAAACAGCTTAACATTACCAGAGTGGAATATGTTCTGAAACACACCCTACTTCCAGCAGACCTAAAGTTGATGAGTTATCCAGGTCCATTAAATTCATATAGGTCCATTAAATTCATATATTTTTCCTAGCGTATGTAGTGAACACAAAGGCGTGTATGCGTGTGTGGCGTGCATCCTCCATGTACTTTCTAAAAAAATCATATACTTCTATAGTTCTATTGGTCAAATCTATTTACAACTTGATAGAAATTTACCAGATTTAACATATAAGATAAGAAGGGATAAACTATCATCACAAAATGGGACATAAAATCTGCGATATAATATACTCATCCTGTCATAGCTAAGAGTGAACATAAACAAAACAATCCGACCTTGAAATGCCTGTTTCCTTGACTAAACAAGAAGAATTACCTACATTAATGCAAATGCGGTTTATACTTGATCCTTGCTTAGACTAATTAAGCATGAAGATACACTGGATTTGGACTCCATGTGGAAGCATTATGCTGTATACACAAGGGCCTGACAGTGAAAATTCTCTTGAGAAGGACGCTAGAGATAAAAGGCAACACATCAGTGCAGCCTTGCAATGCCATATATAGAGCAATGAACGGCATGGACCAATGGTTATAATGTATTAACAGCCCAAACATGAACAGTTCCAAGACGAGAAAATATAGGAAAGAAAAAAAATAACATAAGAGGAAGAGTTGCTTGACAAGAACGTTCATATGCAGGAATGCAGGAAGCAGCCTTTTGCCTTATTCATGTAGATTGTAGCATGTGGGCTGTATGTCTGGTTATTTCCTGATCATACAAAACAGAAGTGGAAAATTCTTTGGTTTGTGAATTGTGAACTTGTCCAATGATAGATGCATACATAGCTTAGGAGGAGGCAACATATTAGAACAGTATGCACCCTTACTGGGACAGAAAATTCAGACCTCTCAGAAGAAATAACACAAATATTATTATCCATGTAAATAATTACATTGTGATACTAATCTGCACAGCTTTGTCCAGATTCCATCTATAAGCAATATCTTAAAAGAATAGAGCAGCAAATCTGCAACTAAGTTTGAAGCTTCTTGACTCCAAGTTGGGACTTAACAATGTCCTACAAGAAAGAATGCAGTGGAATAACTTATGATGTTGCCAATCCTTAGAAACCAAGTAGATTCCAAAGAAAAGTTGCTTCTGGTGCTGCCATCTTCTAAAACACATGGCATGGGCTAGAATTCTACTTCAGCCACTCAAATGAAACCGAAAAGACCTCTTGCAAACAAGCGTGAATTTCTCCTCCTCCCCCTGTTTGTGGTTCTGGTACTTCTCATTGGTGTCAGATAAAACCGCAGCATCCCATTATCCAAGTTCCCAGGAGATGTATAATGCACGCTCCTGCTCCTGCCAATCCTGCATTCCTTATTCCTAAGCCAATCAGTTCGGAAATTCAGCGCATCCCCATTAGCTGCAGCTTGCGAGCTTCTGACTGCGCCTTGGCTTGCTCTGCCTGAACCATGCCCATTGCGGCCAGGCTGAATTTCACCGTCGATGTCTGCTGTCTCCCCATTTTTGCCCCTCCGGGTTTCCTTCCTTGACTCTGAGAGGGACCGCTCAAGAACATGCTCTCCCTTCCTCACAAACTCCTTGAGTGGGCTCGTGATGCTCCGATCCCACACTCTGCTCCACCTGTTCGACCTCCGCCTTCGAACACCTGAGACGGTCATCTCCGGCCCAGCGTCACCGCAGCTCCTTCCCCTGAAACGCCGCCCCTCGCCTCCCATATCAACCGAGTGCTCCCAATTCCTGCTCTCTGCAACCCTGGCAAGGCTCTCCACAACCGCTTCCTCTGCATTGCTCCGCCTCGCCCTCCTCACCCCGTCAGGCGGCTCCTCCAAGCAGGCGAACGAGCAAGCGAAGGCCCTGCCCACCATCGACCCGTCCCAAGAGTGCCGGGGCGGCTCCAGGGAGCCTCTGCTAGGCTCCCGGGACACCAGCCACTCACACGAGCGCCGGAAGCTCGGTTTCCGCTCCACCTGCGCATCTCCGCCGCCGCCGCCGCCGCCGCCCGGATCCACCGACCCCTCTCCCGGCGGCCGCGAGGGCTCCTTCCTCTTCCACCGCTTCCCCCTCTTCGGCAAGATCGACCTAAGCCACGAGCCGCCCTTCCATTTGGCCCCCCGATTCCCAATCCCACCTCCTCCAGGGTGCACCTCGAATTCGGCTACTTGGGGATCCTTCGCTTCGGGCAGATGCGCAGTGCCGGCACCACCGGAGTCGTCCAGCTGGAAGAGCAGCATGAGCGTCTTCCGCAGCTTGCTCGGGTCGGCGCTGGAGCCCTCGCCGGCGTCGGCAGTGCCCACCTCGACGATCTCCGCCTCGGCGGGGTTGCGGACGGAGGAGAGGCGCTCCATGAGGCAGGAGGAGCAGATGCCGGTGAGGAGCTGGGACGGGTGCCTCCCGCACCGCTCGACGGCGCCGCCCTGCTTCTGATCTTGCTCCGGCTCCGGTTGCGGCAGCCCCACCTCCTCCTCCATGTAGCGGGAAGGTGACCGAGTCGAGTCAGGCGGGGACAGGCGGGTGCGACATGGGCAGACCCAGAAAAACCCTAACGAGCCACCCGAAAAGCGACTGTTGGGTTCGGGAGCAGGAGCGTGCGGGGAAACGGGACCAAAGGCTGGGGGCCTTTGGGGAGGGAGGAGGCGGATGGGATCGAGACGCGGAATCGGGGCAGAGCCGCAGACCGGGGTGGAAATGGGAATTTGTCGCGACGAGGAGGGAGAGGACACGCACGCACAAGACCACCCAGATCAGCCAGGAGCGCACGGGCACGGCCGCGCGCACGCACCGCAACCGACCACCGGCTCGCCCGCTCCGCTCCGGGGAGGGGAGGCGGTGGGCGCGGTGCACGTTAATGCGTGGCGCGGGATGGCAGGATGGCATGGTCCAGCCAGCGTCCTGCGCGTTTGGGTGCCGCGCGGTAGTACCACTGGGACTGCGCGCAGGGTGGGGCTCCGGTCGCTCACAGGACTCACGGCGCGGGATTTATTACTTCGCTGGCAGTTGGGCTGGGCGTGAGACGCGGCTCCGGCGGTGCGTACAGTCGTCAGTCACCGGCCGCATTGAGCGTGCGGTTGTTTCGAATCTTGTCCCCCGCCGTCCTGCGGCGAGACCAGACGGTGGAGGCCGTGTTCAGGTAAAATGTCAAAAAAAAAGCCAGTTACCAAGAGCAGTGCGATCTGATCTTAGTTAATATATATAGTATTGATTTCACAATCAAATTGTCCTCAGCAGACGCAGTCCGTAACACGGCCTGTATGATGTAACTGATCAAATACGTCCAGGCTACGCTACGTTTTGAACTTCCTTCGCCCTGAAGGGTGAACATAAGCATTCTATAATCCTGACTCCAGCCAAGGGTAAAATAATAAATCCCGGTCGTTGCTTTGGTCGGTACATACATCAACACACCACCAGAGTACTACTCCCTTTGGTTCATAAAAAATAAGTTATTTTAAAATACATGGAGTCAAACTTTAAAAACTTTGATCATCGCTATCTTTTTAAATATTTAGATTAGATATATAAAAATTATATATAAAAATTCGTCTCGAAAATTATTTTTATAATATTATACTTTTATTAGAATTTACAAATATACTATAATAATAATAAGTACTCAAGGTTACATTTTAAACACCGTATCGTATCGAATGTCAAGACGATTTGTTTTTTTTTTAACCCGAGGGAGCAGTAGTGCTCTGGAAAAAACACCAGATACTCGCATCGATCCCCGAGAAGCCTCGTGCGCACTAACATTTCAGACGGAAAAAGTCACCAGTTTACGGAACCGATCCAGCAACGCCTCCTCCTGTGCTGCCCATGTTGATGTACCGATGTTGATTCACCATTTTATCCCCGGTATTCCTGTACGTGTCGGCACATTAAAGAGTTGCATAACTTTCGCCTGGTCGCTGGAGCAAACTGATGAACAGCTCTTGTACCACCAAGAAAAGCCTTTTCCTCCTAGAAGGCTAGAAGTAGGCTTTTGCCAGCATTTCCCATCTCGGGCCGGACTGCAGAGGCCGGTCGAAGGTGGAGCCAGACAAAAACCAGGTTACAATGATTGCCTGTAGTTTGGGCCAGCATAACCTAAAGGTAGAGTAACAATCTCCCGATCCCGGAACAACATAGATGATCTTATATTAAAGTTATTGCTACATTTCTAAGGAGATACTTCGCAGGTATAATCAGAACTTTTTTATTATTTAATTTATTTTTAAAAAATATTTTAAAGATAACATTTTCATAACTTTATTTCCAATTCTGACTCTTTTGGTCACACCACAACGCGTGGCAAAAACACGTTGTCACGTCACAGATCTCGGTATGACAAGCGAGTGTTGTCACGCCGCCCCTCTTAGCATGACAATACTTAGCCCAAAAACGGGCACGTGTTGGCTCGGAAGGCTATTGTGGTAGTTTTGGTCACGCCGTAGTACGCGGGGTGACAGAGTGTTTTTGTTACGCCACGCGTTGCAGCGTGACTAAAAGGGTCAGAATTGGAAATAAAGTTAAGGAGATATTGTCTTAAATTTTTTTAAAAAATAGATTAAATAATAAAAAGGGTTCATATAATCACCACAACTTTATGCTTTCCATGTTAGAAGCGAATTTCTTCTGGAGTAAAGAGGATGCATACCACACTCACGCGCGTATATACTCTAGTTAAATAAGGCATGTCCGTCACGTGGATGCTACGAATTGAAACTTTGTTTTAGATCAAACGGAGGACTCCGATTCCATTTGCATTCAAAAATGAAACCACAAATTCTTCTGCCCTTGTCGGTCTGTGGCGGTTCATCATCAACCCACTTTTTAGTTTTTACACAATCCATCCTGGTTGAGATTAGATCAACAACAACGCGACCCATCATCTCACAAAATGAGCCATATAAACAAAGCTAACTGGGCAGTGGGCACCACTAAATCAAGCTCCACATCTAGACACGCAACCCGTCGCTAGATCACCCAATCCACATCAAAGCTGCCTCCATGGTCCTCTCTTTGAGCTTCTGAAGTCACCCAGGCACCCGAATTCCGGATGCAATCTTCCGTACATAAACACTAATGATTTGCTTTTAGTCCCAGATTGTCCAGCCGACCTAGGCCGAGTACAAATGTACTACAATCGTGTTTTGTTGCAAGGAACCTCCAAGAAAATGGACACCTTGCTCATTTATTTATTTATTCGAACGAAGAAAAACTCTTCCGTAAATCTAACAAATTTATGTTAGACCATGACTTTGCTCGCCGTAGTCGTCATCAAAGCTCTTAGAAAGTCATACTAGAGATCGGTGCAAATTTGACGCTGCCTCCGTGCTTTCGACCGGTGGCTCAAATCAAAGGCAAAGGCGATTCCGACGTCCGCAAGGCACGCACGCGGCACGCAATGCCATCCGCCGCTCCGTTTCGCTTCGCCCCGACCCGACGCCGCGGTGCGTCCGTCGGATGAAGTGAGCCGTAAGTGGCCTACGTCGTTTCGGGCGGAAGCGGAACGCGTGTGCAAACGGCCGGGGCGAGCCGAACAAGACAGCTGCATGCAATGCAATGCAGGTGAGCTCGATCTCGCGCTCGTCGCACGCACGGTTCGTGCCGTCACTCACCGCGCGTTGCTGCTGGAGCACGCTGCCGCTCGGGCGGGCTCGGCACGGGAGATCTGCGAGATCCTTCGTGGCGCAGAGCGGAAAACATTGCCTGCCGACTTGCTGTTGACCACCCACTCGCCGCTCGCTGCGACTTCGAGGAGCGAACGTAAGATTACGTTTCTACGTACACTGGTCTAGCCCACACTTGTTACAACTGAAGTATGGGCCACGATGCTGGAGGCCGGCCCACCTGCCATTCAGTTAAACGGATTCTATCGGCTGGGCAGGTGAAGCAGAGCCATTGCTCGAATGAACCAAAAGGATTGACTTTACTTTACTCCGACATTTTTAATTCAACGCGGCCACGCTTGGTCCCACTGCTGAGGCAGTGCTGCAGCACTACCGCGCGTCGGCTGCCTGAGGGCCGCCTGTACAGATCGAATCCACCCTTTTCTAAAAAAGAAAAGGAAAAGAGAAAAGAGGGAGAAAGATAAAAGAAAAAACAGATCACGCCCATAGACCAAAAGCCCAGCATTCCAAATGTAACGTCATGCAGTACTGATTTTCTTCGAATAGAAGAATCACTTTGCCATCGAATAAGGGCTGGTTTGGTGGGTGCTCTAGGCTTCATGCTCAGTAAAAGTGGTGTCTCGAGATAGTTTAAAAAGTATATAATTTTTGTTTGTCCATATATGGCTGATGATATGTTGTTTTGTTGGAGACTTGGCTGAGAAATGTGTAACATTAAAAAAAATTACACTTGGAAAAGGAAAAAAAACGTAAAATACATTAAATACGCTTTCATAAGCACCCTATAAAATCAATTTCATCCCCAAATCACCGAGACAAAACGCGATTGGAGATGTATTACCATCCAGTTGAATCCTTGCGGAGCAAGGCGACCTATTTTGGACGCCTGAACCTGATGAAGGTGCCTATGTCAGGGAGGTTGTTAGGCCTTCAACCAAGCAAGCCACAAGTAGCCCTCCAGCTAGCTCCCGGCTAGGCAGACCTTCGTCAGGTCTCGATCCAAACTGCCCCTAAACCTCATGAATCAAGGTGTGTGCTACTCTAAACCTTCTCTGCCGCTACCTCTGTTAGTGCTACCATTGCCATGTTATCGCTCCCACTATTGAGTATTGACCACCTCCCATGGGTTGTGCTACCGCCATCTCTTGACACCCCCCTATTCCATCATTTCCATGTTCGTCACTGTAAAGAAATAGAATTGAGATGGCAGAACGCGCAGCAAACCAGAGTGCGTGCGATGTTCATTATATAGGGCTTGTCGGTATGCTACAGTAACAAAAAACAAGTAGATTGCAGAGGTTGGTTACAGATATAATTACAACCGAATTCAACCATTACAATCCGTGACGGTCACAACAATGATCTGTTAAATAAAAGGATCTACAGATAAGTTCATATACTTTTAACATTCTCTCTCAATCTTAACTTGGCCAAACATTAAGATTGAACCGAAATATTCTAAACTGGCTTTCTGATAACGGTTTTGTAAGCACATCTGCCAGCTGATCACTCGACGAAACAAACTTGATTTCTAGTGCACGCCGAAGCAACTTTCTCTCTGACAAAATGAAAATCAACTTCAATATGTTTTGTTCTTGCGTGGAGTATAGGATTAGCCGACAGATATGTGGCTCCCAGGTTGTCGCACCACAAAACTGGAGGCTGCAACTGATAAATCCCAAATTCAGACAATAGCGACTGAACGCAGACCAGTTCTGCTACAACATTTGCAAGTGCCTTATATAAAGACTCAGTGCTTGATCTCGAGACCGTAGCTTGCTTATGAGAACTCCAAGAAATCAAATTGGATCCAAGAAAGATGGCAAATCCTCCTGTAGGCCTGCGATCATCCACACACCTGGCCCAATCGGCATCGGTGAAGGCACTGAGAAGTAATGAACTTGATATCTGAATTCCTAAACCCATGGTTTCAGAGAACTTCAAATAGCGCAGAATATGTTTGACCATCGTCCAATGACAATCAGTCGGCGTGTGCGGATATTGACACACTTTGTTGACTGCAAATGAAATATTAGGCCTGGTGATCGTCAAATACTGTAGAGCACCTACTATGCTCATGTATTTCGTAGCTTCGATATCTGACAGAGTTTTACCAACTTCTTTAGATAATTTCTCTGAAGTTGACACTGGTCTGCATTTTTCCATATTAGCATGTTGAAGTAGGATGCATGAGCTGATGAGCTAGCTATCACTAGATCATCAACATATATGAGTACAAATATGACAGTACCCTGATCTCGAAGGATGAACAGTGAGGTATCTGATTTTGATGGACAAAGCCGAGTTCCTGTAGTTTTGTACTTCACTTTGAATACCATGCCCGTGGCGCCTGTTTCAGGCCATAAATCGCCTTCTCCAATTTGCAGATGTACTGAGGAAGCTGTGAATATTCATACCTTAGAAGCTGACTCATGTATACCTCTTCTTGCAATTCCCCATACCAAAATGCATTTTTCACATCTACTTGTCTAAGTGTCCAACCATATGAGACCGCAATTCACAAAATCACCCGAATTATTGTTGATTTCACCACAGGGTTGAAAGTATCATCGTAATCAACACCATGTCTCTGTTTGAACCCCTTAGGTACCGGTTGTGCCTTGTGCCTCTCAATTGAACCATTTACCTTCTTCAACTTATGCACCCATTTACAGTCAATGAGGTTTTAACAAGTTTCCATGTTCTATTTTGCCAAAGGTTGCAAATTCTTCATCCATGGTTGATTTCCATCTGGTTGTGTAAGGTCAGAAGCGCATCCTTATGTGACACAGCTCAACATCGATGAGACGAAACTTTATTTGTCGGTTTATCAACAAAGTGATGGGCACATCATATCTTGAATCGACATAGGACACTTGTCGGTGTTTTAGAACCGAATTTACGTAAAGATTGTTTGATTCGAGGATCTCCACAATTGATCACGCAGACGAGAGTGACACGGGGATTTTTATCTGGTTCGGGCCTTCTCGGTGAGAATAACAACCCTACTCCTGTGTATCTTGTATTGGGTATCTGGATTACAATCAGCTGAGGGTCTTACTCACTGTCTTTCCAAAAAGCCTCTTCCCCTATCTCTAAAAAACACCTTATTTATACTACGCAGTGGTAGCTATTGTCATTCTAGGCTAATTAGTCGCTCATTATTGCGTTATAATGAGAGTAATTGCTGGAGTAGTAACCTCTCTATGCTGTCAAACGGTTATCAGTCAGAGATAGTGGAGAATTATCTGTAGTTATGTCAGGCATAACTATGTATTTTGACTGTTTGGATTCTCACCATTAAATGGGTCTTCTGACGAGTAGACCCAATTAATCGTGAGGAAGTCGTAGCAGGGCTGGTCATAGCAGGTCTTACGACTAGGGGGTAGTCGTAGAAAAGCTTACGACTGGGTACTGGTCGTAGAAAGACTTACGACCGGGCGTAATCGTAGCAGGACTTACGATTACACTATAGTCGTAGAAATACTTACGACTAGGGGGGTAGTCGTAGAAAAGCTTACGACTGGGTACTGGTCGTAGAAAGACTTACGACCGGGCGTAATCGTAGCAGGACTTACGATTACACTATAGTCGTAGAAATACTTACGACTAGGGGGTAGTAGTAGTAGAAGAACTTACGACTTTCTGACTTGCTCTTCCCTTATAATATTAAGGGGTATGCCATGTGACGTCATATTACATGATTATGGAATAATAAAATGAGGATTATTAGATCCTCGTCAACACTGTCCCATCTGTGCGCGTCTTGGGTATCCAAATGTTGTTTTGGAGCCTAGTGTGCATGCCTTGTGTCTGCGAAGGACCTTGCACATCAACGACCTTTGTAGCCAGAGTATCATTAGTAGCATCAGTCGTAGATGTATTATGTGGGATAGAAGGATGACTATCCCCTTATTGGCCGACTACAGATATGATATGTGAAGAATTAGAAGAAGTTGGAAGTAATAAGAGAGGTATAGAAGTTGAAGACTGTGAAGTGTCAAAGGAGGTTTTCTAAGGAGTTTTGGTAAAAGGAAAAACTCCTTCATCAAAGATCACATCCCTTGACATACACCTGACCAGTAGGAATATGAAGACATGTGTATCCCTTGTGTAAAATTCTATAACCAATGAACACACATTGTTGTGATCGATATTCCAGTTTGTGTGCATTATATAGCCACAGGTTTGGCCAACATGCACAACCAAAAACTTTGAGAGAATTGTATTCTGGTTTTGTGTCAAATATGCATCGGAAAGGAGTCTGATCATCAATGACCTTGCTCGGGAGGCGATTAATGAAGTGTCAGGCTGAGAGGAATGCATAGCTCCAGAATCTGACTGGAACAACAGAATGCGCCAATAGAGCTAGTCCCACCTCGACGATGTGTCGATGTTTCCTCTCTACGGTGCCATTCTGTTGATGCGTGTGTGGACAGGATACACGATGACGAATCCCTAATTGATCAAAGAAAGTATGAAGTTTTCTATACTCTCCTCCCCAATCGGTTTGGACACATTGAATTTTCTTATTAAGTAGTCGTTCTACTTGAGCTTGAAACTAAAGAAATGTGCTAGGAACATCAGATTGCTGCTTCAAAAGGTAGATCCAAGTGTACCAACTATAGGCATCAACAAAACTGACATAATAGTGATAACCATTGACTGTTTTAACAGCCAACCCCCACACATCGGAGTACACAAGCTCTAAAGGAGCAAAATATTGACTATATGAACTAGGGAAAGGTAATTGATGGCTCTTGGCCATCTGATACACATCACAAACTAATAAAATAGATTTATCTGGATGAAAAGGTACAATCTATTGGACTCTAGCACTTGACGAAGAACAACACTCGAGGGGTGGCCAAGATGACCATGCCATTGCTTCATTGATGGTTTGACAGTATGCAAAGCCTTCTTGGACCGAACAACATATTCTAGAATGATGGGGTAAAGCCCATTCTCACATTTGCCTTGTAGAAGAAGGCTCCTTGAATTTTGATCATTTACAAAGAAGTGATGAGCATGAAACTCAAAGAAGATGTCATTGTCCTTAGCTAATCGATGAAGAGAAAGAAGATGTTTATCTACTTGTGGGACATGAAGAATATTTTTAAGTGTCAATGTTTTGAGAGGAGTTTTGATGTGAGATTGGCCAACATGGTAGATAGGCATACCTGTTCCATCAGCAACATGGACCTTTTCCTTCCCATTGAATCATTTATGTGTTGTGAGGCGATCAAGGTCACTTGTGATGTGATCTGTAGCTCCAGAGTCATTGTACCAATTTGTATCAATTCCATATGATTGTGAAGCCATGGCAGCAACATATTTCTCCTCAGCCTAATATGAATGATTGAACCTCTGATAACACTTTGGTGCTACATGTCCAGGTTTGTTACACACCTGGCAGATCGGCCATGGGTTACCTCCTCCTGAATTGTGCGTCTGAGAACCGGAGTTATTGCTGTTGTAGGAGCCAAAGCCCTTGTTGTGATAGCCTCCACGGTTCTTCCCACGATTTGGAGGCTTGCCTCCCCCACGATTATTCTTTGAGACAAAATTGGCCGATACTCCATCAATCATCAGGTTAAAATTGCATTGTTCTATCCGCAGATCAAAAGCCATCAAGTGTGCCTAGAGATCGCTAAGAGTAACAACGTCAGTTTGTGTTGTGACAGAGGTGACCAAAGAATCGTATACCTCACTGAGACCACAGAGAAGATAGGAGATGACTTCTTCTTCTCGGAGAGGTTGACCGATGGATGCCAGAGTGTCAGCTAACCTTTTTCTTTGCTGAAGTATTCAGTTGCAGACGAGTCATTCTTCTTCAGGTTTGCTAGCTGCATGTGAACATTCATCGCCCTCGTCCTGGAGTGTGATGAAAACATCTGCTCAAGCGTTGTCCAGACCTTGGCAGAGGTGCCAAGGAACAAAACTTGTGAGAGTACTCCCTCGGATAGTGATGACAGCAAGACGCTCAACACTTGCTGATTATACTGCAGCTAGATGAGAAACGTCGGATTTGGCTCCTATGATGCGCCTATTTCTGTCGTGCATACGACAGTCTTCTCAAGGCACAAATTGGAGCCATCAACATACCCTAAGAGTTGTTGACCTCTTAGATATGGTATGATTTGAGCCTTCCACAGGATATAATTTCCATGAGTGAGCTCCAGATTGACAAGGTGGGAGAAAGATGGCGTCAGCTGCAAGCCAGCGATCGAGGAGACCGGGTCGACGACGGTGGAACTGAGGGTGCTGATGGTGGACATGATTGCGTGGCTGTGGATCAGAAATATGGCTCTGATACCATATAAAGAAATAGAATCGAGATGGACAATGAGATGGCAGAACGAGCAGCAAACTTGAGTGCGTGCGCTGTTCATTATATAGGGCTTGCTGGTTATGCTATAGTAACAAAAAACAAGCAGATTACAGAGGTTGGTTACAAATATAATTACAACCGAATTCAACCGTTACATTCCGTAACGATTACAACAATGATCTGTTAAATAACAAGATCTACAGATAAGTTTGGATACTTTTAACAGAAACTATCAATGTTACCGTTACCGTCACCCCTGCTGCCAACTAATTTCCAATGCCCCCACCATCTCCATCTGCAGTGGCGAATCCAGGATTTTCAGAATGGGTGTTCGTAATTACAAAAATATTGTTCAACATAAAACATAAAGGTTTGTAATATAAAAAAAATCAGAGTATAAATTGTTCAATGTAAAACATAAAGGGTTCATAATGTCAAAAGCAGTGGATCAAGATGTTGTTAAAAAACCTAGAATAGAGGACAGAGGTTATGCATAGTTTAAAACTGTACTAGATTTGCCCCTGCCCACCAGGCCACCATCCAATTTTACAAAAAAACTAAAAGGGAATTTCTTTTGCTTAAGAACATTGACATAGTGTTATGCATTTATATTTTATTATTTTTACATTACCATATGAGACTAGCAATTCTAGAAAGTACACTTCTCAATATAATCCATTCTAATTCTATGAATGATTCTATCCAAATGAGTAGTACCACATGCAGTACAATGCCAATTTCTAAATCCTTCATTCAGTGCCAATTTTGCACATGCAGTACGTTGAACATACATACACGATACATACAATGCACATGCAGTACAATGAACATACATACATTGCAATTTGCATACATACAAGCTAACAAGCACAATGCACATCCAATTTTGCAATTTTGTAGTAAGGACTAAGGACTAAGGAGCCAATCCAGTGCCAATTTCTATACATTGCATACATACAACTAAAAGCTAAGAAGGAAGAAGCACAATGCAGTGTGGAGTGTGCTGCACATCCATTTTTTGCAGTAAGGAGCCAATCAGCCAATCCCCAATCAGCGAATAACCATTCGTGAATCCCCAATCTCCAATCAGCCAATCCCCAATCGGATGCACACAAATCTCACACCAAGAGGCAAGAAACCAGTAGCTCACCTTGACCCCGCCCTCGCCGCGTCGTCGCCGCTCCTTGCGCGGTGTCGATGGTCGCTCCTACTGCTCTCGGGCTCGGCTCGAGCTTACGCCGCTGCCGCCCAGCGCCGCCGCAGGCTTCCCTCCCCACGCGCGCCGCACCCTCCATCCCGGATCCGGCTCGGCCGCACACTCGCCCAGCGCCGCCGCCCATCCTTGGCAGCTTGGCTCCTTGCGCCGCCACCGCGCGAGAAAGGGGAGGAGAGGATAGGGTTAGCAGTCGGCAGTCACAGGGGCTTGGAGTGGGGAGTAGGAACGGGGTTGGGGCTGCTGTGTCGAGTGCCTGCTGGCTGCTGCGGCTTGGAGTTGGGCCGTGGGCTGGTGGTGGCGACGACATGCAGGCGTGGGCGGGTGGCTTGGGACCGAGTGGGCCGCGCGGACTGGAGAGGGTGTGGCCAGCGCATACAATAGAAATATGTATTTTAAGTATATTTACTAGTATATATACTTAGTATACCTAATAAATACTGGGTTTTTTTCCAAAAAAATGGGTGTACATCTGTACACCCATGTCCCTATACTGGATCCGCCCCTGTCCATCTGTTTCCTACTTGGCTCGGGAAGCTAGTATTACAGTTTGATGAACACTAGAGATTGACTAGAGCACAAATCTTAGGTCGTTTGGAACACGGAAAATTTCTTTATTCTTTCGAGAATTAATTTGTTTGTTGTGAAATTCTTACTTCTCAAACGGGCCTTAGAGTAACCAGACAGTACTTAGTTTACAAAGTAAAAATGCAAAGTGCAAATTCTGAAAAAGAAAGAAAAAGGCAGGATCGCAGAATGCAAAAGTTCACAAATTAAGATATTTTTACACTAGTAAAGCACACGTGGGGGCTACATCCGCAGGTCTTTTGTCCCTCCCGAACTAGTCCACCCTGACGCGCCGAAGAAAGAGAACGAATCCTTCCTCTTCTCTTCTCCCGGGGTTCCTTCCTCCGCGTTGTCATCAAACCGCCGCTTTCCAAACCAGCAACGCCCCCTCCCCTTCCTCTCCGCACGCGGCATACGCCTCGCCGCGCACGCGTACCCTGATCCAAGATGAGGAACAGCAGCGGCTCGGCCGGGAGGCTGAGCGACCCCGGCGGCAGCGACGACCTGTCCCGCTTCTCCGTCGCCACCACGGCGTCGTCCTCCTCCGAGCCGTCCGTGAACGGTGGCGGAGGAGGCCGAGGGGTCTCCTTCCTCGACGCCTTCCGGTCCTGCTTCGTCTCCCCGGAGGCCCGCTGGCCGGAGACATCCTTGTCCGACGACTTCCACCCCTCCCACCAACGTACATACACATACGCCTTCTCTTTTTTCTCCATTTCTCCACTGATTTTGTGGTGCTTTTTTAATCCAAGATGGTATTCTTGTCGGTCAAACTAGTCCTTTGTGTGTGTGTGCTGGAGATGTCTTGTTCGTCAACTGCCTCTGGTCAACGCGTACTATGGTACGGCACCTTAATTGGGAGGATAATCTTGTAGGATCTTTGCAGTACTAGTTAGTGTACTAATGCTGGAAAAAGAATTTTCTTCAGTCTATCCTTTCTACTTTGTTTGTAACAAGGTTTGATTTTTGATCTTAAATTAGCTTTGTTTGTGTTTTGTATCATGTGTGCAGCAATTTTCCCTAAAAAGCATGTGTGCAGCAATAAGATGCCTTCTCCTCTGCTGAGCTTTAGTTTAATCAGACGTGTGTGATACACTGATACCCTCCATCTGTTTGCACTTTATGATTTGTTTCTTTCGATTTGTCGCCATTTGATCATGGCCTGGACCCATCTCGGTCAATTTTTTTTAATACGAGTTACCATACTATAAGCAAACCCCTTCATGAGTTTATCATTTGTCAATTCCCTCTCTGATTGAAGGAGAAGTAAACATTGGTGAATTATGCCTTCTCCGTTAGTTTGAAGTATTGCTGATGATAAATATCACAATGATACATACATAAGTTATGATCATCGAATGGATACTGTTGAATTTACTGGACAATACAAATAACACTTTGCTGCAAGAATCATCATTATGTTTTCTGGCAAGTTCAGACACGATACTTATTTCTGTTAAATTTGCAGTCTCACAGTCGGTGAGTTCAGAAGGTTCTAGCAGTGGAAGCACTTTTGAGAGCAAGAGATCAATTAAAGGACTGTATAGCCCCATGCGCAGGAATTCTTCAGATAGGGAGATACCTGGCAGCACAAAGTTCTCCTTGCCAGAGATCCAGAAAGCAACCAAGAACTTCTCGCCCAATCTGAAGATTGGGCAGGGTGGTTCTGGGACAGTATACAAAGGTCAGCTCGGTGATGGCACTCATTGCCGTCAAAAGGGCCAAAAAGGTTTGTACTTATTTCTTATGCTCAGTTTGCATAATCTGGCGATTACTACAAGGATATATTGGTTGCCTTTCTTTCCAGAATGTGTATGACAAGCATATGGGCCGTGAGTTCCGAATGAGATCGAGACATTGCAATGCATCGAGCACCTGAATTTGGTAAGGTTTCATGGGTACCTGGAGTTTGGTGGTGAGCAGTTGATCATTGTGAGTATGTTTCCAATGGGAATCTTCGAGAACACCTTGATTGTAAGAATCCTATGATCCTGAAGTATGCAGAGTTTGTGCTAATTGTGTCTTACATGAGGTTAGCCATATGCAGGTTTGAATGGAAAAACTCTGGAATTCTCTCTGAGATTGGATATTGCAATTGATGTGGCTCACGCTATTACATACCTTCACACGTACTCAGGTAATATCATGTTCTTATATTTGCTTCAGCTGCATTTTGGTTTCAAGTTTGTCAGATTTGGTGATTTTTTTACTTGGATGTGAAAGGTTCAGCAAATGATCTTTGAAACTCTTAGTAGTAAGTACTTATTTGTGAATGCAAAAAAGATCCCCCGAAGTTAAACGAAATGCAACACCAGTAAGAATTTAATTCAGCACTTTATCATTTAGTTCAGATATGCTACTGCAGAATCCTAGTTGGAAAAACCATCCTGTAGTATTTGTATGTCTGCATTTGCTTAACTTCACAGTGAAAATGCAGCTGAGACAATATTGGATACTTCTGGAACTGTTGTCACAACAATTAACGCCTAGAATAACAAAAATTACAAGGGTTTATATAGAGAACTTGTCAACCTAAGACTATGATTCCTAATCCTAATAGGAAATAAGCCTATATTTAGACTGGGATTCAACTGTCCAAACCAGATCTGGACTAGAAATATAGTTGGTGATTAATAGTCATTCTACAAATGATATCTATTTCCAAAAAATGGTGTCTTTACCTGCTCCTTCATGCCCAAAAATGGTAGAACTTCTAATTTCCTTGTTACCGAAGTCCAGTTTCCTTTATTCCATCAATTCTCAGTTTGAATACTCTTCTGGGCAGCCTGCCCTTATGTAATGTGCCCTTCCTACACTGAGTGACACTGGATGAATGTGCATGTCCTTTTCTTCCTTCGGTTGAGAATACTGCACAAAGATAGTACAATCTCAAGTTCTCAACTATTGTTGATATTACTGGAACAAAAAAAAAGAAAATTAGATGAGAGATCGACTAGTGCTTTTCTTGTGAATCAAAGGAAGCCCTCTTGATAAAAATTAGATTCTGGTTTTCACCAGGCTACTATTGCAAGAGAATATCTTTGTAAGTTATCATGTAAAATACCCATTAAAGAAAAGTATTATGATGCTAAATCTCTTGATGCAAGACAGGAAAACTATGATCTAGGCACTGTTAGTACCTTTTTTTCTTCAAGGAAGTGCAAAAGCTTTGCACAACTTTCATTAGACGGAAAGAACCTGAGAAACACAACAGAATAGAAACTAGCAAGAAAGCAACTTCCGACTAGCAAAAGAGGCTAAGCCGAAGAAGCCGAAAGACCGACAAAACAAGAAAAACAAAAGCCAAAAGCCAAAGAAAACAACTACTCCTCCGGCCGCGACCGACGGCGCAAACCGCAAACGCCATTGTTGATGCTCTTGGAGAGCAAGTCAAGAATCGCCGCTAGAACCGACCATGTTGTTGAAGATCCTTTGATTACGCTCCTTCCAAAGCATTCAAGAAACGAATGATACACTCATCTATTTCCTTTCTGTGCCTTCTTGGTTGAGAATGCCGAGCAGCCAACCAATGATCTTGAAGGGACTGTTGCCCGCTAGGCACCTGGCACCGAGAGACAATCTGAACTGTAAAGTGAGCCCAAACTTGCGCGGTTACCGCACAACCAACCAGAAGATGATCAATGGTCTCTTCGTGGAGCCTGCAAAAAACGCAAGCTCCCTGATTTTGCAGCCCGCGACGCCTCAGGCGATCTGCTGTCCAACACCGCCTCCTAATAGCTAGCCACATGAAGACTTTGCATTTTAGAGGCGCCCTAGCTTTCCAGATGGCCTCAGCACAAGGAAACCGTGTCGAACCTGTGAAGAAAGCCCCATACGCCGACTTAGCAGAATAATGACCTAAGGAGTCCCATCGCCAGCAAACTGAATCGATCTCCTCCGGAGCAAGACGAATTTGTTGCAACCTATTGCCCAGCTGCAAAACCTCCTCGACCGCAGGCGCTGGCTAACCTCGGATGTCCAAAATCCAATCATCATTGGTGAGGGCTCGACCATCGCTCGCTTCCTCCGAATCGAAGGAATGACCATCCGACGACGGACGGCGCGAATCCTTGAATTGAGCAACCATTCACCAATGGTCTTCCCGAACAATGCATTCTCACCGTTGCGTTCGCATTGACCACGATAGAGGCCTTAAACAAATCATACTCCTCGGTTAGGCTGAAATTGCAACCTTCCCCATGGACGAGCATCCCACGATCTCTGCAGCCATAGCCAGCGGATGCGCGTGGCCTGCCCTAACACACTTAAGTTGTGCACCCCGAAGCCTCCCAGGTGTAAGGGACGACAAACTACTGACCAAGCCACCAAGCAATTACCTCGAAACATGTCGCGATCCTTTCCAAAGAAATGCTCACGCAACTTATCAATTTCTTTTATTACTGAACGCGGAGGGTCCAAGGCCATAAAATTATAAACTGCCATAGCTGACAACACTGCCTTAACCAGAATCAAGCGCCCCCCTTGAGAAAGCAATCCGGCTTGCCAAGCTTGCAGACGGTTAGCGACCTTATCCACTAGAGGTTGGAAATCCACATGTGACGGCTTCCGCAAGGAAAGAGGCAAGCCAAGATATTTGCAAGGAAAAGCAGCGATGTTACATTGCAAATAATCTTTGACGAGCTGGGTCTGTTGATCATTGCATCTGATTGGAGAGAAGGAGCTCTTGTACATGTTGGTGCGCAGCCCCAAAGCCTCACCAAAAAGTTTAAGAATTTCCTTGATGGCTAAAAGATCTTCACACACTGGAGTTAAGAATAGGACCGCATCATCCGCATACAATGAGAGCCGATGGGGGAGACCACGGCGCCCTCCAATCGGATGGAGCAAAGCTTCTTTTTCTGTAGTGAGGATCAAGCTGTTGAGTGCGTCCATGGCAATGATGAACAACATCGGAGAGAGTGGGTCTCCTTGACGCAACCCGCGACTATGCCAAACTGGCCTTCCAGGCTGCCCGTTGACTAGAATTCTGGTAGAGGAAGACATAAACATTATACTGAGCCAGGAACACCACCTTAGGCCAAAGCCCTTGTGCCGCAGAATTTCCAACAGAAAAGGCCAGGACAAAGAGTCGAAAGCTTGAGCAATATCTAATTTCAACAGAAAAGCTGATTGCTTAGACTGGTGCAGCAAACGAACTGAGTGTTTGACCAAGAAGAAGTTATCTTGAATTGAACGACCTTTGGTAAAAGCAGACTGGTTGGCAGCCACAAGCTTTGGCAATTCTGGAGATAATCTTCGAGCAAGAACTTTAGAGAAAATCTTGGCAAAGCTGTGGAGGAGGCTAATAGGCCGGTAGTCTCGCGCTTCCGGTGGTGCTTGCTTTTTGGGTATAAGCATTAACAGAGCTTTGTTGAGCAGGCGGAAACTCTTTCAAGCTAGGCGACTAACGGCATAAAATGCCGCCATTAAATCAGGCTTGATGATCAACCAACAACATTGATAGAACAGACTCGAGAAGCCGCCAGCCCCGGTGCCTTCTCTGTGGGCATGCACTTAATCACTTCCCAAACCTCACCACGTAAATCAGCATCTAAAGCCCTTAAATCATGGGTAACCATATCAAGGTAGCTCAAGTCCAAGGAATGCTCACGCTCAATCGGAGTTCCCGAGACATTCACGAAATGATCATAGAAGGCCTCCTCTAGCCCGGCCTAAGAGTGCACCCAAGCATCTGACACCTTTAAACCTGAGATGTAATTACGACATCTACACTGGTTTGCATGCAGATGGAAGTAGCGAGTGTTTGCATCCCCTTCGCATAACCACCTGATACGCGACCTTTGGCGCGCAATAGTCCGTTCAAAGGAACAAAGACCTAACAACCTCTTCTTGAGCGTCAATCTAAGCCATCTCTCCCAAGGAGAAAGTTGCCTAATCTCCTCCGCCACATCCAATCGGCCGACCAGTTCTTTGGACAATGCAATCTGCTAGCGAATGCTACTGCATTCACGCTGGCTCCATCTCTGCAAGGCTCACCCAGTTGAGGCGAGGAGCTGATGGAGACGACGTAGAGGGTCAGGCGGCCAGCTATCACATTTCCATGCTGAGGCGACCGTATCTTGAAACCCTTCCATTCTCGTCCAAAACTTCTCAAAACGAAAACATTTCTTGGGTCCCGGAAGACCAGAGCACTGTTTGTACCTGATCTGCGGATGCCGGAGTACATGCATTTTTGTGGCATAGCTATACTTTGATATAAAAAAAAAAGACGATTGCTTTGAAGGTTCCATTTTTTTTTTTTTATTTATCAAAGTGGCATAGCTATACTTTGATAAAAAAAATGGAACCTTCAAAGCAATCATCTTTTGAACATCTAACCACTCAGATCAATAGCAACTAAATCCTGACCCATATATTTCACCCATGCAGATCACCCGGTCATCCACAGGGACATCAAATCCTCAAACATTCTTCTCACAAATAATTGCCGAGCTAAGGTTGCTGACTTTGGATTTGCCAAACTGGCTCCGATTGATGCTAGCCATGTCTCTACTCAAGTCAAAGGAACAGCAGGTTATCTTGATCCAGAATATCTCAGAACATACCAGCTCAATGAGAAAAGTGATGTCTTTTCCTTTGGGGTCCTGTTGGTGGAGTTGGTTACTGGGAGGCGTCCGATAGAGCCAAAGAGGGCGATCATTGAACGTGTTACCACAAAATGGGTTAGTTTTTGTCGTTCTTGTCATTATCTTTGTATCTTCAATTGTTTCCGTATCTAATGACAGAGAATAATGCAGTTCTATCTTAACAATTGCTGTATCTTTGGTTTTGCTATGCGTGCTCCATGTACGGTTTGCACAGGCAATGGAAAAATTTGCGGAGGGCAATGCTATACAAACACTGGATTCGAATCTGGAAGCGACCGATGCGATCAATCTGGCAGTCGAGAAGATGTACGAGCTGGCTCTGCAGTGCTTAGCTCCAACAAAGAGGAATCGACCGAGCATGAGGCGATGCGCAGAGATCCTATGGAGTATACGTAAAGATTACAGGGAGTTGTGGGCTCTACCAACCTCCTCCATGAACTGAGGCAGTTCATCTGGAGCAATCAATTAAAGAAAAGCTACATTCCAGTTTGCCTCTCTTCAAAGCATGGAGGTATGAATCACCTGATTGCTGGATGCAGAATTTATTCCTTCAGTTACGGTCTACGTAGTTGTGAATGGGACCGGTGGCCTAACTAGAAATTGTGTTGTTTACTAGCTAGCATCTAGGAAGACTTCCATAGTTCTCCTATACGGTATGCGTAAATTGTTACCACGAAGAAACATATTGGAATACGGATATATATCTTGTAGGTTTTCTTACACCGCTGGATGCATGAAGAAAGCGGGTTTATGAGGATAGCATTTCCCATGAAGTAAATGCATTATCTGTATATATGATGAAGAAAATTAAACAGCTGTATTTTCTTACTTCTGGGTGTTTTGTGCCTCATCACGCACAGCAGAAGCGCAGAACTCGCTGCTGAGTGCTGACCGATGTACTTTTGGAACTTTTGGAACAGTAGGATCGGTTAAGCCGATGTCAAATGGGGTGAGTGACTCCGACAACTTTTTCCCCAGGTATCAGGCAATCTTTTCACTCTAGCAGCTACGAGCAGCTGTGAAGATTGAGATTGAACTTGCTAGCACCGAGAAACAACACCTACAAGCAGGAGCCAGACAATCACCCTGTCAGGCCGGTCTGACGGCCAACTCTCAGGTGGTTTGATCGGTCTGGCCGGTGGGCGGTCTAACCGGCAGGCCCCGGCGGTCTGACATCTCTCATGCAGACTTAGACCGAAAACAACACAATTTTCAAAAGAGAATTTCACCTAACTTTTGATCTACTTATTCAAATTACACCAAATTTGAAATATAGCTATTTTAGGATGTTTGGCACCTATTCCAATCAATAATTTCAAGAATTGTTATCAAGGTTTCCACCTTTATCTATAGTAGGGAAGAGTTACACATGCCTACATAAGTGTTTAGTGTCTAATCTCCAAAAATCCACAGGGCGGTCTGACCGCTTGCCACAGGGCGGTCAGACCGGCCATGCATGGCGATCAAACCGCCCATGCTCATGGGTCTGGCTGCCCTTGCAAGCCGGTCAGAGCAGCTGAGTCTGACAGCAGGTCCCAAAATTGCAACTCTCTAAAATCACATGCAAACTTCGACAACACATACAAAACACATTCAATTACTCAGCACAAACCATGTGGTGACCTCCTCCACATGGTCCTACAGGAACAGTAGTTACATACATCCCTCACATAGAGAAATCACCCGTGCCATGTAACATGCACATATATTGACTCAACTCAATGCACCAGACGTAGGAAACCACACTGCCACAGGACATGTAAAGACAGCATTGAAATCCTCTGCCGCTCTGCGCACTGACAGCAACTCATCTTCAGGGTGGCCAGCTCCAGAAGCTAAGACATCCAGCCAGATAAAAAACAGAGACAACCACTGAACAAAATGGAAGTCTTGATAACTTGCAGGCCACACACCGGGCTGCAGAATTATCAAGCTACGGAAGCAGGCTCTTATTAAGCAATCATCGCCCGAATGGCTTGAGCGAGCGAGCGAGCATTGGCAGGCCTCCGGGTCCTCCTGCTCCTCTCAACCATTTCATGCCATTGTTGTCCCCAGCAGCAATCGAGGCCTCCGAGGCGTCACCCACGCCTGTTGCCTGCCCGTTGGTGCTGACTGTCTGCGTATAGCTTTGAGCTCGACTCTTATTGTAAGAAGAAGGCGCAAACCCGCCGTAATACAGATGATCATCGATATCCCAATTCGACGTCTTCGTCTTCGTCGTAGTAGTCGCCGCCGCCGTAGTCATCTTCTTCTGGGATGCCTTGGGGGTTATCAGGACGGCTGAGGCTACCGGCGCAGCACCATGGTTCCTCTTGTTGCCGACTTGCCGTTGCTGGCTTTGCTGTTAGCCAGTCGTTTCTTCTCGCGGAAGATGTCACACATGTACAGTGGCGGAGCCAGAAATTTAGCACTGGGGGTGCACACTTAAGGCTAATTTTTTTTTTTGTATAATACATATGTAATTTCACAAGTCTAATACAATTACACAAAAGAGTTCAAAATTAGTTAATAATGCAATACAAATAGTTCAAATAAAATCTTACATAAATAAAAGAGTCCTAAATAGCTAATGGAAATCACAATACCACACGACGCGATGTCATTCCTTGAAAACACTTGATTATATCATCATCACTAATTTTCGAGAAGATATCTCGCTCTATAAAGGTGACTAAACAATCATTCAATACTTGATCGTCCATACTATTTCTCAACTTGTTCTTCACAAGATTTATCGCCGAAAATACTCTTTCAACGCTCACCGTTGCCACCGGTAGGAGCAATACCAATTTGAAAAGCAAGCACATCAACTTGTAAATGTCATGCTTTCTTGTTTCAACAATTTTAGTAGAAAGCTCACCGAAATTCTTTATGCTCTTAAATCTATCATCGCTTTGTATATCATCAATGAAGTTATCAAGTTGGAAAGAAAAGTCTTATTAAATCCGTGCTTGAAAAATCATTAGGATAAAAGTTGGTAAGGCAATCATAAGAAACAAATGAATTCAGAGGATTTAAAGCGGACATGCAAACAAGCAACTCCATATTAACCTTGTCAAACCGATTGTCAAGCTCTTGGAGAACATTATCGATGATACTAAGATACACTTCCCTTCTAAAATGATCATCATTTGTTTGTTTTGGGTAAAAATATGATGATATTTCATAAGGCATATATCTACCATCTGACTTAGGAACTTTGATGTCGTATTTAATGCAAAATGATGTTACCTTTTCTTGAAGGAATTCTTCCCACCCATCATACATCATTTGTTGCATTCTATCCTTAGCCAAATTAACAATTGCCATAGCATTAATAATATTTTGGTCCCTCTTTTACAAAGACTGAGACAACTTATCTGTGTATCAGTATGACAAGCATCAAATGTGCATTGAAAATAAAGTCAAATGACTCAAAGGCTCCCACCATAGCATGTATTTTTGGCCAATCATTCTTCTGTGAGGGGTCTTTTTCAAGCTGTATGAGTGCTTTGCGGATTGTTGAATACATATTAATAATATGCAAAATAGTTCTTTTTTTGTTCATATATATACCTAATTAAAAATTACTCATATATATACCTAATTAAAAAAGTTTTGTAATTTTTTTTTGGGTGCCTGTGCACCACAGGCACCCCTGGCGCCGCGCCTGCACATGTACAGGAAGACAGGGCCACCCTAGAAGCCCCAGGTGACAAGGACGACGGCGACGTGAATAGCTATCCGATGTTGGATTTAATCGTGTCACGTTGTATGCGTTGAGTTTGAGCATGTACATGTGCCTTTGTACGTGCCAAAGCTTGTGTTAGTCGTGTTGCGTGTAGCTAGTTAGCTGAGTTAGAACGCTTCAAGTGGCATGCAGCGAGTTTGTTAGATAAGGTTAGTTAGTGGAGCAATTACGTTGCTGCATGGTATTATGATGGCATAGTAGGCGGATCAACGTACGTAGCTGCTTTCGCATGCATTGGTGCATATTATTTAACTCTCTACTCGTTTCATTGTTGACTTCGGTACATAAGAGAATAAGAGAGACGAGGAAAAATGTACTTCGGCAGTAGTGCATGCGTGTTCTTGTTTCTTCCTGTGATTCTTTTGTGTGCGCGTGTGTGAAACATCTAGAGAGAGAATGAGAGATGGAGAGGAGTTGAGTGATTCAACACCAGCATCCGACATTGCCGAGATCGCTGGCGGTGACGAGGAAAACGACGATGACTACGTCGGCGTCGGCGTCGGCAAGGCCCGCGCCGGGAACGGGAAAGGGAAGATGGCTGTGGAAAAAGCGAGGTACCCGGCCGAAGACGGCGAGGAAGCGCGTGAAAGCCCGTTCGCTCAAGCCCTTGCTGTAGTTGTGCCTTTGTCCGTGCATTCTAGCTAACTAGCTACCAGCAATTCTTTGCTAAAAAGAAGGTGGCGAGTGGAGAATAATACCGGCGCCGTGGCTGGCGGCTTAGATTGTTTCGATTGTTCGTGGTTGCGACATGAGCTCTTGAGACTTTTTTTTAAAAAATTTGTGCTTGCATGGGCTTGGCTTGATCGCATCGATCCTGCCAACTCCAGTGTTGCGTCGTGTTTTGTGTTGTATACCCATGTTATGTATGGATCTGTGTATCGCATCGTTTTGGTATAAAAGTTTTTTTTTTTGTTGAAATGACAAAAGCATTGTCATTATTGCATTAAAGATAAATAGATAGAAAGAACAGATTCAGAAGATACAAAACAAAACAAAAACAAAACCAAAACCAAAACAGCAGATGAAAGATAGGAGTCACTCTTCGAAATGCTCCCTCGGAGCTATCCCCTTAGGACACCGATACGCTCGCAGTTTTCAGGATGTCGGCTCCCCTCCCACCGGTAAGTAGTCTTCTAGTTTGTTCGCCCCACTTGCTATCCAGGCCCTAGCTTCTTCTTTGATGATCGCCACCGTTCCAATCGCATCGTTTCGCTGACGTTGGAAAATCCTCCTATTTCTTTTCTTTCAGATTTGCCACATTGTGGGAATGACTAGCGAGCTCTGGCCCTTCCTACTCATGGCCATTTCTCCTTCCGATATTTGTAGCCACCAATTCAGGATCGTTTCATGATCCTCCCAGTGTGTAGGTATTAGGCTATTGCGCTGTGTCCATGTTGCTACCATGTGCCATACCCTTTTTGTGAAGGCACATTTGAGGAAGAGATGTGGCGCTGTTTTCGGATTATCTGTGCACAAAGGACACCAATAATCATTTGACATGTGCCTTGTTTGTAGGATGTTCGACGTCGGAAGCCGTTCTTGGACAGCCAACCATACAAAAAAAAAATTGCATTTTTGCGGTGTCCAAGAGTTCCATATGAGGCAAACGATAGGTTTCTCGATCGATACCGAAAATTGTGCCTCATACGTCGACCTGGCCGTATATGTCCCTATCACTGTCCACTTCCAGATGATATCATCCGGTATCTCTGGTGTAAGCTCCACCTGTGCGATTCTGCCATACAGATGCACGAAGTCCAGTATATGGTGCTATGTGATCTTTCTTCTGAGGTCAAAGATCTACGTGTACTCTTGCAGTGCCTCCCTTACCATCCTATTTTTTCTGGCGGCAATGGTGTATAAGCTTGGTACCATGTTTTTTAGTGGTAATGACGCCATCCAAGCGTCCTTCCAAAAACTTGCTATGTTTCCACTTCCTAGGATGATTTTTGTTGAAACGCGAATAGTTCGTGATCTTCTCGTCTATTAGCAGTTTCATGCCATTTCATTGTTTCTCTGGCTCCTTCCAATGATACCACAGCCAGCGTAGACGTAGTGCTCTGCCAAAAGCTGCTAGCTGGAGGACTCCCAGGCCGCTGAACTTTTTTGGTTGGCAAACCGTATTCCAATTGACCCAACATTTCCCACCCTCTCCTGTGTGTTCCTCAGTTCCACTCCAAAACCAAGCCTTGCGGCGCTTATCAATATGCCTTTGTGTCCATGCCGGAAGGTCCGCCAAAGTCATGTTTACGTTTATTATGTAGTGGATTGATCGGCATTTGAGATCATCTTAATGGATTTTTGCGAGCCAAATTGGTCGTCGTGTGTTGACCCGGGGTCAAATGGGGAACTGGGAAGGTTGGTCCCACATACCTAGAGCAGGAAAGGATATTTGCTGGGAGAGGACCTCACGTGAGGCCTTCCTCTATCAGCCATTGATTTCTACTTCATCAACAAAATCAGTAGCTGATGAATAGGGTCTCACGCCAAGCCCTCCCCATCGTATTTTCTTCCATTGGCAGGGGCATGCAGGGATACGACGTGGCAATTGGATCTGTGCCACAGTATTTTGGCCCTTTCTGGATGCTTCCTACAGTACCGTGATCCTTCCTTGGTGGTGGTGGTCATGTGTTACATGGCTTTTGTTTGTAATTTGAATTTGTTATTCACATTTATCTAAAAGATAGTTTTTAACGCTGATTTTTTTTTTCTGTCCAATAGGGATACAATTGACTTCTTTGACCAGAGAAAATTACAAAACTTTAGCGAAAGCACGCACGGTACGTGCGTAGCGTATAGTTTGCGCCGAGCGTTGGCACGGGTAAAAAAGAGAAGGATTTCACGGTACGATCATACGAATGGAACGAATTTAGCCAAGTTAGGCGTTAGTAGTGCCTAATTAGCAGCATGATGTATACGCAGCTAGTGATGTGCACGGCGACGCATGCATGGCCGCCAAAAGGAAACGGGCAGCCGGGCTCAGGCATGCAGGGATACTGTGTAGAGAGCGACCACGAATTGGGAAGATAAACCTGGCATACACATACGGATACGGGTGCCAATGATACAGCTGGCCGGTTGCGCCTAGCACGGGCGCAGCAGGGCCAAGCAGACATGGGATGGGCGCCGTGCAGGTGCAGCGGGTAAATAGCTCGTGCGGTCGGACAGACTTAGAACCAGTGTGTGAGTTGGGCCGTGCTCGCACGGGCACCACGGGCCACGGCGTGTCGCGGCGGCTCGCCTGCCCGCCTTGGTCGCTGGTGCGCTCGCCTATCGCCGCCACCGTGGCCAAGGTTATCAGAATCGTGAGGATCGCGAATCGTATGATTGATATAGAATTTAAGATCCTATCTAATTCTACGAAAAAAAAACATTTTTTTTAAAAAAATATACCTTGTATTTTAACACCTCTACATTTTTAAAACTTTTGTTTACCAAAATATATTGCAAAGGAAATATCATTTGTTATTTATATAAATTATAATGGAAATAAAGAAATAAAAAGTAAAAATTAACAATGAAAGAAACATATAAAAATAATTATTTATAATAAATCACTAGAATCAAGTAGGATCGTATGAATATTATGATCACAATTCTACAAAAAAATTGTTAGAATCGTAATAATATTGAGATTCCACCAAATTAAGACTTTATCATAGGATCTGATCGGTCAAGTCAATCTGGATCGTAGAAACGTATAATTGTATGATTAGAATTGATATTATGACAACCTTGGCCGTGGTGCTCTCGCGGAGGGGACCGATTGGGGGCGGCAAGGCGTGGAGGATTGAGGACGGGTGTGGCCGCCCAATGCCCCGATCTGGTGCGTAGGGAGCTAGGATGGGAGATCGAGGGTGGATTGAAGGGACTAGGCCTAGGGGAAGAAAGGAGGAGGTAGCTACCAGAAGAAACAACGAGAAGAGGGGAAAAGAAAAACATACGGGAAAATGAGAGAAGGAAAAAAAAAGAGGGGGGGAAAGGTGCTAAATTTAAGTAATTGCGCAAAATTGTGGACAAGTAAATTTTTTTGCGGGGGAGGGGGAGTAATTTCATTGATATTTTACATATACATTGTCACTGTCTCGTTAAAAAATTTACACCCCAGTGTGGGGTTCCTCGGTAAGGAAAAGAGTACATTAATTGCATACATGCATACATATCGGCTCTCGATGTTGAGATCCACTAACACCTGCGCGATCTCAGGATCCTCCAATTGACGTTGTTGCCGCTCATCTGCTTTCTGTCAATCCTTGAGGCAGGTGATTGCCTCTACTGTCTTAGACGTAAGGGACTATCTCATTTCTTCAATTATTTTGCCGATCATACTGAATGCCACCTTAGAAGAGACAATCGACACCAGAACGACTAGGACATCCCGTGCGAAATGGCACAACACCGTAAATATGTGATGGTTGTCCCTCCACCATTCGAGAAGCTTGACCTTCTCGCCCGAAAGGGTAGGATTGGTGGCTGCAAAGTTGTGGATGAGGAAGTGATTAAGTTCTGCATTAGAATTCCACCTTGTGGTTGTGGACGATCGAGATGAAAAACGGATTCCTCGCCTTCATCCTCTTCGACAAGTGGGATGTCCCGCTTCCTAGATGGTCATGCCGCTTGTTCCAAAGCATACAACTTTATCTCGTTGGTGTCATACCTTTTTGTAATACAAGTTGAATACTCGAAAGAGCTCGTCTTTCACATGGTTGAAAGTGGTAGATAAATCCAAACCGAGTGCCCCACTTATTCCCTCCATAGCAGTTTTCAATCCGTCCAACTTCTTGTGTGGATCAAAAATAGTAGCAAAACAATAGAGATGTGATACAAAACCAGCGGTGCAACGATAGGGCCTAAAGTGCATCATGTCTATATCTTGTAAATGACTCTGCAATTAGCCAAATATAATCGATCATTAAGCATGAGGTAAGATAGTAAACACCGGATAACTCGTTAGTTGCTTTGTAGAAAGAGTATAAAAATTCTCGAAAATGATTAACAATGGCCCAATCTGAATCAGTAAGTATGAAATCATTCCCTTGAGCATTAGCATTGACAAATATAGTTATAATATTTTTCATACCCTTGCCTTGCCCCCTAGTTGTGGGACACCCCCCCCTTCTTTCTTCTTGCTAAACATATCGAGAGAATGAGCGATAAAGAGCTAGAGAGGGTAGAAAAATTGTGGCTTGAATTGTGTGGTGAAAAAATAAAAAGAGATGGGGAATTTTATAGCCATAGAGAGGAAGAATATTGCATTTGCCCGTCGTCTCCTAGCCTCTACCACTCCTCTGCCTTCTTCCTCTGCTCCATCTTGTCACCGGAATGGGCAAGCAACGAGAGGGATGGAGGCATGGAAAGGGGGTCGAATCTTCTGCCACGCGTTGTGCATGCCGCTCGATTAAGCGTGGACAGCCGGGATCAACTGCATCGAAAGGGTGATAGAGGTGAGAGCCAGGACGTAGTCCTGGGAGTCGGAACTCGGAGAGAGGGAGAGAGAAGGTACGCTCTCTCTCAAAGGAGATGTGATGGGTGTTCACCGGATTCTCGGTATATTTTCCCCCCCTGTCAGGTCCTTTGAAAAATGATCGTACGCAGTGTGAAACCTTGTTCACATGGCAACGAAAAGGACATTTCTTTTCAGATTATAGCAACCAAAAGAATAACATGGTTGACTACAGCACCTACAAGTCCATCATCAGATTCACTTGGAAATGAGAGAGAGTAAAAAAGTGAAACCAATACTTCACGCCGAAGTGCTAGATAATGGGATCATCCAACGGAATAGTCCACCTCCATCCGATCAGCCTGCGACAAGTGTTGCGGTCGTTTTTATTACCAAGAGCAGGCCCCTAGGTGTAACAAGCCTTAGGTCACATGATGGGAATGTTTGCTGGCATTGTTTAAACTGGACAGCACATCAGAGATGAACCGATGTCCTAATTCACGCTGATTGTTATTACATCACAAGCAAACCTAGGGTCAACCGAAAGGAGCAGTCAGATAACATGAACTGAGGTAAAACACAGAAACCAACTATAGAACATAAAGCCATAAATCCGGGCCAAAGAAGGGAATGAGCCATAAAGCAGATAGCAATTGGTACAGCTGAAGCTTCATAAAACACAAAACAGAGGCAAAATGCTCCCTACTATAAATCATCCACCCCAACTGCTGATCCCAGAGCTTTCCAATAGGTGATTATCATTTCAGCAATTGTCACGAGTATATACGTGTAATACAGATAGGAACAGGATAACCAAAATGATAGCTTTGTGACATGAAAGCCTTAACCAAAATAATAGCTTTATGACACGAAAGCCTTCTACTTCCATCGACGACCAAAATTTGTGCCTAAATCACAACCCTACTGTTTTTTTTCATATAGGTTACTCGTGTAAAAGATCATTTTAAGATGCAAGCCTATATGCCAACATAAGTCAGATGCCCCCTGCTCTATCCATTTTCCCAGTGCTTAGCCATACCATTTTGGGTTCACTAGGTTGTTTCAATTCGATGCCTCTATTTAAAAAGGAGTTGTTTATCTTGGAAAGTGTTAAACTAAGAGGCAAATTGGTCGACAAGCTCATCCCATCTCATCAGTTGCAGCTATATTGACAAATCAGCATTGCTCGAAAGCCTGTATGAGAAACCAAATGGCAAACTGAGCAGGAAAGGTAGTTATGATCTTCAGTGACCACAGGTAAGTACTCACATGTGGTTGGGTTTTTTCGTTTGCAATCAATTCAAAATATACTTTCGGTGTTATTTCAGAAGTGATATTGTGCCTTTCACTAACTATCTTCCTGCAGAAGATAGATTGGGAACCAATTTTTTCATAGAATGTACTTATGTACTGCTGAGGTTCAGCCATAGGTTTTGCTTTTGCAATGTAGTTTAAATCTACCAAAAGCACTAAAATTTGCCTTTAGGTACCTTTATGTAGAAGCCGGATTGGTAACTAAAATAATGTAAGCAGAAAAATCATATAACATGCTCATTTCTACTACACTGCTAACAAGACAAAAGAATAAACTTTTATTTGAGAGCAAATTTGGTGCATGCTTCCCTAACAAGGAATGCATAGGGTGGATCCAAAGTACTGCAACTATCAAAAGCCTAAACAGCATACAGACCCCAGTCAGCCCACACATTAGGTAGAACTTACAGCATTAGACCTCAAAACTTCGACCATATTGCTTAATTCTCTTACAGAATTAGACCTCAAAACTTCGACCATATTGCTTAATTCTAGTTTTCAACAAGCAGATAAACTAAGTATCTCCTGTGCAGCTGTGCTTTCCCAAATGAAAGGGTGCAGATTTTAAAATAGCTATGGCCATTAATAGTTTGGTTGATACCATTCATTGATTTATGAATTATGATTTATGTAGTTTTCTTTTGGGAATGCATAGAAGAAGCAGTGAAGCACTTCAAGATAGAGAGCCACGGTATTTACTTTTCAAAGCTCACTGTGAAAGTGTACACATTACAATAGCTAATGATTAAACAACTTTAAAGCTTATTGGACATCCAGAAATAGAAGCTTAATGGCTCAGAGTAAGTAGAAGAATAATCAAACAAAACATGTTTTATGTTGTATTTTTTCCCTAAAAAAATTATGTTGTATTTGATGCAGACATTAAGCAGGTAGATGAATAAGCACGGTATTAATATCCTGAAACCGAATCAAAAGATAGAAGTGAATAAAAACTAGCTTCCTATTTACAGTTCTAAGTTACAGATTTGATATATCACTCACTGTAACAAACAAACACAGCAGATATTATCAACCAGCTTTTGAAAATGTACACCGATGTTTGAGAAACGGGTAGTCAAAGTTTCTAAACTAAAGAATGTAACATTTTTTTCAACAAAGAAAAGAGCAATCCCGCTATAAGTCGTCAGAACAATTGAGCAAAGGATCTTCCAGCAAATAAATAAAAGCATCTACAGTAGCGAGCACAAGCTTTACTCCTAACCTAACTCTGTAATATCAAGCGAGCTTTTACCTCTGAGGTTTGCACCTCCTCCTATGCCGGGTGAAGTCCAAACATACTTGTATATCTTGCCACACCCAGGCGTCGTGCATTTATAGGGCTTTTCCCGGTATGGATATGGAAATGCTCAGCCAGAGCCCATGTCGATTTGAAAGCCATACTGCAACCCTCCCATGGGCATGTGTAAGGCATCTCATCATTGTGAATGCTCTGGTGGCGTCTCAGATACTTGTGGGATCTGAAATGTCTGCTGCATGACTTTACCGTACACATGTTCTTCTTGTGGACAGAAAGCTCAGCTCTTGTCTTGAATGTCATGCGGCAATAATCGATGCCACATTCAAATTGTTGGATCTTCATCTTTTTACCGTTGTATGCAGCTGAATTATTCACAAGCTCTCTCTTTATGTCAGCAATTTTAATTTCTGTAGATCCAGCTGTTGACATCGCACTCTCGCAAGGACCAGCTCTCTCCAATGTCACCTTTTGCTCACATTGGCCATAGATGGCACCATCATCCATTTCAAATTGTTCTGCATTTACTTCCACCATCCCCAGCTTCCTTTTACCTCTGCGCCTAGCATAGCATATGATATCTGTTCTCGCTGATTTACCAACGCTTCTAGCCACTATGTCTGATACACATGAAACACTGGGTGTGTCAATACATCCATCATGTGGTGCTACTTCCTCAGCAGTTGGACTCTTGGCTCTTATAGGACCATTGCTTGTGGAATTTACGGAACCAACAAAGTCTGCTGCATTGTCTCTAGAAGGCTGCACTGTGCTGGCAACAGTCTCTCCTGCATTTCTAACCTGCACATCGACGATCTCCATATCGCAATCAGAAGGTCGTGGCTTGTCTAAAGCAGCATCACCATCTCCACAACAAGCAGGAGCTCCGCCAGTAACTTCCGGTTCTGCATCAGCTTTGTTAGCAATATAAGCTGCTCCTGTAATTTCCAGTTCAGCAGCCGTTTGCAAGAAAAGCTCCTCCTGTAACTTCTGGTTCCACAGTGCTTTCATTATCGAGGGAAGCAGCCCCTGTAACTCCTGGCTCAGTGACAGCTTCACTCACAAGAGAAACTCTCTCTGTAAGTCCTGGCTCAGTAGCAGCTTCATTAACAAGAGAAGCACCCCTTATAACTTCCATTCCGCTGGCAGATTCATTCACAAGAGAAGCTCCACTTGTAACTTCTGGCTCTGCAGCACCTTCGTCACCCCCAGTAAGTTCCGGCACAGTGACTATAACTGCTGCCTCAGTTGCAGCTTCACTCACTAGAGAAACTCTCGGAAACTTCTGGCTCAGTAACAGCTACATTAGCAGGAGAAGCTTCCCTTAAAACTTCTGGCTCAGTGATCGATCCATTCACAAGAGAAGCTCTCCCGGTAACCTCCGGCTCAGTGACAGATTCATCCACAAGAGAAGTTCCCCCTCCAACTTCCTGTTCGCCAGTAGCTTCATTAACAATAAAAGCTCCTCCTGTAGTTGTCGGCTCAGTAGCGGCTTCACTAACAAGAGAAGCTCCCCCTGTACCTTCTGGTCTCGCAGCAGCTCCACTAACACCAGAGACTCCCCTTGCAACTTCCAATCCCGCGGCAGCTTTACTCACAGGAGGTTCATCATCTATCTTGCATCCTTGAGCTGAAATCGTTAGCGGAAGATCAAAGAACACAAATTTGGTATATTAGCAAGTTATCCGCCCCCCCCTACATTCAAGTGATCCCAAGAATGGCAGTATAGTACCCACCTTCCGGAACAGGTGGTCGCTGAGCTAGGCCGATGCGCTCATCGCTCTTGAGCTCGGCTTCCTGCACCCGACCGGCAATGTGCCCTTTCTGCTTGATTGCGTTCGGAGCCACCTGCGATTCCGCCGAACAACCAGCCATGAGAATCCCCACTACCCCAGGCGAAATTACCTCCTGCAGAGCGACCGAGGCGCAATAATGCGGAAAGGAGGAAGGGAGAGGGGGGGATGGAATGGGATGGGATGGGGGTACCTGTGGGGCGGAGCAGCTGAGCTCGCAGAAGGCGCAATCGTCGGCGGCGGCGTGGAACCAGGAGGCGGTGGGCTGCGGCGGGGGAGGAGGGGCGGTGGAGGCGAGGAGGCGGGCGGCGTAGCGGCGGATGCGCATGGCGATGGCCGGGGAGCCGGTGGTGGTGGTGGGGACGGACGCGGAGGGTTGGGGAATTTGGAGAGAGAAATTTCTGGTGGTGGTGTGGGTGGCTTTCGCGTCCGGCTCCTCGTGTTGTGTTTCGTTTTTGGGCTCTCACTTCGGTTAGGGTTGCCTTGCCATAACCTGTGCCCTTCTAGTTTCTGTCTAGTTGCCTGGGCGCTCTCTGCCGTGTCTTCCGCTTGGTAACGATTAGTAGTAGTAGTTCTCTACTACTTTGCTGAATTTTTTTGTTGAAATAGCACGTTTGCAGGACAAAATTACGGAAGTAGCAACCCGCACGAGGAATTAGCAAAAAGGAAGCCTCGTCCGGTCGGTGACAGGCCGGATGGCCGCTCCAGCCGACACGACACCTTGTCTGGCCGGTGACGGGCCGGACGCCTCCACGTCACCCTCGTCCGACCGGTCACTCGTCGGATGTCGCCCGCACGCCCTCGTCCGGCCGGTCACGGGCCGGACGTCGCCTAATCACCCGTTAATTACCGTTAATTAGTTTGCGTTAATTAGCGTCCCGAAAAGAAAATCTGGAAAAATCCAACAATAAAATAAATTTCAGAAAAGCCAAGAAAATTCCACAAAAATCCTTGGAACCTGATAAGATTGAATAAAATAATTTTGAATTTAATTGAAGTTTATTTTAATCATTTAAAATATTTTTTATTTTTTAAAAATTCAAATTAAGCTTTAAATTAATCCAATAAATTACAACATTAATTAGTTAGCATTAATTAGAATTAATTAGCACCGAAAATCCCGACCGCCGAAAATATGCAACTTGATGTTTAGCAACATAGAAATTTGCAACATGAAAATTTGGAACTAAAAAATTTGCATCTTGCTAATTAATTTGCAACAGGGAAATGTTGTCACGGATATTTAGCTGCGTGACATGAAATTTAGCCGTGTGACATAAAATTAATTAGCAATCGTCGTTGTAAGTTTTGCAAATAGACATGAAAACATAATGCCGCAAAATTAATCTGTATTAGACGCGTGAGATGTTAGCAAATTAAATAGTTAGCAACCGCAAAATACATTAAATAGATAGCAAATTAATTAGTTAGCAACCGCAAATTACATTAAATACACAGCAAATTAATTAGTTAGCAACAGCAAATTACATTAAATAGATAGCAAATTAAATAGTCATGTAGCCTCCTTCTCTAGCTCGAGACAAAGAGTAAAGATAGATAGAGACACATTAATTAATTAATATATAATCTAGCATGTGGTGCAATATACTATTAAATAATATCATCCGCCCGCATTAAACTGATAAATTAACAAAGATTGTCCTATTTGATCGGGGTACACGGAATACAACATGGTTCACTCGTCTGAGCCACTGCTCTCTGCTGCCTGCGTCCGCGTCCTTGTTTTGCGTCGAGCGTGTCCCGTGGGATACGTAAGCCGATCCGAAGAGCGTCTATCGGATCGAATGGGGCACGGAGACCGTTGTATCTGCTGAGTGGGCAGAGGTGCACAAGTAAGGTGACTCAGCTGAGTCTGGTAAGCGTCGATGTCGTCCTGCTGAGATATGCCGAACTAGGAACCACTTGCAATGAAGTCACGAACTAGGGATGATATAATTTGTCGAACTACCTATATAGTAGCAATCAACTGCAGGTTTCTCTGTTTTTTCGTCTCATAGAGGTAATTGTCTAACATCACTGTAAACGTTTCTGTGAAGCACTCCACAAATTCTTTTGAACTGCCCAAATGGAGCGATAGTATTAATAAAAACCAACTTTTTGTGATGTCTTCCTTTCAGTTCTTTCAATCTGTCCTTCTTCATAGGGGGAGGTTCATTACTGATGTATATTCTTCCAACTCTTCTTCAGACGGACACTTCGGATCAGTTCTTGTTATAGCTTTTGGTGGTGGTGTTATCCACGGACGCATCATTTAAGCGGCCCTGCCTTGGATGCTACTAAATTATAGTAATATATAAACTCTCGCTTTCTTAACATGTATGGTCATTTGTGATATTGGGTTCAGACAGCTCGTGTCTGAAGTCCAGCCTATTAGTTAGACTACCTGTGACGTTTCTTTTTCATACCAATTTTTTTTCCCTCGTAGGCTCGTACAGATTAATTTACTCCGCTTATTTTGTTACCCTGCATTTGGACTCTGAGGGTGTCGCTCGCGGTTGCGATATATTTTAGAGAAAATTTCACTTTGAATCATATAATTTTATTATAGTTTCACTTTGCACCACTCTTAGTAAATTTTTTCACTTTGCACCATCTCTTCTTACTATTGACCATGTGTTGCACTTTACATCAAGGCAACGATTTAGCCGTCTTCTTCTATGCTCATCGACGGTGAACGACGACGTGGGAGGCTTCGGTGAGGCACAGGATGGAGAGGGGAGGTAGATAGAGCTAGGAAATGGGTCGAAACAAGAGAAGAATAGCTAGAGTATCGTCGACAGCGGCCATAGCAACGGCCTCGACGGCAAAACAGATTGCTCTCTCTATTTTTCGGGTTACTACCATCTCACCGGCCATATCTCGCTGCCGACAGGCTCTCTGCACGCCCCTTATGTTCCCCTTTCGCTGACAAGATGTTTTCTTGGTGCAAAATGAAATAAAAAGTAAGAAGAAATTGTGAAAAGTGAAAAGATTTACTAAGAATGGTGCAAAATAAATTATGGTAAAATTAAATGGTTCAAAGTGAAATTTACTCTATTTTTTATGAATCGATGACGGGAAAGTTCATCTTGGTTTCTGTGTTGCATTCACCCGAAACTAAGGAACTTTTGATCCTTAGTCGCAGTCAGTGAAGATTGAGATGGAATTGATGAATGATGATAGATTACTTTGGAGGATGCAATGTGCTAATGTGTCATGCATGACTAGAGATCTTAGCTGAGTCAGACAATCGGTAACCGATACACCGAATAAATTAAGGTCAGTTCACTGGGGCGTAGAAAGTAGAAACAGATGCGATACGAAGGACCAAACGGTGTGTACCTGTGACGTGTCTCTACGGTTGGAATCATTATGTGCCAGTTTTAGTTTTACAAGTAGCAGAGTGACCCACGCATTTGCACGGCTAGATTTGTTTTAAAATTTGTAGTGATAAATGATGTAACTTAGATGTCTTAAGATATATTTATGTATCTTGTAACTATTTGGATCTTTAAGATATCATAAACATTAGAAAATAACAATAGAAACTTGAAGAAAAATACAACTTGAGTAACGTAATTGAAGTATAAGCTTTAATAGAAGAAAATCATGAGTATTAAAGTTAACCACTCCATTATGTATGCATCATGTAGCTACATGTTCTTAACTCTTTTTCAAAATGTTTGTATGCATATGTACATTTGTTAATCTCAAGCAATACATTGATTATGTATGCAACAAAATTATCTTATTAGTTTACATGACATTAGAGTACTTTGCCCACGTATACACCGATGAACCATGGGTGACCTACCTTGAACTTATCTTCTCTTACGTCGATTGCTCCACCGAACCGTGTGTCTTCTATCTCTTCTCCCCGCCATAATTTTTCTGTTTCAACCTCTAAGAGCAAGCCCAATTATTGATCGATATCTCTCAGCTGATACCCCTTTCAATGCAATACTATACTACATAGTTATCTTCTACTTCTCTCCGATTACCGCTTAATAATGACCATTGTAACATCTACACATATATGCGTGCAAAAATCGTGAATCCCTGTCGGGACACCTATCACGCTCTCTCCAGTGGTCCCAAGCTTATTCCTTACCATTGTGCTATCTCTACTCCGAGCTCTTTGCTCCTTTGTTTCTATACGTCTATACTTCTATTTGTAGGATGCATGCATGTATATACACATACACGATGTTTTACATACCCGATGCCTTCTTCTCCTGTGTCGATCGCTCATCTTCTTCGACATTGTCCAACTCAACAGTATGGCTTTCTCACTAACTGCAACAACCTCCCATCTTCACTGATGTCAATATGCCCGCCTTAGTCGTTGTCTAACGATAGAGAGAATCTTCTCACCATCGTCAGTGACGCTATGTCACTCACCAACAATGGCATGCTTCTGGCAATCCGATGATCGCATATCGTCGATAGTTCGTTTTTAATACAAAGCTTCATCTCCTCTCTGTTATGTCTTCCCCGTTATTGAGTTTCTTTGTCCATTGACTTCTTTTAATAACGTTGATGCTCACCATTCGTCGTCATAGCACTTGGCTCCTTTGACTCTGATCTTTCTTTTCAACGGCTCCACCAAGCAACACGACATTGTCCTTGTCGAACAGCTAGGTGAGCAGCATGGAATTGTGCTCATTTTCGTCGCCGCTCGACTATTCGCTTTCTTGTGAATCAATGTCTTTTTGTAGGACAGATCAATGTCATTGCACTCTTTCGCGGTCTCCTTCGACACCATTCACGATATCCTCATTATAACTTGTATTTAATTTATTCAAAATTTTAGTTATTAAGATATTTTACTTTGGAATTCTTGTGAAAATAGAATTGCAAATTTTCTTTTATTTGTTATCCCTAATTTCAATTATTTTTTGTTGGAATTCGTAAACTAATCCAATTGTTAATTTTATTTAATTTTCTATGCGAATTATAGTTATTTATAGATTTTGCTTTGGAATTAGTATCGTAACTGAATGCTAATTTTATTATATTTTTATTCCAAAATCATTTTTGTTGAAATTTGTATACTAATCCAATTGCACTTTTTGTTTAATTTTTATTTTGAGTTATATTTATATAGAAATTCATATGGAAATAAAATTGATGATGTTTTTTCTTGAATTTTATTTATTTATTTTACTTTGTAATTTATATTAAAATCAAATTGCAAATTTTATATAGTTCATTTTATAAGTATATATAATTTTATTTATTTATTTTAAAAAATTATATATGTTTTCTAGGATTTTTTGTTTTTTTTTAAAAAAAAATTCATGTCGTATAGGATAAATGGCAAAGATTTTAACGAGATAGTCATTTGAATATTAATAAATTTATTTATTACATTTTAAATATGCTTGTCTCATTTTTTTAAAACTTTCATATGTATTTCTAAATTCTATAATTTTTTTTGCTTTTTTTGAATTTTCAAGCCTAACAGGCTAAGTGAGTCGGATTTGACCCGTCGAGCTAAACGGGCTCGGGCCGGCACGGCACGACACGAAAGGCCGTTAGGCCGTATCTGGGCTGCCTAACCGGCACGTGACCGGCACTGCACGACCCGTTTAGTTTGCTGGCCAGAATAGGTCATGGTTAAACAGGTTGTGCCGCTTATTTGGCCAGCTCTAATGCTATATGATTGAGAGCAGAACTGCGGTAGTTCACTCTCACTAGTCCCTACTTCTTTTTATTTATTTATTTATTTTTGAAGAACACACTCGCGCTACTTGTGAGTTTTTGTATGCAGGTTGTGGATGTTGTGATGAACAGATAACCCGGCAAGAGAACATCCGATCGGATGAATCAGAATCGGAAGGTGATGCTCGAAAGATGATGCACTATTTAATCGAAATGTATCTAATGGCCGATAACGAACGAATAAAATAATGGTTCAAATCTATCCAAAGGAATACAATGCTCTTGAATTTTTTGTAAATAATATTAATTTAAAAGATAATTTCAAAAAATAGTCGATTTTTTTTAAAAAAAAAAAACAGGAAGAATGGTGACAGGATGCTATTTACTGCCAGTAGCCGTTCCAACTCCCTGTCGCCATTTGGACTGGTGATTTGCTTTGAAGAGTGTGCAAATCGCCAGTTCAACTGGCGACAGAGGCTGGCTATATAAACCCCAAAAATCGGATGGACAATCATTTTAATTCCGGAAAAAAGAGAAGAGATGGAGAGAGAAGAGAGAGGAGGAGAGGGGAGAAGTGACATAGCAAAGCCCTGCCGGTTCATAGCGAAGGAGAGAGAGGAAGCGGATCAGTCGCCCATTTTGTAGGTAAATGTTTTGACAACTTTGTACATAAATTTGAAATTTGATAGGTTAGCAAATAAAAATAGTGACCTAGAATTCAATAGATTAGATAATTTTAGTTGTATTAAGTTTGATGTAGTACATTATTTTAGCTGTGTATAGTTTAGTTCATCGTATAGATATTCGTATTTTTAATTATTTTGTGTTGGCATTCAGTATACTAATCCAATTACTAATATATATATATATATATATATATATATATATATATATATATATATATAGGTGATTTTACTTTGTAATTCGTACCAAAATCAATATACTAATTTTATTTTATTTTTTATTCGAATTCATTGTTTTTGTTGGAATTGTATACTAATCCTATTACTATTTTAATTTTTTAATTTTGAATTATATTCATCTAGTGATTTACTTAGTAATTCGTATCAAAATTAAATTATTATTATTTTTATTTTTATTCCGTATTTGATTATTTTTGCATTGTACTTTGTAGGATCGATAATGACAATCGAGGGGGTGAATGATTGTATAAGATTTTACTCACCAAACCAATCGAACAGAGGACTCCAAGTAGGGATTACAGGATCACCCGTGAGCACAAATCACCAAAATCCTTCCACCGCAACTCTTAATCCTCATCGCCGCGAGACTCTAATCCCATCACCGCTAGCACACCGCGCACCCTTGACCTCACGATGCACGACAACCGCATACAAAGCAGTACCGCTAACCCAAACCTAATCACTTAATTCTATCCTACACGCCTTCGCTGTGTTCCGCACTTCACCATGTTGATGTAATAGAAAACAATGGGTAGATGAATAGTTCATCAAATCAATCAAGAAATCGATAATCAATTCTCATGACACAAAGCCCAAAGCCACCAAAACATATTTTGATTCACTAGTTCATGCTTGCACCACAAACCTCATCTAATTTGGAGATCACACTTATTTCCACATGCACGTCACAAGCACATGTGCACCACCAAGTCTTCACAACCTAAAAATCTCACGTACCTTTTCCTACCATCACCAAAGACACGCACAAAGCCCTAATCACGCCCACCACGCCTTGTACATCAACAAAAGCGCGGCCCTAATATCCTGTCTCTTCCGTAATAGCCCTCCGCCGCCACATATTATATATATGTATATATATAGCAGCCCTAGGACTCCACGAACGGCCCATTAGTCTTAAGGCCCAATACATGGGCTTAACACCTGGTCACAATTTAACCCAGTCCAATTTTAGACACCCTAAAATTGTCACGTGTCGTAGCCTCCGGACTACACATCCGTAGCTCCACCACACATCATCCAGCTTTGACCTTCACGCGCTCCAACTCGAGTCCGACCGTCTCCTCCAGCACCCTTGACCCTTCGAACCATGACTTTGCACCAAGTCATCTCCCAGTCACCGCCGTAGACCACGATCGCCTCCGAGTTACCCTGCACATGCAAAGACCGAAACACATCTTTTCCCAGCACAAGTTCTTTTCAACTTGACCGACATGAACCACACACGCACACACGCCTCGAATAACATTCGTACCTAACATTGTCAATTATTCATCACTAAAATATTCTAGTCCTGGACACATGGTCTAACAATCTCCCCCTTGATGAATACATTGACAATATTTCAAGATTGCATAATGAGTAATAGGAAAATGAAAAAGCTTCAAAACAGATATAAGTGAAGAACTGAAGCCTAAAAGCCAAAAAGCCAGAAAAACTCCCCCTTAACACAAGGAGCTGAAAAACTCCCCCTCAACACAAGGGAAGCAAAGCAAATTTCTCTTATTTTTTCTCCCCCTTTGGCAATATAATCATCAAGAAGCATAAAAAAAAAATCATTCTAAGAAGGAGCAATGAGAGTAAAAATCAAGAAGCTTTGTAGATTATCCAAGTCATTTGGCAATGATTTAGTAAATTAACCAAGCCATCTTTTTGAGTAGAGCTATCTGGATCATATAAAATCATATACCATATAGCAAAGTCAAGACAAGTCTTTTAGAATGATTAAGCAATTTAAATTTATGACAGGCATCTCAACAATGACTAAACAGATTATAAACACCACAAAGAGATATCATCATGAAAAGTTAAAGCCTAACAGTGAGACAAACTTTAAATCTAGATGAGCTATCAGTCTTATGTAACAACCTATTGCTCCACTTTCAATTCTTCTTTGCATGTGGCATGTTTGCAGCATACTTTTTTTCAAGAGTGGCATGCTTGAAGCATACTTCTTTTCGTTGGAGCACTTTTGTGTGCATGTTTTTTTTTAATACATAGACACGTATGGCATGCTTGAAGCATACATCTTTTCAATTTGTTTTTTTTTCAACTTTTTTTTAATTATAACATGCCAAATTGAGTGAGCATAATAGGATTGTAATGAGAGACATACTTGCTTCAAATCCAAGATTTAAAATAAGAATCACAAACAAGCTCATCCTTTTCGATGGACATCACAAAGTGATAACAATAATCAATCTAGTCAAAGTTTTCAGCCATGTCATGCTTTAGTTCTAATGTAGCAAATTAATTATAACCAGTCAAGAACACAGCTACACAGCACATGAATAAATATGATAAAGAAGACTCTACAACTCATTTGATTTCAATGGCTTGGACTTGAAAAATTGTTTGACAAGTATAATAAACAAAGCTTCTGAATTGTTAAATCACAAGCTCCCCCTCACAATAAGCCCATAGGATGCAACACACTCAACTCACTTTGCAAAAGAGCAAATCAAAATTCAAACTTATCAAGATGTAGAGCAACATCACCTTTTCCACATGGTCTCTCAGAAAGTGAAATCTCTTGGAAGCCATCAAAGAAAGTGAAGAACCATCAGGTGTTCCAATCAAGTAATGACGTAAAAGACTGGAACCAAATTAAGCTTATGTTCTCCGGCCTCGCCAGCTGTTCTTACATCAGATCACAGGAAATATCGGTCTCACAGTACTGGGGTTAGTGAAATAAGATTTAGGAATCCAATCATCGAGACACAATGAACAGGAGCAATAAAACTAGAACCATAAACACGTGATGCGTGCGCGCGATCGTAACACAATTATGTGAATTAAATCCCAAACCAAGACGTGAAGCGATTTAAAGTCATCATGAAAGTTCTCTAAAAACCTAGCTTGCGATTAGTTCTAGGAACTTCAAAAGGAGATGCACGTTTCTGTCTTAAAGCATTCAATCTTTTCTTTTTCTCTTTCTTAACACGCCTAAAGCAAAATTCATGCAAGTGCCCATCTCTACCACAATAGGTGCAATGAAATTTAACATAATCAATTCTTTTGAGATGATAAGCTAGCACCAACAACATTAGTAGAGGAGCTTTGCACAAAACCCAGATTTAAACACAGTTTGTTTCTTGGTTCGATTTTACTTCAAATTTTCCAGTTCAAGAAACTTAACAACCAGTAGGAGGATTATTCTTGGCATGCTCAACAAAATTAAATCCTAGACCTTGACTTTTAACACTCACTTTTGACTTGTCTAGAATCATGTTCAAATTTTTCTTGCCAAAAGAGAATCTCTCTAAAGTGTCCTTAAGATACTTATTTTCTTTAGCTAGAGTAGGACAGTGTGCATTTGATGATTCATTCACGCTTGCTTAGAAGCACTAGCTCTGAGCCAATCTTTCTTTTCAAAGAAACTCATTTATTTGTCTAGTCAAAGCTTCTATCTCTATTGTAAGTTTAGGACAGTTAGAGCAAGAAGCTATCTCATGATAAAGCAACTGTTGAATTGTTTCCTGAGAAGTATTGAGTCTAGCTTCTAGCAATTCACACTTAGAGCAAGTTTTAGTTTGAGCATATAACATACTTGACTCTAAACAAGTAGAACTAGACTTGAGTTTTTAATTTCATCATATGCAAGTTTTAACTTTTCATCACAGAGTCATGTGCTAGTCTTAACTCATCAAATTTAGTATGTATTGACCTAGGTCTCCAATTCGTAAAATAAAACTTGGCAAGACTCACACGATTCATCATCGTGAATAGAAGCTTTAAGTCTATTAATTTGAATTTAAGCTTTCAACAAGACTGTTATTTTCTTTTAGTTTCTTTTAGTCTTTTCAATTCAATAGCAAGTTTAATCAAACCATCTTCAAGCTCATCATATGATGGTCTTACCTCATCGGGATCACTGTCATCATCATCGTCGTTGTCGTTTCTTGCCATGAAGCACATGCCCGTAAAGTCGTTGTTCTTCTTTTTCCCTTTAGAATCATCATCGTCGTCGATGTCGTCGCAACTCTCATCCACATCACTCAAATCAAGATGCTCAATAGCCGATATGATCTTTTCAGCAAGCTTACGACGGAAATTGCCACCCTTGGTGTTGTTGTTCTTGGATGGCCGACGACGGTAATTCTTGTCTTCTTTTATCACCTTACCCTTGAGCTTATGACACTCCGACTTAATGTGACCTTGCTCACCACACTCATAGCACGTGATTGAATGAGAGACGTCACCTCGCTTCTTCATCCTCATATTGTTGAGTGCCTTGTATGCCCGTGAGGAGATCAACACCAAGTCTTCTTCAGGGAGCTGTTCGAACTGTTCCTCTGAAAAAGAAGACAAAGCGGACAAAGAAAAAGAACTCGACGAAGCAGCCTGCACGGGGTTAGTCACAAGTGCTAAGGATGAAGATTTATCGATCTTAGATGGCAAAGCTTCCATCTCATAGGTTTTCAATCTAGAGAAAAGATCATCCATGGTTAAAGTATCTAGATCGATAGTTTGATTGATTGTTGTGACAACCATCAACCACTCAGAACCTAAAGATCTCAAAATTTTGGTTGCATTATCTTCATCAGTAGGAATAACATTAACACCGCGCAAATTACTCAATATTTTCTCAAAACGAGCAAAAAGATCATCAATAGATTCACCATGCTTCATAGCAAAATCAGAATATTCTTTTTGATAAAGATTTTTACGCACTTTCTTAATTTTAGTAGTTCCCTCATGATAATCGCAAAGAGTCTTCCATATTAAGTGGGCGAATTAATATGAGCTACACGATCAAATTCTTTGTAGAAATCCCTTGAAATAACAAAGTTCTGAGCTTGGGCATTTAAATCAACATCAATTTTATTTAGATCAGTAACAATAACAGGAACCACATAAGGTCTAGAAACTTTATTCCACACATCACTACCTTGAGCCTCAATATAAGCTTGCATACGACACTTCCAAAAAGCAAAATCAGTACCATCTAGTATGGGAGGACGATTCGCATACCTCTCTGACGCCATAGCTACCTTGCTCTGATACCACTTGTAGGATCGATAATGACAATCAGAGGGGGGGTGAATGATTGTATAAGATTTTACTCACCAAACCAATCTGAACAGAGGACTCCAAGTAGGGATTACAGGATCAGCCCGTGAGCACAAATCACCAAAATCCTTCCACCGCAACTCTTAATCCCTTCATCGCCGCGGCACTCTAATCCCATCACCGCTAGCACACCGCGCACCCTTGACCTCACGATGCACGCACAACCGCATACAAAACAGCCGCTGCTAACCCAAACCTAATCACTTAATTCTATCCTACACGCACTGCTGTGTTCCTGCACTTCAGCCATGTTGATGTAATAGAAAACAATGGGTAGATGAATAGTTCAGTCAAATCAATCAAGAAATCAGTAATCAATTCTCATGACACAAAGCCCAAAGCCACCAAAACATATTTTGATTCACTAGTTCATGCTTGCAGCCACAAACCTCATCTAATTTGGAGATCACACTTATTTCCACATGCACGTCACAAGCACATGTGCAGCCACCAAGTCTTCACAACCTAAAAATCTCACGTACCTTTTCCTGCCATCACCAGCACACGCACAAAGCCCTAATCACGCCCACCACGCCTTGTACATCAACGAAAGCGCTGCCCTAATATCCTGTCTCTTCCGTAATAGCCTCTCCGCCACATATTATATATATGTATATATATAGCAGCCCTAGGACTCCACGAACGGCCCATTAGTCTTAAGGCCCAATACATGGGCTTAACACCTGGTCACAATTTAACCCAGTCCAATTTTAGACACCTAAAATTGTCACGTGTCGTAGCCTCCGGACTACACATCCGTAGCTCCACCACACATCATCCAGCCTTTGACCTTCACGCGCTCCAACTCGAGTCCGACCGCCTCTCCAAAGCACCCTTGACCCTTCGAACCATGACTTTGCACCAAGTCATCTCCCAGTCACCGCCGTAGACCACGATCGCCTCCGAGTTACCCTGCACATGCAAAGACCGAAACACATCTTTTCCCGGCACAAGTTCTTTTCAACTTGACCGACATGAACCACACACGCACACACGCCTCGAATAACATTCGTACCTAACATTGTCAATTATTCATCACTAAAATATTCTAGTCCTGGACACATGGTCTAACATACTTAGATGGACTCTTATTTCTATATTGTACTTGATATGAATTTTTTCGTTTAATCTAGATCATTATAATCTGGACCTACCATAATCAACGGTGTAGATGTTTCTCTTTTTCCACTGATTAACGTGAATTTTTTAGTTCCTGAGAACGAACACGGTGCCTTTTTTTTTATATCGTTTTAATAATATAACAGATAGATAGATCCTATCGTAGCTTGCACGTTTTCACCACTCTTCTGCCGCCGGCTCGTCGGTTGATCGTCCTCGTCCACCACCGGCTGGGCGCGCGACAGGCGCCTCGCCACCTGCTCCGGCCCACCCTATTGACCCAAGCTTTGGTTGCGCCTGGCCGCCGCGCGAGCCATGCGCCCCGCGGGTGAGTTGGAGATTCGGTGGAGGAAGAGCCGCGTGCGCGCGCCGTGGGGCTCAGCTGGTTGCACCAAGGATTTTGGTATTTTGCAACGCTGCCTGCCGCGGCGCGAGGCTACGTACCACCGTGCGGTTAATTGCCAGCGCGCCGCGCGTCGCCGCCGCCGCCGTACGTGCATCGCACGATCGACCGCAAGCCGCGCGCGCGCGCTACACCGCGAGTAGCAAGCTGCCGTTTGCGCGCGGGTCGTCCCACTGTCGCACGCGCGGCCCCGCGCCGCGGTGAGAACTGAAAGGGCCACACGCCCAAATGGCCAATATAATAGTGTCGCTAATTAACAACGATCGTTAGCGTGGCGGCGTGTGGGCAATTGATTGTGTACGGGGACATGGACAATTGCACTTTTGATATGGCATATGATTCATCTGCATGGCCTACAAAATTACTACTTTTTTTTTTTTGAGGTACGGACTTACAACTGCGATATGAATAAATACGAGCTTGCACATTGTATGTTAGAAATTTAGGCATTTTCATGGTCAATCTAATCCAGAAATAAAACATCAGCAGAATTTTGATGACATATATGTGCATGTGTATATTGCTAACAAAAGCTACAGATGCAAGAATGACATACCTATCGATACCGCAAATACACAAAATACGGTAATAAGAGAGTTTAGAGTGTACCCAGCGGAGGGTCCCATGCCGAGGGCATCGGAGGCTCCATTCGCACGAGTCATGGTGCGTTGCTCGAAGTCGTGGATCACAGTTGGTGCAGGATGATGTTCGCAGTGCAGTCCCACGAACGGTCACCAGGAAGACGATGTCGTAAATCGACGAGGAAGAAGACGTAGGCGATGTGGACGAACGTTCGTTAGGAAGAAGACAACGGCGGCGTGAACGAGCAGTCGCTGAATCGCTCCCCAAAAACCTAATCGCCGCACACCCCGTGCAAGGTTCGCAGATGGACGATGGTTCCGGAGGCACCTGCTCACCCGTTGCTCGCGGCGCGCAGAGGAACGAGTCGGGAAAAACGAGCGGTGAAAAGTGGTCTCGGATGTGAAGCGAGAGGACTTGAACCGACAGGAGTTTCCATTTTATACTCGCCGCCGGGAGAGAAAAGGTCACGAGGAGCTCGGGAGATGGAGACACGAAGAGACGGAATCGACGCAATCAATTCGCCTCCACCATAAAAGAGAGAAACTCCGTAATTATGTGGATTAAGTGCCACCATTCACGAGAAACTCCGTAATTATGTGGATTAAGTGGCAAATTGATCACGCCCGCTCGCCCGCTTCGCCGCCGCCGCCACGCCCACGCCACGCCCACGGCCTCGCCCGCCGTGGCGTGGCGCGCAGCGTGTGGCACTTTTGTGTTCTTTTCTCAGCTTCTCAATAGAGATGGATAATTTCCAACCATATAAGCTAAGTTAACGTTCAGTCAAATTCCCGTACGGTATTAAACCATACAACGCTTATTGTTACGGACCGTAAAGTTTTATTTGATTTATTAAATATTATATGGGCCAAGCCCATAATATATCCAACATTGTAGCTAAGAATATACTCTACGTGTAGGTACTAGGTAGGTCATGTCTAATCCGCACTTCAGCAGCTCATGTACCTTTTTCTCTATCCGTACTTTACATGAGTGAAAAATAAGATGTGTTTCTTAGCTGGATCGAAAAGTTGAATGCTCAGTTAGACAAAACCAAAAGGAGCTCAGTACAGCTCATTTTTGTTTCTATATGATCATCCAACTTCCAATTGTCACTTGCATGCTTCCATGCCAACGAAACGAGCATAATGCCCGGCCCATTTGATCAGGCCAAGTGCAACGTGCTTTCAGATCAGTCACAGTCATTTCAAGGCTTCTGTGGCAATTTTGCGGCCGTGCCAACCTGCATTTTTACTTTACCACGCCGTTCCAGTGTTCCACCGATTCGTCCGTCTCGGCGGCGCGGCGCGGCCGGTTTCATCTCTCAAGTCGCTCGGCCGGCTTCGGTAGTTCGGTGGAACTGAGACTCACGTACGTGATCCGCATATAAATCTACACGAACTGTCCTCCTGCTCGTTCCCGTACTCACGTCGGCCGCGCCGCCGCTGTCATCTCATATCTCCCTTCTTATCTTCTCTCCCCTCTACGCGGAAGCGAAACTTCTTTAGGTTTAAGGTGTAGAATAAAAGTGTGCTGCAATTATTATTGTTTAATTGTGTCAACGGGTCTTGAACTCAAGACCTTTCAGCTCTGATACCATATTGAGTTGTATGCATGAATCAATTCACCTAAAAACTTAAATTGATGAAGAAAAATAGATAATTTACTTATCCTTTAACAGTTTGAACGACTTAGTTGAGCCGGGAGGGGAGGCGGCGCTGCTGGAGGAGTTAATAGATGCGTACTGGGAGTTCCATCACCAAACAAATGAGCCTCACCACTCCCAAAATTGGATCGCAAATGAGATTCCCGATCACGGCCTAGCCTAGATCATGTTGAAATTGGATCCCGGACGGAATCCCCAAGGAAGGCCCCGGCCATCTTGGAATTGGACCCCGGACTGAATCCGCAATGACGCCCAGGCCACATTGAAAGTTGAAATTGGATCGCTCCGACTCATGTTGCTACAATCCCATAATACGAGACCCACGAGATTTCCGTTAAGCTCCCTCCCTGGGTCTGTGTGTTCTGCTTCTGCACCTTAAACTTCAAGCTGTTCAGCATTCTGAATTCTATCCACTCAAAACAGCAACAAAAAGAACATTCTTAATTCTGATATTTATTGTATCAGATGCCTTCATGCTCTGATTTTCTCTTCGCTCTGATTTTCCCCCTCCTCTCTTCGTCCACACCTTAGCTTAGTTCGCACCTACCCCACTTGTTTAACCTCCTGGACACTTGCTACTTGCTAGCCGTCGCCCGTGTTCTTGTCGTGGAGGACATGTACACGTACGCATGCTTTGCATAATGCAGATACAGGCGCGAACGTGCATGCACACAGAAAAGAAATTAGAGAGGAAACAGACAAACGGGGCAGTCAGAAGTGCATTGGCGCGTACATTATCTTATCACCCCATTGATGCAAAAAAAAGAGTAAGCGTTTGCACGTACGGAGACGCTCGCATCATTGCATAAAGCCATAAACTAGTCAGGTTACGTGCAAAGTATTTCTACTCCGCTTCCATGGGCTTGTTTATTGCGGGTCAGTAGAGTAGCCGTGGAGAATTTTTTTTCTCTGCAAAGCTGGCGCACTTGAGGTGAGCTTTGCAACAACCAAAATTGTTTAAAAATTAAGGACAATCTAGTGTCCTTAATCATGTGTCATAATGCCCTGGGCAATGAATCAAGTAGTAACAAAGCTGCATGCGACCAAAGTCTGGAGATAATGGTTCCCAATGTTGTCATTTTCATCACTGCAAATTAAGTGCAAAAGTACTAGTATAACCAAACTCTGTACCATTTTGTTGGTTTTAAGTTTTAACGGAGGCATAATCGAAAGCGACGTGTGTAGCTCAGTTCGTGTCGGGATTGATCGACCGTGTGATGTGACCTACTGATAATACCCCGAAATTTTGTGCAACAAACAAGCACTGGTGTACCGAACGAAAGGTGAAGCAATAAACAAAACGAGCAAACGGACACGAAACGGAGCCAGAAAAGAAAATGCAGAGTCCACGTATGAGGCGGCCCGAAACTCTTCGAAAGTATGCGGCAATCGGCGGACAAAAGGCGTCATGGCAGCTGTTTCTTTCCGTCTTTTCTGCGTCCCAGCACGGCCTGAACCACTTTGGTCGAACTCATCACAACTTGACCAGCAAACTTCTCCGTTCTAAAATGACCTGATTCTTTTCCACCTCTTGTGCACATCTTGTTCGAAAATTTGTTCAATTCCTCACAACCTCACGTACCTTATAAATCATGAAGTCCACAAATTTTGTATCTACAAGCTAGCTCATGTACTGACACTTATAGTGTCAATGTGAAATTCAGTTGTAGCTCATAGCCAGTTTGCATAAATGGTTACAGTGTCAATGTGAAATTCAGTTGTAGCTCATAACCAGTTTGCATAAATGGTGAGCATAGATATTCCTCTTATGAAATGTGTGGGCCATAAATTATTCAAATTAACAATATTGAGAGGTTGATACGCAAGAGATGCTCTTCTTTTATTTTTCTTTTACGAAATTGATATTCAAGTATTTGGTGTCCTCAAACTACACACACGAGTCCCTCGCTCTCCTGTACATCATGCGCATTCTTCTCTGGCCTTGTCCCCTCGCAACCTTGCAGCCCTTGGCGTCTCCTCCTCTATAAAACTCAAGACGTACTATTGCAGCTTGAAAGCGTCGTAAGCTAGCTGTAGGTGCAACGATCCCTTGACACGACCATGGCGTCCTCTGGTGGTGGCGGCGCGCCGGGCTCGCCGTGCGGCGCTTGCAAGTTCCTGCGGCGCAAGTGCGCAGCCGAGTGCGTCTTCGCGCCATACTTCTGTGCGGAGGACGGGGCGGCGCAGTTCGCGGCCATCCACAAGGTGTTCGGCGCGAGCAACGCGGCCAAGCTGCTGCAGCAGGTGCCCCCTGCCGACCGGAGCGAGACCGCCGCCACCGTCACCTACGAGGCGCAGGCCAGGCTGCGCGACCCCATCTACGGCTGCGTCGCCCACATCTTCGCGCTGCAGCAGCAGGTACGTAGCCGCGCCCGCGCCCGTCCGGTGCGCGCACGGGCGCATGCATGTATGCATGAGATATAGTCACGCGGCAAAGCAATCAATTATACGAGCCTTGTGCGTGATGGTGCAACGAAACGCGTGCATGTAGGTCGCGACCCTGCAGATGCAGGTGGCGCAGGCGAAGACGCAGGTGGCCCAGACGCTGGCGGCGGCCGGCGCGCAGCTGATGGGCAACCCTCTCCTGCAGCAGGCGTGGCAGATGGATCCCGAGTCGATGTCGACGCAGAGCTCCGGGTGCTACAGCGCGCCTCGCTCCGACGGATCATCGCTGCAAGAGATGTACTGCTTCGGCGAGCAGGAGGAGGGCAGTTACTCAAGATGATTCATTCCCCTGCGCGCGAGACACGGCACCTAAAAGTTTCTTCTTGATTTGCAGCGTGCCTTTTGCTTTAGTTCAGCTCTGGCGAGCTTAATTTGGTGGGAGAAATGTACTATTGCCGGTTTCAGCTGTAAAGGGTGCTTGCAGCTGATCATGTGTTTGGGATCAAGAAAACTCGTAATTGCATATTGTCGAAATGGATTAGTTAATAGCCATTCCTGAATACGATAAAACTTTGATGGGGCAAACTGGTAAAGAAAAAGCAGAAACAGAGTTGCCAATATTTGACGAGGCTGGCACAAGAGTGCGGCTTGCTTGATAGGCTAGCCGCTGGCTAGAGGAGTGCAAGGACAGGGTTGCCACTGATTCAAGTAGACTTGAGCAGGTTGTGCTCTAGGTTGGCTCGTGCCCGGCTAAAGCCTGATTGCACTGGATTGGCCATGAAACCATGTAGCCAGGGGAAAAGTTTTTTACCTTTTAAAGGGGCATCCTCCTATCTCATGTGCCGTCTTTTTTTTATTTTAGATTTGTACTACTTTGTTTTTTTACAGTTTTATCTATTCTCCAAAATATACATGCATGAATCTCAAGGTAAAAGGGGATAAATTGGATGTCAGATGAGATAGAAGGTGTCCCTTTAGAAGGTAAAAACCCACCGCTTGGACCGCACTTGCCTGGCAGGTTTTAATTGGGTGCGTTTAAAATGTTAATGTTAGTTTAAATTGTCTAAGTAATGGTTCAAAGGTGAGGAGGTATTAATAGAATTTTTTTTCCCGAGCTCGCACAATCCAACTAATCATGCCGGTTAAATCGTGCTCGGACCTAGCTTAATAGACCTCAGGCTTAAATCGCACCGAAGTTTTGCATCTAAATCACTTCCCATGGTAGAAAAATAACAAGCCGCTAGGCTGGAATTATTCGCACATCTATTTGCCACATCATAAACAGCCACCTCTGTGCGAGAGGGAAGACTATTTTTTTTCTCTATCTTCACAGTTCACACCGTAGATCTCACATTGGTTAACAAGAAACCGATTCAGATTGGAACTCCAATTTACATGCTGCATCAGACCATTTTGGAGTGCCCAAGTACAGTACTGTTTCCTTGCCCTTGCATGTGCTAGCTGCTGGAACAGTCTTTGAAGATATGCTCGGCCTCTTCGATTACCAAAATCTGACGATAGATATCAAGTTAAAATTCAGGTATCCATATTAAATTATCTGGCATTTCTAGCGATTCAGATTACTTAGGAACATCTAGATATATATAAGATTGGTTTTGTGAAATTTCCTAAACGTAATTAGATATAACTGTCTCAAAAAATCTCCACAATGTGAGGGTAGCTTCTTAGCCTGTGCCACTATAGAACATCAAATGCCTTCCTGCAACTTACTATGCTAGATCGATTTATATAAGATACTGAGAAGAGGGAACGATATGGGAAAAGTTATGCATTGTACTTCTTCACTGTTAAGACAACAATGATTGAGGCTTTCATTTCCAGGTAGGATAGGTTAAGATAAAGCTTCTTGTCATGTTTGTGTTGTAAGGATGCAAAGTGCCATCTCTTTTATATTTGTTTTACTTTTCCATGTTGTTGCATTAATTCAATGCGTAGCTCCTCTGTCCATGTATTAAAGGGGGAAAAACACTATGTGGAGTATATAACTTTAGTTTATCTGTAAACAATTTTTTATTACTTTAGTTGACCTGTTTCTGGTTTTAAAGCACCAAAAGGAAACTGCACTTTATGGTTATTCTCACTTCATCGGTAGTGGTCATAAAATGATAGTACACTTATTCCTAGCAAAGTGAACTTTGTGTTCCATTCCTCAGAAAATAAACCGGTATAATCTACGCAAACTAGCTATAAACATTTGTGTATTGCTAAATAGGTTGATTTACTTGATTACGAATGTCTTTCTTTGCTTCCATCAAAACAACTTGCGCAACACCCGGACGGTCTCTACTATTTCAGGTGGATCACATATGATTTGCAGAGACACAGGACATGCATGGCATGTGATTTTGAGGATCATTTCCGTGTTTCAGTGGCGTAAGCTGATCCAGGAAAATACTCTTAATGAGAACATCAATACCAAGCCTATAAATTGATTAATTGCTCTTGGTGCAAGTAATTGCACTTATCTAGTTTAATTCACGTACGCTTTGTTATATTGATCACACAATATATTTATCTTGCGCATTAATTGAGCCCCATCTGTCTTCTTCTTACACTTATGTCTTGCTTGTTCCATTATTTCGTGACATTGTCGTGACATTATTAATTTAGAACAAAAAATAGCCTGACCTCACAAATTATGTTTTAATTGATCACTACCTACTTTGAAGGGACAGACAAATATATGAAAAGAAAGAAAGAGAATCTCATACCTATCTAAATTAAACTATTGGAAACTTCTATCAATATATACAGTCCTCAAGAAAACCTCCGAAGAAGTTTCTATCAATTATACTGGGAAAATGGCATATATGTGACACTAGTTTGGAGGATTATAAGCTAGGCATTTTTTTTAAGGATGAAGCTGATCATGATTTGGCATTCTACTACAACGTACATCATCGCATGTCAGAAGCTAGTTAGCTAGTTGAATCAAGTAGAGAGATTTTAGAAAGGCACTAGGATGCTTTCCATACAAGAGTTGCAGAAGTAAATGAAAATAGTAGTCTAGTTGGATTTTCACATGTGTGGCCGTGAATCCGTTGTCTGTCACTATGTTGGCTGCTATATTACTACTGTGTAGTTGGTTCTCCTCTCTTCGCAATACATTTTCTGGCATGACAAATCAAATCTCTTATGTGCAGACTACTGCAGTTACAAATAACTCGAGAAGAAAACACATTCTCAAACAGAGATAGCACCATGATCATATCAAGAAGAATTTTTGCGGCCTAATTAATTAGGTTTCTACAGTGATCATATATAGATATATCAATGCACTCTCACACCCCTTCTGAATTATTACTAGCAGAGATTGCTCGACCCACGCTTTAAAAATGTTGGGACTCAGGTCACGATACCCCCATCGGCTTTCACTATACGCGGATGATGCCGCTCTCTTTCTGTCGCCTGTGGCTTCGGATATAACTGCAATACGCATCATCCTGCGTATCTTCGGTGAAGTGTTCGGTTTGAAAACTAATATAGCTAAGAGTTCTTTGTCCCCCAATTCATTGCGCTCCTCATCACCTTCAGCTCATTGAGTAGGAGTTAGACTGTCCACTAGTGCAACTTCCCTGCAAATATCTAGGGCTGCCGCTTTCAGTGCGTAAACCTGTCAGGAATGATTTCCAACCACTTATAGATAAGATTGGCACTCGGTTGCAATGCTGGAAGACTGCTTTGCTCACTCAAGGGGGCTGGTTGGTTTTGGTACGGTCAGTCTTAACGACGCTTCCAGTCTACTCCTTCATGGCTTTGGAGCCTCCACTTGCGGTAATCAAAGCAATTGACCAGCGCCGACGGGCATTCTTGTGGAAAGGAACATAGTTCGTGGCTGGCGGTCATTGTCTCGTTGCTTGGGCGGCTGTTTGTCGACCACTTTAGTTCGGGGGATTGGGTATCCACAACCTAAGGCTTCTTAGTCAAGCTCTTCGGTTGCGGTGGCTTTGGCTCCAACGATCATGGGGAGACTGGCCATGGCATGACCTCAAGGCTCAGTACAGTAAGGCAGAGAGTGATATGTTCCAAGCTTCGCTTTTGGTTCATTTGGGAAGTGGGGACCGAATTTTATTTTGGCGGATCGGCTTGATGGGCAAAGTATATGTTCCATTAAGTCGGTCCCCTAATACCAAAAACAAGCGCACGGTCCGAAGCTTTGATCAATGGCTAGTGGATTGAGGACATCTCGGGGCTCGGACGCGCTTTGCGTTAGTGGAGTACCTTCGCTATGGATTCATAAAGGCATTCCATAATCCATTAATCAGTGCACTTGAATTTCAAAATGATATCAATAACCCGTTGCAAAGCTAAGCATAATAGTCGTGTCTAACCAACCCACACTGGTACTATAATAATTACTAACTAGTATTATCCAGCCTAGGGTGACAAATAATCATGGCATACGATTATAAATGGAATAATTGACAAATAGGTGGCATAACTACCCCTCTAAAATAATAAACATTTGATAATTTAAAGTTGCATGCAATAGTTTGAAATAAGGTAATTTTGTAAAACTGGTTTCAATATGATCAATGTCCAACTTGCCTTGGAAAAGTTTCTAGTCCTAGTCTTGATCAACTTCAACTATCGCACGCTCCGGTTCCTCAACGTCTACCCGTAAGAGACAACGGAAAGCAAATAAATAAATAAACAAAAATTTTAAAAAATATAATAAAAATCCAGGAAGGCAGGGTTTGATTTTATATGAATTTAAAAACTTAAATGAGCTCAATCAGAGTTCATATGAGGGAGAACGAACTTCTAGAATTGGCTCTGGTGGAATAAATCGGGAAAATAACAAAGGGGAGAGAAAAAAGAGACGGACATGTGGGATCAAGGGGATATTTTGAGAACCTTTATTTTAGAATTTTGAAAAAAAAGGCACACGGACTGACATGTGGGGTCACTATCTATAGACCAGGTTCACAAGTCCGGCTCACGGGTTCACGGTGAACTTGGTCTACGGAACGGTACTAACATGTGGGATCCACATGGCATAGGCTCGGTTCACTGTGGACTTGGTCCATGCAGTTTGGATCTAGGGTTTGGGTGATGGGGCGGCTGATGCGGCGGATGGTGCTGACGCGGTGTACACGTGGCACCGAGGTGGCGTCCACGATGATGACACATCGACGGCATCGCTCGGGACCCAATGGTCGATGGTGGCAGGATTCACGGTGGTGTGTGCAGAGGGGTTCGTTTGGATGAGAATGAGGGCGGCGAGGTGAACATGGTGATGCGGATGTCGCGATGGGCGACAACTGACGACAAGCGGTGGCACCACAGAAGTGACGGCGACAACAAGGGACGACACATTAGCAACGGGAAGGTGTGCACGAGGTAGAACGCGGAACGACGATCCCAATAGTGTGGACAGTGTTGACAGAGACTCACTGGTGGCGGCGGAACTAGATGGCGAAGGGGCGGCGGTGGAAAAGAGTAGATTGATGATATCTCTATGAACATGGGACAAAAGAGGTGGGATGGGTACATCAGGATGAGGAGCAGAAGATGACAGGAGTGGAATCTTGATTGGCTCATCGATGTGATGGGGAGCACGACAAGTTCATTTCGGCAGCGGCGGCGGCGCACGGACGGAAGTGAAGAAGACGACATCGCTAGGGTTGGCGGTGCGAACGACGAAGAATCCAGACAGCGGTCGACTCAGACTCGAGTTTTGCGTGGAGATGTAGAACAGTGGCGGCGGGTCTACCTGTCAGTGACGGCACGCGCGACGACACGTGGCGCACGTGGACACATCACGGTGGCGAGTGTGTGCTGGGTTGCGCGACTGGTTTGCACGTGCGACGACGGCTAGGCCGACTGGGCTGGAGAGAGAGAGAGAGAGAGAGAGAGAAGTGGGTCGACAGAAGAATTGGATCCACTTGGCCTTCCGGATTTTAAACATATTTTTTATATAGGCAAATAGAAATAGCCAAGAAAAATAGCAAATGCACTCAAAATTTTTTGGAAAAATACTTTCAAGCATAGGGAACTCAAATAAAGTAGTTTTAGATTGATTGATGTTTAGATTAATCATATTAAATTACTTTATATTTAGAAAGTCTCGGTTAAGCCGTAATTAAGCGAGAAAAATTTGTGAAACTTTTTAGGGAACCTAAGCTACACAAAAATATTTTCAAACTCAAAAATTAGGATGTTACAAACTCGCACATATATTACCCAAACTCAAGTTCAAAACATGATCAGGAATTGAGGATATATATATGTCTATATATATCTTGTGATATATTCTGCGCTACCAGTAGTTCTTAGTTCTTACGAGCGGTTAAGGTAAGCATAAGCAACGCTCTGCAGGTCCTCGCAATCTTGGTACCCCGACGACGACCTCCACCCGCTGTCCTCCACCCCGAACGACGACAACTCCGCCGCGTCGATGGCCGCCGCCTCCGCCTGCCCGTCGTCGACCGCCGCTTGTTCAAACGCATGATACAACGACTGCTGCATGTAGTCCGAGTCTGACCTGGCTAGCAGCGCGCTTATGGACTCGTGGCCGCCATTGCTGTACGCGCACTGCTGCGCGGAAGGCGCGCCCACGAGGCCTCCCCCATTGCCGTTGCACCACGGGTAGCCGTACCCTAATTGCTCCGCGCTGCTCATGTAGCCGCCCTTAGCGTCCTCCTGCACCCCTTGCCCTTGCGCCGCCTGCGCCTTGAGCGACGCCAGCTGCGCCTGCAGGGTCATCACCTGATCGATTGATACATAGTCACATCAAGATCAGCAAACCACGCATAATACGAGTGATTGATCAACAGGAAACGCAGCGTTGTGTTGATGGATGGATCACGCACCTGCTGCTGGAGCGCGAAGATGTGCGCGACGCATCCGTAGATGGGGTCGCGGAGGCGCGCCTGCGCCTCGTAGGAGATGGTGACGGCGGCCTCGGGGCGGTCGGCGAGCGGCAGGTGCGCGAGGAGCTTGGACACGTTGCTGGCGCCGAACACCTTGTGGATGGCGGCGAAGTGCGCCGCGCCCTGCTCGTGGCAGAAGTAGGGCGCGAACACGCACCCGCGCACGCACTTGCGCCGCAGAAACTTGCACGCCCCGCACGGCGACCCAAACCCCGCCATACTTGACAAGCTGAAACTCGGATTGCTCGGTGATTTCCGTGCGTTTCTCTGATCTTGTGGCGCGGCGAGGTGAGCTGTGGAGTGGTGCAACACCAGCTGCATCTCGCTTATAAGGAGAGGAATGGTGTAGGAGGGCTGGGGATTAGGGCCTGGGGATTAAATAATTCAGCTGTGTCCCCCCAGTGGCCAACCGGCTCCATTATTTTGAGCTCCCAATCGCGCTCGCCTCTTGCCGCTAAATTCTATGCCATTTGTGTGTAGTTGTACTACGTTTACATGGAGGAGCAGGAGCTACCATTCTGCAGCCAGTCCAGGGAGGGTTACCTATTGGAACAGAGGACAATGGGGCTGGGTCATCTGGGTGCAATTGTGTATATATTTTTTGCTTAGAGTTTTGGTCTGGTTTAGTTTAGTTACTTTGCCTGCTTCTGCAATGATTTCTTTTGTGATTAGTTGGGCTCGGTTGCTGCGCGACTAGCGAACACAGTTCAGTTGATAATTTGGGGATAAACGGGTTTTTTTTTTATTTTTAGATAATAGAAGAGAAAATCTCTCCTGGCCTTATTTTATTAAGAACACATGTATCACAATGACAAAAAAAAAGTTAAAAAGTGGCTAGGAGCCTTATAATCGAAAGATGATTGGCAATGAAACTTAATCAATACAAATTATGTGACTAAACCATCACCCATGAAGATTTAAGATTTGCTTCGCCGCAAACTCCAATCTAGCGCTGTCAACTATCATTACCTCATTCTAAGGTAATTTTTGTAAATTTGCTCAAGCACTCAGCTAGTACACACTCAAAAAGATAACCTACAAGGGATTAGTGATAGTCTTTTTATCAAAAACAACATCATTCTGACATAACTAAATAAACCAATATAAGGTACTAGCTTCCATTAGGAGTTGTGATTTTAATTTTTTTTGAATACCGGCTAGTCAATTCCCAAACAAATGCACTATACTCACAGGAGGGGATAAATTAAACACATATTGAGCAGCCCACTATGCAAGATGTGCAAAAGGGCAATCAATAAAAAGATGTTGAATTATTTCCTCTTTAGTACAAAAATAACATCTTTTGCTTTCCCTCCAATTTTTTTAAATATGTTATCTTTAGTTAATACCACCCCCTCTTTTGAAATACCATGGGAATATTTTCACTTTTAACGGGATTTTAATGAACCAAAAAAATGCATAATGGGAGCTTGATTTGTTCCAATTAGGGCCCTACCGAGAAAAGTCCAGACTTATTAAGATTCCACCTTAAAACAACTTCTTGAGAGCTCAATGTTAGATTAGCAATTCTCATAATTAACTCATTCTAAGCATGTAACTTAGGTCCAATAATAAATCTTCGAAAAGAAATATATAGATGATCTGATCTCAGTACATTTGCCACTGTATCATTCTTTCTCCTCACCATATTATAGAGAATTGGATATTGATTTTTCATAGGAGTGTCTCCTAAACATATATTTTCTCAAAACCTGGTTTGCATTTCATTTTTAACCTGGAATGAACCAAATCGAAGAAATTGGTTTTTAATTTTCATAAGACCCGACTAAAACTGGGAAGTCCTAGGTTTATTAACCACCTGCGAGAGACTCTTGCCATCCAAATATTTCCTTGTTAGCAAAGATTGTCATATCCCTTCTTCATTAAACAGCTTAAACAACTATTTTTCTAATAAACTTTTGTTTTTTGTGTCTAAGTTCTGAATACCTAAATGGGTTTTTTAATTGGAGTGCATGTTGTAGTAGTAGTACATTCATACATGACCTGAACATGGATGGCTCCAGACGTGGAGTTGTCGTTGCTCTCTCATTCCTTTCTATTTTTTCCTTGTTTTTTTTCAGGAGACATAATGAAAAGCAAACAATAAGAGATGGTAAAGAACTTGTTTTTTGGTGAGAGACATCTTTGCTTAATTATTAGGGAAAATATTTATGCACTGTAGAAGGAGTTCTAAATTTTCTTTTGTAGGCATGTATGTCCAATCCTGTGAGAAAACAATCTAGTAATGGGCTACCAATTTGTAGCTTAAATGTGTCATTTTTTTAAAGCCCAATTTGTACCTTAAGCTGTACCACTTCTAAACTATGGCACCTCGAAAGATTGAAACAGGGCAACAGAACTTCTGCAACTCTGTTGCCTCTGCAGAATATAATGTTCAAAAGTGTGATGCCTGTATGTTTATCCTATGCAGGCTTTTGCCTTCCACTAACCCTTGAAGGTTTGCTCACCCAAATTAGGTTGACTTATTAATAGTCAATCAACCATGGAAGAGGGCTGCGACAAGGAGACTCTCTCTCCCCCTTTTTAGTCTTACTAGCAATCGACCCCATCCAACGTCTGCTAGAATTGGCAACACATTTGAGATACCTTGCTTGCCCGAGAGACCGCTACGCCAGACTTAGATGTCGAGCTCTTGCAAATTCAAAAAGCATGTCTGCCAGGAGAGCGTCGGGACATCCAATTACCTAGATGTTATCGATAGGTAATTGGACGTCGCTATGTTCAGAAAATGACATGGACTCGTAGGTACTCCGACTGGGAAGTGGCTTCATATATCAGCAACCAACTATTCCTTGATGTCAAGTTACCGTAGAACTTATATCAAGGACTTTTGTGTTATCAAGGACTTTTGTGTTATCAAGGACTTGATCCAACAGGGCGGTGGCGTCCACGGTCATTATCCTAATCACCGGGAGATTTGAAAGGAACACGATGTTAGAATCTTCCACAATAAAGCCACCGCTGCTGGACCTCCGACAAAGATTAAGGAGGAGGGTAGAACTTGGTCCCTCGCAGGGGCCAAATGCTTGGAGCAATTCAGTTCTATATTATTAAGGCTTTAGCTGAACCTGTAACTTGCAGCTCTGTAACTCCCCTTCTCTATCAATATAATGGGCACAATTTCTGCCGGTTTAATTCAAAAAAATATTAATGGTCAATTAGATGGTCCTGGCCTATGCTTATGATTACATTATTATTGTGATTCCATAACTAGCACATCCTGATCAGATTGTAAGCATCACTCTACTGCGTCCTAGATTCATAGGCTCTCATGTAAGTAGTAACAAAGACAAATGGAAAATAATACTTGAATTCTTCTTTCCTCTCTATATGTCCCAATATGGTGGACCTCATGTCACAAACAAATGGAAAGAACCGCGGAAACACAGCCAGAGCATCATTCAGAAGAGTGTGTGTAGCTCCCATCTGTGCTGTATGATGGAACTTGAGATGGAACACACCAGAAGTACATATTCTGCAAAGTTACAACATAATATTCCTCAGTGTGGCAGGCAGGCCTCCCCGCCTGAAACATTCCCACGGGCCTCTCTCGTGTGCATGTTCCCCATTTCGCCTCTAATTTGCAGCAAAACAGAGAGTAAGGCTTGGCTTCTCTGGGCGTTAAAAGCCGTAAATTTGTTCTCTCTAGCTAATAATTTCACCTCTTTTGATAGGTAGTAGAACAATTGAATTGCACCAGACCGGCCGGCATGCGGCTATCAGTTCAGTACCCAACCACTAAAAGTAGACAAGTAGCAGCTCATCTGCCAACCTCTTTCTGATTAGCTACAGACGAAATAATAATGACGTGATTATTATCAGGCTAAGACTTAAGACATCAGTTTCTTAAGCCCGCAACAAGGATGATAAAAGAATGAACAGCTAATTTGCACATTCTAGTCGGACACATCCCAACTGAACATATGCGCACTATCCTAACATGGGAATGTTGCAGAATTCGCGTAGGAATTACGTGGTTACTTACGAAATTCCAGTGTTCCAAATAGAACATAAGTATCTTCTCACGGTAAGTTCTCTAGATCCGCTAGATTGGTCTCAGAACAGCCTATAAGCAGTGCTTCACCTGCTGCCTAGTTCGATCTCTTTTCAGGTTTGTTCATGTTTGTTTCCTTCGGTGTCACATCGATCTCATAGGAGGTAGCAATAAACAGTGAAATAGGAAGGCTAGCGTAGGTCTGGTACTGGTACCCTGGTGCTTATTTTTTGGTGCTGGTTTATTGGTCCCACAATGACCACTATTGCGACCCTTTCCCATTGTTTACCTTTGTATAAATTGGCTCCTCCTCCTGGGGGCTTGTGTTGATCTGTCGACTTTTGGAAACAGGGTGCAAAAGAAAATTTCTTCTCAATTGTTTCTCTTGTCTACTTTTAAACTTGTTGATAAATTTGTTCCTGACAAATTAAAGCTGCTACATGCATGGCAATGGACTTGACATATTCAGAATAAAGAGATCATCTGTAATGTTACATAGTTCGAATGACTTGGAACTAAATTGGGTTGGGGGCTGCTTTGTGGCCACACTGTTGAGCAAACTTACTCGACCATGCATCCATGAAAATCAAGTAAAATAAGGGCTGTGCTGGGTACACCACTTTAATTAAAAAAAAAATTGAATCTCAAAGCAAACCAGTTAATATTAGATGGGGTCAAATCGGTATTAACCTAAAAAAATAATCAAATCAAAATTTTACGCCACTTAATATTCAAATCTATATCTAATCTTCAATTTGATTTATTTTTTATTCTGATACATATTTGCCTCGTCTAATATTAATGGCTTTTCTTTAAAATTTATATACTCTTCTAAAAGGGTGTACAGGCCTAAAGTAAAACCAAAACTCGAACTCCTAGGAGGAAGACTCGACGGTGATGAAGATGAACTAGTGTCAGCTAGTAGTGGTGAGCCCCAGCTGGACGGGTCCAGAAGCGAGGGGACAAGGATGCCCCGAAACCTTTGAAGGCCGCAAGCAATTGTTGCCTCTTTGGAATGTGCTACGCGTGCTCAACGCCTCGCTCTCACTTGCCCCCATCCAATCCAATCAATCTTCACCTTCCAGCCTGCAACGTGAATGTCATGTGAGCGAGCACTTCTGAATTTTGATTGAGATTGGTGGCTTCACCGATCACCAACCTTTTCTCGGGAAAACCCATCCATCTCCTTGTTTGCTCTTACCTCCTATAGGCTATAATGCTACCTTTTAGATCCACTCTTGCCTTTCTTTTCATCTCTGCCTACCATGCATGTCCAGTCTCTGCCTTCCTTTACACGTGTAGCGGCGGAATCAGAAATTGCAAATGGGGAGGTCCAGGTAATTATAAATGCTAAGGGTGTTAGTGATATTTTCTATTGTTCTATGGTTTAGTTTTGTATCTCTTCGTACTTTATATATTGCCCATTGGGCTATGAAAATACATACACAATATTCCAAATACGATATCTGAGCAAAGATTAGGGTTAGTATTTGTTGCCGCAGCCACCACTTCCATAGCCTAGCTCCATCCTCTTTGTCGCCGTTGGCCCCGGAGGAGCAATCTCCACTCCTGTGGGCGGGCGGCCTCATCGCTCGTCGTCAAGCGGCAAGCAACGATTGCCGCCGTCCTCGTCGTCGCGTGAAGGATGCCGGGAGCTCACGCCGCGTCATCTCCTCGCATGCATCCGCACCCGCAAGACCTCCTCCTCGTTCCTCCTCCACGCCGACCAAGACCACGGTCATCAAGCTCAATCTGCACCAAATTCGGGCGCCCCGCCCCTGGGAGCTGTCATCTTCGCCGGATTTGGGCGCCCCGCCTCTCGGAGTTGGCATCGTCTTCTCTGCGTTCCTCTTCATCATCGATGTCGTCCTCGAGCTCCCCCACCAGATCTGGCATCGCCAGTGCTCTTCTCGACCAGATCCGCCGCTGCCGGCCTTGGATCCGAGCCATCGGAGCCCTCCTCGTTGCTGCTCCTCCCGTGGCCGGATCTTCCCGTATTGTGTTTTCTTGTTTGCCAAATACAAAAGAAATTACATCTCTATTAACTTAAATTTAGCCCCGTGGCTACTAACAAGATCATGCATATTAATAATTTCATCAGAACTGAACTTATGTGTAATTTCTTTCTCGATATAGGCCACTATGGAATCTCGAAGGAAGCTATCTCCCATTTTATTTCGAAGACGGGTCTTGATGAGTTTCATAGCTAAAAATGCTCGCTCAATAGTTGCAGTTGACATAGGAAGAGTTAGCACTAACCTTAGCAATCCATCAACCATTGGATAAACATAGCCTTTACCAGTTTTAACTAATCCATTTGTCATATCGGCAAGCAAGGGCGAACTCTTTAGATTAGGATGGCTACATGCATCAAGTCGTAATACTGCGGTTGACACTCTAGCTGAGCTATCTCTCTTGGCTAGAAAAATCTGCATGATAGAACTTCTCCACTGTAGTACGTATATCTGACATGTTGAAATAGAGAACTCTTGGATCCAATGATACACTTAGTGCCAGAAGCTTCATTGATTGTACACCAAATCATTCATTCAAGTGCAATTGTTGATCTATTGCAATATTGAAGACATCCATTTTATAATGGTGATGAGTGTTAGTATTATCATGCTTGTTGCGAGATTTAGTCGCATAAATATACATGCAATTTATATAAGACTTGTCAGATTCCTGGTTTACACAAAAATAACTTATAAATATTGCCATACTACACTGCTTGTTGCTCGCCAGGTAGCTGTGACGTCGACATGGCGACGTTGGAAATGAAAACTTCCTGGATCGTGGCCAATTACCAATAACGCAAGACGCCAAGACCTAGATGGGAATGGAATACAGGAGATAGATGAAATGACAATTGCAGAGTCGTGCGTTGCATCGAGGGCAACCGACCAGTCATTAGTTGTGTGTCAGGGTTTTGAGCTTTGTTAGGCTTTTTATTTACTAATTAAGTTAATTGAGATGACCTATTGTCTACTTAAATAGAACTTTTTTTATTATTTAATTCTTTTTAATTTTATTTTAAAGTTAACCCTCATAAACTTTATTTCCAATTAAACCCCTTTGGTCACGCCACCACCCGTGGTGTGACAAAACAACACTGTCACGCCACAGGATAAGTCCCCAAAATCGCACTTTTTGTCACGCCACTGGTGGTGGCGTGACCAAACAAGTGGCGTGACAAGACTTTGACCAGAAATGGGCTGGCTTGACAGTGTTGTTTTGTCACGACACACGGTGGTGGCGTGACCAAAGGCAAAAGAATTAAATAAAGTTCGCGATAGGTTAACTTTAAAATAAAATTAAAAAAAGGATTAAATAAAAAAAATCACTTAAATATTGCAGAGATTCGTGAATTCTTGAGGAGGACCAGGTCGACCCCTGTCTCCGCCGTTGTACACACGTCACAAAGTTGCATATGGTGTTCCAAACAACAGCAAAACCAAAGATGCCAAGATCAAGTACATTACACAGAAGTAGTCGCTGAATAGGCACAGGGCTAACTGCTGAGAAAGAAATGGGGCCTGTACGTGCAGGATCAAGATAGCCACACAAATTTTATTCCATTAGTCGTCAGAATTTAGGACATGTTTAGTAACTTGTGCTGATGTGTGGCATGTAGCTAGATGTGCCAGGGCTGGGGCCCTTGCCACATCTGCCAATTTAGCTGCCGGGAAACCAAGAGAAGTGGGGCTAAAAACTATAGCAAAAGCTCTCTCAAGGGGTTGGCGATTTGGCATTGCATGCGCTGTGCATATGCATGTTGGAGCAAGCAAAGGACATGTTCCAAGTATTCCTGGGGATGCATGAGCATCAGCAAATGGAGCTTAATAGCCTCAGTACTTTAGCACTGACAGGGAGCTCAGTGGTGGGTCTCGTTGCTCGCCTACTCTCCCACAAGCTCCATGAAACGAATAGTGCTAGTGCCCTCTCTCATCCATGGACCCGACATTTGCGCAATATGAAAAGAGCTCGTACCAAATACCAATTGGAGTGTATGTCAGATTCAGATGGAAAGTACAACAATAGCTAACTATTGCGCTAGGTTAATTTGCTTTTCAAGATCAATAGTCCACTAGCTCTAGCATCGATCACTCCGAACACTCACCGTCGTGTGTTTTGATTTTAGGGACAACTGATTACAGGCGGATTGTATTGTTATGAATATTGTGTGTGTATTGCAATAGCTAAATAGGCAATATATAGAGTACAAGACTAAACTCTAAAATAATAGAAAATACCACTAGTACCCTTAACATGTGTATGTTCTCTCGCTAGCATGTGTGTTAGCTTGTGATCAGAGGGATGACCATCGATCATTGCTAAAAACTTCTCTTTTTTAATGTGATGAGATAAACACGTATTCCCCCACACTTCAAATTTAAGATAGAAGTGAGATTCAAACTTAGATGTGTGGGCTCAGTTATTGTGAACCATCGCCCCCCAAGAGCATTCTCAGTGCTAAAAACTTCTTACTTATATAGTCTTCACAAAATAAAGTCTGTGTCCTCCTTAACTTCTCACTTCAATTCCAAACATGTAATATACTACTACTAACACCCTTTCCATCCTTGCTAACAAGAGTATTAGGTGTTCTCCAATCATCAGAGAAGTAAAAAAGGCTTCACTTCAAGCCTCCCATTTCTTAGAACATCCACTTAAAGACCCTTGACTGGACTTCCGGTTACTAATTAAGATGGCAAGATCCCTTCCTTTTTTATGATGAGATCGCCAGCAGCGTATGATTTGTCCTCCGGATGAGCGTTACTTCAACTCGTTTGCCAGGAAATGCGCTTAGAACACAGCCTACAATATTCTCCGCACGAGCAGCGAACAGATCATGCGTATGTTGGTCAGAAAGAATGTTGATAGCGACTCGTCAAGGTCCAATAGTACACTAATGCAACCATCAGTTTCGTCATTGCTACTCCATTACCGTGTAGCTGATGCAGATTGCTGTTCAACAACGTGTGATGCATAGTGGCGGTGATAATTCTGCAATGTTTTTGCATAGTGGGACTTGGAGACTGACAGAGACAGAGAGTTGCTATGACCAAATGTGTGCGTATGTAACCGGTAGGCTGGACTTCCTTGGCACCTATATTGCCTGTTGCCACACACATCTTCAGATCTTGTCCTCTCTTTTTTTTCATAAACCGCCACAAAATAACCTACTCTCGGTAACCCTCTTCACTCAATCATGCTTGCGGCAAAACATTGGTCTGCGCCGTTCAATCAAATCTGTACTGTTCTGAACCTCACTCCGCATGATGGACGACACGGATATATAGCGCTGCTCGATCTCCTTGCAATCACTGTAATTCATCAGTAACCGAAAGAGAGATTAGGAGGCGGCCATCATGCGTGAGTGGGGAGCATGTTCTCCAGTGCTGGTCAAAGAAATCGAGAATTAGAAGCCGCTAACCCAAAGGAAGGGGTTAACTAATGAAGAGGTTTAGCGTCACGGCTCACATGGCGTGCATAAGCATAAGCCAAGAAGGCGCCAAACGGTTGGGTGGCTGGTCAAATTTGGCCGTGTCAGTGGAACGGTCGGTGGTCCAAAATAACCGTAACCCGTTCCGGAAAACTTAAAAGCCCAACGCCAAGCTTGCAAATAACAGGGGAGGGTTCGCACGTGTGGGGCCGCGGCACGCACGTGCCCACATGATTGCCGGCTTCGAGCCTCCTTATTTAGGGTTAATTTGGTTCTCGCTCGCTTGTGGAATTCTTAATATCATTGCATTACGACTGAACTCATTGCATGATCTAATGATATGTTGCCGATTACAATGTTAGATATATCTACATGGATCCAGGTCCACATTGATATAGTCAAAGATAGAGCGATTTTTATTTTTATTTTGCAGTTGTAATTATCTGTATGTAACAATGTTTATATGCTAGTTGTTCGTCAGTTCGTGAATATATATACTCTCTTGTGTGGCATGACCTGGTAAGGTTGTGTTAAACTAGCTAGTAATGACGATACATTGGCAACTGTAGTTTATTCCAGTTTCTTCCCTACGTAGGAGTACAATGGAGCCAAAATGTTGGTCTTCGATAAGGATTTACGTCGTTGCATGGTGACTTTCGCCGCAAAAGATGAGAAAATTAGGACTTGGAAACATGCAGGCCCTATATACGCAAGAGCTTGTACAGTTACAGGAAACGAACGCTGTTTCTGTCGCATGCAGTGTCGTCCAGGACTATCAAACGATTGAAACCCATATAGCTGAGCGACAGTTCAGTCTCGGAAAACTCTAGCTCTTGTTCATCTCTGTCCTGTGTCAGTGCAGGACAGCACACTGCCTAAAGATGCCCCACGTCGGATCGCCCAAGTATCGTTTGGCTTGAATGGTTTGAACTTTTCAAGTCTTCAGGAAATGGTCACTGATCTTAACCCAGCACAATATATAGATTTGTCGGTGTGGTTGTATAGCGGATGAAAGCACAACGTCTACGTGGATCCAACTTGTTAACTATAGTAGTTTTCGATTTGTACACATTCTCAATGTTATGAATAGCGCTTGTATTCATAATGAGGCCAATGGGCCAATATATATAGACAACGTACATGTGGTAATATGCAAAGAACCCCTTATAACAATGGGGAATAACAAAATATACATGTATCTCTAACACCCCCCCTCAAACTCATGGTGGATCAACAACACCGAGTTTGGAGAGGTAGAAGTCGTCTTGTGCTCGAGTCCGGCCTTCGTGAAGAAATCCGCTATCCAAGCTCCAAGGCACATATCAAGAGTAATCACCGATCATGCACACGGCACTGCGTGAAAGAAGCATCAACACCAATATGCTTGGTGAGCTCATGCTTCACGGGATCACGAGCAATACCGATAGCACTGCATCATCTCGACAAGAGAGGAGTCGGTGTAGTGACAAACACCAAAATCCTCAAGCAACCACCGTAGCCAAGTAATCTCTGCTGTCAAGAGAGCCATAGCTCGCAACTCACCTCTCGCACTCGAACGGGACACGCAGATCTGTTTCTTCGTCTTCCGTGCAATAAGAGAACCACCAAGAAAAACAAGAAGCAGAGATAGACCGCGATCGAGGGATCGCCGCCCAAGTAGCATCCGAATAGGCCTCAAGTCAGAACGAGTGGAACGTGGAAAGAAGAGACGGCGAGAGATAGTCCCGCCAAGGTATCGCAGAACTCAAGAAGGTGGTCGAGAGTGGACTCGAGTGGGAGCCAAACGAATCGACTCGTAATATGAACCTGGATAGGTGATATCCTGGACGAGTAAATGCAAGGTAGACAAGACTCCCAACAAGATGACGATAGCGAGTCGGATCGTAAAGAGGCTCGCCATCGAGAGTCGAGGTGAACATTGAGCTCCATGGGAGTCTCAACAAGACGCCGATCGATGAGAGAGGCGCGATCAAGAAGATCTGAATATATTTCTCTTGGGACATAAAGAAACCATCCGGAGTGGAAGTAACTTCAATCCCAAGGAAATACCAAGAGGACCCAGATCCGACATAAGGAATCGCTCACTAAGACGAGTCTTAACAAAGGCAATGTACTGTAATCATCTCCCGTAATGATCATATCATCAACATACAGAGAAGAAGAGTCCGACCACGAGACGAAGTGTGGACAAAGAGCGCAGGATCATGATCACTAGTGAAAAACCAGCACAAAGTGACCACAGAGGAGAAGCGCCAAACCAAGCACGAGGGGCTTGCTTAAGGCCATAGAGAGCGGCGAAGGCGCATGCACCATGCCCTCGAGAATGAATACCCGGTGGCGGATGCATATAGACCTCCTCACGCAACTCGCCATTAAGAAAGACATTCTTGACATCAAGCTGAGAAACAGACCAGTGGCGAACAGACGCCACCGAAAGAAGAGTGCGAACAGTGGTCATGTGGGCCACAGGAGCAAAAGTCTCGTCGTAGTCAACACCATGCTCCTGCTGGAAGCCACGAGCAACAAGGCGCGCCTTATAGCGCTCAAGAGAGCCATCAGAGCGAGTCTTAATCTTATAGACCCACTTACATGTGATGGGATGAGAATGAGATGGAAAAGTAACAAGATCCCAAGTACCAGTACGCTCGAGGGCAGCAATCTCCTCGGCCATGGCAAGCTGCCACTCAGGGTGAGTGACAGCATCCCTGTAGGAGACAGGCTCACGAGTAGCGGCACCAGCAAAAGCAAAACGGCAGGAGGCCGAATCGACTGGCGATCGCGGAGAGCGTAGCGAGGAGAAGATGACCCATCAGGGGAAGATGGAGCATCAGAAGAAGATGGAACATCAGGAGAAGATGGCTCATCTGGAAGATCCTCAATACGAGGTCGACGAGTGTAGAAGATAAGGGGAGAAGGTACTGTAGTGGGAGGAGCCTGCGGAGTCGTAGAAGACGACACAGGCGGCGACAACGGCGGAGATGCCACAGGGGGAATATGTGGAGACTCAGTGGGACAGGTGGACGAGGGCAAAACAGATATAGGTGTATCTGGAAAGGTCAAGAAAGACAGAGACTCCACAGAGGAAACCGAAGGAGAGGCAGGACGTGGGTAGAATGGACGAGACTCGTCGAAAGTCACATCCCGAGAAACCCGCATCCGACGACCAACAGGATCCCAGCACCGATAGCCCTTGTGCTCGGCACTGTATCCCAGAAAGACACACTCAACAGACTGAGCGGTCAGTTTGGTGCGTTCTCGAGGGGCGAGGAGAACGTAGCAAACGCAACCAAACAGATGAAGGGTAGAGTAGTCAGGAAGAAGACCACAGAGACGCTCAACAGGGATCGCTCCCTGAAGAGCAGAAGAGGGCTGAATGTTGATGAGATAGGTGGCAGTGGAAACAGCCTCGGCCCAAAAGTGAGGTGGAATAGAGGCAGCGATCATCAGAGCACGAGCCGTCTCAAGAAGGTGACGATGCTTGCGCTCAGCGAGACCATTCTGAGCATGAGCACCAGGACAAGAGAACTGAGCGAGAGTGCTCTGCTCAGCAAGGAAGCTGCGCAGGTAACGAGAGAGGTACTCGCCAGCAGAATCAGCACGAAAGACACGAATAAGAGTGGAGAACTGTGTGTGAATCATAGTGGCAAATTTTTTATAGATAGACAAGGCCTCACTACGAGAAGACATAAAATATATCCAAGTATGGCGAGAAAAATCATCTATAAAAGGATATAATATCGATGACCCTTTCAAACGAAGGAGCGGACCCCAAACATCCGAATGAACAAGATCAAAAGGGCGCTGAGACACGCACTCACTATGAGGATAAGGAAGTCAATCTGTTTACCTAACTTACGTACGACAATCTAAAGACACGCCTCCCGAGATGCACCCGAAGACCACGACGAACTAAGGACGATAGGCGAGATCCACACAGATGACCAAGACGGTGATGCCACTGCTGGAAAGAGCCGGTAGACGGCGGCGTAGCGGAGAAACTGGCGGCGGTGGTGGTGGCGGAAGGAAGATGAAGCCGTCAAGCTCCCGAGACGCCGTGAGTCACGCGCCGAGGCCGAACCAACCGAGCTCCGTGTGGCGATCCCGAACACAACAAGAGTCGAGTCGAGAATGACCCGATAACTAAGGTCAGATCGCAAACAGAAAGAAGCTGCATGGTAAGGCGAGGAACATGAGCAACAGAAGAAACATGAAAGGATGAGTTGCTAAGAGTTCCTCTACCAGAGACAGAAAGAGATGTACCATCAGCAGTAAGAACACTGACAGGAGAAACAAGAGGTGTAATAGAAGACAAATTGGAAGGATCAGGAGTCATGTGAAAAGATGCTCCAGAATCAAGAATCCATGGGGAGGTACCATCGTGTAGGGGTGGTTTCTCGGTGCTCAAGAGTCGTGAGCGTAACCTGCAGAACCGCCGAGGAGAACTCAAGCGGCAAGCAAAGCGCCGGTCGGCTATCTCCGCTCGGTGAGAGAAGTCGAAGAAGTCGGCGCACGCCGTCGTAGAAGCACTAGTGCCGAGAAGAACGGCGTGAAAGATGCCGCTTCTTCTTGTAGCACTGGGACTCGCAGGCCATCCTTGTCGCAGTAGAAACAGTGAGGACGGCCACCTCCAGACGGAGGACGGCCACCACCACCTGTGGTAGCCGCTGGAGGAGGCAGTGTAGCAGGCAGACGAGCGGCGAGCACAGAGGGGAGTGGCATCAGACCAGCACCACTCAAACGAGTCTCCTCTGCGCGTATCTCGGTAAGAGCCTCCAGGAGAGTGACACGAGGGTGGCGTGCAAGTAGCTGGGCACGCCTTTGCTCGAACTCAGGACGAAGGCGAGTAAGGAACTCGTAGACCCGCTGAAACTCCAGATCAGCACGTACACCAGGCAGCACGGACAGGTACGACAGCCAGCAGTGCGGAGAGAGTCCAACTGACGCCAGACAGCAGAGCTCTGAGCGTAAAAAGCGTCAACAGTAGCATCACCCTGCTGAAGAGAGTGCTCCTGGCGGACCACGGACAGGTACAGGGCATCACCAGAGGGCTCGTAGCGCTGACGAAGATGAGTCCACATCTGGAAAGCCGAAGGAAGTCCCACAACCTCAGAAGAGAACTGAGGCTGGACACTGGCGATGAAGACAGCAGCAGCCCGAGCGTCGTCATCGTACCACTGAGTGTAGGTGGTCAGACGATCCTTGTAGAAATCCAGAGCCTCCTGGTAGGCAGAGGCAGCCTCATCATCAGCAGTCTGAGCGGCCTCAGTAGCAGCCTTATCGGCTGTCGGGGGCAATGCAACAGGCGTGGGCTCCGTCGGAGGAATAGGGCAAGGCGGACAGGTGACATCGCCAGAGAGGACGCCCCAGAGACGAAGACCACGCATGTGAATGCGCATGTGAGACACGAAGTCGGTGTAATTAACACCATCAAAGATCACCGGGCAGCGAGGGAGGGAAACGGTGCCCATTGGTAGGCGGCGCTGGACGGCGCGGCGACCAAGACAACGAAGTCTAACAGGCGGCGCTGGACGGCGCGGCGGTTAGAACGACGTTTTTGGGCCGACTCACTTAAGAACCGGCCGAGAGGCTCACTCGGCCCGTGAGAGCGCCTGAAGAGGAGCTAGGGTTAGCGGTGGCGGTGCGAGTGGAAGTGGGAGCGGCGCGAGTGGGTGGCGGCGCAAGTGGAGGCGCTGCGCGCGGCGCGCAGTGGTGGCGGCGGCTCGGCGGCACAAGCGGTGGCGGCGGCGGACGCACAATCCGAGCACGAGCGCGAGCGCAACGCGCAAGCGGAGGCGGCCGAGCTAGGTGCCGGGCGCACCGAGTAGAGGAAGACCGAGATCCGGCGCACGGAGGCGACGACGGCGGCACGAGGCGACACCGGGTGACGCCGAGGAAGACGTTGGATCCGGACGGCGCGGAGTCGACGACGGCGACGTCGGACGAAGACCGCGTCGGCGCGCGTCAGCGAGGCCGGCGTCGGGTGAAACCGCGCGACGCGTGGGAAGGTGGCAGCGGCGACCAGGAGGAGGCGCGACTGGCGCGAGGAGGCCGACGGCAACAGTGGAGGCGGAGGCGGCACGCGGGAGTCGGCGACGGTGGTGCAGAGTCGACGACGGCGCGCGGAACCTAGGTAAGCCAAACCCTAGTTTTGGCTCGATACCATGTTATGAATAGCGCAGATTCATAATGAGGCCAATGGGCCAATATATATAGACAACGTACATGTGGTAATATGCAAAGAACCCCTTATAACAATGGGGAATAACAAACTATACATGTATCTCTAACACTCAAGACCAGTCAACCTCCAACACGGAAGAAGCTTAATAACAATGATGCAACTCCGAACAATATATAACATATAAAGCTTTTCAATTACCAAGTTGACTCAAGTACCCAACGTAACTTTTTCAGTTTTCTCTGTTTATTTCGTAAGTAGAGGCAGAAAGCGCGCCGTTCAAATAAGTAGAACTCAACTCCAACCTGATCACAAAGTAATTGCACCGCCTAATAAAAGCTGCTGGTCAATTAGTTGGAGTGTTACTATCACTCTCCTAGCAAGCTGCAAGCTGCAAGCCACGCATTTAGATCCTCGCGCGCCGCTGTCCAAACCAACACGAAACAAGGCAATCTATGTATGCCGCCACATGCCTCGCGTAATCTCCTTGAACTGAATCACTTGATTTTCGCGGGCGATCGATCGTACGTGCACGGCGACGTAGCGTCTGGAGAGCAAAGATCGGGGGACAGGGCAGGCCACACGGGCGCGGCCTGCCCGGCGGTCGCGGGACACGACGCAATCGCGTCGCTTTCTGCACGAAGAGTCTCGAGAAGAAGAACTCCATCGAGGAGCGATTTTGTCTATTTTGTTTTCGTTTTCGTTTTGTTTTATGCCGAGCGTGTAGCATGTAACTAATTAAGCGTGAAGTAGATGGTGTAGTTGGGTGTGGAGACAGATCTTCCAACCCCGTCTAAAACTATCCGAAACAAGATGGTGATAAGTAGGTAGTATATGTGATGCTGCATCTTGTGTGACTTAATAGTATAATGGGTAATTAGTGTTAGTTAATTGATCAATTCAGAGTAGGCGCAAGAGAACAAGTGATGGAGTCACTTCATGCCGAGTCCCACGTCCAATGCAAGCAAGAGTTAGTGACAAGGACTCCAGTTTGGTGCCATTAGGCCGTGGCAAACAAAAGAGCGTTTTCAAACTAGAAACTTGATCAGTTAGTTGGCCGCTGTGGAGTATTTGGCCGTATTCGAGGACCGAGGACTTGACCGGCCTTTTGGACGCATGGATCTACTAACCTTGGCGATGCACGGATGAATTAACCTGTCTGAATTAAGTCGTTTTTTGCCGTGAAACACTGGCGTTGTTACCTCATGCGTGTGAATTAGAATAGAAAAAAGCCGTCCTACGCCACCCCGCGCCGTGTTTCTTTCGTCTACTTTTATTTTCTTTTAGGTTGCTGATATTGACCAGTTCATTCAAAAGTTTAAGTCACGCGGTCATCCTAGAGAGAGAGACAGGCAACTAGGCTGGCGTCCACGGCCGGTTGGAGAAGTTTGGGGGAGGCGCGCCTAGCAATGTTGGAGAATAGTCGGGGCAGGATGCTACTCGCTACGCCTAGATGTTGACACATTTACTTTCTTCACTTTCACAGAAGGGAAGCATTTGCTGTGCCGTTTTGACTTGACGCTCTCGAATTTTGTCTGATAATGGTGGACTGGCTACGGACAACAAATGTAGTAAAGCTGCGAAACCGCGTTCGAAAGTGCTGCAGCATGTGGCGTTTCCTTTACGGTGGACTTCCCGGGGACAATCGGACTGAGCTTGATCGGTTGGTTGGCGTCGCCAGGCGTGCAAGCTGGCCGCATGGGCTTGAGCCCAAGTTCCCTCGTCTAGTCATTTCAGCGACTTTATAGTCATTCGGGTGGTTTTCAATTTGTATACACATGTGGGTATTTTCAGTGATCACAGTGTGTGTTCGCGTTTCGTGGGATTTAAACCCCTACTCTCTAAATTAGACGTCGTCAAGGAATCACCAACATGTGTGTTTGGGTGGGTGGGTGTGCGTGAGTGGTGTGTGTGTAAGGGGTGCGTGTGTCCGAGTGTACTCTAAAAAGACTTCTCGAAACAATCTTGAACGACCTCTGTGGAACTTCAGACTTCTAGTACTTTCGTTCTCGAGTGTCGGTGGCTCAAGGCATCCTTTGGGTCACAGTAGTATTCAATTCGTGAAAATTCACATCAGTGATTTATGAGGCTGTATGTTTTGAGATTTGTAAAAAGACACGTGTCACACGGTGGAGTTGGTCTACATTGATGGAGTTGTGGACCAGATCTTATATGATTTTTTCTCATCTTCATGATTTTTTTTCTCATCTTCTGGACTTGTGCCAAGGAAGGCCAAGTTCTCACCCCAACGGTCATGGGACTTCTCCCTCTCGTTCATCAGCCGCCTATTGGGAATCATCAGCTTGCTCGGTTGGTTGGCGTCGCCAGGTGTGCAAGCTGGCCACATGGGCTTGAGCCCAGGTTCCCTCGTCTAGTCATTTCGGTGGCTTTAGAGTCATTTGGATGGTTTTTAACTAGTACATACACATAGATGTTTTCAGTGATCACAACGCGTGCCCGCGCTTTGTAGGATTTAAACCCCCGCTCTCTAGATTAGACATGTGTTAAAGACTCACCCACGTGTGTGTTTGGGTGGGTGTACGTGAGTGGTATATGTATGAGGGGTACGTGTGTGTCCGATGTGTACTTAAAAAAAGACTTCCCGGGTACAATCATGAACAGCATGTGTGGAACTTCAGGCTTCCTAAGTTTAGTAGTACATTTGTTGCTGAGTGCTGACTGGCTCAAGGCATCCTTTGGGTCACAGTATGCGCTGCTTATGCATCTTCCCTTCTATATCATCATTATTATTGTTTGAGATTTTGAGGCGAGCCTCTTCATCTTCTGGACTTGTGCCAAGGCCGGCCAAGTTTCTCACCCCAACGGTCATGGGACTTCGCGCTCTTGTTCATCAGCCGCCTATTGGGAATCATTTCGTTCTTGACGAGGAGTCATCGTCGCAAGGCCTAAGCATTAGACCATTAGGTCCTTGTAACCCGCAACATCATTATAGCCTTGTAGGCAGAAGTGCAGAACACGAGCCTGACAGCTGATCACGTACCCAATGCCTTGTCTTTCAGAGTTTAGGCTCAACAATCACAAAGGGCTCGCATGACGAAGCCTACAGAATGAATCATCCTGTGTCGCACAAAATAGAGAGCCACTGACGAATAGAATTCCACACATTCCAGAACGTAAAGACCCCAACATGGCCTTCGCGCATTCTGCATGCATGCCCGCTTCACCGAAAACAGTCAGCAAATAGATCACAAGAGCAGCGAGCCTGAGGCCACCAAAAATAATGCCCAAGCAAAGGGTAATCTTTTGCATCAATAATAAGATCGGGTGCAAAATAAACAAATGGATAATCTTAACCCTTTGCAGCCTAGTTCAACAAACAAATCGCGAGTACACAATGATACAATCTAGTCACCTAACTCCTCCGGCCTCCACGCACACCTCATTAGGCCCTGCCCTTAAAAAAAGGATCCGATATATAAGGGCAGCACAACGACACTGATACCGTAGCTTGTGTTTCAAAATAGACCGTCTCCCACACCGACGCTACGGCCACGACTGTCTTAAGCGCCCTAGTTTGTCTTCGACTTGGGAGCCTTCTTCTTGGCCTGCCGCTTGGGAATGGAGTTCTTCATGCCCAGGAAGAAGAGAAGCGCACCAAAGAGTGCCAGATTCTACAATCACACGGGGCCATGGGTTAATCAGCTATGGCAGAGTATTCCTTGTTTGACAGATCTGCAAACAGGTGAAAATTTGCATCCTTACCTGCGTGAACTTGATAAAGAGCTGCAAATTCAGCCTTCTCCATGTCGTAGTTGTAGAAGTCGAGACAACAGGTGTGATAAAAGCGAGGTGAAGCAACTGCAGAAAAAATAACTTAGATAGTGCGTAAGGAGGTTGCAGGAACAAACCAACACAGCAGATTGGTCCAAATTCACAACGAACAGAATAAGATTAGCACATATCATAGTGCTTAGGACGCCTGGAATGGGTAGTTCTGTAAGACCAGAAGCCAAAAGTTAAATCAACTTATCTACTAATCTATCATATCATATCACAGTATCCACAGGAGTAAAATCAGGATATTATGAACTAAAGATGCTCTAACTTTGACAGCATGCAGCAAAATGTGTACAGAAGCATACAAACACCACAAGGCACCAGATAAAGTAAGACCCCATCATTCAGCAGTGATCATAATATTCATAACACGCAGCCAAACGGCCACATCAATGGAAGGTGATTGATGAAAATATTCGTACATTTCTCTCAAAAATGGATGTCTGTCACTTTATACTTTATAGGTCAACTCTGTAGAGTGGCCAATGGGTGGAAGTGAAACAACGGGTTAAGTAAAATTATGTGCGGTCATCTTTAACCAACTAAAGGGTGAAATTGTTATCACTGAATATTTTCTACAGCAGAGTACCAGAAGGCCAAAACACTATAATACTAACGAGATCTGGCCAAAACTTGGAGGAAATTATATGTAAACCCTAAAAACACACTATTATTAGACCAGGAAATCAGATCGTGTTACCTGCATTAAACCTACATCAGATAAACCTCTTATATGACCAAAACAAATATCATTTGTATCAAACAACTAACAACTACTAATGTTCCAATTGAAACAGGAGTAATTGGTAACACGAATACATGTGGGTCATCAGTCACTGAACAAATTATTTGATACTAAAGGAACAAACCAGCTATCAAATGTGGTGAGATTTAATTAAAAGAAAAACTTTTCAAACAGCTTTATGGCCAAAATTACTCATCAAATAAACATATGAACTGGGAGTGTGCCATTATACCAAGATTGCTTGTATCAGTATATAACAGTTATTAGAGGCACAGCACCACAACATAAAGAAAACGAAAAGAACATCTTGGTGGCCAGGTTCGATATATTTAAAGGTAACCTAATCCCAAGTAATTTGCTAGCATTTAAATTCAAATGAAAATCAAAGAACACGGCATGGCCAAATGACAATGCTTCCTGCCTAATCCCAAGTAATTTGCTAGCGTTTAAATTCAAATGAAAATCAAAGAACATAGCATGGCCAAATGACAATGCTTCCTGCCAGACAATATTGAGTAGAAAATTTTCTGAGACATGCATTCACTAGATAAACGACAATATTCCCAACAAGATCACCATGAAATAGGCATTTGTACATGTGGGATCCTATATTACTGTATAACCCAGCACAACAAAATTGTTTCATGATTCTACACACACATATACTAGCTGAGTGCACGTGCGTTGCCACGAAAAAATACTTTGCTCTAAATATTTGTGTTACGACTTCCCATCACAAAGCACACATCCCACCTTGGTCAAAGAAAAACTCACCACCTCTCACCTCCACAACCCCTATGTCGCTCTCCACCCACCTTTCCGTGCTCGTGCAATGCAGTAATTGATGGATGAGGTCCAGCAAATCTGGACTTTCGGTGCAGGACTTGCTTTTACAACGTTAAAACATATTCATCATGAATCTCTTTTTGTTAAGCACATTTTTTCCAGAAAACGCTCAAACGGATTGTAAATAGGATAAATGGTTTAAGAGATATCGCCGTTCAAAGTTTGCAATTAACCCACGCTTCTCTCATCTATTGTAGTGCTACAGTAAAAGCAAAGGATGTTGTAGTAAAAGGCAAAAGCATAAAGAGGTTGTAGTAAAAGGCACAAATGAGGTCACATTAAATCTCTTGTGATGCTGTAGTAAAAGGTTGCGTGGGCCGAACAAGCCGAGCGGGCGGGTAGCGTGGGGGCTCTTGTAGTGCCGCAGTAAAAGCACAAGGAGGGGTGCACAGGGTTTTACAGTCGTTTGTGTGGGGCGCGTGCAGTTTTACTGTTGGTTACGCGGTGGGGAGGGGGAGGGGGCAGCCGAAGCGTAGAATAACCTATTCTACGCTAAGGTGTTGAATAGTGTAAATACCACCTAGGTGGTCTTATATACTACATATTACACGTACGTACCTTCGGTTGCGCAAGATACTCCTTACATTGTGAGATACAACATAGGGAGCATCTACTCCCAGGAGTAGAAAAAAAAAGGCTTCACACACACACATTGTGTCTTTTATTGCGATCTCGTTGTGTCTTTTACTGTAACGCTACAAAAGATTTACTGCAGCACTACAATAGATTTTATTACAACCTCATTCGCCTTTTACTACAACACTACAATATATTTACTAGCACGCAGAGGGGCGGATGAAGAGAAAAGCGTGCGTTGATTGCAAACTTTGAACGACGATATCTTTTAAACCATTTATCCTATTTACAATCTGTTTGAAGCATTTTGCTGGAAAAAATATGCTTAACAAAAAGAGATACATGATGAATATGTTTTAACGCTGTAAAAAACAATTACTGCACCAAAAGTTCGCATTTACTGGACCTAAGTCAATCAATTATTGCATCCCCTGAGCACGAAAAGGTGGGTAGAGAGCAACATAGGGGTTGACAGAGGTGGGAGGTGGGAACAACATAGTGTGTGTGTGTGTGTGTGTGTGTGTGTGTGTGTATTATGATATAGCATGATGATTGTTGAGTATATACCAGGAGATAAGCACGAACGAACTGCTGAGGATAAAAGGACACCTCCCAGACCCTTCAAACCAATGGTAGCAGCAATCACATGCTTCAACTGGATAAATTCAAAGCAAAAGAAATTAATTAATGACTAGAGAACATTAGCACCACATAAAACATATTGTGAGTAAAGAAAATTCTCACTCAACATGAGGCACACCTACTCCTAGATGTGCAGAAATATTTTTAGTAAAATGTTAAACTTAGGCGAAGGGCCTTTGCAGCTGGCCCACCATCTGCTCCAAATTCACTAAACCTGTGTTTAGAATCAAGTATTATAACTTTAAAAATGAACATGCATTCAGGGTATGCTCTTTTCTTCAAAACTTAATACAGCATGATAAAAAGGGCAGAATAATACCAACATACTTATTATCCATCTAGTCAGGTAAGTTATGAACACCTCATAAAAAGGTGAAACATTCATGTTGACCTAATAGCTGTTAAAGACATGTTAGATTGCCAATCCCATCACTAGCACTTCAATCTATTGGCTCCTCCATCTCATATATGATCAGAGCAGCCAGTCGATCACTAGATTGCATGAATGTTTAGTAGACCTCACGGGATCATTTTATGAACTGGCAGCAAATTCTTAAGCGTATCAGGATCAACCATCTATTCAGGTTACATTTTATAAATAATGCATCAACATCCACCAAATTCAAACTCTTCTTTTTACTGAATCTCTGATCATTTAATAAGTTCAATTCCAAGTGAACAAGCTTGTCCAGCTCAATAAGATTGAAGCTTGGTATCTCGGAGCCTCAAATAAAGGTTTTGATGGTTTTGCGAAAAAGATAATGTCGTATAAGACCTGATATCACATCCAAGGATAGCCCAGAACTAGCCACTTTGTCAAATGGCAAAACCTCACTGGTTTTAAAAACTTCCATATTAGCTTTTAACTTTTAGAATTCTTCCCCTTAAACCTTTTAGTAGCAGTAAATTAGGTGGAAACACTAAGTGACTATCCACACTAATTCCAGCAACAATTGCACCATATCCAAGTGGTGCTGCAACACTAGAACAAAACTTTATACGGCATCTTTGCATGTTAAATCGAAAGCCCCCAGAAATGGTACAAATCATCGGCCATCTAAAGAACCAAAGCCCAGCAAGAAAGATGTCAATTTTGGCATGCACAAATCTAACAGCTCTAGCATGCATCAATCATGCAAATCTGATGAGCAGACATCTCATTCGGCTGAAGGACCACACACAAGTTGAAACAAAGCCCAATTTGAAATTTTGGGTATTCTGAGATATCTAAGCTGACTGGCCCACGATATTTAGCATACCACGAGAGCAATCACAATTACAACAAGCTAGCAAGTCCAACGCTGACCAGATCAGACAAAACGAGATTGAAAAATTAGTCCCTACAGAAATTTCTACTTCATTTCTCTCTAAATCCACAGATCGATGCCGCAATTCAGCAGCCCAAGGTTGGAGCAAAACAAGCAGAAACCAAATTTTGGCAGCTTTCATGGACCAAACTGAAACGTCTCACCAGATCCAGGCGCTTCACACCACGGGACCCCACAGAACAAACCAACCACCGCGAGATCCAGACACTTGTGGCGTTCCCAGTCTTCCCAACCTCAGTACCCTCGGGTTCCGCGAACGCCGCACCAGATCTAGCGAAACTGGCCTCGAATCGAACCCAGCATGCAAGCACGACGACAATGAGGGTAAATGGAGGAGGAGCTGAGAGGAGGCGCGTACTCCTGGTATGCGGAGAGGAGGAAGACGGAGGCGAAGAGGACCCTCCCGGCGAAGGACACGAACCCCATCTCGGCCCGCGGCGGCGGCGATCAGCAGGAGGAGGCGAGGCGACCGGGCGGGATGGGCCAGGCGGCACGGACCGGGCAGATGTGGGGGAGTCGCGGTGCGATGCGACCTCTGGAGCTCTCGGAATCTGGGATGGAGACGGGCCTTGTCCGAGCCCCACTCCGTACTTTATAACGCGCTTGACTCCCAAGCCCCAGCTGAGCGCCTTGTGGTTAAGGTTTCCGGAATTTGCCCTCGAGTCCTGCGATATTACGTCCATGTCCCTGTGCGTGAAGCTCCTGCCCGAGGAACCGAATCCTATGATATTGCTCGTTAACGTCGCGGGATGAACAGTGTCACGTAAGTACGTAACAGTTGTTGGATCGAAAACAATGCACTAGATCAAAACATCAGAAGAAATCATCGTATATGAATACTGTTTACAAACATTGTTCGAAAATGGTGTACTAGAATATCGCACAGCATTAATCGTTTGCACATCAGTAGCTCGTGATCCGACCTGCTTTTACCGGATCGAACGAGCCGGATCCGCCGAATGTTATGCATCATTTACGCGTGATATTTATGTAGGAATGGCAGCAATGCGAGTCCCTGCCTGAGTCTTGGTTGCTGTGTAGGGCAGACGTTTTGTAAATGTGTTAATTGTTTTGTGTTTTTGTGCTTTAGTGTTGGTACTTTCTGCGAGAATTCTGCCAGAAAACTAGATTGATGTTTCGGAGAAATTCTCTTAGAAAGAATGAATGAATGTTTGCTAGTAGAAAGATTACAACTGAAATGATGAAAATGTTTCTGTGTCGGATTGAGTTTTTTTGTGGCGCTGAGCTTGGGGATGCAAGACGCATACAAAATAATAGAATAGTTGGTTTGCTAATTTTGATAAATCGCGAGCATGTTTTTTTCATCCGGATAAAAAAAAAAATCATATGTCCAAATTTGTATTCGAGTATGGCTTTATGGATGTAGATATCGTTTTGAATCTTACATTTGAATTATAGGTTTCTCTATATGAATTCACATCCAAATTCAAACTGGAGAAATTATTTACCGATTCTAGTTGCAATTCCACTGATAACTAAACACTTATATTCAATTTAGTGTTGAATATTATTCCTCGGATCTTTTTAACATATTGCATGTGTTCGTCAGTTTCATGTGAGTGGATAATGTTATTGTTGTCTAGTTAATGTACGGATTATGTGGATAGCCCAATCCGACCAGAATGAGTTAACATTATAATCCGAAATCGTATTTCATACAAATCCGATTCGTTATGTTCACCTCTGTCAAAAGAAATCCAATTGAAAGCTTATACGCTTCCCTCCTTTTCATTTTCTTTTGGAGGGATGGTTGTATGCTTCTAGATTGTATTGCAGTGCAAATCAGGTGATTGGTTGATCATATTTATCAAAGATTACTGAAGAAAGGCGGTGTATAAGTTACCATTTACTCTAAGCAAGAATAATGGGATCATTAATGATGGAATTAATATCTTCAAACACAAACCTCAGTGTAGGCTTGATCATGATTTGCAATCATTACACTAATCATTGCCTTGTTGGCAAACGTGGTCAAATTGCCACACAGCCCAACCCGCACGGGCTTGGCCAGCCATGGCCCATTCCGCATGTGAAAGAACCGTGTCATGCTGAGCCGATCCAGTGCCTAGGTGGCGGCCTAAGTATGGCCCAAAGGCTGTCGTCGCTACCGGGCATGAGCTCATTTGCCCGTGGCAATGCTTACGACTCACTTAGTCCGAATATTTTAAAAACAGAAAATGGGGACAAAATAGAAAATAGTAGGAAAAATCCAAGAAAAAATAGAAAATTGTGTAGAAGTCATAAATACATATAAAAGTTGTAAGAAATGAGACAAGTATATTGAAAATATGATAAAGAACTTTATTAATATTGAAATGGTTGTCTCGTTAAAACCTTTTACAAGTAAAAACTCAACATGAGAAAATCTTGGTAAAAGAAAAAGAGTGGAGCCTATAGCTCTACATTCATCTTTGTTCTAAGTGTCATTGTCGAGGTAAAGATTTTCGAACAGGTCCGACACCTCTGTATTTTCCACAAGTGTTGTGTTCGCGAATCAGCTTATTCCCAGTCCTTTACGGTTAGAAGTATCTTCATCGTCTCATTCATGAGACGTGTTCTTCTTTCCTCTAATATTCTCCCATAAAAACTAAAAGCAGACTCAGAGAAAACCGTCGAGGTAGGAACAGTTAACACATCACTTGCAAGTATGGATAGCAAGGGATATGTTAACTTATGGGCATGCCACTATTGCAAATTTTTGAATCCTTTTGAGTTGAAATCCACCGTATCACTGTCCAAATAGGTGGATAGTTCCCCACCCCTTGGGGGTGTTCTTGGTTGAGCAGACGGCGTTGTAGAAGAAGACCTCGACCTGGAAGAAGAGCCACCGAAGATTTTACCTCACATATTTGTCTTGCTACTTGAAGCGGGGCTACTGGAGGTCATTGCAAGCGGACTCCCTAACTTGTTTCCATACCTTTGGTATACCTCGTGTAATTGAAAATGAACTTCAAAAATAATTAGAATAGTCTAGCCATGTAGCATCACTAAGAAGATCAAGAACATTACCTCTAATATCTAAAATAAATGCAAATGTATATAGGAAAGGGGTTTCTCTCTAATATTTAAGGTATTTAGTTTTCATAGCAACAATAGCCTCACGTAAAACTGAGTCATATTCATACATTTTTAATTGAGTAGCAATATGTAAAATACTATACACAATAATAGGAGATGTTAGATAGCAGACAATGGACAAAGCAACAGTGGCCTCATAAAAAAATTTATAGAAACTGCAGTATCTTCTCAACGATAAACTAATGTTGCCCAGTCAATAGTATACTATCATCAGTGCTCTGATAGTACGTTTGAATAAAAACAGAAAATGTGCTCTTATATGGTAAAAGACTCTTAAGCATCAGGTAAGTAGAGTTCTATCTTACCGACATGTCCAAACCGAACTTTCTTGGACGTATACTCATCGCTCTGTAGAAGTTCTTGTATGCTTATATTCTTACGTTAGAATTATTTAAGAAAGATATCGTATCGCGAAAAAATTTAAGATACACATCCAACCTCTTCAAACTGCATTTGACTATAAGGTTAATAATATGACAAGCGCACCGCTGATGTAACAAGAAGAAATCGGCGTATGTATTGAAGACTATAGTAAGAATATCTATGGTCTTAGAGTTCGTAGCGGCATTGTCTAAAGTAATTGAGAATATTTTGTTTGTAAGATCAAAGTCTTCCACGACTTTGATAATACAGTTTGCAATATTCTCATCCGTGTATGTTATATCAATTAATTTAAAAACCATAATTCTTTTCCCGTTACCCAATCATCATTAACATAATAAGCAACTATACTAAGATAATCCTCCCTATGCCACTCCATATGTCCGAGGTCAGGGCCACCGAAAATGTACATGTAGCAAATTTATAATTTAATTTATCACAGCGTTCATTGTAGTATTTTACTAGATCCCTAGTTGTTGTCTGCCTAAAAACAGAGGAGAATCTAGGATTACGTGCAATTCTAATATAAATTTGAAAACATTAGACTCCCAAAAGACTAACAGAAATCATCTAAACAATTAAATGACAAAGAGATTGATGGGCTACCTCAGGATTGTAGTCCCAACTACGTACCGTATCGTCGGGGATGTACTGTAGCTGCGTCTGCCTCATCAGCAATCATTGCTTGCCGTATATCTTGTAGCATGTCTTTACAAGTGCCCGTCCTCCTGTAGACTTTGTAGACAATTCCTGATGACAAGTTTTACAAATAGCATATGGTATCTTATTTTCTTGTGCGTTTGCTTGGTTGTCCTGTTGAAATGCTCCTGGACTCCGGATGTAAACGACCTCGACCTTTTTGCTCCGGTGGTTGCCGACGATGATGTTGTCGTAGAGCCTGACGATGGAACTCCGCCTTTCCCTTCCAGTAAAACCTCCAGTTGGTTTGAGGCAGCCACGGCCTCCTCCATGGATGCAACATCATCCGGTGAATTTTCGTACGCAGTGAGAGTGAAGATATCATAATTCTCCATAACAAAAACAGCAAAATTGAAACTAATGCTATTATTAGTTTTATCTTAGCATAACAAATAATAACAAAAAAAATATGCAAAAAAAACAGTATTGTGCCTCTTTTGATGATTTGTTGTTGAAATTTGAATTTCCCAAAATTTGACACTTTTTTTTGAATTTTGTCAAATTATCTCATAAATTTTTTAAATTTGCACAACATAATTTGAAAAAGAGATTGAGAAATGAATGGGTGCTGAATGAGGGGGAGGACGGTGTCTATTTATAGAAAATTTTATTTAAGTTTTTTTGAATTTTTATGCTATTTTAAAGCCCAAACGGTAAAAAATAAACGATCGAAATTTTGATAAATCTGAACGTTACGGGCTAAACGGCTATATTACCACCGGGCTGTGCTGTACCATGCACGACCCACCGTGCTAGCACAGCCCACAGGGTACGCCTGCCCTACCCCCTTTGGCCCTTCGCCTCCCTCGCTACCTCCGCTCGTGCGCCCCGAGTCGCCTCGCCTTCTCCTCCGTCCCGTCCCAAGCGGCGTCGCCTTCTCCTCCTTCTGCGTCAACCACCGCCGTGCCCTCCTCCTTCTCTTCCTATCCTCCCCTCCCCTCCCTCCCCCGCCGGCTAGCTTCCTCCTCCGGCTCTGGTCCTCCCTCCCTTGCCGGTTCACCGCCTCGCCTCGGGCGCTCCACACGCAGGCCAAATGGCCTGTGCTGGCATCTTGTCGTGCCTGACATGGCCCAGCACTGTTCATGCTGTGCCAGATCAGCCCACCATGCTATGGTTGCGGCCCAAGCATGGCACAAGACTTCATGCCGGACCGGTACGACCCATCCGCTTATCACTGCTTATTGGTATGGTCATGTTTTAACCTCAAAGGAAAATCAATCGTGCAATTTCAAGCAACGCAAAGGCTCGTTCCGCAAATCCGCGGGCCAGACCGCGGCTCGGGAGGCGTATCGCCCGAAGTACCACCGGATCTCGGGAGAAACTTCTCCCGTTTGCCACCCATTACTCACCGATCCCGGCAGGCGCCCTTCGACACCGCGTGCGGCCGCGCGATGCTCCCCCACTCGCGCGGCTCGTCGAACCCGGCGCGTCCGCGGGGCAGGCGTCGCACGATGCGCCCCCTTTGCGGTGGCCCTCGTCGCGGGGCGCGTGGGCCGTTGCGGCTTGGCGAAAATTTGAATCCGGAAGCGCGTGTGGAATGTGCAGTGCAGACGCGGAGGCGCGCGGTGGTGTGGTGCCCCCGTCCTGGGATGGACAACCGCCGTGTGTGGGCACAGCTCAGCTCGCAGGGTAGGGCCTAGTACGTCAGGAGTCAGGATGGCGTAAATGCTTTGCTTTTACTGATGTTGCTGCTTCTTTTCGAGCTGGATGGTTACGAACGTACGATTTTGTACATCTGTCTCGTTCAACTTTTTTGGGTGCAAAATGCAACATTTCTTTGTTTGTTTGCGTGATGGTTCAAATGAAAAATTGTTCTCAATGACCGCTAATGTGTGCCTGTCACTGCAAGAGCAGTTCGATCCATTAGAGTCCTTCAAACGTGTTTGAATATAACAACTCCTTGCTTAAGGCTCGTATTAAATGAGTAGCTCAGATAACTTAACCAATGCTAGTGCTGCCACACAAACCACCGTAGCGTAGTTCGTGTGGAAAATGTAGTGACGACTTTGACCGTAGAAACTTCCAAACAATACATCCATGATAGTCACGACAGAGTTTGGTGGAGCTTGCAAGGAGTCTCAAATTCTAGACTCTAGTGAAGTTAATCGAAACTTCCAAAACTTTGAACTATCGAAGAAGTTCAGCGAGATCCTGACGTTCCAAAAAGAACAGGTTTTGTAAGGCCCGCTGAAAAGTTTCGAAGTTCCAGCGAAGCTTTGTGGATTTTTCACAGCTGCCATTCGGCGACTATTGTGTTTGGATGTTAAGCAAGGAAGTTCTAGCCTTGCTTAGCAAGGAGAAGCATTTGGTAGGGGCAAAAAAATAAAATAAAATCTGGCTTTTCTAGGCAAAGTAACCCATAACTGCTACCAAATTCTCGACCCAAATACGTTTTTATTTTTCGAGAGGAGGCCCACTGCGCAGGTAGCAAAGATGGGGAAGGAAGCATTGCAGACGCAACCCATGCCGCCATGCCGGTGGGCTGGGCCAGGCCTAGCCCACTATCTTGTTGAATCACTAGGCATTTATCTCACCAAAATGCTCATGCTATTTTCACGTTCTTCTCTTCGGTATATGACACATTTCGCCAAACAATGCACGTACACACGTAACCATGTGCGGATATATATATATAGTATGGACACCCTTAGTTCAAGATGAGAGAACACATCAAGCTAAAAAATTAAACAAATGTGATATGTATGGGAAGTAGGGACCCCTGGTCATTTTCGTTCTAGATTCACCGCTGGTTGCAACAGAGGTGCACATGGATAAACCGGCTCATCGAGGACAACAAAACATTGTAACACAGCTTTACAAGCTACTCGAGCTGGTATACCCGACCTCACAGTCACAGGCTACTGAATTTGGCGTGCTTTGGGATCCATATGTAACAGATGCTTGTCACAACACAATCTGTTGCAGAGTTGTGGTAGGAAGCAGTGCAAATTTGCGTACCGGAAATCCAATCGGAATGCACATGGTTTAGGCAATGTTGCTTTGGGCACCAGCATCTGAATCTGATCCCATTATTTCATCATCTTCGGCTCATCCAAGTCATTCTGCACTGCAGGATATATGCCAAGTGGTGTGTGGAAGAGATGAGTGAGAATCTACCACCATTAGGGGTGTAAGTGGACGCGGGGCGTCCGTGAACCCACTAAATCTGCCCTACATAAAACAGTAAGTGGACGCTGGTGGGCCAACTCAAAAATTAAGTGGGAGGCCGAGAGCGGCGCTGGGCACGGAGGTGGAGGTGGAGGTGGCAGCGGCGGTCGGGTGCGGAGTCGAAGGAGGAGGAGACGACGACGGCGTCGATGCGTGGCAGTAGCCCGAGTTGGCAGAGAGGCAGGTGATCGGCGGTTTGAGGTGCAGTGGCGACCGACGGCTTGAGGCGCAGTGGCGGCCAGCTGCTTGAGGCAACGTGTTGACGGTGGAGGCAGTCAGATTCGACGGCCCATGGCCGGATCCAGTCCTGTTCGACCAGAGAGAAGTGAAGGATCGAAGGAGAGAGGAGGTGAAAAAGAAGAAGAAAGAACTAGAAAATGGATGGGAGAAAAAAGAAAAAGGAGGAAAAGAAAAGGAGGAAAGAAAAGAGAAACAAAAGAAGGAAAAAGAGATGATTTTTTGAATTCTTCTCAAAAAAATTATTTTTTTGAGATTTTTTTTGAATTTTTCAGGCCTAAACGGATAGGCCGACTATACCCTGTCAAACCAACCGAGAACAGGTCTGCACAATCCAAAGTGCTAGTGTACCGTGCCTAGATCAACATCTGGACCCATAAACTGACACAGCACGACCCAACAAGCTAACGGCCTTATCATGTCGTGCTGACACGGATCTGTGCCGGGCCGGGTCGTTTGTTTGGCCACCGGCCACCACTAATCTCGTACATTCTTTTCTAATTCAACGGTTACACCGTGCCATTGTTGCGTAACGTGATAGGTTTTGTTTCCGCGGTTATCGACGGTGCGGCGGCTCCCCAAATCCCTCCTCCTCGCCTCCCTCTCAAACCCCTCCGCCACCGAGCCTCCTTCCCGCTCCTCCACCAGCCGCCTCCCCTTCTCCACCCGAACCCTAAGCACGCTCCCTACTCCGTATGCGGCGTCAACCGCCAAACCCGAGGGCCTCGCATTCCTAGAGGTCGGCGAGCTCCAGGAGTCCGCTAGCGACCACCAGAAGGCATTCGACCTTGCCGTCAAAGCGCTCGGGCCCCTGCAGGTGTCCCACCGCGGCTGGTCGCTCCCCGTCGCGCGCGCCCTCCGCCTCGCCGGCTCTTCAGCCTGCCGCCTCGGCCGCCTCAGCGACAGCCTCGAGTCCCTCAACGCCGCCGCCGATATTGTTGATTCCTTGGAGGGCGGGGGCACCAAGGTGATGGAGGTCAGCGCTGCCGTGCACGAGCAGCTTGCGCGCACGAAGACTGCCATGGGGCGACGGTGGGACGCGGTGGCCGATCTCCGGCGCGGTCTGGAGCTGAAGGGCGGGTTCCTGAAGGAAGGGAGTGCGGAGTTGGTAGACGCTTACAGGGACGTTGCCGAGGCCTACGTGCGCGTGCTGGGTTTGAGAAAGCACTGCCTTTGTGTTTGAAGGCGTTGGAGATTGCGGAGAAGCGGTTCTTAGAGGACACCACAGAGGTGGCTAAGGTCTGGCGGCTTCTCATGGTTGTTTATATTGGGTTGGGTCGTAATGAGGAGGCGTTGGAGCAGAATGAGCTTGCTAGGATGGTGTATGATACGCTGGGGTTGGATGTGGAACTTTCGCTCGTCAAAATTTATGGGGCCAATGCACGTATTTTGTTGGGGAGATCGGAGGAGGCAATGAATGGCCTTAAGACGGTGATGCAGTGGGCTAATAAGGAGAGTGAGGAGCTTGCACTTGCGCTAGCATTTGTCGCTATGGTGAAGATTTTGTGCTCACAGGAGAGGTTTTCTGACTCAAAACTGTGCTTGGAGATTGCTCTTGGGATTCTTGACTCAAAGAGTTCCATGAGCCCTGGGCGGGTTGCTGAGGCATATGCGGAGGTAGTGATGTTGTATGAGTCCATGACTGAATTTGAGATGTCTTTGTGTTTGATGAAGAAAATACTAGCATTTCTCGAGGGTGTCTTAGAGACGCAGCACATTCAAGGAAGCATCTCAGCAAGGATGGGGTGGCTCCTCCTGCATACAAAAAGAGTTGATGAGGCCGTTCCTTATCTGGAGAGAGCAGTTGAGAAGTTGAAGAACTGTTTTGGACCGCTGCACTTCGGGATAGGGTTTGCTTATAAGCATTTGGGGGAGGCTTATATTGACATGGACCAACTACCATCAGCTGTGAAGTAACTTGTTCTTGCAAGTGACATTATTGATGCTACATTTGGGCCAAAACATGAGGATTCCATTGACACAAATCAGTCTCTTGCAAATGCGTATGGACTGATGGGCAGGTAATTTCGTCCGTCCTGTTCATATGTTGATTATTGCATCATTTAGGTACATTTTACTATTCTACTCCCCCCGTTTCCATAAACTTGACACTTTTGCCCAATGCACACATAACTAGGCAATCATTTTTTGAGTAAAAATGGACCAAAATACCCACCAATGATATCTCATGCGTGTCAAATGAGGTACTACCTCCGTATTTTTATATTTGACGCCATGCAAGCACAAACAAGCGGCCAGGACGTCAACTATTTGAGAACGGAGGGAGTAGTAAAATAGGGGATAAGTAGATTAATAGGGGTATTTTGGGAAAGTTTACCTAAGGATTAGGAAAGTGACAAGTATTTAGAAACAAAAATTTCGGTCGGAAGTGCCAATTACTTTGAAACGGAGGGAGTATGATATAAATATTATATCGTAGTACTGACTTGTGAAGAGTTACCTGTAAGTTGGTTGCTATGTTAGTGATTTACCCGAGTGCATCTATGCATAACTAGAGGTGGAATGGAAAACATCAGTCTTTCAATGGGCCTATGGGCATTATATTGGGCATTATATTGATTGAAGTACTATACTCCCATTCTGTTGTTCCTTAGTAATACTGATGTATTTTTCAGCAAACATCATAAACATTCTATGTGCCCTATGTTGAGCAGCTTATCATACAATTGTCCTATAGGAATTAATTGAGCAACTGTATGTTATAGTGACGATTATGTTTAGGCTTATTAGGCGATTATCCAACCGCTGCTGCACTAGTTGTTAATTACTAATAGGGACTGTTATTCTATATTGCATAGGAAAATCTCAGCAAGAGCTACAGTCGGTTGCTGCAATGTTTTTCTTGCCTGCACTTTTTGTTTGGAGATCAATCTGGTCAGGTGGCAGCATAGATGAAATATAGAAAGACAAGCAAAAGTCTACTTTTTTTTAAGACAGTCGTGGAGAGCCCTGCTAGAAATACATTGAAATAGAAAAATGACTGTACAGAATTATAAGGCAAACCTTGCTTACAGCATAGACTTGTTCACTGAAATTGATCTTCTATCCAATCTCGAGATCACGGTTTCCTTTTTTTGTCAACCGTAAATAGGCAGATAGGTTGGTCAATTTTAACAATGCCTCCTTTTCTCACACAAAGTTAGGTATGCCATCTTAATGGGATTTATTGTAAACCTGAAGAACAAGAAACAAAGTGAATAGTTGTCTGAATACTACAAGTTCGTTTTATTTGCGTAAAGAAGCTAAAAAAAGGTACTAGTCAAAATCCTAGCTTTTGGAATCTTCCACTGATAATACTGTCACAGACTGTCATGAGAGATGCTTCTATACATGTATGCAAGGTATCAAGGGCAGGTCAACAGTTAGTCTGACCCGTGAAACAACCCAAGAAGCTTAAGCTGGTTTTCAGTAATGGAGTTTAGGAGTTGTTATAACCGCATCAGTCCTTATGTGGACTTCATAGCTGCAAGTTGTCACACTGAAATGGAGTACAGCTGTACAGGACACAAGGAACTACTTGCATTCGCTAATGTTGGTCCAGGAATAGCAGCACCAGTTGAAGAATTGCAGTTTACATACCGAGCTGAAACTTCTTAGAATACAAAGTTCTCGGTGAGATGAAAACCCGTTTTAATGGAAGGGGAACTTAGCTTACCATATAAGATGAGAAATAAGGCACCAGCCCCCCACCCCCCAAAGTGTAAACTTAAGCTAGGCCAAGTAGGGATGTAGTGCTTACCTATTACTAGTTGCAGAAATAGGTACAGGAATATAAGGTCTTAATAGAGCTTAAATATGGTAACAGAAATATGATAGTCATTAAATTGATCTTTCTTGATCACACTCCATGCCTATTTGCAGATATGGATGAATTTTAGCTAATAAACATGATTTTATAAAAAGATGAAGATGCCCATGTTTGTTGGCAAATACTTTATGACTAAGGAGTGATAGGGAAACTATCTTCTTGTGATGCTTGTTGATGTTTGTTGGCAAATACTTTATGACTAAGGAGTGATAGGGAAACTATCTTCTTGTGATGCTTGCTGAACTATATTTAAATAATGCTTTTTGACTTGTTGTATTGATTTGTGCTGATACTATCAGCATGCTGCAGAAGTGAATTCCCCCTAGTTTAGCGCATGTACATGGTAAAAACCGGATGGTGTACTAAAACATTTTTTTAGCCTTCATATATATGTATTAGCATATGCACTTGCTGAGCAGTGGTTATTCGATTGATAACTTAAATTTATGTTTCATGGGTCTGGTCAGGTATCGAACAACTGAATGCAATTCATTGACTATGTTATAATGATTTCTTGTAAAATGATATATGTGTGTGTGTGTGTGTGTGTGTGTCATGAGTACCCTTGTGGCTGTTTTTGCACTTAATACTGCTTTGAATTGCAGCTACAAGTGTGCAATGGATTTCCAAGCACGAGTTGTAGATGCTTACAAAAGCTGTGGCACTGGTTCCTCAGAGGATCTAAAAGAAGCCCTTAGGCTTCTAGAGCAGCTAAGGAAGAAGGCAGAAGGGTCACCTTCTGCAGTGTTTCCTGCAAATGCATTGCCACTGCTACCCCAAAACCGAGAATAGCGCTTCTCCCATCAATGACAACCTGTTAGATGACTCTATGGTATATTATGATATCAGTGAGCCCTCAAGTTATTTTATTTTATTTTGGTGCCACTGTTACTATATAATTTATTTACTTTGCAACAGAAATTAGATGAATGGACCGTGTGACAAATTCAATTTGAGAAGTTTGTCACAGATTATCCATGCACTAGGCATGAGCATGTGTATCTTTCTAGTGTAATGAATTGAACTATTAACAAAATTTTGAGGGGCAGTGACAGCAGATAATTGGAGGTGCTACTGTTTCATGATACTCTATATACTGTGGAAGCAAGTGCCAACATTGCTGAGATTAAGCTAGCATGTATAATTGTACATAATTTTCATCAAAGTTCCTTCAATGTTTCCATGTATTTTCTGATTTCACAAGGATTTGTGACAGAGTTATTTCTGGTTGGATTGACTGCATTTAGTTACTACTCCAACCATTATGGTTGAATCGGCTACCTTTAGCTACTTTGCCAGATTTTTGCGTGAAAGTGGCAAACAAAATGGGCCACATGGGCTTGGTTAGGTGCTGTGACTATATCTTTAACATTTCTTGTGATTTTTCTCTGGTTTTAGGTGTACCTGCCAAATTCCAAATGGCAATACAATTGTTTTCTACAGAAGTATCACTGTGTAAAGTATTAGGTTCGGGTGAATCAAATATCTATATGTCGGAGTGCCAAGCAGCTGTTAGAACACTGAGTTACAATGATATGTCTTCATTTTTTGTTTCATTATAATCTCCCATGGGAAAATGAGGACTGTAGCACTGGCACAAGCTTGATGATGCTTGTGGTGAATCCACTATTTGCATGTGTTGAGTTTCTATTCTTGTCATCTTGAAAATGACATTTTTGTCTTCCGAATTCCAAGTTACATGTGCAATAGCTCTCCAGGTCTGGAGTTTTTCCACCTCTTGAGTAGATGGCTTCTACCCGGACTAAATGACAAACCAATGTCCTATAAAAGGTCCCCGCACTTACTATTATGTGTTCTGACACTGTTTCTATAGCCAAATAGTTTGGTCAGTAAAAGCATGTTTGTCCTTACTGGGTTTGAAATTTATTATTTTTCTTGCATAGCATTACGAAAATGTGTTGTTGCGCTTGTACCTGATGATATCTTCAGGATTGAAATTTAATATATAGTCAAGCATAAAACTGAATGTTGCTAGCTTGTTAAAGTATAAACCAAAGTTCTGACATTACAGCACAACTGATTTAAGTCTTCCGTGAGTATATTCTGATCCGGTGGTTAGTGGTCCCTTATCAGTTAATCCACTGATTATATCACAGCTTCTAATTTACAAATGCAATTTTAGTGACAACCTTTTGATTTTGTTTGGTTGATTCTGTCTGGTTTGGTCATTTCCTATTTAGATTATCTTTGCTCTTAGACTGCTCTAAGTAAGATCCCACACTTTTTTTAAAAAAATTTCCTGTTATGATGTTGACTTTGAACCTTCTATTAAGAGTCGACCCCTTAAAATTCGTTATGTATATTTTTTTCATGAGGCCAATATTATACTTCTGGTTTTCCTCAATTAAAAACATGAGCTCAATTATACGTGCTAACCAAATCTACGCCGTCCATTTGAATATTCTGTGCCATAACCACATACACTAAATTCAATATTATAGCTATATGTAGAAAAATGTTGTTTTATAGCTACTTTGTAAAATAATGTGAATATCCTAAGTACTAACCAAATATTAACTCTTTGTTAAAGAAAAACATTGTTACCAGACTTGGCAGATCTTCTTGATTTTTTGGCAGGTAGAGCATGTGACATTTTGTCGATTGAAGACTGGGAATCACTTTGCAATTCATACTTGTGATGTGCACTACTTGACTGTCAGTTTATTCACTTGATGGCAACTGGATGTATGTGTTTGGCAAGTTGGAAGCGTCAGTTAAATACCTTCATTGAGGTGGGACCATGGACAATTTTGCATGCATCTTGCACTACAGCCAGTCGTACGACTATCAGAAACCCATTTATTGATTATGATTATCAGCAATTCAGTTATCTTGGCGGCAACACTCGTTCTTCATGGAAAAGCGAAATGGGTGCATAAACATTACACTGGTGGGACTGGCCAAAGGACCGACTGGTACGCTCTGTCCAACCGTGGAACAGAATTCAATTAATCTTCAGCATGTGCATTAATTAAGATCTACAGATTGCAAGCTATGTTGGCACTGTTCGGTAATCACACACTGATAGAAGAGTATTTTGGATGCTGGCAGACATAAGGTATTCACAAAGTATTCAGAAGTGTGTGTTATCGGCTGGGAATCTCAATTGTAAGTTTCTGTTCATGAGCTCAGCAATCTGCAGGCTTAGTCATGCATGGGCATCCTGAGCTCCTCCATATGCATCAGAGATGGTTGCGCTGATAGTTAATGGCCCCTGCTGCTGCAGCTCTGGTTGACCATTCAGTAACATCAGACATCCCCAGAGATCACTGCATCTGTCGTGGTCTCTAACTTCTAGTACACATACAATGGTGAAAGCAGCTCAATTCAGTCACTGCACCAGTTCAATCATGGTGTTACCTCAACAGTTGCATCTGCTCAGGGACAGCAGCAGAATTACGCCCTTTTTCTTGTGTCTTTCATACATGAATTGGCATTGATTTCGAGATTGGGCATGATTGCGATGTACTTCTATCAGTTGGCGATGGATAGCGAGGGCTCGATGTGAGCCGCGCCTTACATGCGTTACTGTCCCACTTGTGCGGTTAGGGGCATGTGGGTATCGTCGACCCAGTGGAGGAGCTAGGGCACAAGGCAACGCGAATGCAAACATCACAGTGCCTGTTTTTGTGCAAGTGCAATGGCTGTGTGAGATTCTTGTTTCTTTGATGCCTCTATTTTGGAGCGGAGTAATGCGTGGCCATCTATCTATGTGGTGCAGCAATGTCTCTACTACCTTGGATCAAGTCTCGTGAGTTCGCTCAGGTACACTTTTATGGCCTTGGGGTGAGAGATTTGTTTCTGACACGCCGACTGACTAGTTGTTCTCTTTCCATGGTCACATACAGTTCCCGTTGTCAGTTCCTTAAGAGGGGTATAAGGTCCTCCTTATGTGTTAGCCTCGTGTCTATATGCTGGTGTCTGGACTTCAAGTAGCGCATTGGTCCCCTTTTGCCTTATTTTCAATCCCGTCCGTAATCTTCTATTATTTTCGATCGCAGCCCCCGTGTTTAACCCCAGTTTCTTCCTTCTAGCATTGTCACCTTTTGACGTTGGTCTCAGCTAGGTTATGTTAGCTTTGCACCAAAAACACAGGACAGTTGTACCACCTACAGTTTGGCTAGTGGGCGGTGGCTACTATTACTAATAGTCGGAACCTCTTACTAGGCGAGCATTGTGGTACCCCCATACTGCACGAGATTGCAATATGAGTCGGCCTGGCAACACAATTGACTGACAAATGGTTCTACCGCCCTCTACCTTTGAGAGGTAGAAATTGTATTGTAAAAAGGTATTACTGCAACAAAAACACACACACACTCTGAAATATACTACTTAATTTTATAGGGGTTAAAGGCTCGATCTTCCTGTCAAGATGTGCAATTTTGCAACTAATCAATTGCAACACTTTCCATAACTATCTCAACAAACAATGTTTATTGCTTTGCATCTTCGGCAAACATCACCTTGTTTTACCCTGCTTTTGCAAACGGCGAACATGGGGTACAGTTCAGGGGCTTATCTGCTAGTAAATGTCACGGTAAAACTATGTAACCACAGTGAAGGGGTCGTTGGCTTGCGAAGCTATCAGCGGCGGCCAACATTGAAGTCGTCCTCATCGCTAGTGGTCAATATCGTCTTGCCAGGCAGAGTCTACAGGGCGCTGTATCCAGATGAACAGTACAGAACCATATACATGCGCTTCCATTGGCTCATTCCCTTCTCTGAGGCTCCAACCTGTGAGGTTTCATGATAGCAAAAGAGAATCTGTCGTCGAGAGAGGCTGTGGTAAGCTGATACATAAGCTACAGGAAGGCCAGCTAGAAAGGTGTCCCCAGTGGCAACCTCTAGATCCTCTCCTTGCCAAATTGTCAGAAAATCCACTGGCCTTATGAATGCCACTGCGGAAGACAATTGCGTCGGCATATGCCGTTGTTCTGCATGTGAAGGCCTCGGCCATTCCATGCCAATTCCTAATCTGTAGGTGCCTGGTCTCATTTTGAAATGTAGGCATGATGGTTCACTCTAAAGGCTCTCTATGTGTTGGTAATGCTAACTAGTAGGTTAAAGTGTATATTCTTGACAAAGTAAGGGCTGGGTTAATTTGAGTATCCAAATCCAATATATCAGATATTTAGATTGCATTGGTTGGGTTGGGCGCGCTACCGCGTATCAGGTAAGACTGACCTCAATAAAGGTTCTGCCCACATGTCATAACCACAGAAGACTTGAAGTTCTATTGTATATTTCTTGTGCCACTGTTTTCAATTTTTTTTTTTTTGGTTTCTGATTAGCTCTGCATATCAGTCTGATATGCCGCGAGGAACTTGATTTCCTTGTTACTCCGAACTACTGTGGTTCCAAACCAATGAAACCACTGGATCGTGTCCGTCCTAGAATTCCTCGGAGAGAGGTAGCATTGCAGCATTGGAAAGGCTAGAGCTAGGGTTCTAGTAGCGTTTGCCTCCCCTAGCTCACCAACCGTGCATCGCGATGCTTGGATTAGGTAGCGGTTCCGATCAAACATCCAAACGTGCAAGCCCAACTTTTTCTGCGACGTTGGGTTCCATCTGCTCCGCCATTTGCACAACGTTATCACGCCACATCACAATTATTCAGGTTGGTTAGTTCCCTGGTCCCCTCGAAACATCGCTGGTGATGCTGCACCCGAAAGCACGCCCCAACGTTGACACCCCACCTCCATTAGCCGCCCCCAAATTATTAGTTATGTGCCGGACCAACTAACCAAATCTACCCACACCGAACGAGGAGTGCAATGCATCCACGCGTATCAACTGTAAGGAAAGTTCTCTCAACCCATTCCTCACTTAGAACCAGTATATGTCCAAACGTAACGCCATCTTCATTCATTCCGATATTCCATGCGATGGTTTCAACGCCTCCTAATTAATTAAGTAGCTCTTGAGAAAAACGTGGCATATATACTATACCACGGCTCGTGTCAGGTTAGTGGCAATGCAGGGCATCTTCAATAGTGTATTTATTGTCGTCTCTTAGCTATGTCATGTCAACAAAATCCTACGTAGAGGAGAGATGGGAAGAAGAGAGAGCACACATCGTCTCTTCCTGAAGAGACTGTCGTGCACGTGAAACAAAATATGATACATTAATCTATTTTAGTTGACATGTAGTCTCGTTTTAAAAATACATATATAATATAAATATTAAAAATATGCTAGGGATTATTTATTGGAGATGTTGTCTTTAAAGATAATGTAGTATATATTAAAGACATAATTATCTCTACTGTTGGAGATGGACCTGACACGTTTTTTTTTGTTTGTTACCGTCAAATTTACCGGGCCGGCAGGGACAGATCGAGGTTGGTACAGCCGGCAGCTGCCATGCCGCACACGCACACAAGCACAAACCGTCGCAAAAGCGGGGCATGCGGTTGTTCGAGCTGTTCGGCGAAAGGCTCTCGCCCGTTTCGGCGTACGCGCGCCCGGGAGCAGCAGCCGCACATGGCCATTGGCCGGTGGTGGCGCGCGCGCGCGCCCGAGAGAGAGAGAGAGAGAGAGAGAGAGAGAGAGAGCACGGCCGGCTCGCCAAGCTAGCTAAGCTAGCCCCTCTGTTCCATTCTAGCGTCTGTGATAAGACAAGTCCCGGTCTCACTGTGAAGCACCACGTCGTATCGTCCAGGTAAAAAGTTGCCATGCCCGTGCACGCACACTGCACACACACACACTACCTACGCTTGCATGCTCGCAGCATTACCCTACAAACCCTTGCTCATCCTAGGCCCCCAACACCTTTTAAGCTCAGGTGCTAGCTAGCGGTATGCCGCAGTTTTCTTTTCCCCTTGGAAGGGTCCAATCCGCCTTAACTACTTGGCCGTGCATTGGTTGGTTACCAAACGTTTGGACATGAAAAGTTACAAGATTGAGCAGGGTCTTGTGCATGATATATGTGGGGGCTGAACCCTAAAACTGGGCCGTGGCAAAGTTAGGACGGTTAAAAACCGCCGGGTTGTCAAGGGATAACGGTCCCATGGAAATGCATGCGCGCCCTCCCCAGCCCAACCGTAAGCGGCGAGGCTGCGCGTAAGATCGACCCGAAAGAGATCGGCATGCAACGCAGCAGCACGTACGGCCGGGCGGGCGCTAAAAGTCACGCGGAAATACTCATTTTTGCGACGGTTACTAGCGCCTACAAAAGAATTTTACCACCAGCTACAGCTAGCCGAGCAAATTTACACGCCCGCCGTTGCACTAGTATAGCAACGTACGATCGATGGATGGGTCGACGAAAGAATATATTTTCACACTTGCCTCTGCGCCAGGAACTCCTGGACGGACACATAGAGCTGCTTGTCGCAGGAGGAGTCCATGGAGAGCGACCGCCTCATGGGCTGCACCGCGAACTCCTCGTCCTTCTTCCTCGTGTCGATGGCCTCGTCGCCGACACTCTCCGCCTTGTGCTGCTGCTTCCGGACCCTTCTGCCGGCCGGCGTGCTGCGGCTGACCCACCTCTCGTGCTCCCTCTCACCTCGATCACAATGCTGTTGCTGAAGAGCTCGTCCCGGTGGCGCCCCTCGACAACGACGTCGTTGCCGCACGAGGCGCGGTGGTTGGGTGCCGTCGTGGAGGGGGGCCGCGCCGGAGCATATGCGGGCGCCGCCGGCAGCGTGACGTCGCTCCGGCAGAAGGGGCACCGGGCGTTGCCCTGCAGCCACGTGTCGATGCAGTCAATGTGGAAGGCGTGCGAGCAGTTGGGCAGCAGCCGGACGCGCTCCTGCTCCACGAACTCGCTGAGGCAGACGGCGCACTCCGACACGGATATCCTCCCGGCCACGCCGGCGTTGTCGGCGCCGGCCGCCGCCACGAACTTGACTACCGGGAGCATGCGGATGAGCGGCAGGCCGAGGCCCCGGTCCTCCGTCGCCACAGTGCGGATCACCGACGGCTCCCGCCCGTCACGCCGGCGCGCGCCGTGTCCGCGCCACGGCGAGTAGCGCGACGAGAGCGCGCGGAGCAGCTGGCACTTGGTCACGAACGCGTAGTAGCTCGCGAGGAGCGCGAACGCCGCGAGGATGCCGACGACGGTGATGACCACCATGGGGACGCTCGCGTTCGACGACGACGGCGGCGACGACGAGGAGGGGAATGCTGGTGGTGGATTCATTTTTGTAGTGCTCTCAGCTAAGATAGCTGGCTATAGCCTGATACAATTGAAGGCAGAAAAGTATATGGGGACTGCAGAGAGAAAGCAAAGCTTTTGAGAGAGACGTAGAGCGGCTTTGTAGTAATAACGGATGGCAACTATTATGCCAAGTTTTATGCGAACTGTGCAGTGCAGCTGACGCCAAGTGGCACTGCGAGGTTTCGCCGGGATTTCATAGAAAAAGGGAGCATCCACGGGCATGGAATTCTCCATTTCTCCTCAGTAGATTGTACACTTGTGCACTGCTTAATTGGGGGTTATGGGATGTGAGGCGACTGCCGAGTAGTGGATAAGAGGATTGATTCGAATCTCGACCGTCCGTTTCAGATCCAAAGAACGCACGCTGCATATAAGTCATATCATATCTGGATTTGATTTTCTGTAAAACTTGCACCGCCTTACCTGGGATATCGCATCGAAAAATGGACGGACGAGATCGCGCGTACTCCTCACGGTAGAGTACAGCATCTGAACTTTGAGGGTTATCCCAATTCCCAAGCCCCACATATGTGAGCTAGCTGGGGCGTTGCATTGGGCATTTACAGGGCAGTCGAAAGAGGAGAAAAGGCCTACCTCCCTGGTGGCGTACACAGTTTTATAGCTCAGTGTCGTACACGCCGTGCATGAATAACTCACACATATGTACAAAAGGGAGGTTTGGTGTGCAGCCTTAAAACTTGAGGTACAGCGGTTAGACATTTATTTTTCCTTCTCGCGGTACAGGAAAAAAGACCCTGCATCCCCATAGTTTGACGTTGGGGACAAGTAATTTTGGCACTCCTACGTACGTATCTCAGTCCCAGGGAAGTTTGAGCAAGGTACACTCTGCATCTCATGTCTAACATCGTTGTTACCGATCAGAGTTGAGCGAGCAGTGTTCAAATGCTGCAATTCTGCCATTGGAAACCACAAAGAATGATGATAACTTGATAAGAGGCCAAACTCCCGTAGGCCGTAGCAGCAGCAACACTGAAAAAAAAAATGAAACAGCAAAGCAAGGAAGGCCCCTACGTTGTAGGAAGAAAATTCATGAGGTTCTCCCTATCAACCGTTGATGCGAATCAACGGCTGATGGACCCATTATATTTTCTTCCTACGTTGTAGAGGCTCCCTGTCTGGGAGTAACGCGTCAGCAAAAAAAAAACCTTGTTACAGCAGCATGGTTTAGCATTTGCATTGCCCTCTCGCAGTTTGCACCCACGTTGGCCCTACATCCAGCGATTTTGTCCAAACCGCCTGTAGATTGCATCGACAGCACAAACAGTGACCAAACAGGGGGGCTGCGTCGGAGGGCGGCGGCAGATCAGGTTGGTTTCACTGGACGCCTATCACCAGTGACCCAGTGGTAATTTGGCAACGCAGTGGTGAGTGACGACTGAACGATGATACAGAGCCGGGCATGTACCAGCAGTGGAAGTTGCATATGAGCGTGGACCTTAATTTTGAACGGTGGACGTGATGTGACGCGCAATTTCACTGTGATGTTGGCTCGGATTTGGGCCGCCCAAGCCTAGCTGGCACACGAAGGTGGTCGAGCTAACCAGGTCGGGTAACAAAGCCTAGTTCAACTTTTAAGCTCGGTGGGCTAGGGCCGAACCATGGCCGGGCTTGCTTGTGATCCGTCCTCGGATCGTAAGTCTAGCTTGGCCCGAAACACAGCTCGAGCCGCGCCAAACCCGTTGGGTCAGGCTAGGTCGGTTCGTCTGTAGGATCAAGGATAACCGACTAGAGGGGGGGTGAATAGGAGGTTTTTAAACTTTTAAACAAATTAACAGGATAAGCTAATTAATCACTTAGTCTAAACCAATTATACCTCTAGCTAAGCAATACAAGCACAAAGACCAAGCTAGAAATATAAATGCGGAAGAGTAAAGACTAGGAATAACCACAATGAGACAACGATGTTTTCCCGTAGTATCGAAGACTTGCCGGTCTTCACTAGTCCACGTTGAGGGAGCTTGAACCAATCAAGCCGGCTCCACGTATTAAGCCTTTCCTCGATCACTATTAGTTGTTCTTCCTCCACTCCGAGATGGTGAACACCAAACCACTCACAATATGGGCACCGGCCTCTTCACAATCTTCTTGAAGAGATCACCGCAATCACCGCTAAGCCGTCTAGGAGTTCGGCAAAACTCCAAGAGTAACAAACCAAGACCTTCGCTGACGACACTCAAGTGCAATAGGATCAACTAGAATGATGAATGCACTTTGAATGAGCTCAACAACCTCTCAAAGAGTGAACAAATGAATTTGAGGAGTTGAATGAATGCACAAGGCTCTAAGGATGTTAAATGTGGTCTAGCACATCGCCTCTTGTGCGCTTGGGGGTATTTATACCACCCACCAACAAAAACGACCGTTGGGGAGTCATACCGTAAAAATATCAAATGCGGTATGACCGCTAACTAAAGCTTGAGACGACCGCACCAAAGACCGAGCACCGTAACGGTTAGAAAATGGCAATAAATGACTCGACATAGCCGTTGAACAACCCTTGCGGTACGACCGCCAACTATCTTGCGCGATTTATCAGCAACCTCCGGTCATACCGCATGGAGGAGCGGTACGACCGAACCAAGGGTTTTCCAGAAAGACCGAGATGGCATGCTCTCTGTAAAAAATGTACCGCCATACAAGAATCGGAACGACCGCAGATCGGTACGACCGCTTTTCAATATCGGTACGACCGATTTTCCCAGAGAGCTCTAAGTCAGAAATGCAACGGTTCTGGTTTTATACAACCGCCAACTAAAAAACGGAACGACCGCAATGCGGTAGTACCGCTCTGAGAGCCGGTCGTACCGCATTAGCGCCTGGTTGGCTGAGGAGTTCATAAATCGGTAGAACTGCCAAGTAACATGCGGTCATACCGCACCAAACGGTACAACCGCCCGAGAGACGTCGGTATGACCGATTTTTGACACTTATCTCAAAGGCTTTTGGAAAACAAAACCAGATGTATGCATGATCCTAAATTGATCCATATTGCACAAGATCATGTATTCAAGGTACTAGTCATGATCCCTCTTAATAGTACGACGTTTAACCTAAAATCCGGTCTTCCAACCTTTTCTTCTAAGACCGTAAAATACAAAAAAATCACTGTCTACTTATACTTGTCTTCAATCATGTAAATCTTTATTTACCCTGCATACTTTTTATCATTGAACCCACCAAGAGGTCTTAACCTTGTAAATACTCAATAAACACATTAGTCCAATAATCACATATAATCATTAATTACCAAAACACGATTTTAGGGGCCTAGATACTTTCAATCTCCCCCTTTTTGGTAATTGATGACAACATAACCAAAGAGTGAGAAAGATTTTGAAGACAAATAAAAGAAGCTCCCCCTAAACTTGTGCATAGGGGAAAGAAGTAATTTTGTAAGCACAAGTAAGGATAATTAACATTTAGCGGAGTTCCTTTTAGCATGAAATGAACTTGAGAAAAAACTAACAACATGTATCAAGAGTTCAAGTTCACATTTCACATATTATAAGTAAGATAGTTCAAGTCTTGATCATAAAGCATAAGTCATTACAAACGATATAAATAGCATAACCCAAAATCTAATTTCCTTCCTAAAGAGCCTTCTCACAACTTCACTCCTTCTCCCCCTTTGGCAACAACTACCAAAAACACTAGCTCAGATGGCTTGGGTCCTGAGGGTCAGAATCCTGTGGAGTGGTGGCCTGAACTGGAAGAGAAACTGATGCTGGCACAGCTGGAGGTACTGGAGCTGGGTCCACCTGGACTGGAGGAACAGACACTGGAGGCACTGAAGAGGTAGAAGCTCCTGAGGGAGGTACAGTAGAGAATGAAGGTGGACGACGAGAGAATCGCTGAGGAGTCCTCAAAATCTCTTCTAAATCATTAAAACTGTCCATCACAGCTGCCATCCTGTTATGAGTTTCATCAAAGAAATCATTCTGAGTTGCTTCTAAGTGAGCCAGCTTTGAGCGAGTCTCATTTTGAAATTCCAATTGAGCCGTCTTCATTGCTTCTAAATTGCTAAGGATCAACTGCTGATTTTGAAGAATCTGATTAAGTGTACCTTCACAGAGCAGAGTCGCAAACAGGACCTCACCCACATTTTCCTCAACCTCAACACGACGAGGGGGAAGACCATCCCAAGGTCGATAAGACTTGTGAAATGATCCCAAACCACTATGGTATTCAATTTTCTTTAGAATCAATGCCATGATATAAGGAGCATAATATATCCTCTTAATCCTATCATTCTTGGAAGATACAATGCCTTGGAGAATAACATCCACAACATCAAATTTTGTTCCTCTCATAATATGATCAATAATATTCCAAGCATATCCTCTGACTGCATCAAAATTACCACTCTTGGGATAAAAGGTGTGATTAATGATTCTGTTGATCATGCTCGGTTCTGGCTTAAGTCCAGTAATAGTACCTAGCTTATACTTGACAGAAGTGTCATAATAATCAACCCAGGCAGGAGTAAGCAAAGCTGGACTATCAAATATCTTCTCCCAAGAACTGGATTGAATCCTCAACACTCTCTCAAATTCTTCTTTAGTGCTCTCCACATACCTGGTAACAGATATCCATCTTATTGAAGTCAAATCTGCGGAGACATGCACTGTGGCATAAAACTGCCTGATCAACTCATCATCATAGTTCTGTTTAAGTGCCACAAGGTCATGAAGACCCACTCTATGAAAGAGCTGATAAACACCACTGTATCTGTCTAAGTTGTTCAAGTGAACCCACTTAATCCACTTGTGATCTGTAAATTTTCTGTGATGTCCATAAATCTGCTCATAGACTTGTTCTTGAAAAACTGTGTGAAACCTTGGATTTACCGAATCTGATCTGGAAAGATATTGGTTCACATGTCGCTTGATTGCATACTCATCGATGAGAGCAATCTCAAGTCCGTGGGAGGATCCGAGGTGTTCCCAAATCATCCGATCGAGCGTTTTCCGACTGATTCGACCGAGAATCTGTCTCTGCAAGTGATAGACTTTCTTCGATGTCGACACGGATCTTCCTCTCACGGTATTTTGCCTTTCCTTTGCCTCGAGTTGGTTTTGAACTCGAGTCGCAGCTAACGAGCTCCCGGAGGTTGAGATGAAGATTTTCCTCCCCTTGGAGGTCCAACCGTTTTTCGAGTCATGATTCGAGTCCGAGGCATCTACCCTGAGGTAGGAAAAGGTTACAAGAAGTTTAAGGAAACACACATGACAGAATTAAGTGAAATAGAAATGAATTTCTGTTTTTCTGTCAGGACAATCGGTCATACCGCAGTTATACAGCCGGTACGACCGCATTGCGGTTGTACCGAGTCCAAGAACCGGTTGTACCGATTTTCTTGACTGAGTTCTATGTCAAGCATTAAAACAGGATTTTTGATGATTTTTCGTAGAGTGAATCCACGGTATAGATGCGCAAGCATCACTAGACATCAATTATGCGCAAATGTCTGACTAGAAACTAAGAAATCATCTACATTTCGTTTAACCCTAAGAAATGTCTCCTTGAACTGAAATCTTGCGGTAAAACTTCAATCAAAAGTGGTTTTACCTGGAGAGATTGAGGAGATGACCTCAAAGGAGGCAAGGATGAACGGGAGAGCAAGGAATCGCCATGAAAGGAAGATTTCGGGACGAGTTCTTTGCGCTTCGGGTAGAGAGAGAGAGAACGAAGGAAATGAAGCGGTTGGATCATGGATGAACTGAAGGAATGAAAGAACCCTTCTAAAAAGGACAGCCCGGTCGGACCGTGAACAACCCACCGGTAGTACCGCACTGCGGTAGAACCGTAATTATAAAGTCGGTCGTACCGAGACACGGTCATACTGCATATATAACGTCGGTTGTGCCAATTTTTTTGGGACTTCAAGAACCAGTCCTGGATTTCTTTGAGATTTAGAATGATTTGCAAATGATCCTTAGTTTTGCACTCAAATAAATATTAATAAGGATCATTATGCATAGACTAATGTCTATTAGAGAATATAGTTTTTATAAGCATAGATATTCTTAATAAACTTTTCGAAAATATTTTTATAAAAAATATCTCAAACAACACCAATTTACTCAAAACACATGAGACAAAGTTTCAACCAATATTTGAATAATCTATGACATTTAATTCATTCCTCAATTTGCAAAAATGACTTTCATCTAATGGCTTGGTGAAAATATCTGCTAATTGATCTTCGGTTCGGATGTGGCTAATTTCAATATCTCCTTTGCCCACATGATCTCTTAGAAAATGGTGGCGAATATCTATATGCTTGGTTCTTGAGTGTTGGACCGGATTATTTGCTATTTTAACCGCACTTTCATTATCACACAAAAGAGGCATATTATCAATTTTAATTCCGTAATCCATCAAAGTTTGCATCATCCAAAGTAATTGAGCACAACAACTTCCCGCTGAAACATATTCGGCTTCATGTGGATAAAGTTACGAATTTTGTTTCTTGGATGACCATGAAACTAAGGATCTTCCTAAGAATTGACAACTCCCCGAGGTGTTTTTTCTATCCAGTTTGCAACCCGCATAATCGGAGTCCGAGTATCCAATTAAATCAAACTTAGCACCTTTAGGAAACCATAAGCCAATGCTAGAAGAATGCTTTAAATATCTTAGTATTCTTTTTACGGCCATTAAATGACACTCTTTTGGAGATGCTTGAAACCGTGCACACATGCAAACACTAAACATGATATCGGGCCTAGATGCAGTGAGATAGAGCAAGCTACCAATCATAGACCTATAAAGCTTTAAGTCTACCGATTTACCTTCCTCATTTAGGTCGAGGTGACCGTTGGTTGCCACGGGAGTTTTGATAGGTTTTGCATCCTCCATGCCAAATCTCTTGATCAAGTCCTTTGCATATTTTGTTTGGCTTATGAATGTTCCATCTTTGAGTTGCTTGATTTGAAGTCCAAGAAAATAGCTAAGTTCTCCAATCATGGACATTTCAAATTCCCTAGACATCATATCACCAAATTCTTTGCAAAAATCTTGATTAGTAGAACCAAATATGATATCATCCACATAAATTTGACATACAAAGAAGTCATCATCTAAAACTTTAGTGAATAATGTTGAATCAATTTTCCCGATTTTAAATCCTTTTGAAACTAGAAAATCTCTAAGGCGTTCATACCAAGCTCTAGGAGCTTGTTTAAGACCATAGAGCGCCTTGGAGAGTTTATAGACATGATTAGGATTCTTAGGATCTTCAAAACCTGGTGGTTGTTCAACAAACACAAGTTCGGATATTTCTCCATTTAAGAAGGCACTTTTGACATCCATTTGAAATAATTTAATATCAAAGCATGATGCAAAAGCAAGTAATATACGAATTGACTCAAGTCTAGCTACAGGAGCAAAAGTTTCACCAAAATCCAAACCTTCGACTTGAGAGAAACCTTGTGCAACCAATCTTGCTTTGTTTCTTATAATCATACCATTTTCGTCTTGCTTGTTTCTAAACACCCATTTTGTACCGATGACATTGTGTTCTTCGGGTCTATCCACTAATGTCCAAACTTTGTTTCGAATGAAATTATTGAGCTCTTCATGCATTGCAATCATCCAATCCGGATCTTCAAGTGCTTCATCTATATTCTTTGGCTCAAGAGAAGAGACAAAAGAGTAATGTTCACAAAATGAAGCAACACGAGATCGAGTTAGAACACCCTTACTTACATCACCCAATATTTGATCTATTGGATGATCTTTTGCAATCGCATTGTGGATTTTTGGTGGTAGGTTGAATGGTTGATCATCTTCATTATTGTTTTCTTCCACTTGAATTTGACTTGTTGTGGAAGAGGTAGGAGGTTCAACTTGAGTAAAAGATGACGGTTCATCTTTCGGTTTGATATCGCCAATTTGCATATTTTCCATAGTCTTTCTTAACAATTCATCACCTACATCATCCAAATTCTCATGCCCTTCTTGGGAGCCGTTAGTTTCATCAAATTGAACATCGTGTCTTTCCTCAATTAAACAGGAGTTTTGATTAAAGACACGATATGCTTTGCTATTTGAGGAGTAACCAAGCAAGAAACCAACATCACACCGACTTACAAATTTTGAAAGACGAACACCCTTTTTCAAAATGTAACATTTGCAACCAAAGACACGAAAATAAGAGATGTTCGGTTTTCTTCCAACAAGGAGTTCACAAGAAGTCTTTTTCAAAAGGCGATGCAAATAGAGACGATTTATGGCATGATAAGCGGTGTTGATTGCTTCCGCCCAAAGCTATCGGAAGTATTATATTCATCAAGCATTGTCCTAGCCATTTCAATTAATGTACGATTTTTCCTTTCTACAACTCTATTTTGCTCCGGAGTGTAGGTTGTGGAAAGTTCGTGCTTTATTCCAAGTTCATCACAAAAGTATTCAACTTTAGTATTTTTGAACTCGGAACCATTATCACTACGGATTTTCTTTATTTTGAAATCAAATTCATTTTGAGCCCGTTTAGCAAAGCTTTTGAAAATTCCGGAGGTTTCGCTCTTATCATCTAGAAAGAACACCCATGAATATCTAGAGTGATCATCTACAATAACTAAACAATAGCTATTTCCCCCGATACTCTTATAGGTTGTTGGCCCAAACAAATCCATATGTAAGAGTTCCAATGGTCTAGAGGTTGACATGATACTCTTGGAAGGGTGAGAGCTTGCGACTTGTTTACCGGCTTGACAAGCACTACAAAGTCGATTTTTCTCAAACTTCACATCTTTCAAGCCAACAACTAGATCATGTTTGAAAAGCTTTTTAAGTTGAATCATGCCAACATGAGCTAGCCTTCTATGCCAAAGCCAACCTAAGGAAGTTTTTGCAATTAAACAAGTTTGTAAGCATGAAGCATTTGAGGAAAAATCAACCAAGTAAAGATTTCCAAATCTAAAGCCTTTGAAAACTAAAGTATTATCCTTTACACTTGAAATTGACACACCTTCATTTGAGAAGGAGCAAATTAAATCAAGATCACATATTTGAGCAACGGATAATAAATTAAAATTAAGTGATTCAACTAAAGATACATTTGAAATGGAAAGGTCATTTGAGATAGCAATTTTACCCAATCCTATTACCTTTCCTTTACTATCAAATTAAATCAAGATCACTTCGTTTTTACGTTCTCGAATGTGGTGAACATTTTTCTATCACCGGTCATGTGTTGAGTGCATCCACTATCAAGCACTCAATGTTTTCCACCGGTCTTGTAGTTCACCTACAAAACAAGAATCAAGTTCTTTTAGGTACCCAAATTTGTTTGGGTCCCTGAGGTTAGTGACCAAGGCTTTAGGCACCCAAATAGCATTCTTTTAGCGCCTAAAATCAAGTGCCAATAAATCTTGCAATTATTTTACCATCAATGGATTTCTTAAGCATGTAGCAAGAATCATAAATGCCATAGGATTTAACATTAATATTTAAACAAGCATTTGACATGTGTCCTACCTTACCACATTTATTGCAATATTTACCATTTTGCTTAATAAACCTTGGAGGCTTGTTTACCGGTTTCTTACCTTTCTTGGGCACATACCAAGTCCTTCCTTATTGAATGAGCACCTTTGCTCACTAATAACTTGTCAAGGGTTGATTTACCCTTGAAGCATCTTTCCAAGCTCTTACTTAGCTTGGTGACTTGCTCTTTTAACTCATGATTTTCAACAATTAGCAAGGGGTCACAAGTATTCTTCATACCAACAATTGATTCATCATTTGAGCAACAAGGTATGGATAGCAAGTCATCACAAGAGGTAGAAATACTAGACATGGTTTTAGTATTTGACATATTTTCTACCCTTGGCATCTCATTTATTAAATCACAAGTAATACCAATATTTGAATGAGATTTTTCTATATCTTTTAGGAGAAAAAAAATTATGAGCTTCGTTTAGCTCCTCATAAGAGTCTTTTAGAGAGATATACTCTTTATTTAAGACTTTAAATTTTAATTTCTCTTTTCCAATATATTCATTTAAATCTTCAACCATATCCATTAATTCATCATATGAAGGAGCATCATTATCAATAGATTTTACCTTATCTCCTTTTGCCATAAGGCATGTAGGAGACGTGAAGAGTGACGGAGTTTCCTTTATGGCGATGCCGACAAGTCCTCTTTTCTTAGGAGACTCTTCATCACTTGATTCGAGTCGGAATCCGAATATTCTTCGCCGAATCCCACTCTCCAATGTGAGCTTCATTTTGCCCCTTTGTGAAGCCTTTGAAAAGCTTCCTCTTCCATCGAATTCCTTCTTCTTTAATAGTTTATCTTTGTCATCCTTCTTGTTGGGGCAATTTGAGATTATGTGTCCCTTCTCATCACATCCATAACAACGAATGTTACTATATCTCTTGTTGTCACTTGAGGATTGTCCTTTCTTGAATTTGTTGAAGTTGAAGTTTCGATGTGGGCGTCTTCTCATTAATTTCTTCATTTTCCTCACAAGAAGAGCGCACTCTCATCCGAGTCTTCTTCTTCATCCTCATCATCACTTGACTCCGCTTTAGCTTTGAAAGCGTAATTTTCTTCTTGGATGAAGATGATTCCAATAGCTCTTCCTTGTCTTTCTTGTATAGCTCGTTAGTGATGAGGTTGCCCAAAAGTTCAGTTGGTGTCATTCTTGGCAACTCGGAGAGTTGAGAAATAATGTCACCAACGCCTCATATTTATCCGGAAGGGCCCTAAGCATTTTGCACAACATCAACATCAAGAAGGTTAGTACCAAGACCTTTGAGTTCATTTATAATGTTGTTTAGTCTTGAATACATCTCGTGATGTTTTCATTTGACAACATTATGAATGTCTCATATTTAATCCAAGCCTATGCAACTTGGCTTCTTTGACCGTGGATGTGCCCTCATGAATTTCGGAGAGGGTGGTCTAAATATCATGAGCGGTTTCCAAATTCTCACTCTATTGAACTCATCGCGCTCAAAGCACCAAAGAGAGCATTCATTGCTTGAGCATCTAAATGAGCATTACGCTCATCTTGAACCGTGAGGATTGTTGGATCAAGAGGCATAACATAACCTCATTTACAATTTTCCATATGTTCTGACTCATAGCTTTTAAGAAAATAGACATTCTAATTTTCCAATAAGAATAATTTGAGCCATCAAACAAAGGAGCATTTCCTATATGCATACCCTCACTAGCCATCCTTTCTCTCTTAGACGGTAAAGTCTAATAAATTGAGAGACCAAGCTCTGATACCACTTGTAGGATCAAGGATAACCGACTAGAGGGGGGTGAATAGGAGGTTTTTAAACTTTTAAACAAATTAACGGGATAAGCTAATTAATCACTTAGTCTAAACCAATTATACTTCTAGCTAAGCAATACAAGCACAAAGATCAAGCTAGAAATATAAATGCGGAAGAGTAAAGACTAGGAATAACCACAATGAGACAACGATGTTTTCCCGTGGTATCGAAGACTCGCCGGTCTTCACTAGTCCACGTTGAGGAGCTTGAACCAACAAGCCGGCCCACGTATTAAGCCTTTCTCGATCACTATTGGTTGTTCTTCCTCCACCCGAGATGGTGAACACCAAACCACTCACAATATGGGCACCGGGCCTCTTCACAATCTTCTTGAAGAGATCATCGTGCAATCACCGCCAAGCCGTCTAGGAGTTCGGCAAAACTCCAAGAGTAATAAACCAAGACCTTCGCTTGACGACACTCAAGTGCAATAGGATCAACTAGAATGATGAATGCACTTTGAATGAGCTCAACAACCTCTCAAAGAGTGAACAAATGAATTTGAGGAGTTGAATGAATGCACAAGGCTCTAAGGATGTTAAATGTGGTCTAGCACACTGCCCTTGTGCAGTTGGGGGGGTATTTATACCACCCACCAACAAAAACGACCGTTGGGGAGTCATACCGTAAAAATATCAAATGCGGTATGATCACAACTAAGGTGCAGACGACGCACTCAAAGACCGAGCAATCGTAACGGTTAGAAAAGTGGCAATAAATGACTCTGACATAGCCGTTGAACAACCCTTGCGGTACGACCGCCAACTATCTTGTGGTACGACCGCAACCTCCGGTCATACCGCACGGAGGAGCGGTACGACCGAACCAAGGGTTTTCCAGAAAGACCGAGATGACATGCTCTCAGAAAAACGCATCGCGATACAAGAATCGAACGACCGCAGATCGGTGACGACATCGCTTTTCAATATCAGCACGACCGATTTTCACAGAGCTCTAAGTCGTAAATGCAACGGTTCGGTTTTATACAACCGCCAACTAAAAACGGAACGACCGCATGCGGTAGTACCGCTCGAGAGCCGGTCGATCGCATTAGCGCTCGTTGGCCGAGGAGTTCATAAATCGGTAGAAGCGCCAGTAACATGCGGTCATACCGCACCAAACTGCATAACCGCCGAGAGACGTCGGATGACCGATTTTTGACACTTATCTCAAAGGCTTTGGAAAACAAAACCAGATGTATGCATGATCCTAAATTGATCCATATTGCACAAGATCATGTATTCAAGGTACTAGTCATGATCCCTCTTAATAGTACGACGTTTAACCTAAAATCCGGTCTTCCAACCTTTTCTTCTAAGACCGGTAAAATACAAAAAAATCACTGTCTACTTATACTTGTCTTCAATCATGTAAATCTTTATTTACCCTGCATACTTTTTATCATTGAACCCACCAAGAGGTCTTAACCTTGTAAATACTCAATAAACACATTAGTCCAATAATCACATATAATCATTAATTACCAAAACACGATTTTAGGGGCCTAGATACTTTCATCGTCCCAATTTGCTCAGATCGGTCGGCTTATTTTGCTAGGTGAATTTTCTAGGCAAAATTTATTTTTCTTCTTTAAACATAGACGTGTCCTATTTTCTATGGGTAATGCTACCGGGCGTACGTCCAATGCCATCAAAAGCATTCAACGCTTCTCCCATTAGTTAGCCCCTCAGCCAGCCCCTCTACTACTCCACTACTACATCGCACATGTATACATTAGTCTCCTAACACGCACACTACTCAGCATTCTTTTCCTAGCCCACTGCTCTCTACATCGCCCAAGTTGCCGCCGCCCAATCCGCCATCAACGACGACGGATCTCGACACTGGCCACCTCTAAGATACTCCCTGATCTTCCCTAATGCCATTCCTCCCATTTATTCCACTTGATTCGGCTACCTGTGTTCCTAAGGTTCAAGCCCTAGCTTGGGCTTCGTCGGAATTCCTTGCCGTCGGCGAGTTCTCTTGCGCATCCTCCTCCTCTCCGACCTCCCTGCTCACAGATCTAGCCTCCCCAACTCTCTCCCTGTTATAGGGTTTTGGAGCTTGCCGCGTCCTTGTTGTGCTGCCCCTGGTGCCGAAAGAGGAGGAGGGGGGACTGGATTTGATGAATGCGCCTACGGGGGCAGTGACGGGAGGTGCATGGTGATGGATTTGTTGCAATGTTGCAGACGTTGGGTAAGTTTGTTGCAAGAGTTTGTTCATTTGTTGCAACAGTGGACTCAAAGTGTTACATGGGTGTTTCCAAATGTTGCAACAATTTGTCTCTTCTTTCCCCCACCTAGTTTGAAACCTATTTTTTGTTGCGCCCGTTGAAAAAAAATATTACACCCGTTCTCTTGTGTTGCATCGAATTTTCCGTTGTGTTGGTCATCCACGGGATGTTGCCATAGGTGTTTTCCAGATGTTGCAACAATTTTTGAAACGCTGGGTGTGAGATGTTGCATCATATTCTTTCCCCCACCTAGTTTGAAGCCCAATAGTTTTTTTGTTGCGTCCGTTGGAAAAAAATATTGCACCCATTCTTCCCTTGTGTTGCATCGGAGCGTACGATGGGAAGTCTCCCAACATACGTCCAAGCCCTAGTTGCACCCATTTTCTATCCGTAAATAAAAAAGGACTAAAGTGCACTAATATCTTGTCTAAGTGAGGCACCGCCAACTTGCTGCAGTCAATCTCCGACGCTGATTGACGCCGCCGCCAAACGTAGCAGACTTGATCTCTGCATCCTACGTATGAAGGGTGCCTTGCCCATTTGCCACCTCCTTATCTCCTCTGCAACGCTGAATGCATGTTTGGTTGATGACCTGAGCATCATGCTTCATAAAAAGGTGTGCCTGAAATCTATCGGATGTTCAGATGATTTTTGCCTAATCAAGCATGCCTAAGATACGTTTGCTGGTTGAAGGCATGTGCCTAAAAGAATAGAAACAATATAAAAACACTTATAAAGATGAGAAAACGTAACTTAAAGAATACGCTTTAGAGAACAGTCCCTAACTAACTCTTCATAACACCCAAAACTCACTGAATCAACTGCTTCTACACAGTTCTATCTAGAGTCCATCCACAATACAAAGCTTCGATCAAGAGAAATCTAACCTTTGTGCTTGCTAGAAAAATCACCAAACCAACCGCTTCCATCCAGAGATGTGTCGCGACACATGGTTGTGGTGGCGGTGGCTGAAAGGATAGCAACGGGCAACGACGACTCAATGGATAGTCATGGGCAGTGGCGGCTCGAAGGGCGATGACAAAGAGTAGCTTGGTGACACGGAGGTGGCTCGAAGGGCCACGACATTGTAGAATCAAGGATAACCGATTAGAGAGGGGTGAATAGGCGGCTTTTAAAACTTTTGACTAAAATCATATTTTTAGCAAGTAATGAATTGAAATTTATTTTCACAATTCATGATCTAAATAATCTAAGTCTTTCTAAGTGCACTAATCTCTCTAGACTAAGCTAAACAACCTAATCAAGAGATACATAATTGCTATAAAAGTAAATACATTAAGAGAAGAGCAAAAGAGATAAACCACACTTTGAAGACAAATAATGTTTTTCCGTGGTCTTGGAGACTTGCTGGTCTCCCCTAATTCACGTTGAGGAAGCTTGAACGAATCAAGCCGGCTCCACACGAGCACACCCTTCGATCACTAGTGGTAGCTCTTCTCCACTATGGATAGGTGAGCTCCAACCTTCGCAATCAATCAGGTCTTCTCACAAGCTTCATGAGAAGATCACCGATTCACCTTCTTCAAGCTGTCTAGGAGACGACAACCTCTAATAGTAATAAACCAACAAAGTTTCGCTTGAAGATGCTCAAGTGCCACGAAGATCAAACTCAACTCAATATGCTTGGAAAACCTCTATAACCTTTGCAAGATAAAAATCTTGCTCTCAAGGAGTAAAAGAAGCAAGGGCTCAAGAGTGCTCAATAGAGGTTCTAAAGTCACCCTTGCCGCAGGAGGAGGGGTATTTATAGCCTCAATCCCCTCCACTAACTGTTGGCACACGAGACTGTGTAAAATCGGCACTATCGGTCAAACCACAGGCATGGGGCCGGTCAGATCGGACATAGTATAACGGTAAACTCTGCAGTAATCATTGCTACATAATATATCCGTTAGGCTGAGTCTGGTTAGACCGCCCACTCAAGGTCTAGTCAGACTGGGTTCAAAAGTTTTCCAAAATGGAAAAAATTGCTACTGGAAAAAGCTAACCGCAACGGTCAGACCGGGGATTCGGTCTGACCGCCAAACAACTGTGGTTAGTCCGGTGTGAAGAAATCAATAGCAAGTCACAAAAACAACCCTCTTTGGAAAAAGCTGACCGCTTCAATGATCCAAAGGTCCGGTCATACCACCCTTCCAACTGCGGTCAGTCCGGGAAAACAAATAGAGAAGGGTTGAAGCGAAAAAGGGTCTCTCTGGAAAATGCCGATCGCCCGACTCGGATCGGAGGTCCGATCAATCCAGCTAAAACCTTGCAGTCAGTCTAGCCAGCAAAATTGAGAAATGGGAACTATCTGGAAAAAGCTGACCGCTTCGAAAGACCGGGGTTCCGATTAGTCGGGCTCAAAGGTTGCGGTCAGTCCAACCAAAAATTAAATCACATAAATTTCATGGCCGTGAGATCAACTAAGAGATCAAAGATGCATCCAAGTGAGTTTGAGCTTTGTGGCACAATTTGCTATCAAAGCTACTAATTGTTGACCCCTCTTCATAGTACGGCTACCTACACTAACAATATGGTCTTTTAAACTTTAAACTCCTAGACCGGTAAAACTATGAAAAGATCTTATTCAACTATATACATTTGCCTTGAGCTAGATGTTTTTGATATCCATTCTTTGAGTGTCTTTTGTGCTCTTTATCTTTTATCCAAGACTAACCCTTTCAATCACTTGAACAAACATGTTAATCCACATATAATGATTGTTGTTAATTACCAAAACACTAAAATGGGGCCTAGATTATTTAGGCATGTGGTGACTAGTCGACAGATAGTGATGACCTGAACCTCCGTGAGATGGGGGCAGCTTGATTTCTAGACATCGCGATGAAGATTCAATGCAATAAAACGGGATTAGAGAAGCTTTGCTTCTGCTGCTGCCCGAGCCCGGCCATGATTTTTGGTCGCCTGAGCCTAATGGAGTTGCCTGTGCCAGGAGGTTCTCAGGCTAAACAAACCACATGCAACTTCCCGCCGTGCTCTCGGTCAGGCACATCTCCCTCAAGTATGCAACCAAATAGGTCCTAAAACTTCAACCAGCTGGCCGCTATTGCGTGACATAGTAATACTAATGACCCTCTCTCTATTGTTCCATAAGAGGCAGGGGCGGATCTCTGTAGCACAACAGGGTGCATAGGATGAACTCTTTTTAATTATTTAATCTTTTTTAAAAAATATTTTAAATATAGCTTCTTCTTAACTTTCAGAATTGAAAATAAAGTTAGGGATAGGTTATCTTTAAAATATTTATTCAAAAAGGATTAAAAATAAAAAGAGCTTTGCACAGGACACCTGATCTAAAAAAATTTTTCTTTAGATATAACCATGTATATGTAATGTTGATACATTTAACCTAACATGAGGACACCCGAGCCATAGTCTAACCAACGTGGTCTATTTTGCCTAGGGACCTCCGGTCATTTTTCGTTCTGGATCCGCCACTGATAAGAGGTAGAGTGCTATGTCGCCAAATCGCTATAATATCTAAGAAAAAGATCCATCTCTTGCATTTCTTTATACTCCAACAGTAGCGGTGCCGTAGAGGTAGAGTGCTATGTCGGCGAATTTTTCCTCTCCTGTAAGCAAATCCTTGACGACACCTTGAGACACGCCCCTCGCAAAGTCAGAGATCCGGAATGCATGCTTCCATCCAATTTGTCCGATGCAGAATTAGAAGAGATTATTCACCATCGTTTTCATGTGAGCGTATGATTCGTTGCCGTATAGCATGGTCAATCATGGGAAGATCCACATGGATAGATGCAACTAGGCAGAATAAATCGAGCCATTTTCGCCCTTGATTGTGTGCATATGCATTTCTATACACTGTTTGTGTGCAGAGATGAGGCGTGGACATCGCAACTTGGCCGCTGCCCAATCCAAATGTCAACGCGGCAACTTGTCGCTTCGTATGAACGAAGGTTCCTGGGTCACAAAATAATCTATCTGCCTCCCAATTATGCAAGTGGTATACTGCTACTACTTGTACACATGCTAATCAAGAAGAGGATATGTATTCTTTTGGTCAGACAGACATGGTTTTATTTGACAAATGATGTCGTAGCGTGTAGTCCTCATCAATCTTCCATGTTGCTAGTTAGTAATTGCTTTATGAACAAAAGTGATGTGTGGGTTACATGACCTACCTTTATGATATTGACTTGCAGGCAATGAATTAAGCGATTGGTGTATCTTTGCACGGCCTCGCTTGATCTTGTCAACGCCAGCGTCCAGGTGTGTTTTAAAAACCAAGCAAAAAATGTTTGTGTGAAATACAAATCAGGCACACGATATGGATTCCCAATTTTGCACGCACCATATAGACGCGTGAAACAAAAACACTCCTTTTCGTTTTGGCACCTTTTTTTTTTTTCATGAAAAGCAATTGGAGTTCCACGAATGGTTAATGGCGATGTTACACTTGACAATTTGACATCTGATCCGAAAAACCCATCCGGTGCACCAACTAACATCGATCACACATGTATATGGATAGCAACGGTCCCACTTTCCGTTCCGTCGAGGAATCCACCCATTAGGGGATGAGGAATTATCCCTACCACGGGAGAGTGAATGGCTAAAACTCATCCCCGTCGGGTCTAGCGTGACCGGGGACGCTCCACCACCTGTCCCCGTTTACTGCACGGCCCCCGAAATACATATATAAGTTGGTGTGTAAACCCTAGATCCGAAGCCTTCCCTAATTCCTTCCTAGTCCACAGCAGTCGCTCTCCACTAGTCTCCCTCCCCAATCCCCCTCGTCACACTCGCATCACATGGTTCACATCCTGGCTGGCCCATTCGTCGCTGCCGGTAGGCGGGGCTACGGTGCCCCATCCTTACCACCTCACAGCTTGGTGCTCGCTCTCCTCCATCAATTCCCCTCCTCACCTCACACCCTCGCCGGCCTATCCGTCGCCACCAGCAGGCGTGGCGGCGACACCCCATCCTCACCGCCTCACTGCTCGGCGCTCGCTCTCCTCCGTTAGTCCTCCTCCTCGCGGACCTCGCACCGTCGCCGCCCCATCCTCACCGCCCCCAATCCACTGGTAGTCTGGTACGCCCTCAAGTTATCATCATTCTGCAATCTCCACTCTCCTTTTTGATATTGAGTACTTGATCTTGTGATATATTTGTAGATGACTGCAAGTTTGTGTTAGTATTGAGTAATTTCTTGGTTGCTCCTATAGTAAAATCGGTAGATGATTGCTACAGTACTTGCTTAGCATTAGATGGTTGCAAGTCATATATTTTTTTTTAGATAATGGAAGGGCAAACCTCCCGACCTCTGCATCATACGATGCACACAGTCATAAATTATTACAAACGAATAGATCGGCTTACAAAAGGCAGACCAAGAACTAAATGACAAACAAATTGTCATGTTGTGGCCAGCATTGGGAACAGCCCGCCGCCGTCGACAGCTAGCTTCTCCTCCATCCAACACATCCCTATCGCCGGTGAACACCAGGTGGTCCACCAGCGCAATTGTTTTGATCAACTGTGCTTCTTTCATGTAGATTTTTTTCTTGTAATAATTGCTCCCTTAATGCACATATGCACCCACTCTTGTTCCCTTCACATAGAACTCCAGGGAGTGGGAGTAGCAGACAACCCCAATCGGGGATACGGGGGGGTAATAATAGCGCCCTGAGACCGGGGAGCGGGGAATTTTCAAGGCTCGGGGTCTAGTCCCGCCGGGATCGTTTCCGTTGCCATCCCTACGCACGTAGGAGAGATGGACACGACCGGGAACATCCGAGATTGCAAGAACTAATCAATGGAACGGCAAAAAAATAATCCAAATCCAACTCTGCTATTGCTGTACATTGCATGCACACAAGGCTACTCGATTAATTAAGCAAGCAAGGACGAGTCAATTAATTAAGCGGCTAACCCGAGACTGTCACGGGTCGAGGTGGATCGGCAGCACCGTGCTCCGCGAGCTCCGGCCGAGCCCGAACGACGACAGCAGCCGCTGGAACCGCCCGCTCGTCTCGTCGCCGCCGCCGGTGCCGGCGTTGCTGCTGCCGGTCACATCGGCACGGCTCGGCCCGGCCTCCGAGCTGCCGGGATCCTTCTGCGGCTTCCGGCCGAGATCACCTAGGAAGCAATCCATGGAGAAGGACCGCCTGATCGGCTCCTGCGCGACGCCGCTCCGCTCGTGCTTCGGGAACCGGCACGAGCTCCCGTGACCCATTCTCGCGGTGACGTCGATGCGCCTCTCGCCGGCCAACTCCCGGCCGGACGCACCGTCCTCGTCGCGGGCCGCCGGGGCCGGGCCGACGGAGCCGGTGACTACCGTTCGGCAGAGTGGGCAGCTGACGTTGTGGCGGAGCCACGTGTCGATGCAGTCGATGTGGAACGCGTGGGAGCAGGTCGGCAGCATCTTGAGTCGCTCCTCCGGCGCGAACTCCGACAGGCAGACGGCGCACTCGAGAGCCGTCGACGCCGACCGGACTCGGCGGTACTTGACCACGGGGAGAGCGGCCACAACGTCCGGGTCGAGCCCGCCGGGCAGCTCGGCCTCGTAATCGGCGAAGAACACCGCGGCGACGCGCTCCACCAGCTCGTCGCGGCGCGAGCGGTGTAGCAGTCCAGACCCCGGGCCACCGCGGGCGCCAGCGCCCCGGAGCCAGCAGCGGACGACGAGGAAGTAGTAGCTGACGAGGATGAGCGAGGTGACCATGAAGCCGATAGCGATGACGATGGCGATGGGGAACCCCGTCGACCGGCTGACGAACGCCGGCGGGGAGTAAGGGTCCGGCGGCGCTATGGGCGCGTCTGCCATGGCCACGGCATCCATCGCGGTCAATGCCTTGGCGCAGATTGCTCGCTCGGATCAACCGGAGCAAGAAAGAAATAGGAGGAGGAGATGGTGAGATGGGAGGCCGGAGGCGTGAGGTTGAGCTAGCGAGTGATCCAAGGAAGCGAGCTGCAGCCTGCAGGTGTAGGCTGTAGCTTGTATGTACTCTCAAGTGCGTGCGTATGCGTTGCGTCGGTTAATAAAAAATTGTACCACGCCAACTTGCGAAAGAGATGACTAGTAGCACTAAGCAGCATGGGTGGGAAGTTTGAAACGCTTTTTATATGGGTGGGAAGCGCATGGCGCGAGCGCGACGGCGACGGCGACGGCGACGGCTGAGCTGTGGCCTGCCAAGTCAATTCGCGATGCGCCGATGTGTGCGTGACGTCATCCTCTAACAGAGTATATATATGGAACCGACTATACCATAACTGCCTTAAAATTTTAATAAATCTCAGGCACTTTTTAGCCTTTGGATTATCATCCAGTGATCCATATGAGTTGTTTTAGTTGTTGTGTTGAGGGTTGTTTTTGTTATTTATCGGCCCTTTAATTTGAAATTTTAATCCGTCAATGGTTTGCTCCATCATGGACAGCCTTTATGGACTGAGTTTTAAGCCCAAGATCTTCAAACTAATACAATGCCAATACTTTCATCCTATAAACAACACAAACAAAAAAAAATACTGAATACAAAGCACATATTTTGTCAGTTCGGTCATAGCACGACCAAATCACGTAAACTTACTCGTCAACCAACAAAAGAAGAACGAGGGAACAACCAGAGAAGAAACTCAACATGATACACACTCTAGTTGCTCGCAGAGTACACACATAGAATTTCAGAGACACCGTTTTGCTCCAATGCAAATATGCTCACATTGTAACACACAAAGTAGGGACTCAAATTCTTGTTGAGATACAACTAAACTCGCTATACCATGGACATAAAGAATCTTGAACTTGGTAAATAATTGACAAAATGACAGGACCAAATAAAATACTTCTATCCTAGACAAGAAAAAAATATAGACTAGATGAACCCGTAAGTTAATTGGGCAACCTAGTATCTACAGAACTCACTAGAAATTACTACATGAACTTGCTTGTATAGTTGCATCTATATAACCTACTAATAAGCACCATAAGTACGGAATACCGATTGATTCATCAAGGACCTTCAAAGTGAAAAAATTCGGCGAAATATCGCCAATTACCGGCGGTAACCGGGTTTACCGGTGGGGCGGTAGAACTACAAACCGGTCCTGAAATTTTCAGTTAGGATGAATTATGTCAAAAAAATTAATTTTCTTGAATTTTGTTCGATTTGATTTTTTAAATTTAAAATCAGAAAATTTCAAATTTAAAATCCGAAACAGGCCGAAATTTTTTTCCAAAAAATACGGTTACCACCGATAACCGGTCCTATCACTAGCCTCCAATTTTTTTTGCAACCGGTAGCAAAAACCCTTGCCTTTAGTTCGGTACTTCGGATCTAAAAAATAATAGCATCCCACTGAAGTTTCCACAAAACAGCAAACTTGCAACATCTAAAGATGACACAAAAAGCACTACTGTTGTACAACCTTCCTTTTAATCTTCTAACTCCTGGAAATAGATGACAACATAAGAAAATAATCATAACCCAAAGGAAAATATTGATATATTGTGTAAAGTCAGATCAAACATGGCGCGATACATTGTGACAAAGAAAACTCAGAATATGTGATATCAAATATCAAAACATAGAGTCAAAAGAACTTATTCTAACCCAGCCAAATTTATTCTAACCTAGGCAAAATTATCCTAACCTTGGTAACCCGTACAAAAGACAAACATGCAGGTACGTAGTTACGCTTCATTTGGAACTTACAAATTTCACATGAAGTGGGTTCGATGCCGCATATCAATCTAGACCCGCATATCAAGTTTCACTGGCGATACACTTCATAGCTCATGCCACAGTGTACATGTCAAACTGTCATTTGAAGCTTTTATGGGAACTCTCTCCACGTATACGTTCTCGCAGGAGGTTCTGAATCAAGTACGTACTAGCAGCTAGCTAGCCAGTCCGTCGCCATATCCAAGTTGGTAATATACGCATGCATCAACAGTCTGCACTTCGAATGGCGTAACCACACTTGTCTTTTGAAGCGTAACTGTCTGATAACTAGAAATCAATGCCAAACTAATCAACTGATGATTGGGCTTTGAACAATCCTTGCCCGTTGTGAGAACCCGCGTAATTAGCAAATCTTTTTTTCAGTAATCGGTGTTTAGCGGTAATTAATTTCGACTTAGCAGTAAGCTAACGGTAGTTTTGCGATCATCGTTAAGCTTCTAATTTGTCATCCGCGTTGGTTTAGTGGGTTTCGTTTCGTGAGCAGCGCATCATCGTATTCATCAGTGCATAGTAGCATCAATCATACTTAGATTGCACATTCCATTTGCATTAGATATTTAAGTCATTTGTAAGCATTTCAATAGAAGTGCATCATCTCATATCATCTAGTGTTGTTTAAATAGTTACATCTTAGATTGGTTTTCAAAGCAATAAAAAGAGTACATTCTGCATTGCATATCGCCGAGCCCTCCTTGTATCCTTGTTTTTCGATCGCCGAAACATCAAACCTCGGTGTCGTCCTTGTTATCCAAGAAACCTGCATGCATACCACTCTCCGCCAGTGTTGTTAGACAGAAGCAAGCTACAGTGTTATTAAAGTAAAGATTGCCGTCAGTCTCCCGAAGTGCAGCTGAATACTCGGAGCAACTGGAGTAGTCGGTCCCTTGACGATCAAGACCCCGCACCAGCGGAGTTAGTCGGCTCCTTGATCGCCAAGATATCCTGACCACCCGAGGTCCTTCGATACCTGTCACTTCCGTGGGTCTCATCACTCGGCGTTTGATTTAATCGGGCACCCATGTATAGTGATTTCAAACCGTGGACCAAAAAGCCCCCAACAAAAATCATGCACTGTGAAAGCCATCTGGATAAGGGAAAGGGCATAATGGTCATTAGCCCACCACAAGGGGCAGCCAGCCGAACACCCAACACAAGAGGCCAGCATGTCAATCCAATGCCAGCCGAAAGCATTTCCCCCCTGACCACCACTGCAGCCAGCTCACCCTCAAAATACAACAAGTTCATCCTCCCGGCGAATGCCGACAAAGATGTACCAATTCACCTGGTAGATGGCAACAAGACAAACATAGCACTGTGCAAGGCCAAGGAAATATCAGGCACAAGCAAAGGGGTAGAGCATGGTAAGAAGATGAATAGAAGCATGTAAAAAGGGAATGTACAGACATTAGATAAGGGCAGCCGAGCATTCTTTCCCCCTGTGAAAGCTCCCCAACCTCCCACTGTTTTCCCAGAGCCCCCAAAGCCATCTTTATCCTTTCTTTGCAGCTGGAAGCAAGCAGAGCACAACTCAAACCCACAGAGCACAAGCCTCAACATCACCCATCCTTTCTTCACCATCGCAAGCCACAGAAAACCAATAGAGGAGAAGCAACCAGGAGCAAGCAGGAACCAGCAGCAAGCCCAGCCTAGCATCCTTGCTTGCAAACACCAGGAGGAAGGAGAAGAGCACCAGCTTGAAGCCGGCTGCCATCCTCCTCTTCCTACCCTTCAAACCCACAGGAGATCAGAGGAGCAAGGAGTCAGGCGCCCAGGGAGATCGGAGGAGGAGAGCAAGGGCGACGCCGACGGCAGCCAGTGAACCGCAAGCGATCACCGGAGGGCTGCACCAGGATTAGAAGGAGGCGATCATCTTCATCACTACCAGCATCACCATGAATCATCACCGACCACAACCCTCGGTGACCATCACAGAGCAGTAGGGAAAGGAGTAGAGGAAGACCAAAAGAGCAAGAACCACCGAACCAAGACCATCGGCATCGTCAAGCATCAAGGCAGCCAGGAGAACAAGCTCAGCATCCTCACCATCACAACCTGCAAGCCGACCACAGCGAGGGAGAAGAGGAGAGCACCAGCTAGAGGCCGACACTGCCACCCTCTTTCCCCAATCCCAGAACCCAACCAGAGGTAATCCCCAGTAACACCTCAGTATGCACACATACACATTCATCATTCACATAGCCATCATGCATCATCAATAGCATCAAAACCTAGCTCTCAGAGCATCAATGATCATCACAGAGCAGGGAGCAAGGTAGAGGAAGGGGGAAGTCTTTACCTCAGTGTGAACGACGGCCAAAACCCCACCATAACAGCAACTCACCCCATCACCTCCCTGCATGCTAGAACCTCTGTGAACCCACCTTCAGAGCAAGCATGATTCATGAGGTAGGCATCAATATCAACAAATCAGTATAGCATCCGCATGTAAAAACTGAATTAAAATCAAGGTTTTAAAAAGGGGGGAGAGTAGAGGAGCAGGAGCGAGCTAGGGAGAGGCGCGAGCGCAGGCGGCGCTGGCGGCAACGCCGAGCCGGGCGGTGGCGCGCGGAGTCGGCCGAGTGCCGGCGGCCGGGCCGGGCCGGCGGCGCGGCGAGCGAGAGGAGCCACGAGGCATGAGGCGACCGAGGGCCGGGCGGCACCGAGCCAAGCTAGGGCCCGGATCCAGGACCCATGCGGCGTAGAGGAAGTCGGAGCCGAACCCTAGGAGGTAGCCTTGTGAGGCGCAAGACGAGCGGGCCGGCGGGGGCGGCATCGGGAGGAGGAGGAACCGAGAGGGCGGCACAAGGAGCCGGTTGGAGAGGAGCCATGGAGATGAAGGGAGAAGTGGGGAAAGAAAGGAGCAAGAAGAGAAGAAGCCAGGGTGGGTTTCGGTTAGAGTGGATAAGGAGAGAGAGAGAGAGAGAGAGAGAGAGAGAGAGAGAGAGAGAGAGAGAGAGAGAGGAAGAGAAGAGGGGTAGGGTTAGGAGAAGCTAGGTAGAGTAGAATTAGGGATTAGATGATTAAGGTTGGAAGGTGTGTTAGACAATTAGTATAGAATGTTTGTAAGATAACTGTGTAGACTCTAATGCGTGGTGTTAGCTAGTATTTTCTTGCATTAGAATTAACCAGAGTAACGATAGTTGTTAGTCAGTGGAGCTTAACCCTAGAATCCATTTTGTGGGTAGAAGCCGTATGCGAATAATTTTTGGTAGACGACAAGAAAATCGTAGATGGGAGTCTTGACTTGTCGGAGATCCAAGATGTTTTAAAATTAAAGGTTGCTACTAAAAGAACCAATCGACCCATATACTTATTTTGGCACTAAAATCCACTAAGTATTTATTTGGGTATTATTCGCTTCTCACAGTATATTGCAAAGCGATGAACCTATGCGACAGGAGTAGTGATACAGTTTAAATCATGGCGGTCATCTCTGATTCGAAGGCAAGCGATCCTCTTGAACATGAATCTAGCTATTTTTAATCAAAACTGTATTTACTATATCATATACAATATTGCATCAAAACTATTTCTCAAAACTCAAAACATTTAAATGAAGATGGTGAGGAAAGAAAGGAATGATATGATGAGTAAGGAATGAGAAAAAGATGATGTAATATTATGGCTGGTAAAGGGGGCCCGGGGCAAGGATGAAAGAGGGCAAGAGGTGGGATCCCTTTACATATGGTTATTATATAAGGACCAACAACACTCTTACTCGGTCAGAAGCCGTATCTAAGTACCAACCATTCTCTCATTTCGATGAGCAGAAAATGCTACCAGATTACGTAATTATGCTCTCCACAACGGGTAAGTATATATGTGTGCGTGTGTTATGACAGAAGCAGGCGCTATAGCGCTAGGTGGAGTGTTGGGTGCAGAGAGGATGAACTGGCCCAACCAACATTATCAGAACTCGGTGTTGGCCAGGTCGGCACCGACGGAGGTAATGGGTGGAGAAATTAATCACGTAATCTGGAAAACGTTCTGTATTCTGAACTCGAAGTCGCATCAAAGAAATGCGATGGACCTAGCTCATATAGAGCTCAGAATAGTTATGGGTAAAGTGGTACAAGCCTGCGCAGTGCTATATCAAATCATGAATTCATGCCAGTCTCCTGGATTGGAGTCTACGGGAACCGCTAGGGGTCTTTCTTCTCTCCGAGTGACTAGTAGTCTTTTCTGAATTAAAATTTGCCACCTATTGTTTTAAAGAGTTATGTATTTTCGAATCGAGAGATGAGCTAGAAAATGAAGTAAAGAAGAGATGAGTCATACAATTGCATTTTGCTATTAATGCTTGTTGAGTACATTAATTTGTACTCAACCTTGTTAGTATTCTCCTTTGTAGATCCTAGTCAGGCCCAGAACTATTCCGTGTTGGACGAAGGACTTGCAGTCTTGATGAAGTCGCACGAGGTGAGGCGTTGACTAAGAGGACCAGAGTGAGGTGGGCAGGCTAATTTGGCGCTGGGAACGAATTGAAGACCGATGGAGCAAGAAAGGCAGACGATGAGATTTAATCCCATTGTGCCGTTTATAATTACTATGTAAGAACCATAGCCTTACGTGGCTAACTGGAATAAAAGGTACAGTTTCTATTTTATTGTTCTGCTACGCTAACTCTGGTAAGGCTTACTATTCGTTGGAATGGTGTTCTACCGTACAGACGAATAGTAATCCGTATGCCTAAGTGTGATTACCCCTGGGGTAATGACACGGGGCGCTAGACCCGTGTCGTCAAGGCATATCATCTTAATCATATTATTACGATGCTGTACGTAGCCTGAGGTAGCTAGCGGTATTGCTATCATTTTCTATTGTTACGTACCTACTGTCGCGTATGCCTAATTGAAGCAGTTCGCGTGGATATTACCAGACATGAGTTTCAAAGTAACTGCTCTTGTTTATGTATTTGTCGAACTAACGCATCAATGTTATATACTTCCTACTTGTTTAAATCAAAAGGATTAGGTTGGTCATTATGAGGGGGGAAACATAGTGTTAAGAGGAGCACATAATCGATCTGACTATGACAATTTGGTATTTTATTTGCTCTCGTTTTAATTATCCGAGTCAACTCCAGTTGTATGCATACCTACACACATATCGACTTCGGAGAGAGCCTCATATCATTGCACACATGATCCATCATTGGTTGCCATCTGCTTAAGTTCTTAATCTGCAATTGTACGCGTGTTGGAGATTTGAGCAGACGCTGATTAAAATTTAAAAACCTTTGCTAGCCTTTTCAAAAGAAAATATGTATGCTAATGTCATGTCATTCATAATTAATGAAAAGGAAACCTAGCCTGCATGGGCCCTTCCAGTCTTCAAGTGGGCTCTCGCTTGTCCTCTGTTCCTTCAGTGTCTTTCGTTAATGGGTTCTTTACTTATTCCTCGTGCAATTCTGCACGAAGCTGAAGCCAACTTAGACATCCAGGTCCATGTAGAAAGCATTTTGCAGCCCAAAACGCAGCCACAAGTTCGGCGTTTTTCCCCCCTTCTTCCTCCAGGTTTGAACACATAATCGACATCGAGTGACAAGTGGACTATACAGTACAGTTTATGGTTGTTTGCTCGTTTCTTTTAGTGAGACCAAAAAATAAACAAGTGAATGGCTGTAGCTGATCCAGTGTGAGCCATACAACGGCTCCAAACCGACCGAAAGTTATTTTGAACAGGACAAGTCCGGCCAATATATAATTTGGACTTACAGAAGGAACATTCAGAGAAGTCGCTACTGCACATAGTATTCACATATCTGGCACTACCTATGATTGATTAGTTCATTCATGATGTCTTCTTGAACTGCCAACTCACCATGCATGCATAACACCAAAAACATATGTAGTATATTTCAAAATTTAGATAGCAGTCAATTCATGCAGTTCACGTGGCAGCATTTGGTACATTACTGGACACGGTAAATATCCTTGGTTCGTAGTAGTAATTAAGTAGTATATCCCCCTGCAACCCATGCGACTCCAAATGGAGAATGAGGGGGACTCAACACTCCCGTGTCGCTCGGCTCAGGCGACCCTAGAGGCGACGCTGAGCTTCCCGAGAGCCACCGCCTTCAGCCGCATCGTCGTCCGCCGCTGCCGCTCCGGCACCGGCTGCGGCCCCCCTCCACCCTCCCACGCCTCACCTCCCTTCCCCCCTCCCTCCCCCCTCTTCTGGCTCTCGCTGAGGTCGTGCGCCGGCGTCGCCCCGTCCGTCCGCTGTGGTAGCGGCGAGCCTCGGTGGAGCGTCGGAGACACGGCGCTGCCCCTTCCCCCCGGGCTGGAGCCCCCGAGTCGCCGACGTCCCTCTTGGTGGCCAGATCCATTTCCAGATCTGGATCTGGAACTGGATCTGCCCCCCCCCCCCTCCGCCGAAGCTCAGGGGCCGACAGCGTTCGACGGCGCCCATGAGGGGGCCGACGTCGAGGATTCCGTCGGGTGGGGAGCCGCGATCTTCTCTTGCGCCGGGAGGAGTTCCGTCGCTCAAGGGAGCCGCCGCCTCACCCCTGGGGTCGTCATCGTCTCCACTCGGGTGACCAGCTCGCCGCGGATCCGCGCCTCTCCGGTGCTACAGTGTGGTGGTGGCCGGCGGTGCGTCGTTCGCGCCCGGATCGGCCCTCTTCTGGCCGGTTCTGAGCCCTGGCGGCGTCCGACAGTCGGTCTCTCCTTCGGGTGGCGGTTGCTATCTTCGCGCAGCGTCGGTGGTGGCTGCGGCAGGGTTCGACCGTCCTGGACCACCGGTCTCTCCTCCGGGTGGCTACTCGCACGTCTGTGTGTGCGCGCCGACGCGCTGCGCCTCGGCCGTGGAGACTGCCTCCAGTTGCGGTGCTGTGCTGGTGCGGCTGGGCGTGGGTCGCTTGACTCGTACCTCTTTTTGTGCAGGTTTCTGGGGTGCGGAGCCGCGAGCGAAAGCCCTGCCCGGCTTGCTGGTGCAAAGGTCGTTGACGCCCTCGGGCGCCATTCCCTCCTCGGAGGCGACATTTTCGCGTCTCCACCCTAGTTGCTTCTCCAGGTGAAAACCCTGTCCAGGTGTCCGGATGGGCGACGACGGCATTGTTGTCGTTACCTTCCTGAAGGCGTCGCTTCGAGAAGCCCATGCTCTCTTCGTTTTGAACCGTCGGGTTCTTCTGTAGGTTTACCCCAACGTCCTCGATTCACGACGGCTTTTCTTCTGGATTGGCACTTCATGATAGCTTTCCGGTCCAATGCGCGCTCCTCCGAAGTGTCGCGCTGTTGACTTGTATGACAGAGAGGAGCGGCGTGGGAGCTGGGCTCCGCTGAAAGAGAGGTGCGGTGTGGGAGCAGGGCTCCGCCGACCGATTTGTGTGTTTGAGAGGAGCGGCATGGGAGCAGGGCTCCGTCGACCGAGTTGTTGGGTTGGTCGGTTAGCGCGCGAGTTGAGTTGGGTTGGACTTGCCTACTGTCTGGTTGTGTCTTTCGGTGTGATTGTCGTTCCGTTCGAGTCAAGGTCGTTTTGTTGTCTCGGAGTTGGCTGTTGGTTTTGCTATCTGAAACTGTACCTTTGTGAAGGTTTTCGGGCCCAGTTTCTCTTATCAACGGGTCAATTCTCTTCTTCTTTATATATATACTCGGCAGGAGCTCCATTCAAAAAAAAAATGGAGAATGAGAAGTCTCTCAATTTGGAGTTTGGAACTGCCTTATACACCTCCTTATAAATATATATGGCGATGATCAATACCCAAGGTCCCTTATCGAGCTTACTGGAAATGTAATATGAGAGCGCAAATGAAATATAGAGATCTTTATTGTCGTGGACACAATGAGAATGAGATTACAAGAGATCGTGGATATGAAAGATTATTGAGGGAGCGTTATCGAAACTTATTTGCAATTACACGGACTACCCCTTTATAGCTATTGAAGGGGTGGTGGTTAATACCGCTAAAAGCACCTTATGTCTTCACGTACATTCCTTTGTTGAGTCTTGAATCGCCGCGTCTTTTAGCTAACTTTTGTAAGTTGCAAGACACGTCAATAACCGCTCTAATGTTAGTCATGTGGGAATTTTCCTTGTCCCCTGGCTAGTTTGCTGGTCGGCAATGGCCCAAACCGTATAGCTGGTCGTATAGTGTCCATGACTGGTTATCTCATGACTCAAATTGGTTTGAGACTAGTTTGATTGTATTAAAGGGATAAGACTTACTTTTAATATTGGTTGTAGTTTTGTAACCAATATAAAATAGACCCTTAATATTTGAGCCTATTTTCACCTACACTCATACTTTATATATATATAAAAAAAAACCCTGCTAAAGTCGTCAATATCCAATTTCTAACTTGTTTCAGACATTTTCCTATTTGCGTAGCTACCTAAAACACACACACACACACATATATGAAGCCTTTTTCCTACTCTTGGGAGTAGTTACTCCCTATTTCGTATCTCACATACCTCACAACGTAAGGAGTATCTTGCGCAACCGAGAGTATGTATGTGTAGTATACGAGTATGTAAGACCACATAAGTGGTATTTACACCTTTTCAGGGGTAGTATGTATAATTTTTTAGACATACTCCTTTTTATGTGCGAATATGAAGGTATTTACAAAATATGCTAAAAACTATGAACTTTTTTGTAAATTTTTCGTGTGATTCATATTGGAGTATCTTATAATTAGTATATAAGTATACCCAAAATGATAATGAAGTATATCAAATTCTTTTAGGTGGTATATAGAGGTGGGAGTTACTACTAATCCCAGGTATCACCAATTAATCCATTCTCGCGATCTTTGCCTTCCGTCTCTGGCGCCGCGCCGCGCCACGTTGCGCGCAAGGCGGCGAGACACAAAGTGATGACCCCCGCGCGCGGCGCGCAGGGGGACGAGGTGGTCGCATCGCGGCCCTACGGAGCGTGGTCTCGTGTGGATAGCGCGCCTCGGCCGGCCGTTCCGCCACCGCGCGGATTATATTCCGGTCATATCCAGGTCGCGCGGGCCAACCCATCAGCGAGGCAGCTAGCGAGCCATTGACAGATGCGCGCGCTTAGCCCGCCTTCACATGGATCATGGCAACTGGCAGCTGCAGAATATCACGTACGTATGTATGCCAAAACGGGCCACCTGCAGGCGGGGACGGCGACCCGACGGCGATGGCACATGGAAAAAGCGCGCGGCTTTCTCATCATTGCGCAACCATCTGTGTCTCTCCCTGTCTGCTTTACTCGCCAACTTGCTCGGACCTGGTTTCTTTCCTCCTGTGCTATTTGATGACATGATCAGTTGATAGAGCCTCGGACCGTAGGGGCGTCAAGAAGAGACATGAGTTTACTGCTGTTGTAAATACAGAAAAATACAACCGAAAGATACGAAATTTACCTAAAAAACTCTTTCGGAAAAACCACGTCCGCACGAAGGCAACTATATGAGGAGATGTTTACGATAAAACTCTTACTCTTCCCTATGGACTACAACGATATATTTATAATAGTACATAAAAGACTCCGTGTAGGAGTAGAACTATGAGTTGGAGTAAAAAATAAAATGCGTATTACACTCAAACTCAATTCGTATCACACTTAAACTTAACAATCTCCACCTTAAGACAAATTCCTCCTGTAGCCAAAACAAAACGGGATCTCATCGAAACAGATTAGCTTGAATAAATTTTACGCCGAACATCTATAGGATTACTTAATGGTACCATTTGCTCAGACTTAGTGGTAGGAACTAGTTTTATCATCATATCTGCCGGAATATCATGAGTACTTATCTTGCTGACTTCAATGTCACCTTGAGCAATGAAACATGTGATCTTTTATAAGACAAATAACGTTTTGACTGTCGCAGAATATTGTAGTGCATGACGTACTTCCACGAAGCTCAGTAAACAAACCTCTTAGCCAAACAACTTTTTTGTGAGTTTCAGAAATAGCTATATACTTAGCTTATGTCGCAGACAAGGCAATAGTAGCTTGCAGACTAGCTTTTCAATTAACGGCACATCCTCCAACAATGAATACATAACCAATAAGAGATTTTCTCCTATCTAAATCTTCAGCAAAATCTGAGTTCACATTACCAACGATTCTATCTTTAGTTTTTTCAAACTGTAAGCAAGCATCAGATGTGCTCCACAAGTACATGAAAATCCATTGAATTGCTTTCCAATACTCTTTGCCAAGATTAGCCATGTATTTACTAACAACACTCAATGATTGAGATAAATCGGGGTGAAAACATACCATGACATGCATAAGTGAACCAGCTGCACTGGCATATGAAACTCTAGACATGTACTCAACTTCATCATCTGATTGTGGACTTGAGGCTAAAGAAAGTTTAAAATGTGCAGCTAACGGAGTATTCACCGATTTGGTCTTATGCATGTTGAAACGACGAAGAACTTTATCAATAGACCATTTCTGATTTAAGTATAATTTTTCAAAACATTTATCTCTAGTAATTTTCATACCAAGAATCTTCTTTGATGCACCGAGATCTTTCATCTCAAATTCATTGGTCAACTGTACCTTCAACTTTGAATTTTATGCTTTGTCTTTTGCAGCAATCAGCATATCGTCAACATATAGGAGCAAATAAATAGTATTTTATCAAGCATGAGTCAAATCTCTTGTACCACTGTCTAGGTGATTGCTTCAGATCCTAAAATGATTTCTTCAACTTGCAAGCATAATTCTCTTTTCTTTAACTTGGTTTTATCTTTTAGTAACGAGCTTTGTCTTGTACATATGGTACAGCTTCCGCCCAATAACTCTTAGATAAGACGGAGTTGGATAACATGCAACGTACCTTCTCTATAATGATTCTGTTCATACGTTCGGCCACACCTTTTTACTGAGGAGTACCTAAGACAGTGTAATATCTCACAATACTCTCTAATTTACATAAAGCTTCAAATTCTCCATAACAAAACTCTAAGTTATTATCAGCACTTCGCTTATTGGTATGCTTGTCAGTTTGCTTTTCAATCATAATCTTTCACTCCTTGAATGTATTGAATACATCTTTCACTCCAGTTTGCTCTTCTTGAATAATCATCAATGATGGTCAACATGTAGCTAGCACCTCTAAGGGACAGAACGCGGGATTTTTCCAATAAATCAGAGTGAATATAATCCAATATGCGTTTTATATAGTGAATTGTTATGCTGAACTTCACCATCTTTTGCTTGTCGAAGACACGGTGTTTATAAAACTTTAACTTGCCGATACTTTGACCATCAAGGAGTCATCTTTTGCATAACTCCATCATGCCAATTTCACTCATATGCTCCAGACGTATATGCCAAAGATTAGTAGCATCAGAATTGGATGATTTATTTAAGACAACAACAGCATTACCTAAAATTGTAGTACCTTATAGATAAGATAAGCTAGCAACTTTCATACCACCTTTTATCACAATAAGATAGCCCTTTGAGATCTTCAAAACTCCATATCCACATGAATATTTGTACCCTTTAGCATCAAGAGTACTCAGTGCTATAAGATTTCTTCAAACCGGAACATGTTGAACATCTAATAAAGTTCTGATGGTACCATCAAACATCTTGATCTTGATAGAACCAATGTCTGCAATCTTGCATAGTAAATCATTACCCATCAACATAGAACCACTTGGCATTGCTTCATAATTCATGAACCAATCTCGGTTCAGACTCATGTGTATCTAGCAAAGAATTTCTGAAATCTTGGGTACACTTTTGTGTACGCGAAGCAATGAAGACTAGAGTTGCTGGTATGCTTGCTTGTGTGCGCTCAGCAAATCCCTTGGTGTGTGTATGTAGCAATTTCTGACAGGATGAATTCAAGAACTGAAGCCAACCGACGGAATCTGTGCCTGCTTGTTTTGGGGTTTAATATTTTTTCTTTGCAATCAATGCTACTCAACCTGGACGCTTTTCTTTGCAATCAATGTTGCTCTGCTGCGTTTTCTCTTTCTAGCAAACAATGCCGTTGTTGTTTTGCTCACCTCGTGATCTGGTTGCTACTCTTCTTGCTTTATTCCGCGCGGAGAAACAAATGCTCCTTACCTTCGGCGCGAAGATGGCCTTGAATTCGACGCCGATTCAGATTACAACTCGCGAGACGCCAGAAGATCTCCTGTGCTATGATACCATTTGTTGTAAATAATGCATAGAAAAATAGAAAAGGGAGATACAAATTTTACGTTAAAAACCCTTTCGGAAAAAACCACGGGTGCACAAAGGCAATATCACTATATAATGATATGTTTACAATGGAATTCTTGCTGTTCCCTATAGATTATAGGGATTTATTTATAATGGTACATGAAAGACTACGTATAGGAGTAGAACCATGAATTAGAGTAGGAAACTCAATTCATATCACAATCAAACTCAATTCGTGTCATACTCAAACTCAATACCTACGATCCTGTAAAATGTTCATACAAAGTAGAAGTTTTGAATTGTTGTTTTGTAAAAGAAACTATTTTAAAAAAAACTATATATGTTGAACCTCCATATCTGAACCGTGGGTTGCATGGTTTTATAGTCCAGGACATGTTTTTCCGTCGATCCCTCCGTGAAGAAGCCCGTGGTAGTAAAAGTGGACCATGACATCTACTAAAACAACACCCTTACGTTGACTTTGCTAATTTGCTATCAGTCTATCATCCAAGCTGCTAAAAAAGTCTTCATATCACAGAATACTTGTAGCTTGGACTGTACTGAAGAGTAGAACAATGAAAAACGACTCATATGATCTTCGATGGGTCGGCCTGCGGCACTACCGGAAACCGAATACCAGCGAGTGCTTGACCAAGTCCTAAACACATAAAGAGATGAAACATCTCGCACTTGTGCAGTAACCATGGATAGATACAAATTATACTTGGTTTCATCTTGTAATATTGAATCACGATAGAATCTGATAATAGTAAGATGAGTTCACGGGTCTTGAATTAATCCCTGGGCATTTTAGCTCCATACATCCTGCAGCACATAGGTTCATTGGTAGGGGCCAATGCTAATTAAGCACTAATCCTTCCCTCCGGCACTGGTTGATCAACTCCTTGCTAAAGAACCGTAGTAATTCCGTCAACCAAAAGAAGAAAAAAAAGGAACCGTAGTAATTCCTTTTTTTTCAGAAACTGATTTCATGCATGCAGCTATTGCCGTGATCCAAGGTGGCCATATGCATGCGTGTAAACGGAGCTTAATTCAGAAACTGATTTCATGCATGCATGGAGAGTAACGCATGCCGATGCAGGCTGTCGGTGCTTGTCGTTCTTGTATCATACATGCTTTTACATGGTTTTCTATTTATAAGGTGACTGGTTTTTTTCTTAGCTATAAGTTACATTTTGGTTTCATTGGACGATCAACGCAAAATCTGGCCAAACACCAGTCTCTACGACTAATCCAACAGTCACAAATATCGAGTTCAATTATGTTTGAGGGAATGTCAAGTAACTTACAAATAGTACAACCATAAATTAAGTCTCTTTGGTCTTATATACTACATCCATTGTTTTTCAAATGATGTTATACCTTTTATTGTCTTAGAGTTAGAGGTGACACCTTCACCATCAATTTCTATAATTATATATTAGTATTAATAAATAATATTATAAAAATATATTTTCAACGACAGTAGTTTAAATTCCATGTGACCGATCTAGATACTATTATATATATATCGGCCGTCAAATATAAAAAGCATCATTTTTTTAGAAGATTTTTTTGTTTTGTAATATCAGTTTTTAGTCATGAATCGACTATCTAACATGTGGCCGTTCATGTGCGTGGTGACAATAGGTTTAAGTGTACTCATCAAAGTCATTTTTTTAGATGGAAGCAGATCTTTGTCAATCAATTAAAGAAGGATAGGTTACTTATCAAGCATTGACCGGCCCAAATAGGGGTAGAAAAAAACCTCAAAACTTGCGAGCCAGCTCGGCTCGTTAAGAATTCAGCTCGACTCGACTCGAACTCGAACTCGGGACATAAACGAGCAGAGCCGAGATGACATTTCTGCTCGTTAAGTTAATAAGTCGAATTTGAGTCAGATAGCAAGTAGCTCGTTTATTTTATAGCCCAACCTAACAAGCCTAGAAGCCCACAAAAGCGCCAACCCACCACAACTAAAACAGGCCAGTCGGCCATCTCCGTTTCCCAAATCCACCACCCCATGGCGGTCACATCCTACTCCCTTCTCGCCGCTGCCTCAACCTCCTCCTGCGCGCAGTGGCGGACACAGGGTTTCAGGATGGGTGTTCGGTGTTAACAAAATATTATTCAATGGAAGAAATCAATGTCCACAGTAGCAAAAATTAAAGTACAGATTGTTCATAGTAGAGACGACATCTCAAAATAATTTAGAGAATCAGTAAGTGTCAAAAGGTGGTACACGGACCAATAAGTTAGTTGAGCTATCAATGTATAAGATGCAATATTATAGTAAATATTTTGGGTGTTCAACTGAACACCCATGACCCAACTTAGGTCTGCCCCTACCTACGCGGCTATCTTCAATTGCCGCCACCGCATAGCTCCGGCCGCTGCAACCTCCCTCCCCTCGTCGTCTCGCTCCTCGTGCCCTCCTCTCCACGCTTCCCCCACGAGGACCCTCTGGAGCCACATCGTTGCCAGCGTTGCCCCCGTAATGCAGCCGCCGTTGACGTCCAGGGTCTCCATGGTCGTCGACATTGACCTTGGCGACCAGAGCTACCCGAACCCGATCTACATCGGCCCTGGCCTCCTCGACGATCCCGACCTGCTGAAGAGGTACTCGAAATTGATAAGTTTTTGCTCGATTGGTGACTTAGGTGTGGCCATTTTTGTGATCATGATGTCTTGTCTACGCAGGCATGTGTATGGGAAGAGGGTTCTGGTGGTGACCAACACGACCATCGTGTCGCTCTACTTGGAGAAGGTGACCTAGGAACTCACGCATGACAACCCAACTTACTCACTAAAATCCCTCAAGCAGCGCACTAGTTGAATTGTTAATAACGAGTCTAACGAGCTGAGTCAAGCTGAGACGAGCCGAGCTGGCTATTCTGCTCGTTTGCTGAATGAGCCAAGCCAAGCTAAGCTAGGTTTCTTAACGAGCTCGACCGAGCCAAGCCGAGCCAGCTCGTTATCCACCCCTAGTCCCAAAGCGAGAATGCACAAGTAATTTCCTGTTTACATGAAGAGTAGCCATGATTGGTAAGATCGGAATATTTGACTACATCTATTACAGGGCTGGGCATAACTATGCATGTAAAAATCTCTCCTATACATTCCTTGTCCAGTTGTCCCCCACAATCGCTTTCATGTAGATGTATTCTTCATCGATGTAGATGCTGCACAATGATTAATTGTGCTTTCATCCGTTCCCATTGTGGTTCAGGAATCAAGACTATAAGACTATTTAACGTGTTGTTTTCCGCCTTGCCAATCGGCCGGTGTTGATGATGACCATTTTACTTGCTTGCCATATTAACAGCCTTCTAGACCTCTTGATCAGTTTAACTGTCTTCCCAACAAATATTTCGATCTACTCTAAAAAAACAAATATTTCGATCGGTTGTAACTGAACTATTTATTCTTCTTCTTCTTGTTCAGAAACCACCGTTTCAGTTTCTCGTTGGAGAGGTTCCTCTCATGTTGGAAAAATGACGGTTGTTACCTAGATCAAGAGCCTTACTTGAAAACTGTAGCCATGGAAACACCCAATAGTATGGAGGAAGTATATTGCCCCAGCACGACACGTTTGGCCGGCACAACATGAACGACCAGGCCTGAGAATCCGACACATCAGGCGGCCTAGTCTGGCCCGAAAAGCTTGATGCAGCACAACGACAGTTGGCACCTCACCTTGTCATGGTCATTGTCGCCATGACTGTCGAGGAGAGGGGAGGAAGACCACTACCATGGCCCGTCGCCAATAGGTCAGATCTAGGAGAGGACAAGGGGAAGGGTGAGCATGTGGGGAGCGGCCATGCAGGCCATGGCTACCACCGACGAGAGAGGCGCGAGTGAGCTACGGCGGAGGGAGGGGATGGGAGGGAGACATAGGCACCTTGCCGAGGTCATTGTCATTATACCGCCACCACCATTGTCGTCCTGAGCTCGTCCCCTATACCGATTCCCCTGCCTCATCACCATCGAGCTCATATCTGGGCCCAATAAGCCGCCGGCGGGAAAGGGAAAGCCGGAGAGGGAAGGTGATAGATATGACCGCCGCTCAAATTTGTCTATCCGGACGATGGCCGTCGCTGGAGGGAGAGACTGAGAGAGGGCGGGGGAGGGGAGAGTGCTAGAGTGAGAGGAAGAGAGGTGGCCGCCGGCAAGGGAGGGGAGTGCGTGAGAGGGAGAGAGAGAGGGGCGGTGGCAGGTGGGAAGAGAGCGAGAGGGAGATAGGCAAAGAGAGAGAGGTCGCACGGGCGCACCATGCATGGAGGGAGAGAGCGAGAAGGAGAGAGGCAGAGGCATGAGTGCGAGAGGTCGCACAAGCGCCGTGCAAGTCGTAGCAATGGCTGGCGAGGCATGCGAGGCAACAATGCCACCAATGCTTTTGTCGTCACAGGAGTACCATCGCATATTTCTCATGTTGTGCCCTTTTGCACAGGATGTCCTAGTTGTTCCGGTGTCGAGTGTCTCTTTTGAGGCGACATTCAGCATGGTCGGGAGAATAATTAAAGAAAGGGGACTATCCCTTACGCCTGAATAGTAGAGGCAATCATCCGCCTCAAGGATTAGTAGAAAGCAAATGAGCGGCAACAACATCAATTAGAGGATCCCGAGATCGCGTAGGCATTGGCCAATCTCAATATCGAGTAGCTGACATATATGCATGAATATAGTTATTATACTTTTCTCCTTACAAGGTGAACCCCGCACTGGGGTGTAAGGTTTTTCATGAGGCAGTGACAATGTATATGTAAAATATCAATGAAATTTCACTTTTCCACCAAATATTTTAAGTGTCCATAATGTATCAGTAAAATATTAATATTGAGCTCGCAGCTATAGGTATCGGACAGTAATACCCGAACAAAAAACCGATAGAATGTAGTAAACTGGAAAGCAGTTTGCCATAACATGAAAGGAAATTTGTAGTGGCAAAGTGCTAGCCTTTTTTCTACTAAATGCATGTTTTGTGAAAGGATTTCAAATTGGTGTAATAGGATGCTTTCCCAAGACAAATACAGTAAAAAAGGAGAAAATGCAATAAAACTCTGGGTACTTAATGGATGCAGTAACACAGAGGAGAAAATGTAGTAACACAAAGAAGACAATACAATAAAACTCCATGTACTTCATGTACAAAGGAGTAAATCTAGTAAAACTCCATGCACTGCTCGAGATCGACGGCGGCGAGCTCGAATCCAGCGTGTGGCGTCGTTGGGTGGTGTCGGGGAAGAAGGTTCCCCTCCTCTGATTATAGGTAGTCTAAATGCAATTAATGGGGTAGTTCTCCACCTGATCATTTGACTTTGTTGTGGCCTTCTCTTCTTCCAGAACAACACACAACACAACACGCAACACCTCCTAATCTCCCAGAACTAGTTGAACATGTACGCACACACTTTCTTTTCCCCTCTTCTCCCTCCCCAGGCACCAGATCCGACCGCCCCTCACGTCGATCCCCTCCGCCACCCTCCTTCCCATGGCCTAGCCAAGGCGGGCAGTGGCTAGCACAGAAGCAACGACGACCATGGACTGGCGGTGGCGGTGGCAGGCAAGCACAATAGTGGTAGAGGTAGGTAAGAGTGACAGCGGCCATGGCCATGGCGGGCAAGCGCGGCAACAATGGTGCCATGGCCTAGCGACGATGGAGGTAGGCAAGCGTGGCAGCGGCCAAAGTACGCATACAACATCGTGTACCGAGCTCACGTGTCGTGCTGGGCCTTGCTGGTGGCAGTCTATACCAACACCACCCAGTGAGCTCGCCTTATCATGCCGCCATGGCCCATCTGAAGGGATACGGGTAGGCTATGATAGCTGACAATTCAAAAAATTTCTACCACGTAAACCAAGAAGTCATACAAGCAAAAGATCATATATCATTACCACCAGATGTGCAACACATCAGAAGAAGAGTGCGAGCAGACGGATCTAACGTAGAGCGCGTCAGTGAAGTGGTCGTAGTCGATTGTCAAATGTCGAGCACGTCGATGCAGTGGTCATAATCGATCGTCTCCTCCAGCAACCTCTGCAGTTCCTTGTGAAGACTGTGGATCGTCCTCAAGCGCAACAGCAACCGCAGTAGCACCTCTACGATATCCACACGTCTAGAGAAGGAACGTCGAACGTCGGTGTGCTAGCACCAAGTCGCATGGCAGGGCTCTCTTGAGAAGATGGCGGATAGGGTTTCAGTGAAGCAACTCATGTCTCCTAATAGCCTCAAGCATCTCCTTACATAGTGCCCATGACGGATCCTATCCGAACATATTTTGTTCCAACCCGTTAGGTTTATGTGTAGTCGGTTGTAACTCGAAAGCCTTTTTCGACCACGAGTCGTTAGCGGTTCCTAGCAGTACATAACAATTCCTGAATACACACAAATTATATCGGACGAACCTTAATGCAATATGATCTACGACCAGGTCTATGGATTATACATCATAATTGCTTGAGACCAACTAATGGCACATAGAATCATAACAATCTCAATAGTATCTCAAGGTGGGTCTATCCAACCCTATGTTCTCTAACATGTGTTCACATTATTGATTTGATATCCCTATATCCATGACTGGTGAAATATGATCATCAATCAATAGAGTTATTGGTGTTCCGACCAGTGACATCCGACCAGGGATACAATTTAGAACGACATCATATAAACTAAAGAGTTTCACCAACAAGTCACATACTTGTTAATCATTATAACCAATGATTCATTCAAGGAACATAATAACATTTATTCAATAACTCATAAATATAGACGTGATATAATCATCTTTATGATTATCTCTAGGGCATATCACCAACACCGTCATGGTCATGCCATGACATGGCACGTCCCGCCTCCAGGTCTAGAAACTATATATGTTTTTGGAAGCGAGAAGATGTGGAATCTCAGAGGCGTGTGTCCGTGCTAGGCTGCAATAGCCATACAACGAGACATATTGCCATTGCCTTCCTGTTAACCAGCTAGCCTATACATTGTATGGCAATATTTCTGACATGCATGATACTGGACATTCTAAGGCCTTGTTTGTTTAGGCTTAGTCTTTTTGGCTTATAACTTAAAGCTAGCTTGTTGGCTTAATAAACTTATATGCCCTTTGCTTTTCAGCCAAGCTATGGTGTTTGATCATCTGACTTTTTTTTATGGATGTTGGCTTCTTGAGTTGTGTGTGAATGATTAAAAGTCTGAATTGCCCTTGAGGGTTTGGAGGACCTGTTTATGCATGTATTTAAACTTATTTTTGCATGAGAATTCATAATATAACGATACATATAAGTACATATGAAACAAAATAGATATCACTCGTATATGCATGTGTGTGTACCAAGTCCTAACCAAATACATTGCAAATTTGAACGTGCATGCATGTATAAATTTTGGATATTGCATAATGAAAGAAATTAATATATAAAGGAAAATATTAGCCAACCAAACAAAATACCAAAGAAATAAAATATTATTCCATCATATATGATGCAATTATCTTGTCACTGCAACATGTAAATGTCATATTAATATAATCTATTTATCCTCTTGCGGCCATCCAAGAAGTAATAATACTAGATGACCGTAGAGTAGTCGCGCCATAACACCTCGTCGCGTCGCCGCAAGCCGTTGTGGAGAGCTCAATGCACCGCTTCCTCTAGAGCACCAACGTTTAAGCCTCGCGCGGTAGTTTCCCAAGTGCACGACAGCGTCGACGCCATCCTTGCCATAGCACCACCGCCACAGTGCATCTTCCACCGGGCCATCACCGCTGTGGCAGGTCTAGTTGGTCGGGTAGCAGGTGCGTGCAACTCATGGTATCTGGAATAGCTGCATAGTCATGTGAATTCATGGGAGACCATCCTGCATACCTAATACAAAGAGTAAACATGCATATCTGACAGAATTGTGACATCATAAAACTTCCATAACTTAAGAAGCACATCTGCAGATATAATGGAGAAATATATAGGGCAACTTCTCTTGAACTAAGTTTTCTTTACTAGCTGAAGGTAAATATGCTATACACTACACAAACTTTCATCTTGTGTTCATAACACAACTTAGTTTGGATTTCCCCTAAATAAGCTTAATAATAGGAGTGCAAAAAATGACCACATTTACCCATCACAATTCACAAAAGTAGCATATCTCACCATGTCTATGACAACCAATTACTTGAGGAAATTATTAGTCAGCGGTTTCAACTGCAAACAACGTTGGGGAGGCGACAGCGGGTGAGGGGAGGCGGTGGCGGACGAGGGGAGGCGACGGCGGGTGGGGGGAGGCGGTGGCGTCGAGTGAGGAGAGGCAGCAGCGGTGGGCGAGGTAAGGCGGCGGCGCCAGGTGCGGGGTCGAGGGAGTAAGGCGGTAGCCTGGGAAGCAGGACCCGAAGGGGGAAATATCGGGTGGGGAGGAGGAAGGGGTGAAAAAAATGAAAGGATTTGGCTTTATATACGAATGGCATTTTGAAGGTAATTTCGATGAAGTTAGGTGGCAAAAGGTTATTCCATTCCACAAAAGTCAAAAAAAAAAAGCACCTCTCCCATGGCTTGTTTAGGTTTAAAATGTCTTAAGCTTTGTTGGTGTTTTAGAACCGATCTTACGTAAAGACTGTTTGATTCGGAGGGTCTCCACAATTGATCACGCAGACAGAAAAGACACGGGGATTTGTATACAGGTTCGGGCCTTCTCTAAAGATAATAACAACCCTACTTCTGTGTGTATTGTATATGCTGGTTACAATAAGCGGAACAGACTTAGGCTTGTACTACTACTGATTGCGTCTCAATCGCCCCTCATTTCTCTCTGATTGTAGTCCTTTTATAGTACGTGAAAATGTAGTCGTTCCAGGTCAAGGAACGTCTCATTATTTCATATAATGGACGTAATAATGGTAGTAATCACTGGAGTAATAACCTCTCCATGTCGCCAGACAGTTACTAATCAGAGATAATGGCGCGTTACATGCAATTACTCGAGAGAAAAATAACGTATATTGGCTGCCCAGATCCCGTAATTAATTAAGCCTACAGGCAAGTGGACCCAACTAACCACGAGGTAGTCGTGACTGAGCTGGTCGCAGAAGGACTTACGACCAGGGGGTAGTCGTAGAAAAGCTTACGACTAGGTACTGGTCGTAGAAGGATTTACAACCAGAGGTGATCGTAGAAGAACTGACGATCACGTGGTAGTCGTAGGACTTACGACTATGAGGGTGGTCGTAGAAGAACTTTACGACCACCTGGTTGGCTTCTCCCTTAAGACTATAAGGGGTATACTTAATAGCCGTATGACGTTATATTTACCAATAATATTAATTACAGACAAATAGTAAAATGAGGATTATTAGATCCTCGTCAAGCTTTTTATAAGCTGGATGAAAAATTCACCCCTTTGTTTAGGCTTAAGCTTTTTTTACTTTTAAGCCAAAGAAAAAGCCTAAAAAAACAGGGCCTAATTAGCGACATTTCGCTTAATTTGTCTTCAATTCATTATCTTTATGTGTGTTGTATATCAGCCTATTTTGAGGCCCGATTATGTGTTAACATTTCACCTAAACAAAGACCCATTATAGGGGTTGTCAGACCACACAAACCATTAGTCTGTTTAGTCCCATATTGCTTATTCATACGTGAAGGGGGACCTCCTCCCCTATATAAAGGGGGGCAGTGGGCACTCATTGTACACACAAGTATACAAACAAAGAGATCAATAAAGAGAGAGGATTGAGACTACATCTCTGTGTTGTTGTCTATTGTTATAATTTGCGAGTTGAGAGTTTTGTTCATCGGCAACACGGCCTCGAATATACAACACGTTATCAGAACGATAATGGTCTAAGCTAAGGCTTCTTGGTACATTTCTTTGATCTAAGTTTTCAATTCTAGCAGTAATATTCTTTTTAGTACATTATTGTTCTACTATTCATTGTTGTCTATCATGCCGGCCTGGTGCACGCCTCCACATGCATGTCGATCGTGCCTTCTCCCGACCACACACCTCCGCACGTGCACCTTCGGCCAACAACGTCACTGGCCAACGGATGCACGCCTCCTCCTACATGCCATCACGCCGTAACAGATCAGAATAGGTTCATGCCTTCGGGTGCATGTCGCCGACCTTGCCACTGGGATGTTGCATGCCTTCACGTGCGCCATGCCCTATGGACACCCCGTCGTCGTCGTCGCCTCCGCGCTAGTGAACGTGGTTGTTGTCGCCTCCGCGTCTCTCACCACTTCATTATGTTCATTCCTCTTTCCTATGAACACCCACTTGCGTTCAATAAGAATAACATAATGGGGTGTCTTGACCACAGGTCCTAAGACTTACATATTATTAAGCGAGTTTAGTTCATTCTTGATTGCTTCCTTCAATTTATCCCAATTTTAACGATTCTTGCATTCCACAATCGTCTTTGGTTCCAGATCCGATTTAATATATAAGACAATCTTTGAGATCAAGCAGCTGCTATTAGCACTTATTTGTCTATAAAAGACTTCTCATATTTTCACATAGTTTGTGGAAAACTCTTTGTCCAATTCAATTGAAACTTTATTTAAATCTATCAGCTCTCCACTATTTCCCAAAATGGCAAAATCCAACTGTTCTGTTGCCCTAGTGTCGGTGGGTGCGCTTCCCCTTTCACTAGTCACCTATCCCTGTACTCTAGCATGGGGCTGCTGTACAAGACACCACATATCGTGTCTTCACTCGGGGTGTAACATCCATAGGACGTTACTCATTCATCTTCGGTTCATGGAGTTTCTCCCTCTATTCAATACATCTCTTTTGCGGGCGTTTCCATGGTTTGAGATCCTTTGACCCAGGAGATCTCCCCTCTTCATACTAAGAGTGATGGAGTTAGATGCAAAATCCAAAACCTGGGATGGTTCTACTCTTTCAGGTCTATTTACCACTGGTATATGCTACTTTGTAACTCCTGTATGATCCGCACATGAATCTAGTAGCTGGTTTGCGAGATTTTGCAAATATATCAGTCTATGAATCTTTTGTGTAGAGTCCTTAGTGTGTGGATCATTGTTATGAAGGCTACTATCTTTCCATAATAGTTTCCAACATTCCAACTTGGGGTCCTTTCCTCCCCCTAATGCTAGGAATAGTTCTTCATTAAATACAGTACCAACGTATCTTTCTTTTAGCAAATCCCCTACCACGAGCTCCAAATATTTTATTATAGACGGAGATTCAAATCCTACGTAAATTTTCAATTTATGGTAGGGTCCCATTGACGTACGCTGAGGAGGTGAAATGGGCATGTAAACGACACAACCGAATGTATGCAGATGAAAAATACTTGGCTCTTTTCCACGCACTAGCTGGAAAGTTGACAACTGATGGCATGCGGATGGCTGGAGTCATATTAATGTTGATGCATGTAATACAACATGTCCCCAACACGTAGTTGGTAGATTGGATATCATTAACAAGGGTCTAGCGATTATCTTGATCTTCTTGATTAATGATTCAACAAGTCCATTCTGAGTATGAACATGTAGGACTGAATGTTCTACTGTTATGCCTAAGGTTATGCAATAGTCATTAAATGTTTTTGAGGTAAACTCTCCATCATTATCCATTCTTGTGGATTGGATCCTATGATACGGAATTTTGCTCTTAGTGTAATAATATGTGAAATTAGCTTAGCAAAGACGTGATTCCAAGTGGATAATAGACATACAAGCGTCCACCGATTGGATGCGTCTATTAGTACCATAAAGTACTTGAATAGCCCGGACATGGACTCTATAGGTCCGCATACATTGCTGTAAATCCTCTCAACGAAATAAGGTAATTCATCCTTGATCTTTTGATACAAGTGTCTCGTATTCAACCTGTCTATAGCATAGGCTTCACACATAGTGTGATAGACCAGAAATGTCTTTGGACTTCAAGTTGTGGCCAACAAAATGTTGTAATATCCGACGTATCATATTATCTCCAGGATGACTCAGACGTTCATACCACGTTCTAAATTGTTCGGGGTCTTTAATCTGGACATTCATCGCAACATATTTTTCATCATGTTTAATAAACGTGTAGTACAATCTGGAGGAGAACGTAGGGAGTTTCTCTGCTATTTCATTTCAATGTCTTTCTTTCTTAATGATGTGAATGTACTCAGAACCATTCTCTTCATCTGTTTCCACGTGAAAACCATTATTTTTGATATCTTTGAAACTTAGTAGAGCTCTAGTTGAGTCCGAAAATAATACTGCATTCTCAGTGATTATTTTCGTTCACACCGATAAGATTACCATGGCTCTTCCAGTAACCGCCATATTACCACAGTTGCCAACTACGGTCATAATATTGCCAATCTTAGATTTTAAGGTCTGAAAATACTTTATATCCTTTAGGATATAATTGTGATACAACTGTCCACAAGACAGAGTTTATGTTATCCCTCCATTGTACGTCAACTATAAACAGGAGATAAATATTTTGCATGAATTAAAAACATTACATACGTATAAATGCAAACATAAGACATACAAATGAACTAGAAATACTTTATACATGAACTAAAGATTACAAGAAGTAATTTTAATTCATAAAAGTAATACTGTTGACTAATTCAGAATCGACAAAATTTGGTGTTCAAATTAGCAACACCATTAAAAACACCATGAATTGACTTATGAATTTAAGGGAATAATGGAGATTTAGGATTCTCCTGATCCTTTTGTGGATGAATATCTAGTAACTCGTCATCTAGTATATGAGAATATTTATCATCATATAGAGCATCATCTCCCGATGCCTCCCGTACTACCAGTTGATGGGTTTTATTCTACCTTTGCTCTCCTTCTGCTAGTGTTTCCAGAAAGTGAGCTTCTGGTTTATTTTGGCTTTTCTTTCTTTGAGACTCTTGATGGTGCCCCATCAGATGCTTAGTTGTCTTGCAACCTTTTGCCTAATGACCCTTGAGCCCACACTTATAGCATGGCCTATTGTCACCTGGTGCTTTCATTAGAGACTTCCCCTTTCCTCCTGTCTTACCTTTTGCCTTGAAGACAAATGGTTTAGACTTCTTTTCCCAGTCCCCTTTCTTTTTTCCATCGACATTCGTCCTTTTCTGAATGTTATGTGCCTCAGGTGCACCTTGAGTTCCTATATGATGAGCATTACGATTCCTCAGGATGAGCTCATTATGTCTTTCCTCCACTAAAAGTGCGGTTATCAGTTTAGAGTGGTTTCCATACCTCTTTTCTCTGTACTGTTATGCTAGCACCAGATTTGTAGAATGAAAAGTGGAAAGTGCAAACATATGGCTTAGAAGACTAATTCACCATATCCAAGAGTCTTATGGTGTAGAGGTGGATAAAACTCCTACAATCCTCTATGAGGATAACACAACTTGCATTGCACAAATGAAGAATAGCTATGTCAATGCATGTGACAAGACATATACTCCCTAAATATTTGTACTCATATGAGCAGTAGGAAAATGCGAACATAGAAATACAGAAAATCCAATCAAGTGAGAATATTGTGGATTTATTTACTAAGGCCTTGCCAGGACCAAGTTTTGAGAAACTTGTCTATGGTATTGGTATGAGAAGACACAAAGAGTTGTCTTCAGGGGGTGATATATGATCTTCATATATGTTAATCATTGGATGAATAGATGTTGTACTATTTTTCCCTTGTTTGAGTATTGTCCCAATGGATTTTGTCATTCGAAGGTTTTTAATGAGGTAACATGTGCAATGGCAAGAACACGAGTTATGTACTCTTTTCTTCTTACATTTTTTCCCACTGGGTTTTCGGAAGAAGTTTTTAATGAGGTGTGAGCATGGTGTTGGCAAAGTGTCCAAGGGGTGTTGTATATCGGTCCATTTCAAGGCCAGATTATGTGTGGACACTTTATCTAAACAAATGCCCATTAGAGAAGTTGTCGGCCCATATGGTCCATTAGTTTGTTTAATCCCATTTTACTTATTCATGTATGAAGAGGACCTCCTCCCCCTATATAAAGGGGGCAGAGGGATCTCATTATATACACAAGCCTACGTGTAAAGAGATCAATAAAGGGAGAGGTTTGAGACTATATTCTTGTGTTATTGTCTATTGTTATTATTTGCGAGTTGAGAGTTTTACTCACCGGCAATATACGTCAACGTGTACACCCTGAAATAACTGAATTTTCGAGAGCAAACAGTGTAGGCGCCGGTACTATTTTCTTGTTAAAAGAAAACTAGCCGACAATATGCCGACAGTCTACATGGCACAAACGAGGCCTCGAAACTTCATAAGCATCAGGCATGGCTATTCTTTTCCTAGGTGCCCATCAGGCCGTCTGCGTCCATAGAATTTTCTTCGAAGGGGTTAGGAAAGCACATATGCCTCAAAGGCAGCTTGAGCTAGCCGGCCGTATTGTTGGTCATCTGATCTGCGAGAATTCCCCGCACGTTACCGCGAGCGCATGGTGTTGCACACGTACACGAAGGCCAGTACCGCGGGACGGATATGTACCCGTAAATGCAAAAATAACACGGAGCGAACTGGTGGCATTGAGCTCAGGAAGCGGCGCTTACGCGGGTAGCACGCCGCACTCCGTCCACAGGGGCGCGCGGGAGCGATCGAGCGCCGTCGCGCGTCAAGTGCATGCGTGACCACTTCCACCACCGATCGCTCCAAGGCTAATAATCCGGTCGATTTGATAGCGGGGTATAAACCACACCTGTCGAGAGTTGCTCGGATCGGCACGCTTCGCTGCGGTGAAAATTCTGGCCACTTTCTCGCCTTAGTCCGCCCTCCTGTCGCGCCCCCCCACGTGACCGAGATTCCACTGCCCAGCGACTTCCAAGCACGGCCGTCGCACGCTAGCTAATAGCTATACCAGCTGCATCTGCGGGCAGCAGCAGCATTGCACCGTACGTCTCACACGCGCATCGCATCCGAGCCGCCTTATCTTTACTGTCCGGGATCATACCTAGGTCCGGGTAACATTTCACTTCTGGAGAGTCCCAACTGCTAGCTGATTCGTACGTGCCTTCACTTGTCCATGTCGGGAGCAAAGGTAAAAGGGCCTAGCTCGGTAGAATGGTCAGCAAAGCGAGCAGGTCAACAACATGTGTACACTAGCTGCCACGTGAGGTAACTCGTAAAGCGTAGGTATACGCCTGCATGATGCAACACCGTATGCCGCCCGCTGTGTATAAATAGCTAGCGGTTGCAGATGCCACATGCACAAGAAACTATATCTAGCTGCTAGCTAGCTAGATACTACTAGCTAGACTTGCTGCCTCCTTGTAACCTCAGAAACTGCGAGCTAAGTAATTAATTAGCTAGCTACTGACCTCGATCGATCCGTAGCATGGAGGATGACAAGAAGGAGGGCAAGTACCGCGGCGTGCGGAAGCGCCCGTGGGGCAAGTTCGCGGCCGAGATCCGGGACCCGGAGCGCGGCGGCTCCCGCGTCTGGCTCGGCACGTTCGACACGGCCGAGGAGGCCGCGCGGGCCTACGACCGTGCCGCATTCGCCATGAAGGGCGCCACGGCCGTGCTCAACTTCCCTGACGAGGCTACGAGGATGAGCAGCGGGTCGTCGTCGTCGTCGACCTCGGCTCCGGCGACGGGTGTGGTAGCGTCGACGGTGAGGGGGAGGAGCCGTGGCGCCGACACGGAGAAGGTAGAGCTGGAGTACCTTGACGACAAGGTCTTGGAAGAGCTCCTCGCGGAGGATAACTACAGCAATAAGAACTACTGATTCATCCAGCGAATCGGAAAGAATAAGACACGGGCCGGCCGCCCGGCCGTCAGGGGTGCTCTCTGAAAACGAGACCCAGATACTATATGCAGAATAGTCTCCGTTCTTCTGATGCCAGATCATGGTCATGACTCATGACTTGCATGGACACACGTGTAGACTAAACCACTTACACGTCATTGTTCCAGCAAGCTAGCACATGCAGCGTGCTTTGTTACCGCGAAGGCGGAAAGCATGCATTTGGTTAACCAGCCGGCCTGCTGTACGTTAGCACGGGCTATTTTTAGGGCTGGAATAGTAATACCACTATACTCCTAGCTCCCTCCGTTACAAAATACACAATACTATAGTTAAACTTGTCCTTTTGACCGATGAAGATGAACCAAAATATAACATGGAAATAGCCCTTCGGTGCTTCGATTAATGATTAGCATCCATCAACGATGGTAAATCCTCGATCCCTAGCTAGCTAGCTACTATCGAACCTTTCGATTTTCCTTGTTCTTTTACGCAACCTGTCATCGTATTTTTAGACTACCGGGTCATCGTTATTCAAAGTTTGGTACAAGCGAGAACTCAGCTAGCTCAGTTGGTACGGGAGGACTTTGGGCCTCTACCAGCCCGCGTTCGAGCGCCGCTCGGCGCGGTGCGTGTGCTCACCTCTTCTTTAATGCAGCCAAAATGGCCACGAAAAAAAAAGTTTCGTACAAGCAAGATTGATTCCCCGGAAAGAGCAAGCACCCACACGCACCGCCCAAAAAAAGAAGTGGCCCTCGGTTGCCAAACCTGGCCGTAGCCACACCGGCCGGGCGAATCGGTAGTAATCAAGAGTCAAGACGTGCCGGTCACTCGTGCGGACGCGGTCATGCCGGGCGTCTCTAGCTGGCGCGCGCGGTCGTGAACCGTGCGAGGTTTAAGGGCCTCGTTCCGTCGGGGTAAGCGGGGGAGAAGTTCGGCTCGGCGGGCTGCGCTAGAAGCGGCCCCGGCCGCGCACGCGCCGCGGGAGTAAGGCAGATGGGCCGTGAGAAAAGAGCGGGTGTGTGGGCCGAGCCACGAGAGGGAGAGATGTCGGCCGCATGTTGGTGGGCGTCCGGTACTGTGCAAAAATCTCCTACTCTATTGATCATAGGGACCGTCAGTTGAATTTTTTTTTAAAAAAAATAATCTAATTTTTATTCTAAAATACAGAAATAACACTATATTTTTAAATTTTACAGGAATAATTATCTGTCGCTCAACCGTTGAACGACTAGCCCAAGTAGTTCAACGGTTGAACGACTTGGTCCAAGTCTTGGACACTTGTCGTTTAACGGTTGGTCTAGTGTACAGATTGCTCAGCTAGCCAGGCATGCATTATACACCGTTGGGTGACAAGTGTCCAAGTCACTTAATGGTTGAGCGACTTGAGCTAATCGTCTAACGGTTGAGCGACAGATGATTATTTCTGTAAAATAAAAACAAAGTGATATTATTTATGTATTTTGGAATAAAAACTAGGTTATTTAGAGAGAGAAAAATTCACCGTCAGTTCCAATGTGTAAGTTGCCTAAAATTTTGCCATAAAATCAATCACTTCTTGTTGGCTTGGATTGCTTCAAGATTCGTGCAAGAGCTATAACCCTAAACCGCCCATCCCATCCTCACCTGGACCAGCCCACACCCCACCCAACCGCTGTCGCCCCCATCCCTCCACGCCAACACTACTGATGAGCACATACCCATCCGCCTGCATCCGCCGTCGCCGCCTTCTTCCTCCTCTCTAGCGAGACACCCCACGCCGCCCTCTTTCTCGTCTTTGGCGCAAACCGACGCCAGATTCGCCACCGCTTCCTAACCACTTCGATCTTGTCGCCCCCGTTGACCTCTATCGTCCAACGCCCTCCTTCTTGCCCGCATCATGTGGTGCCGCCGCCGCCGGTCCACCGTCACCTCGAGTGAACTCTAAACCGCACGAATTGCAACGCGAGATCTAACGGTGAGGAAATCGACTTAAAGTTTCTTAAATTTCAGGCAACTGATGATTAGCAACTCTGCTGATCATATTACGAACGACCAGGACGAGAGACCAGGAAACACGGGATTTTCGCGTAGATCATGGACCGGAATAAGATATAGCCCGATTGTCCGTTTAAAAATCAGATTCACCGTAACAGAATTCAGAATCCGTACCGGTTTTTGACAGCTGTATCCGTGCGTATAACAGACTCGGTATCCTGCAGTTAACTCGAAACCGACTGGGATTCAGCTTCCAATATAAAATAAGCAGCGCGGTGAAACGGAGCAACAACACAAGCAGCACAGCACAGCCAAGACGCGCGGCGCCATGGCGAGGCAGCAGGATCAGCAGCTGCAGGTGCTCAACGCGCTGGACGCGGCCAAGACGCAATGGTACCACTTCACGGCGATCGTGGTCGCCGGCATGGGATTCTTCACAGACGCGTACGATCTCTTTTGCATCTCGCTCGTCACCAAGCTGCTGGGCCGGATCTACTACACCGACCCTTCCATGCCCGACCCGGGCACGCTGCCGCCCAACGTCGCGGCCGCGGTGAACGGCGTCGCGCTCTGCGGCACCCTCGCCGGCCAGCTCTTCTTCGGGTGGCTCGGCGACAAGCTAGGCCGCAAGAGCGTCTACGGCATGACGCTGCTTCTCATGGTGATCTGCTCCATTGCCTCCGGGTTGTCCTTCTCACACACCCCGATAAGCGTCATGGCCACGCTGTGCTTCTTCCGCTTCTGGCTCGGCTTCGGCATCGGCGGTGACTACCCTCTGTCCGCCACCATCATGTCAGAGTACGCCAACAAGAAGACACGCGGCGCCTTCATCGCAGCCGTCTTCGCAATGCAGGGCTTCGGCATCCTCGCCGGCGGCATCGTCACGCTCGCCATATCCACAGTGTTCCAATCTGCGTTCCCGGCGCCGGCGTACCAGGTCAATGCCGCGGCGTCCACCGTGCCTCAGGCCGACTACGTGTGGCGCATCATCCTAATGCTTGGCGCGGTGCCGGCGATACTAACCTACTACTGGCGGATGAAGATGCCCGAGACGGCGCGGTACACTGCCCTCGTCGCCAAGAACGCGAAGCAGGCATCGTCGGACATGTCCAAGGTGCTGCAGGTGGAGATCGAGGTGGAGACGGAGAAGCTGGAGGATATCACGAGGGGCAAGGACTACGGCCTCTTCACGTCGCGATTCGCGAAGCGCCACGGATTCCACCTCCTCGGCACGGCTGCGACGTGGTTCCTGGTCGACATCGCGTACTACAGCCAGAACCTGTTCCAGAAGGACATCTTCACCAGCATCCACTGGATCCCCAAGGCTCGCACCATGAGCGCTCTAGAGGAGGTGTTCCGCATCTCCCGCGCTCAGACGCTCATCGCGCTCTGCGGCACCGTGCCGGGCTACTGGTTCACCGTCTTTCTCATTGACATATTTGGCCGCTTCGCCATCCAGCTCCTGGGCTTCGCGGGAATGACCGCGTTCATGCTCGGCCTCGCCATCCCGTACCACCACTGGACTACGCCCGGCAACCACGTCGTCTTCGTTGTCATGTACGGGTTCACCTTCTTCTTCGCCAACTTCGGGCCGAACGCAACGACGTTCATCGTGCCGGCCGAGATCTTCCCGGCGCGGCTCCGGTCCACCTGCCACGGCATCTCCGCTGCGGCCGGCAAGGCCGGCGCGATCATAGGAGCCTTTGGGTTCCTCTACGCGGCGCAGTCGCCGGACAAGGCGCATGTGGACGCCGGGTACAAGCCAGGGTTTGGCGTGCGGAACGCGCTGTTTGTGCTCGCTCTGTGCAACCTTCTCGGGTTCTTCTTCACCTTCCTCGTGCCGGAATCTAAAGGGAAGTCGCTCGAGGAGATGTCGGGCGAGGCCGACGATGAGGAAGGCAACGGCGACGGCGTCAATAACAACGTCCGTCCTTCGGGAGATCAGATGGTGTAATCCTTTAGAACGCAACAACACACGCATGCGTTGCATGCGTACGAGTTTTTTATATCGTAGGTAGCTTGATAGTATAGTAGTGCTTTTCTGAGGAATACGCATTGGTACTTACATTTGGTACTCCTACTTGATGTTGATCTTGTTTTAGTGGCCAGAAGTTACTCGTTAGTTTTACTTCTCTTGCTGCTTGGTTTTAGGTTTGTACGACGTAATGAGTGCGAAATTGATAATACGTTGATCAAATATGTCGTTTTTCTTATGTTAACGAACGGATTCGCTGTTAAGATAACCGAAACAAGTCAAATCACCTGTGTTCCCAGCACGAACAACCGTTTGATTTTCAGATTCTCTAGTTGTAGAATGACTAGAAAAAAATGTTAGTAAAGTGTTTTGTATCAAGATTTTTTTTTTGCTAACTTCGATGTGAAAGAGAGAACACAATGGCAAAAACTAAAATTTCTAGAGCAATGCAACTTCCTCTCATCCTATTAATTGATCTTTTGATAATTCAACTACTACACAAAAGAGCAATTTTCATGCTTCGTCCGATGCCAAATAATTAAGCAATACAGCTGACGGCAGAGCGAAGTAAAAACTTGTGTGCTTATCGTCCCAATACTATCTGATTGTGAGGAATAAGTCAGTTTTACCCTCCTTCAATTTTTCAAAAAGTTCACTTAACTCTCTCAACTACAAAACCATTTTTTTAACCCCTCCCCTAATATTTCAAAACCGGGTTAAATAACACCGTGAGGTTTTGGCTAGAAGGTTTTGCATATGCGACAAGAATAAGTCCATTTTAAGTGGGATTGGCTCGTCTTATTTTGAACTGAAAGTGCGACGTGAGTATATATACGACAATTAAGGAGTAGATAACACGCTAGTCAACCTTACATTTGATATCGAAATGAAGTTAACATTGTATTGTTTGACTATCTGGCAACCCCAGTTGCCTGACGAAGAGGAAAAGAGAACAAATGGCTCTCTCTATATTTCGTTTCTAGAAAATCTATCACGATCATATTCATATTTTCGTAAGGGCAATTTTTTCGATGCTATGTACTATCTTCTGTTGAGAGCCAGAGAAAACAGTGACAACCCCTCACCCCTTTGCCAGTTGCCACAGTCGACAGTTTCGAAATGAAGATAACACAAACGGAGACAGGGCGATCGGCGTCCGGCGAGGAGGCGGACCACTCCAGTTGGACCTACCGTGGCGCGGCCCGGTGGAGATGCAACAACCAGCTGCCTACTAACCAAGAATCACGAGCGCGGCGCTGATTCCTCCCGTGCCGGCGGCGGGAGAGGCCGGAATCAGGGGGGACCGGGAGAGCACAAGAAAGGCGGCCCCGGCCAGCGCTAGTCGGGTTGCCCAGGCGGCTCATTTAGCGGTGGAATAATGGAATCACTGCGACCCAATGGATGCCGGATTCAGATCTATGTATTACTGTAGAGGTGGTTTATGAGACAACGCTCTATAGTGTACTGTATCAATAGTGAAATATATATATATATATACATACTGTAGCATAACTTTAGATCTTCAATTAAACAGTGGAGATTAATTCTAATGCCATATCATTTTAGATCCTCTATATTAAATACTTTCATACAGAATATCACAATTCATGGATACCGCGGCGCCGTGCCAGGCGGGATTGAAGTGGGGAAGCCCGAGTGGAGAATAACAGGCCCAAAAACGTCAGCCCAACAGATGTGCGTCCTGACTCCTGACTCCTGAGGATGGTGCGGACGCGTAGCCACCCTATAGGCTATAACAGAGTTTGAACTTTTCAGCCAAGCGAAGGAGCAATAGCGCCATACCCATATTTCCCCCAAAATTCATTTGGAATGAAACAGAGCATTTCTAAGGAATTCGACACGATTATTTGTTCGGTTTTGCTTATTTGCACCACCCCCAACGTTTTAGATAGGAAACTTTCAAGAGGATTCCAAATTTTTTTCTCCAGTTCAAGCATCTCTTAATTTTATTCCTACACGTACTATGTGACCTTTTGTAGGAATTCAAGCGTTTTTAATGACAAATTTCGTGAACAAAAACATAAACACCACCTCAAATACGACCCTGGGTTTAGGACAAACCGAATTGTACTGTCAAAAAAGACACGCCAACGGCAAGCGACACAACAAATTCAGAAAGCGATCACACAAACAAACCATGCATGTAAAACCAGAACTGTGGAAGGAACCGCGCATCTCTCTAGACATCAGCCGAGGCTACGTTATCGCCGTCGACGTTCTCCTTGGAGATCTCCTCAAGCGACTTGCCCTTGGACTCCGGCACCAGCAGCGAAATGAGCATGCCCAGGAAGTTGGTGCCGGCGAGCACGAAGAGCGCGTTGCGGATGCCGATGCCTCGCGAGTACCCCGCGTCGGGCTTCTTGGGGTCCTGCGCCGCGTATAGGAATCCGAACGCGCCAATGATCGCGCCTGCCTTCCCGGCCGCGGCGGAGATGCCATGGCAGGTCGACCGGAGCCTCGCCGGGAAGATCTCGGCCGGCACGATGAAGGTGGTGCTGTTGGGCCCGAAGTTGGCGAAGAAGAAGGTGAGCCCGTAGAGCACAACGAAGCCAGTGTGGTGAGCCGGGTGCGTCCAGTGCTCGTACGGCACCGCAAGAGCGAGCATGAACACGGTCATCATGGCGAAGCCCGTGATCTGAATCCAGAACCTGCCGATGATGTCGATGAAGGCCACGGTGAACCAGTAGCCCGGGATGGTGCCGCAGAGCGCGATGAGCGCCTGCGCGCGGGAGATGCGGAACAACTCCTCGATGGCGTTCATGGTCCTCGCCGGCGGGATCCACCCGACCTTGGTGAAGATGTCCTTCTGGAACAGGTTCTGGCTGTAGAAGGCGATGTCAAGTAGGAACCACGTGGTGGTGGTCGCGAGGAGGTGCAGCCCGTGGCGCCGCAGGAACTGCTGCGAGAAGAGGCCCCAGTTGTCGGCCGCGACCACCTGGCGCTCGACCTGCTCTTGCTCCTCGGCGATCTCCTGGTTGAGCACCTTGGACATGTCGGCCGCGGCCTGCTTCGTGTTGCGGGCGATTAGAGCCGTGTACCGCGCCGTCTCGGGCATCTTCATGCGCCAGTAGTAGGTGAGCGCGGCGGGGACGGTGCCAAACATGAGGATGACGCGCCACACGTAGTCGGCCTCCGGCACGAGAGACGCCTTGGCGTCGACAGTGTACGGCGGGGCAGGGTACGCTTTCCCGAATATTGACGAGACGACGAGCGAAACGATGGTGCCGAAAAGGATGCCGAATCCCTGCATGGCGAACACGGCGGCGATGAAGGCGCCGCGGGTCTTCTTGTTCGCGTACTCCGACATGATGGTGGCGCTCAGCGGGTAATCGCCACCTATGCCGAAGCCGAGCCAGAAGCGGAAGAAGCAGAGCGTCCCTATGACTCCCTTGGCCGAGTGTCCGAACGAGAGCCCGGACGCGACGGAGCAGACCACCATGAGGATCAGCGTGAAGCCGTAGACGCTCTTGCGGCCGAGCTTGTCGCCGAGCCAGCCGAAGAAGAGTTGGCCGGCGAACGTGCCGCAGAGGGCGACGCCGTTCACGGCGGCGGACACGTTCGGAGGCAGGGTGCCGGGGTCTTTATGGGTAGGGTCGGTGTAGTAGATGCGGCCGAGCAGCTTGGTGACGAGCGCGATGCAGAAGAGGTCGTACGCGTCGGTGAAGAAGCCCATGCCGGCGATCACGATGGCCATGAAATGGTACCATTGCGTCTTGGCCTGGTCGAGCGTGGCCAAGACGTTGAGCTGCGCGCCGGCCATGGCGATTTCAACTGAGCTCTGCCTTCTAATTCTTCTCTTGCTCGTCAAGCTGCCGCAGCTGCGAAGTTAAGTTTTGCTCACTACATGTTTCTTTCATGTGAAAATATTTCATCCAAACGAACTTCAACTATTTCATTAAACAGAAATGCAGATACGACGTTTGTTCCAGCTGATCAGGGATAATAGCTGATCGATCATTGAATGTTTCTCTTTATTCCAAAGAATAAACGCTAGTCTACCAGCCTAAGCATCAGCTTGCATCCTTACTAACGACGAACTTAGATGCATGAGAGGGCAGCTAACCTACCTTGAGGAGATAGAAGAAGATCGTTGTGTGCTTGCCTGCTTGGTTACCTCCCTTATCGGTGCTGTGCTACATATATATACAAGAAAACTTGCGACTATTTTCTTGAGTTCAAAACAGTCACATTATGAACCGTAGGATGAGATCAGATATCATTCATCTTAGAAATATGTTTAAAAAAGAAACTCAACACACATCTCAACGCATATCAAATGACTCATAATGTGATTGTTTTGAACTTAAGAAAACAGTCGCAAATTTTCTAGCAAAAGCTTATATATATATATATATATATAGGCCATACAGTACCGCAAGATAAAGACGAGGGCTTAGTATGCCAGACTGCCAGTGTCACCTTTGGCTTCTTGCAACTTGCAAGTATAAAATACCCTTTGTAGTTTGTACTGCATTGCGTGTCCGTACGTTACCAAAATGGCCCTAAGACCGTTGACATGCTACTAGGGGAAAAAGACATACATATTCAAAAGTCAAATGTCTTGCTTTGCTAACTACATGTAGCTTGGATAACATTTCTATTAGAATGATTGAGGAATGTCAAATTAATTTTAGGAGGTTTGACTTTCAAGTTTCAATATGGAATTTGTGATCTTGAATGTGCATAACCTCGCACTGTGTAAGGATTGGCTAGGCAATGATAAGCCATGCATGCACTGGTGCACATAGCGGCATAGAGCATTGCTCTTCTCACTTGGTAAATCCTATTTCAGAATTTAGATAGTTTCATAATCAAATCACGCAGAAGTTTGCAACTGTCATATATTTACTATTATAAAAGAAGGATTTGGTGGTGATGATGTGTCTGTCATGTACCTCCACACCTCATGAACTGTTGGGATTTTTTTGGATAGATGTTTGTATATATTATATATACATATGTTACTATAAGAATCTTCTGTTGACAATTAGATCATATGCACATTTTGTTTATAGTAAGACTCTTTGTAGCTTGTTGAAATTTAGTGTGTTGAAATTTAGTATGTAACTTTTAGATGCAAGAATAATTACCTTATCTATATTATTTTGTCAAGTTTAGATATATATATATATATATATATATATATATATATATATATATATATATATTTATATTTGAGATCATTTACTAGTATTAATGAAACCATTGACTTTCGTTTTTTGGTTTGCAATCCATCTGGCGAATCACAACTAATATAATTGCAGCATTAGAACGTACGCATGAGATCACTTCGAGATAATGATACGCTACTAATTAACCACTATAAAGGCCTTTAGTTTATTTCAAACTTTATCAACGCGAGAGAAAAAAGTGCGAATATTCGAATATGCGAGCGAACCTTGGCAATTATTTATATACGATCATGGCATGATCTTCGTCTCCACGCTAATACGGCCCTAATTAATTAAGATTTTATAATGATCTTTTCCCTCTGTAGCTTACCTTGCTAGATGAAATGAAGAAGACGTTATCATATGCCAAATTGGAGATTGTCTCTTTCACTGCGAGGCGCTGGTTGGCTCATGTTGTCTCTAAAAAAGTCCAAGCAGCTCACAAGCTAATATTCTCTTTCTAATAGGCGGAGAAATCGGCACCTCCGTCCAGGTCGGTATTTTTGCAAAAAAAAAACATGTTCTTCGAAATCGCGTCGAGGTCCCTGTTTTGGCGACCCACAACTGCCGGATTGTGATCGTGCGGTTGGCTTCGAGCGGGTGCATAGCCATGGGCGCACTCCCCGTGTTTCCCGACCATTTTGGCCCACTTGCACGCCCACGCATGGCCTGCTGCCAGCAGACCTCCAGCTCCGTCAGATGGAGCCGATCGCGACGTGTGGCCCGGATCATCCGCACACGCTCCGCAACGCGAAAACCTAAGTGTTTGAGCCTCCACTGCAGTCCCGCGTCAGTGTTGGTTACAATATTTTAGTGTCATTTTTAATATTTATTTTCTAGACTTAGTTGTCAAACATGATCTACACCGATGATGATGAGTCACTCAATGTTGAGGTGTGGTCAATTTCTTTATATCTTGCATGTTTCAATTGTGGGTCATCGGTGATAGTGGCTTGCTCTAATAAATATTACATGTTTTCAGAAAGACGAGTCCTTTCCGGAAAGAGACTAGGTTGGTTGTATCTTCTATAATTGCATGTTTCCAATGACAGTTGCTTGATTTTATGGTTGCCTCCATCTGTGGGTAATCTTATCTTAGAGATTAGGCTTTGTTTGGTCAGTGGAATGGAATGAATACAGCTCAATCTGCAGTCTTGTAATGCTAAACTGTAAAAACCATATTAGAGGTTTTTGTTAGTTTTTTCTTGGAAGTTACTTACTATCATGTTTAGCGTGGCAGTACACTAACCCTCGCTGTGAGTTTTACATGTTTATGATCTCTGCTTTTTTTTTCTTGCATGAAATAAGATGTACACAATTGTGTAACAGGATCTGAAGCCTACCAATTTAGCAATTCTTCCCAAACTATAGCCATGTATGGAGACAAAACTCTTGAAAAAAAAATAAAAGGTTTAAATCTTAGCCGATGTTCTTTGTTACCAAAAAAAAAACTATTTGTGAGTGTGTTCTTATTTTAGTTGACTATCATCTAGCTCACATTATATAGCTATCACATTCATATTATATAAAATTAGGTTTGCTTTAGCCAATATCGTCAAAGAGGTTGTCAGTTGTCACCCTTGATGCTTAAACTCAAGTTCCATCTTTCCCTTTGTTGACTATCATTTGATAATAATGTATATTATTGTTTGTAGGATTTTGTCGTTTGGTTAAAAAAATCCCTCCCATAACCGTGTACTTTCTCATGTGTAAAATATGAGTGTAGCCTTTTGTTTCTTTTAATGAAAATAATAGTTAAGGCCAAAATTGTTAGCTACAATCCTTTTTGGTTCAATTTGTGTTTGCCTGCAATGCAGAAACCGTCTCATGTTGAATTATTGACATAGGGTTGCCATAGGAATTATCGGTTAGAAGTTAGAAGTTAGAACTGCTATGCAAATGAAAAAAATGGTACAAATTAGCTAACATAACCTCACATCTGTCTAACGAGATGGTTCATGGAGATGCCCGAAGATAATAATCAGGTATGATTTATGGTTATTGTGATTATGTCATTATGCTATTACATTGATTTAAAATGCATCATGTTTCACCCTTGAGCAAATACTTGCGGTTGTTCGTAGTTTGATTTTGTTGAGGAGATGTGTTGCTCAACAATCCAAGGCAGCTACACAGGTTGTGGCATCCTAATACTGGCCTTGCTTAGTGGTTATCTAGGTCAATGTGACTACCATGTCACATACTTATAGTAGTGAATTGTGGTTGCTTGAGATGAGTAGTTATAGCTTTGTTTGTCCTTTTTTTTGCATTTTTATTTTTTGGAGGTTGCTCTTTCTGATTAAGTAACATGTGTTTCTCTCTTTCTCCAATGTTCTTGCAGATGTAAGTCGCTTCGACAATCACCAAGCTTTCAATATAGGTGCGAACAATGTAAATATACATTTTTGCTTAATGTCCTTATCAAGTACTATTCCATTTCTGTGTATAGGTGCGAACAATGTAAATATACATCTTTGCTTAATGTCCTTATCAAGTACTATTCCATTTCTATGGTACCTCATTTCTCAGGTCCATGCCATGCCAAAATTGAAATGGAAAACATCAAATGAGCTAGATACGTTGACAGCATTGACCTATGTAATAAGTGTTTTCTATAGAATAGAACATGCGGGAGTTTAACACAATGAAAGTCTAGATGTGCGAGTACTTATCTTTCTTGTTATTTTAACGCATTTAACATGTTTTTTCACCAGCATTTCAAAATCTTGGCTTCAAATTGGACAAAGCCAATATATGCTGATTTAGTCAGTTGCGTATTTAATTATCTACCCTCATCAAATTGGAGCATCATCTCTTCAACTCCATCGGGTTAACTATTGGCAGCACTCGTTTGAAAGTTTTCCCGTGCTATTTTGGTCCCTTTTGTTTGGCCTCTAACAATCTGTAACATCCCAAGTTTTAGACTTGTGTTCTAATGTAAGAAAATGAGGGAAAATGAGGGAACATCTTGTATTTCCTGTATGACCTGGACATTTGTTGTAAAGAAGTCATGGGAATACAAAAGTCGCAAGTCTGTTTATTCAAATCTTGATCCTTCAAAAGCATTCTTGTCAAATATTATGATCGTCTCCTGGGAGTATTTTTCCTAAGTTCTTGGGATGGTTTGTGACCCCTCTGAAAAATTTCGCAATTTTTAGAAATTGTTTGAATGTTTTTGGGGGTCAGTTAAACTTATTCAAATCTGGTCAAACAGAGGACCAACACCTTGTCAAATTTTTGGAGGAAAATCCACAGCACCAAAACCTCTGAAAATTTTATGCAAGGTCCGCGTTTGAGTCAGCAAGCTCCTGTAAAAATTTCAGAAATTTTGGAGTTGGTCTGCTACCTCAAACAAACCCTCAAAGTTTCTGTCCTTTCTAAACCCTAATTTCAAAATTCTCTATCTGGTCTGAGTCGGACTCAAGCTCAGACCCGAGCCCAACCTCCGGCCTTGGTCGCGCCTAGCCACCTAACCGCACTGGGTGTGGTCAATTGGGCATGTGTGGTCTGGGCCGTTGGTTTTCGATCCAACGATCCGGGACCTCCTCAAAAGACCACCCTAGACCACCCCGTGTCCGTTTTGCAAGGACAACCCTCCCGGACCTCCTCCAGATCTCCCGAAGACCTACTCAAACCACGTTGGCAATTTTGCAAAGACCACCCCGCTGGTCTTTCGCAAAACAACCCATAGGACCTCCTTTGCGATTTTTGCAAAGACCACCCTTGGTCGTCCCCTTCGGACCTCCTCGACCGCCCCTGTGCACCTTGGTGATCGTGAGCCGTCCATCCTTTGATCTGTGTCTCAGACCTCCCCTTAGTGTTAGTACCTCCTCTGCCTCGGGAAATCTGGGACGTCCAGGACCACCCCATGCCAATCGGGATCGTCCAGGACCTCCCTCAGCTCTGTTTCTCTTCCTCACGACCTCCTTGAGGTCTGGTCGTCATGATTTTTCCCGCCCCTGTGCCGGTGTCAGTGTCAGAGCGGTTGGGAGCAGTGGCCTGTCACTTTTGGTCCTTCCCAACATCTCTTTCTGCCATGCATTGATTGTATGTCAGACCTTTGCCCTAAAAAGAAGTCAGCCCTACCAGCTCCTGTCACATCTAGCAAGTCCATGGCAGGGGTGTGCACCCGAAGCTTGCCTCTGTCCATGGCTTTGCTCCTTTGTCTTCTTAAGACCCCGAGCTCCTCCTTGTCTCCCTTAGTCTTCCTCTCCCTCCACCAAACTTCATGAACACCACCATTGTCGGTTTTTGAAGTTCTTCAAGATCACCCGAGCTCCTGTGGTTTAATTGCCAACTTGGGTTCCAACTTGTTCAGTTATTCCACCCCGGGCATCTTTTCTTAACCAAATCGGTTGGTTTCAGGGGAAGGCATTGTGGGTACCTGTTCTTCAAGGCCGTCCCTGCTTTCTTCTTCGTCTCCGGCGAACTTGGTCACCGGAGCACCTCCTTCGGCATCAACCTCTCCTCCGAGCTCCTTTGGACCTCACCTTGGCCCTGGTGAGTCCTCTTTAGTCCTTTTGAGCTCGAGGTTTAGCTAGATTAGAGCGTTGCAAGCCTTTTAGTGTTTGTCGGTTTTGCCGTAGACCTAATTACCACCTTCTCCGGCTCGCCGGTGTTCTGAGCTGTCGCCGCCGTCGAGAGTTAGCCCAGTAGGTCCGCGGTGCTTTTATGAGTTTAGTGGTGCCCTTGGTTCCCGCCGGCGTGGTCCATGTCGCCGGCGGCGAGCTTTTCTTTGACTCGGGTGTTTTGTCGTGTCATACTCGGGCAGGATATGAGATTAATGATTAGCATTAATGGTTGTCCGAGGTTGTCCATTAATGTTGTCTTGCCGGCAGCTCGCGCGTGCCTTCTAAAGCCCCGACCTCCTCGGGTTAATCATGGCCGTCTTAGACCACCCCCAAGTCAGATCTGTACCGTAGAGGGTTTTCCGTGTAAATTTCTAAGTCCCAAGACCTCTTTGAGTTTTCTCCACCGTTAAAAGACCTCCTAGGATTAGCTCTTAGCCGTTAGATCCTGGTCCGCAAAAACTCTTAGTGCCAGGACCTCCTCCTCAAGTTATCTCCACCGTTTAGGACCACCCCGGGTTCAATCTGAGTCGTGGGCTCGTTTCTGTACCACGTTAAGTCTTCGGGACCTCCTCGTGCGATCTGAGCCGTTAAGGACCTCTTCGAGCGTAGATCTTGACCGTAGGTCTCTGTTCGCAGAAACCTTAAGTGCTCACGACCTCACCTGGTTAGATCTCAGCCGTCCAGGACGTCCCAAGATCTAATCTGAGCCGCTAGAACCACTCCTGTGCAAAAAGACCTCCTCGTGGTCTTTTTGTAAAGACCACCCTCTCGGACCTCCTTGGGGTCCTCTTTGCAAAAGACCACCTCGGGTCCTTTGTGAAGGAGACCGCAAGACCTCCCTCCGCGTTGATCTGGACCGTTCATGACCTCCCTAGGCCTTATCTGAGCCGTCCAGATCTCCTCCCGTTAAAACCCTGTCACTTAGGACCTCCCCGAGTAGATCTTGGTCGTCCAAGACCTCCCCAGTTGAATCCCAGCCGATCAAGACCTCCCTCGTTTGATCTTGATCGCCCAGGACCTCCCTCACTTGATCGTGTCCGTTAAAGACCTCCCTCTGGAGATCTAGACCGTTGAAGACCTCCTCCGTGAGATCTTAGCCGTCCAGACCTCCCTCCATAGGTTTATCCTTAGGACCTCCCCTAGTGCTCGGGACCGCCAGATCTCGATCTGACGGTCACGACCTCTGTTAGGCGCGTGGACCTCCTTTGCGTGCGCTGTGCATGCACTGGTCATGGCCGTTGGATCAGATCTCAACGGTCCAGACCTCCCCAGTGCGGGAGGAGGTCTTTTGTGCGCTGTGCTTCGAGGTCCGTGGCCGTGCGATGAAGGATCGACGGCCCACGACCTCTCCTTTGTCTTCCAGTTCATTTGGACCTCCCGAGAGCTCAAATTTTCTAAGTCTTTTATTGTTTCAAATTTCAAAAGTGCATAACTTTGTCATTTTAGCTTCTTTTTGAATGATTCCAATTGTTGTAGCTTTGTTATAGTATGAACTTTAATCTGAGAATGAATTTAGGCACTGTTATGTAGCAGAAAATGATATAAACTGCATGATCTTGTTTAGTGAAAATGGTTGTTTAGGAATTCATTGAAAGTTTGTAAAATGCATAACTTATTCTCTTTAACTCCAAACTGAGCAAACTCAACTTGGTAAAATTTGTCTGTAGACATGCTTTAATATGAACTAGGCTTTGTCTTTATTCTTGTTCCTGAAAAGTGATATATGCTAGTTCTAGAACTTAGAAAAATCATAACTAATTCATTATAACTCCAAATTGTGCAAACTCAGTTTTGCTGTTGTTAGGATAACCATATCTACCTACCATAAAAATTTCAAGTTCCAGATCATTCTAGAAATTTTCGCCATGAACAGTAACCGTAATTAATTTAATTATGATTTTTCAAGCTGAGAGAACTTAGATTAGCCATAACTTTTTCATGCTAAGTCCAAATGACCTGTTTCTTGTTTCTAAATTTGTCTAAAATCAACCCCTAGCTGCTGTAGAAATTTCATTGGATTTGGAGAACTTTTTCTGTGGAGTTTTATTTGGAGTTCTTGTTCTTATTTGGTTATCACCTTTTCGCGTTAGGTTCCGAAGGAAATATTTGATTACGTGAGTGAATCCTCTGCAGCAAGAAAGTGATCTACAGCAAGGCAAGCAGTTTGATCATACCCAGTTCAATACCATTACTTTTAAAATCTAATACTTTGTTTTACTTGTATGTATGCATGCTTTTGTGTCAATGACTAATTTTTTCGAATAGAGGTAGCTAATCCTATTGCATTGTTTCCCTTAAATTGTTCACCCCTGCCACTACCTTAGGAATATTATCCTCACCGGTGAATTAGAGCCCGGTGAATGATTTAGAGCCTCTTATTTGTCTTTACGGTATGATGCTTAGCAATGCTTAGATACCGGTAGAATTGGGCGGTTATCGACTTAGTCGGTAACCTTGATCACACAAAATTATTATAACTTTATGATTCATCTTTTTGCTATGTTTATTGTGAAAACTAAAAATGAAAATAAAATGATTTAGACTTGGGCACAATGGTATGTTGGTGTGCTTGTGGGTGTGACTGGAATGGTGCCCGAGTCAATTAAGGACCGAACATCTTGTGAGTACCTGTTATCCGAGCAATTTGTGCGTGCTAACCACACTAGAGGGTATGGGACCTCTCTTGACTTAGTACTTTGGCGTGTATTGGCTTCGGGTCGCAGGGAGCCGCAGGAGGGATGGTGCTGGGAGCATTGTAGAGTCCGAAAGGCTTCCCCCGTGATGGCTGGTTGTCTTTCGGCTAGCAATGTAAGCGTATGGATTCGATCCATACGAGCGGCTCGTAGTCAATGCACAATATTGGAAAGCGTCTCGTAGGACTTAGCCGTGCCGGCATACCTTCGGAAGTGTGCTTTTGTGGCTTAAAGGCGATGCAAGTGTGGGTACATTGGTACACCCTCGCAGGTTAAAACTATTCGAATAGCCTCGTCCTAGGTTATGGACACGCTTGGGTAAGCTTTCAAGAGTTAGACTACAACCTTTTAAATTAAAACTTGACATGGGTGGTACGAATCTGGGATTCGTGCTATGTGTGGTGGCTATTGGGGTAGTCACCAATAGTTGGTTACTCTTGTACTTATTGTATCGCTGTTATTTCAACAATTACCATCAGTTTGTCAAATTGCTTTGAATCTATTACATTATTGCAAATGAAAACTTCATTTTGCTAAAAGTCAGTCCAGAGCCCCCTCCACTTAAATAAAGCTTGCATGTAGTTAATTATAGTTCTGTTATCCCTACACGTCAGTCTTGCGAGTACAAAAACAATTTTTGTACTCAGTTGCTTTGCTTAATGTTTTTGTTGCAGAGGAAGAAGGTGAGCCCCAAGGGCTTCCCTTTTGTGAGATATGCTTCGGGTTTGGCGACTAGCTTGGCGGCCCGGTTGGTTGCCTTGTGGGTAAAGGCACACTAATTGGCTCTTTTGTTTATCGCCATCTTATGGCACTTTTGCTTCCGCTGTTTATTTTGTTATTTGGTTGTCATTTGGCCGGTTGGCCCTTGTTGTAATAAATCTCTATTATGTATGTCTTTTATTAGACCTGTTGTATGGAATTGATGCATGATTTTGTAACGGGGTGTGTATACTGCATTTCTGGGAAGTATACATATCTCGGGGCTTGGTTTATTTGATTTGTGATGCTAGGGTCAATGGAAGACTAAGCATTCCAAGCCGAATAAACCGGGGTCCCCACACAATCCCTTTATAGTTCTTTATGAACAATATAGTTTGGACTGGTCTGCATGAGAATTTACTTTTTCTCACGATGAACCTAATGTAATATTGTAGCTTATAGTATTTTTTTGTCTTATAACTTGAAGAAAGCATGCAGATTACAATAGCTTATATTGCATTTTAAAAAATAGGTTGTGCGCATTGTTCTTGATACAAATTGTGTGCTCTCTACAAAATATATAGCTTGTACTAGATATGGCTAATTTTTACATTATAAAGGTCATTATTCCATGAATTCCTCAAAACGAGGCTCAGCATTATAAAGGTCATTATTCCATGAATTCCTCAAAACGAGGCTCATCAAAATGAAAAAAACTAATACTACTATAAGGCTACTAATAAAATAAGAAGAAAAAAATCAAACGATTAAATTACTTTCCCCGAATATCCAACTGACTAATTAGTTTCTTATAGCATACTCTATTTTTCTTTGCCAAATAAGTCAGCAAACATTGACATTTTCCAAAAAGTCTTCATAGACCTCTTTCTGACGAAAAATCTTTTTTTGTGTGTAATTCCAAATGTGAAGCAAATCTCCGTATCATACTAGTCAAACTGAATACTTCAAATTCAACTTGCAAGATTCTTCTGTTGATGCATGTCGGACCCGGATTTCGTAAATCTAGAATCCTCTGTGAAAAATACTGCGCTATTCCTTGAATCAGTAGATAGCGCTCAGAGGTTACATTGCTAAATCATTTCATACATCGCGTAGACCAAATCATTCATTAATACAAGCAAATGAGTTCAAATAGACCACGTCGGGTCAAGTTTACAATAGGGCCGACCAGGCCAAATGAGTTCATTACAAAACATCGAGTACGATAGCGGAAGCAAAAGGGTAGAGCAAGTCTCTCCACAAGCAAGCGACTGGGGTACCATGTGTACGACCGATATTAGCCAAGGGCTTGGATAATATAGGATGTACACTAGTACCGACGGAGCCAACTAGACTGAGGCGAGACCCAGACTAAAGAACTATGCTACTCTTCTTCATTTCCTTGCTCCTCGGCGTCCAGGTCCTCGTAGTAAGTGTAATCTCCATGATTCACGGGTTCTGAGGGTTGGGGGAAAGAGCGAGGATGAGCACAACTTCCGTGCTCGCGAGCCAACACACAAAATGCAATAATATACATGCAAGGCTTAACAAGGATGATTCGGGTTCTTTTATTTGCGCAAAGCAATATTTTAAATACCAATATTAGAAAGTCCTATCACTTAGCATTTTAACCAAATTGCATTTTGTTAAAGAGATTACTTGTGCAATATTTATAACGGTAGAGGCTACCTCCACCTCTACCTCCACCTCATGCTTATTTTTTATGGTGGTTACATCCACCTATTAACAACACTGGGTACGACTACCCAGGAAAAACCAAATCCATGGTCACAACGACCCATCACATTTTATCCCACCCACAAAAGTGTTATAAATAGAACTAACTCATGTAAGTTCCCATGTCCGCCTTTGACCGTAGGCACGGCTATTCGAACAGTTTATTACACTCTGCAGAGGTTGTACACTTTACCCACAAGAGACAATCATCTTGACATGTACACATGTTTCCGTAGACATGTGAGTCAAGGGGAGATCGTCACAATGTCTTTACAATGCATCCCCCAGCATTTGTTACACCTGCTAAGGTTTCACCTGAGAAGGGTTACGCTCACATAGACCCGTCAACCCTTTCCCAGACCCGCTCTTGCGCCACACGGCTTACGCTCACATAGACCCGTAAGTCGTACACCCCAACCATAGCCACAAAGGCTTATGGCGTAGCGGGTCATCTGCCTGGTGCAACTCATACTAACGGATACAAATTATTTGGCCAGGTCGACACCATTATAGACATGTGGTTGTACTGTTTTACATTGGGAGGTCATCACAGGATTAAGTCCTTAGGGGTCATCTGGGCGATTCATACCACATACCATCCACAAACCAACATTCCTTGGGCTGCATTAGCACCCACCAACATACCATCCGCCCAGATATGATAAGCAATTTTTAGGGTTTTTGAGTGGTAGAAAAAATACATCAACACAACCATCTCAGTCATTTACATCCAATGACTGCCCAAAAACCATGTTCATTTTTAAAAGATGATGAATGGGGTAGATAATACCCCGATACTTAAGCAAGGCTAGCATGGCGCTTAAATATAGCATATAACTAGTATAGTTACCAAATAATTACTAGGGTGACAAAGGCTTAAGGTAATTCAATTATCAAGGGATGGTGTATTAATAATTAAACATCAAATTAGCATTTAACTACCTTAGGGTTTTTAGCATACATTTGCATAAGAAAATTAAAGCATGCAATTTGATATTTTAAGAGAACATAATTTGCATAAAATATAGGTTCAATATGATCAAAGTGTTGACTCGCCTGGGTCTAGGGCTAGGTGATCTGGATACTCCTGAGCTTGATCGAAGTGGGGGTCTCCGGCTTCTTCGAACTCTACGCGAACGATCGTACCGAAAAAAGAAACAAGCGAACAGACAAAAACAAATAAGTGAAAAAAATCATCAAATGAACTCCAAAATGAACCAAACTAGCACCAACAGCAAGAAATTGATTTTAGAAATTTTTAGAAACAAACTTCATAATTTTTGGAGTTGAGATGAGGGAGGAAAGAGATTTTAAAGTCTCTCCTTTGAAGCAAAATAGAAAAAGAAAAAGAAAAAGAAAAAGGATTGGAAATGGAAATGGAAAAAGAAAAAGAAAAAGAAAAAGGGCTGGCGGCGCTCGGGGAGAAGAAGGGACCCGAGGTGCGCTGCGACGGGCACGGTTGGCGATGAACGACGGCCGAAGGAGACGAAGGCGCAGCTAAGGGCGACGACGGCGACTACCAGAGGTGAGTCTCCTTCAAATCTTGCTGGGTTTTCCTGCTCGGCTCTTCTTGCTTGGGGAGAGAGAGGAACAAGTGAGGAGGGTTCGGCCGGAGGGGGGGGCTTTATAGCCGAAGGGGGGAAGAAGATGGCCGTTGACATTGGGGCGATGCAAGAATCGAGGATGCACTGGCGGGCGAGTGGCGCGGCGTGGGCGCACGCGAAGGTCGAGGTGGAAAAGAGGGGATGGGATGGGATGGGATGAGGGGAGGGCACGATCGCCGGGCGGCTTCGACGCGACCACGGGGCTTGGCAGATGCGTCGGGCGTCGCGCAAGGCGAGGCGCGCGATGGCGCAGACCGTGGAGAGGGAGAGAACCGGGGAGGGAGGTGACGGGGAGAGAGCATGGTTGCCGGGGCGCTGACACGGCCGGCGGGGGCGGAGGAGCGGGGTATGGCGGTGCCAGGGCTAGGGAGGTAGGGAAGAAGGGCTAAGTGGACTTGGGGGGTTTGAATTTTTGAGCAAATTGGGAATTTTTTGGAGTTTGAACACCTTGAACCGTTGAAAATCTTACAACCAGAAATTTGGGTGTTACAATGCACTAGCTGGACTTTCGAGTGCCGTTAATATCCGGCAGAGATTGTTACATCACTAACACTCTCATGGCGTACAAGATATATATCCATCATCTCTTTCATGCTAACATAATGGATTCCAAGATAATTTTGGTTTTCACGCGATGCCAAATCTTGGTGAGTATAGTATCCCCACCATTTCCCTTTCCACTTGCTATTATGATCCTAAAATTCTGCTTAACAACTGTTACATAATGTTTCTTTTACAGTAACAAATAGTGTTTGTAGTTCTGGATAGATTAATGTCGCAATGTTCTATGCTCCTATAACTAATGAATGTTTTCCTCAATAATGTATCTTTTATTCAGAGATATGTTAGTTAGTTTTTAGTAAGTATTTGAAGTGTTTCTAGTAATCCTGATATGCCATTTTATTCATGTTGGAACCTACATAGAGGTACAGTTCTCATGTTCGGATTTCCGTTTGCCTACACAAAGATCAAGGTGATGGGGAAAATTGTTCACTTCTTGCTGCCCGTATGTTTGATAAGAGTCAGTGTTGCATGTTGCCCTTTTTTCATAGTTTCAGTGTGTTTTAATGAAGTGATCTCTTCCTCATGTTTGTCCCTAAGGCAATATAGAGGAAACAATCTGCAGAATTCAATACAATCAAGCTATATAGGAAAATTATCATATTTAACAAGTATTAGTGAATTTTAGTCTAAGCACCGCTTATAAATCTCTATGTCGGATGAAGATGTAGCACAAAAGACAACATTAGCTATTTTGTCTTTTTGCTTCACCAGAAAACGTCTAACAGTTCCTGTTCAATCTCATCCAAAAGAAGAAGGAAATTAGAAACTAGAAAAGGCTAACCGCGGAACAGACAGATCATTAACACATATCAGATCTAACCTTTGCAACTATAACATAAGAGCCCTAGAACACATCAAACAATAATGAAAGATAAAAGAAAAGACAAAGAAAGTATTGATCAGATAACTCACGTATTGCCAGCAGCTAGTTCACGAGGGTAATTTTTGGCTTATGTGTATATACAACCCATAGCAAGGCTAATCACATGAAAGGCAAAAAAATAATATTTATCCTTGTAGCAATTGCTGAAAAACATCAAGATGTAACCTAAACAAAATGCGGATTCAAGCATTAAAGCTTTCGATAAACCTTTCAATACCACTCTCAATGAGTAGTTCCAAACAAGATCTGTAGCAGTGGCTAAGTGCATTTTCTGCAGCTATGTGATACTTGACAGCATATTTAGGGCCCATTGTATGAATGACCTTCCTACACAACCAATTGATAAGCGTTATAGCATACAAAAGAGCATATACATCACCGCAAAACCATGTCATGAAATTAAATATCATCGTTGAGTGCAAAATAGGTTGGTTTTGATCTGATACACTCACAACAAGCATTTCTTCAAATGGAAAATGGTAAAGCTAAAACCACGTTGCTTGGGCAAATTATAATAAACCTGTAATAAGTCTTACAGGAACGAACTAGAGTATATGCCATGAAAGAAGAGAGCTATCTGGGCACATTATGGTTAGTATACGATGAGCATTGTGCCTGTAATAGCTAGTATGACGATGCACATCCAGAGTAGGAGTTCATTATGATGTAGACATAATGGGTGTTTGGGTAAATTGTTGCATCTATAAATATCACTTAATGTCTAGCGGTAAAATAAAATACATCAACAAATACAGTATCTCCCGGCAAAATTTCATAAATACACAAAGTAGAAAGTAACACCAGCAACAACAAATGCATATGTTTGTTTTGAACTCAAAGTATTGTTAAAGTGTGATCCAAATTTGTCATCGTGTCTGTGTCAGACACTGTGCCAGACATGGCGTCGAGCGGTGCATGCACCAAGCCGCGTCAGATGTGGCAACGAATGGCGCATTCGACTCTGATTTGGTATCCTTCTACGTTAGTGACTCTTATTGCCTAGCCTATAGATGTACCCCGTAGTCGTGTGGTTAGATATGCCAAAGTTTTTTTTGTGCTTGTATTTCTCCCTACATAGTGAATTCCACCTTCGTGCGTCTGTGGTTTTTCCCGCGAACGTTTTCCACGTAAAATATGTACCTCCTGTTTCTACTTTTTTTTTACGTACATTTATAACAAGTACAATTGTACAAGTATGATTGATCATACACACTTCTCTAATGAATATTTTATTTAGATCCACTACTCTAATGTGCTAAAATTCTATATATACCCAATGGGAACAATTTATTTAAAAAGGCATACACAAAAAATTATATCTGCACTTCTTTAGTACTAGTCATGTGCTTGTGCGTTGCAACAAAAACTCATACCTGTACCAAAATTTTAGTATGCAATGGATACTAAATGTGTCTTAAGCATACTATTCTCTCGAATGCGCATCATCGAATTTCAAGTCATTTCATAAAAAAAGAATCCTCGTATTCATAGAAAATATCATAGAAAATAAAGTATACTTTGCATTGGTAGATTGGAGAGCCGTATTCATATTGACACAATATACCCAGGTACTACCTTCCATCTCACATCAGGTTCCATAAAAATACAATCGAGTGATCAATACCTCGTATATGCAGTTAGAACGATTGGCAAACAGCTACTCCCGTGCTGAGCCTGATAACCCTCCTCCTCCAGTCGTCCCCTTGCATAGCCACCGCGCACGTCCACCTCCTCAGTCGGTCGCCTCTCTACGACGGAGAGGAGTAGGGAGCACCACCAGCCGCGAGTTGTGTCCGGCGTGGGCGGGTGCAGTGGTGGAGGCGTGCGAAGCTAGGGTGGTGGTGAATGGCTGTGGCGACTATGTCTGGCCAGATCTCGACACCCTCAACCAGATTTGACAGGTGTAATCGGTAGCGATGGAGGAGGAAGCGAGGGTCATCCAAATCCGGCGGGGAGGAGGTCGAGGCACGATGGCAGAGCAGAAGAGAAAAGGGGGAGACAAGGATGGGTCAGAGCGAGTGGAGCTGAGGCTGAAGGTGCGAGGACACCACCGTAACTAGGGGTTTGAGGGTCAGGGCTGCGAGGACGAAGATGAATGGATGGGCGAGGATGGAAGGGAGAGGGGAGGAGGGTAGCGCAGGAGGGGACTCGGTGATGCGCGAAGATGGAGGGGTGGGGGAGGATGGCGACATGGGTAGGGTGAAGGATGATGGGAGCGTACGAGAGGGATGGAGGGTGGCACGAGCATGGGAGGTGGGTGGCGTGGGTGGGCCTGGAGAGAGAGAGGAGATGGAGTTAAGCAACGGACAGGCGGAAGGGTTCCATGCTGCGCGATGAGATCTAGCTGTCAGTTCATGGTTCACCAATCCAACAGACGTAGAAGTGAGTGGAAGGACGAACGACCCCCATAATGCAACCCCGGACTACTATGAGCCTTGTCCAAGCTCTACAGCAGCCATAAAACCACGAATCATTATCATCTTGATTGTAACATATGCAACACTAGAAGCCCAAAGCGATGAGAATTCTGACCTCGTTGGTGGACTTGACGACGGTGTCAACCTCGAGGTTCGATGGGTGGCCCCGCTGAAAGTATCTAGGCCCCTAAAATCGTGTTTTGGTAATTAATGATTATATGTGATTATTGGACTAATGTGTTTATTGAGTAGTTACAAGGTTAAGACCTCTTGGTGGGTTTAAGGATAAAAAGCATACATGGTAAATAAAGATTTACTTGATTGAAGACAAGTACAAGTAGACAGTGATTTTTTCTGTATTTTACTGGTCTTAGAAGAAAAGGTTGGAAGACCGGATTTTAGGATAAACGTCGTACTATTAAGAGGATCATGACTAGTACCTTGAATACATGATCTTGTGCAATATGGATCAATTTAGGATCATGCATACATCGGTTTTGTTTTCCAAAGCCTTTGAGATGAGTGTCAAAATCGGTCATACCGACGTCTCTCGGCGGTTATGCAGTTTGGTGCGATATGACCGCATGTCACTTGGCGGTTCTACCGATTTATGAACTCCTAAGCCAACCAGCGCTAATGCGCATAACCGGCTCTCGAGCGGTACCACCGCATTCGCGGTCGTTCCGTTTTTAGTTGACGGTTGTATAAAACCGTAACCGTTGCATTCGATCGAGAACTCTCGGGAAAATCGGTCGTCATCGATATTGAAAACGGCCGTACGACCGCGATCGTTCCGTTTTAAGTTGACGGTTGTATAAAACCGAACCGTTGCATTTCGACTTAGAGCTCTCGGGAAAATCGGTCGTCTCGATATTGAAAGCGTCGCACCGATCCGCGGTCGTTCGATTCTTGTATGGCGATGCGATTTTTACTGAGAGAGCATGTCATCTCGGTTTGTTCGAAAATCCTTTGTTCGGTCGCATCGCTCCTCCGCGCGGTATGACGGAGGTTCGCGCCGCATCGCAAGTTAGTTGGCGGTCGTACCGCGAGAGTTGTTCAACGGCTATGTCAGAGTCTTTTAATGCCTCTGTTCTAGCCGTTCGTCTTCGATCTTGGGTGCGCATCGCATCACATTACTTGGCGGTCATACCGTTTTGGTATTTTTCCGTATGACTCTCCAACGGTCGTTTTGTTGGTGGGTGGTATAAATACCCCAACCGCACAAGGCGATTGGAAGACCACATTTAACATCCTTAGAGCCTTGTGCATTCATTCAACTCCTCAAATTCATTTGTTCACTCTTTGAGAGGTTGTTGAGCTCATTCAAAGTGCATTCATCATTCTAGTTGATCCTATTGCACTTGAGTGTCGTCAGCGAAGGTCTTGGTTTGTTACTCTTGGAGTTTTGCCGAACTCCTAGACGGCCAGCGGTGATTGCACGGTGATCTCTTCAAGAAGATTGTGAAGAGGCCGGTGCCCATATTGTGAGTGGTTTGGTGTTCACCATCTCGGAGTGGAGGAAGAACAACCAATAGTGATCGAGGAAAGGCTTAATACGTGGAGCCAGCTTGATTGGTTCAAGCTCCTCAACGTGGACTAGTGAAGACCAACCAAGTCTTCGATACCACGGAAAACATCGTTGTCTCATTGTGGTTATTCCTAGTCTTTACTCTTCCGCATTTATATTTCTAGCTTGATCTTTGTGCTTGTATTGCTTAGCTAGAAGTATAATTTGTTTAGACTAAGTTATCAATTACCTTATCTCGTAAATTTGTTTAAAAGTTTAAAAACCTCCTATTCACCCCCCTCTAGTCGGTTATCCTTGATCCTTCACCCGCCAGAGGTAGATCTTCGAGTTGATCTCATGGTCGACAGGGAAGCGAGACGCGCCACGCCCCTGGCCCCAGCGGCCGCGTCGTCGCCTGTGAGGGGGTCGGAGAATGAGAGGAAGGATGAGGCGGGGGTCTGGGATCCTGCCGCGGTGGGGGAATAAGAGTATAGGGCGCTGGTCAAGGTCGCTCCAGGGTGGGACCTGGTTGAGCGTCACGGTCAGCTCCACCCCGCCCACGCCGGGCGCCATGGCCGCCGCCGTGACCACCACCGGGGATGCGGCTACCCAAGAGCGATATTGCATGGGGACGACCGGATCAGGGCTACGAGGGCATGGAGATGGGAGAGATAGAGACAGGTTCACGATCGAAGTGGGAGCGGGGAAGGCAGAGAGGAAGGAGATTAGATTTAGATCGCCCCAGTAATTGTTGCTGTCTGGAAAATTCCGTATACGCAGGACGGAAACGATTGAATACGACCATGTTACTGACAGGTGGGCCTTTTATATGGTTTGTCCAGCATGTCTGGATGTGTCAGTGTAAGGAAGTCTGGTTCAGCCTGGTACATTTGAGATCCGCATGTAGCCAATGCTAGCTGGATTAAGGACAGGTGGGCCAACGGAGGCGATGTGTGGGCCCTCCTGAAGTTGATTGTTCGCGTGGCACACCGCACAACTCGCCTTGTCCTGGGCTAGCTGTTCAGCCCAACTAGGTCTGGCCTGACAGGCTTGCACGGCCCATATATTTAATACTCCATTGCTTTTTCTTCGGCTAATCTGAGCGTGGCCCGACCCATGTTTTCTTTCAGGCAAGGCATGCAGTAGCTGATCAGGGTTTGGCATCGACTTTTTGAGGCCTATGGAACTTGGCCCAAGCTCGATCCGTTTTCAAAGATTCGTAAGCAGCAGTGAGGACAACACGTATTTCAATGCGAGTTTACTAGTATTAAGCTCAGTAGTCAGTACTTCTAAATGTATAAAAAGTTTATTACTGCTACATATTTTTTAAAAAAATTCTTAACATTTTTCCACATGTACATGGATCGTTCATATGCTATCACCAGCGTGAGATGCGCCTCAAAATTTGTGCAGACTTTAAAAATTCAAACCACAGTCCCATCTTCTTGACATTTACACGAAGCTTTGTGCATTTTCGAGGGCTAAGATAGTATATGAATATCCATATACACGTGGAATTACTTTTCTCTAGCTTCGGCAACCTTAAATTGCAGTTTTAACAATAATTTCTATACGACATTTTCCTAAAAAATCTTACTCAAGTAACTTCCGCACTATCACTTTAGATATCCAAAGATGTTTTTTATTGTTAGTGTATTTCTCGAGAATGCAAAGCAGCTTTGAGGTAACATAATCCCATGCTTCATTAACCTCCGAGAGTTACATGTTGATATGCTTATATCTTTTGAGAATTAGATGCTGATATGTTGACATGCACTACATATACTTGCTTTTTTTACATCGTGATACAAATTTACTATTGGATGTATAACCACCACGCTATATTCACCTTCAAATACATCATCGTTGTCTTTCTAGCATATATACTTTGTATGTAATTTGTTATTGTGCTGGACTTTTCATAACAATCAATGCATAAGAATCTGTAAGAAAAATAAATTTAGAGGGCAGCACAGATAAAGCCATAGAACGGTTGCTCTAAACGGTTTGGTTTTGCGTTCTCGGAAAAAGGAAACGGTTGCTGGATGGAGCAATCAGGGAACCAACCGTCTCACCGAAAAGGCGCACGCGAAAAAGCGATGTACTGAGCGATTGATTCACCCCTGCGACGCGAGCCCACGGGCCGACGACCGCGCCTCCCTGCCGGGCAACCGCCCACAAACTTCAGTCCACACCGCCCGCATCCCCCACACGATTCCCAAGCACACCGTCTTCACAATCTCCACCCCCCTCCGCCGCCTCAACCCCCCCAAATGCTCCCCTCCGCTCCACATCTCCGCCCCCCAAAACCCTAGTCCCTCGCCGCGCCGCGCGGCGCTCCCGATGTCGTCGTCGCCGCCGCCACAGCCGCAGGCGGCTAGTCCGCCGGATCCCCCCGTCTCGGCGTGGCTCCGCGGCCTCCCGCGCGCCCCGGAGTACCGCCCCACGGAGTCGGAGTTCGCTGACCCCATCGCCTTCCTCTCCCGAGTGGAGCGGGAGGCCGCCGCCTACGGCATCTGCAAGGTCATCCCACCCTACCCCCGCCCCTCCCGCCGCTTCGTGTTCGCCCACCTCAACCGCTCCCTCGTCTCCTCCGACTTCTCCAACCCTACCTCCTCGCCGCCGGCCTCCGCCGCCGTGTTCACGACCCGGCACCAGGAGCTCGGCACCCCGCGGCGCGGGCGTCCGCCGCCGCAGGTGCTGAAGCAGGTGTGGCAGAGCGGCGAGCGCTACACGCTCGACCAGTTTGAGGCCAAGTCCCGCGCCTTCTCAAAGACCCACCTCTCCGGACTCCGGGAACCGACCCCACTCGCGGTTGAATCCCTCTTCTGGAAGGCATCCGCCGACCGCCCCATCTACATTGAGTACGCCAATGATGTCCCGGGGTCCGGCTTTGCTGCGCCAGCGCATTCGCGGCAACATAAGAAGCGGAAACGAGAGGGTGTCCTGATGGATGAAGGGGAGAAGACTGCAGGGTGGAGGCTGTCAAGTAGCCCATGGAACCTTCAGGCGATTGCACGGGCTCCTGGGTCACTCACACGATTCATGCCAGACGATGTTCCTGGGGTGACTTCTCCAATGGTGTACATTGGGATGCTGTTCAGTTGGTTCGCATGGCATGTCGAGGATCATGAGCTCCATAGTCTCAACTTCCTCCACACCGGAGCGCCTAAGACGTGGTATGCAGTTCCTGGGGATCGAGCTGCTGAGCTTGAGGAAATTATCCGCATACATGGCTATGGAGGCAACCCTAACCGCCTTGGTATTTGTCTTTTCTTGTGTTTGTGATTTCTATGTTGCGGCCTTGTGGTGTTATGAGCTCTGATTGTTGGTGCGTGCAGCGTCGTTGGCAGTGCTTGGGGAGAAAACAACATTGATGTCCCCAGAGGTCCTTGTAGCCTGCGGTGTGCCCTGCTGTAGGTACAAGCTCTGAAATGGTCATGGGTCAATGTTTTTTTTCAAGTGCCTTATATCAATACACCAGTTTTTTTTTTGTGTGTTAATATGCACTGTGCTGCAGATTGGTACAATATCCTGGTGAGTTTGTGGTGACATTCCCAAGGGCCTACCATGTCGGGTTTAGCCATGGTGAGTTGAATTATCCAGCCTTTGGAACCTACGGTGCTTGGTAACTGCATTTAATTCATCCTGATGTGCTAATTGTTAAACTGCCCATTCCAGCTATGCTGTAATTTTATGTTGGCATTGGCAGGAAACGCAAATTATTTACAATAGGCAGTGCTTGTGGCTGCATGGATCTAGACAATTGGTGTAGCTGTCAATGCGATTGTAGTAATATGTGATCAGTTATATCACAACTGATCTATGTTACTGTTGTATTCTTACATCAGAATATCTTATGATATTCTAGATAACAGATGGTGCTAATGGGGAATTTAATACTCATGAAACTTTTCCCCACCTGAAGTAAGATCATGTTGATTTGTTTCTTTCTTTGTTGTTATCTTAAGTCTTAACTGAATGGTTTTGAGATTTTTATCCAACTTTATGCTAAGCATTTGAAGAATTCAAGTCTTTAAAGCTGTTTTAACATTTTGGTAATTATTAACGGGCTAACTGTATCTTTGCTGCCTGTTATTACCTTCACTGTTTCACCTATGACTTCAGATCCCCTTGAGGGTCTCACTTATTTGAGACCAAAGAACCTATCTATAAAAATCATTTATTTTGGGTGACCAAAAGAAAGTGATGTATAGTCTGTTGGTACAATGTAGAAACTGAATATCTACATGTTTGCATTTTCTTTTTTGCTGCGCATTTAATTAGCAATTCTAAATGTTCTGACCGATACAATACAGGATTTAATTGTGGAGAAGCTGCCAACTTTGCAACTCCCCAATGGTTGAAGTTTGCCAAAGAGGCTGCAGTTCGAAGGGCTGTGATGAATTATCTTCCAATGCTCTCCCATCAACAGCTACTGTACTTGCTAGCAGTTTCTTTTATATCCAGGTAGACTTTGCTGGTTGGACTTCAATTTTTTTTGCTGACAACAGTTTTTTTACATTATTCACAGGCCAGCAGAATAGTAGTAACTTCTCTCAACAAGCCCAATGGTACAGCTAGTGGCTGATATTAGATGTACTCATTAGGTCTGGTCACCAAAGTGATTATGCATAGCCTAACATTTTTTTAAAGCCAGGAGGGACATACCCCCTGGCTCAAAAAGTAGAAATCAGTCTCTGGGATTAGATGTACTTGTTAGGTCTGGCTAGTGAAGCGATTATGCATAATTTCAAAAGTATCTGGACATCTATTTTAAAAGTCTCTGGGATTAGATATTGAAACTCACGCTGGGGCCACTAGGTGTTGAAATCATCTGGTACATTGAACCAAATATATCCGATTGATGGCTGGGGATCCAGATCACATTGCTAGATAGAAATGTTGGTACTGGAACACATAAAAAGAGTTCGACAGTAGAAGGTCTGCCATACAGACTTTCAGAATATCAACCTTGCATTACTTCACTACCTAAAGCATATATTTTGTTGAACGTAGTGTGTGCTTAACATGTAGTTTACAAACCGCCAGCCAGTTCGTACCAGCAAGAGTCACTAGTTGCTATAATGTGATTCAACATAAGTTGTAACTTAGCGCCTTATTGGCAGCCTGCATGTAATTACTGATGGAGTGAATAAGATCCGTTCTGATTCTTGCTTTGGTCGACAATTAATTTATTCTATGTTCATCAATTGTCACACCTTTATAAGGGACGTTAGTTACTGAACTTCTTATTAATAGGAACAGAAATAAACACATTTAAGATCTAGGGAACTGCGCGTGAAAATTTGTGAAGTAGGAAAGGCATGACATTGCTAGCTTCCCTTGGGATTCTAGCATGCATTGCCAAGTGCCAACTTCCCATGGGAAGCTGAAGTTGCTAGAGTGCCTGGGAATCTGGCACTGATGGCTTTCCTGTGTTATTTATTAATAAATAATGCTTTTTATGGTAAGTTTAGTAATTTTTGACCTTTTTTCATAAAATTTTAGATGAAAGTTCAGTTCTTGATACGGTAATTGGACAATTTTAATTTTTAATTTGGCATTAGTTTAAATTATCAGTTGCATAGCACTGTTTGGAGTGCAGTAGATGAGATAACATGGTTGAAGGTTACGGTCAGATAGTTTTAAGATGAAATGAGAAAATTCATAAATAGATTTCAGATGTAAATAATACATAGTGAAATCATCAATATATAAAAATCACGCATTTGCTTAAACCATATCAGAAATGAGCATGAAATTGAAATATGAAGCGTGATAAAATATTAAAACATCTTCAGGAGAATGCCAAAAAGGCCCAAAACATATGTTTTGCTATATAATCAAAAGGGAATGACAGGAAAACTTTCAATGATAACGTCCCCAGGAACTCTTAACAATGCCAGTATTTGTGAATCCAGCAATGTCAACTTCCCAAAGGAAGCTAACAATGGCAGCATCCTTATTCCTTGTATTTTATTGAAATTTACCTCACATTTATAAATGTTTATTTTTATTATGGCTTTTCTTGTTTATAAAAATTCGGTTGGACAAAATCAGGATTGGACAACAATGAAGTTTAGCTACTGATTTAGATGATGTTTGTTGACTTGCCTTTTTTATCCAATGTTTATCTGTTGCTTTCATGTTCACCTTCTGTATTGGACGTTTATTGGTTAATCAAAATGTGTAACATAAGAAGCACACATGTGATTTGGTATATTTTAAGCATTACCTCTAGTGTCCATATTATAATTGTGGATTTAATTACGATTAACTGTAGTGGTTTTGGTGTCCATATTATAATCATGTGGGCGCCAAATGCGTATTATATTCTTCACCTTGAATCTAGTGCTTTCATTTTAATTTCAGAGCCCCCAGAGAATTATTGTCTGGAATTCGAACTTCTCGCTTGAGAAATCGGAGAAAAGAAGAAAGAGAACTGCTGGTCAAACAGGAATTCTTACAGGACATGATTAGTGAAAATGAACTTTTGTGTTCTTTTCTAAAAAAGAAATCAATTGACAATGTCATTCTCTGGGAGCCTGACGTGCTGCCATCCCCTACTGCTCTACATCCTTGCTCTTCTGGCTCTAAAGCTCCTGAGAAGAAGTCTGATGGTGGTCACAGAATCGGATCTTTCCAAGGCAACCCCAAAGATAACAGTTCATCTGATGGTACTACATGTACAATTGGGACACAACCTAAATGTATGTCTACAGATTGCAAGTCATCTGATGGTATGTCTGCTTCCAAGGAGGAAAAACCTGATGCTGATGCTGACGCTGATGATGAGGATGACCTGCCTTTTGATTTGAGCATTGATTCTGGTTCATTGAACTGTGTTGCTTGTGGAATTCTTGGCTATCCATTCATGGCAATTTTGCAACCTTCCAGAAAAGCATTGGAAGAGATATCCCTTGTTGATAGAGAAAGATTCAAGTTGAATTGTGAAAAAGAGAATCATTCAAATGCATTTCCATGCTCTCTTGATGACGGCAATTCCGGTATGCCTTTCTTAGCTTCCAAGCTTTTGTACATACAGGAAATAAGTGAAAAGTCCATTCTATGGATTCAGATTTTTGTCATGTATAGGAACTATTGTAGATATTTCTTGAGGGTTTTGTTTTGCATGGCAAATATATTAGTTGTGTTCTCATTGTTAGTACTTCACTTTGTACTTGTTATTGTGCCCTTTGGTGAGCTGCAGCTAGCCAAATTTTGTTCTGACATGATGAACCTCACTGGGAGGGGTCTTTTTAACCCCCTTGATTTTTTTTTGGGCATAATATGTGGCCATGAGAGTTGGCTTCTTTTAGCACCTTATAATCAAATGGGTATGAATAAATAGAGATTCTGACTGCAATAATCATATGAGTAAGAGTGATGTGATTTTCAGACACGGATTATGATCAATTGGACTGAGCTGTACTTCTCACAAACCGTTTATGTTATTTCTATCATTAAGCTCGTCGCCGTGACTTTTTTCATTGTACTGTGCACGTTGTCACCTGATTAATACACAAGAAATGTACTCTTTTAATTTTGCTTCTTAGCAATAATTTTATCTTTTGCTGATGTTTTGGTATACATTTACACCAATTCAATAAGTTAGGCCTAGCTGAACTTTTGTCCAGCTGAGCTCTTATTTGTATTACTAAAACGAACGTGTATCCTTGCTTGTTTATTAAATATACTTTCTTGCATTTTTCCATCTTCTGTATTTCAGTCATAATGATATGGTTTATTTTCCTTGCATTTGTGAAAATTTGACAATGGCTTCTGCCTATTTATCAGGATGCCCATTTATTGCCAATAGACCTTCCAGCCCTGTGGAACAGGCGGCTAACTTCAGTCATGAGAATGTGAAGTCACATAAAGATGGTGTTTCTTTGACGGAGAAGGAACTTGGTGGACCCCTGCAGCAACATAGTAATAGTTCACATTCTTGCAGCGGTGAAAATATCCTTCATCCATGCATTAATACAGAGACAACTGAGAAGAAAATACCAAGTGATTTTTTTGGCTCAGAATTGAGCAAACAAACTGACGAAGGTGTCATGGATGCACAATTTGTAGAAGGTTCTGCCAACACTACCAACTGGAATACAAGGTGTACATTTGCACGGCCTCGAATCTTTTGCTTGCAACATGCCCTTGAGATTGAGGAGTTGCTTGAGGGCAAAGGTGGTGCCCATGCCCTCATCATTTGCCATTCAGGTAGGATATAATGCTTACTTCTTTTGTTCTCATATCCTATTTGACTGCCGATGGATGTTGCCTTGATCCTGCACACTGGATGTGAAATCATTAACCATTGTTCATTTGACACGTTTCTGTTGGGTGATCATGTTTGTTTTTGCAAAGACTTTGTTTTTCCATTTGCAGGCAGCAGGCTACACTGATTTAGATTGTCTTCATCTGTGGGAACAAATTTTCTTTGCTATCAATAGTTTATGACTTCTTTTCTAATGAAGACTTAACTCTCTAGAATATATTTTATCGTGATGGAAGCTAATATTTATATTTGGTATCGTGGAACACAGCAGTTTCTGTCTTTTGTAATGCGAAGTAGCAAAGCCCAACTAAGCAAGTACAGGAAAAATGTAACATAAGTGACATGTAAATTGTTACCAGTAGAGTATAATTGGATGATGACTAGGGAGTCCTCTTCTTGGAAGGAGCATTGTGAATTTGTGAAGCGATGACTGCACCCTGGGACTGTTTATAAAAACCAATATATTACAAAGCCTATATAATCGAATTCTAGTGTTTGCTCGTGGCCGATGCTATGCAGCTGAAAGTTTTTTGGAGTTCCTTTTCATCCTTTCTCATGGAGTTTTTTGGACATGTCTCATGTTGCTTGAAAGTTGAAAACTGTTTTGCTATTCTTTTTCTAAAAAAACTATGTCTTGCTAAATTTGCCACTTTTTCAAAAGAAGGGAGATTAACTGATGGCACTGTATAGTGTATACTGTGGGCTCGCTCTATGGATGGTTAGAGTACTGAGAAGTGATTTTTTTATTGTCTAAAATGGAAAAAAACAGAGAAGGTACATTAGTCTAGTTTTGATTGTTTGTTGCTGTCCATGCAAAACGCACCCTAGGAGTTACGCTCAGTCATCTATTCATGCTAGCTATTTAATGGGCTGCCTTTTGGATCCTTTATAAAGCGGTCTAGAATAATGCAAGGATGGAATAGAGTGAGGGAGGATAAGAGGCAGTAGTCAATCCCTCCCTTGACTGCTGAAAGACACTTGTCTATCCATCAAAAAGAGTGACACCCAAATTATTTATGTCACCAAGTCCAAACTTAAGAACAAAAGGATCACTTTCTCAAGATTGCACACACACGACACAGAGTGAGCAATCCAGCGAGCACTGGACCCACACTTGCAGCTCAGATTCACAAGCACACAACACAAAATCAAAACGAGCAACCCAGTGGGCAGTAGATCCACACTTCCAAATGGTCAGTCTTGCTAGCTTCATATAATATTGTTCATTTGCTCTACATATTTTCCGACAAAGAGGCTAATTACAGATGCATGCAAATGATGCCTAGTGGGGGCCACTTGTCTCCTTCAAATATCTCCCTTGAGGCCTTGAACTCTTGTTCTAAAATCATGATTCGAAATCAGTGGTCATTTTAATTGCCATTATTTGATTATCGGGAAGTTCACTGACCTATATTTTTGCCCTCCATTTTCTGCAGATTATATCAAACTAAAAGCACTTGCAATATCAATAGCTGAGGAGATTGAGTTTCAGTTTGACTGTAAAGATGTTTCACTTGTAAATGCATCCAAGTCTGATTTACATATAATCAACATTTCAATTGATGATGAGGGGCATGAGGAAGATGGAAGAGATTGGACATCACAGATGGGTCTAAACCTGAAATACTGTGCCAAGCTTAGGAAAGAAACACCAGGGAATCAAGAACACCTTCCTTTATCTTTTTGGGGACTATTTTCCAAGCCTTCACCTATTTCAGTTGTTCCAAATCTCAAATGGCTCTGCAGGAAAGCACGGACTCCATACAAGGTTGTTGGCTATGTTTCTAGCTGTAATGCCACAGCAACTCCTGAGAAAGTTGATCCGGCAGTTACAAAGACTAAGCCTGGCACTTCTGGAAATGCTCATGACAATGGAAAAAGGCAACAGACTTTTCAACAATGTGGCCTCCTGCAACCAAGTAGGCTGCAAGAATCCGATGATATAGCCGAGATGTGCATGCGTTCTGAGGAGAATGATCAAGACTTACATTGTCTTATTGATATCCCTATTGCTCTGGCTGAATATCCTATGATGCATCAAGTCTGTGAGGGTCCAGTAAGTGTTAGTACTCGTGATGACTCTATTTGTTCATTGAATTCTCAGCATTCACCTCCACTTGCTGCAGTATCAGCTGAATTTACTATTGAACAACAAGGTGTCCAATCAGCTGAGTTGAGTAGTTCCGCAACCTTTTCTGTTCAACAGTTCCTTGATAATGAAAGCATCGCTGAGGAAGACAGCATGAACTGCATAAGCAAACATGAGAACTTAGATTCTCATAATGTTACTTCAGAGTGCAAAGATGAACAGTTGCAGGTTCAGCAAGATCAGGAGAACATGTTGCTTTGTGATAATTCCAACAGAAACTTAGTTTGTCCATGCCTGATAAAAGGTGTGCCTGTTTCAGAAGAATCACATTGGGCCACAGTACCAGCAACCCTTGAAAATGAGGGGAATTGTGCTAAGACATCTTACTGTTCTGATACTGTATTAAAAACTAATAAATCCGCAACTGATGATCAACCTGAGGCACGTGATCCTGGTGCTGTTCTTGTGGGTCCAAAGTCAAGCTGCGATGCGATGATTTCTATTGTTGATGGACAATGTAGTCTGCACATTGGATGCCTTGCCTCCACCGATGATCCTTGTTCAACTGAGCCGCTGTCTATTGCTCATGATTTGATGAGAGATGAGTTGCAGGCAATCCGTAATTCGAAAATGGAAATAACTTCTTTAAATTCAGTACAGGTTGATACTAGCCATTCTAATGTTAAGGCCATCAAGCTCAAGAGCAATAATCTCACTAAGTTACAGCATGAATCTCCAAAGAGAGATGCCAATATTTCAGAAGACGTGCATGCTGCTTCGACAACTGCAATCTCTGGAGAAGATGGAAAATCAGTTTACACAGAATCAAATTCTTTTGATATTTTACTTGGTGTTTTAGCTGAAGAGTCCAAGGTAGCAGATGCTCCTGGAAAAGATGAGGTTGGCAAAGCTTCCTTGACATTAATGACACTGGCTAGCAATGACCACTCTGCAGATGATGTTACACAAGGTGAAGGTGTAGAGATGGCTGGCTCTTCTGTTAGTACTGCTCTTTCATACAAGGGTCAGACTTGTTGCAATTTGGCAAATGATAAATTGCTTGCTATTCAGAACTCGGAAATACAACAGAAACGAGAAAATGCTGAAGAAGTTGATGGCTGGGACTACCAGGGTTTCAAGGATGACACAGGAATTCTTGGCGGGTCAGTAAGTTGTGTAGCTACCACTTCTGTCTTGGCCAAAGCAGGCAAAATTTCAGGCGCATCAAAAAAGGATCAATGTGTTGATCAACCACATGACTTCCGTGTATCAGACATATTGTGTAGAAGCATTGGAGGCTCAAATAGAGCAGACATCATATGTTATGTCAGACGCAAACGCAAAAGAAAGAGGAAATCAGAGATCAATACTGATAGTTCACAAAGTTGTGGGAGCTTTGTTCGCTCTCCCTGTGAGAGCTTGAGACCCAGGACTAGACCTGCAGTAGTTGAAGAGGTGGCAAAGAAAACAAACACTGTAGAAGCTTCAGCTGTGGAAAAGGGTAAGAGGACAAAGGTGGGATCATTTCAGTGTGATATTGAATCTTGTGACATGACATTTGAAACTAGAGCTGAGCTTCGAGCTCACCAGCGCAATATTTGCACCGATGAGTCATGTGGCAAGCGTTTCAGCTCGCACAAATACCTGAAGCGTCATCAGTGTGTCCACAGCGACGAGAGACCATTCAAATGTCCCTGGGATGGTTGTGGAATGACTTTCAAGTGGTTGTGGGCTCAGACTGAACATGTCAGAGTCCACACAGGAGAGCGGCCGTATAAGTGCTCGGCCTCTGACTGTGGACAGAGATTTAGATATGTCTCAGACTACAGTCGCCATAGAAAGAAGTTTAATCATTATTGACAGGTTCTAGTTTTCATGTTACTGGTCACATCTGGGGGCAAAGCTCCAGCTGTTTGTGTCGCGGCCTTCTTTGTTGTAGCAGCTCACGTATTTAACCACCTGACAACTGATAGGCCTAGTCTTTATTCCTTTGTTAACAATGTACTAAGTTTAGTCTAGAAAGTAGAAATAGTTGGGGTAAAGGCTTACCCTGCTGCATCAATGTAGATTTGCATAAGCTGATCTCCCTCATTGACATGTGGTCATTCATTCTTTTCTTTTTTCAGCTCAGTGATGTATTTAATCGCTGATAATGTTTATGAACATGAAGAAATCGTATGATTTCAAAATCTTGTTGGGTCATGTCCATGTACTATTTTGAACCTGTACATGCCAAATGGTGAGACAAAAGCTCTATGTCTCGGTTCACAGAATGTAGTTGCTGTCTAATGTATCCTCTGTTGTTTATTCTGTCTCCCTGAGCAGAATATAGTTGCTATATAATTCATCCTTGTTATTTTTCCTCTTCATTCTGGCTTGACATTGGCAGCTGACAAGGCCTGGAGTTGTTACTGTCATTCAATTGAGGCAAATTGATGATGAGCTCTGTGCTTTAAGAGAGATTTAGGAAATTTCTGTCTTTCGTAGCTGGAAACTCTGTTCTGGGAGTTTATTTGAGAAAAGAAAACGTTATAGAGTTGGCAAGGTGTATTTTGCGAAGTCACTGCTAAGAGCAACCCTGTCGAGTCTGTGCAAAGACTAGCTACACATCGTTAATCAGAATTCGGAAGCCAACTGCCAATTTGTATTATCGGGCTGCGAGATCTCCGAGCTTAGCTTAAGCCCTCAAGCATCGTTTGGAAAATGGAAGAATGCACAAACTCCAAACAACGCCACTTTGTCTTCCCCAAAAAATTTAATTGCAAATACTCATGCATACTCGATATAAACTCAGAATCCATAACAAAACTGCATGCTGCACAGACATACTTGTTCATCTTCAAATGAAAGTGAAGGACGCAAAAGGCCAACACATGTGTCGATTCATAGCTCTTTTTGGAATGGGATATCTAGTTTCTTCAGTTTCTAGATGTTTGCTAGGGTAGAAGATTTGGAATCAATGCCGCCAACAAATGAGATAAATGGAAGTCACTTAGATGATTTTTTTATTAATTAACCTACTTTTTTAAATTTATTTCTATTACTAACCCCTCGTTAACTTTATTTTCAAATCCGACTATTTTGATCCGTGACGTGGCAACACAACACTGCGACGTCATAGGATAAGTCTAGCTAAATAGCACTTCTTGTCACGCCACTAGTGGTGACGTAACCAAACAACACTGTCACGCCATTAATACTGGAGTGGCAGGATTTAGCCATGACATGATCCTAACGTGACAATCTTGTTTTGCCACGTCACGAGTGATGCCGTGACTAAAAGGGTCAGAAATAGAAATAAAGTTAGCGATAGGTTAATAATAAAAATAAATTAAAAAAATAAGTTAATTAATAAAAAAATGCCTCACTTAGATATGGCATGGGGGCAAAGTACATAGAAGCACATATAAACTCTGATGAATGCCTTCGGAGTTTGGACACCAAGAGTGTGTTACCTACTCTAATTTGAAAGTAGCAGCACAAACACTAATGAAGCAGCTCCCAGATCCTATGAGAATTCCTATGCAGATAATGATAGTAAAGCGGAATTATTCCAGTTTCAGATCCAATTCAAGATATATTCCAAGGAGTAGCTCGAAGACTTCCCCTGGTCAAGGATAAAATAAAGTACGAAGGTTTCATTAATTTCTGGCATCTCTAAGCACAACGGAGACATGCTCAGCCTCAAATGACTAAGGAGCAAAACCAACTCCTGTATAATTTGAAGACAGATTGGGCATAAGACACCTAGGTTGAACACAACATAGGCAAGAACATAGGCAAGAACAAGTTCATATAGCTCAGCACATCACTCTAATTCATCGCAATAAAGAACTGATCCAATGCACTAAATCACTAGCAAGAACTACAACACCAAGTGGAGCAGAAAAGCGGAGGCAAAATCCACCACCTTTATTACCAATCTCCGGAGTCTGGACACCCGAGAACCAGCCTTTCCATCTCCTATCGACCTACTAGGCCTTCCCGGCGCCCTCCTCCTGGCTTCCCATGTACTTATCGAGCGCGGCGCCGGTGAGCCGGCAGATGCGCCACTGCGGGAGCACCTCTGCGCCCATACCCTCATAGAAGTCGATGGCGTTCTTGTTCCAGTCGAGCACGCACCACTCCACTCGCCCCATCCCCAGCTCGGCCGCCTTCCCGGCCACGGCGGACAGCATCATCCGGCCGAGCCCGCGGCGACGCCAGGGCGCGCGCACGAAGATGTCCTCCACGTACAGCCCGGGCTTGGCGAGGAAGGTGGAGTAGTTGGGGAAACCAATCACGAACCCCGCCGTGACGCGCCCGCCGCCGCGCGGGGAGGCGAAGGCGGCGGCCTCCGGGTCGGCGAGCGGGGACGCGGAGAGGTCGAGGCGGCGGGAGGCGATGGTGGAGGCAGACGCGGGCATGGGGGAGGGGGAGAGATCGAGGATGAGGGCGGTAAAGGAGGTAAAGGGAGGGAGCTGGGGCGAGGGGAAGAGCGTGGAGGTGAGGAGGTCGTGGGTGGCGGCGAAGAGGTCGGTGAGGAGCTCGAACTCCGCCATCTGGTGGATGAGCCTGTGGATGTGGGCCACGTCGCCGGCATCGGCCAGGCGGAGCTCCGCCCACACGTCGCCGGAGAAGGTGGTGGAGTTGGTCGGCGTCGTCATCTTGGTGTGGTGGGGTTTGCACTTCGGAGGAAGGGCTCGTCCGGCGAATGGGATGCGGAGTTGCGGATACGGGAGATGGTTCGCTGGTTGCTCGCTGTTTTGTGATGAGGCGACTGGTCGAACGCAGAGGATTTTCTTTGCTAATTTCTTTTTAGGGGAATTTTGAAATATGTCACTTCTAAGTTTGTGGTTTTGAAATATGTTATTTTTTAATTTTTTCTTTGAAATATGTCACTCCTCATTACACTCAGGAGTGACATATTTCAAAGAAAAAACTCAGAAGTGACATATTTCAAAACCACAAACTCAGGAGTGACATATTTCAAAATATACCTTCTTTTTAAAGACGTAAAAGAGAAACGTTTTTGAAATAATTTCATAAAGCGTAATATTACATCGGTACTCTGACATGAAAATTTCCCTGACCATGGGATTAGTATTTTTTTTTTGCGAGCTCCCATCTTCCTTTTCTTTTGCTACAATTATGAAAAAGAATTTGTGAGTAATTATAGAAGAAAGAAGTCCATAGGACTCCTTAAAGTAGGAGGAATTGATTATTTACCCGACACTTAGATAGGTTTTGAGAATATATACCCTCATTCCCGATATAATTGGTTTGGTACTCTTCGCTTAATTCTATCCTTGATAAAATACCCTGTTTGGATTGTTTTATTAATACCCGTCGACTTTTCACTTTGACCACACAAAAAATACCGAGTTGCCCTCGCCCGAATGCGTTCTAATCTAATTTGCCCTATTTGTCTTCCTCTGGCAACCCGACACCACCGACCGTCCTCCCCGCCGCCGATGAAACCCGCAAGCACCCTCCTCCCTACCAACGTCCTCCCCACTGATTCTACCACTGATGTGTCGCTCACTCCCACTTCTATGGACACCAACCCCGCTCTCACGCATGCCTTCCTCAGTCGTTTGCTGTCGACGGCCACCGCACCGTCGAAGCGAGGGTGGGCGGCTTCTTGAAGCAGAAGAGCTGGAGCAGCTCACGGGAGGAGGACGAGGGAGAGGAGGCCGCGTCAGAGATGGTGGCGGCAACTGGTTGGCGCCAGATCCCGTAGCCCCCAACTTCGCCTCTGCCTTCCCTAACTCAGTCGGCCAGATCCGGTGGCCTCCTTGTGTGGATCCAACAAGCACAAGGGGGTAGATCCGGTGTCTTGTTCTTTGCTCAACGACGAGATCACCGGATTTGACTAGGGGGGCGACGGATCGGCGTTGGGTACATTGGATCTGGGTCAGGGTAGCCGGATCCAACATCGGTATGGGATGGTGGTCGCGGTCGACGCCACTGCTCCCGTCGTCGCCTACCAGGCCACTACCGCTGCTCGTCGTTGCTGCTTTGGTTGCCCCCCATGCCTCCTCCCCTCACATGGGAACGCTGCGCCACCACCTCCGTCGCTGACCGCTTGGCGAGGGTTTGGGGTTCGGGATGGGGAGGCCGATGCGGTGGTGCTTGGAGGGCACGGAGTCGGACGGAGGAGGTGGAGGAGGGGGTTGGAGGGCTACGTGGTCGGCGCCGGGCTGCAAGAGGAAGGTAAAGGCCAGAGCACATATTATAACACATTCGGGCAATGGTAACTCGGTCTTTTCGAGTGACCAAAAGTGTGAAAACCGACGGGTATTAATAAAATAACCAAAATAGGGTATTTTATCAAGGGTAGAACTAAGCGAATGGTATAAAAACAAGCACATCGGGAATGAGGGTATATTCTCAAAATACATCTAAGCGATGGGTAAATAATCAATTACCCCTGTATATGGTGGTGCAGCCACTTAAGCCGTTGATTTAAAAAAAAACTAACTATTTAACCCTACGACGTTTGTAAAACCAGGTTACTTAAACCCCCATGATTGTTTTGGGGTGGTTTTGCTTACGTGGCACTGGGTTAGGATGGTTTTGCCACATGGGAGGCTGAGTCGACAAGGGGAACGTCCACGGGGCTGATCCGACGACTAGCATGTAGATTGATGCGTCGACTACGGACGCGTGTGGGCTGATAACGGTGACACGAGATCTGCCCACGGTGAAGGGTAACTGGCACGAGCATGAGCAACGACTCAATGAAGGGAACCCACTTGTGGTGGTGGATTGGATAAGGATGACCCTAGGAGTTCTGGCAATGGTGGCCTCCCATGGTGAGCGGAGGACCTCGACATTGGCAGTCTCCCGCGATGGAGTGGCTCATACGAGGGCGCTATGATGCTTAGGAGGATGAGGTCGTCACTGTCATACACTTAGGGAGGATAGAGATGGCTTCGAGTTGCGGATTGGCTTGTGTGGCCAAGGTTATTAAGTCGTAAAATTGAGTCGAGTCGCAAGGGGAGCGGCTTGTCGACTTGGTCAACTAGTCGTGACTAGCCTTAGTCCCTAGACTAGGAAGTATATAAACAAGGCTGCTGCCACTGCTAAGTTGCTGGCCTTCTGCTACAACTACTAGTACTCACTGAGGTTGGGGTCGACGGCGACTGGACGACGGGGGCTAGGGATCTTCTCGGCGCTCACCCTCGTAGCATAGGTGGCGACGACGATGGTGTGGATGGGGGACAGGTGAGATAGGGGAGGGCCGAGGAGGAGGTTGGTCGATAGCAATTGGTGGCGACGATAGGCTAGGGCTCCGGTCGACGCTCATCCTCGCAGCACGGGCGGTGGCGCAATGTCGTGGATAGGGGATGTAGGGGACAGGGGAGGGTCGATGAGGATGGACACGGTTGGTGACTGGCGGCAGCAGGCTACGGTTCCGCTTGTGCTCGAAGGGGTGGCAGCAACGGCGGTAGCAACGTGGGGAGTGGGGGAGAATGGCTCGATGGCTGATCTGGTACGGCTAGGATTCCTCTCCTCGTATAAGCTCTCCCTTCCCCTCTCAAACTGACTGTGGGCCATAGTCGGGCGACTAGCTCTGGTCGACTAGTCGGCAAGTCGGACGATTAGCCCTCCTAGTCAAGTTGTTGACTCTAATCGGAGGCTATGTACCGACTTGTCGACTAATCGCGCGACTTAACAACAATGGAGCGGCGTTGGCGCCGATGCAGGAACAAATGGCGGGAGAAGCCGTCACCAGATAAGGGTGTGTCCATGGTGATCGCTAGGGAGTGTGGATGGCGGAGGAAGAACCAATTTTGGAAGAGGTTGGACAATTATGATGAATTTGTAGAAATTGCAGAGAAGGGAAACAAAGGAATGCAATTCACCTTGGGCAACAATGGCGGAGGTGGCAGCTCAGTGGGGAAGGAGGTGGAATAGGAGGGAAGAGGTAGCATGTGGGCGTGTACACAATGGGCACGCTTTGAGCAAAGGCGGCACGTGTCCGAGTATGTGTCGTGCGTGTGAAGAGCTGTGGCGTGAGCGTGCCTGGGCTGGGTCGTCGCGAGCCAGCATGACAATGTGGGCTGGAGGCCTAAAGCGCGAGATGGACACGTTGCGCCGTGGGCTAGAGCGTGTACTAGGTTGCAGCGACACGACATGGGCGGGCGCGGGGTTCGTCGCAACGACATGCAAGCCGGAGTCATGGTGGAGACAACACGTGGCTACAGCAGTGCTCGGCTGCGTTGCCTAGACGATACGGCGCGACAACGCTTCCGACTACGAGTCGTGGCATCGCTTAGGATGGTAGCAGCGATGTTGGTCGGGGTTTGGGTGCTGCGTTCAGGAATCAGTGCTGTAATGCCGATGCACATGCGTGCCGACGGCGTCAAGGTACGACTCCAATGCCGTTAATTACTCACCTTGTCGAATAAGCCGCTTATGTGGCGAAACCACCCTAACCCAATGCCTCGTAAGTAAAACCACCCCTAAAACAGTCACAGGGTTAGTAACATAGTTTTGCAAAGCCATAGGGGTAAATAGCTGATTTTTTAGACTAGGGGGTTAAGTGGTTGCACTATCATACTTCAGGAGGTCATATGAAATTCTTCCACTGTAAAATCATGGTTGATGCCACCATCCTACCATCGGCTTGGAACAATTAATCATATAAGAAACTTTTGCTAGCTACCTTAGGTATTAGTCGTATCTTTAACACAACTTAAAAATCTTGGTATAGAAATTTGCCCTACTTCTAACAAATTTATAGCTTCGTCACTACTCATAGTACTTTCTAGCCTTGCCTTTTTCCCTTGAAATGAATGACTATTTATATAATTTTGTTATTTATTTTTATCTCATTGTTAGCAGATTTTTGCAAATGTATCATTTTTTTCCTCATAAGCTCTAATCTATAGCCTACTCTGCATAATAGAGCATCAAAATTAAAAGTGTAGGATCTTTAAAAACCCGCGGCACCCTCCTATCTGCCCCCATAAACCCTAACCCCAACTACCCTCTCTGCCCCCAACGCCGCCGCCGGCCGGGGGCCATGGTGAAGGCCTACCTCCGCTACGAGCCGGCGCTCTCCTTCGGCGTGGTCGCCTCCCCGGAGTCCAACGTCGCCTACGACCCCTCCGGCCGCCTCCTCCTCGCCGCCGCCCTCGACCGCTTCGCAGCCTGGGATCTCAAGCGCGGCCTTCCCTCCCTCTGTTTCACTCCCTCCTCCTCCTCCCCCTCCCTCGCCATCTCCTGCCTCGCATCCTCCCCCTCCGCCGCCTCCTCGGTACCACTGACCCCTCCCCCGTGCGTTAAATTCCCTCCTCTTCTGCTGCTTCCCACGTTTTGAGTTGGCTTCATTTCTGTTGACTTGGTTTAGGTTGCGAGTGGACACGCCGATGGGAGCATCAGGCTGTGGGACGCGGAGACCGGTGCATGCGAAGCGACGCTCCACGGGCATCGCTCCGCCGCCTCCGCCCTCCGCTTCGGCCCGTCCGGCGCCGTCCTCGCCTCCGGCAGCAAGGACTGCGATGTCATCCTCTGGGACGTCGTTGCACAGGCTGGCCTCTTCCGCCTCCGCGGCCACCGCGATCAGGTAAGTTACAGTTACCTGCGACTCTCTCCAATTGGTAGTTTAGCTCGATGGTAATTAGGAGGAGATGTGTTGATGCAGGTCACGGATTTAGTGTTCCTGGATTCGGGTAAGAAGCTGGTGAGCTGCTCCAAGGACAAGTTCATACGGGTCTGGGACCTCGATACACAGCACTGCCTCCAGATTGTTGGTGGCCACCACAGTGAGATTTGGTCGATGGATGTGGATCCCAGCGAGAAGTTTTTGTTATCTGGGTCGGCTGATCCAGAGCTGCGGGTGTTTAGAATCCGTCAATCAGCTGAGGAGGGTGAGGATTGGAGCAAGTGGGATGTGCTGAAGCTTTTTGGCGAGATTCCTAGGCAGAGCAAGGAAAGGGTCGCAACTGTTAGGTTTAATAAGAACGGTAGTCTTGTGGCATGCCAGGTGGCTGGGAAGACTGCAGATATTTACAGGGTTCTTGATGAAACAGAGGCGACACGGAAGGCCAAGAGGCGGATGCACAGAAAGAAGGAGAAGGCTTTGGCGAAAGCTATGGCTGTGGAAGGGAATGGTACTGTTATAGATCCTTTGCCAGCTCAAGATTCACATAATTCCACTGTTGTGGTAACCGATGTATTTAAGCTTCTCCAAGTTTTGCGGGCTAGCAAGAAAATTTGCTCTGTTATATTTTCCCCAAGCAATCCACCAAAAGGCTGCCTGGCCACCTTGTCATTGTCTTTGAACAATAACATGATTGAGACATACTCTGTGGATAATGAGAAAGTCTCAAAGATGTACTCAATCGAGATCCACGGGCATCGTTCTGACATTAGAAGTCTTGCACTTAACTCAGAGGACAACCTCCTGATGTCAACAAGTCACAATGCTGTTAAGATTTGGAATCCTAGTAGCGGGGATTGTCTTCGGACCATTGACTCTGGATATGGGTTGTGCAGTGCATTTGTTCCTGGGAATAGGTATGCCCTTGTTGGTACAAAGGGTGGTACTTTGGAGATTATTGATATTAATAGTGGGAGCTCTATTGAGGTGATAGAAGCTCATGCTGGTTCCATACGATCAATTGTACCCATTCCAGATGAGGATGGAAATGTCAGTGCACGGGGTTTTGTCACCGGGAGTGCTGATCACGACGTCAAGTTCTGGGAATATCAATCGGTGCAGAAACCTGATACTGTGAGTGTCGTGTCTATTCCTTCTGGACTGTATCTGAGTCATTTTGTACCTTCCTGTCTGCTTTCCTAGATACCTTCAAAGAAGAACAGCATTATGATATTTGGTGGTTTTCTTTTATATAATTATTCTTTTATTACTTTTTTTTATTTCACCTTTTCTGCAAGTTTATGAAATCAGTTATTTGCATGAAGACATGTCATTACTAAATTTCTTATTAACTTGCTAAAAATATGTAGCACATGCGTTTCCTTTACCCTCTTTTTTTCATGCTGATAGGTAATTGGCTTTTGAATTGAAGGCTCCTCTATCGTAAGTAACTTTGTAAAAAAAATAGAAGATAAGTTCCAGGTCAAAAGATTTTTTTGTATTGCACTGTTGTTGATGTAATACCTATGTGAAAATTGACTGATTTTGCTCTTATTTGTATCAATTTCGAAGATCCAATCATAATTTACATATTCTTTATTCCCAGAAATTCTCAAAATATTTGAAAGATTTAAACAATTCCCCATAACTCTGCTAAATAGCTTAAAATTTATCTTCATAGATTTGTGTTGTTTTTTGTTTTGTTCCAGGACTCTAAGCAGCTGAGTGTATCAAATGTGAGAACCTTGAAAATGAATGATGATGTCCTCGCGGTGTCCATCGGTCCAACTGGGAAGCACATTGCTGTTGCTCTCTTGGATTGCACAGTCAAGGTTGTACTCGCACACTCTTTATGGCCATGGTTTTGAACTTAAAAAAGAATAACACAACATTTTTAGTGAGGAATTTTATGTGACTGGGAATCCGGAACTTATTCTTATGATTAATGTATTTCGAGCATCTAGATAGTTGGATTAGATGATAGGGGAAAAAATAGGAACTCAAGGATATCGAAGAGTAAAGAAAGAAGAATGGAATGAAAGAGTGGTTGGTTGGAAAGAAAGAGAAATAGAATAATGAGAATCATATGGATTTACACAAACCTCTAATGATTAGAAACTAAAAATGAGATCTCCCATCCATGCACGAATACCCTCGTTTAAAAGAATATTTTAGTTTAGAAAGTCTCAAATTCAGGATCTTCTGCTGCACGGATTTCCTGGGAAACGAAGTCATAGGCACTTAGGTTCAGAGCCAGACTGATATGAAATCAATGTACAGTGTGCACATGATTCACGATTTGCTTGTCCGTGTTGCTTGTATCAGTTCTGTTGCATTAGCATTGATTCCAAATCAATGGTCCTTGAGTGCAGCTTCTTATGTAAAGCACTCAACTTTTCATGGTTTCCATGATACGCCAGTTGGCATCCTGCGAACTTGTAGTGATAGAAAAACAATCTAGAAGCAAGTTTCTGATTTCATCACTTGCATCTAATATTTCATATGTGTATGCAGGTCTTCTTTATGGACACACTGAAGTTCTTTCTTTCCCTTTATGGGCACAAGCTTCCAGTTCTTTGCATGGACATATCATCCGATGGAGCTCTAATAGTTACTGGTTCCGCAGACAAAAATCTGAAGATCTGGGGTATGGATTTTGGCGACTGCCATAAGTCCATCTTTGCCCATACAGACAGGTCCTTTCTCGCCTTTTGGTTTTATTTTATGTTTTGACTAGTGGCAGAACCCTTACACCTTTTTTTGGTATGTTTTCACTTTGCAGTGTAATGGATGTTAAGTTTGTTTATAAAACTCATTATATGTTCAGTGTGGGTAAAGATCGCACTGTGAAGTACTGGGATGCTGATAAATTCGAGTTGTTGTTAACACTTGAAGGACACCATGCTGAAGTTTGGTGCCTTGCGCTTAGCAGTCGTGGTGATTTTATTGTAACAGGTTCTCATGATCGCTCCATTCGGCGTTGGGATCGTACTGAAGAACAACTTTTCATTGAGGTATTATATTATTTTATAGGGTTGAGTGAAGTTTTATTGTTGAATATTTGCTCCATATGCCAGTTTTTTTTCTGTCTTCCCAGAGAATTGTCTTTTAACTCTCAAATGCCCATCAAAATGCAGGAAGAGAGGGAGAAAAAATTGGAGGAAACTTTTGAGGCTGATTTAGACAATGCGGTTGAACATAGATATGGGCAGAAAGATGATGCTCCTGATGAGGGTTCTGTGGGTGTTCCTGGTAGGAAAACAAAAGAGACAGTAACTGCTGCTGATGCAATTATTGACGCACTTGACACTGCTGAGGAGGAAGTAAAACAACTTAAGGAGCACAAGGTAGTAGAAACACATTGACATCCCCTTTCGCCATTTAGTAATGTGCTCTTAATGATGGTCACCAAATGGAACATTTACTTCATCAGTTCATCTATATGTTTTCCAATTGTCAGGAAGAACAAAAGAATGGGAAGGGTGCTAAATTTCAACCTAATGTTATAATGCAAGGGCATTCTCCATCAGATTATGTTCTGAATATAGTTTCAAATGTCCGCCCAAATGACCTGGAACAGGCCCTACTGGTAAGTCTTTCCTGCATGTTTGTAGTCTTGTTGAAACTCAAGTTGATTTTGTCAAATGTACAAAAGAGAATCATTCATGCATTGGGCAATATTGCTCAATACCATTGCAAAGATCATGGTGTTGGAAAATAGCATCAAATGTGTCACTGACATGTGGATCTGGACCCCACATGTCATTCTCACAAACGAAATGATATTTTACACTTTATATCTCTTTGTGATACTACCGAACTAATTTTTTCTAGTTCAATTGAATGTCTTTCAGTTCGGACTTCAAATTTCTCATGACATGTTTCATCGCCTTTCAGTTGGGAATTCAATATCTCATGATGTGTATGAAATATTTAACTTCAAATTTGAGATCCTAATTATACTGTCAATAGAGGATCTTATTAATTAAGATTAATCATCAATTTCGTTAATTCTAAGGGAAATAGTATTTTTCACATATAATCATTTGTCAGTTGACAACATATTTATGGTTGTTTTTTTAATCCTTGGAGCAGTCATTGCCATTCTCAGATGCACTAAAGCTCATGTCTTACTTAAAGGAGTGGTCTCTGGTTCCTTTGAAGGTAAAATGACATTTACTACTTTGATCTGTGAACCTGATGCTATATAATGTCATAAAATTACCTGTTACCTTTTCTCAATTTCCAATTCTCCCATTTGTGCATCAAATTTTTTTCTTTCTAGTTCTGTTGATTGTAATTTTTCACATGGTATTTCATATTCCTGCTGGTCCTGTCTTGATGTTTGAGTTGTGATTTCTATGTTAGAATTCAGGACACATGGCATGGTACGATTTTGTGTAGTGTAAAATGGCTAAGTTTAGTCTTGTTTGATATGAAATCCGTTGTTACACTGCTTTATGAAGGTTGTGTAACCTACTGTTGACATTCAACTAATATGAAGTTATCTAGTTCATGTATTTTCAATTTTATTTGTCTTGGAAAATATCTGTTGATCAATTGTTGTTCCACATGTTTCTCATTGTGTGGCAATATTCTATATTTTCTTATTTCGTTTCTATAACTTCATCTGCACAAATCCTAATATCTGTCGTAAGTCGTAACCATGCAGGTTGAGCTTGTTTGTAAGGTTTGCCTAGTGCTGCTTCAAACGCATCATAACCAATTAACTACTACGCCAGCTGCAAGATCCATGTTGACTGAACTGAAGGATATTCTTTACAGTAGAGTAAAGGTAACTTGCGATCGCTCTAAACAAACAAATAGCTTTGCAGCAATCTCATCACGTATTTAATATTTCCATCCTCCAGAACTGCAAGGATACTATAGGTTTCAATCTCGCTGGGATGGATCATATAAAAGTAAGATGGCGCTTTTTTCTTTCAACATTTCGTGCAACTAGATCTTTGAACATTTTTGTTAAGTTTGAACTAGATCTTTGAACATTTTTGTTAAGTTTGTTGATATTTTTTGTATGCACATCTTTTAGGAAGTGTTGGCGATGAGATCAGATGCGCCTTTCCGGGATGCAAAGGCAAAGCTCATCGAGATCAGACAGGAGCAATCGAAGCGGACAGATAGGTCGGACGGCGGTGAGAAAAGGAAAAGGAAGAAGCGGAAAACGCCTGTTGAGAGCTGAGCCTTGTGCGAGTGCAAAGCAAGATTTTAGTTTTTTTTTACTCTAATTGTTGTAGCGTACACACTATATTAACGTGCTCATTTTCTGTCCTCATCGGCACGACAGAAATTTGCAGGTATCCTGAAGGACATCCAGGAGAGCTAGCTCCTGCTTTTGATAATTTTGGGTTAGTTTAGCGCATTTATGTGTTAAGCAAGCGTCTTCGGAGAAAAACCGTTGGATGTGGCTTAATGTAATACCGGATTTTTTTGTTGGTTTGTTTAAACTCTGAGTGTACTTCTGTTCATGAGTAATATAAGCTCCTGGTTGAGTGTAAAATCAGAACGTGCCTTTCGTCCAAAACTATGTGTGCATCAGATTGATCGGGAGTCCTGCCTTCTAAGGACGTTAATGCACTTCGAGTGTTTAGAGGTGATGCATCTGTCGGTATTTTCTGGCAGTAGTGACGGTGGAATTGGGAGTACCGGAGAAACAAGACTACTTTGCATTATCCTAACCGATCCACTTTCCGAATCGATCTGCTCGCTGCCGAAACTGTGTCCAAGCAAAGGTTTGCCCAACTGTTTAAATTACTCCATCTTTTCATAGAGAAGTGATGTTTTGGAAATTGATATGGTATCTAAAATACAACTTTAATCACTATTTTTATTGTAATATATTAATAAAATTAATAAAACTATAATATTATTAAAGTACTTTGCGAGACAAATCTATCCGTATCATTTTTATATGCTCAATCTAAATATCCATCGAAATATAGATAACTAAAATATATAAAGCTTGGCTGCGTGTATCCAAAACATCATTTTTCTTACCGGTGGGAGTAAGTGTGAAGATATGTGGTTCTTCCTCAACCAAAATAGAATTGATTTTTTTTATTTAATCTTTTTTAAATAATAGTTTAAAGTTAACCATCGCTAACTTTATTTCTAATTTTGACTCATTTGACCACGCCATCACCTGTGGCGTGGGCAAACAGTTCTGTCACACCATTTTTCCCGGCGTGACCAAACCTGCCACACAAGCCCTCGGTTGCGTGTCGTTCTAGCGTGGATGGCTAGCGTGACAGTTGTCATGCCCGCACCTATGGTATGACAAGTCTGCATTGTCATGCCACGCAGGTTGGTGTGACAGCGGTAATTTAGGTGCCGTCGCCCACTCTCTTCTTCGTTTCTCCCTAGTGAGCTTCTTCTTCCCGAGCATCTTCTCTCCTCCCAAATCCGTCCTCGCCGCCGTGCGACGCTCGGGAGGAAGAAACTAACTGGGGAGAAGCAAAGAAGAGAGTGAGCGGCGGCACCTAAATCACCACTGTCACGTCAACCTGCGTGGCGTGACAAGGTGGGCTTGTCACACTATGGGTGCAGACGTGACAACTGCTACGCCAATTCTCCACGCTAGCACGGCGCGCGGCCGAGAGCTTGCGTGGCAGGTTTGGTCACGCTGAAAAAAATAATGTGACAGAACGGTTTGCCCATGCCACGGATGATAGCGTGGTCAAAAGGCTCAGAATTGAAAATAAAATCAGCGAGGGTTAACTTTAAAATATTATTAAAAAAGATTAAATAAAAAATCTCAACAGAATTAGACTGATTTTTTAAATATAGGAAAAGCAACAAAAATTAAATAATTAGGAAAGGGAGGCTAGTTTTTAGTACACATCTAAGAAGGAGGCATTAGGCAACCACGTCCACGCCCACGCGCGGACGCAGAGGAAGTACGCGTCCATTTAGTGAGACGGGACCTCGTCGCCTAATTGCACATGTTGGCATGTTGATCGAGGTACAAATAACACGATATTCAGTTGTGTTTCTAGATTGTATCTAGCAACTAATTTCAGCATGGGAAAGCTTATGATTAGGGCATAGCTCAGGATGAAATCTTATCAAATTTATCTTAAAACCGTTGCTTGTATTCCAATCAACATCCGGGAAAAAGTATTAAGGCGTATGTGTTTAAGCTAATCTATTATGCTCATCCATATTATATCTTTTTTGAGAAAAACTAGGGAACACCATACCGCTCCCCGACCAAACCAACAGGATGACCTTCTACCGTTGATCTAATCTTTCGCACGAGTTTAAAGGCGTCCACTAGCTTCACGTGGTCTCTCGTCTCAGTGGCCGATTCTCGCCGTTGTGTCAATTCCATGCGACCACCCAGTGCTTCCGCCGCCGCCGCCGCCGCCTCTCTCTCTCTCTCACACACACTGTCACACACACATCTGCCACCAGCAAATCACCCAGAGTCGCAGGGCTTGCCGTCGAGGTTGCCACTGTGCAGCACGTTGGATGCCCACGGGGGTACCGCTCGGTCCTTGCCGTTGCCGTGGAGCCACTCGTTGAGGTCCGCGAATAATACTTAGAATTTGACTTTTTTTAGCAAATTTCCTTGAAGCCAGTAACTTGCTAACTGCAAATAATGCAATTTTTGTTTGGTACATGGCAACATGATTGATGTCATAACAAAATAGTTCCCGGTGTTCCCGCAGCAAAGTGCAGGCCTGCAGGAATGCAGGGAACGACCCACCTAGTTTTTTTATATAAAAAAATTGGACAAGAGTTCTAGCATTCAATAAAGAACGAGGTTCGCATCTGGGTGAAATAGATCGTTTATATTGAAAGTTTCAATGGGTGAAATAGATCGTTTATATTGAAAGTTTCAATACAGATGATCTACAGTGTTCTGCTTTAGAAAGTGATCTCCATCGTTCAATTAAAAAGCAAATATTCAAATCAATAACTATAGTGTGATAGCTACAGTAGATATTTCACTGCTATTACAATATTTAGTATAATACCGCTATCGGGGATTCGGATCCCTATCCGAGGCTCAGGGTCTGTTTGGCATAGCTGTAGTTTTTCTGAAAAACGGCTTCCGGCTAAGCTGCAGGGCTGAACGGTTGAACTGAAGAGGTTTGGTATTTGGCTGTCTGACTTTTGAGTAGGTAGAGTTGCAGCTTCTGAGATAAGAAATGTCTGAAATGCCTCTGAGGCAACTAATAGCTTGTTTGATGCCGTTTAACGACAATTAACACAATTAACGACAATTGACGATAATTAACGTGGGTTTTTGCAACTTTGACTTTTCCAAATGATGATCCTCACTGCATCTAAAAAATGATGATCCTCGCTGCATCTAAAAAATGGCAATTCTCACTTACGTTAATCGGGCGTGAAAAGGGGTATTCACTCTCATATTATTTCCCCTTTTATGTAAAGTTGATTTGTTAGAAATAATGCACAGATCCTCAGGGACAAGAGACACGAATTTTACGTGGAAAACCCTTGCGGGAAAAAACTACGGGCGCCAACCGGCGATGATCACTACATGTGGAGTGTTTACAAAACGCCGGGGATTACAATGACGTATGAGGCGTCAGGCGTCAACTCTCCCCGTGCGGCTTACAAGAGGTATATAAAGGGGTAAAAGGACTTAGAGTCCAAGTAGGAAACTAATCCGCTAATATGGTAACTAATCCGGACACTTCTATATTAGAAATTCGGATCACATTATATCCCTAATTAACAATCTCCACCTTGAGACGAATTTCCTCTTGTAGCATAATGAAGAATCATCAATCATCAAATATCTTCACGATAAGATAAAAAATCACCGTGCGCCAACTAGTCTCTAGAACTAGACTGTAACACCAACTAAGCTTGAGCAAAGCTCAAACTTAGCAGCATGGACTGGTTTTGTCATCATGTCAGCTGGATTATCATGAGTACTTATCTTGCACACTTTGACATCACCTTGAACAATAACATCTCGAATAAAGTGATATCTCACATCAATGTGCTTTGTTCTCTCATGGAACATCTGATCCTTTGTAAGGCATATAGCACTCTGACTATCACAAAATATAGTAGTGCAACAATTATCTCCACAAAGCTCAGTGTACAAACCTCTCAACCAAATAGCTTCTTTACAAGCTTGAAATAGCCATATATTCGCTTGATGGTAGATAAGGCAACGATGATTGCAAACCGGCTTTCCAACTAAAAAGACAACCACCAATGGTGAAAACATAACTGTGAGAGACCTCCTCTTGTCCAAATCACCAAGATAATCGAATCAACATAACCAACAAGTCCATCTCTAGAATTCCCAAGCGCAAACAAGCATTAGAAGTGCCACGCAAATATCCGAATATCCACCGAATCGCTTTCCAATGCTCTTTTCCGGGATTAGCCATGTATCTACTAACAACACTCGATGCATGAGATAAATCAGACGAGAACATACCATGGCATACATAAGAGAACCAATCGCCTTTGGAATATGGAACTCTAGACATGTACTCAATATCATAGTCGACTTAGGACATAAAGTCAAGATAATCTGAAATGCGAAGCTAATGGAGTACTCATGGTTTTGCATCATGCATATTAAAACGACGAAGAACCTTCTCAATATAACCTTTTTGGCTAAGGTATAACTTGCCGATTTCCTCTCTCGATAATCTCCATGCCAAGAATTTTCTTTGTTTGCACCTAGGTCCTTCATCTCAAATTCATTACTCAATTGTGCTTTCGGTTTGCTATTTCGACTTATCTTTTGCCGCAATCAACATATCATCAACATAGAGAAGCAAATAAATAGTGAACCATTAATGATCTTTAAATAGACACAATTGTCATAATCGACCGCTTAAAATTATGAGAGAGCATAAAAGAGTCAAATCTCTTGTACCATTGCCTAGAGACTGTTTCAAACCATAAAGAGATTTATTTAATCTACAAACAAGGTTTTCTTTTCCAGAATAACAAAACCCTCGAGTTGGTCCATATAAATGTCCTCTTCCAACTCCCCATGTAAGAATGCGCTTTAACATCTAATTGCTCAAGTTCATAATCATGCATAGCAACAATCCGAGTAAAGTGCGAATAGAACTATGCTTCACAAGCGGGAAAAGACATCATTAAAATCAATACCGAATTTGACTATAGCCTTTAGCAACCAATCTTGCTTTATACCTTGTTGGTTCAATAGAAGAAATACCTTCCTTTCTTTTGAAAATCCACTTGCAATGAAACAGCTTCTTCTCCTTTGGCAATTTTACTAATTCCCAAGTGTTATTCTTTTCAAGTGACTCCATCTCATCATGCATAGCGCTTATCCACTTCTTACAATCAGTAGAACTAATAGCCTCAGAGTATGATGAAGGTTCTGCATTACCTTCAATTTCTTCTGCTACACTCAAAGCATAAGCAACAATGTTAGCTTCTTCAATCAACCTCCTGGGTGGATTAATCTCTCTCCTAGGCACATTAAGCGCAATAGATGTTGTGGTGGCTGCTCAACAATAGGTGCATCATGAACAATGGTGTTCTCTTTATCTGATGTGTTACCTGAACCAACAGAGTGCTCCACCTGAACACTTGAATTCTGCTCACTCTCAACAGGAACGTTAGTGGACAGTTTATCAGGAAACATAGCAGATTCATTAAAGATAACATTTCTGCTAATCACAACCTTCCTTGTTTCAGGATTCCACAACTTATATCCTTTAACACCAGATTTATAACCAAGAAAAATGCACTTAATAGCTCTAGGCTCTAATTTTCCATTATCAACATGAGCATAAGCAGTACAACCAAAAACTCTCAATTCGAGTAATTTTTTGGGAACCGGACCATACCTCAATTGGAGTCTTCTTTTCAATTGCAATATTGGGTGACCGATTAATGAGATAGCAAGCGATGAAGCGGCTTCACCAAAAACGCCTATGCAAACTCGCATTAGACAACATGCAACGGGCCTTTGAAATGATGGTTCTGTTCATACGCGGCTACACCGTTTTGTTGAGGAGTACCAGAACGGTGTAATGCCTAACAATGCCTTGATCTTGCAATATGATTCAAATTCATCGAAGAATTCCATCCCATTATCGGTCGAAGTTTCTTTACCTTGTTTTCGATTTGCCTTTCAATCATAGTCTTCCACTCTTTAAATCTCGAAAATGCTTGACTTATGTTTCAAGAAATAAAGCCACACTCTTCTAGAATAATCATCAATAATTGTTAACATATAACGAGCACCTCCTAGAGATGTCTTGCGAGATGGCCCCATAAATCGAATGCACATAATCCAAAATACCTTACAGTAGTATGAACTGAGGTATTAAATCTCACCCTCTTGTGTTTGCCAAACACGCAATGCTCACAAAATTTTAGCTTCGATGCTATGTCCATCAAGAAGTCCTCTCTTACTCGGTTCGCCAAACCAAGTTCACTCATATGCCCAAGACGCATATGCCAAAGATTAGTAGCATCGAATCGGATAATGAACTTGAAATTACAACAACATTACACGATATTGTAGTACCTGCAGATGGTACAAATTGGCGATTTAATATCACTTTCATCACAATAAGAGAGCCTTTTGATACCTTTAAAACTCCACCTTCACTGAATACTTGTACCCTTTAGTATCAAGAGTACTCAAAGAGATGAGGTTTCTTTTCAAATCTGAATGTGCCTCACATCCGTCAAAGTTCGACAATACCATCAAACATCTTGATCGAATTGAACCAATTCCTGCAACCTTACAAGATGAGTTATCACCCATCAACACAAGTACCACCTTCAACAGTTCATAGGTGGCAAACCAATCCTTATTATGACACATATGAAAGGTACATGCGAATCAAGAATCCATTCATCATTGGTCTTAGCACATCCAAAGAAAGGCAACAAGGATTTCTCCATTAGGACTATCATCGCAGCAAGAGAGGCTTTACCTTCATCATCCGGTTTACCTTTTGGCTTATAATGGCGATTCTCTTTTCTTTATTCTGCAGACTTCCAAAGATTCAGAGATGTCGTGCCCACTTTTCTTGCAATATTTGCACGACTTATACTTGCCTCTAGATTTCGACCGGCTCTTGTAGCCGTTCGAACTTTTGTCTCGAGGTCCATTATTTGAGTTCTTTTCCTTTTGCCTGCCACGAACAAACAAGCCTTCTCCTTTCGAGCTTGAATTTTCAGAAGGTACCATCTGTTTTATCTTTTCCTTAGTATGCAAAGCTTCATAAACTTCATTAAGAGTGAGAGTATCTCTACTATATAATATGGTATCTCTGAAATTTGAAAATGAACTAGGCAGTGAACACAAAAGAATAAGACCCAAATCCTCATCCTCATATTTTACCTCCATCGACTCTAGGTCGGCAACGATCTCCTTAAACGTTGAAAGATGATCAAGCACTGATTCTCCTTCTTGCAATTTATGAGAGTACAACTTCTGCTTGAGATGCATCTTGCTGGTGAGATCTTTTGTCATGCAAATTTGTTCCAGCTTCAGCCATAATGCAGCAGCTGTCTTCTCCTTTAAAACATCCTGTAAAATATTATTAGATAGATGAAGGTGAATCTGAGATAAAGCCTTACGGTCTTTACGCTTGTCATCTGCGGTCCATTCAGTAGGTTCTTTTGCAAAACCTTCTAAAGCATCATCCAAATCCATCTGTGCCAACACAGCCCTCATCTTAACTTGCCACAGCGAAAATCTTGTGTCACGATCCAGGAGTGGAAGATCATACTTCAAAGTCGTCATGAGGAATAAAACCTGAAAATTGCTGGTAATGATTTGTGTAAACCTAGCAAAAATCACGACCTGAATAGTACACGTTCTGTGTGCGCGGAACAAAAAAAGATCTTCTATCCCTGGTACTCTTCTGAAGTGCACGAAGCAAAGGTGCCAAAAAATTTAATCTCCAAGACTAGCACTCCTTCACGTGGATCAACAGAAGTCTTGCTTGGAAATTAATTAAAATAACAAAGGTTCTTGGAACCTGTGTACGCTGTAGAGCTTTTGCTTGAGATTGATCTGCTGTCCTGTTCGTTGTGCAGACCGCTTGGGACGAGTGCCGATGCAGTGTTGAGGTTGCCGCTGCTTCTTTAATCGCTCGCGCGCGCACGGAACGAGGCCAGTTTGCTGGCGCCGAAGGACCGAGGCGTTGGCGCCACAGCGGACGATGCTGGTGCCTCGGGACCGAAGACCGAAGTGCCAAGCCGACGCGCGGGAGCGATGCGCGACGGGCGACGAAGATGTGCTCACGAGACGGCGGCGGTGGACGAGACTGCTCCGTGTGACGGCGGCGCACTGAACAGATCTGCTATTTTTTTTTCCTTATCTCTCCAAACCCTAATCTCCTGTGCTCTGATACCACTTGTTAGAAATAATGCACAGATCCTCAGGGACAAGAGACACGAATTTTACGTGAAAAACCCTTGCGGGAAAAAACTACGGGCGCCAACCGGCGATGATCACTATATGTGGAGTGTTTACAAAACGCCAGGGATTACAATGAGGTATGAGGCGTCAGGCGTCAACTCTCCCCGTGCGGCTTACAAGAGGTATATAAAGGGGTAAAAGGACTTAGAGTCCAAGTAGGAAACTAATCCGCTAATATGGTAACTAATCCGGACACTTCTATATTAGAAATTCGGATCACATTATATCCCTAATTAACATGATTCATGTTGCAACTATATTGTAGTTTGATCTAATGTGCATGACAACGAGTATAAATTTGGCGGTCATTCGACCAGGAAAGGTAAAGGATGGAAAGCAGTAGTTTCAATGGTTTTTTGTTTTGCATCACAACTCAAATTAACTTAACAGGATGCAGAATGTGCCTATGGTTCTATGTACATTCAGACTTCAAGTCACACAAATCAGTGTCTCCCAAGATGAGCTACGAGATATAAGCCTTGACGAGGTCCGAGAATTCAAACGTCTCCTGTCCTGGGGCATGTGATCGTGTTATCGTTCTTCTTGGCCATCTCATCGAGAGCCTGAGGTATATCACACAAGCAACACGTTCTAAGTTGAGTAGGAATGTTTGAACTGGAAGAATGGCTATAGCAGCTCAGTTCAGTGTGTACCTTGGTGCTATACACGTTCTAAGTTGTCCGCAGCTCCAGTGCTCCACCAGGAGTTGATCCCAAATTTGTATATATATTCCAAGATCCATGCTTAAGTACAAAAATCTAGCCCCAATTGCTATCAGATTTGTGATGCAGTGACATAACAAAAACAGAGAGACCAAAGACAATGCTGCTAACCTTGTAAGGAGCACAGTTTGTGCTGCTGCTAAAAACCAATGTTGCCGTAGCACGCTGCAATTCTTTCATGTGTGTAGAGCCCCAGGGAGCAAGGAATTTCCGAGCATACACTATAGCCTGCATGAAGTTATTAGCCTTGACTAGTTCCACAAACTCTTGAAGCCTCAGTAAAAACTCCAGCTTACTCTGCGGTGCAAATAACAAAAGAAAGAATTGAGATAAAGAAGGTAATACACGGCACTCAGAAGCTAGCAAAATCTGGGTTTGTTTTGTTACTTAGGAAAATGACAACAGGAAACATCGTACACTGAAATCTTACTCATCCACATACCATGCACACTCCATCTAGCAGAAAGAGGGGTCGAACAAATCACCTCCAATATAGAAGGTAACGGCAAAAATTTCAGAGCATTCATGCCACAAATTATTATAAAAGTTGAAACTGATGTATCGATTACGAAGTTACAAAGATGGAGAATTTCAACAAGCAAACCAACATGATCAATGTGCTATCATAACTATCAATAGTCAGATCAATGTAAGCACCACATTCACCAGTGTTCTATCATATGCACAGATTCATTATTCCACCCCACTACTATGTTGATGGAAGAACATCAATAATGAAATAGTACAAAGTGAAGCAAACCTTTGATTTCTTTAAGCGAGACTTGTTTTCTGCACACCAAGCTAAAGCAGGAGCAATTTCTTTGTTCTGAAGAGAATCAATTACTCTTTTTGCATCTAGGAAGACATCAATATCAACAAGGTCCTGCATATCAACAGTTGACTGGTTAGGTTAGGTTTCAAAGAGTATCCATGACTGCAGATAAAGGCAGTAGGTAGGTACTAATAAGTCTTGGTTCCAGCATGATTGATAGATAACCACTCCCATTATCATTATTGCATAAAACATTTAGATACCGGTGGAAAGAAACTCTTAATTTCATTTTTTTTAAATGACGTTACAGTTTGTTATTTACGCAATAGCATCAAAAGCACAAAGCAACATGAGCTACTGGCAAATAATCACACAACAGCACCAAAAGCACAAAGGAACATGTCGGGCTACTGGCAAATAATCACAAATAGTTGGACGCCACAATAATAATAATGCTAAGTGCAAAAGGAAGAGAAAATAACTTATGTCATCTCCACTACACAGATATAATTTGAAATAAGTGAATCAAAATAGCTCTAGCAAAACCTTTCAAACAAATGAAACCAAAAGAAAGCTAGGAGGCACCGAGATGTAACAGAGCAGCATAAAGAAACATACACAATGCCACGGTCTTCCAATAAGAAAGGCCTTGCAAGTTGCAAGCCTATGGTGAGATCAGGAACTAATAAAATATCCTTATTTAGCAGGGAGGGGCATGCGTAATACGTAGAAGATCAAAACTCAACTGGGGGTTGATTCATACTGCTAAACAAGATATCAGTCAAATATAGAACGACGGCACCAGTTGAAGAATTACACATGGAAAGGAGGTGACCAGGAATCTATCATTAGATTCAGATTCTCTGAAATTTTGTATGGACTTTGAACTGATGTCTTCACTACAACATTACCTACGTAACTTCAACTATCTAGGTAGATCACTTCAGTACCAAAGAAGGGCAGTCTACGCCTTGTTAAATGCCAGTTCAAAATTATATGACAACCCCAGCCTAATATCTGCCTACTTGCTGCTGCTAAATTAGATTTCTGTACTCCCAAAGCTCTAACATCACTTTCGATTCCTAATTCTCATTGTAACATCCTCAAGCCAACACTGTATTTTTCTTGCTAAAACAGACATTGACACATATCAAAAGTTCTTTCTCGCTGCCAGGTTATGTTCACTGTCCTTCGTGCTCACACTGTATCTTTTTGCTACTTTCACTGTCCATGCTCAGTTACCTTCCAAACTAGAAACACATAAGCTTGTTGGGCAGATGAAGTCCGGGGGAACAAACTACATAACTACATGAATCAATCAAAATCTCTGCCTGGGATGCCCTTCCTGCCCCCATTCATATACCTGAATGCCGGAAGTCTCGGCGAGCATGGTGGCAGTGTTCGCAGTAGGACATCTGCAGCATGCAATCAACCAGGATCCGCTTCAGCCGCATGTCCTCCCACTCGCCGTCGTCGCCGGCGCTCGCGGCCGCCAGCCAATCCAGCAAGAGGACCGGAACGATATCGGGAAGTGGTGGCGGCGGAGAAGCAGAATGGGTTGGTCATTGGGGACTTGCGACGGTGAGGGAGTGAAACCGGGTCGACGGAAATTGCTCATCTCATATCTTAACTCATTTCTTTTGCCTGAACGGGCAGGCTGTACACGGATACGAATTCAGAGTATTTGAGATATGTACATGGGACGGATACATGAAATATTTGGGCCTGAAACGAAACGGATAAAATAGTTGGATAGTACGCAGTTGCACCCATCCAGGAAGGAATACTAGTTTCAACTTTTCACCACAAGTACATATATGTCTCACACGTATACACGATCACATCAATAAAATGGCATAGTACATTTCAACATAAGTTCATACATAAATTTGATATGATCACACCAACAAGGTGTAACAGCCTCACTTTACAAATTCCAGGTTAAATGATTATTTTACCCATCATTGAATTTTTTTATCCATTTTTCTGAGATTTCCTGAATTTATAAAAGCCTTTTCATGTTTTCCGTGAGACTAAAAGCATTATTATAGAATTAATAAAACCTTTTCAAAGTTTGAAAATATTTTTTTGGGTTCAAAATATTCTAAACTAGCTCCGTGAAATTTTCTATAATTGTTTTGTGCATTTTACCATTTTTGAGAGCCCAAAACCTTTTTTTTAGTTCTTCCTGCAATAAATTGTCTCTAAGTTTGTTTGTATAGACCACCCACAATCTCAAAATTATAGTCACTCTTCTTTCTCAGCTATATCAGCAAAAATCCTACGTGACAAAGTTTACCACTATATCAGCAAAAAATCCTACATGTCAAAGTTTACCGCTAACATCACACTATTGCATGTACCCTTAGCCTTAAGCCTCTCCGTTCACATGAACTAAATGTCGTACTCTTTTTAAAGTTGCACCTCAAAGAATGTTCTTGTGACTGCTCAGGAGAACACCGTGACCGATGCAAATAACAAATAGGTAGATGATACGATTTCCAGTATCTCCCAAAATATTAACTTAAAAATCAGCACATGGTTTTCCCGTGTCTTACATATGATTCAGGTTTAACATAGAATTATAAGTATATCAAAGGAAAGCACGGCAAGTTGATTTAACTATATAAATCATCATCGTCAGCTGCTGCGGCAGCGGATGCAAAAGGGTCGGCCGCAGCGCCAGCGCCAGCGCCAGCCGCCGGCTGTTCAGGGAACCGGAACTCGCTGCCAAATCCACGAGACTGCTGCAGCGTTTGGGCAAAGGCCTGGTACTTGCGAATATCGGCGTCGCTCACACTCCGGCGTGCATACTTCATCGACTCCTCGAAGTGAGCAGCCTTGATCTCAGCGATATCATCCACCTCGTCTTCCTCCATGGCTTCAGGGTTGTCCCCCCTCCGCCTCTCCCTTTCAATGTCCTGGAAGCAATGTTTCCATTGGAACACAAGTATAAGCACAGATGACTTTGTATCTGAAAGAGAAAGTCATGCTGCAAACCAATTCATTTTCATAGTAAAATAATGTTACCTTTTCAATGTTCTCCCTGATGGCATATTTGCAAGCACGCTGAGAAATTTCTGTAATATCTGCACCGCTGAACCCTTGGGTGTATTTTGCAAGAGCAGACAAGTCAACATCCTTGGCCACAGGAGACTTCCTGAGGCAAGCTTTGAAGATCTGGAGCCTGGATTGCTCATCAGGCAGAGGAATGTAGATAAGCTGATCAAGACGGCCTGGCCTCAGCAAGGCAGGGTCTATGATGTCTGGCCTGTTAGTAGCACCGATAATGAACACAGTTTTCTTGGCATTCATGCCATCCATCTCAGTCAGGAGCTGATTCAACACTCTATCAGCAGCACCTCCGGCATCACCAACACTGCTTCCTCTCTGATATATGGTTCAAAGTTGTCAGCCATAAAAAATACCATGAAAAACTATTATATTAGTCACACACATGACAGAAACTGACCTGGGTGGCAATCGAGTCAAGCTCATCAAAGAAGAGGACACATGGAGCTGACTGCCTAGCCTTGTCAAAAATCTCGCGCACATTGGCCTCACTCTCACCAAACCACATGGTAAGCAGCTCGGGTCCCTTGACACTAATGAAGTTAGCCTGGCACTCGTTAGCAATTGCCTTGGCCAACAAAGTCTTACCACATCCAGGAGGGCCATAGAATAGAACACCTTTGGAAGGAGACATGCCAAACTTCTCAAATTTCTCTGGATGCTCCACCGGATATTGGACAGTCTGCAAGAATTTCAAGTATGTTAACAAGTAATAGCTGCAAAACAACAATTTAAGAGTGGATTTATAGAGCAATAAAATACCTCCTGCAGCTCCCTCTTGACATTCTCCAGACCACCAATATCATGCCAAGAGACATTTGGAACTTCAACAACCTGAATTCAAAAGATAGCTAGAAGTTCAGCCTCCAAATTAAGTGCAAATTGATCAAAATATACAAAATTAACACGAGATTACTCCTAAATATACTCACAGTTTCACGGAGAGCAGATGGGTTGCTTATCCCAAGTGCAGTCTTGAAATGGTCGTTGGTGACAGCCATAGAATTCAGTATCTCAGCATCTATGGTCTCATCCTCAAGATCTATAATATCCATCTTCTCACGAATGCATTGGAGAGCAGCCTCAGTGCAAAGGGCAGCAAGATCAGCACCAACATATCCATGAGTGTCCTTCGCAATGTGTTCCAAGTCAACCTGCAAATATAATTAAAAAGTGCAATCAGTAAAGGATTCAGAAAATGCGGAAATCATACAGAAAATCCAATTATTCCATTCAAAAGATTATCAGTAAAAGGCTGCTCACATCTTCAGCCAGCTTCATGTTTTTAGTGTGAATCCGGAGAACCTCAAGCCTCCCAACCTCATCAGGGACTCCAATATCAATCTCCCGATCGAACCTACCAAATCTTCTAAGAGCAGTATCAATACTGTTTGGGCGGTTTGTAGCACCCATAACAATAACATGTGAACGAGCTTTAAGCCCATCCATAAGAGTCAATAGCTGTGAAACAATACGCCTTTCAACTTCTCCATGGGTCTTCTCTCTCTTCGGGGCTATGGAATCGATCTCATCAATGAAAATGATAGATGGTGCATTCTTCTCAGCTTCTTCAAATGCCTTTCTGAGATTGCTCTCACTTTCTCCTGCTAGCTTTGACATAATTTCTGGGCCATTAATCAGAAAGAAGAATGCACCTGTTTCATTAGCTACAGCTCTAGCAATAAGGGTCTTGCCAGAACCAGGAGGTCCATACAGCAATATGCCCTTTGGGGGCTTCACACCAATATTCTTGAAAAGTTGGGGATGGCGCAGTGGGAGTTCAACCAGTTCTCTGATTTGGGCCATCTGCTTTCTAACTCCACCAACATCATCGTAGCCAACCTCATCGAGTCTTTCCTCATCCTCCTCTTAATAGGCTCACCATCACAGAATATCTCCGTGTCAGGTGCAACAATGCAATACTCTGCAGGGTCAGTCTCTATAACTTTGAATTCCACACTTCTCATTCCACCCCTCACAAGGAAAAGGTCTCCTTTTCTCAAAGGACGATAAGCTTCAAGGAAGTATGCTGAAAAGTTCCAGAAAAAAGCAATATTAATAAAAGAACAGGAAGTAATAAAGCAGAGACTAGCAGGTTGCAAAAAGTGTAGCTCATTAAAGTTTAAACACCAAGTTGGTCAGACATATCAAGGCATCCTATATGCCACAGTTTTAGGCTTTTAGCAGCAATCTAGTTAAGGTGCAGTGCTAGGTACTATGAATTCGTGATAATAGTTTACAGGAGAGACCACAATACCACATCATGGAGATTAGTAGTATTAACATCTGTACAACTCAGAATTGAATATATGAGTGCCCACAAAGCTTATATTTCCACATAAATAAAGCTTTGAACATCTTCACTTAAATCACTCAAATGGTACGGTTTCAGTTAATTTATCAGGGTATATCCATAATGTTACACCGAGCTGAAATGTTTTGGCAAAAAACTGATTTGGTCTAGCTACTTTAGAATCTGTCCAAAGGCCTTTATAAAAGAAAACACTTCAGTGATAAAAACTCACGTTTCAAGAAGGCATCAAACAAGTTTCCAGTAATGCCTTCAACTGTGTCATCAATTGGAAGTATGTGCACACGCTTCCCGTATTTGACATCTGGACATTGATGAACAGAAACCACATCACCAAGTCGCACTCTCAAGTTCTTCCTGACAACCTTGTTCATTCTGATCTTTGGCTCTTCACACGTGTCATCTGCAAGCACAATGCAGATAGTGTCTTTTCTCTTCTTACCCTGTAATGCAGTGATCCAAAATGTCAAGAGCCTATCAAGTACTAGCTGACAGAAGGGTTATCACATAGGGACAAAAAAAGAGAGCTAGATAATTGACCAGAAACCTAACAAAGGCAATTGCAAGTGCTACAGCTCCAAACTGGAGGGAGCTTGATAACATCAGCTACTGGCATAATTAAGGAAATAATAAAACGAGAAATATAAAGTTTTGAACTTCCAGGTAATTAATTTAATAAAATCAGCTACTGGCATAATTAAGGAAATAGGAAAAACGAGAAAGCTAAAGTCTTTTAAGTCCCAACTGGACTAAGTTGTCTAATCCCACCAGTCGGCCTGAGGCCTCATAGCATCATAGAAGAAGTATCTCATTATAAAATTACCTAGTGCAATAGCCGCCACAGTTTAGATGGTAAACAGAAATCCCCCCAAAACAATCATACCCAAAATTATTATCTCCACAGTTAGACACAACTCAAAATCAATAAATGACATGGTCCACATCCAAAAGCACAGTGTGGCATACTGTGTTGAATAGATTGGTTACCCAGTCTGACCACTAGAAAAGAAGGTAGTTAATACAATAACCATAGAATAATTACAGGTTGGCGGCTCTACCCAGCCAAGTTCTACCATCACCTGATGAAAGCATAATTAAGGCACCAAACTTGTAACGAACCTATTGAGTTATGTACTGTAAGTTTACCCCCCATAGGCCATATGTAAATCCAAAACCCTCCCTGATCAACCTCAGAAGCAAAAACCACAATAAGATAGCATTCAGAAAACCTAACCCACTAAATTCCTAAATACACCCCCCCCCCACACACACACACACCCCCAAAACAGTAAATTTTACCCAATCCTGAGCATAAAGAAACGCGTAAAACGATAAAGCTGAAGTTTTTTCCTACAGATTTGTAACAACTCTAAAAAAACCTCAACAGCTCCCTAGTTTCCAACACAACCACCGCAGATCAGTATCCTAAATAACAACGGAAGCCCTCGGAATTCAACCTATTAACCTAAGCAAAAGAATTGCAGAGATAAAGGCGGCCCAGACCTTGAGCAGGACAGTGTCACCACGGAAGAGCTGGAGCCTCTCCATGGTGTCCGGGTGGAGCCCGACGACGGAGTTGTCGTCATTGGTGGCCTCGTCCACCACCAGCCGGTTCGGCGACTTCTTCCTCTCGAGGATCGCCGTCGAGTAGTCCTTCTTCCCGTTCCTGCTCCAATCCCCCCAAAAAAAAAACCCCAAAAATCTATCATCAACCAGATCGAAACCCCTGAGGCGGGGGGGCGGGGGGGGGAGCGGGATCTTACGGATCGGAGGAGGAGGGCTCGCCCTGGCTGGCCATGGGAGGCGGATTCGCGAGAGGCTCGAGTAGTCGCTAGGTTTTGGCCTCCCTCCCGGGTGGGTCGGTCCGTGTTGTTGGGAACGGTGAGACGGAGAGGAGATATTCCTCCGGGCGAAGTAGCGACGACTGAGGAGGAAGACGAGGGGATTAGTTTACTTTTATAGCTTCTTTCTTGGAGCAGGGGTTTGGGATTTCTCTACGATTCGCGGGGTCGTGCGGATTCCATGACATGCGGGTCCGGATAGTCCGTGGTCCACCTTACATAGAGTCTGGATGCACAGGGGCTCGGGTTGGTGGAAAGGAGGGCCCGTGCTGACCTGGAGTCAGTGGCATGGGGTCAGTTGGGCCCACATGGATGTGTCCGATGGGTGGGCTCGTGTGTAGATGTTTCGCGAGGGAACAATGTTTGGCTGCTACTGCGAGATTATCCTGGGCGTTGGATTCGGATTCTCTGGAGTACTGTATACGTTTGTAATAGTGATTTGTTATAGCACTGTAGCAAATATGGTAGCATTGATCTAGATCTTTGATTTTCGATCTGACTGTAGATATTGTTCCTAATGTTATTCTACTGTAGATCCTATGCAATGACTGTATCCCAGTCCCTTGATGATGCCTTCCACCCGAAGGAGATCCGGTGTTGTGCACGGAATCGAATTCTTCTTCTTTTCTTCCTTAAGCTTACATGTACTTAACAGACTTGTTCATGTTCTTTTGACAGACAACTCGGGTGCAACACTAGTTCTATTATCCATTGTGGGATAAGGCATCATATTCTTGAAAGATTGTTCATAGATAACTTCACACATTTGAGAAATCCCATTACATGTGTTATAGCCTGTAAAACAAAATTTGCATTGCCTGCAAAGTGCATAAAGTTTCGTTTACTAAGTCCTTGCTTAGATGAATTTATGGTTTCAAGCGTAGCAGGTCATTGCATTGTAGATAGACAGTTGATATACACAGGAATTTCGTCGTTTAGGCCATGGATAGTTGTGACATCCCCAGATAAGCAAAACAGATGTTTTGCACAATTAACACAACTTCCTTGCGCCATACGATTGACACAATTGAATAAGCTTTACATTATCCTCAGTTTTCAAGCAATGCCCATACATATGGATTGACATGAAACATTACATGCACTACATGGACATGGTACAAACTTGTGTGTCACTCTTCAATATACACCACAGCTATTTATCAAGACACCGTTGGCTTGGGCAACCTCTTTGCAATTTCCTGTGCCAGGAACATCATCTTGTTAGGAGGAAAATTACTGACAAAGATTTTTCAAAGGGTAATAATACAGCTATAACATAAGAGAATCATTTGAAACCATGCAAGTAACTACTATTGTTTGTGGAGAAGCAATTGTGAACATACAACATACATATCAAATGAGATGGTTATGGATTGATATTGATGGCCTAATGCTTGGTTATGGATTGATATTGATGGATTGATATTGAAGGCTTGGACGCTTTCGGTCATTTTGATTACTTTTGCAATAGAGTACCATTAGCAGTTATCACTACGGTTTGTTCTGTTGCTAGTTTTACTCATTTAATGCTCCTCTTCTACATTATGTGAAACCAAATAGCTTCATGTACTCGGAGGGCATACCTCAAATAGTTGGTTTATATTATCAGCTGTTTTTGCTGACGTCTCAATGAAAAACATGCTGTTCTTCTCTGCATACTCTTGTGCTTCCTTCAGAATGAGCACGATATCATCAAAATCACTTTACAGCACATTAAGTATCCATATCCCAACTTCACAGCGAAGAGTATATTCTTACCTGAGAACTTACACTTCGATTTTCATGTAAGTCAGCTTTATTACCAACCAAAACCATGATAATATCAGGACTACCATGTTTTTGAAGTTCCTGCAGAACAGGAAAAAGAAAAGGATAATTCTGAAGATAATCCATTTAACCTGAAATAAATAAATAAATAAAGTGGAAAACATAACGGGCTTCACATCACTACGATCCATTATATCATCACTGAATCAGTTGATATTAATGAAATGAAATTTGTGAAGTGCACATAAAATTAAATCGTGAGCGCTTAGATTATGTTCACTTCTAATGCTGTTCAGGGGTAATTCTTCGAATAGAGGATGGTAATCTCCAACACATTCGTAATCTTTCAGCAGCAGTCCCACAGTATAATAGAAACCTTATTAGAGCAAGAGTTTTTAGCAGAAATACAAATCCAATAGTAAAGGAATTAGAAGAGAAGAGAATCATCCAACAAGAAACGACAACAAAATCATCCAACAAGAAATCAGAAGAGAAGAGAATTAGTGATAGTGTACCTTCACCCAGTATTGTGCTTTGTTAAATGATTCTGGACTAGTTATGTCATAGACAACAATTGCAGCAGCAGCTCCTCTGTAGTAAAGAGGTGCCAAGGCGGCATACCTGAAATTGACTGGTTATCTCATGACTCTTGATTGAAAAGAAGAAGAAAACTGCATGTGCGTGCAACTAAGATGGATCGAATGTAAAAAAATCAATGACGCATATTACTAAAATTGTGCACCAAAATCAGTGCCTTTAAGTTTTAATTCATCAGCAACATGTTATTTACACAGAAATAGAAGAAATTACTAGAGCATTAAATATGCACCTCTCTTGTCCAGCAGTATCCCATATTTCAAACTTCACTATTGTTGAATCCTCCAATGCCAATGTTTGTGATAAAAATGATGCACCAACGGTTACCTAAAATTTGTTTGAGAAAATAAATTGAAAACAGCAGAACTTCTGAAGCGAGAGTAATGCATCTAAGGTGGAGGATAACATTTTCATCTGCAGCTCAAGAAGCTCAAAACAGTAAGTCACCTTGGAAGTGGGATCAAACTGACCACGAACAAAACGAAGAACGATGCAGCTTTTCCCAACACCTGAGTCTCCCAGCAATACCAACTACAGCATGAAAAGAATGAAAACATCAAAAAAAAAAGCTACTAATTAGATACCATTAGAGACAATATGATGTGGTCAACAGGGCCAATCATGCAATAAATGTGTTAACTGAAGGAAAACAGAATATCCAATCATCAATGTGCATAAATAATTAAATATGTGTCTGCTTCTGTTATGTGGGTTATCACACTACCAAAACAGAATCGCATTCACACGATGAACAAAATAGGAGCCCCTCATAACAACATCATTGTAATATATTTCATGAAAATGAGGAAAATGTTGCATATAATGTGAATCTTTAGAAATTGTTAAAACATGTACAGACGACAAATGGTATGGCTTACATAGTTACATGATTCATAGTACATATAGAAGTAGTTGCCTAAAGTTTAGTTGACCTGTTACACAATATTCCATATTGTTGTCAGTCATATACACTAGCCTCTATAAGGAAAATATCCAGAGCTAAAGACTCCGACAAATTTCAGTATGTTTAGAACACTGTGTTTCTGAACTTCCATATAGCTAAATTTGGCCGTCCAAGTCTATATTACCGAACGGTGACTCTTAAATGTTGGCTCTAGCATCATGCAAATGTGAACCTATCGTTACAATTGATGTCGTTGATATCGCAGCAATGTCAAGAAAAACAACGAAAAAGGGGAAAAAAAGATGGAATCAACCACCACAAATATTACAATGAAGAGAAAAGTTTGTGGCAAACCTTAGCACGCAATTCATTTGAATCAGTAGCAGAAGAGTTAGCGTTGTTGATATTGTTCAGCCCTCCGGTATTTCTATCTGAATGACAAAAGAAAAACGTAGTGTGTTAACAAATGGCACAAAAATGACTATTCTTTTGCTCCAGCTGCAAACTCTCCCCATTCATACATCCATACACCCTTATCGCACAAATTTCCAAATTGACTAAACCAAATAATTCAGCCCCCCCCCCCCCCCCCCCACACACACACACACAATTATCCGAGATTCAAAATCATGACCACACACAGCCATTTCGTTTGCAGAGATCACGCAGCCACACCGTTCCAAGGAATCCTACTAATTTACTACTAAATACAGCTCAAAACCGTAGAGCAAATTTGTCGCCCGATCAACGCCGTGACCGGAGATATCGACCCCCAGCGCGATCAGCATTAACCTGTTTCCTCCCGAACACTAATCGAACCCAAAATTAAACTCTCCCACAGAAACAGCCTGCTGCTAACAGCTAATCTAACACTCGAGACCAACAATATCCGCAGCAAACACGTAACGGATGAAGCACGAAATCTAAAAGGGGGCGAGGCTTTTCTGGAGGGGGGGGGGGCGGTTGGTTTGAAAACCTGGCACGGAGGAGGAGCAACCCATGGCCGGCTCTGTCCGCCGGCGTCGGGGTAAGGCACCGGGGTGCGGAGGCCGGGGAGGATCGGCCTGGGCGTTGCCTCGTCTTCGCGATGCCTTAGCCGCTCGGGAAAACCAAGCCGAGATCGCCCGCTGGCCACTTGGGCTCGATGGGTGGAGTGTCGCAGTGCACAAGCACAATTCAGAGAGCTTGCTTAGAAATTTACAGGGGAAAGGGTGTTTTTGTGTGGTTGTCAAAAAATTATCGCACAAGGAGTCTGATTTTTTTTGAAATAATATATTTTCTAAAATTTTTTACAAAACTAGGTAGTCGCCTCCAAATATTACAAAAATAGGTCTCCATCGTCAGTTCATCTCGCGACAAGAACCCTGAACAGTGCGCGCAGGTTCCTGTCGCTAGTTCAACTGGTGACATGAATCTAAGAATTTTTAAATATAGTAAATAAACTCAAAAAATTACAAAAAAATTTTGGAGCTTCCTGATACAATGTTTTTGCTTGTGTAATTTTTTCATAATTGTATACCTTCTGTATTTGTCTCCAAAATTCGTTTAAGTATATCATTTGTAGGAATTTGTAAATATACAAAATGTGGTCCAAAAAATATGAAATTTTTTGTGATCGCTTCTTACATAGTGTAATTATTTTTGTAGTTTTTAAAGAATTTTATATGATTTGAAATTGTCTAAAAAATTCTTAATTTATGTTTTTGATACAGTATACTTGATTGTGTAAACCGTTAATTTTAGAGATAATTTAAGAATATAAAAATTTCTATAAAAATTACAAAAACAATTAAACTATGTAAGAAGCGTTAAAAAAAATCATAGTTTTTGGACCTCATTTGTTATATTTATAAATTCCTACAAATAGTATAGTTAAATGATTTTTTGAGACAAATTCATAAGGGATAAAACTATGAAAAAAATACAAAATAAATAACATTGTATCAAGAAGCTCCAAAAATAAATTCATAATTTTTTAAGTTTATTTACTATATTTAAAAATTCCTAGATTCTGTGCTTGATTGGACCTATTTTTGTAATTTTTGGGGAACGACTACCTAGTTTTGTAAAATATATATATATATATATATATATATATATATATATATATATATATATTTTTTAAAAATTCCAAGAAGTCTAACATCCGAAAGTTTTTTTCGGAAACAAGACAGATTAACAATAACACATTCCCTAAAAAAAATAACAATAATGCTATTGTATATCACCTATTTCCGAGACTCGATTATGCGTGGACACTTTACATAAACAAATAAATATTAGAGGCTGTCATTCTACAAGGTTCATTAGTTAGATTAGTCTCATATTGTTTATTCATGTACGGGAGACATCCTCCTCCTATAAGGAGGCAGGAGGCTCTCATTGTATACACAAGTCTACGGATAAAGAGATCAACAAACAAATACTATATTATTGGGTTCTTGTCTATTTTTTATTATTTGTGAGTTGGGTGCTTCGTTTGTCGACAACGCGATCTCAATTATACGACACGTTATCAGCATGTTAACACTCTAAACTAAGGCTTCCTTTGCTTTAATCTAAGCTTTCCATTCTAATGGTAATGTTCTTTTAGTATATTAATTTTTATTATTTGTGAGTTGAGAAAAAAAAAAAGGAAAGTTGTTGAAAAAGGTAGATATCGATGAGAGGCTTACTTTTCATAATATTCTGCAGCTCGCAAGCTACAGAATTAGCCTCCTCGAGTTTCTTAGGGAGGTCCTCCTTCTCTATCTTCAACCTTTGCAACTCGATTTTCTCCAAATCGAGTACGTCTAGGGGTGAAAACGGATCGGATAGTTTCCGACCGATCCCGACGAAAACGGATTCGGATTGTCTCGGATCGGATTTTCCTCGGATAATTCTCGGATCGGAAACGAATTCGGATTTTTTTGCCAGAAACGAATACGATAGTCATGCTATCCGTCGGATACGGAAACGAATACGGATTATCCGGATAAGACAAAGGTCGGATATCCGGATTTAAGCCCAAAAGAGGATTTCGGCCCAAAAGAGAAAAATGGATTTTAATTGATTTCTGAATTTCAAAAAATGCAACAAATCAAATAGCCTTTTAGAAAAATAGCAAATAAAGTTCAAAAATTCTAGAAAAAATCACAGAAATTCTTTGAATGATTTTGAACTTAATAAAATTAATTTCAACTTAAAATTGGTTTTTATTTTTGTACATAAATTATTTTTAATTTCTAAAAAATAGTAAAAACCTTTTTAAATTCCAGAAAATTCAAGAAATTATTATTTTTTTCACTTTAAATCCAATAAAATCCCAAAAAAACTCAATAAATTTTATTTTTTACATAAAAAACTAGAAAATTAAATAATTGACTTTACTTTATTATTTTTTCTTTTTAACCAAGAAAACTCTTTTAAATCTCAGAAAATCTAATAAAATAATAACTTTATTAATTCTATTTTTGGCAACATACTTTGGGATGTTATAGTCATTTGTGTATAGACTAATCATCTAGTCTGATCGATGTTCGTGTGAATTAAGTTTTATAGATGTGATGAACTAAGTATGAATGCCTGATGATTTGTGACTTTGTGAGTTATGACTTATGAGCTAAATATAGTAAACTAAGTGTTTTATTTGTGATGAACTAGTTAATGCAGTTTGCTAGTGCCAATGTTCTGTGTGATTGCTGAAAATATGAGCAATTCATGAATGTTTGCATCAAATAAACTAGTTATATGTTTTTGTTAATTTCTGGCATACAATTTAAGGGGTTTTCATGTTCCGAAAAATATCCGCGACCGTATTCGTTTCGATTCGTATTCGCTCCGTATTCATATTCGATATTATTCGTATCCGTATTCGTATCCGGGGTATTCGTATTCGTTTCCGAATCCGAAAAAAATATGAAAACAAATATAGCAGAGTCATTATCCGTTCGTATTCGATCCGTTTTCACCCCTAAGTACGTCCGCAAGGGGTTTGACATCACTATTCAACCTACAAAGGTTAAAATATTTTAGAACAAAAAGATAGTCGAAATTACTCACAAGGGTAACTTACCATCTCTCTACCTGCTTGCAGAGGAGATCCCTCTCCTTCTTGATTTTTGACTAGTCACCGGGTTAGCTCTCCACCCACAACGACTTGTACAATTGCTCTATGAAAAACAAGCAAAAAAAACATAGAAGATTGGAGATGAAATAAATCCAAATACTTCAAGATTATGTATTTGGTATCGAGTACTTACATCGATTATTGTATGAGCATACATCCCACACAGCTCCTTGGAGTCTTCGTACTTCTTGAGCCATTTGACCTTGTCCCACCACAATTTTTTAAGGTGCTCGTCATAAAAAAAAAGTGTCCTTAGATTGTGATATCCTTGGGATGAGGGGCTTGGTCGTGGGATCTTCAAGATGAAGTTTCGATTTCTGGAACACCAAAAAACTTTGGAAAAAAAGAGATCGGGTTATTATTCTTCTTCGGATGAAGATGAGCTCATACCGTGGGGCCCTGAGGGTACAACCTCTGTAGCCTCTTTTCTTCGCGGTGGCCCTAATCAAAGCCTTTGCCCCACTAATCCTCCATGGCCTTAGCCTCTATCTCCACAACCACGGCTGAGACTACCACCTCAGCGGTCATGGCCTGCTCAATGGTGGCGGTTTTCTCTCCTGAAACTGCCCCGGAGGGAGTGGCCGAATCCTCAGTCGCTTTTGCCTCCGTGTCCACGACCACAGGCGAGATTACTATCTCAATGTTTGTAGCTTCAACAGTGGCAGGTTTCTCTTTAGAAACCTCCTTGGGGGTTGAAGGAGCAAGACTACAAAATAGAGGAAAAAGAATTCAAAAATAAAGTCATAAAAAAAAGAGGTAAGTATTAATACTTGTTTTTGAATTTTACATACCTTGGTTTCCTGGATATAATCTTGAAACCAAAAGACATCTTGCCTAAAGCGACAGGATCGAACTTCTTTTTCTTCCCTTTCTCTTCGGCCGACCTCACCAACTTAAAGCTTTTAGCCTCCGAGTGGCTTTTGGCTTTAGTGATTGAGGTGGCCATGGGTTGCTCGACCTCGATCGGTTGAGTCTCTTGATCTTGTAGGGGACCCTCCTTTGCAACAAACTAACTTCGATCACTTGGAGGCTCGGGCTTCTCAAGCCCATAGACTCTGCTAGAGCGATAGTAGCCTTCACAAAAGAAGTCAAAAAAATCAATTTTCCTTCTTTATTTGCTTGACAAAAGCAGGTGTGGAGCAAACTGATAATGCTTAAGTATCATAGTAAAACAGTACCTTGGACTCATAACCTTTCTCCTAGGTACCATGACCAATTTCCCTTTCTCCTCTGCAGTCGAAGCTACTCAGGAACGGGTTCTCGAGGAAGTCGGGGGAAGAAGGGAGCTCGAACTCCCGTCTTTATTCTTCTTATCTGCCATCTTTATGATGCGTTGTCTCTTGCTCAGTGGGACTTGATCGCTCTCTTTGTCATCTTCAGCGGAACCCAAGTCGATATTAGAATCATCTAGGGTCCCTGACGCGCTGACTTGCTACAAAATGCAAGAGTCAAAGATTGGTTAGTGGTCGAAATTACGACCACCGGTCTCCAAAGACGAAATCAATAGATCATTGATTACCTTTAGGCGCCTTTGTCTCTCCTCCTCAGATATGACTGCCAAAATTTGAGGGACCCCTCTGTATTCGGAGGCACCTTCTCGTAAATGAGCTTCACCCAAGCATCAACCTCTTTCTGGGCCAAGTCTACAAAATGGAGTACGATCAAAACATGCTCGGAGATCATAAATTGAAGAGCTAAATTGATTGTAGAAAGACTTACCATTCTTGTAGTCCCTGGTCAGATCTTCAACCCCCGAGGACTCCCACATTGGGTGTGCTTGCATCTTTAGAGGGCTGATGTGGCATGTGATGAAATCTCTCACCACATGCCATCTAGTCAACCCTTCATCCTTTAGGACCTTGATGGCCTGCATCCATGACGCGATCTATCCTGGTCCATTTGAGGTCGTGTCTCATGACTTCTTCTCCGTGGCCTTACCCGCAAAGAAAAAACAATATTTGGGGTGACGGTCACGTAAAGCCACTTCTTTTCCCAACCAAACCAAAACGATATGGTGAACATAGGGATGCACTCCTTTGACTTTTTGTCATGAAGTTGGATCGAGCAGCTTCCTGCGATCCCACGTGTCTACTTGCTGATCCCATAGTAGTATAGTACCACTTGAAGAGTTCTAAATTTGCGGGGATTCTCAAGTATGCTTCGCTGAGGTACACGAACACACTCAATATTTTGATGGAATTGGGAACCAAGTTCGCCAATTCCACGTTGAAGTGCTTGAGTACTTCAGCTAGAAGAGGATGCGAGGGCAGTCTGAGCCCGCACTCGCAATAAGCTTAGAAGATGACATTCTTACCGTCCTCGCCCAATGACGAGGATTAAAACCTCTAAATATTTCTTTATTTAGATTAAGGACTGCACGATTTCGTAGTCGTAACCCCTAAGGCCAATGACCCTGTGGTTGTAAGGATTCTAGAGGTTACATAATGGGTACCCTGGTCAGATAAGGTCCTATACCTAGTCCTCAACCAAATAACTGCTCGTAGAAACAATAAACTGGCACTTGAACCCGTTCTAAGTGTATTCTTTTCGTGTGACGAATGGAACATGTGTCTTATTCATTTCAAACCATGTGACGTTTTGTAGCTCTAAGTCACTGACACCAACCACCATATGGTTATGTATTCCACTGACACTAACTGCTCGACGGTTGATACTTCATCAACTGCCGCCTCTCTCCGACCAGTCGCGACACTTCCAACAGACGCCTCTTCAAAGGATAACTGTCACCACTTCATCAGTTATTTAAAGGAAGATCAAGGGAGGAGGGGATCAATTCGATTGGTCGCAACTTAATCCAGGAGATCAACAGATGATCGGATTTCATCTTAAGCATTAGCATAGCAATCAAGTGTACTTAGGGATAGTCCACGGCCTTGACAAGGGCACCCCTTGTAATAGCCAGTTCATATCAATAAAGAGCAGTCTTATTATCTTCTAAGAACTCTATGCCATTTTTCTTTATTTTATATCGTAAGATCGGTGACTCGATCGTCGACACTCGACAGCCACCATTCGCCCTCTGCATTCTCCCACTTCACCAAAGATCTTGAAGGGGTCTTCTAGGCAGCAACCAATGCAAACATCTTATCAACATCCATCTCCAACTTTTCCCACATGGACACAGATCCAGCCATTGCTTCTAAAAAATTTGTTTGGATTCGAAGGAATTGGGAAGGAGGATTTTGGACTTGAGTGGCGGTGAAGAAGACAAGAGCTTAAGGGTGACAAAGTGATTAGGGAAAGTAAAATCCCTAATTTTACCCCCTAGCGGCTACTCATACATGCTAGCTTTTAGTGGAAATCGCGGGGAAGCCCAACGGTTGGAATCCCTTCGGGAACTCCCCCAACAAACGACATTGTGTGTGATCGTTCACATCCTTTTTCACGTTCACATAGTAAAAAAAATGAATTACTTTTACAATTTAAGTAAAAATAAAGTGTTTCTAGTTCATTTGCATGCCTTTCATTTATGCGTATGCAATGTTTTTTATTCAAATTATTTACCTCCTGCTTATAGTTAACATACAATGGAGGGGGAATATAAACTCTGTCTTGTGGACAGTTGTACCATAAATTCTATCCTAAAAGATATGAAGTATTTTCAAACCTTCAGTTCTAAGACTAACAATATTGTGACTATAGCTGACAACAGTGGTAATATTGCGGATACTGGAAGAGTCACGGTAGTATTACCGATATGTATGAAAATAATCATTAAGAATGCATTATTATTCTTGGACTCAACTAGAACTCTACTTAGTTTCAAAGATATACGAAATAATGGTTTCCACGTGGAAACAGAGGAAGAGAATAATTCTGAGTATATTCTGATCACTAAGAAAGAGGGATACCAGAAATAAGTAGTAGAGAAACTACTTCTGTTTTCCTCCGGATTGCACTACACGTTTATTAAACGTGACAAAGAATATGTTGCGATGAGCATCCAGGTTAAAAGACCCAAACTATTTAGAATGTGGCATGAACATTTGGGTCATCCTAGAGACAATATGATGTGTCGGATACTACAACATTCTGCTGACCACACCTTGAAGTCGAAAGACATGTCTGATCTATCACACTTTGTGTGTGAGGCCTGTGTGAAAGACAAGTTGATTATGAGACCCTCATTTCTTAAGATCAATAATGAATTGCCTAATTTCCTTGAGATGATTCAGGGGGATATATGCAGACCTATAGATCCCATGTCTGGGTCATTCAGGTACTTTATGGTACTAATAGATGCATCCACTTGGTGGACGATAAGTTGTCACCTTTCTAACTAGTGCGTGGAAAGAGCCAAGTATTTACCATCTGCATAAATTCGATTGTATTGTTTGCATACCTATCTCACCTCCTTAGCGTATATCAATGGGACCCATCGTAAATTGGAAATTTATATGGGATTTAAATCTTTTCTATAAAAATGTATTTGGAACCCATGACACGGGATTTGCTAAAAGCAAGATACGTCGACAATGTATTTAATGAAGAACTATTCCCAGTATTAGGGGGGAGGAAATGATCCCAAGTTGGAATGTTTGGAACTATCATGGAATGATAGTACTTTTCATAATAACGATCCACACACTAAGGACTCTGAACAAGAAGTTCAAAGGATAATAGATTTACAAATTAAATCTTGCAAATCAGCTGCTAAATTCATTCACAGGGCATAGCGGAGTTACAAGGTCGCATATACCAGCGGTAAATGCACTCAAAAGAGTATAACCATCCCGGAATAGATTTACAAAATCTTGCAAATCACCTGCTAAATTCATTCACACGGCATAACGGAGTTACAAAGTCGCATATACCAGCGGTAAATGCACTCAAAAGAGTGTAGCCATCCCGGGTTTTGGATTATGCATTTGACTCCACCACTCTTAGTAAGAAGAGGGGCGGCCTCCTAGGTCAAAGAATCTCAAACCGCGGTCACGTCCACAAAAGAGACGTATTAAACATGGGGAGAAACTCCATGAACCGAACATGAATGAGAAACATTCGACGGACGTTACACCCTGAGTGAAAACACAACGGGTGCTGCCCCGTACAGGAGGAAAGGGGGAGGCACCCCATGCTAAAGTACAGGGACAGGTGACTAGTGAAGGGGGAAGCACACCCACCGACAATAGGGCAACAGAACAGTTAGATTCTACCATTTTGGGAAATAGTGGAGAGTCGAATAGGACAAAGAGTTTTCCACAAACTATATGAAAATATGAGAAGTCTTTTATAGATAAATGAGTGCTAATAGCGTATGCTTCATCTCAAATATTTCCCTTCCATATTGAATCAGATTCAAAACCAAAGATGATTGCAGAATGTAAGAATCGTCAATATTGTGATAAATGGAAGGAAGCAATCGAGAATGAACTAAACTCGCTTAATAAGAGGAAAGTCTTCGGACATATGGTCAAGACACCTCACGATGTTATTCATGTTGGACACAAGTGGGTGTTCATAAGAAAAATGAATGTACATAATGGAGTGGTAAGATCCAAAGCAGATTAGTAGCACAAGGGTTCATGCAGAGACCCGACATCGATTTCGATGAAACTTACTCTCCTGTAACGGATGGAACAACGTTTCGATACCTTATAGCTACGACAATAGGAATGAATTTGAAAGTAAAACTTATGGATGACGTGACTGCATATTTATATGGGTCACTAAATTCTGAAATCTTCATGAAGATTCCAAATGGACTAAAAGTCCTATGTATGAGCAAGAGCGAACATAGCAGCATGTATAGTGTCAAGTTGCAAAAGTCACTATATGGGTTGAAACAGTTAAGTCGTATGTGGCACAACCGACTAAGTAAATTTCTTTTTACAACAGGGATACATAAACAACGAAGCCTGTCCGTGCATGTTCATAAAGAAATCCAAGAATGGATTATGCATTATCTATGTGTGTGTATGTTGATGACTTGAATATAATCGAAAACATGGAAGACATTCTCGAAATGAGCTCATACTTAAAGACATAATTTGAGATAAAAGATTTGGGTGAAACCAAATATTGCCTCGGGTTGTAGATTAAAAATTTGTCTAGAGGCATATTTCTGCATCAGACCACCTACACCAAGAAAGCGTGGAGGGATTTTATCTTAATAAATCGCATCCACTGGGTACACCCATGATCATTAGGTCGCTAGAAGTGGAGAAATATTCATATGGACCTAGATGAGAGAATGGGGATATATTAGGGCCCCAAACCCCTTATTTAAGTGCTATTAGAGTATTGTTATTCCTTCCCAATTATATGAGGTTTGATATTGCATTTGTAATAAATTGTTTGGCAAGATATAGTTTTAACACTACGAAGAGGCATTGGAACGAAATTAAGGGAATCTTTGGCTACCTTGGGGTACAACTGATCTTAGACTATTTCATCCTACGGGTCAAGATATAAAGTTGAAGGGTTACTCAGACGCTGGCTATCTCTTTGATCCCCACAATGCTAAGTCACAGACTAGATACGTCTTTCTAATGGTTCTACAACTATCTCTTGGAGATTTGTAAAACAATCGATTGTTATCTGTGAAACAATCAATTGTTGCTATGTCAACTAATCATCTTGATATAATTACATCATATGAGACAACTCGAGAGTGCATATGACTTAGAAGACTAATTCATCATATTCAAGAGTCTTGTGGTGTAGAGATGGATAAAACTCTCACAGTCCTCCATGAGGATAATGCAACTTGCATTGCACAAATGAAGAATAGCTATGTAAAGACACATATGACAAAGCATAAACTCCATGAACATTTCTACTCATATGAGCAGCAAGAAAATGGGAATATAGAAATACATAAAATCCAATCAAGTGAGAATCTTGTAGATTTGTTTACTAAGGCCTTGTTAGAACCAAGTTTTGAGAAACTTGTGGCATCGGTATGAGAAGACACAAAGAGTCATTGTCTTTAGAGGGAGATATATGATCTTCGTATATGCCCATCATTGGATGAATAGATGTTGTACATTTTTTCTCTTGTTTGAGTTTTGTCCCAATGGGTTATCTCATTCGAAGGTTTTTAATGAGACAACATGTGCAATGGCAAAAACGCGAGCTATGTACTATTTTGTTCTTACCGCTTTTCCACTGGTTTTCGGAAGAAGTATTTAATGAGGGATGAGCCGACGTTGGCAAACTGTCCAAGGGAGAGTGTTGTGTATCGGCCCATTTCTGAGGCCTGATTATGTGTCGGCCCACAAGACTCATTAGTTATTTTAGTCTTGTATTGCTTATTCATACATAAAGGGAGACATCTTCCTATATAAAAGGATGCAGAGGATTCTTATTGTACATACAAGCCTACGGACAAATAGATCAATAAAGATAAAAGGTTAGGACTACATTCTTGTATTCTTATATGTTATCTGCTACCTGAGAGCTTCGTTCATGTGCAGCGCGATCTCGATTATACAACAAACACATCCATTGTGCTTTGTGCACGGAGAGAATAGTCTGGATAGACGAGGACTTGACGAAGTTCTGGGCCTTCGCCCAATTTTCTGAACAAAAACTTGCCACCACTTTGGAAGCATCCGCTGGGCTGGCATCATAAGATGGGCCGGAATCTCTATTATCTCTCCTTTTTGGATCGCCTTTTGTTCTGTTTGAATTGCAGGTTGCACTGCAAGTTCCGCAACAGTGCAACTTATCTTTCCTTTTCAATCTCCAGCACCCAGTCGATATACAAAACTTCTTCTAAACTTTGGTGAAACTTCGCTGGTTTCACGAAAATTTTGCGAGAAAATTTGGATGCATGCGTTCGTCTCCATGCCCTCGCGGCTATCCTCGTGGAATGGAGCAAAGCAGCTCGAAAGCCATGCATGCGAGAGTGCAGCCACTCACGCATGTGCGAAAAGCGCCCGACTGGATTGCAAAGTCGGCGCGCAACGTCCCCTCCGGCTGTAAAGGCGCCAAAGCTGCATGCACTGTCTGTAGTGTATGTAGCCGTGCAAGAATGTTTTTTTCGCTTTCCTTTCTGTACAAATCCTCTCCTGCATATACAGCAAGCTTGATACGTCTGAAGACATAGAGGACAAGCAAAAGCAGCTCTAAATTTGGTAGGAGGGATGTGAGATGTCATGGATTGGTGGTCCATGCAAGACACTTTCTCTTTTACTTTTCCTTAAAGTTTTTTTTTTACTTTCATTATGGTAGAAAAGGGCGAAAAAAGATTTGGGTTAAAAGAGGTGTTTTTAAGGCTTTATTTGATCCTATAGTATGGATTCTGAGACCAAAACTAAGGTCACCCAATGCATCCGCAGTGGGAATGTATTAAAAAAAATCATAATTTGGTAAGGACGAGTTAATAATATTGCAGTTGAAAGCTAAGACTGTTTGTGAATTTTCTGAGGACCAAAGGAAGGTAAATACGCTGCATCAAGATCAGCCAGTTTCTGCATCAGAAATAAAAATGAAATATCTGCCAATACGACGGTACAATGCATATGCACGCGCAGGCAAATTAGTATACTGTTCAAGTCTTCAGCGAACTCGAGTTACGGATTTCTTGCAAGACTTTGCCTCGATGTGTACGCTTCTCAAGAAGCCCTTTCATCTGTAGTGGTGCACCTTTTCTTCTCTTCTTATCCCCATCGCCCAAAAGGATGCTTCAAAATCTAGACAGCTATGGCTCTGAATTAACATGAAAACGCTTATTTGTACACTCGTTTTTGGGGTTTCTTGCTTGTACACTTGTTTATGCAATTCTTAGTCAAGACCTTGTGCAAACTTTGAGCACCATTGTTGAGAGAGATATAGGATGCTGAACTTATTGATATTTAGTCAATGCGTTGAATCATCTTTTGGTTTTACGTCTAACAAAGCCAAGAAAGTGAGTTGTGACTTGTGAGACACTGGCTAATACTGAATGTCCTGCAATTCGGTTGCAGATTTCATACGAAACTCGAAAAGCAAGCAGATTTTTTTGAAAAGAAAAGGTACTGCAGCCTGGCCAGTTGGCAACGTAAAACAAGCTGACATCTGACATTACAAAGATCAAAGTTATGTTCTTGTTTGTAGCGGGAAATTATTCTGCTGTGTAGTAGTATGTCAGATTGTCAGTAATCAGTTAGCTGATGATAGCCTTACAAGTTACTACCACTTACCAGTCAGTAGTCCACCTACAGTTAGTTGGTCACTTGAACCAGAAATTTGTGATGTGGCCACTCTCACCAGACCCTGCAGCAACCAGATTGAAAGGGATGGTCCCAGATCAGAGGAGGCAGGCAGCATGCAGATATGTTGCTTACTTGCATGTAGCTGCAGCCATCAGGAAATGGCTACTAGAAAATGAACAAAAATTGAAGTGGCAAAGTTAGGATTAAAGAAGCCCAGACATGTGATTAAAGGTGGCAATTGGCATGAGCAAGGCCCACTGCCCTCCCAGAGGCTGGAAACTGTCTTGTTTGTTTCCCCTTGTCTTTTGATAGATTCCTAGTGATCCTCTATTCTTTTGCCGGTAAAATAAAAGAGGGCATAAAGAAGAAAAGCAAAAAGGGAAATTAAAATAAAGATATTCCTAAAAAATAAAATAAAGATGAAAAGGTTAAATAAAAGGGCAGTATAAAGATTGGCTTTCCATTTAGACGGGAGTTTACATGGATCAAGTCTAGTTGCAATCCAATGGAGTAGCCACATCGCGAGGGAGCTCTGCAAAGCTGAAATTCCAATTGCATTTCCATGGGAGCAGTAGTAGTGTGCTTCACTGACCTGTGAAACTGTAGCAGGTGGTTAATTAACTAGACATTGCTCTGTGTAATTAATTACTCGTATAACTCGATCGAATCACAGGTTCATGATATGAAATATAGGATCGGCCGGTCGGTTGCTACTTCAAAGATTAGCACGTTTGCCAGCTCAACTCAGGTCAAATTACCCAAAACCTGACAAGGACGAGATGACCTAACATTTCCAAGGACGAGATGACCTAACATTTCCTGATCATTTGAATATTGTTACCCCATCCGCGAGGCTGGAGAGCACAACGACCAATTGAGATGGCAGCCCTATCCTCAGTCACGAGGATCAATAATAATTATACACATATATACACGATTTTCCTAAAAATACATATATGATAATGCCGCGCATTGCCGTCAACATTATCCAATGTACAACTGTGTAATACTTAAAGAAAAAAAGTTTAATACCCAACGACCGGCCTTGCAATCTAGTCAAATGACTTCTAGGCTGGTTCTTCCCATCTTCCTAAACCACGAGACTGAGAAAAAAAGTAAGAGAGAAATTTTACTGTACATTATTTGGTAAGTATATGATAATAGTATAAATTAAATGTAACTATTGATTTGTTAAGAGTATAATAGACTTTTCTTTATATTTTTTGTGAGAGTATTATAGATTTTTCCAACTATAGTTAAAAATATTACTCTTTCCACATGGACAATTATAATTCTACCTCTCAAGATTCTACTACGATACTAGTATAACTAAATCATAACTAATCGAACCGGATCAAACCATAATTAGAGCGGCACGCACCAAACCATGCTTAGCACACCGACTAGATCGATTAACTAGAAAACACTGAGCACACCGACAAGGGATTCATGGCCCGTCGTTGCTCGAACAAGATTAGGTCACCCAATGCATCCAGAAACATACTGCACTGAAAATCACAACCCATTAGTGTTTCTGAGTTTCAAAGTCCATTTTGCTGACATGTTTGCTTATTTAGCGGGGGAATATTCTCAGTCAAAAGGACAAGATATCGCAAGGAGAATAATCATTTTTTTAAAAAAATGAGTGCTTCTGTCCTTCATTTGACACCGTCTCAATGACGCAGCAGCTTCGCTAGCGATTTAAAAAAGAAACACTGCACTGGATAAAAGCATGCCATTTGTAAGTGGATAGGGACATAGGGTGGTTTTGTTTTTCGTATCGAATATAAATTGTCATATTTAGGGACTAAGAGCTGCTTGCTTACGTGCACAAAACTTTTGTTTGGGCATGCTTGGTGAAGTTATTCAAGCTTAAGCTAATCGTAATTGCAGTTGTACAAAAGTACAGACATGCATTGCAGGTAAACGTTTCCGTATTTCAAAAGAGAAGACTGTAAGATAAGCGAAAATTTACACATAAGCTTACTGTATTAGACAATGGAAAAATGTGTGCACATAAGCTAAGCTAATTGGCATTAGCGTTTAGCAGAGCTTCTAGTAATAAGAGTACCGAATATTGCAGGTAAACGTTTCCGTATTTCAAAAAGAAGACTGTAAGATAATCGAAAATTTACATAAGCTTACTGTATTAGACAATGGAAAAGTATGTGCACATAAGCTAAGCTAATTGGCATCAGCGTTTAGCAAAGCTTCTAGTAATAAGACCTCCCTTGTGAGTCTGAAACTGTGACAACTGATTTGTACTCTAGCCCTCAGATTAATTGTTCAAAGTCTATTTATGCTTAATTGCCTTGGTCGTAGACTCGTAGTCCAGGTTAGTGCAGGCTATCGCTGTTCTTTATTCCCGATCAATTGTCGCATTCTTCAAACATGGGCATATTAATGACTTGTAGTTGCTGCAATGGTAATTGGCTAGGTCGTAGTCCAAGTCAGTGGAATGGTTCCGACTTAAAAAAAAAGTAGGTGGGGTATGATAAGCCTGCAAAATGTGGGCGAAAAGGACATGACATTCAGAGCATTTCCCGTCCGGTTAGCACCTTGCTGAACATATTGAAACCTGATAAGTCCTCGAAAGACTTGCGTGTCTTTGTATTAAGATAGAAAATGTTGTACAACAATAAATACAGAGCCAGCGAAAGGAAAGGAAACAAGACATAAATGGACCGGAGGATGCTCCCTACGCAGCTCGAAGGCAAACTAGCTGAAGCTATTCTCCTGGTAAGAAATAATTCAACCCTCGATTGTTGGATTTAACATGGGCTAGGCCCAACTTTAATTCTAATTAATTCCTGAAAAATCCCAAAGGCCCATGTGCATGTGCTAAACCTTTTTAGTCCCATATGGAGAGTTAAAAAGGGAGTTACACCAATTTATAAGGTGGAACGTGGGAGTCCTCTTGTGGAATTGGAGAGAGCCAATACACGCGCGCGCTCGCTCGCCTCGCCTCGCCGAGCCGTGCGGTGCGGTGCGTGTGCGTGCGCGTCGCATACGCGCGGGGTCGGTGCGCGCGCGTTTTCTTTATCTATTCGAAAATCGAAACGCACCGACTCGCAATAAACGGCTGGCAGTAACAAATAATGGCTGGCAGTAACGGTTGTTGTTACTAGTGAGTAATGGCGACCGTTTCTGGCCTCTTGACTAGGCGGTAACGGCTGCTGTTACTAGTGAGTAATGGCGACCGTTTCTGGCCTCTTGACTAGACAGAAATGGTTGCGGTTACTAGTAAGTAATGGTGACTGTTTCTGGTCTGGTTGTTATATATAGCCATTATCTGGAACAGAGTGAGGTTCTCCATTCGACTCTCTGCTACGCCTACAACCGTACTACTACTTACCACTACGCCATGACAAACGACGATCTCACAAAGACTCCTGCTGTCGCTTCTTCTTCCACTACTGCTGCTCCTTCCACTGGATCTGGGTATGTCTATTTCATATGTATTGCTTGGTTAGTAATATTACTAGTTGTTACCTTGAACACTGTGATAGATATGCTAGTTTCTGTTCTTCTGGATATTAGTATGTCTATAGTGTTCTTGCTCGGGGAGCGTTCGCGCGACTGCTCGCTGCTTCCTCTCCATTCGACTCTCTGCTACGCCTACAACCGTACGACTACTACCACGACGTCCACTGCACGACTACTTACCACTACGCCATGACAAACGACGATCTCACAAAGACTCCTGCTGCCGCTTCTTCTTCCACTACTGCTGCTCCTTCCACTGGATCTCGGTATGTCTATTTCATATGTATTGCTTGGTTAGTAATATTACTAGTTGTTACCTTGAACACTGTGATAGATATGCTAGTTTCTGTTCTTCTAGATATTAGTATGTCTATAGTGTTCTTGCTCACTTGCTTTGTGAAAGTGGCTAGAATATTCATCATGTTTTATCTACTATATTTCGGATTAAAGTAATTGAAAAATGCTCTTATTCTCAACAATCCAAAACCTTATTGTAATAGGCATTTTTCATCAATCGCTTTATCTGCGCTTAAGCCCTCTCAATTCGATGGTGCGAATTATAAGAGGTGGCGCACCAAGATGGTGCTTTGGCTAACCGCCATGAACGTTTTCATGTGGCAAAGGCAGCTGAAGGAACACTTACTCTGAACAGAGCAAGCGTTCGAGGTGCGATAACCTTTTAAAGGTGCCGTGATCGCGTTCTTGGTGAGAAGTTAGTTGATGCATACATGGTGATTACAAATGGGAAAGATATGTGGGATGCACTCGAGGCCAAGTTTGGGGTTTCGGATGCAGACAGTGAACTGTATCTCATGGAGCAATACCATGACTATAGAATGGTTGATGACCGTTCTGTAGTTGAGCAGGCTCATGAGATACAATCCATGGCCAAAGAACTTGAGCATTTCAAGTGTGTGTTACCGGACAAGTTTGTCGCGGGAGGCATTATTGCCAAGCTTCCTCCTTCTTGGAGGAATTTTGCTACTTCTCTGAAACACAAGAGACAAGAGTTTTCTGTTGAAAATCTCATTGGGTCTCTTGATGTTGAAGAAAAGGCGAGGGCAAAAGATACACACACTAGAGGAAATGAGGGACATTCTAGTGCCAATATGGTGCAGAAAAAGAATGGCCAAACTCAAAAGTTCAAAGGCAAAAACAAGACTGCACAAACAACAAGCTTTAAAAAGAAGAAGAAGAACACAAAGGATGGTCTTTGCTTTGTGTGTGGCGAATCTGGTCATTGGGCCAAGGATTGCAGTCAACGCAAGGGTGTGAAGAATCAGCAAGGGCAGAATTCCAAGTCTGCCAATGTTGTTGTTGGTACTCATCGAGACAGAACTTGTGGTATGGTAATTTACCTCTCGCTTTTTCCGTATGTCAATCTACCGATTGGTGGATAGACACTGGTGCTAATATACACGTGTGTGTTGATATTTCATTGTTTTCTTCTTACCAGGTCACTCGGGATTCAGCCGTTCTAATGGGGAAAGGGTCACATGCCACTGTTCATGGTGTTGGCACGGTCGATCTGAAGTTTACTTCGGGAAAGATTGTGCAACTGAAGAACGTGCATCATGTGCCATCTATCAATAAGAATCTCGTGAGCAGATCTCTTCTGTGTAGAGATGGTTTTAGACTGGTATTTGAGTCCAATAAATTTGTAATGTCCAAATGTGGACAATTTGTTGGTAAAGGCTATGTGTGCGGAGGCTTGTTCCGCCTATCTCTTTCAGATTTGTGTAATAATGTTGTGAATCATATTTTCAGTGGTAATAAGACTACTATTTAGCATTCACGACTTTGTCACGTAAATTTTGGTTGCATGACGCGGTTAGCCAGTTTAGAGTTAATCCCGAAATTCACCCTTGCCAAAGGTTCTAAATGTCAAGTTTTTGTGCAATCAAAGCAGCCTCGTAAGCCTCACAAGGCCGCGGAGGTAAGAAACTTGGCACCATTAGAACTCATACATTCAGATCTGTGTGAGATGAATGGTGTGTTGACAAAATGTGGTAAGAGATATTTCATGACTTTGATTGATGATTCCACTAGGTTCTGCTATGTGTATCTTTTAAAAACTAAAGATGAAGCTTTTCACTACTTTAAAATCTATAAGGCAGAAGCTGAGAACCAACTTGAAAAGAAAATCAAAAGGGTTAGGTCTGATCGTGGCGGCGAGTACTTTTCTAATGAGTTCAATTTATTCTGTGAGGAACATGGTATAATCCATGAGATGACGCCTCCCTATTCACCCCAGTCAAATGGGGTTGCCGAAAGAAAGAACCGTACTCTAACTGATTTGGTTAACGCCATGTTAGACACATCGGGTCTTTCCAAGGCATGGTGGGGGGAGGCTATATTGACTTCATGTCATGTCCTAAATAGGGTTCCCACAAAGAATAAAGAGATAACTCCATTTGAACAATGGGAGAAGAAAAGACTATCACTTTCATACTTGCGCACTTGGGGTTGTTTGGCGAAAGTCAACGTGCCAATTTCCAAAAAGCGTAAGCTTGGACCAAAAACCGTGGATTGCGTCTTTTTAGGCTATGCTCACCATAGCGTTGGATATAGATTTCTAGTGGTGAAATCTGGAGTACCTGACGTGCATGTCGGTACAATTATGGAGTCCAGAGATGCTACATTCTTTGAGGATATTTTTCCGATGAAAGATATGCCTAGTTTATCTAGTCAGGAGCCTGATACAACTCTGAACTCGCCATTCCAATGGAATATTTTGAGCAAACCACGATCAAATTCTCGAGGAGGAAGACAATGAAACTCTGAGGAAGAGTAAAAGACAAAGGACTGCAAAGTCTTTTGGTTCTGATTTCATTGTATACCTTGTGGATGATACTCCAAGTACCATTTCTGAAGCATATGCTTCTCCAGATGCGGAATACTGGAAGGAAGCAGTCCGGAGTGAAATGGATTCTATTATCTCTAATGGAACTTGGGAGATCACTGAGCGTCCTTATGGTTGTAAACCTGTAGGATGTAAGTGGGTGTTCAAAAAGAAGCTTAGGCCTGATGGTACTATCGAGAAGTATAAGGCACGGCTTGTGGCCAAGGGTTATACCCAAAAGGAAGGCGAAGATTTCTTTGATACTTATTCACCTGTGGCTAGGTTGACCACTATTCGAGTACTACTATCTCTGGCGCCTCACACGGTCTCTCGTTCATCGATGGATGTTAAGACGGCTTTTCTAAATGGAGAGTTGGACGAGGAAATTTACATGGAACAACGGATGGATTTGTAGTAAATGGTCAAGAAGGAAAGGTGTGCAAGTTGTTGAAATCTTTGTATGGTCTTAAACAAGCACCTAGCGGTGGCATGAAAAATTCGACAGAACCTTAACATCTGCAGCTTTATTGTAAATGAAGTCGACAGATGTGTGTATTATCGCCATGGTGGGGCGAGGAGTCATTCTATGTCCGTATGTTGATGACATATCGATCTTTGGGACCAACCTTAATGTGATTAAGGAGGTCAAGGATTTCTTGTCTCGAATTTTGAGATGAAAGATCCGGGAGTAGCTGATGTTATCTTGAACATCAAGTCGTTGAGAGGTGATGATGGTGGGATTACATTGTTGCAATCTCATTATGTGGAAAAGGTTCTAAGTCGTTTTGGTTATAGCGATCGCAAACATTCTCCAACACCTTATGATCCTAGCGTGTTGCTTAGGAAGAATCGGAGAATAGCCGAGACCAATTGAGATATTCTCGGATAATTGGTTCACTTATGTATTTAGCTAGCGGTACAGTTCGACATCTCGTTTGTTGTGAGCAAACTAAGCGGCTTGTTTCTAATCCGAGATGATCATTGGCATGCTCTTGAAAGGGTAATGCGCTATCTAAAGGGTAATATGAGTTATGGCATTCACTATACCGGTACCCTAGGTACTAGAGGGTTATAGTGATTCAAACTAGATATCCGATGTCGATGAGATTAAGGCCACAAGTGGATATGTCTTCACACTTGGAGGTGGCGCTGTTTCATGGAAGTCTTGCAAGCAGACCATCTTAACGAGGTCAACAATGGAAGCAGAACTCACAGCATTAGATACTGCCACTGTTGAAGCCGAATGGCTTCGTGAGCTCTTGATGGATCTGCCGGTGGTTGATAAACCGTGCACGCTATTCGATGAATCGTGACAATCGATCGTGATCGTCAAGGTGAAGCAGTTCTAAGGATAATATGAAATCATCAAGACATATGTGAAGAGAAGACTGAAGTCTGTCAGGAAAATGAGAAACTCCGGAGTAATAGCTTTGGATTATATCCAAACAGCTAAGAATCTGGCAGATCCCTTCACAAAGGGTTTATCACGGAATGTGATAGACAATGCATCAAGGAGATGGGTTTGAGACCCATGTGAGTTATACCATAGTGGTAACCCATCCTATATGATCGGAGATCCGTGAAGTAGGATTAGCGAAACAAACTTTTGGTTAATCGGGAGGAGAGTACCTTTATAGACACACTCCATTGGAGATGCAATTCTCTCCTAAATCAGTATGGTAGGTTGATTTTATCTTAATGTGTTCTGTGGCTTATTTAAGCAAAGATGTCATCCTACTGAGCAGATCTTGAAAGAACACACCTATATGAGCCCGATTGCTAGTCACGCCTATGAGATAGGGTAATATCTAGGAAGCTCATGAATAGGCAGAGTATGACTTATATGCTCCAACCCGCGAGGATGCTGATGACCTAGTATCGCTTAAGGACTTAAGTGAAACTTATTCACACAAACCGCCAATTCAAGGCTTAGTCCATTGTGCGCTTGTGGATAAGTGTAGCTTTTGTTCTAGATGGATGTTCAACCTTAACTGGTCTCCATCAAACACCGATATATTAAAACAATACTTGTGGATCAAGGAATTTGACATGTGCCCTTGGGATCCGTGGGGATTGTTGGATTTAATATGGGCTAGGCCCAACTTTAATTCTAATTAATTCTGGAAAATCCCAAAGGCCCATGTGCATGTGCTAAACCTTTTAGTCCCATATGGAGAGTTAAAGGGAGTTACACCAATTTATAAGGTGGAATGTGGAGTCCTCTTGTGGAATTGGAGAGTCAATACACGCGCGCCGCTTCGCCTCGCCGAGCCGAGCCGCGCCGCGTCGCGCGTGCGCGTGTGCGTGCGTGTGCGTGCACGCACGCACACAAAGCGGTCGGTGCGTGCACGTTTTTCTTTATCTATTCGAAAATCAAACGCACCGACTCGCAATAAACTACCGCAATAATTGCGATATTTTCGGTCTTGCAATTAAAAGAACAAAGCACCGATTCAAATAATGGTCGCGAGAGCAGTTGTCGTTACTAGTGAGTAATGGCGACCGTTTCGCCTCTTGACTAGGCGAAGAGCTGCCGCCGTTACTAGTGAGTAATGGCGACCGCTTTCGCCTCTTGACTAGACGTAAATGGTTGCGGTTACTAGTAGGTAATGGTGATTGCTTCGTCCGTTGTTATATATAGCCATTATCCGGAAGCAGTGAGGTTCTCCAATTCTCTCCACGAAAGACACCACAGCTTCTTCGATTTTGTTCTTTGTCTCGCGATCTCCATCCGGCGAGGCGTGTACGATCGCACCGGAGAGCAGCCTCCGTAACCCTCGTCCTGAAGGCTTGCACGAGCAAGGGCGAATAAGGTTTTGGGAGCGTTCGCGCGATCGCCACGCTTCCTCTCCATTCGACTCTGCTACGCCTACAACCGTACGACTACTACCACGACGTCCACTGCACGACTACTTACCACTACGCCATGACAAACGACGATCTCACAAAGACTCCTGCTGCCGCTTCTTCTTCCACTACTGCTGCTCCTTCCACTGGATCTGGGTATGTCTATTTCATATCATATGTATTGCTTGGTTAGTAATATTACTAGTTGTTACCTTGAACATTGTGATAGATATGCTAGTTTCTGTTCTTCTGGATATTAGTATGTCTATAGTGTTCTTGCTCACTTGCTTTGTGAAAGTGGCTAGAATATTCATCATGTTTTATCTACTATATTTCTGGATTAAAGTAATTCGAAAAATGCTCTTATTCTCAACATCTTGCGCTTGCCTGCTGGCAGATGCCCAATGTTGGATACCGAGCTTTGAATACCCGAAACTCTCGTGTGTGTACCATACTAGTTATATGATCAGTAGCTAGTACACATATCCACAACTTTGGTATGCACATCCATACATAATATATATACAACATGAAATAAATATGGTACTTAACTTAAGCGATTATATCACAGTGTATGATACACTACCGACCGGCCAAATGAAATCACAAGTATCAGAAGTAGCGAATTAAACAGCAGGAGCATAACATGTATATAAACCAAAAGTCCAGTGGTATGCCCATCCAAATCCTTAGGCAACCGACAAGAAACAAGTCCTAGAAGGATCCGCCATCGAACCCTCCGGTACCGGGTGCAAAGAACACAACGTCTAGCATATACTCATCCTTTATCACTGAACAACAATTTAAGCAAGATTGAGTACATTGCGTACTCAGCAAGACTTGTAGTATATCACAAAAATTATTATATATGCATTGCTAACAAGAGATGAAGCTCTATGCTACAAGTTCTTTTCAACATTAAGCAAGTTTTATTTGCCACATCAATACATAGTAATTTGCAATTGAATTTAAAGAGCAGTTAAGTAAATAAAGAATCAACAAGTAGGTACTTGATAAAAAACAAATCGCAACACTGCTAGGCTATCATCAACATCTTACTTTCAGCCATAGATATGACACTTAATTTAAACAACATCCAAAATATCCATTCCAACATTTTTCGATAAGATTATTTTTGCAAAAATAGAGACTATACCCGATGTGACTGCACTAAGCCTGCTCATGATCGTGAGCACAATTATTTAAATATATTTACACTCTGTAGAGGTGTACAACTTTACCACAACATACGAATTCTCTAGTATGTTTGACATCCATCGATACCACCGCTCACTATCATTTGGTAAGCAGTCTAGAGTACGCATCAAAGCTTTTACATCACCTAGTCCTAACCTTACACTAGCCCGACGAATGAACACCCTCACTTCACCTGGGTACACCCCCGTTTCAGTGAAGCATTCACCATTGTGTCGGCAAACTTTGTTCCCAACGTCTCGGTGAAGAGAGCCCATTCGAATTTGCCTACCCGGTCATGTTCGCACTATAACGGCATACCAACATACAAGGCTAGTTTTAAGTGACTTAATTAGCTAAGACCGTCCCATACCGACAAATATGGTTGTACCCTTAGGCTTAGATTGGTGGCACCTGCGTTCGGTCCTTATTTAACCCGGGCGAGGATCTCTCCCTATCTACTTGTGAGATATACCTCTCACACTTCCCATAATATAATATAACTCGACCGTATCACAAATTAAGTTTTTTATTTTTATTTTTATACAAATAATAGAGGTAAACACCTCTGGACCATTATTTTAAAATCTTCCAAATTCATGTTCAACATTTCATCCATTTTCTAATTTTAGTAAATCTAGAGCCTGGCTAAGCATTTGTAAGATATTCATACTTGAAATACCAAATCGACATGATATATTTCCTAAACCATAACCTATTGGCTACAACAGTAGGGATATCAATATTTCAAGGAGGATCATGTATTGAATAGGAATATAACTATCGTTATCCCCAATTATAGCAATTTTAAGCAAACATAAACGCATGCATACTATATTTTGCAAAAAGAAGTACAATAATTAAAATAGTATGATCAACATGGTCAAAAAAGGTTATCGCCTTGCTCTGGTTGCTTTGAATATGAGGATGAAGGATCGTCGTAAATTTCGTTCAATGTATCGACATCTAATCAAAAGAGCCAACAACAAATTAATTATAGAAAATAAGCTCAACAGCAAAAAAAAAATCAAAATATTTTTTGTATATTCAGATAGAGGATGATTTTAGAAAAAAAAATCATTTGATTTGGAGTTAATATGCAAAAGTTATTGACATTTCAATTTACTTCGGTTATGAAATTCAAGAAATTACTAAAAGGGTGACGTCGAAAGCGTATTATCTGAGATTTACGCTTTCCAACAGGGAAAACATATTTTTCTCTGAGTTCTACTGAGGTTCACGCTTTCCAACAAAGAAAGTGTATTTTCTTCTGAACTGAAAGCGATTTTTCTCATTTTTTTTAGATTTTATTAACTTACATGTGGGCCTATTTGTCAGTAACTCATAGTTTTATTATCGAGAATTTTATTTATAAAATAGAGACGGTCCCACATGTCATAGACTCGCTATCTATTAATAAATAATTAAACCTATTTTTTATTTAATTTAATTGACGGCTAGGGTCCACATGTCAGTTTCTGGGGTTTTAAAACGTGTTTTTAAAACCAAGAATAGTACGTGGTCCCACATGTCAGTGGCACATATTCTAATTTCATTTTAAATTAGATTTCTGATAAACTTTTCGCCCGATCCCACACATCATACACTTATTAACCCTAACCTCAGTCACTTAGCGTTAATGAACTATTTATCGCATAGGCCCACTGGCGGAGAGAGAGAGGAAGGAAGTAGCAGAGCTGTGCGCATGGCCGAGTGCCATGACGAGCTTGCTGCCAGCGAACGACGTGATGAGCGGTGGAATGGAAAGAGGGAAGCAGGGCAAAGCTATGGGTGGTGGTGGTGGCGACAAGATGGCCGGAGGTGGCATTGTGGTGGCGAGGAGTGGCAGCTAGCTTTGGGTCTGCTGTGTACTTTGCGTAGGAAGCATCCGCTAGCCCAAAGGAGTGGCGTACTGGACTCAGCGAATCTAGGCGATGCTAATGGACCAGGCATGGGAACCTAGGGTCACCGAAGGCGAGATGGCGGTATGCAACTGCGGCAGCGCCATGGGTGGCTAAGGAGGAATGGGCGCTAGGGACTCGCCCGTGGCAAAATGATGCGCACATGAGGACTAGCGACTCACTACAACCGCGAGGGTGAAGAGGATGAGGAAGGGTTGAGGCAGCTTGTCGATGACGAGCGGCGGCGACGCGAAGGGGGTTCATGACGATGGCTCACCACAGCAGTGGAGAAGCTGGCTTTGAAGGAGTGTCGCGTTAGCTCACTGAGGTGCTAGAGATGGTATAGACGCAAGGCATCGGTCTGAGGCTTATCGGGCTTCGAAGGAGAACGGAAATGGCAGCGATGGTCGTGAGAGAGGAAGATGGCGGCGGTGCTTGGATTCTCGGCAAGTCTATCTGCATTGAGTGGGGGAAATGCATCAATATGGTATGGAGCACATGATGAAGCGGTGGACTTGAGCCCGAACTCACTAGAGCGATAGGAACGTGTTAGCGAGATCAGGTGCGTGCTGGAGTCGAGGACGAAAGCGGGCACGATCGTGCTACGAGACTCCAGAAGCTACATTGAGCAAAGTAGAGGAATGAATGATGAACGGGGATCAAGTTGATGCGAGTGTCGTGGGTGAGGAAGCTCACTAGAGTGGCGGAGCTGAGGAGGCGCGCTCACTGACTTCGGAGACGACACACGTGTTCCCACGAAACCGAGGAGCAATCAAGCTCAAGTTTGCGCGAAATGGAATGTGGGCGAGCTGAAGATAACAACGCGCGATATAGCGCATAAGTAGCTAGGACAAATGCACGATAAAAGTGGCGAGACGACAGTAGTTGCGCAAGAAACTCGTGGATAGCCTTAGGTCTCTCCGTCTGCGTGGGAAAATAGCGCGTCATTGGGGCAGATAGCATGGGCAAGAGTAGGCAGAGGTGATGTGGGTGGTTGAGGCGCGAAACTATGGGCGCCGGTCGCAAACGAGGGGCGAGCGGCGGAGCTGCGCTAGCGCGCTAGCTCACTAGCGAGAGCGAGAGGTGGAAGAAAGGTATTGACATGCGGGCTCGACATGTCAGCGGGAGGGGTTGGCGCGGGCTAGAGCGGGCGCGAGCGATATGGGCCGCGACAGTTATGGCCCAACGACGAGCGGGAATTTAAAAAATGGCTTTTGAATTTTTAAAACTGGCCGAATGTTTGCCAAATTTTTGTGCCTAGAAAACAGAGTCCAAAATTCAGGAAAATGTTTGCGAGGGCTCCAGACATAGTATGGTTTCTTGTGTAAATTTTTTAGGATTTTATCTCTCCTGTGATTTTTTCAAAAATTCTTACAAGTTGTTGTTTGTATGAAATTTCACTATTTGATTTATACAAAAGGTCAAAAATCATGCTAAAATAATTTTTCATACAAAAGCATGCTAAAAATATATATTCTCCCACCTATTTTCATTATACTTTCCCAAAATTACGATTTTTGGGGTGTTACACCCAACTCCTGCGACAGCTTTGCTACAACTCCAGGCAGATCCGCGAATTTGTTTTCGAAGACACGGGCATTCCGCTCCTTCCATATAGCCCAGATCGCTAGAATGACGATGGAACCTAGCCCTCCGCGGTGCTCCTTGGGGACATGCTTCCTAACACGCATCCACCCGTCGTAGAGACAAGAATCATGTCGCGGCGCAGCACGTCCCAGCCCCAATTTGCAAAGGATACACATCCATAATTGCCGCACCCACAAACAGCCCAGAAAAGGTGTTGTACGCTCTCTTAGACCAGGGAGCGGAATTTGCAGTTGCCGTGATTAACCAATCCTCTCCGCTGCAGACGATCTGCCGTCCAGTATCGGTTTTGAAGTGCTAGCTTGATAGAATTTACATTTGAGAGGTGCCTAAGCTTTCCAATACTCAATGTACTGTCAAGATGAGTCAGGTTTTTGTCAAACCATAGCTCAGAGCCCGGCCTTCTAGTCGCAGGTAGATTAGAAAATGCAGTACTAACAAACTCTTAATTCATCCAGAATTGAAGATTCAGAAGATAACGTAGTAAAAACGAAAGCCTTTCGATTTGCCGACGCATTGGAGCTCTTCTTTCTTGTCCCAAATGTCAAAAAGGATGTGAATAAAAGTAACGACGGCCCGCACACGCACAGCCAGGCTTCACATAAAAAAAAAGGATGTGCATGATCTTTCACAAATCAAGCTCTATCAGCCGCCATGCAGCTAGCACACAGAGAAAATATCAAAATAGTATCGTCAGAGAGAATTCATACACGGGAGAATATCCGGACCGACGTAGCTGTCTATCCTCCTGGACGCCACGCCGGACGGGGGAGAACAAGACCAAATTTACCGCCACGGTCGGAAAATCAAAATATTCTCCGCGCTTGGAGAATTAACGAGGGTTTACTCGGATTTTAATTGTCTGATTAATTACAACGTCTCCGATAATGTAACGGCGACGAAGACAAACCACGCATTCGGAGCTAGCACTTTGCGACTAATTCATCTCGCTCATCTGTTAATACCAGTAAACAAAATTAAACCAATGGAGTAGCACAGACATTGATCGTCGTACACTGCAACAAAAGAGATAAATTGAACAAAATTTGATCGGGCGCACACATTGCTGGATGCTTCTGAATTTTGATTACCACGTCTCTGATAAAGTAACGGCGACCAAGACAAAGCAGTCCACAATTCAACATCTCTGACCACGCATTCGGAACTAGCACTTTGCGACCAATTCATCTCGCTCATCTGCTAATACCAGTTAAATCAAATGCTAATACTAGTTAAATCAAATTAAACCAATGGAGTAGCACAGACATTGATCAGGACGTACACTGCAACAAAAGGGACAAATTGAACAAAATTTGATCGGGCACACGCATTGCTGGATGCTTCTGAATTCTGATCCTAAGGCTAAGTCCTCATTGGTATGTACACGTCAGATTTTTCCCGGCACGGTCTCTGAAACTCTGGAGCAAGAAACACGGCGGCCGTGTCAGTGTCAGGCGCGCTAGCTCACATGACGGAGCAGGCGTTGGGGTTCTCGTCGCTGAACAGCTGCGGCGCCGGCGCCATGTCGAAGCTGTACGGATACGGCGGGTACGGCTGGTGGTTGGGGTTGGCGTTGGCGTTGGGGTGGTGGGGGTAGTCGGTGCCGCCGTTGGGATTGGCATGCGCCGCGCCGTCGGCATTGCCGCCGTAGTAGTGGTAGTAGCTGGCGGGGGGGCCCTGCGGGTACGGGACGTAGCCGTATGGCGACACGTGGTACGTGCTCGCCTCGGCCGGCCGAGGGGCCATGGACGCGGCAGCGGCCGCCTTGGACGGGCCCGCCGCCTCGATGCCTTTGCTGGTGCCCTTCTTGTCGTCGCCGCCCGCGGCCGCCGCGTCTTTCTTCTTGTCGCCGTCGCCGCCTTTGTCCTTCTTGACGTCTTTCTTCTCGTCGCCGCCGTCTTTTTTGCCGGGCGCCACAGCCTCCACGGTGCGGTTGAGCTTCTCCTTGAGGTAAACCAGCATGGCGGCGACGTCCATCGTGCCCGTGACCCTCACCTCATCCTCGGCGTTGCTGTCCAGTACCACATCCTTCACACCTGGAGGCCACACAGCAAACAAAAAAGGCGTCAATTTTGAAGCCGACAGACAGAATTAACAGCAGAACAGATACCAATTCGACACGGGGGGATACTACCTTTGATCTTGTAGATGCGTCGCCTGATGCGGTCGGCGCAGCCGTCGCAGTGGAGGCGAATCTTGAGCACCACCGTCTCCTGCGGGACACAACAACCAAGGCCATAATCAGAGACAATTTTAGCAGCAGGTCAGAAGAGTGGTTGGGAGCAGAGGAGCGTATTGCGTGGGTGGGATGGCCTCTTGTTGCGTACCGACCTCTTTGGGTTTCTTCTCCTCGGGCGGTTGCTTCTGCTCCTTCTCCTTCTCCTTGGGCTGGGCGTCCTTGTCCCCCTTCTTCTCGCCGGCGCCGTCCTTCTTATTCTCTCCGCCGCCGCCCTTGTCGGCCTTTGACTCGGCGGCGGCCTTCTTGGGGCCGCCGCTGCCGGCGGAGACGATCTCGACGGTCTTCTTGGTCTTGGCCTCGATCCGCGCCTTGAGCGCGGCCGCGTCGGCCGTCCCCGCCACGACGATCCTGTTCGCCGCCGCGTCCGCCACGACCGACTCCACCCCTGCGTCAGAACCAGCGAATCAGCCACCAAATCAAAGCCAAAATGTGTTCCCGAAAGAAAGAATCGTCCGAAGGAATGCGTACCAGGCATGTGCTTGATGGACTTCTTGACCTTCTGCGCGCAGCCGTCGCAATGCAACACCATCCTGAGGACGACCGGCTGCGGCAGCTCGGCGTCCCCGCCCTTGTGAGCCTTCTCCTCCCCCATGGACGGAGTGGACGAGACTGGTCTGGGTTCTGGATTCTTCCTCTCCGCACGTGTTGGTGGGCGTGAGCGTGTGTGTCCTGTGGATGGGTCTCTGCTGAGGGTTTGACGAAGGGAGGAAATGGCAATGGGGGTGGGCTAAATAGGACGAGGTGGAAGCGGAGGAGAGAGAGAGAAACATCCGATTATTCCCGCGTGCTGCGGTGGGGCCAGGTTGTCAGGCAGTGCTGATCCACATCAGCGTCAGAGTCAAACTACTAGTACTCGAAGTTTCTCCTGCCCGGTCGCAGACGCCGGTAAATTCCTGCCAGCCTGCAGTGCCGCTGCTGCGTGCGGCTGAGTGCTGTTTACGGTCACCTCGGACGTCAAAAGTGGCGTCAGCGCGTAGATTTTGTTACTGCTGCACCGTAGCACTGCGGTTGCTGCTGCGAGGATTAGCACTTACCTACTGAAGCAATACGAGCACCGCTATTATTACCTTCAATAGTAATAAATGTTTTTTTTTTCTCTCGCGAGGAACGGAGGAAGCAATAAATGGATTTATGAACGTTACTGTTACCGTTGTCACTGGGAAATTGGGAGTGGCTCGATTGGGCAGGTACCACGTAACGCACCGTCACCGCTGACAGCGGCGCGCCGCCCGTCCTGTACGTGCAGGAGCGAGCGAATGAATCACCAAGATCTTCGCACAGCTCATGAGCCGTTTTGGGTTCTGCGGCACGGGAAGAAATGGCGAGAATTCGGCTTGTGCAGTGATTTTCCCTTTGCTGCCTGCATGTATCCATCCATCCATCCGAGTGTACGCTCCCATGATTTACGAGTCCAGTGTTACAGATTTTAAATAAACTATACTATAAATAATTATTAAAATATTTTATACATGTGTATATATATTTATACATAAAAGATCCTACAAAATCAAAAGAGGCAGATAAGACATACTCTGCCCCACCGCAAGTGTCTCGTGGTGGAAAAGGAAAAAGGGCTAGAAGCCTCTCCAACGAAAGGTGAAAACTATACTATAAATAATTATTAAAATATTTTATACATGTGTATATATATTTATACATAAAAGATCCTACAAAATCAAAAGAGGCAGATAAGACATACTCTGCCCCACCGCAAGTGTCTCGTGGTGGAAAAGGAAAAAGGGCTAGAAGCCTCTCCAACGAAAGGTGAAAACAACCGTAGTTTCCTACGATGTTTGCTGCTGATTTCGCTTTCGTTTTCTATAACTAACCCTCACGTACGGCGATGGCGTCGAAGAAATGATGTGTATGATGACGAATTGCGACTTCTGGAGGGAGATGACGTGTCGAGGTCAGGTGGGCTCTGCTTTACCAGGCGGCTCCCTTCCTGGAATTGGGGCGGAAGGGAAGCCGCGCCTGCTCTGAACACAGGCCCACGTGGCTGCGGGCCACACCCAGACAAGTTAAGTAACAACTATTCCGGGCCCATCTGTCATGGCCTCCCCTCTGCTCTTCTCACGTGCTCTACTTCTACCTCAGCTTCTCGAATGTTATAGAACTCGCTGTATGAGCCGATGGGCCTGCGTAAGGTCCGGATGAGGAAGATGGGCTACTGGGTTGCCGGGCTGGAATTGTGCCACTTGCGCCAATATGACCCCCTTTCTGTATTTTCTCCTGGGCACATTTGAATCGTGTTGGTAGAGGCCAGATGGACCCCATGATTCCTCTCCAAAAACGACCTGTTCCAGCACACTGCACTGCCGATGCATACTTGGCGCAAGCTCCCGTTAAAATAGAAGAATGTGAAAATATTCTATTTAGAGCTTATTCGGATATCTTGTGATACGACTTAATCCATTCGAATTGACTCAAAATTTGAACTAAAGTCATTTCTAATTCAAAGGATCGGTTCTATTCTCTCGTTTATTTGAAAAAGTAGCATGGTTATTAATGTCCTATAAAAGAAAAAAAATGTTTATTCCCATGTCAATTCAGGTATTTACACCTTCCACCAGAATACTATATGGAGTTGACCGTATCTCTCCTCTGTGTTACTAAGATCCAAGCTCCAAAATCTCGTATGAAAATCAAATCTAAGTTCAGACTCGGGTTCTCTTCGATATCTCCACGAGCCCCTCTCCTTTCGGGCGAGTTCGGCTGGAGCACGGCTGCTGCACCGCCGCATCCCGAACCGCCAAAATTTCATAAAAACCCAACGACAACGACTAAAATAAAAAGACGAAACAAACGGAAAGGGTGAGGGGGGAACAGAGAGGAGAGACCGAGAGAAACTCGTCTTCGGGTCTCTCCCCGCTCTCGCGACAATTTCTTTCTCCCTCCATTTTGCTTCCCCTTTGTCTTTTTAGGGTTTCAACGCTCCGGCTCCTCCCTAATTCCGCCCCCCCGATTCGCGCGATCTCCACCGCCATGGTCTCCGGCGTCGCCCACCGCCCGGACGAGGACGGCGGCCACGGCGCATCGAGCTTCCCGCGCCCGCCGCAGCCGGCCGGCGCGCGGTCGTCACTTGGCACGCCGCCGCCATCAGGCGGCGCGCAATCCGCCTCCACTAGCGGCGGGAGCGCTGGCTCCCCGTCCAGCCGGAGCGAGCAGCATGGACCCGCCGCCGCCGGCAAGGGGGTGGTCCCCGTGGCGGCGGCCTCCACGCCCGCCAGCGAGAGCACCTTCGTCCGCCTCAACAACCTCGATATCCACGGCGACGACGCGCCTTCGTCGAAGGCTCCCGCGAGGTTTGTGAATTCGCCTTGCTTGGCTTGCCAGTTTCGCCATCTGTCTGCTGTTGCGTGTGTTGCTTTTGGAGATTGGAAACAGGATCGGGTCACGTGAATGCTGGTCCGGAATTTGTATTTGCTTGTTTTTGGAATTGTGGTGCGGTTTGGTCAGTTTGTGGACACGTGGTTGTGTTGGAGCACGCACTATGACTGTGTGTTGTTCATGAAAAAAGATGTTCTGTAGGTGCACAGATGATTTTGTTCAAAGCTGTTCGTTCTATTGTGATTAGTTGCTGTTGTTTGGACTGCAGCATGCTTAGTGAAGCGTATTTTGTTGTCACTTTTCTGTGCAAGTGCACTGTGCAAGTATGATTTTTCTCGGTGGATGTTTTTAGGATTACGTCTTGTAGGTTGGCCTTGCTGAAAGTTACGTCTTAGATCTAGTCCTTATTTTGTAGACTGATAAAGTTAAAGCATTCAGTCATATGACTTTTGTTCTTCCATAGAATCCTAGACTGTAGAACACTGCACCTTAAGTTAATGTGCTATTTTGCTACTCTGTTCAGTGGATTTATGTATGATGATTGCTGCTTGTAGTTAGGCTATGTAGGGTTTCTGCGGATACTGCATATATCTTTTTTATTTACTTCAAATCATCAAAGAGTGGAAACTGTTGCCTGCCGCTTCATAGTTCATAGCATACTTGTAGATGTAATGATGTATTAAGAATGTGGAAGTACATCATAGTTGATGTTTCTATTTCTAAGTATCCTTTATGCATCCTTCCCTTAGTTGCTATCTAGTGGTTTAGTGCACTCGTAATAAGTAATTTCTAAAAACTGCAGCAAGAAGAAAAAGCGAGGAGCACGAGCAGTTGGTCCTGATAAAGGTGGCCGGGGGTTGCGCCAGTTCAGTATGAAAGGTCAGTTGAATAGTTTTCTTTCCTTATTAGTACTTTTAACTGAAGGTCATGTTCACATTTATAATTATCCATAAGCAGCAGTGCAGCACAATGCAAATACAAAGATCCCTTATATTATTCATTTTGATATTCATTCTAGGGGCTATGTTCAGTAAATAACGGTACACTGACTATGACTGCTAACATCATAGATGTCATGACTCATGATGTGTTTCATTTATTCTTTTGCAGTTTGTGAGAAAGTTGAAAGTAAAGGGAGAACAACATACAATGAGGTTAGTGATTTATCATTTCTATCAACTTATATTTTCTTGTTGCGATGTCATCATGTCTGTAGGTCGCAATCGCATCGCTTTTACTTTTTCTGAACCAAAAACAGCAAATTTAGATCATGATCGTTGCATACACGAATTCCCTGCTTTCTTTTCATGTGTCTTCCCTAAGTTCCCTTTGCTCTATCTTTGAAGATTCAATCAATTATTCAAAAGGAAGTAACGCTATGTACACTGTAAAGCCTAATACTCTAGTAAGCTAGTAGAATTATCTATACAGTACAGGGCAGAACTAGCCATTAACCATTAAGCCAGCTTGTTCATGTGGTCCACCTGGTTTCATCCATGCAGTCCTGTATAGCTGTATCAGTTTTGTTTTGTGATTGTGAATTTTAGTTGTTTTCATTCTTCTACTAATTTTAATCAAGCCCGCATATTTAGCATCATGATTTGGGAGCATAAAATTGGAAACTCACTTGCATAGTTGCATGTCATATGTAACACCACCATTTGATCACCTTGCTCAGATCTTATTGTGATGAAGCTGTTAATATGTGACATCCATCACATTGATCATTGTAATCCCTATCACACTCTTTTACTGCTACGCTTTAAACTAACACCCTGCCTTTCAATATATGCATGCTGGTACATTGTCAAAACTATCCTATTTCGGTTCTGTGCCAAAAATGATATTTAATTTTGTTTTTGTATTGGTTGATGAAATTTCCAAACGGGCCTTATTGGTGACACTAAAATTTCAAAGTTCATACATTTGGCCTATCTTTGTCAGGTGGCAGATGAACTTGTCGCTGAGTTTGCAGATCCCAATAATAGCATTGAATCACCAGATCCTGATAATCCCAATGCAGTTAAGAAATATGACTTCCCCTTTGCACTAATTGCTTTTTTAATCGGATATTATGTGCTCATTGTATGTTAAAATGCAGCAACAATATGATGAGAAAAATATACGAAGAAGGGTTTATGACGCGTTGAATGTTTTGATGGCTATGGACATTATATCTAAAGATAAAAAGGAAATACAGTGGAAGGGCTTGCCTCGGACCACTATAAATGATATTGAAGAATTGCAGGTTTTCTCTTCTTTTCCCTATGCTTATCGGCATATGATATAATTTTGGTAGTTTTATTCATCAGTTTGTTCTCTTTTTACAGACTGAGCTCGTGGGACTGAAAGGTAGGATTGAAAAGAAAAGTGCTTATTTGCAGGAGCTACAAGACCAAGTAAGGATATGACCTCACCTGCTTTTCTTGGATATGACAAATGAAATCTATGAAATGATTCGTGTACTTGTTACAGCTAATAGGATAGTAGTATTCAAATAAGTAGCTTTGGTGGTATAAAAAAGCATCATAATTAAAAAAACCCTCTGCTCCCTCTCCCCGTCGCCCTCCTCTGCTCCCTTGGCTGCGTGGTGTGTGCGGCTGTGTGTGGGTGGGTGGGGTGTGGTGTGATGTGTGTGCGGGGCTGTGTGGTGTTGTGTGTGTGAGTGTGTGTGCTGGCTGTGTTTGTGTGCTGTGTGTGTGCTGGTTGGGTGTGTGTTGTGCTGTGTATATTATATAAACAGTACCTGTCGACTAGTCGACGACTAGTCGGCCGACTAGTCGACTAGTTGACAAGTCGGTCCCTGGAGAGTAGTGTCGACTTACCGACTTAATAACCTTGGTTGGTGTACCATTGTGTCTCATTATACATACATTGTTGTCCAGGCCATTACAGCAAAGTTTTGCTTGCACTTTCTTCACTGACTCAGTACCCTGTTCACACAATCATGAAGTATGCTGCAAAATAAATACTTGACATTTTATAATAAGAGGAGGATCTTCTCGATCTTCTAGCAATGGCTTGTGTGCATGCACATGTTCCAACATTTTTGTATTCAGTTGCAGATTAGCATTCTGCACATGTATTTCTCTTTTATGTGTTACCTTTTTTGTGATACTTCATGCTACTAAAAAGCTAAAATTTCGCTCGTGTTATGATCTGTGCTGCTTTAGATTAAGAAATAAGGATCCCTATTTCACATGTAGGCATGTAGCTATCACCAGGGTTCTATAAACTGGAGCCTGGTTGGTTCCTGGCCCTGCTAACCTATTTTCTGGAAGTCAGCAGCTCCCAGAGTCTACCGGAAAACTGTGACTATCTGTATCGTTCTAAATAGTTACAAATTGTTTGGAATTGGCCATGAATTAGAGTAACTTGTTAGTAACTCAGTGGTAAAACTGTAAATCCCTCCCTTGGCTGGTTTGACCATAAGTTGGCAGGAAGCAACTAATTCCTACTTCCCACCAGTTTTGTAAAACCTGGTTGCGACAGGCCCACAGTAAGTATGAGTAGAACAAAGGGCTGTTGCCTGTTGCTTATGGTTCAATGTTGGAATTGAAAATGTCCCCAAGGATTGTTGTTCTAGACTGAGGTTGATCATTCTTACATCCAACATTTCCTTTATTCTTGTCCAATTTCGATTCACATAATTATGGATGTTTCTGGCATATTAAGTATGTAGGTATGCAAAACTTGATACAGCGAAATGAGCAGCTGTATGGTTCAGAAAATGCTCCTTCGGGTGGCGTGGCCTTGCCATTTATCCTGGTCCAGGTGAATAATGTTTAAATTCTCTGTCCTTTGTTCTCTTGTGTTTGCAATGCTTGCCTTCTGTACACAATGTAGGGCTAAATGACATGTAATTATTTATTTTTCTTCTATCATGCAGACACGCCCTCATGCAACTGTAGAAGTTGAGATATCAGAAGATATGCAACTGGTGCATCTTGACTTTAATAGGTAAGATAAGAATTCTGTTATTTTCTTCCCTCCGGACACAGACCTTTCCAATTTATCTAGCAAGACATGCCTTGTCTTTTTCTTTCGCTTTTGTCGTGATATGATTGTCAAAGTTCCTCATTTTGAAGGGCAGGCCTCTTATTGCATTTAAATTCTGGGAACATATCTACTTGGAAGTTGGAACTACCCTTAAAATAGTATAATAGGAACTCAAATCTCAGCCGCTAGTTTGAATTTGGATGGTATAGATCATGGTGGGTGTCCATATCACTAGAAGGTGTAAGGGTACAAGTGAAAAGTGGAACAGTTTAGGGGGTTCTTTTGATAAGTGTGGTTAGCTTTTATTGATTGATCTAAGTCTCTAGATTCAATCCAATGACTCGTTTGGCGTTCTCATTATCCTAATTCTTAAGACTACTTCGTTTATTTGTGCAATGTTGAAACATCATTTCCACTGTTGTTGAGCTTGAAAGTTGTTTTGCTTTGCCAGATTGGTTATTTTCTCAATCTGTATAATAGCTTTGGTGATACACTGAAAGAGAAACTGGAATAGGTTCTAATTCTAACCCAGAAGGTGCTACCAAAACAATTTTGAGTTTGGACCTGATGCCAACTAATATTGATACACAGCATGTTTGGCCTCACAATATAAAATGTACATTTGCCCTCGTCACTAATCCCTACTGGCTATGATGCACCGACGCGATAGTGGTGCGGTGGTACGGATCTGGCGATACCCCATTTCTCCAAAAAAAGCGATACGGCGATACGGATGTGTGTGTGTATATATATATATTAAAAATAGTAAAAATCTAAAATACGATACTTGATAAGTTTCAGTCAAGGCCTCAAGGGTTTACCTACTAGTTCATCTGCAAGAACTACTACTGTACTAGCAAGTCGTACTGCCACTGCAACTAGTTCATCTGCCAATCATGAGAACTACTGCTGCTAGTTCATCACTTCATCTGCAAGAACTACTACTCTACTAGCAAGTAGCAAGTCGTACTGCAACTAGCAACTACCAGTTCATCTGTAAGACTGTAATCATAAGATCCCCTAATGGAGCTCTGTCAATTCCCAGTTCATCTATAGACTATAGTCAATTCCCAGTAGCAAGTCGCATCTACAGCCTGGCTACTGCTACTGCCTAATTGAAAATCCCCTAATCTGGAACAAGATCTGAGAATCAGAGAAGTAGAAAAAAGAGAAGGGAGCTGACCTGCTGCCTAGATGCCGCCGGCCGCCGGATGCAGAGGAGGGAGCGCAGAGGATGGATGCCGCCGGCCGCTGGATGCAGAGGAGGGAGCACCGCAGGCCACCGGCCGCTGGTTGCCGGGAAGCGCAAGGAGGAGCTCGGGACTGGAGGCGCACGGAGGAGCTCGGGACTGGAGGCGGCGAGGCGCACGGGGCTGGAAGCGCTCGGGAGGGAGGCGATCGGGACTGGAGGCGCACGGAGGAGCTCGGGACCGGAGGCAGCGAGGCGCTCGAGATCGGAGGCGGCGAGGTGCACGGGTCTGGAGGCGCTCGGGAGGGAGGCGCAGGGCAGGGGCAGGGTTAGTAACACTCAGTGATGGGCTGGGTTGGGTTGGGAGTCTGGGAGCAGTACTTTTTTTCTTTTCTTTTGGGCTGAAATCACATTTGGGCTGTATCGGCGTATCCTGGAGTATCGGGTAATAATTTTCTCTTTTTTTAAAAGGAAATCATTTTCGATACTTCCCGATACGTATCGGGGCCGTATCGGGCCGTACCTGTACCCGATACGTATCGGGATACTGGTACTTGGCCTGGGAACCATATCGGAGTATCAGAGCCTACTGGACAGATGAGAAGATCTTATGTGATTTCCAATTTTATCTGAGAAAAGAAAGAATGAAAGTTATCCAAATCTTAATTTAATGAGTTCTGTTGAAAGAAAACGATTCAGTATGAATGTATTCTGCTTAGCTGGTTCTTAGATCAACATATGGTCTCGGATGATTATTTTTTTTTGATTTGTACGTTTCTGAAACTGCAGCACTCCATTTGAGTTGCATGATGACGCGTATGTACTGAAAGCAATGGGCTCCAGTGGAAAAGAACAGGATGACGGTACTCAAGAGCCAAGTTCAAATGGAGGTGAGAGCTCAAGCATGCCAAATATTTATCGGCATCTGGTACAGCAACCTGCAAGGGTAAATAATGGTACAACTAGATTACCGAGCTCACCCCCTATTCCAGGAATACTGAAAGGGCGCGTGAAGCATGAGCATTAGCGCTAGGGCGTTTGTTTATTGTCATTGTTGTTGAGTTTATTATTATTTTTCCCTCTTTATGTAAAGTGCCTGTAAATTATTGGGCAAAGGGGAAAGTAGCTTGATCTGATTTAGCTCTGCACTAGATTGGTAGAATGACGGGTGCCCTGACCTATAGTACTCCCTGAGTAACTTCTAACCGGCTTTAAATCTGTTCCTTTTTACGGTTGAGAAAAGCGTCTTGACGTGATGTAACTGTGCAGAGCATTGTAAAATAGTTAGCATTCGATTTGGATGAAATTTCAGCAGTTTGCATGCTTGATTCTAGGCATAAGCATTTCTATTGCAGTATTTGCCTTTGGTTCTATGGTGTGCTTTTCTTTCTAGCTTTCATGGGATTTTTGCTTACATTAGTTTGACAGCGAAATGCTTGTTGTGCTAAAAGATTTACATCAGTAATATGCAGTTCTGAAACAAATGGAGAGCCGTTTTACGGTGATAATTAGGAGCAGAAGTAACAGCAGTAGAAGCTGAAAGCACTAGTGATTTATGAATGCGAGCCATTTACACGTGCAACACTGGGAACAGCAACCATAACATTGGTCCTATTAATAAACCCTAGAAGGAAATCGAAACAGCGACATTCGTGTCCTGCTGCTACACCTGTAAACGTCGCCATGCCGAGAAGAGCTCGGAACATGAAAGAAAGCCAGCCTCCTATTATTACACCTTGAAGGAGACAACCGTCCGCGCATGCGTGCCCTCGCCGCTCCGCGCGGAGGCTTCCCCCGTTGACCACCTCGGCATGCACGCTGTATTAAGCACGGCCCAAACGAGTCCCAGCATCGCAAGGACCCCTTGCATGCACGTACCATCCATGGATTCCCGCCTCGTCTTCGTCCTCGGCCTCCTCGCCGCCGCCGCCGCCGCCGCCGCGCGCCGCTGGCCTCCGCGCAGCTCGCCCCGGGTTCTACCGCGCGTCGTGCCCGGACGCCGAGAAGGTCGTCTTCAGCGTCATCGAGAGGAAGTTCAAGGAGGACCCCGGCACAGCCCCCGGCCTCCTCCGCCTCCTCTTCCACGACTGCTTCGCGAATGTACGTAATGACCGACCCACGCGCGCGTTTGGTGGTGGCGATTGATGCGCGTGACGTGCTTAGAATCGTTCAATGAAATGCTGTCTCGATCGTGTCAGGGTTGTGATGGATCGATCTTGATCGACCCGCTTTCGAACCAAAGCGCGGAGAAGGAGGCGGGCCCGAACATCTCCGTCCGCGGGTACGAAATCATCGACGAGATCAAGAAGGAGCTGGAGAAGCGGTGCCCGAACGTGGTGTCGTGCGCGGACATCCTCGCGCTCAGCGCCCGCGACGGGGTGCGGCTCGCCGGTGGCCCCGCCTACGAGGTGACCACGGGCCGGCGCGACTCGCTCGTGTCCAACCGCGAGGACGGTGACAACCTTCCGGGCCCCGACATCGCCGTGCCCAAGCTCATGTCGGAATTCTCCTCCAAGGGCTTCAGCACCGAGGAGATGATCGTGCTCCTCGCCGGGGGCCACACCATCGGCACCGTTAAGTGCTTCTTCATCGAGACCGACGCCGCGCCCATCGACCCGGAGTACAAGGGCAACATCAGCAGGCTGTGCGAGGGCAAGAACCGGGACGAGGGCTCCGTCAGCATGGACCCGATCACGCCCAACCTCGTGGACGCCAACTACTTCGGCCTCGTCCTGGCCAAGAAGATGCCGCTCACCATCGACCGGCTGGTGGGGCTGGACCCGAGGACGATGCCGATAATCAAGGCCATGTCGACCAAGCCCGCCGACTTCATCCCCATGTTCGCCAAGGCCATGGAGAAACTGAGCGCCCTTAAAGTTATCACAGGCAAGGACGGGGAGATCAGGAGGTCGTGCTCCGAGTTCAACAACCCGCAGCTCAACGACGGCCCGTCGGTGATACGGATCAGCTCGCTACTCCCCGGCGACATTCAGGACTTCTCGGCTGGCGCCGCGCCAGGGGTGAGGAGAGGCGCCGCGGAGGCCAGGAAGGTGGCAGGCGGCGGGGCCGAGGTCAGGAAGGTAAATGACGGCGAGGCGGCCAACAAGGTGACCACCGGTGAGGACCTCAAGAAGGTGCCTGACGTCGAGACAGCGGCAGCCAACAAAGCGTCCGGCGGCGTGGAGATCAACAAGGCGACGGCCAGAAAGGTGATTGGTGGTGCGGACATCAATAAGGTCCCAGGCAACCAGGCGATAGGCGTCGAGGGATCAAGAAAGTGACCAGTGGCGAGGCGACCAGCAAGGTTCCTGCAGGTGGAAATGAGATCAACAAGGTCGCAGGTAACGAGGCAGCCAACAAGGTGCCAGGTGGCGTGGACATCAATGAGGTCGCCGGCAACGAGGCGGCGAAGAAGGAGACGAGCAATAAGCCGATCAAGAATAAGGTGCCTAGTGCCGAAGCGGCCAACAAGGTAGAAGCAGCTGGTGGCGATGGGATAAACAATGTCGCAGGCAACGAGGCCGCTAACAAGCTGATGGGCAGCCAACAGATCAAGAATGCGGCTGCTAGCGAGGTATCCAGCGAAGGCGTCGGCGCCGAGGGGATCAAGAAGCAGGTTACAGGCAACGTCGAGAACAATAAGGTCGCAGGCAACGCGGCGGCCAATAAGGTGGCAGGTGGCGTCGAGGCCAACCAACAAGGTGCCCGGCGCCGGCGGTGATCACGAGGCCAACAAGGTGCCGGGCGCGGAGGAGATCAAGAAGAGGCTGTCCCCGAAGCTGCTCCGTGGCGGCCACCACCAGTAGACGAAGCCGCCGCACTACTAGCTGTGCCGTCCACCGCCGCCGCCGCCGCGCGAGCTGCAGTGGCCACGCGCGTAGGCCTCCTCCGGCGTCTCATATTACCGTTCTGATTTTTCTCACTCTCTCTTGTTTGTAGAAGGGACGAGCAACCGTACTACGTATAATTAATAGGCTCGATTAATTTGCAACTAATATTGTGTCGAAATTTTAAACAGCGACCAAAACTCTGGATCGATCGTTTGTCTTTCACTCTATCGTTCTTGTGACAAGTTGCATGTTCTTTGGCAGCTCAATCTCAATCTGGGTGGCGAATTAAAAAAAAATGTACTCATCAATTTCCCCCTCTATATACAGACATATACACAGTGTAATTTTATTTTGGTAGATCGAAAATGCAGTAGAAAACGATATACTCCACTTGATATCATGTCAGTTCGTCCATGTTCTTCCACTTCATTCCCATCTGGGACAGCTCTGTGTACGCGACCCTGACCCGACCTTCATTACCATCTTACTGTAGACTTCATCCATCCGGTACTCGACTGCCCGACACACAATCCATCATTATTTCTGCGGTTTTGCTCAAACGCAGTCGCCTGCTTTTTTCTAAACTCTCACTCGATTTTTTGACCGTTAGATATTCGTTGAGACGTGTGTTGTGTTTTCTGCGATGAGCGTGCCCGATAGCGCATTATGGACTGCCTTCTCTGGAGTCTAGACCTGACCTGTTACTAGTTTGCCCCTTGAAACCTCTCGTTGTATACATCGAAGCAGTGTTCGCTCACTGTCACACATAGCAGCTGTGTGTGTGTGTGTGTGAGAGAGAGAGAGAGAGAGAGAGAGAGGGGGGGGGGGGGGGAAGAGGGAAGCAGTGGTGGTCGGCATGGAAGGCATTGTTGCAGAGCTGCTATTTGTGAGCGCCGCTGCCAGAGAGTGACGTCCCGCGTGTTTTCTGGGCCGCGTAGGGCATGGTATGGATCCCAATGTGCCCCCGCAAATGTATCTTTTGTTGCTTCCGATTTGCCCAAATTGACGTCCGATTGGTTGGTCAATTTTTCTTTTGTTGAATCCGATTTGGTCAAATTCGGGTTTGACTTTGGGGATTTCACTAAATTTGTTCTCTTTGACCATTTCGTGTGTGTTCTAGGGTTTTGCTGAGTTTGCTCCTCCGCTGGATGTCACCAACAAAAGCTCGTGGTCATTTTAAGTGTGCTATGGTCGGATTTTTGTTTTTGATGAGTTCCTCTGTGGGTAACAAATGTATCGATTTGTGATTTGAGTTCCTTACGGTGACCCCACTTACTCTACAGTTGTCTGGTCAGTTTGGAGTTGCGTTCATTGTGATTGAATTGTGACTTTTTTCTTTGTTACCTAGGGTTTTCTGAAAAAATATCAAAACATGAGGTTTTGTGTTACTAATATCCTAAAACCTAGGGTTTTCTGAAATTTACTCTTTAGGGATTCCTCTTGCTGGTTAGTCCATATCTTTTCTTTCTTCTTCCTTTTTCATTTCTTTCTGTCGTTTGTTCTTGGGTGCCTTATGTTGTTTTTTCTTGTTTCATTTGTTGCATGATATTGCAAAGATCACGATTTTTGTTTTGTTTCAGTATTGAATTGTGCTCTCAATATAGGCTTGTTTTCATGTAGTTTCTGGGTTCAATGTTTCCGGCCTGAAGTATTAGGCTGAAAGCACAAAATAAATTGGCCGACCAATACCTTAACGGGTTCGCCCATCGAATTTCAGACCCGTCAACGAAATGGATCGGCAGCCCAAGTCAGAGTTGGCCCCAAAAAACAGAAACAGATCAGCCACACACGGTAGATCCTATCGTGGGAGAAATCAAGCGTGGATTCCGAAATTTTCAGTCGCCTATAGTAATACTACTATAGTCGGCCGCTTCTTTCTGTTGCTCAGCGTACGCAGTGGTCTCTCTCACCAAACAAGTCGCATGCCTGCGAGAGTTCCTCTTTGCCGCACGTCTCCCGTGCCGTGCAGACCCTGGTTCGTACGAGGCCTCCGCGAATAAAACTGTACAAATTAAAGACGAGTTGGTTCGCACCAGGGCCCAACTCCTCCGACCCCAAATCGCAATCGAAACAGAGCAAGCGGCGGCGGCACGCGCGCGCTTCCCGCACCCACCGGCCACCAGTCCCACGGCCCGGCCCCGCGGCAGCAACCGCACTCCGCACGCGCACCCGCCGCGGCAGCAAACAGCGACCGCACGGCACACGGCCCCGCCGGCAAATGACAACGTACCGTGCCGCTGGATAACTAACTAGCTAACTACGCCAAACTAACCGGCCGTATATTATATATCGCGTGCCGCCACGGACTCCCGGCCCCTCCGTCACGTCGGTTCGCGGAGGAACGGGAGATCGAGGGGCCGAGCTGGCGAGGATGACCAGCTCCACGCACGTCAGCCGAGTCGCCGGCACGTCCAGGCACGTCGTCGAAGATGCCGGCGGAGCCGGGACGCCTGCAGACAACAAGGTTCTCTACTTCGTTCGTTCACTGTATAGTAGTAGTAATACAACGATTGGTGCTACGTGATGAGTTAGTTACCGGCGATCGACTACGTGTATAGGAGGACGGCGTGAAGGAAGCAGGCGACAGCAAGGACCGGCCGTGGTCTGGGCATCTGCAACTGAAGATGAACAGATCCTTCCTGCGGTTGGTTGGATTCATGCGAGCACGGCTCATGGATGCCGCCGGCGCCATGCACAACGGCGGCCAAAGTTTCTCTCACATGCAGAGAGGCCGAAGAAAGCCGGCAAGATTGCTCGTGCGGACGCTTCAGCTCGGCGACCGAAAGGTGCACATTACACGTCACCCTTTTGTTTTGTCCTTTTAACAACAGTTTGTTAATTTCTTGCAGATCGCTCGGACAGATAAGGTCGACATAATCGCCAAGTTCTTGTACAGGAAGCAGAAGAAAATCGTGTGCCAACTGTACGAAAACGAGGAGCTCAAGAAGATTGATATCCTCTGGTCAAACATAAAGATTATTCATGCTTGCTTTGACGACAAAAGATTCGATACCTTGAGAATTGAGGTGTATACATATTTCTTTTCTTTTCTTTTTCTTTTGAGAGGTTAGTACTATTTCCACGCATGTTTTTGTCAATGCACGATGCATATACGTTTAACGAATCGACTGTGCAGGTTAAATCTTCACCGGAGAACTACCGTGCTGCTAAGCGGCATGCAGGAAAGCATCACCAATGGCAGAAGTGTGAAGATTATACACCAAGGTATATATGGTATTGATCTTTCCATGCATCTTACGTATCTCATTTAGCATAGAGCTCCATGTTGCAAATGCTACTCTCATCTTTCAACCTTAGGTGGTTTAGAAAGCAGAAGGTGGCCACGATACTAAATTACTAACGTTTTATCCAAATCATTCTTCAGGAATTTCTATCTTGAGTTCGACAAGGAACTCTAGACAGGAGTTATGGGAAAATGCTGTATACTGAGACCGTAAGTACTCTACTAAGTTTGTGTCCTCTCGCTAAGGAAGAAGCAGCAGCCCAGACAATCGACACCCAACAAGTTGTCACGCAACAAATCCGCATGTTTGCACCTCTTGCCTCGCTACCCACTGCTGTTCCCCCCTCTGCGGAAGCTGTAATGCCAAGCACGATGACGAGCTCAACAAACGCAGGTAAAATTCTGGCCATTCTTCGAGTAGGAGCCCATCTCAGCACAATTTTAGAGGTTTTGGCCAAAATAATACTGTTTTGAATTGAAATAGCAAAAATAGCCCTCCTCCCAGCGAACAAATTGGCAAAAATATCACCGGTGCCACGCTATACACCACCTGCTGTGCCCCCAGTTCGCGGCAGGTCGCCTGCCGAGCGCTGTGCGGCCATCACGTGGCCGACCGCGCACCTAGGGCGTGGTAGGTCACTTCCCGTGAGTTTTTAGCGTGACACCGGTGATATTTTTATCAATTTGTTCATGACGTCGGAGGGTATTTTTGTTATTTCGTCGTGAAACAGTGTTGTTTTAGTGAAAAACTCAAATTCTGCTTCTGCCCATCAGTTTAATTTGAAACGACGTACGGTTTGCACAATTTGCAGGAACTAATTTCGCAACACATGATCAGTACGGGGGCATCCAGTTGTACGATTTGCATAATACAATTCCGCACACATATCAAATCCAGCACAACATAACGCACTATGACGTGACGCCGCTTCCGCAGCTACAAAGCTCAGGACATCCGCGACATGAGTTTCAACCAGCTCATCCCTTGAGCTATTTAGACTGATAGTTCATGCCTGAGATGGCAGGTTCAACTCAACTAGCACACAATACGTTGATGTATTAACTGTTTTGTAACGCGGGTCAAGAATGTCATTTAGCTGTAGTAGATTCACTACCCATTCATATTCTGATATTCATGTTTGCATTCGTTGTATGGATAGCACAACAGCATGGCTAAACAGTTTAGGGGGCCAACCGGAGCACACATTGGTACATTTGAACAATGGTTTTGTCACATACATTATGTTTTGAGTTTGACATATCTTCCATACAATGTTGAAATTGGCATTTATGTTCCATTATAACGCACAGATCGAGAGTCCCGGTACATTCATGAGCTCTACTCAATAATATGTAAACCTTTACGTTGTTCAGTGGACAAATTTTGAATTAGCAGAATCTAGGTTGCAATCATCGTTCTGAAATCGAAGAAGATTTGCTACAGTTTGGATGATCTGACTTGGGCGATGAGCTCTCTTCTCAAAATCTTTCCTGAAGCTGACTTTGGCACACTGTCCACAAAGGTAACCCTCCTCAATCTTTTGTAGTACGTGACCTATGATGTAAGTTCAAAGTTAAAAGTGCATTAGCAGGGGTAATATGCAGTTGATGGAAAGCACATAATATTGTTCATTCAGGGATTACAAATGTTCCATGCTATTCTTTAAATAGCAAGCAGTCTTTGGCCACAAAACTATTCTGCTTGCTATTTAGTTTTTGGAGTTTAATGTACAGGTACTGTCAAAGGTGGGTGGATCTGTATGTACTTATTGATTTTCCCTCTTTTGATAGACATGGGTATCTGGATGTGCTTTACTCGGTTCGTCTCATGCTAGTAAAAGAGTTACACTAGTGGATGGTCACAATTTAGTAAGGTTCCAAGTCAGCCTCACCTGACTTCCAATAAATTTCTGGACATCAACTTCTGTCAATGAACTGTCAGGTGACCGCACAACATAGGCAATAGGAACTTCCCCAGCTTTAGCATCAGGAAACCTTGGAAACAAGTAGGGCTCCACGTTAAGAGATAAGAGAGAAGAAAAAAAATCAAAACAAGAAGGTTGCAACAAATCATACTCCTAAGCAGCTAGAAGAATTTAAATTTTAGGTGGTTCAACTTACGGGATAACAACAGCATCGAGAATCTCAGGATGAGAAAGAAGTAATCCTTCAAGCTCAGCAGGTGCAATCTACCAGAGAAAGAAATAAAACATTAGAGACTTCCCTAAGGGCTTGTTTGGATAGGGAGGGATTAGAACCAATCCCTTTGGATTGGAAGTGATTTTAGTTCAATTCTGAGTTAATCCGAAGGAATTGAGTCAGATCACAATGTATTCAAACAAACCTTAAAGATGACAATGTATGATATAAGCTCAAGCAACACAATACAAGTGCATAAGGATGAGTTCCTATCATGATTGTTAGATTGGATACTAAAACAAGAAGGCTCTCATTTAGACAATAAAAAATTCCCACGCTTAAAATAAATAGGCTTTTGGTAAAATTTCAGTGAAACTGTAAGCTCAGTAGGGCATCTGTCGGCAGAGTCAAGAAAAAAGAAGAGAAGTCATGGTATGCTCAAGACAAATTGTTAACATATCGATGAGCAATGTCACAAAAAATGTCAATAATCCACAAGAATTCCAGTGTGTGCTATCTACCTATCTACCGATAGAAATATTGTTGCAGTGAACTCTGAATTGGTCCTATATGCATATAGTCTTTGCCACTGCTTACAACAAGCACCACCTCAGTGCTATGTTTGGCTACATAATGTACAAACTTTAGTACAAAGGGCCTGATGAGGCTAACATAAGTAGAGGGCCTGGTTAGAACCTTGTTTGGGCGAGCGCTGCTCACTTACAAGTTTCTAGCAAACACTTGCAAAATTAAAAGATATTTGCAAAAAAAAGTCAAATGCATTACCTGGAAACCTTTGTACTTAATCAGCTCTTTAAGTCTATCAACAACAAAAGCTGGCCTCCTTCATTGAAGTATCCAAGATCACCAGTATGCAACCACCCTTGCTTAATTGTAAATTCAGTTGCTTGCACATTGTTGAAATACCCTATAAATAATCCACTTAAGTAAGGTAAAGTTTTGGCCTATTATCCCTCCAGGACAGAATAAATTGAAAAAGTTTTAGGCCTGCTGTCAGTCAAATTCAGTAGCTTGCACATCTTTTAAATACCTATAAAAAACCCACTCGAATAAGTAAGAAAAAGTTTAGACCTATTATCCCTCCTGGACAAAATGCGTTGAAAAAGTTTTGGGTCTACTGTCAATGAAAAACAGTGATATATACAAAGCTGATAGCTCCATGACATGAAGCTCTTGTAGGTGGAACATCTTCATATAAATAGTGACTTCCTGATAATCACTAGGCCTTTATAAATTGTGCATTATCAACAAACAAGTGAAAGCAAAAGGCCAAAAACAATAATATCAATTGATACAGTTCCATTGTAATATCATTAGATTGAGCTTGGTATTGTTTAATAATTGACCAAGCAATTGATGCCTGATTTCTCTGGAATAAACTCCGGTTTGACGTGAAAAGGCAGTGTGGAAGAATAACAACAAAATGCCCACGATTCAAATTTTACCTTGCATTATGTTTGGTCCCCGAATACAAATTTCTCCTAGTTGATTCGGTCGCAGATGTTTTAGAGTCTCTACATCGACAATCTTTGCTTCAACTCCAGTGACAAGTGTTCCAGTTGACCCAAATTGACGAGCCTGTCCCTTTTTTGGGTATTCTACCGATATGATCCCACAAGTCTCAGTCATACCATAACCCTGCCAGAGGAGCACAACACGCCATACAACTTGAGATATGACTACTTAAGCTTACTTGTTGAGTTTACAGGTAGCACCACGACAGAAAAGAATACTACATGTTTTTTTTTTTTTTTGTGTGAAATGAACCGACAATAGAACTGCCCATTATATTGATAAAGCAGGAGAGAAAAAAAGGTACAAACATCGGCCCCAACAGAAAACTCCATAGGCAGGGAAGGAGACCACATCTGGAGCACCTAGCTAGGGCAAACACCGTCTAGCACCACACCGAGCACAATCAGCTACCACGCGCACAAAATACACATCGCAACCACGGGAAGGACAACACCCCCACTACCTAGCACACTAAAGCTTCTAACTGATTTCAAGCTAGGCGAGAGGACCACCGTTGCACAAAGCTTGAGAGAGAAATAGAAGTTGAGGCAAGATGAACCACAACTTCATCACGGTGAAGAACCACGGTAAGCACCATACACTAGCGGGGCGACCAACAATCAACGGAATGAAGGGTGAGGAAGCGGCCTCTCGCTCAACGGCGATGGTGGACAACGTGCATAAGAAGCGACAGCTCGACTCACACCCCTTCCTCCCACATGGCTCATCGGCGGTGACCTCGGGAGAAGGAAAAAGCTGAGACGCCACGCCCTTCGGCTCTTCAACTCATCTCCGAGCTCGGGGCGGCGCGCTAGGTGGCGAAGCGCGGCGTGGGAGGTTGGCGGCGAAGGGCTCCGATGGCTCGGATCCAAGGCGGTGTAGCAGATCCCACCAAATTCGGCCGGATCCGTTGGGGAGCCTAGGGGCGGCGTCAATGATGAAGAGGTTGCGGAGAAGAGGATGCCTAGGGCGAGTCAATAGAGACGGCGCTAGGAAGATGAAGTCGAGTGCGGATCTAGCGGAGATGACAGCTCCCAGCGGCGGGCGCGAGATCGCTCGGGTCAACCTTGGCGATGACAAATCGAGGCCATGAGCAATGAAGGCGAGCAAATCTGTTCGGATCAAGGCCAAAGATAATGAGAAAGACCGGAGAAGGAAAATGACAGCTGTTGGACAAAGGTGCTACTACTTGCTGCTAGGAGGAGGCGCAGGAGAGGAGAGAGGCGGGCCCGCCACCGTCGCAGCCGGTGCTAACGGCGGCAGCGGCGAGGTGGTGAGAAGGCGGTCGGGTTCTCAAGCGGATAATGTTGTTGCCCCGGTGTTGCACTGGAGGCGACACGCGTGACCTTTACAATACTACATGTGGCTACACACGTGACCTTTACAATACTACATGTTACCACAACGATTTCTGTGCAGCAAACCTCTGGAAAAACTTTAGTATAATTCTGACTACAGAGCTTGCCTAGCAAATCAGCGTGTAGGTTAATACATCTATGTCAAGAAAATGGCCTTAGTTGTTAAACTGTCATTGCAATTTGAAGGCAGACCAGACATCTTATCTTTAAGGAGAGCACATTTTCTATTCCTAGATGTTATTTTTCTTGTTGGCATGACGATCACGTCAGATCGACAATAGCATGGGGGCATAAGAGTAACAAACCACATAGTTGACTTAGGCATTAAACGATGGGCTTACATGGTATTTGGAAATCGGAACAGCACAGAATTATTGTAGGCTGACGTCCACTAACCTCAACAATTAAGCAAACAATGTAAACCTAATGCCTGCCCACTTTGATTTGGGCGTAATGCAAAATATCCAAGAAAATTTTGACCAACCTGTGCCTTAATCAAGTTGTATTTGCATGACAAAATATTCTAAACTCCCACATCCAAATGTCACTTTCTGATTTCTACCAGCAAAATCAAGTCAAAATCCCATTATCATATTTGGTATATTCCTCATCATTGTAATGTCCTCATAGGATCAATATCAACAAAGATTCGAACTTTATCTCCTATTTTCCTTTTGAGGAAACTTTGTCTCCTTATTCAACTTTTAAATAAAAAGACAACAAAACAAACATTAGTCCCCACAAACGCACAACAATTTTTTTAAAAGTTTGTGGTCCTTCCAAACAAACAGATCTCATTATCTCCTTATGAAACAGTAATGTAAGTACTACTATCACTATATTAAGCTAAAAAAACTTCGTAGTGTGAAAAATAAAAACCGCACAATTTGCAAGCGATTTTGCTAAACAATATTCAACTGTTTTCTTTTGTCAAAATAGTGAATCTTCATCATATGTTTTGAGATTTGCAGTTCTTCTCATCGATGAATTGGATCCGAATTTATTATGATTTTTCAAAACATAATGGGTTCACCATATTGCCGTATTTTGTTGGTATATTTTTTTGTCTTTGTTTTGCTCAATCTCTCAAAATATATATTAGATTTTGAATCATGTGATGAAAGTTATTAAGACTTTCGAGAATAATTACAGTGACTATGAACAAAAATTATATAAATAATTTACTGTAATTTATGTATAATGAAGTTGTAAATAAACTAAAATTTGATTGTTTTGGGTGGAAAAATAGTCGAATCTTGTATATACGGACCCATTTGAAAATGCTCAATTACCTGAACAACCTCGGAGTCTGGGAACTTGTTGGCCACCACCTCCATCACGTCCTTGCCGAGCGGAGCGGCACCGGAGCCGATGAACTTGAGAGAGCTGAGGTCGTACTTCCCGGCCCTCCGTGCTTGGCGAGAGCGATCATGACAGGCGGCACGCAAAGAGGTGAGTGACGCGGTGGCGCTGCACGGCGTCCATCACGGAGTTCATGTCGAACCGCGACATGACGACGATGGCGTTGCCGCGCTGCAGTTGCCCGAACGTGATGACGGACAGGCCAAAGATGTGGAACATGGGCGGAAGCAGAGGAACACGTTCGGCCCCTCCCGAGCTCGTCCTGGTCCGACGTCACCATGGTCGCCGCCGCGATGAAGTTGCGGTGAGTCAGGATGACGCCCTTGCTCGTCCCCGTCGTGCCTGACGAGTACATCAGCGCGGCCGTGTCGTTATGTTTGGTCAGCGGGCGGCGGTACTCTGTCTCTTGCGTGTCGGCGATGAGGTCGGGTAGAGTGTGACGTTGTCGCCTAAAGCTGGGGAGGTGGCAGCGGCGGTCACGTCGTCGTCCAGGAGGACGACGGGAGGCGGAGCTCGGCGATCTTGGGCAGGAGCTCTGGGACGGTGATGACGAGCTTGGCGCGGGCGTCGGAGACCTGCTTGGATATCTCCGGGGTGTGTAAAGCGGGTTGGCGGTGGTGGCGACGGCGCCGAGGGCGGTGATGGCGAAGAAGCAGACGGGGTAGAGGACGCAGTTCGGCGCCAGGAGGAGGACCGCGTCGCCGAGGCGGACGCCCGCGCGGGAGGAGAGCGCGACGGCAGTGGTGAGGACGGTGGAGCGGAGGCCGGCGAAGGTGAGGCGCGGCCGGATGCTGCGTCAACCAGCGCGGGCGCGGAGGGCAGGCGTCCGCGCGGCGGAAGAGGAGGTCCGTGAGGAGAGGTCCGGGTCGGACGCGATGGGCGCGGCCGGACGCAGGAGCGGTACACGCCGTCCGCGCCGTAGCCGGCGGCCGGCACCGCCGCGCTCGCCATCGCCTCTCGCTCTCCTGTTTGTTTCTGCTGCCTGAGGAGCTTGGTTTGGCTGATGCCTGATGCGTCCAAAATCCAAATCGCTGGGAGAGGGGTTGCGGTGATCTCCGCTTGGCTTCCATTTGGCGTTGATATTAGCGTGAAAACGAAGTATTTGTTCTACTGTACATTCTGTACCGCAACATGTTGAAAATTAATCTAGATTTGTCAAGTAATAGGGTGTTAGAATCCTGATGCAATCAGTATCGGATCAAATTAGTTTGTTTTTTGGTTAGACTTTCTATATTTAGACTTCTCATATTTAATTTTTTTGACTTAGATAGCAAATTGATTAGATAGTCTATAAAAAGATGTGTAATTATATATGTTTTGATTGAAGCAATAGAAAAAAAAAAGCTGTCGTGCGGTGCATGCAACACCAAAAATCCCTCTGAGTGTCGCATGTGTCATGAGTTCCAAGCTTGTGTATTGCTTCCATCTTGCGTTTGCTTCCAGCTTGTTCATACGTGACTACATCAAGTGAGTTTTCCGGAAGCCTTCCGTGTCTACGTGCGTTGGTTCTTTGTTGTATGTGCGTGTCTTGCTATCAGTATATGTGTGTATCTTGATCCAGGAATAATCATCCAGTCTTTCTGCGTGTGTTCAGTTCTGCCGTGCGTGAGTCCAAGCGCCGCGGAATAACTTGTTTGTCTTCGGGAGCTGGGCCAACACAACATACAGTCAACTTCTGAAGGCCATCGTTGCTTGCCTTCTCTGCTCTGCAGTGACCACCTGCAAAAGCACACCCTTTACAACCTAACTCGACGTTGAAAGGACGATGTGAGACCCGTGACCATGCAGAAATACTTTCACAGCCGTAGATAAAAAACTTTACATGTAAGTTGATTTAAAGAATTAAGTCAAGTGACTAACTCAATAAGTGGGGGGCATGAACCAAGGAATAATAGAACACACAGTATATCTGTATGCGCTGCTGCTGTTGCACTGAATAGTTAAATATCACGAAGTTATAGACCATTGCAACTGTTGGCACATTGCTTGAGCTTACGCAGAATGAGATATGGCATTTGCTTTGATTTTTAAAATGCAGCAAAACCTGAATTGACCAGAAAGGAAATAACTTAGGAGTGTTTATTCTTCAGTTGGAAATTTCTTTATCCATCAGTCACATTTTCTCACCATTAGATCAATATTCTATGGGCAGTTGTTTCTTTCTAAAATAGACAAAAATTTACGAACTAGACAAAAATAAACCTAAGTGAACCCTACAACCCTAAAAATACAAAAAAATACAAAACAAATAGAACTAAAAGTTATAGTAGAGTGTGCTAAAATTGCACATCACTTGATGCTGTAATTTTAGGCTTACTCTTTATGCAACTTTAGGTAGTGATGAATAAGAAAATTTTAGGCAATGAAAATTAGCAAATCCGAATAACTTATTTGCCATAAAAATTGCATCACCCTTATATGTCACTCATTGTGTCATTGACATGTGGGCGAATCCCACATGTCGGTGGCACAATCAAGATTTGAAATTTTTCAATGGTATATAAGGAATTAACAGTAAATGAAACATAGCTTTAGGTTTGTCAATTCCAAATAGACTTTAAGACAATTGACATAACTCAGGTGTTGATGTTTTAATATCGAACTTATGAAATGAATGCTAAAAGGGAGACCTCCTTACTCGAGACTACACAAGGATAAGACACAGAGAATTTAGACAGGTTTGAGTCTTCTCCTAGGAGAATAATAACTCTAATCATGTGTTCTTGTATTGATTGTGCTTACAACGGAGAGAAGTCACGAAGGCTAAGACTCTTGACTCATGTATATTACATTTGCATGTATCACGCTCTTTCTCTGTCCATGGCTTTATCCTTTATATGGCGTCGAAGGGTGTGATTGTCCATACGGAGGAGTCTCAATGGTTCAAGAATAGCGCACATTGATGGTAGTTATTGTCGGATAGACAATACCCACGTTTGCCTTGCGGTTATGCTAGAGATTAATACATGCGGTTATATCATATAATAACAACACATATTAACTACTCATGTAATTAGACAGTGTATGAGGTCTCTAGTTGATTTGGTCCACATGTCTGTGGTTCTTATTGACCATAGGGTGGTCGTGAATGACTTAGTCGTAGTAAGGCTTACGACCATAAGGTGATCATAGTAAAGCTTACGATAAGTAGGCTTACGACCATAAAGTGATCATAGTAAAGCTTATCATAAGGATGACCTACAACCATACAGGGTGGTCATAGAATAGCTTGCAACCACCAGGTATTCATAATCTCCCTCATTATTGATGATGAAGGGTACCTTTGAAGGTTGTATAAAGAACTTATTATCTATAACGAATATTATAGATAAATAGTTTAAATAATTGAGGATTATTGGATCCTCGTCATCTAGCCCCTCCCCCCTCAACTTCAAGTGAGAATGATTTACTTGAAAAATAGGTCGTAGGATCATAGTCGAAGATTAAGTGTCTTCAATGGTTATCCTTTTGACCAAAAATTGACTTAGTCAAGAAAGGTATTTTTACTTTAGTTGTAAAAATAAAACTCCTTTCCCCAACAGATGAGAAAAAGAATGTCAACCATTTCTTGTAATTCTATTTATTAAGAACAATTCCCAAAGAGATGGTGATGCTTTAGTTTCCCATGATTTATTGGGAACAATTTTCAATAAATTTTAACCGTTGGACTTTCATTCTTATCCATTGAATTATGTCACAAATTGATGGCTATAAATAAGCATCAAAAGGGTAGAATTAAGAAAAACTCACTTGCAATCTTTCTATCTTTCCTCTTTGCTTAGAATTCTTTTCTTAAACTCCTTAGGTTGAGTAGATTTCTTAGAAGAAATAGTTGGACCTAAGTTTGAATGGGAAAATGACCATCTTTGATGTTGCTAAAAAGACTTTTTTGAAACTTTTGTTGGAGTGGAAAAGAGTAGATGATGAGTGGTGGTCTTTAGAAGCGAAAGATGAGATTTCTATCTTCAAATCTTTTTATGAGCGTGAACTCATATCGCCTTGGTATCCTTTCATCTTGAGTAAGATCGCGGAAAAAGAAAATCCATCGAAAATGACTTTCAAGTCGAAAAGTCAATTTGTTCTATGGATTGAAGTCCTCGGGAATTTGGTGAAAAAGATTCCAATGAGCAGGTGAACACTTCATTGTTTATGATGTGTAATTCTGATCAAAACTGAAGTTTATATCGGAGGAAAGCAACATACAAGACAAGCGCTTACCAATCTACATATCTTCTGCTCTCTTTTAATGGAGATCAACTTTGACCACTTTGAAGAAGAAATCCAAAGAACTAGTCGAAAAGACTAACCAGTCAAAAGAAAGGTCGTAGAAGAAATGTAACTAGTATTTTTTTTTTTACTTTTATAACATGCAATATGTATCTTTTGGACTTTATGGAATAAAGCTTTATTTTCTTAGTTTCGATTGTATCCTTTGAAATTAATTCCTTATATTGGTAGTAAGAATGAGGTCGGTCGGCGCTAGGAAGTTCCTTCTAGTTGGTAAGACCACGTGTAGAGAGAAAAACTTGACTAACTCACATTCTCGTTTTTACGATGTAAGGAGGATCAAAATGTATGAAAAAACAAGGAAAGAATACCTTTCAAGAACTTGCTTAGCACTCGTATTACTTTTCCTTGTTAGTTCAAATGTGATAAAAAATCATAGCGATTTGCTCAACCACGAAAAGTCGTGTCGCAAAGGTTAAAGGTCGAAAGAGAAGTGCTCGACGACACTACCTTTCATGAATTAGAAGTCAAGAAGTCTTGTCGTCTTGACTACTTTCGACCACTTTGTAAGATTGAGGATGCCGACTAGAGGGGTGAATAGTCTTTTCTAAAAATCTCTAAGGCTAAAACCGTTTTCTAATGCGGAGTGAGAGTCAATTCGGTTTGCACAATTAAAACCTAAATATTATAGCTTCCCTTAAGTGCACCAACACCTAAGTCTAAGTCAAGGTTTGCAATCCTAATTTGACATGCAATCAATTTAATTCTAGAAATATACATTGCACAAAGCAAATCATAAGATAGCAAACCACAATGGCACAATGATCCTTAAACATCACTTGTGGATACCACGTGTCAATAAGACTTGAAATTACAAAGTGCTTGAACTTCTCTCGCAAAAATCCTTAAAGAAATCATCCGAAGAGAAGAGGGGAAGAGAGAGACCACTCGTACACGGGGAGTACTTGAGCTTGGTCACGAGAAGTATGCTCAGCAAGGAATAAGATAGACAAAGCAATTGACAAGGTCAAGATGATCAAAAAAGCTATCACTTGAAAAATACCACTTGAATAATAAAATTGCATTTGTAATCAAGAAAAACACTAGATGGTAGCTTTCAAAGATAACAATAAACAACTTGACCAAACGAAGCAAACAAGATGGCCGAAAGTAGTAGAATTTGACAAATAGGTCATCTACTTTTGCTAACTTGATGACCGATCGGATCGGCGTTCAAGGCGGCTAGGCGGAGAACCAACATAGGTCGGACCGAGGATACACAATGGTGAGGCTGGTTATGCACGTGAGAAATTCAATAAATTTTGATTTTGAGAAATTTGAGAGAGCGAGATTCTACACAACTCCAAATCTTATCAAATTTAAATAGCAGCATGATTGGAGATTTTTTAATCAATAATCAAGATTTTCAAACATTTTAAACTCATTTCGAAAAAATAAACTCATTTTCATTTACATTGTCTCCATAATTGCCAAAATGAGCATACAAGAGTATTTTGAGCATCCTTTAGCATGAATAAGTTTGAAATACCCTTATGAACCCATTTTTATTAAGATTTTGAGCTTGGATTTTCAACCACTTGAAAATATGCAAGATCAAAGTCCAATTTTCTGAAAATAGACAAAGTCGAAAAAACCTTTTATGCGTATAAAAACTTGAGATATACTTGCTCCAACAAATCTGAGATAAATCATGAAGTGAGTAGCATAAATACTCACAAGTTTGATTTTAAGAGGCTCACCCAAATCTTGACCATTTTGAAGATATGAAAACCACAAAGATTGAAAGCGAGTTTCATGTTTTCAAATTTTGACATACCAATTGAGCTTTGAAAAAGGGATGAAAAACAAGACAAGCGAGGTTCAATAAATCTGGAAAAAATTAGACAACAAATGTTAACTATGGATAATCAAATCTTATTATAGTACGTTCCTTCAATTATGAACCCATTGAGAGATACAAAATCCCAAATCTGCTCAAAAGCCGTGGAAAAGTCTGAATTTTTAGCATATTGATCAAAGAGAGAAAAGGTTGAAACTTTTTCAAATAAAGTATAAATGCTTCGAAAGATTTCATAAATAAACATTATACTCCTAGAAATCTTTTCCAAAAAGAATTTTCGAAAAAGGAGTCTCTATTCAAAAGATATTCCAAATTTCACATTGAAGGCATGATTTTTGTAACATGAGTAGGAAGTCAAAAAACTTTATATGAAGTCCAAATATTTTAAAACTTTCTAGAAAATAGGATTGGATTGCCTAAAAAGTTTTCTAAAAAGAATTTTCCCAAAAGAAGTTTTCTTTTAAAAGATAAGGCAACATGTGCTTTGTAGGTACATAAAAAAGAATGATTTTGCTCAAACTCTCAAAACACATCCAAATTTGAATTTCTTGGAGTTTTTCACTTTCATGGCTTTGTATGGGTTAGAAATACTATTTCAAGCCAAGAAATAGAAAGAAATCCGGCTCAAATAGCTAAACCCACAATATGCAAGAATTAGTCATTTTGGGTCAAAGCAAAATTTTAGCGAAATTCAAATGACTATAATTTTCAAATGGTTGGTCATTTGAAAATCCTATGAACTAGAGGTGAGGCGTAGAAGGTGAGAAAGAGGATGTTTCGGGTTCAAAGGCGTCTAACCTAAAGTAGAGACAAAAGCGATTCACCGAGAGAAAAGGAAGTTCCACTCGATGGACCGGTCGGCCCGCTCGGGAGCGGTTGGGCCGGAGGAGCTTGCAGTTAGGCGGTGAGGCGGCCGGTCGAGGCCGGTGAGGCCGAACCGACAGTGAATTCATTGCTCAATTTTGGAGAAAAGATGAAAATGTTGTATTTTGCTCCAAATTTCCACACAATCAAACACATAAACATATTTGGAGCATTTCTCACTTATATAGCCCTTAAAATCCAATTTTTAAATAGCTTTTTTATAAATGAAGCTTTTGTTTTCGCAAAAAAGAACAAGTTTTCATGAAACTTCTCCAAAAATGCCAAATTGAGTATATGATGGTATTTAAAGCATCCAATTGTATGTATGAGTCATAAATACCATTATGGACCTATTCGTGTGAATAAATTTTACTCAAATGACAAAACTCACTTAAGTGCTATAAAATGACCACTTAGATCAAAATAGTATTTTGGATGAGTTTTGAAATTAAATAACTTTTGCTAGGTTGGCCCTTTTAGAAATCTTTTGAATATCAAAAAGGTTTAGAATAGCCAACTCTAGGATATTCCTTTTGTGATGGTTTTCAAATTCCTTTTAGAATATATTTTACACAAAAATCTAGTTTATGTCAAAGGCAAGATACTATAATTTAGAATTTTGGCTAGAAACTCCTTTTTTCTTAAACTAGGTTTTTCTTAAGCCAAACCCTTTGGGAAACCCTTGGAAAACATTTGTATATATTTTTTCAACTAGTTTTTTACAAGATTACCAATATTTATAAAATATTTGACTTTTGGCTAAACGGCTCAAATTTTAAAAAATATTATTAGCACTTAATTTATTTCGGTACACTTAGTGATGTGATATACATGTATATGACTTAGTACTCCCTCTTAATGTGCCACTTCTATATTGATCAAGATTGCAATCATTGAGATTTTGAATAGGAGCAATAACACATTTTGAAAAGAATTTTCATGAACGCATCAAACACAAGGCTAGGGCTAGATACTTCAATGTAAGTACTTGTTACCGAAGTAACATTGGTTAATGATTTGACAAGATCATCCTCATGTTTGGCTCCAAATGACACATAGTGGAATCCACATCTATTTGAATGAATCAAATCTCTAATGCCTCTCCAAGTACCTATTTATCATTTAAGCACTTTGTGGTACCCAAACTCGGCTAGATCTATGAATATTAGTCACAATAAATTTGGGCACCCAAATAGCCCTAGCAATAGTCTTAGGTGAACTAACACATCTAGCAATTACCCTACCATCTCTAACCTTCCTAAGGAAATAATGATCATTATACATAATAGGCTTGTGAGTGATACCTTTAGAACAATCCTTACTAAAATATCCCTTTTAAGCAATTGTAGCAAGTTTGATATTTTCTTCCATCCTTTGTATTCTTGTCTTGCTTATTGCTGGCTTGCCTCTTCTTTGATGACATTTACTTGTCATTCATCTTGTTTGGGCACACCGAGGTAAGGTGACCCTTCTTGTTGCAATCAAGGCACTTGATATTCTTTGTGTGTCTTGCATTGTGCCTTATCTTGCTATTCTTCTTCTTCTTGGAGATGAAGTCAATACCTCTCTTGTCATTTGACTTTCTTTGATTTCTCAAAAGTTTGTCAGAGATGTCTTCCTTGTAGCTTCCTTCCAAGTCATTTTCAATTTTGTGACTTGGATCTTGAGCTCTTTGTTTTTCTCTATAAGGCTAGTACTACAAGACATAAAGAAAATAGAAGTGTATATTTTTTAGCAACAAGACATATCAAGTAAATCATCACAAGAGGTGGATATACTAACCTTAGATGAAATGCAAGAGCTAGGAGCTACACATGACAAATCATCTAATAAATTACATGTGATACCTATATCCACATTAGGCTTAGTGAATTCCTTGAGGAGAAGAAGAGACTCATGTTCTTCTTTTAGCATATCATAATTGTTTTAAAGAGAGACATGTTCTTTCTTCAAAAACTTATACTTCCCAAGATATTCATTGAGCTCTTCTAACATATCTATCAACTCATCATATGTGGGCTCATCATTATTTACCTCTTTATTACCTTTAACCATAAAGCAATGAATTGATGTGGATGGTGTTGAGGGCTCCTCATTATCGGGGCTAGAAGTTGAGCATTCTTCTCTCAATATCCATTTTTATGCAATCATCATTAGTGGAGTGTACCTTTCATAATAATTTTGAAATTTTGTCCATATCTCATAAGCACTCTTGAGATTGCATACGGTATCGAACATCTCTATACTCAAAGCACTAAATAAAGCGTTAGTTGCTTGGCGTCGAGATGCAGTATTTCTCTTCCTCAATAGTTGGAGCAAGAGGATCCTTTGGAGAAGAAAAGCCCACATCTACATTCACCAAATTTTAGGGCTCATGGCCTTAAAATAATAAGACATGTGGATTTTTACAAATATCATAATTTGTGCCATCGAATAGATGTGTCTCATCAAGGTGCACTATATCACTAGTCGTCATCCTTTAACTCTCTAGGTGGTGAAGCCTGATAAATGAGAGACCAAGCTCTGATACCACTTGTAAGATCGAGGAGGCCGACTAGAGGGGGATGAATAGTCTTTTCTAAAAATCACTAAGGCTAAAACCGATTTCTAATACGGAAGTGAAAGTCAATTCGGTTTTGCACAATTAAAACATAAATATTATAGTTTCCATTAAGTGCACCAACAGTCAAGGTTTGTAATCCTAGTTTGATATGCAATCAATTTAATTCTAGGAATATAAATTGCACAAAGTAAATCACAAGATAGCAAACCACGATGGCACAAGAATGTTTCTAGTGGTGTTGAGAGACTTGCAGTCTCCTAATCCACGTTGAGGTAAGCCTAAGCAGGTGGACCGACTTCACGAATTAAGCCAACACCTCGATTCACTCGAGTTGCTCTTCCTCCACTCGGAGATGGCGAGCACCAAGCGACTCACAACACGCCAAGCCTTCTCACAAGCTTTTGAGAAGATCAACTGGACTCTGACGCCTCCACGCTATCTAGGTGTCGGCAAATACCAAGAGTAATAAGGCAAGTCTCTTGCTTGACTCTCACCAAGTGCAACACATGCACAATTGGATGCTCAATCTAATTCTAGTTGCAACACATGCAACTAAACCTCTCCCTTTGCTCACAAGGTGCAACACATGCACAATTGAGAGAAGAAGCTCACACTAGCTCAAGAGAGTGAAATGAGATGCCAAGAGTTGTCTCCCAACCGATCATGGTGGGTATTTATAATCCACATATCAAAATTAGCCGTTAGAGAAGAATCTCTTGAAAAGCAGAAAACCCGGTTTGGCCGTAGGCATAGGGTGGTCGAGCCAGGACTACAATGCAACGACTATAAAGCTAGCTATTACAGATAGTTCCTAGTTAGTCCACCCTCACGAGCCCAATCGGCGGACCAGGCGGTCGGACCACCAGAGGCGATCAAACCGCTCCACAAAGAGCCACCCAAAACGAGAAGAACACATCCTGCGGAAAAAGCTAATCGGGAAGGCGGCCGTGGGGCCAATCAGATCGACCAACACATGGCGGTCGGACCGCTCCAAAAAGAAGTCAGGCGAGGAAAACACTCCTCTGGAAAAGCGAACGAGTGACTAGCAGTAGGGCGATCGGTCAAACCAACACATGGCGGTCGGACCGTTTGCCCTGTCGGACCGGTCAAACATGGCGATCAAACGCCAAGGCGAAGGATTGGCACTTAGCCCGATCAACCTCCTCAAGGGCGGTCGGACGCCATAGACTTGGAAAGCTGAAAAACCGACTTTGCATTTTGCTTCAACTCAATTTGTAAAACACATTTGCAAACAAAGTATGAAGGCATGATTCTCAACAAGTTACAAAATACATTTATCAACTTTTAGAATTATGCCATAAGGAAATTGGTACATGGACTTAAACCATTTGCAAAATATATTTGCAAATTAAAGTCACATGCTACATGGATTATGCATGAGCCTCGACTATTTGCAAAACACATTCGTAAATATCAGTAACACGCCACAAGGAGTAGGTGCATGAATTTCAACCATTTGCAAAACATATTTATAAATTATAGTCTCATGCTACAAAGAGTTAATGCATGAGCTTCAATGATTTGTAAAACATATTCGCAAACAATAGCATCATGCCTATAAGAGAGCTAGAGTAAACGAGATTGAGCTATCAACACATGATGAGACTCAAGCTACTAGACAAGATCTCTTTTAATAGTACGGCAACCTATACTAGCAATCCGGTCACCAACCAAACACTGAGACCAGTAAAAGACTAGGAATACATCCTTAGCCTATGCTAGTCATACCTTTGTCTTGAGCATCTATCTTGGAGTGATCACTTGATGGCGAACATCTTCATTCCAAGTCTAGGTTCTTGACTTGATAATCGTCAACACATGAAGATTTCCTTTACTCCAAATTCTTGACTTGAATATCATCAACACATGATGATCTTCTTCACTTCAGGATCTTGTCTTGAATATCATCAACACATGATGATCTTTTTTAGTTTGGGATCTTGTCTTGATGCTCATCAACATATGATGACATCCTTTATCCCGAATCTAGACTTGATGATAATCAACTCACGATGCCACCTAAACTCTTCATCATCATGGGACTCAACCTATTTTACCAACTCATGAAAAATGATATTCCACATGTCGATTATCATTAATTACTAAAATATTATATTAACTCATAATGGAGGGTGCGATTCTTCACACTTATGCCCTACTTCCTCAAGGATAGGAAGTGGTCCTTTGTTAGAGTAATAGTCTTGAGTTTTCGTTGGAAAATCCGCGATTGTTGTGGTCGTGGCCTTCCTTTTCATGAAAAGGACACCACCTTAGCTTATCATTTTCCGCTTAGGGTGTTTGCCTTTGCCGTCGAATCTTTGTTTGGAGCTTGGGCTCCTTGTCATTCACATCTAAGACCCCTTCGAGCTCTTAGTTTGTGACTTTTTTTTTTTTGGGCTTGCTCTTGGATTTGTTAGGCGGCTTGTCCTTCTCTTTTGTATCTTCACTTGCTTCTCGAGTATTTTTGTTGTCATGATCGATCATGCGATTCCACTCGACTACTTGAGCGATCGTGTAGCGATCGCCATCTCGAAGAGCTCAACGCGGTGTCGGGAGGTTAAGAGCAATGTCTTATATGATCATATGGTTCCGAACACCTTGTTTGAATGCTCTAATAACAGAAGAATCAGAGGCTTCATGAATTGAATTTTGAACCTGACTAAAGTGTCTTATAAATTGACGCAAATCTCATAAGAATGTTGTCGCATTTGATGCAGGTCGTTCTCTTTTCCAGGACACTTATAAGTGCCTTGGAAGTTTGCCAGTAATGGATCACACAAATGCTACCATGAGTAGATTGATTCTGTTGGTTGGTTCAGTAACCATGATCTAGTAGATCCTTCGAGTATTTTTTGCAAGTAATTCGCTACAATGTGCTCATCTCCTCCAGTGGTGTGGACTGCAGTTGTGTAGATTTGGAGAAATTTAATGAGACTTTAGGACCTGTCATATTTCTCCATGTTGGCTGGTCGAAATCGGTTGGCGTGACGCTAGAATCAAGCGAAAATGCCCGATATCCGTAATGGTGTCATGCGCCTTCTTTTTAAAAAAAGGTTAGCATTACCAGGTGATCATACTCAATGATACCCCGTGGGAAATGGACTTGATCTATTATAAACCTCAGTCTTGCGAGGGTAGTACTCCTCGCGCTCTGTTTGCTAGCGTAGATTCCTTTGAGGAAGTGGTGAGCGACCACTTCCCTAAAGTCCACGATCACCAAGCTGTTAGAGGTTTCTTCTTCGACCCGACATCATGGTGGAGATCGACCGATCCTGCGGTCTTGTTGCCCTCTACGAAGAAAGTTGTTTGAACGACTAGCATTCGAGGGTGTGGTCCCGGTGTGACTTCCGGGATGGCGTTATCGGTTGCGCTCGATTCTGGTCATGGTGACTCAAAGCCTCTGTGTGATTTCTTGAGCGAAGAGATCGTAACATGAGGCTTGGCCAAGCTCCAAAGTTGGATTCTCGACCAAATTATTGATCTGTTGGAGCTCTCGAGCGGTTTTTGACTTGTCGTTGATATGCCCAAGTAATGTATTTTGGGTTGCAATCCTCCTCCGCCGAATGGTGTCAGGATCGTCAAAATCCGAGTTGGCTAGAGCATGCCTCAGTGGAGTGTAATCACTTCGAGGATGTCTACCACGCTCATGAAGGTTGAGATCCTGGTCGTCGTCGGAGCCTGAAGTAAGTGATCGATGATAAGCAGCCCCAGTCCTGTTACCTAGAGAACGATCAGGATCTGATAGAAGGACAAAGACCTCCTTGGTGCTGGTGTCCTCGCTTGCGGTCGAGCCCTCCAGGCTGGACGAGTAGTCGAAGGATAGCGCCTCACGACTTGGAGCAATCCCCTTGAGGAAAGGGAATTCTTGGTTATAACCGTCTCTGGTTGAATTTGAATCCTCTAGGGATATGATCGAATCTGCAACTGTAGCAGGTTTGACCATACTCTTGGTAGGGGTAATCAAAGGGTGCAGTTAGTAGGTGAAGGTCGAGCCCCAAAACCATGAATTCCAGGACTTGACGTGTTAGATCGGATGGCCTCGGACAGACTCGAACGTTTGGAGGGGAAGTCCTCGCTACGTTCGGCTCTTGCCTCGAGGCTGCTCTGAACATGGTCGCTTGGACCCTTACCCTGTGAGGGTTCTGGCTCCTCATCTAGGCGTACTATTGTGGGAGAAGGTTCCTCATCAACCTTGTCCGATATGCATCTTCGAGATTTGGTGAAAGATCCTGGGCAGGCATTGTCGTTGGCGAAACTATGCTTGGCTCATAGTCGTAGCAAGCATCCATGTCGAGTCCTACGTAGTCTGCGGATCGAATCAATTCTCCTCATTCCACTCCCTGTCATGGTAGCATCGAGTGGGAACAAAGAAAAATTTGTCAAAAGAACAAAGGAGAGAATGTATCCCCACAGGTGGCGCCAATTATTAATGTTTTAATATCGAACTTATGAAATAAATGCTAAAGGGGCTCCTTGCTCGAGACTACGAGGATAAGACACATGGAATTTAGACAGTTCAGGACTTTTCTAGGAGAATAATAACCTAATCCTGTGTTCTTGTATTGATTGTGCTTACAACGGGAGAAAAGTCACGAAGGCTAAGACTAATGACTCCTATCTATTCTGTTTCTTATGTCGCTCTCTCTCGTCCCTTGGCTTTATCCTTTATATAACGTCCGTAGGATGTGATTTTCCATGCCGGGGCGTCTCAGCGGTTGAAGAATAGCGCGCGTTGATGATAGTTATTGTTAGAGGCGACACCCCATGTTTGCCTTGTGGTTACGCTAGAGGCGGAGATTAATCGGCGTAGTTATATCGGATAATAACAACACATATTAACTACTGCGTGAAATTAGACACTATATATGTGGTTCCTAGTCAATTTGGTCCATATGCCTGTGATCCTTATCGATCATAGGGTGGTCGTGAATGATTTGGTCGTAGTAAGGCTTACGGCCATAACGTGATCGTAGTAAAACTTACAATCAGTAGGTAGTCATAGAAGAACTTATGACCATGAGGTGATAGTATGATGACTTATAACTATACATGGTGGTCCTAGAATAACTTACGACTAGTAGGTATTCATAATCTCTCTCATTATTGATAATGTGGGGCACCCTTGAAGGTTGTATAAAGAACTTATTATCTATAACGAACATTATAGATAAATAGTTTAATTAATTGAGGATTATTAGATCCTCGTCATTAGGTGTACAACATCTATTGAAAATCCAGTATAATGTGCAAGCACGCGAGAGAGAGAGAAGGGGGGATGGGAGCTAGGCTGGCAGATGTGGCGGCTTAGTAGCTCGGCTTTGGTTGTGGCGCGGGGAAGGAAGGAGGCGGTGGTAGGTTCGCCCAATGGGGAGAGAGGGAAACGAAATGGTTTGAATTTTTATTTGCGATTGATTTTGAATTCAATTTCTGAAATGGTTTTGTACACAATTAAACTTTTAGATTTTTGCAAATCCAAATTTGAGACAAGGAGATTGTTTTGAAATTTTTAAATGCAAGGCAAAACCTTTTAAATTTTAGAAATGCAACCAAAGTTTTTGAAATTCATGAAAATCATGCCAAATTTAAATGGGATCCAAATTTGGGCTGTTACAGCTGCTTGCCATACGCTGATTTCATTCGGAGGCAAATACGCGGAAGAGATATACGATTCGATCATCGTCAGATTCCTCGATCGCCCGCGCATCAGTTTTTCGTGACCTGCGGCTGGCGCAAGGCCACCCATGTCGAGTGTCAAATTGATGGCGTTTCATTTTCTCCCGCTGAGAATGGTAGTCACGGACTCGGCAATAGATTTTCACGCGATGCAGAAGCGGCGTGCTGTGAATTCATGCCGAAGAATACCGTGCGTGATTTTTGAATGATGATTGAATTCAGGTCCGCGAGTCCTCTTGGCTTGGGGTAGCTGGGTTGGGAACCAAGGCCTTGTTTGGTATCGAGTTTTTGCAGCTTCAACTACAGAATCAATCGTAGATCACTTTTGTAAGAAATACGGTCGGATGATTGACAACCTCATCGATCACAATGGCATGGCGCTTTTGTGAGGTGCGGAGTTTACGTGGCGCGAGGATACACACGCAATTTTCACAATGAGAATCGCTTCACATCGATCTTTGTTCAACGATCGCGTCACGACAACATGAGCGAGACGTGGACGCGCCTCATGGAACTTGAGGATGAGTTTATCGTAAGACCATCGTACTGGGAAACATCGTACCTATAGCGGCCCTCTTTCACATTAGATGTCTCCTTTTCTTCTTTGTGATACACACTTTTCTATGATTGTGGGAATGGAATTGGCCCCTTAGCTTAGGATTCTTGGGGGGAAATATGTGAGACTTCCATAACTCGAGATTTGAAGCGAACCAAGCAAGCCCAAAGTGTCTTTTTTTTTTTTGGAAATATGAGAATTCCATTAAACCGGAGATTCAGCTAAATTATTGGCCACCAAGGGGTGTACAAAAGATGGAACCGAGTTGTGCCAATGCATCACGGCACGCGGATCTAGCCCAACACCATGACTCACCAAAGCATCAGCTATCTTATTACAAGTACGAGGACAGTAAGAGATACTAAAATCCAAGAAATTACACAGCAAAGAAATATGTCCTCTTTGAATATGGCACCTAGCCTCGAAAAATCATATTCCGAGGTTTCAATAGCATTCTTCAGATTGATGGCGTCTGTCTCCAAATGTATTCGTCCCATACCAACGTCCGAGGCAAACTTCAGAGCTTGAATGCAACCCTCTGCTTCAACATGCATCGCATCACAAGCATGAGGGATGTTACCAGCTCCTGCACTAATCACCTGTCCAAACGGGTCTCTTATGATAAATCCCCAGCCACCAAAGTACGTCCCCTCACGAAAAGACCCATCAATGATAATTTTCAACACATCTGGCAAGGGAGGACTACTTAACCTGGTTTGGCATTTTCACAATTGTCTTGCCTAGAAATTCCAAAGAAAACCGCTGCCCGCATTGACTCCATTTCTTTCAGACCACAAAATCCATAAGAGTAGTGATCCTGACCTGCTGATCATTTGGCGTATTCAGGATTTCAGCCACCACCTCTCTGGCCGAACCACACTGCAATAATTTGGTCGTTTGTTCCTCAAGCAACAGATCCCGCCAACAATGCTTTGCGATTTTATCACAATCTAAACGTCCATAATGCTATTGGCACGAGATGCAAGCCACAGGCTCACTCTTACCTCAATTCCCAAGTCAACTCAGAGGCCATAGACATTTGTTTAGTTACTCCAATAAAACTGTAGAGGCCGGTTCATCGGGAACATATTAAAACGTGGATAAATAAAAGATGAGCTGTGAACTCAAGAGTTCATTTATATGCACGGGGGTGATCAAGTCTGTACATGTGGAGATTATATGTTTGCTGCTTGTAACAATGCACGATTCACAATTGTTGACACAATGTGTGCGGAAATTAGAGTGGAGAGTATATACAGCATGTAATGGATTATGTGTTAATGTCTAGACTCTGGACTTTTAGAAGAAGTCCACTGCCAATATATCTTCTCGACAATACCCCACCGCTCCGCACTGCGACATGGAGGTCTCTGACGCTGGAGGAACACCCCACAACAAAGGTACCGCAACAGACATAGTCAACTTCTCCTGAAGGCCATCGTTGCTTGCCTTCTCTGCAGTGACAACCTGCAAAAGCGACACCCTTTACAAACTAACTCGACGTTCAAAGGACGATGTGAGACCCGTGACCATGCAGAAATACTTTCACAGCCGTAGATCAAAAACTTTACATGCAAGTTAATTTAAAGAATTAAATCAAGTGACCAAGTGGGAGCTTGAACCAGAATAATAGAACACACAGTATATGCTGCTGCTGTTGCACTGAGTACTTAAATATCACGAGGTTATAGAACATTACAACTCTTGGCACATTGCTTGAGCTTACATGAAGTGAGATATGTCCTTTGCTTTGATTTTTAAAATGCAGCCAAAAATTGAATTGACCAGACGGAAAATAAAGGGGCAATAACTTATTTGCCATAAAAAATTTGAATCATCCCTTATATGTCACTCATTGTGTCACTGACATGTGGGTCCGAATCCCACATGTCAATGCAATGACACAATAAGGGATTTTGGAAATTTCCAGTGGCATATAAAGAATTAACCCGTAAATGAAACATAGCATTAGGTTTATCAATTCCAAACAGACTTTAAGACAGTTGGCATAACTCCGGTGCACAACATCCTGTTGAAAATCCAGCATAATGTGCAAAGCTTGTTTAGTTCACTGTTAAACTTACCACATAAAGTTTGTTTTGCTCGCTATTTAACTACCAGCAATTCCTTAACAATTCAAATTACAGAAAGGCAAAAACTATCAGTGTGGCTTGGCTTGATCATTGTAATTGTCTGTTTAGTATTTGCGGCCAACCATTTATTCAGCTTGATAAAACTTGTCGTGGGGTCTAGCTACATAGCTGCATAAGGTGTGAAGCGCCTCGTTTCTTAGGCACTGTTTTGTTTGTTTCCCAAGCTACCTGAGCAATGAATATAGTAAAACACCACACCATTATCCATGTGTGTTATATTAGTTCATTTTTTTCTTGAAAAAAAGGAAATAAAAATTTGAGAACCTAATGATATCAAGGAATCCTTTCTTTCTTGTATAATAGTTTGATGAATTTAATAAGCAAGTATAAGAAAGACAAAGCTTGGTAAGATTATAAAGACATATCCTTGCACATATAGTATTTCAAGTAACATAACTTACCTCACCACCATGCTCCAATACTGTATCTTCCACCACATCGCTTAGCATTTCAATAGACCGACAAAAGCCAAAGATGCATAGTCTTCTACCCATGTCTAGGCCCTGATATATCAAATGATATTACTAAAGAAAACCAAATAATGATAAGCAAATAAGCGGTAAGAACTAAGAAATATTTACATTTGTTGCCGCTATGTTAAACAGTGCTCAAGGCAAAGACTCTGATTTGGATCCATGTAAGAGCTCTCCTGAAACAGCGAAATTGTTGTGTGCCTTTCGTTTTTGTTGCCTCTTCTGGCCAAAATAACACACATGAGAATGAAGTGTAGATAATATGTGAAATATTGATGAGGACAGAATAAACTCATCGACTTCAGTAAGTATCTGTAAAAAAAAATAATACATGAAGAAAAACCTGAATTCCATAAAAAATTTTGAAGAAAACTTGACTTAATCACAAGAATACAATAAATACTCATATCAAACACCATTCAGCATATAACTATGATGTGCTCTAAACTAGCACCATGGGACAGCCATGTGCTACAAAGCACAACATCTATAATTATAACGTGCAGCTTGATATGTATGGAATTAGAGAAACTTGGTCACAATAAACTGGATATTGTACTTGGTATTGCTTCTGCAATGCAGACCTTTGTCGCATAGTTGCTTTCTGGTGGATCTAATTTTAGGTTAACTGTCAAACAGCATAAGAGGCTAAGAGCACCAAGATGGCAATCTTAGAGCTTCATAATTGATACATGCCTTAAAGCTTATGAAATAAGGTATATTGCAGTACTTCGTAGCAGTGGGCTGGTGAGTGGTGACTACTGTGCTACAAATGAATGTGATGCTAGAATACACTACTATACATTGCTGCTTTTTCAAGGTTTTATTTCCCATTAATATTTTTTTATCACATTCATAACAAAAAAGTAGCAAAAATCCAGATGTTACATAAGATAGAGGACTACTGAGACAACTAAGAACTGAAACAATCTGATAGTTCATAGCTAAACATTTGGTATTGGTCCAAATGCAACAAAGAAAGTTGTAAGCATCATTCCCTGTTTCATATACACTTTCTAGCATTTCTAGAAATTCCGGTTACCCATTCATGACTATGATCAAACTAATTAAACTCTGGCTTTGTCATATAGTGAACAAAAAGAAACAAGAAGAAGTTATATTGCCCTGGAAACCAGGAGGACAGTATACTACATGCATCTTCCTGAGCATTGAACAACAGTATTCAAAATATCTATAACATCTCAATCCTGAATTGAAGATCTATTTAAGTTTTACCAACAAGGATCAACTTAATGCTGTTTAGTGTTTAGTATGATGCACGAAGCTTTCTAATTCCAATTCAAATGTTAAGATATCTACATATCACATAGTGTAATGTTAAACCAGCCCAACAAGAAACAGTTAATGGGAAGTCGAAAGATTCGTTACCTCGGAAGCAGTAATTCGACGAGGAACCAGGAACCCCTATTTGAATAAGACCATCAGAAGTGAACAGTGTGACTCTATCTTCTGGCACCCAGTGAATATCTGCTAGGACACAGATTGAACCCTTAAGCAAACAGAAATACGTGCAAGGATGAACAAAACATCCATTTGCTCATGACTAATCATTAATCCACAGCATATACTGCAACACAGCATATCGATGCAAAATCTAAAACATGGTAAATTCAACGCATTGCTAGCCATCGAAGCATTCGAATACCGACAAGAACGATCGGGAAGTGCGGGTGAATCTACCTAATCCAGTAGTGAGATCAAGGACTGATCCCAGGGTACGGCCCGTACGGATCCTCGGTATCGCCCTTCCTCGCTCGGGCTCGCAACCGTTGAAGCGACCGCGATCCAAAGCGGCAGCGGCGCGGGGATCGGGACCTGGCGTGGAGAGGAGGACAGTGGCCTCCTGCACGCCAGCGAGCGGGGAGGAGGAGGAGGAAGCGGTGGAGAGGGCAGCGGAATCCGCCATGGAAATGTGGCGGGGAGCAAGGAGAAGAGTTGCCGCGGCGCACGGAATCGCGGAAGAGAGAGAAAAAGTGGATTTTATGGGGAGGGCGGTGGCGCGCCTGTTTTTTCCTTGTGGTGGGCGTGGATTCCCGGCGGTGGACTTCGGTCTGGCCGGTGCTTCCTAGGCCGTCGTTCGTGGCCACAAGATGAGATATTAGATCTGGGCCGTTGGCTGCGTTCGTCATGCAGAGATGGAGGGACCAGATTAGCTCGGGCCAGATGAGGGTATTTTATCCTCTGGCAAGGTTTTCTTGGTGATGGAAAGGACAATGTCACCTATCAAATCGTAGGAAGACCCGGGGATCTCAAAGGATGGACGGATATTCACCGATGGTTGGGAATGGCTAATTGTACAATGACATTTTTTTTAAGATAGCAATTTCAAGAAACGTGACAGATTGTAGCAATCCTGTAGGCGTCGGATGATAGAGTTGATGATGTCCTGTGGTAATTGGTTGGTTGATGAAGTTGCAACAGTTGACTACTGTAAGACGTGAAGATAATAGGGAAGATGGACATGAGAGATCAACCAGGGAACATCTAGGCATCGGTGATAAAGGTTTGAAAAACAAAATAAGAAAGATGTGGAGAGCTTAGCAATGCAACTAGGTGATTTAGTGATTTACCACATTAAAATACATGCATTTAATGATTTATCACTATGTATCCACATGTCGATGACATATAGAATCACGAGAGGCGTGACTAGCGCTCGGACCGTCGTCCGGCGTCAGCGTATCGTCGTCTGCTTGTGTCGTCGATCTCTTCGATGATGCTCGGTAGTCCATCTCACGCGTTAACAAAGCTCCTCGAGCATAGTCTTGCAACATCACGCGCATCCTCAACGATACTATGCAACATCACGCACACCCAGCAACAAAAAACTCCTCCTCCACCCAATCTCCTCAGAAAAACATTGGAGAAAAAACATATTCTCACCAAAAATGCATGAAACCCATCAATATAGAACCTAAGCGTGGCAAAACTAATTCAAAAATACCAATCAAACAAATTTCGTTGTTACAACATTACAATATTTTAAAATAATAGTTGTAACATCCAAAAATAATTGTTGCAACATCAAGAAAATTGCAACATTAAAACTAACTTATGAAACATTTTGATTTTATGTATGCAACAATCGGCGATAATGGTTACAATAAAAATCTTTTTCCTACAAAAAAAATCAGGAAGAACTTTTTGCAACAATGGAGAAAAATTGTTACAACAATTCGAGAGAATGCATACAATATTTAAATGGTAAAAGGCTGCAACAAATCAAAAACACCATTGCAACATCCTGAAATACCTATTGCAATAACGTGAATGATCTAATGTAACATACCGGGGCTTGCCTTTTCTTCTCTATCAGCCAAACCAACAACACTTGTGATGGCTACGACCGGCAGTGGTGGCGCTCGTCTGGCCTTGAGGGAGCTCACGTAGGACACCACCATCAATAGCTAAGCCAGGTTTGGCCCCGGTGACAGGGGAGCTTGCGAAGGCGAGTGCAGAGCTCGTCTACTCTCGGAGCTCATGGAGGGCACATGCGTCGATGGTGGCTAAGCTCGCTAACGCAACAGAGGAGCTCGCGAGGCGCAACCAAAGGAGACTTGCGTGAGCGAGAGGAAGGGTAGCGGGTAGAGGCGGGAGGGCACGTGAGCTCTGCCGACCTTGGCCATGTGGAGAGAGATGGAAAAAGAATGAGAAGTATAGAAAATTTGTTCTCGTATGGAAGTATGGAAGAAGGCGGTGGGAGGAGGAGAAAGTCAAAAAGAGAGCAATCACGTGAGGACATCGATACCCTTATCGTTGGATGACAATCGGGGCGTTCAACAAGTCGCGTCTTTTCAAGCGTATGATGCTTATCAATACCCAATCATAAACAATATATAAAACATAAAATAATAAATTATCAAATACATGTCTTTGCGGTGGCTAATCATGTTCACGATTTACGGAACGTTGAACCAGCGGAGACCAAGCGTATTTTCAACTCGCGTATGCCGGGTTTTAACCCATATGGCCGGCGAACCGTCTCGACCTCGCGCGCCGTGTTCGCGGCGTATCGATTCTCGGCGAGTAATTCCATACTCGACCTCCCGCCATCTTCGTCGTGGATCGATTATCGCGAGCAATTCCATCTCGGGCGGCGGTTGAGATTTGACGAGCGCCAAGCTCGCGCCTCTAACGAAATGGCTGCGCTTCCACGTGCGGGGCGCTCTAGCTTTGGCGAGGGCTACTTCGCGGCCGCGCAACATTTTCATCGGCGCTCGAGGCGGCCTCGACCGGCCGCGCGACCACCTACTCTCTTTGCCCGGCGCGCGCGCGCTCACGAGGGCAAAGCGTTCGGCTTCGTTCCGTTTTGGCGGCGCCACGGCTCAAAAGGCGCTGCTGGATCCACCCTCTAATGGCGGCGGCGCTGCTTCTCATCTGTTGAAGGCGACCACGGTATGTGATGGAAGGAGAGTTGTAACAGGCTCTGCTAACCACCACCGTAGTCTTGGCCAAATGGAATTGGGCCCAACGGCCGACCTAAAGCTGCGCTTCTTGTTGGCGGCGGCACGGCGACGTCTGGCTGTTCATGGCCGTGCCGGCCGGCCTGACCCGGTCGTGCTGGGCGGCCGTCTGCTGCAACGATGTCGGCCGTGCCGAGCGCGGCACGGTCGTAAACGCAGCGGCACTCGCAGTCTTTGCGCCGCGCGGAGCGGCCGGCCGGGCCGGGGCGGGCGAGGCAGGCCTTGGCGCGAGAAGCGGCAACCGGCTAGGCGGCGGGGTCGGCGAGGCAGAGAGGTGAGGCGAGGCAGGGAGGCGCGAGGCCGGCACCGGGCGAGAGGAGGCGGCGCGGGGCGCGGCGCGCGAAGGCGGCGGCCGGCTAGGCGGCGGGGTCGGCGAGGCAGCAGGAGGTGGGGCGAGGCCAGGAGGCGCGAGGCCGGCCGGACGAGAGAGAGGCGGCGGCGGCGCGCGCGAGGCGGCAGCCGGCTAGGCGGCCGGAGTCGCGAGGGCAGAGGTGGGGCGAGGCGAGAGGCGCGGGGCGGCGGCCGGACGAGAGGAGGCGGCGGGGCCGTGGCGCAAGGCGACAGCCGGCTAGGCGGCGGGGTCGGCGAGGAGCCGAGAGGTGGGGCGAGGCAGAGGCGCGAGGCGGCAGCCGGGCGAGAGGCGGCGGCCGGGAAGCGGCAGCGCAGGGAGGGCCGAGGCGGCCAGCGGGGCGGCGGCAGCGAAGAGGCGGGGAGGGGAGGCGAGGCAGAGAGGGCCGAGGCGCGGGCGCGGCGCTTCGAGGTCGAAGCGGCCGGCGGTCGCGAGGAGAAAGAGCGGGGAGAATCGGGGGCGGGAGGAGGATTAGGGAAGAAAGCGGGGTGGGGCGGTGGGCGCGGGTAGAGGCGACAGGCGTGAGCAGGCGTGGTGGTGGGCGTGCCTAAACGCGACGCGGCGAAAAATCGGCCGTTTTGAAATTAGCCGTTTTTTTTACCGTTTTTTATCGTTGTGGTCTTAAAAAATAGCAAAAAAAATACAAAAAATCCCAATTTTTTTTCTATAAATAGCCACCACCCCGCCCCCTCATTCAGCACACCTCATTCTTCATTCTCTCTTTGCAATTGTGTTGTGCAAATTCGAATCCGTGTTGAGCTCATTTGGCAAAATTCAAAAAAATTATGCCGAAATTTCGAAATTTCAATTTTCAGCCGCAAGTCAGCGAAAGAGGTACAAATACAATACTATTTTTGTAATGCTTTTATTGTTCGTTTTTGTTATGCTAAGATGAAAGTAGTAAAAGTGTTAGTTTCGATTTTACAGTTTTCGTTATGGACAGTTCTTACGACAACTTTGATCTTCGTGATTATGGACTTTCATCGAAGGAAATTGCGTCCATAGAAGCGTTGCGACTACCTCAAATGAACGGAGGTTTCACGGTATGGTGGAGTTAGTCATCGGGCTCCACGTCGACAACGAGCTCAACGGCAAGCGGAGCAAAGAGATCGAGGCCGTCTACATCGAGTGTGGGAGAATTTCGACGGGACAACCAAACAAGGCGCGTGGAAATAAGGTACCATATGCTATTTGTAAAATTTGTCGGCATGAATTGTGCGAAGTCTTGGTGGAGCAGGGCACTTGCTTAGACATGATGCAAGATGTCGAAACAAGCAAGGATTGGCGATGAGGCGGCGCGGTGCAATACAACCAGACGATGCGAGTATCTAGTTGGAACTACGATCCTCGGGTAGCCGCCAATCTCTCTGTCGTTTAATTGCTTCGAGGATTTCTTGCTAGGATTTGTGAGTGCACTTCTTTCCAAAATTACATTAGGACCGTACATAATCCTAGATTTACTTTCGTTTCTAGACAAACAACAACTATGGATCTTGTGAAATACTATAATGAGCGTCGTAATAAAATAAAGGAACTATTTAGTACGTGCATATTTTGGTGGCCTCACCTCGGACATATGGAGTGGTCGGGCTAGGAGGATTACCTTAATGTAGTTGCGCATTATGTTAATGACAAGCTGGGCAATGGAGAAAAGGATTATAGGTTTGAAATTAATTGATGTAGCACACGGGGAGAATATTGCGGTTGTATTATGAAAGTCGTGGAAGATTTTGGTCTTACAAGCAAAATATTCGCAATTACTTTAGACAACGCCGCGACAAACTCTAGGGCTATGGACATTCTTACTCGATGTTGAGTACATATGCGATTCCTTCTTACTACATCAACGATGCGCTTGTCATATTATCAACCTTATAGTCAAATGTGGTTTGAAGAGGTTGAATCAGTATATCAAAGCTTTTAGCGATCGATTTCTTTCTTGAATAATTCTAACGTAAGAATAGCACAATATAAGAACTTCTGCGGGGCTATGGGTATGCGTCCAAGAAAGTTCGATTTAAACATGGAGGTAGGTGGAACTCTACTTACCTCGTGCTTAAGCATCTTTTACCATACAAGAACACTTTTACTGTTTTTATTCAAACGCACTATCCTAGCAGCGGTACTTTGCTATTAAGCGAGCAACATTGGTTCGTTCTTTGAGAAGATCTTGTCATTTTAGAAATTTTTATGAGGCAATTGTTGCCTTGTCCATTATCTACTATCCAACATCTCCTATCATCGTGCATACTATTTTACGGTTGCTACCCAATTGAAAATGCATGAAAATGCGTAGTTTTATGCGAAATTTGTTGTTGCCATGAAATCTAAATACCTTAAATATTGGAGACAAATCCCTTACTTATATGCATTTGCATTTCTTTTAGATCCTAGGGCTAAAATTGGTGCATTTAGTGCTGTACTTGATCTTCTTAGTGATGCTACGGGGCTAGACTATACTAACTATTTTCTGAAGTTCGTTCTCGGTTATCACGAGGTTTACCAAAGGTATGAAAATAAGTTAGGAGTCCGCTCATAGCGACCTCTAGTAGCCAGTCCTCAGTGGGAAGACAAATATGTGAAGTCGATCTTTGGTGCCTCTTCCTCGAGTCGAGTCTTCTTCTTCTACTACACGGCGCGCCTTTCGGCCAAGACCCACAAGGAGCGGAGAACTATCCACCTATACGGGCGATCGGTGGATTTCAACTCGAAGCCTTCGACATCTTGCAATGGTGGCAAGCCCATAAGTTAACATATCCGTGCTATCTATACTTGCACGTGATGTGTTGCTTCATTCTATCTCTACGGTTTCCTCAGAATCGCTTTGATCTTCGGGAAGAATATTGGAGGAGAGAAGAACAAGTCTCACAAGTGAGATGGTGAAGATCCTTTGCTTGTGAAGGGTGAGGAACAAGCGGATTCACGAACACAACACTCTGTGGAAAATCCGAGTTATCGGAGGTGTTGAAAATTTGTACTTAAACGATGCCAGCGACACATAGAACAAGAATGTATCATGTATGTACAATTGTAGAGCTATAGGCTGTACTCTTTTTCCTTTGTTAAGGTTTTCTCATTTTGAGTTTTTACTTGTGAAGGTTTTAGAGACAACCAAGCTGGACATTAATAAAGCTCATTATTACATTTTCAATATAATTGTACTAATTTTTCAATGTTCATGTCCACTTTTGAGTTGCACATATTTTCTAATTTTTGAATTTTTCGATTTTTCATTCGACGGGCCAAATAGGTCAAGCGGGCCGCGTTTGGCGGCGAGCTCGCGGGCTCGGGTCGACCCGACGGACACGAATGCCGATGGGCGTGCAGGCGCCACCGGCACGTGGACCGGCCGGCGCGGTGCGAATAGTACGGGGCGAAATGGGCCGTGCCTAACCACCACCACCACCAGCTCACCAGCCACTAGCACAACCTGTCTAAACCATGTAACCCGCTTGGCCCAGACCGTGTAACCCGGTCATTAATGGGCTGGGCTGGGCTGGGTTTTCATACAAGCGCAAAATGCAGCGTCAAGATGCTAGGCCTTTAGAGTGAAGATGTATGCTTGGTAGCAACACACCAAAAAGAATATGAAGGATAATACCAGGGTAACCACGTCGGAATTATAAACTCACTTAATTGTCTCCATTTGTTCTATCTTATATTCATCTTAAAAATTGCAATTTAATTATAAAGCATAAACTCCATCAGCATCTCCCATCTCTTGCTCTCCGTAGCTTCGACTTCGTCGTTCAAAGAGACTTGAAGATGAAATCAAAGCAAAAAAAAAAGTTTAGCTACCGTTTACCATGGAAAGGAAGAAAAGGAAACTATATTTACGGAGAAACCAAAAAATCCTGCAAATTTCGTTCTACACTATTGCCAAGAAGTTTTTGCCGCGGGCACACGACAAACCGCGTTACCGTCTCCACGCCTCGCTCCCGAGCGCAACTGAGGAAGCGATATCCGATAACCCCCCACTCTCTCTCTCTCTCTCTCTCTCAGGCACTCGCCCGCCTCTCCTCCCGCCGCCGCCGCTCATGGCCCTCGCCGCCGCCGCCGCTGCGGGAGCCATCTTCTTCCACCCCCTCCTCTCCCGTCCCGCCTGCGTCCTCCGCTGCGGCCGCCGCTTCCCTCCCATCCTCCGCGCCTCCTCTACCTCCACCTCCAGCGCCTCATCAGACTTCAACATCACCTTCGCGGAGCCCTCCCCGTCGAAAACCTCAGCCCCCAGCCCGTCCGCGCAGCCGTTGGTTCCGTGGATCGTCCGCGGGAGGATGGCAAGCCCTGCCTCAGCACCTCGCCACCGCCGGACGTCCTCCAGGCCATCGCGCTGGCGGAGGCGGAGGCCAAGAAGGCCAAGAAGGACCGCGCCCTTGCCGCCCCCGTCGCCAATGTCAAGTCAAAGGAGAAGAAAGCCGCTCCGGCCGCGCCGCCCAAGTTCTCCAAGGCGGCGAGGAGGTTCTACAATGAGAATATCAGGGAGCGCGAACCGCAGCGTCTTGCCAAGGCCCTTGCCGCCGCAGGAGGTAGTCTTCCTGTTACTTAACAGGATTTTATAAAAGAGCTTAATCAAATTGAATCAAATGATAAGAAGTCGCATAGATAAGAGGTTACAAAGTTAGAGCAGCAAATTATTTGTCCTGATTCTGACTCAATGGCTCTTCCTAGTGGCCTCAAGAAGGACCAGCGAGGAGCTCATCTTCCAAGGGAAGGTGACCGTCAATGGTTCTGTCTGCACTTCTCCCCAGGTATGGATTTTCAGATTTCTCTAAGAATGATGAGAAGCTAGTTCTGTTAGGTTTGGTACACGTGTAAATAATATTTGTGTTCTCATCCAAATTTATTTGGTGTCAATCTCACAACTTTTGCCTTGGTGAGGCAAAAAATAAAGTATTTAATTTTAATTTAGCTAGATTCTGTCATTGTACGAAATTTGACCAGTTTGCTTCAAATATATTTATGAAAAATGTTTTATTTTTTGTTACATTCAATTCATAAACAGTTTTTCTTATGTAGACCCGAGTTGACATCTCGAAGGATTCTATCTACGTTAATGGGAACCGCATTTCCAAGAGGCTGCCTCCAAAGCTGTATTTTGCTGTTAACAAGCCAAAAGGGTTGGTATCTTTTATTCCATATTATTGCAGATCAATAAAGATATCCCGATTATTTCATATTCCAGCGAAAATATTTTGAATCATAGAAAAGGAGCCATTTGTCCAGCTGGGTGATTATCCCTAAATGTTATTTTGATGTACTACAGGTATATTTGCTCGTGTGGTGAAGAATCAAAGTCTGTTATCTCCTTATTTGATGACTATTTGAAAGGCTGGGTATGTTCTAGAATAGGTCATTGTATGGCATTATAATGATAATAATGGAACCTCAGAATATTCATGGATTGCTGCACCTTTTCTGTTTGTTAGTTATACATCATTCTCTTGTTGATCAATATATATATCTAATCACATTTGCAGAACAAGATTCAGCCAGGACTACCAAAACCACGCTTGTTTACTGTGGGTCGTCTTGATGTTGCCACAGCTGGTTTGATAATAGTTACAAATAACGGTAATTTGATCATACTTGATAAAAAATACTTGGGAATCAACAGCTTAACCGTGCAAGACCTAAATTTAGTTGCTCTCTCTTTCAGGTGAGTTTGCCCAGAAACTCGCGCACCCTTCTTCAAATATAACAAAGGAGTAAGTTCAACTTTTTTTGTATCATTTGAATACTGCAATGCAAAATTAATCTGTACTTGAAATACTGTAGATGCTATTAAATTTTTTGTAGCAGAAAATTTAGCAATGTCTTTTTGGCACTACCCTCAGTAGCTGTTATCAATATGCAGTGTAATTGTGAAAAAGTAGCATTGAAATAGCATTGGTATTAAACTTAAATTCTTCTTCTGTATTGAGTTGCCCATAATAAATGATCTAAAAGATGGTGACTAGACAATGAACAATAGAAAAATTAACATTGATTTGGACTTGATAATTTTGCATTTGTTCAATATTGCAGATATGTAGTAACTATAGATGGAGCAGTGCACAAGAAACACCTAATAGCTATCAGTGAAGGCACAAAAATTGATGGAGTCAAGTGCATACCTGATTTAGTAGAACCATTGGTTGCACAACCAGATACAAAAAAAACCCGACTTAGAATAGTGGTAATTGTCCTTTCTAGCATGCTTCGTTCTATTATATTCACTATTGCTTTAGCTGTATGTTTCTTAACTTCTGCAGGTTATACAGTACTATGTAGAATATAGGCAATTTGACTTGTTCAGTTCAGTGAAAATAATATCCTAGCAATGAATTTACCCTCTTATCTCTTTATGAGATGTTGAGTACTATAAAGTTCACTATAAATGTCTGGCAAGCGAGTGATTCCATGGATAATTCTATCATCATATTACTTTTGCAATGCTTGAAACTATCCTAACCTTAAGAAACAGATCATACTGCAAGCCTTAAAGCAACAATTTGTTTAAAAGTTGTTTAAAACTGGCAAAGAGTTTTAGCCTGTGATTAAGTTGGAACCATTTCTTGCTTACCGATTCAGAATTTGTTTGGGCAGGAATAATTACAGATCCATGCAATCTTATCAGGGCACAAGAAAATATCGCTACTCTGGGCAATATTACAGTATTTGTGTTTTACTATTTTGAGTGACATTACGATGTTATTGTTCGGCTCTTGCACATATGCTTCACTTAAGCAAGTGTATATAAACGCAAAGGCATTACATTTAGTTATCTACTCGCTGGCATTGATGTTGTTGAGTTCTGGCAGGTTCATGAAGGAAGAAACCATGAGGTCCGTGAACTTGTGCAGAATGCAGGACTAAAGGTTGTTTTCTATTATCAATATATCCTTGTCAATTTTTTTTTTGTATTTTTTTGTTCATATCTTAGTATTTCTTGTTGCATAATTAATGAGTAACTATAGTTATTTGGTTCTAGATTTGAATCGACAACAAGATCTTGATTTTGCCTTTTTTATTATCTATGTACTGTTCGAAGCGTGGATGCTTATGTTAGATATGCCTCTTGTATAGAGTGTTCTTTGCATATTTACCCTACACTGTAACATGTTTATATTGGTTTTGGCCCATTGAAATAGATCAAGGGTTCATTCCAACATGGTATCGAGCCCATGACTCTCTCCACAAAACCCTAACCTAGTCTCTCTCTTCTTCTACGTCATTTGTGGTACCATTGTTCGGATCCTCCTCATGCCGGCGCGCTGCTGCGCGCGCTCTCTTCTCCTCGATCGCGTCGCCCGGCGTCCTGCTCGCTTCCGGCCCGGTTGCCGGTCGCGCCCGCTCTCTCTCCTCGATCCACGCCGCCTCGCCTCGCCGCCGGATCCCAGCGCCATGGCGCCCGCTCACCAAACTTGCGCGCGCTCCTCGTCCGCGCCGCGCCCGCCTGCTTGGCCGGATCCATTGCCGCGCGCCGGCGGCGCAAGCTTGCCTCATGCCAAGCCTGCGCTGGTTGCCCATGCCAAGTCCTGCGCTGGTTCGCCCTCGGCTTGGCGAATCCTGCCGCCGCCTTTGCCAGCAAGCGAGCTCGCCGTGCCAAGCCTGCGCGAGCTCACGCCACCTTCGCGCCCACATTCACGGGCCTCCTGTTTGAGCGGCCGTTGGTCGGGTTTCCGCGATGGCTACCACCGGTGGCTCATTCGCCATCCCGCTCCTATGTTCGATTCGGCGAGGCGAACTTCGAGAGTGGCGGTTCACTGGATTCACCTCAACATCCAGCGCCTCAGGGTCACCTCGCGGCGAGCAACCTGTCGCCTCGCGCCTGCTGTCGATTCGCTGCTCTTCTGGCGGTGTGGATCAAAGTGCTCATAAGGCGCGCGGCTCTTGCTCGGGAGAGGCCACGGAGTTCTACTAGTCTAAGTTGCGTCTCACGAGAGATGGCGGGATCACGGCTCGTGCTACCGCCATCTGGTGGGTAGCATGCCCGTGGCCATCTCCATGGATGTGGCGGAGCTGCCGACGACTCAGGTGATATGGGACCGCCTCCGAGCTCACTACCAGCCGATGAGTGATGTTATGTACCTCTCCGTCGTGCACCAAACGCACTCCCTTCGGCGGCTTGATGCCACTGTGGATAACTTCTACCAGTACATGTCTGTAGTGTGGCGTCAGCTCGACTCTTTGGGGCCAGATGTCTGCCGAACCTGTCTCTGCTGTGTGCGGCTCCGCGCTCAACAGGAGGCTAACCGTCTCTACGACTTCCTGACGCGTCTCCGGTCTGAGTTCAAGACCTTGCGTGCTCAACTCCTGACTTACCACTCGCACTCAACCTTGTTGGAGGCCCTTACGACTGTTCCTGCTGAGGAGACTCATCTTCGTGGCGCGGCTCAGATGCAGGCTGTCTTGTTTGCTTCAACGCCTGTTCTTTCAGCACCGACCATGGTCCCTCCGGCTCCCGCGACACTAGTGGTTGCTGTCTACCGCTGGTCTCCGCTGCACCTACTACTAGTGTGACGGCCCGATGCAGGTGCTCTGAAGAGGAGGGAGTCGCGGTGGACGCCCACTAAAGGGCTTTGGAGGTTCTTCCCTCTCAGGAGTTGGCGACTCTTGCTAGGGCTCCTTCGGTGACGCCATACATCGGCTCATCTCCTTGCTCTAGCGCCTCGATGTCGACTCGTCTAACTCTTGCTTCTCAGCAGTCTTCCTCGCCTCCGCCACCTCCCTCGTCGGGTATCTTGTCTCCGTGGATCTTGGACTCTGGTGCTTCTTTTTACATAACACCTAATTCTACTCATACAGTGAGTCTCACGCTCTTATTCCCTGTTCGGCTGGGAGAGGGAGGAGGCGCGCAGTGAGGTGCTCTTTGGTCGCAGGAGAGGAGGAGGCCTGTGGCCGGCGGCGCGTGGAGGGCGATGAGGCTGAGGCGGCATGCGAGCAACAGCGGTCAGGTGGATTGGGATCGAGAGGAGAGGATGAGAGCTAGGGTTATGCACACGGGTGGCCCAGCTGGGCCGTGTTGGATACATGTAGAAGCCATGTCTGACACGTGTCGGGAATTTTAAAAATTAAAATCCGTTGTTTAATTGGCCGACACGTGAGCCTCGACTTAACGTGGTCATTGCTCGCCATGAGTGGCGACTCGCGATATCGAGAGATTGCTACTTTGGGCGTCGCGGCGCAGGATCTTGTGCCCCACTGCGTGTGTCACTTCATCATGTGCAAGTGGGTGTACAAGATCAAGATCCGCTCTGATGGCTCTCTCGAGCGCTACAAGGCTCGCCTTGTCTTGTGGCACGTGATTTTCAGTAGGAGCATGGTCATGACTACGATGAGACCTTTGTTCCTGTTACCCACATGACCACTGTTCACACTCTTCTTGTTGTGGTCTCTGTTCGACATTAGTCCATCTCTGAGCTGGACGTCAAGAATGCCTTTCTCAATGGCGAGCTGCGTGAGGAGGTATACATGCAGCCGCCCCCTGGGCATTCTGTCCCTGATGGTATGATTTGTCGCCTTCGTCGCTCTCTCTATGAGCTCAAGCGACCGCTTCTCCTCTGTTGTCACTGCTGCCGGTTTTTCTGCCAGTGATCACGACCCTACCCTTTTTGTACACCTCTCTTCGGGGTCGGACTTTCCTCCTCTATATGGATAATATGATCATTATTGGGGATTACTCTCAGTATATTGATTTTGTGAAGGAGTATCTCAGTGAGCAGTTCTTGATGTCTGATTTGGGTCCTCTTTGTTTTTTTTCCTTGGGATTGAGGTCACTTTTACGCCTGAGGGCTGCTACCTCTCCCAGGAGAAGTACATTCAGGATATCCTTACTCGCGCTTCTCACTGATTAACGCATGGTGGACACTCCTACGAAGCTTGGTGTTCACCTTCGATCCCACTTATGGGGAGCCTCTTGAGGACCCCACTCGCTACCGCCATCTTGTCGGGAGCCTCGTCTACATTGGGATCACTCGACCTGACATTTCTCGTCCAGTTCACATTCTGAGTCAGTTCGTTTATGCTCCCACTCAGCTCCACTACAGTCACCTTCTTCGTGTTCTATGATATCTTCGCGGGACCATCAGTCGTTGTCTTTTCTCTCCTCGCTCCAGCTAATGGTGCAAACGGAGCGATTTGTTCCTGACCGTCCGACCACCTGAATAAATTCGGATCTTATTCGGAGCGTGAAACCGGATATCCGGGATTTTTCTCGGATTTCGGATTTGGAGCTGGATAGTTTTTGCTGGATATCCAAAAAATATATATATAAATACTTTTGAACATAAGAAACTTCTTGAATTTAATGGATGATTGATTCATTCATATTAAATCATTTTATTTTCTGAAAATTATATTTAAGTTTTGTTAAATTCTAGAAAATCATGAAAATTTTATAAAACCTCATCTTAAATAAAAGATTTTGAAAAACTCAAAAATTGGGGCCTTCTGAGACTTGCTACAGGTCAACGTTCTATGTATCCCTAACTAGTTTGTATATGTTGTAATTGTCTGTTATATGTTATAATTGTCTGTTATGTAGTTTGTTGGTTACATTTTGGACTTCTTTTGTACTGGTATCACTATGACTTGTTACTTGCTACTACTTCTTTAACTAGCCGTCGTGATGGTGTGATATAGTTAAATTTGCTTGTTAAATTGCTAATGGAGTTGCATTTTGGACATGTAGTGTGGTTGATTGATCTTTATACGTGCGATATATATGGTTTATGTTTTTGCGCGATGTCGACTAAATATTCATGGCCGAGACAATCGTATTCGGTTCGGCATGTATTCGCTCTGTATTTGTGACCGAGAATATCGCGTTCGTATTCGTATTGACCTTTGTCGTGTCCGACTTCGATTCAGAAAAAATGGAATAGGATACGAAATGGCGATATCTGCCGTATCGCTCGATTGCATCCCTAGCTCTAGCTCTGCGACTTCAGCGTACTCGATGTGATTTGAGCTAGTGATCATTCTGATTGCTGGTCTATTTCTGCCTATTGTGTTTAACTTGGTTCCTCGCTGATTGCTTGGAAGACCAAGAAGTAGACCATTGTTTCCCGTTTGAGTGCTGAGGCTGAATTGCGAGCCATGTCGGCATTGACAGCTGAGATCACTTGGATTCGGTGGCTACTTGAGGATTTCAGTGTTTCAGTTCCTGCACCAACTCCTCTCTTATCAGACAGTACTAGTGCGATTAGCATTGCTCGAGATCCAGTGAAGCATGAGGTCACGAAGCACATTGGAGTAGATGTTTCGTACATGAGATTGCAGGTGCAGGAGCAAGTTATTGCTCTTCAGTATGTGCCTTCGGAGCTTTATTAGCAGATTTTGTCACCAAGGCACAGACTAGAGCTCAACACAGCTTCTACCTCTCCAAACTCAGTGTTGTTGATTCACCGTGAGTTTGAGGGGGGTATTAGATATGTCTCTTGTATAGGGTGTTTTTGCATATTTACCTACACCTGTAACATGTTTATATTGGCATTTGGCCCATTGGAATAGATCAAGGGTTCATTCTAACAACTTCATGGTCATTACACACTAGAGACAACTAATAACAGCTTTTTTCTTTGAAAGAAAACCTAAAGACAAATAATTAATGCATTGCAGAGGTTTTCCCAAGTCAAATCTGCTTGTGATGATAGTAGTATACATTCTACTTTGGGTCTTAACATAGTTAGCTTGGAGACATCTTTAGTATACTTGTTACTTGATATTATTTCATCATTTGGCTTTGCTAATTGTTTAAAAATATTTTGGAAACTTGATTAGCTATTAAGCAATTTTCAGTTTTGATGTGGGTAATGCCAAGCCCTTCATCATCGGATCAGATTGTAATCATTGCGCATATACAAGTTATTTTTTGGATTCGCGCATATACAAGTATTAATGAGCACTAGATAGCTTTTCTTATTCATTATTGAGAGTCAGTAATTGGTACACTCAGGAGATTTATCATGTGCTTGAAATATTCGTTGTTACTGTTGTCGCCATATCTTATCCTCATGTCACCAAACTTGTAATTAGTGCAAGTGTATAAGCGAATATTTCTTATTCAAAAGATTTGGTGACTACATTGTGTTATTCTTTGTGATATCTGTGGCATGATATGTGGCACAGGCAAAGGCTCTCTGTCAACAACATCAATATCACAATCTTAGTTTCCCGAAAACTCTAAATAGCAGGAACTATGCCTATTTTATGGGCGAGGTAGGTGTATAGCTATTTGTGTGTCCACAAAGAGTAGTTTGGGTGGAATTGTATGCATGTTGTTAGATCTTCAAATTGTGTGAACCAAATAGCATATTTTATATTGTTTTATTTTCCTTTGGGAAGCAGCTAATATTTTATCCTTGTTCTTTATAGGTTTACTCATTGAAACGTGTTCGAATAGGCAGGTTCAGGCTTCCATCAGATCTGGGGTAACGCACTTTAGCACATCAGTATATGTTTGACAGATACCATTATACTATCTTTTTGTCAGCTTTTTGAAAGGTTCTTTCAGGTTATTTTATTGCACCTTTTAAATTATCAGAAGTAACATAACTGTGTTGGTTCAAATGACATGGTTGAAGCGGCACACTCCACGAATAATATTTATTAGAAAGATAAATATGAGTACCCCGTAAAAAAAAGATAAATATGAATAGACTTTTGCATATCACAAAGGGATCATGCATGTCAAATCTGGCATGCCAAGAGCAAGATGCTCTGTTCCTGGAGCAGCTGGTATGCCAAGATCAGTCCAGTGGAGTTGTTTCACTCAGAGACAATTGATATACCACCATTTAGAGGCATGAGTTTTAGTTGTGCCCAAAAAGTAAAATTAATTTGACAATCAATATCCATTTAGTATCCTAGATTTCTTTTTGTTTGACAAACTTTTTTATGTTCACAATGAGGTTGGAAAAAGAACAGTGAATATTAACTCTTGTGTTGGATGTCATTGTTATCTGTTCAGGATTGGGAAGTTTGTTGAACTTAAACAAGCTGACATCAAGTCACTAGAAGGCAACAACTAGAGTGAACACCTGAGTTCATGGGTGCTGATTTCAACACTAATGCGGATAATGATTTCGACACTAATGCGGATAAGTACATCGCAGTCAAAGAATGACAACGTTCTGTCTGACGTCAATGCGAGAGTTACTCCGCCTGAAGGCCTGTGATTATGCTAGCCTAGACGTTAAATAGGGGCTGATGTTCAAGTTCGACAAACATACTTTTGCCTTGAAGAAAACATGAGCTGTTGCGCTGAATAATTCCCAGGATCCTACGAGACAACGGTGTTTGGTGGAGATGGAATATTGTCAGGTAGCAGAATTGTGATAACGGGCACTCCATATATGGGATTTATCTGTGTAAATGTAAATGCTCCTACGCGGGGTTCATAAACCATCTGCCCAACAGTTTTAACATTAACTGTGAGCAATATTTGGCCAAACTTTCTTGCAACCTGTCTATTTAGCAGGGAATTCTTGATGCAATGGTGCTACTACATCTTCATTTATCCTTTTATGGGTTGTAGAGACCTTTCTCTTTTCCTCCTTTTATTCTTCTCTCTTTTACCACTGTACTACATTGCCTCGCGACCTCGCCTACATCTACATTGCATGTTTCAGGGGGGGAAACTCCTGTGATGTTATCTTAACAAACAAAACTGAAGTGAGACTGAGATGCAACTCTGTGAGCTGTGGTACAAGCGAAATGGGACAAAGGACACGTCTCCCCAAAAGGGAAAAAAACAAACAGAGCACAAAGAAACGGGAGGTAGCTGGGCTTGATTGGGCCTCGAGTTGGGCCCTGGGTTAGTTGGCAGCCACAGTGAATATCAGTTTAAGCCATGGACCATCGTCTCCGGCTCAGATCCGTCTCGCGGAGGGAGCACGAGCCACGAGCCACGAGCAGGCGGCCGGTCCTCTCGTACGCAGTAGGCTGTAGGCAGCTCTTCCCCTCACGCGATCGCTCCCGGATCCCCGCCGCGCGCGCTCCTCGCCGCCGACTATCCGAGCCCGACTGCGTTTGATGCCAAAGGAAGCCCCTCTGTAAGTTGTGTGATCTAGTGTTCTTCTTCTTTGTCAGTCGAGCCGTCAGTGGTTGGTTGCTAGATCGCTAGGACTCGAATCGGCAGGGCTAGTCCAGGAATGTAGCGCTCCGTGCCGTGCCGCTGCTAGATCAGATGCCAGCTTCGCGAATTTGCTGCATCTCAAATGGCTCCCCGGCTACGGGTGGTTGCCTGATCTGACGTCCCGTTGGTTCGTCTCCCATGAGCTACCGGATCACGAATCTTTGCTGCCTGCGTTAGTTTTGTTGCTGCTTCCCGAACTGAAGCTTTTGGTGTTGTGCCATATGTTAGATTTGATACTGTATGTGGAGCTGCAAATTTGATAGACCAATTGTATTTGACTGTGTTTTCATCCTCTTGCTGTTGCTTGATTGGCAGGAACTTGACGACTAGCAATGAATTTCCTCTACCGAACCGCACAGCCTGTGGTGCCCGAGCTGCCACGGATTCCAGAGCAAGATCACCACAAGGATGCCTTGCAGAAGCCAGCTACAACTCTTGAGGTCTTATCGCTGACGATCCATACCGGCCCTCTGTGTCCATTGAAGATGGAGGTACTGATAATGAAGTTGGAGAGATTGGCGGGGATGCTGCGTCTTTAGATTCAAGAAGTCCAGTTCCGCAGGAAAGCATACCGATGTTTTGGAAGACGAAGGATGGATCACAATTCCAAAAGTTGGTGCCCTTTGACTCAGTCTTTATTTTCATTACACTAGAAATACATTAGTGTCACAGTTCTCTTTGCAAATGTAATCACATCACTTACTAGTTCACCAAAAATAAAAAATAAATTGATTGCCGTGCTGCCTCAATCTGCATATGTAAGATTAGCTGAAGCCTTCAATGTGACACGTTTTTCTTAAAAAGCGTATCTGTCTAAGAGTTATGTGCTATATGTTTTAAACCCAAAGATTTGATTTCCTTTTGAAGTGCTATGCATGGCTTGTTCACGCTTTTCAAAGCATCATTATATGTTAATCCTCTTACATCTCCGTCGGTAACATATACAATTTGCTTACACAGAAGAGCTTCCTGAAAATTGGAATGATATTTCAGACATGGTGGGGTTGCAGCCTTTGAACCGCTCCTTCCTTTTTCCTGGTAAATGCATTTTCCCTCTGATATTACTTGTGAAATCTGGCGCTGTTGCAGCTTGCTTGTACCTGTTTTCTGGAATCTGAATTAGTTCAGTTATCAGGAGAGCAGGTTCATATACTGGCGTGCCTGTCAGCTTCTAAGCAAGATGTGCAGGTCATATCTCCATTTAGAATTGCTGCCGTGATGTCTAAGAATGGAAATTATTTGCAACACTCCACGAATAAATCTATTCCTGTCAGTCAAAATGGTGATGCTAATGGAACAGACATAGAAAATGGTTCTCCAGGTGTTGGGGATAACATGCAGTGTGTTGAACTCAACAGCGAAGTATCTCCTTCAAAGCAAGATATTTCAGAGACTGAATCTCTACTTCGAATGGAAGATCTCAAACAACAAATAGAAAACATGTTGCAGAGATTCAAAAAATCTATTTTTTTTGTCCGAATCGCGGAGTCAGATGAGCCTCTCTGGTCCAAGAAAAGAGGAGCTGCAACTAAGATGGCAGAGGAACAATCATATTCAGATAGCCAGGGAAACAGTAAGGTTTCAAGGAGTAATGTTTACAATACCATTTCTGATAAAGGGGTTTTCGATGGTAGCACATCTGGAGGAGTAGCTCGAGATACTGCAAGGTGCTATGCTCTGCAGAATGGAGACATCGTGGTATGTTTTGAAGGGTCCTTCTGTTTACTTGCTGGGTGACATTATACACTAGAATTTCTTGTAATGAATGACTACTGGAAGTTTATAGGCATTGCATAAATAATTGCATGTTTGATACTATAATGATCCTAGCTGAACTGGACAGTCACTGACTTAATACCTGGAGACTAACCTCAAATCTGCTACCTCATTGCATAGTAAGCAATGTCCTGATAATTTAGAGGTATATCTCATTACCTTCAGTTAATACATTTTAAGCAAATCTATGTAAATCCTTTGCACAACTACTGTGGTTGGCTGAATACACTAATCACATTTATTAGTTTCTTAAATAAGCATGATTTTTTATGGAAAAAAAACTTCTCTAGGAAGTTGTTGGTGGTACTACTCAGTACTCAACTAGGTTGCCCTCATGCATTTTTGTTGTGTAGTTCTGGGTGGCTTATATGGATGCTGATTAATCACTCCTGTTCTCTGTTGGAAGGATGCAGGTTGTTTTGCAAGTGAATGTTGGTGTTAACAATATGGAAGATCCAATGCTTGAAGTTCTTCAATTTGAGAAGTGTACATCTAGCAATTATGTGCCTGAGAATCTTGTCGATGGACTTTCTGGCAGTAATGAGGATCCATGTCGGGAGCTGCTTAGCTGGTTGCTCCCTTTAGATCGCACACTTCCTCCTCACTCCTTATCACCTCCTACTCTCAATCCTAGTGTGTCACACAAGCAATCTTATTCTTCTCCCGGGTCTCAGATATTTTCATTGAGTCACTTCAGAAGCTATTCCATGCCTTCAGCCTCCTCCGTTCAGCTTCCCAACATAAGACCACCACCAATATCTGAAAGTCAAGAATTTGTGCCTGAAAAGCCTGCAAAGACACCTGATATTATAAATGATGGGCAGCTTTCATTTAGAGGAGTTCCTTTGGAGCCTGAACGGTATTCCGTACGTTGTGGTCTAGAAGGTGTATATCTACCAGGGAAAAGATGGCGGAGAAAAGTTGAAATCATTCAACCAATTGAGGTTCATTCTTTTGCTGCAAAATGTACATCGGAAAATCTTCTGTGTGTTTTAATAAAGGTTCTATGAATATCCCAAACCATTCATTTATTCGTCATACTTTTTAAAGAAACTTTCAAACCTAATACTTACATAAACATCAATTTTCAGAACATTGCTCCACAGCATGTGAAAGATATAGTTGTATTCATAGATGCAATTACTATTGTCTTTGAGGAGGCGTCCAAAGGAGGTGCTCCTATGTCACTACCAATTGCCAGTATTGAGGTTGGGCATGGTCACAGCTTACCGAACCTAGCACTCAGGTATTTGCAAACTTTCTCATTGATTCCGACGAAGTTCTACCCACCATAACAGCTTTTGTAAAGTTGACTTCAAGTGACATGATTTCTGCAATAAGAAATTGATTCCCCTTTGAATTTACCAAATCTAGCAGCTTGTGTTTTCTCCTTTTTAGCAAAAAGAAAGAAAGAAATTCTTGCAAGATATGTTTTGGTATCACTGTTATCCATTTTCCTCAAAAATTTCTGTTTTGGCTTGAACAAGTTTGCTTCGTATGGCTTAGGGCTTAGAGTACTGGTTGCTTGATTCTTCAATGCTGGACTGGACCAAATTCCACATTTCCTTGTTACTTTCACCAGATTCAATTTAGTTGTTTATGCTAGTAATAAACATGGGATTGGGAAGATGTTGAGCATTACTTACTCTAAACATTGAAGCTTCTGCCGAAGCCTGAAAGCCATCTGAGTATTACTTATTTCTTTCCAGGAGGGGCGAGGAACACTCTTTTATTCTCAAGCCAGCAACTATGTCCTCCAGGGATCGAAGGACCAACAGTGATGCACCCCTGGCATTGTCACACTCAAATATGACTGGAGCTGCCGCAAATGCTTCTGTGCCAAGGGTTAGCGAGCCCATTGTTGCTCTTACCGATCAGTATGCTGTACTTGTATCGTATCGCTGCAATTACACAGGTAAAACTATTGGGAAAACAGAACAAGTACTTCGGAACAAGTATTGAGTTGACATTTCTAACTTCCAACCTTTTTGCCCTCTGTAGAATCAAAGCTTTTCTTTAAGCAGGCCACGAGCTGGCGACCTAGTGTAGCTAGTGATCTTATGATCTCTGTGTCATCTGAGATGTCTTTACGAAATCCTACCCCGAGTGCTCGAGTTCCCCAACTCCCCGTGCAGGTTATTTTGGTGCTACCTACCAGTGTTATGCAAATTCTCCATGACTCACTTTGATAATAATAATAATAATAATCTGTTGTTACCTTCCAGGTCTTAACCCTTGAAGCTACTAATATGACATCAGAAAACCTTACATTAACTGTTCTCGCTCCAGAGGCATCTGTTTCTTCTTCAGTTGTATCCTTGAACTCAGCTCCAACTACACCAAATAGTTCGTATGATAGTCTTAATGAGTCTGTGAGAAGATCTGGCTTGGGTAAACATGGAAGTGGTTTTCGAAGATTGAATTCAGTCCTTGCTGGCTCTCCAAAGAAAGTGACAATGGAGGAAATAGAATAAGTACTGCTGCAGGCTGTACTCATCTGTGGTTGCAGAGTGCAGTTCCTCTAGGGTATTGATCCTCACCTGTTTTTCTTTCCTCAAGTCACACCTCACAACTCAGCATTTCAATATATGAATAACATTTGCTGTGGTTAACAGGTGTGTTCCTGCACGCTCAAGCACCACTGTCAAACTTGAGCTACTTCCATTAACAGATGGGATCATTACACTGGATACACTGCAAATAACCATAAGGGAGAAAGGTAATTTCTTCATGAGAAAAACAGAAGTATGAAAAATTGCAAACTTAGCAGCCAGATATAGAGTGCCTACCGAAGAAGAAAAATGTTTTTCTGTTTACTTCCTGTCAGTAGTGAATGTAAAAGAAGTTTTAAGACTACCAAACCTCTTAAACTTGTGTTGTCTTTCCTGCTGATTCATGTCATAATCTTTCTACAACAGGTCTTACATACATACCGGAGCACTCCTTGGAGATACATGCATCTTCTGGCATTTCAGCAGGAAGGTCATAGACTCATATCAGATTATCAAGCAATTCATTACTCTTATGTCTTGGAGTCTGGGGCTCATCCTCCGTGCGGAGTGTGAGGCCACTGGGCCAAGTGTGTTGTTGCTCATTTGTATCGGATGTTGGACATAGGAGGTCTTACGGCAGGATCTTGGAGCCAAATAACGCTATTTCTGTGCAGAAGGTTGGTCGCTGCCGTAAGCAGAGAAACGAGCACAATGCTTTGTGTATCTATAGTTGGGTTCTGAAATCCATTCATACACGGATTGCTGAGCTATTGGGGTTGTCTATACAGGATCATCGAAAAATCTGTTATGTTGTGTTGCATAGTTTTGATTCCTTTTGTGGTGTTCATTTTTGTTACATGTAAACCTGGTCATTGCCCTCCTTTTTAGTTGGCAGGAGGATGTATCATGTGATGTATCGGAAAAGGAGAAATTTGTTTCATTTGCTTTGTAACTCTGGTAGGCTGATCTTAGCTGCTGATCTATGTTTGTGTTTTTCTGTTGAATTGCAAGCTCCTAGCAGATTTGAGTGACACATTTCGGCGGCTGAAACTGAGATAAGCGGCACGGTTGCCCTATGCTGTTTGGTATTTTCATTTTTAATGCTGATAAAATCTTGTTAAAGTTAACAACTGTCATAGGGACGCCTCACCGGCCCCACAACCCGGCAAAGCATGGTGGCACCAAAAGGTCTTCTAAGAGCTTACTCGGATAGTGTACCGAAGACCCTCGGAGGATCTCGAAAATCTTAGAAGGGTCCCGAAGATCCTCCTGAGTACTCCGAAGACCCTTCGGAGTGGTCCCAAAGACCCTTCGAAGGACCCCCGAAGATCCTCCGAAGAAGGCAACAAAGGACCTCCTACGGAGGGCACGGGGTCTCAGAGCAGTGGACCGGTGTACCCTCTCCCGAATGGGTCATGTACATGAAGATACACCGTGCACCGGAGGCTACGCATAGGGCGTATAAAAGTCCCTGCAGCCCCTATGACCATTGTACTGTTCTAGGGATATAAATGTAAATTTAGATGCCATGTCGAGAGGCTATAAATAGCCCCCTCCACCATGTAACAGAGAGGACTTTTCGGTAAACAATACTTACAACAACCGAGTCCCTTTTAGAAGCCCTCTCGTCTTCCTAGCGCGAGGGGTCTCTTTTTTTTTTTACTGTCTAGTCTTCTCACTACGACAACAACATTCAATGCAAGTTAGCTAACATAAACATGAAACCATGTTGATGTTAAACTTAAAAAATTGGCTGCAAGCCTGTTTGGAATGTAGGTTTTTTGCAGTTCAATTCCCGTAGGAGTCTAGAAAATCTCTCATGTCCTATACAGACCTAACAAAGGTTAGAAAACCTATATATAAATAAAGTAAAAATTCTATAGCTAATACATAATCCGCAATAAGCTATAGTACAACACTACAATACATAATTATTCTGCACAGCACCCTAGAAAAAGGAGAAGCGCAACAAAATAATTACCACCTACTCCCAGTGCAGCAGAGTCGCGGGGAGTGTCAGTCAAGCGGGCAACCCAAACCCATCACCCATAGTTGGATCACCCTAACCAAAAAGTGATCCCAAATTAACTCCCAACTTCTAACCCCAACTCCCCAAGGAACACCCACTGACCACAACAATAAATAATTGAGAAAATCAATCATTTGCCCTATCTCTGATGTGATTTTGATTATTTGTCACTATTTTCGTTGCACTTTATTATTTGCACAAAGTTAGAAAGGTGATTAATTATTTACCATTTTGGATAATTTTGCCATTGTCTTCTTCCAGCGCGCTGACGACAAGCATGGGGTTCTAGTGCCCTAGCTCGGGGACGTGGCCACCATCGGGGTCGACAGCAAAGCAGAACTTGCGCTCGAGCATGCTGACGACGAGCGCGGGGTCCCAGCACACAAGACGCCAGCGCCAAGGAGGTCGACCCCTCGACCCTCGAGGTAGGCCGTCGACCCCGTTCATCTAGCCTAGACGCTTCTGATTGGCGGGGTTGTTCTGGAGGAGGATGGCGAGGTATGGACGGAGGTCAAGGAGGTTCTCGAGGACGGCGAGGGTGCAGTGGACGACCTCGGCCTTAGAGAAGCCGGAGAGGTTGTGGACAAGGAGGTCGAGGGCGTTGGCGTCGATGAGGGCGTTGGTGAGGGACTAGACCCCAGCGAGGTCGAAAGGGTCGGTGGTGTGGTCGGCGGGGTCGGAAGGATTGTCGGTGTGGTCGGTAAGGAGGGAGGCGACGACGGTGGCGAGGTCGGCATTGTCGTGGGTGGGGAGGGAGGAGGTGAGACCAAGGGGGATGAGGTTGGGGAAGAGCTCGGAGGTGGAGGCGGTCAGCCATCTTCGGTCACCCGGCTTGCCATGGCTGGAGCAAGCAAGGAAGAAGAGGAGAAGAGAGGAGGGAGAAGAAACGGGAACAAAATAGGGGCGAAATTGCTCAATTGACTCTTAACTTTGTGTTAAATGATCAAATGCAATTAAAATAGTAGCAAATAATAGGTGGCATATCATGTGCACATGTCCCATTTGGTGGACATGTGCACATAGCCCATCTCAGCCGTCACTTCTGAAATCCACGGCCGAGCCACCTCACACCTCTTTGCGAGAACCCCCCAGCGCGATCCTTCTTTCTTTGTTCACTCCCGCACCATCCCGAGCTAGCACGATTCGCTCCCTATTCCCACACGAGCTAGGGTTCCTCCTCTGCGCCGCGCCCCCTACGCTGCCTCCCGCCAGAGCCCCTGCACTGGCGCCCCCTGCACCGCTCGCCTGCGTCGGCCCCTACGCCGCCCGTCCGCCGAGCCTCGCCGCCGCCCCTACGCGCTTCGCTGACGACTCGGCCGCTACGCTCCTCCATCCGAGCGCCGTCATCCATCGCCTCAGCGGGCCTCGACTCGCTGCCTCCCCTCTCTCAGAGCTTCGCCCTGCCCCTTCATAATCTGGCCACATCACTGCCGACCCTGCCCATCCTGCTTCTGCCCCCTTCTAAAGGTGCGACTCAGCTCACCAATCTGTCGAACGAGCTTGTCCATTTGAGGTGTGTTGGATTCCTTAGCTCAACTAGACATTGCAGCCGCATGTAGTCAATTTTTTCATGGGTTTAAGAATATTCCAGCCGCATGTAGCCCATTGACATTACCTTTTCTTTATGGCGGGAATTCCTTGAAGGCAGCGATTATTGCGATCACTGAAAACTTGTAGGATTAGTTTTGGCATTCCTTGCGAACCAATTTATGTAATGAACCAATGTATCCCTGCTTTTGTCTGAACCAATTTATGTATTTTGGTTGTGTTGGAATCTAGCACTGATCAGTGATTAGTGGACGATGCACATTGACATGATGATATCAAGTGAGGTTTTTGATGTATACAAATCAAGTTTGGTTCAGTTACTTCTTTCTAGGTGATGGGCATTTCTTGCAGTCAGAATGGAAAGCTTCATGTCCTTGACAATGTGACTACAAGAATGGAAAGATTCATGTCCTTTAGAACAGAGCAAGTCCTGTGACATCATCTGGAGAACAAGTAGAAGAAGTCGAATGAACTATAATAGTTGATGTGGGCACCGAAATTGTTGATGTTGTCACTGTTGCAGTTGATGTTATTTGCACACTATTTGTTATGTAACTTGGCTACTGTGTGACCTTAATGTTACAGGCAAAAATATTGAAGCTTGAAATGTATTATGTTCTTGAAATGTTTAAGCTGAATGCAATATTCTGTTCTTGAAATGTTGATGAAAATTCTGTTCTTGACTGTAGTAGTTTTGTTCTTGCAATGTAATAGATCTTGTATGCACTATTTTGTTGTAATGAAGAAAATATAAGATCTGTCTAACATCAATTTTCTGGGATGATGCCTTTATTTAGAAAAATAGGGCTACTTTGTCCATGAAAACAACAAATTCTGGGATAAGATGGCCCTTGGCATGATTATTCAAATGGATCCTTTTCAATAGTTAAAGTATTCTAGTTCCATTGGAGCAACATTGAGATGACAACATATGCAAGAGTATTTCAGTTCCAGTGGGCATCTATTAGTCTCGCACCGAGTATTCCAGTGGGCAATATTTTCTATCAGTACCCAGTGTTGCATACAACTAGCCTTAAAGCTTACTTGTTTATTCCACCTTGAGCCCAAGTGTAGTGTAACAGATAGTCATTCACAGCAAACCTGGTCATTCACCGATTAGATGAAATACATGTCCATGTCTGGAGTCATCAGTGTTTGCGTAGTTTCCCCATCCATTATTTGAGGTCATGCTGCTTTATTTGATTGGAGCACATCCTGGTACTGTTGCTTTCTATGATTGGAGCGCATATCAAGGGTGAGCTCGAGTTGGTTCCACAAAAATCAGAAATTACAACCCATACTGAACATTACTGACTAAAGAGGCAGCACACAATCAATTAAAAGCATCTCAGACCTAGTACTACTCACAAGCATTTGAATGCATCTTAGAAGAAAAAAAACCAAAAAAAAATAAATCATCACACAGACTGACTCACAATATTTGCTCCTTTACCTCACAAAACCACATCTTAAGTTTAACTAGGTAATTTTCATGCTTGTATCTATCGTTCCATTATTATGTCAATGTGCATCGTCCACTGATCAGTGCTAGATTCCAACACAACTAGAATACATAAATTGGTTTAGACAAAAGCGAGGATACATTGGTTCATTACATAAATTGGTTCACGTGGAATGCCAAAACTAATCCTAACACAAGTTTCCAGTGGCCGTAATAATCGGTGCCTTCAAGGAATTCTTGCCAGAAAGAAAAGGTAACATCAATAAGCTGCATGCGGCGCAATGTTCTTAAACCCATTAAAAAATTGACTACATACGGCTGCAATGTCTAGTTGAGCTAAGAATCCAACGCACCTCAATGGACGAGCGCGTTCGACGATTGGTGGTGAGTCGTGACTTTAGAAGGCGAGAAAGTAGGATGGCGGGGCGCAGCAGCTGCGACGATTGTGAAGAGGCGGTGAGGCTCGAGAGAGGGAGGCAATGAGTCGAGGCCCATTGAGGCGATGGATGATGGCGCCGAATGGAAGAGTGTGGCCGCGGTCGCCGGGCGGGCGCGAGGGCGGCGCGGTGGGCTCGAGGCGGGCGGCGGCGCAGGGCCAACGTAGGCTCGACTCGCGCAGAGGGGCAATGCGGTGGTCGGGAGGCGACGCGAGGCGTGGTGCGAGAGGAGGAACCCTAGCTCGTGCGGGAGGAATGGGGAGCGAACCGTGCTAGCAGGTGGTGCGGGAGCGAACGAAGAAAGAAGGATCGCGTTGGGGTTTCTCGCAAAGAGGCGTGAAGTGGGAGGTGGCTCAGCCGTGGATTTCAGAAGTAACGGCTGAGATGGGTTATGTACACATATCCTATTATTTGGGCGTATATCTTGTGCACATGTCCACCAAGATAAATGATTTTCTAAATAATTCAAACCTAGAGCGCGACCATCTGGGACTCGTATGTTTGGAGAGGCACCTTCTCCTGCAAGCCGCCCACTCCATTTCTTTGTCCCCGTCGTGCGCGCCTCAACTCAGACGGCACAGACGAGACAAAATCCCGACGCCTCCCTCAATCTCCCTCTCCGCTCTCTCCAGTCTCCGCCTCACGATCCCCGCCGCGGAGAGACCACCCGCGTTTTGATGGCGACCGGAACTGGGCGGGCGTCGGTGCGGCCCGTCGAGAGGCACGGCGCGCCCCGCGGCAGCGCGCGCTCCAAGTCGGTCGCCCCGCGGCGGCCCTCCCCGTCCCCCGCGCGCCCCGCTGCCGACCACGACGGCAACGCGGGTACGTCGATTCCTCTCTCCCGTGAATGGTCGGAGGATGATGCCTTTTCACCCTCTCGGCGAGTAGTAGAAACGCGTGTTTGGGGGGTTTCGCTGCTCGTTTTGTCGGTTTCTCGGGAGATTTTGTTGCGGCGTCAAGTGGCTCGAACGTTGAAATGAAACGGGGGTATTCGCAACGGTAATGGAAATACCGTAGGAGAGACGCATTGCAGCATTGGCAGCTCGCAGCTCGCTATTACTCATACATCGCTGTTTGCGTGAATCTATCTGCTTGTTCCCATCTGGTGCGCTGGTTCATGGTAATCCCATTTACTTGTACTAAATTTACGCCCCGATGCTAGCTCAGTACTTTCTGCGAGATAAAGTGCGATCCGTGCTCTTCCGTTACATCCTGATGCTGTGATGCTAGCACATATTTTTTCCATTTTTGGGAGTTTTGGCACTATACCGTGTTTTCAGTATTGATACAGGGTGTCCTCACAGATTCGTGTAGAGTAAGAGTTGCTGTAAGGCTCCGGCCAAAGAACGCCGAGGACTTGGCTCATGGCGCAGACTTCGATAGTTGTGTTGAGTTGCAGCCTGAGGTTAGCCTGTTCGTCCATCCTATTTTACTCTCTGCAACTTTTGAGTGTACAGGATCGAGTAAACTTTTTGCTTCTTATTGTATTTCTGGTCTTGTTGTCTGCAGTGTAAGAAGCTGAAGCTAAAGAAAATAATTGGACTTGTGAATCCTACAAATTTGATGAGGTCTTCAGCGAAACGCTTCGCAAAAACGTGTATACGAGACCGTTGCAAAGCCTGTGGTCGAGGCAAGTCATGAATTCCATCATTTTGTTTGAACATGCAACGGACAACTAATCCTGAGCAACATAGCATCGCAAATGTTGATGTTTGTTAATGTTTAAGCAGTTACATTAACTATACTTGGTAGAACTTGAACACTGACAGTAAGTTTTTCTAACGTGTTCTTGGAAATTAAAAAAAAATAAAACTCTTCCATACCGTACAATGCTTAGCAGCCCTTTTGTAGCTCAAAGGTGAAGTATAGAAGTATTTCGCTTATGTTACAACAGTTGGATAAGTCATTTTATATTTGTTGCTTGCTGCTTGAAACACATATTTTGTGCTTGGAAATTGGAACTTTTCTGGTAGCCTGTTATGAACTTATGCTGCATTCCATCTTTTAGTGAATGTAGATGAAATCTCTTTCGCTGGTTGTACTAATATGTCACAAGAATTGTTTACTAGTTTTATAGCTTTCTGATCTTCCTTTGTTGCTTGACAATCTACTTTCACCAATCCTTCTTTTTCCCGGATGTTATTAGACACGTAGTCATTTAATTATCTTGGCCTGAGAAAATATAGAATCTATTCTGATAAACCTTTGCAGAGTGTGTTAGAAGGATATAATGGGACAGTGATGGCTTACGGTCAAACAGGTACTGGCAAGACATACACAGTTGGTCGACTTGGAAAAGATGACCCTTCTGAACGTGGTATAATGGTCAGAGTGTTGGAGCATATCCTTTCTAGTATGTCTTTGGAGACTGATAGTGTGGCAATATCATATCTCCAGGTTCTATTCACGATTACCAACCTTATTTGTTGTTTCACATATTTCACTATTTCTTATCAGTAGACAATTTTTACATGCAATTGCTTTAACTTTCTTATTAGTCAGGGATATTCAGACAGGCTTGATTCTTGCAAAATTGATCAAGAATGATCATCTAAGGCTTATGTGATTATTTTGACACATAATTTGACATAAACGGTGACTATTCAGCTACATGTTTAGATAATAAATTTGAACTGATTATGGAAGAAAATAGCACCAGTTTTGCAAACTGATTGTATGACTTGAAAGTTATTCGCATAGTAAATTAGTAACACATTACATTAAGTATGTTATGTATAACAAAATGGGTTTGACTATTTTCACTCATTTGGCACCTAGCTCCACCCATGGATTGAAATCCCGGCCGGTAACCGCTTACCGGAGGGGGGCCGGGATACGGGATCCCGGCCGGTAATCCCAGGCTGTTCAAATTCAAATTCGAATGATTTTTAATCAAATTTGAACGAATTTCATCCGGAAAAAATCGATTTGACCGGTAACCGGACCGGTAACCGGCCGGTTACCGGTACCGGCGGCTGGCCGGGATCCACCCCGGGACCGGTTACTGGAACCATGGCTCCACCTATCCATAATGCAAAGTACTTTATCATGCGACAGTTACTCATGTAGAATGTAAATTATAGAAATGTGGTAAACCAAGATAAACGGCAAATTATCATGCTAGAATGAATTGCATTACACACCGCATGATTGGAATGTAGTGTTGTAGTTTACTGTGTAAAACGTTTTATTCACTGTGTACTACAAAATATGCCAAATGGACCATGGTTCTTCTACACAAGTCATCAGTAACTTGAGCGTATGCTTCTATCTCTATAATTTCTGAACTAATAGCAAATACTTTGAATTGTTAATCGAACGGCGCTTTATCATTTTAGTTTGTGTTGCCATACTAATGGCTGTATCTGTTTGATTTGTAGCTATACTTGGAATCTGTGCAAGATTTACTGGCCCCAGAGAAGACTAATATTCCAATTGTTGAGGATCCAAAAACCGGTGAAGTTTCATTGCCAGGTGCTGCAATAGTTGAAATCAAAGATCTTGAACATGTTTTTCAACTTCTGCAAATTGGTGAGATGAATCGTCATGCTGCTAATACTAAGATGAACACAGAGTCATCTCGTAGTCATGCTATTCTAATTGTATGTTGCTGGATTGCTATCTCCCTTGCTGTAATTTACTCTTCCTTTTTAAGTTCCAGAAGTAAATGATATGTCTGTGCAAATTTGATGCTTTCCAGATTCATTTACAAAGAAGTTCAAGAATAAGAGAGGAAAGCACTATCTCTCGTCCTAATGGTACAGAAGACATTTTTCCTGATGATTTACCTCTTGTTCTCAAAAGCAAACTCTTGATTGTTGACCTCGCTGGATCAGAACGAATCGATAAATCAGGTAAAACTCCTATGCATATTTACTCTTTCTTTCTTTTGTTTTTCCGAGAACGCGCAAAAGAATTGCGCGTTTTTCCATTAAGAGAAATAAAACACAACAGTACGATTACAAAAGAAAAGAGCGACAATGCTCAGCCGAAGCCAAGCAAGAACTAAGGCAACTAATAGAAAACTACTCTGGGCCCGAAAGCGCCTCTAGACGATGAGAGCCCACCATGCGCCACGATGAGAGCCCGCCATGCGCCAGTGGTGGTACTCCTCACGGATTTGCAACGTCAATTGATCGACCGAACTGGAAGCTTGGTTGATCACTCTTATCATTCCTCTCCTTCCAGAGCATGCAACAAATGAGAATAATGCAGGAATCTAGGCAACGTCGGCGGTGCGTTGGGACAGCAATGCGAGTAGCCAGCCAGTGACTCTCGAGGGATGACTGGCCACTTGGAATACCTTGCCCGCCCCAAGGAGTGAAGGCTTGTCGACAGGAATGACGCGACGGGGAGAGCCATCCACCGGCTGATCCCGGGAGGAGTAAGGGCCTCTTGCAGTGCACTGATTTGTGGCCGATGTCTTTGCAGCGGAAGCACCGTGTAGGGTTGTGACAAGCTGCTGCGACGTGATCGCTAGCGAAGCAGCTAAAGCAAAGGCCCACCAGATCCCGGGGAACCGGCCGGTGAGAGGAAGCTGGACGGTGAGGGGCTGCGGCCTATGGCGCCAGACCGCCTGGTACGAACTTCCTGCCAGCCAATCGTTGAAGCAACCTGGGCGGCAGCTGCGACCCTTCTCTGCCAGGGCCTGCTGGAGGCCAGGCGGATGCGTGATGCTGTTTGGCTGTGGGGAACGATGAGCATGGGGGAGGCCGCCGTCCAATAAAAGGACCGCCTTGCCCGCCGTTCTTGCTGGGCCCTCCACTTTGACCACGGGGGCAGCTGCCAGACGGAGGGGAGGAGACCACTGCTCAGACGAGGGGAAGGAACCCTGTGGCTCCAGGGGAGCAGGCAACGGCGGAAGCAACCTACGCCTGGACTCCACCGAGTCCGGGCTAGAGATGGTGGATTCGCACCATCTCCGCTCCTTCTCTGACTTCCTGCCAAGGACAGCAGCCCGGAAGTCCAGGTCTGACGACGACGAAGTCATGGAGAGGTGGAGAGGGTGCGCTTGGGGAGCTTTCGTGGCTGCCACCACCGGAGTGGCAGACGGTGCGAGGGAGGCGGAACTACGAAAAAAAGGCTTGAAAAGTCAGTGGGATATTGGACGGGTGAAAGCAAGTAAGCAACTGACTTGAGTATCAGCTAAGGCATGTACAATGCGAGATAGTTATATATGAGTGTTTAAAGAAAGAGAATATAGCCACATCATCAAATACCTATGTAAAAGTTGTTTTCTCCAATGTAAGCATCTATTTTGTAGGTGTTTGATGATTGTATTATCTATTAATTATATATAATTATATATATAAATATCTCTTAAGCACCGGTGTCTAATCAAGTATCAATACTACAAAATAAACACCCCATCTATCCTACGTGGCAAGAAAAATCAGTTTTTCTTTGCTAAACACCTCTCTAAACACTTGCATTGTACATATTCTAACTAACAAGTGGAGAATTATTTACTCTTTCTAATATACAAGAATTGATTATTAAATATTGATACACACATGTTCATACTTCATATATTGTGTTGATAGTTATGGTAACCTTTTATCTCTCAGGAAGTGAAGGTCACATGATTGAAGAAGCCAAGTTCATCAATCTTTCATTATCGTCTCTAGGAAAGTGCATTAACGCACTAGCAGAAAACAGTCCTCATATACCAACAAGAGATTCAAAGCTTACAAGGATACTTCGTGATTCATTTGGAGGTGCTAATCTCTGTCATGTGATTTCTATGTCATGAAAGTACAGGTGTCTACTGGAATGTGCTCTTACATGCCTCCAGTTCCTAACAAATGACTGACATACCTTGTGCGACTACTAGCCGAGCAAAACAAATAACCGAGAACTACATTACACTACTACAGTGATATAACTTGGATTGGCACCATGTTGTTTCTAAATTGCTGCTTATCTTCTTTGCTATGTCTTACCGTTCTTGAATGAAATCGCCCTATTTTATTAAACAATGGATATCATTGAAAAGAAGTTGGATAAACATGTTAATTGTTGAATAATGATTTGGCAAGCAAGCACTACATAGCAACTAAATTATACTTGAGCTAGATAAAGAAATTCCTTATTTTTTGGAGTAAATACCAATCTACAGAAATATTTGGCTCATCTAGTCATATTAGATGCAGTTCAAGGTCTTCATAACTCATAAGCAGTGTTGCAACTTAGAGCAGACAAGGCCAAAATGTCACATGCACTGGGATGTGAAGCAAGCAGTTTCGAATATTAAAGTTTTTCAAGGCATGAAAAGCTAAGAACTGGAAATATAAATGAGTGCATGTGCATTTGGTATCTTTCAACAACAATACCACGTGGAGACCATGTACTACGAAGTACGAACAGCATTCTTCATGAATTTGGTTAATTCATTTTGGATACACTGATTCATAGTTGAATTATAGAATATTAAGATCCTGTTTGAAACAATTGTCATGGTTTAAAATATATTTTTTAGGTCACTTCATGGCTACTTTCTTTTTTGTGGTATCCATTAGTTGTGCAATTTATTTTCTCAAATCTTCAATTGTTGGCAGGGACTGCTAGGACTTCACTTGTTGTGACAATAGGTCCATCTGCAAGGCATTACTCAGAAACTTCGAGCACAATTTTGTTCGGGCAGAGAGTAAGTTTTGCTCATTTTATCCTTTCTGATTCATAGAAACATGCCTTGCTCTTCTATGGAAGTATTCTTGAACCTAGTAGTTAATTCAACTTTTGGAACTTTTTCCACTAGACATATGATGGTTAACTAATATCCAAATTCTAGTCAGTCCTAGACCAACAAGTTTCGCCATGCACCTGCCTTACGTGATGTGCTTTCCTTTCTTGTTCCATTGAGCTGGACATGTCATCTCAACTGCTTCTATTGTAAAATTGCTATGGCGAAACTATGCAGTGTCAAATTTGCACACAATGACACAATGCAAAAGTGCATTATATTAGAGCCTTAGTTCATGACATGTACTAATCCACTTCTTGTTCTTGGTTCTAGCCCTTCAAAGAAACTCTCTGGGCTATTTAAGACTAGAATTTGGCATTTACTCAGAGAAAGAGACTACTTTTGTTGAGTTGCTTCACATTGTTTCCTTTTGCTCGCGCTTTACTTGTGACACTGTATCAAGTACTTCATTTGTGATTTTCAGGCAATGAAAATAGTGAATACAATAAGGTTAAAGGAGGAAGTTGATTACGAAAGCCTATATAAGAAGTTAGAACGTAAGGTTGATCATCTCACATCAGAGATGGAGAGACAGCAAAAGCTCAAGCACAGTGAGAAAATACAGTTGGAGAAAAAGTTGAAAGAGTCAGAGATGTTCTTCAATGATTTAAGAATGACCTCTAGCATGCAAATTGAGGTATATTTTGTTCATATGATAATCATCCAAAAAAGTATGAACTTTGTATTATATATGTTTTTTACTGATTTTTGAACACTGCAATAAATACTACCAGTAATCCAGTATGGGTGCCTTTTCATTATTATACAACCTGCTCGTTTGCCTTTTCCTTCCTAAACTACGATCCATTACTTTCTATAGGAGTTAGGAGATGTTAATTTGCAATAGGGCTCTGCCTTATTGTGGTTTCTTGCAAGCAAAAATCGGCTCTATGTTCATTTGTGCTTTCCAGAAAATTATTGGCTGTGCATTCCGCAAAAGCCATTTTCAGTACAAAAATCAACTTGTTTTAGGGATCTAAATGTAGCAAGTGATTTATTTACCCAGAATCTAGAGAAGGAAAAGCGTCAATTGGAGTCTGCAATCAAAAGATTGATGCAGGAGCTAGAGGAAGAGAAAGGCCAAAATAATCTTTTATCGGAGCAAATCGTTCACTTAAAAACATCATTGAACGAAAAGAAGGTAGCTTTTCTTTGCCACCTTACATACTTCTCTTGTATGTATTGCTCAAATGCTCATCTTGATTGGTACTTCGATATTGTACTCCTGACACTGCGATGAAAAATTCCCCTTCAAAGTTTATTTGGCAATTCTAACACAGAATTTGTTCAACAACAGCTCGAGAGCTTTTCAAACACAAAAAATATTGCTGATACAACTAAAGCCAATGAGAAGAAAATGGGAGAATTGCTGAGGCAGCTTGAGGAAGAAAGATCTCGTTCTGCTAGTATGAAAGACCATTTGAATGTACTACAACAACAACTGAGTGATGCTCAGAGTTCTGTTCAGGTGATCTTTCAGAATTTACAGATGCAGCCATGATAGTTACTAGTATGCTATGCCATACCTTGCACTTTTGTTTGTAGTTGCCTCATGCTTGGATATAATGTGCTCTCCTTATATGAGTTCTTTCTCCATCTCCAAACTAACAAAGCTGTTTATTTATTTATCCAATTTCATAATGTTTTTTTTTCGATTACAAGGAAGACGCACACGCACACCACACGTACACGCACGCGAGTGCGCGCCCTTAGCACACGCCTAGATAGACTATGTCATGGGCATGGGCCCAAGGGGAGCTACGGCCATGCAAAGAGGCTGTTATGGGAAGAAATTATTGTTCACGCGCGTGTGAACAGTACCCAAACTGATTAGATTAGATTAGTTATTTCCTTTATATTAGGAATAGTTAGATGCATATCTTCATATTTAGAAAGTATTGATATTATCTTATCCTTAGTTGATTGGTTGTATTAGATATGATAGTTTCCATATTGTTAGAGGTTAACCTTATCTATATAAAGAGATGAGCCGCACCATTCATAAGCAAGTAGGAAGAAATAATCTAGTCTCTCCCAAGGTTCATCATTCCGGTCCATGGTCTCTCCTTTCTCCAAAAGCCCCTCACCTTTGGCCGAGCCATGTCGGCCTTTCTCTGTACGGTATTTATCCCAATGAACTAAGGTTCATGACAGACTACCTAACAAGATTGGATTTGTCTTGGAAAGTATGTTGAGCTTCTAGTACGTGACTCGTGATTCATGCCTGAAAATGGTTCAATCTTGCCATGTTAATTTAAATCTCATGTTTTCAGCTATAACCTTAGAAAATGGCATATTAAACCCACAGAATTGACTTTGGAGACTTCGCTTTATGTGGATACCTGGAATAACAACCACAAACAACGAAAGAACATTGCGGAAAATTGGCTTCAGCTTATTCATAACATTATAGATAAGGTGGTTGGCACTTTGCAGGGTTGAATAGCCAAAGTGGTCCTTGTGTTTTTTCTCTCTTGAGAACACGCAAGAAATTTTTTGTGTCATTCCATTTAGAAGGGAAATAAACCATTACAAGCAACTAGGTGCGGGCGGGCAACAACCCCCATAGACCTAGAAGAAGCGACCGCAACACTAACACTAAACTAAACTGTACAACGTATTAGGAAACTAAACCTAGAATTGAGACGTATTACATCGGCAGCAACGATTCCATGCAACTTGCTCTCGCTAGCTGCCATTGTCCACATTCCTCCTTGATTGCTGGAACCACTTGAGCTAGGGAGGATTGCTCATTGTTGAAAACTTGGTTATTTCTCTCCTTCCACACCATCCAAGCCAACTAGGGAATCAAAGCCCCTTTTAAGGTGTTTGGGCATCTGGGATCTAGCCTGAATCCACCAGTCCTGGAAACTAAGGCCGCTTAGTGGAACTAAACTAGGTTTGCTGATCCAAGCAGAGATCAATGGACTCAATTTGATGAAGATAGAAGACGCAACTCCCCTGATTTTGCAGCCCTCTCCGTTGTCCAGACATGGCGGCGCACAACCAACTAGACGAAATTTTTGCACCAAAGGGGAGCCCAAGCTTTCCATATGGGTTTGTCACAGGCGAAGTGAATGGACCCATGAAAGAAGGCCAGATAAGCCGACTTTGAGGAGTAGGCTCCTGAGGCCTCCCATCTCCAGATGAGTAGTGTTGCCAACGGTTGAATGTTGTATGGAAACCTTACTGACCATAAAAATAGCGCCTTAAACTTTTCCAGCTGTTGACCAATGTAAACTTCCTAATACTCTCTCCAGTTCACAAAAACAAGTCGTTTTGGACATTGACACGGTCCTAAAAATGCAACTTTGATCACTAATTACCATTGTAATATATTTGTAAAAGAGAAAATTACACTGTAGGTATCTGAATTTGCGAGGTTGTGCCACTTAGCTCTTTGAACTTATATTTTACTTTATCAGCCCCTTGACTTGCGAGGTTGTGCCAATTAGCTCCCTGAACTTGCATTTTACTTTTTCAACACCCCTAAACTTGCGAGGTTGTACCACTTAGCTCCCTAAACTTGCATTGAAGCGAAGTTCGTCATATGCGATGTTGGTGACTTCATCCCCTCAGAGTCCGGTGGACTCATCGCCGCCCCGTTTCGGCCGTATTCATCGTTCCCGTCACCTCATGCCGACAAAAACGGATTCTTCGAGCCAGGAACGCACTGTGCTTGCGTCTTCGCCGGAGCTCCACCATCGTAGCTTGCCATCGCCCTCTCCCTTGCCTCCTCTGAGTCGGTCGTGAGAGAGAGAGAGAGAGAGAAGTACATTCCTGGTGCCAGAGCAGGGGCGCATTACTTCTCTCTCTCTCTCTCTCTCTCTCGGTGATTCGCCAGCTCAGCCTTTCCTATTAGTAAACAGCCAAATGGACTTCGTGCAGGGTGAGTAGCTTCTTCTCTGACACTGGGAATGTACTTCTCTCTCTTACGGCCGACTCAGAGGAGGCAAGGGCGAGGGCTGCGGCAAGCTGCGACGATGGAGCTCCGGTGAAGACACGAGTACGGGCGTTCCTAGGCACGAAGAATCTTTTGTCGCATGAGGTGATGGGGATGATAAACATGGTCGAACAGAGGCGACGAGTCCACCGGACTCGGCGGACGAAGTCGCCGACATCGCATCTCGATTTAACTTCGCTTCAACACAACTTCAGGGAGCTAAGTGGCACAATCTCGCAAGTTTAGAAGGCTGAGAAAGTAAAATGCAAGTTTAGGGAGCTAAGTGGTACAACCTTGCAAATTCAGGGACCTGCAGTGCAATTTTCTCTTTGTAAAATGTAAGATGAGCTGTAATTGTACGCACATGTAAAGATCTCAAACATGACAATGGTACGATATGATGACAGTTGTCATTGATCATGAAGGAAATCCAAAAGGAACTCGAGTTTTTGGTGTGGTTGCCCTCTTGGAGTTTCTGTTGGAGTTGCTCAATCTGTTGCTTGTCTCTTTCTCTTCCCTTAATTATGACTATTCTCCTTTCGTGTTATAAGTCGTAGCACCTCCTTGCGGGGCCGCCTATCCCCCAACCCGCTGCGGGTCCAACAAATCAGGGGAACAACAACCCTGGGCGGGTTGCCCGAGACGAATGCATTCGGGCAGCCATACGTTATCTGGTAAAAGGTTTTAGAAGGTTTATCCTAGGAGAAGATGAAGGTGAGGAATAAGTGAGCCGATAGCTATGATTTTTTGCTCTTCGAATTCCTTTAGGAGCTTTCGAATTCCTTTACTGGCTTGTAGTAGTGATTGTTTTTTGGTTGTTGATAATTCAGGCTTAGTATAGAACTATGGGTAAAGGTGAGTAGCCTATTGTAGAGCATAGCATGGAATTTCTGCCCTGACGAGACATTCGGTATACGCTAACCATCCAATGAACGACTTGAAGACACTGGGAAGGTCTTCTCGCTACGCCGAAAACAACGCTGGCTCCATACCAGGTGGTAACACACAAATGGTATAGGCTTTCCTGAAATGTTTTTGATTGGTCATTGGTTGTAGCAAGAGGAGCTGGATAAACCAATGACGCTTTGGGCTTCAAAAGAAAAGAGAATTTTAGCACAAGCTTCTGATAAATTAAACCGTGCATTGTCTGGCGATGCGAAAGATGAGAAAGAAACTGGCATGTCCTGGATCTACCGAATACAAGGAAGTGACAAAAGGATCCTACTCGAAGCACTCCACTACGAAGAAGAAAACGATACAAACGATGAGATAGGAATTCCTAACAGGATATTTGGAGGGTTTTCCAATATGACATACATATGAGTAATCCAACGGTTGAACGGTTAAACGTTCACACTCTATAAAATGTTGTCCTATACAAGGAGAACCAACCTCTTCAAAAGGTAATTGATAGTGACCATGCTAAGTGGACCATGTTAACAGAATGGTTCGAGCTAAATAAGCACGATAATGAGTCCAGGTCACTCACTTATGCTCAAATTCCACCCCATTTTGTTTGGCACTCAATTGAGAGGTGTTGGGCTCCACAATGACGAACGACCCATCCCGAAGAGAAGTTGACTGGCGGGGATGTCTTGAGAAGAAATTAAAGAATTGGTAGCCTCCCAAATCAAACATACATTGACAGGGGCTGCAAACAAAAAGAGAGGAAAACCCAATAAAGTAATAATATTATGAAGGTACTTTTCGAGACGAATCTACACATGATTTTCATGTATGTAATCTTAATATTTAAAAATATATTGATAACCAAAGTTTCCAAAGTTTGACTGCACGCATTCCTAAACGACTTGTTTTTGTGAACTGGAGGGGGTAACCTTGTGGGGCTTGAAATGGCAAAACAATACCTAACTATGTGTCCATACCTCTGCCTTTGTTCGGTGTTCTGAGATTTGAATCAAGAATTGTCATTATTTATGTTTCATTGTCGTAGGGCGCCCACCGCCCCACGACTGGCAGCACCACAGGCCCCTCCCGAGGGGCCCCAAGGCTACGAAGGGTCCGGAGCAGGCCCGAGAGGCACCACGGCCACCTCGAGGCGAATAGAGCTCGAGCCCTCGACTCGGAGCCACCTCGCAAGGGGCGAGGGGCCAAAGGATACCGCTGGACTAGGCGCACCAACCAGGAAGACCGGGTCCAAGGGAGCCTACCACGTGCCCAAGACTACGTGTAGGGGTAGGAAAAGCCCCTGAAGCCCCTACGGACATTGGACCTTTTTAGGGATAGATCCGTAAATAGCCGCCTTCCCCCCATGTGATAACTCAGACCCAATTTTCAGAGCAATTAATACACACACTTCTCCTGGCATCTGGTCCCCTCTCCGAGGATCCCCTGGTCGTTCTCAGGCATTAGGGGTCCCCCTCCTTTTACTGTCTGGTCTTTTAGCTACGACATTCATTCAATCCATTACAAACATATTCAGAAGGTGATTTTATGTTATGTATAAGCTGTGAAGTGGCCAGTTGGCCACAATTCAGAAATAATTGATCCCCCTATTGCTGTTGTGTTGTGTGTTAAGATGGTGAGCATTTCACATGTATTTCGTTTTGGGTATATGTCCAAGCCTAATCTGATGTGCCTTTAGAACCATTGATCTCAGTAGTTAAGATGTTAGAGACTTCTTGGACATATGAGTCAAACTTTTGCCTTGAAAGAATTTTGGGCAGCTAGATCAAATATCAATCTGATCAGGCCCACTGTCCAGATAATCTTTCCATCTATTATTCTATTTGGCATGCCTTGGGTTCTCTCTGATATTTTTTTCCTGTGGCTTTGCTTCAACATGCCCTTGCCATAAGTCGAAGGTTTTTTCCCCTATAATGTCAAAGGCTTGGTGGAGGAACTGTTTGCATCTTACGGAAATTTCAAAAAGTTTCAAAGGATATTCCTGTTGCAGGAAAATATGGACCATGAATTGAAAAGGGAGCTGTCCAAAAGGACTGAAGAATTTACTAGTCAAGTATACTCACTAGAAGGAAAAATTAGTGAACTCATATCAGAGAAGGTATGGCAAACCAGTGATAGTTCATCTACCCTGTGCAACATTCTTCTAAACATACGGTTGTTTAGGTTTGCTTCAAAATTGCAACAATTATCAAATACTTATTTCTTCGATAATTCTTGTAGGAGTTGATATATGAAGAACTGAAATCTACACAAGAAAAGGTGCAACATGAAATGAGGCACAGACAGGGCCTTGAAGATGAGATTCAAAGGTTGAAACAATCTTCAACTGATAATTGTGCTGAAGAGGTACCATTCTTTTATTATAGCCTTTTTTACGAGAATATTTTATTATAGCCTTGCTATTCTGATTCATATTTTTTCAATCATGCTCTTATGTATATTTTTCTCTTTGACAGTCTAAAACATTATGTGGTATGGTTAGATCAGGATCTGGATTAGGCATTGCGGCTTTTATGTCTAAATCAGGAAATTCCAGAGAGACCCTATCCAACCAGAGGGGTACCATTTCAAAGATATTTGAAGAAGGTACGTTTACTTAAAGAATACCGGAGCAGCTATTTTTCTTTCTTGGGCTGCCATCTTGATGTTGTTTTTGGTCCAATTGGCATTTAGTTGGTCTTCCAAATGTCCTGGCTCTGTTGAAGTCTGAGGAGCTAGAGGTGCAGATCCATGCTGTCAAAGTGGTTGCTAATCTTGCTGCCGAAGGTCTGGCCTGGGAGTTTACCCTTTTCTTTGGAACTGTGCATATTTTAAACCCCCTGCCTTTCCTTTGTGAGTAAATTTGCATGAAAAAGTTATCTGACAGGAGGAAAATAAAAAAAATGTTGATCTTAAAATTTTCGTTATAACATTTTAAAAAATGAAAGTGATTGATGCACTTGCATAATTTTCTAGTTTAGATGGTTTGCTATTTTCGAAATAGCGTGGGCTAACAACTCTTGTTATTATTCCACATGAAGTAAATCTGCACTAGCTCATAATCTGAAACTTAGTGCTTATCTCAATGTATCTCAACTGTCTATATTATGTTTTTCTCTTCTAGAAGGTACCTGTTAGAATCATGAAAAGTTTTTTCTCCCTTGTCCTTTTGGGATTGCAGATATTAATCAGGAAAGAATAGTTGAGGAAGGAGGGCTGGATGCTCTTCTATCGCTTCTAGAAACATCAGAAAGTACCACAATTCATCGAGTCACTGCTGGTGCTATTGCTAACTTGGCAATGAATGGTAATGGATCTATATTCCAATTGCTCATCAGATTTGTTTTCCACATTTGGTCCAAATGGCCTAATAATTCATTGAATCGCTGGCTCACTGCTGCTGATATTGCTAAAATGGAATTGGTTTTTAATGGCTGTGTGTTAACCGTTCAACGATTTTTTCCCCACATTTATACCAAATGTCCCAGTGGTTGCATTGCTAAAAAAAATTCTTAGGTTTTTTTTGGTCATCAGCCAAATTAACTTCTTTCTCTGAATTATGTAAGTTTCTTGCAACATGGGATATATTTTTACGTATTTGAACTATATCTCCATTAGGGCTGAATATTCCAGTCAAATTGGTACTGTGACACTTGTAGAAGCTGAGCCGATAGCTAGTAACTTACTCTTCACCTTTCTAAGTATTACATTGATCCTTGTTACTGCAGGATCAAACCAGGGACTGATAATGAACAAAGGAGGAGCTCGACTATTAGCAAATGTTGCATCTAAAACTGATGATCCTCAAACTCTGCGGATGGTGGCTGGTGCAATTGCCAACTTATGTGGAAATGGTACAGCTTCTTGTCTTTATTGTTAACCAATATGCTTTGAACACATTCAATTTATCTAAAATTTTCTTCTGAGCATGGAATTTCCATTGAGATTGCTCCTCCCTAGGGCAGCAACAGCACAAGAGGATGGAGGAGCTATGGATCTGTACTCTGATACCATGTTAGATGAAGAGGAGTGCAAATGAATAGTTGGATATATTGCAATAGCCGAAGGGGCTAATATATAGTGCAAGGACTTAAGGACACACTAAACCCTAGACTAGAGTGCAACACTAGAAATACCTTTTAACAAGAGTCACACAATTTTACTGAGCCAACAGTCCTCTTGTGAGGGTGCATCTGCATCCTACCCAGGGAAAAAAAAAACCCGGCGGTTACCGGCCGGTAACCGCCTACCGGAGGGTGGCCGGGAAATGAGATCCCGGCGGTTTTTTCAAATCCAAAATCAATTTTTCAGATTTTGAATGAATTTTACTCAAATTTGAACGAATTTCGGCCGAACAAAATCCGGTTTGACCGGTAACCGGACCAGTTACCGGCCGGTTACCGGTACCGGAGGGGGGCCGGGATCCAGCCCGGGAACGGTTAGCTGATCCTTACCACACTAGCGGCTACTACTAGAACACCAAAGACATGCAGAAATATGGAGCTAGTGTATCTGTGTGTAGTAGTGTTGATAAAAGAGAACTGGTAAAAAACAAAAAACTACCGTTTTGCGTTAGTGCTAAAATTTTGGAAGCTGCAGTTTGATATCTTTCAAAACTTTTTGAAGAATATGTACATTATAAGTTTAAAACTAGTTCAGCATCATTGATTTGAAGAAAATGTAATCTCATGTGCTTCATGTAATGTAAAAATATAAAAATATCCAGTTGGATTTGTTGGCTTATTTATTTGAGAGCCAACAGAAACTGTGTCCCAAGATATGACAGATATTATGATGAAAGTTGTGACCTTTTTTTAGTCTTTTGTTCTTAATAATGTAGGTAATGTTTCTTAGGGTGGCATCTGCACAGCTGCCAATTACTGCATATACATCAAATACAACATTGAAAATATGTGACCTATGTGATGTCACTGATGTGTATTTTGCAGAAAAGCTGCACGTGACGTTGAAACAAGATGGTGGAATAAAAGCGCTACTTGGAATGTTTCGAACTGGACATAATGATGTCATAGCTCAGATAGCACGAGGAATGGCAAACTTTGCAAAATGTGAATCCCGAGTAATAAGCCAAGGTTTGTAACTTCTCCATTTGTTCCTCGAAAAAGTCTTTCCTGATTTGTTTTCTGTTGAGCTCATTATGGTTGCACGAATATCAAGTGATCAACTTTGTGTCTAACACTGTTTAGTTTATATACTATGGCAACATGAACGAACTTAAGAGGTTTGGATAGTTCTCGCAAATCAGTATGTGGTTGGACAAAAAGGTAAATACATAGTAGTTGCTGTAGAAAAAAATTATATTAATATTTAAATAAAAGGCATACGCTTTCTTGATATATTGTAGGTCTATACATAGAACACACAGGTACACAAGAATCCAAAGCGAAGACAATATGCGACTAATATACTAACAAAATATAACATAACAAATATTACATTGTCACAACTCACAACCTTCAGATGCCACGTGTGGTACCTTGAACATTATGGAATACTACTGTCTTCTGCTCTGCTTTCTGAAGATATGTATGCAGACTTGAGTTCGTGTACTTTGAGGGGGAAATTAATCCCTGCTTGTCAAGATTTACCAATTGTGGCATGCTACTCAAAATAGATCACAGGAAAGGGAGATCCCTTCTCATTGAAGATGGTGTTCTTACTTGGATGGTGGCCAATTCAACCACGTTTTCTGCTTCTACCCGAAGACACATTGAGCTTGCCTTTTGCCATTTAGCTCAAAATGGTATGTAGCGGTGGAGCTGATGTATTTGATCAAAGACAATAACTGGCCTTAGATCCTCTACTCTCTGATGGACATTGTTGATATTGTGCATCTTGTGATATCAAATGTTCCCACTCATCTCTGCAGAAGAAAACGCCCGTGATATCATTGTGACTGGAGGGATCAAGGAGCTCCTTCGCATATCAAGAGAGTCCTCAAGAGAGGATGCCCGTAACCTGGCGAAGAAGGCATTAAATTCAAATCCAGCTTTTTTAAAGGAGATACAATGATTCGCTTTTTTTATTTTACATTTGGCAGAGGATGTATCCTAGTCGTCACAATATCATACTTGGGCCTGTGCAACCCCCTTTGCCACCAGTTTGCCTCCCTTAAAGCTTGAGCAGCTGGACACTAGGTGTAACAGCCCAAATTTGGATCTCATTTAAATTTTACATGATGTTCATGAATTTAAAAATCTTTGGTTGCATTTCAAATTCCCAAAAGCCTTGCAATTTTAAAAATTAAAACCATTTTGTCTCAAAATTTGGATTTGCAAAAACCTAAATTTTATTTGTGTGCGAACCCAAGTTAATTAAAACTTGGTTGTTGAAAAATCTTTTCAAAATCCAAATCCAAATTAGACTTTGCAAATTAACTAAATTATCAAACCTTTTTCCTTCCCCTCTCTCCCCTAGGGTCGAGACCCGCCGAGCGGCCCACTTCTCCCTCTCCATTCATCTCTTCCCTGTTGTCCAAGCCGGCTTGTGCCTTTGCCCCTTTCCTCTCCTTTCTTCCACCTCGTGGCCTAGCCCAACTAGCTCGTGCGAACGGATGAGCCTAGCGCACCAGCCCAACTCCTTGTCCTCTCTTGCGCGCTTGCTGGCGAGTGGGCCCTTGGCCCCACCTATTAGCACGGTGGAGGCACGGTTTCTCTTCTCCCTCCTCCCGTCGTCTCTCTCTCTCCCGTTCTTTCTCTCTCGCTCTCCCTCTCTCTCCTTGTTGACCACGTGAGCAGCAGCAGGAGCGGTGCCTCTCACACTACATCGTGAGCTCATCCCATTCGCGCCAGTGCCATTACTTGTCGCTCCGCTCGAATGCCGTGTTGTGCCACACTGTGTCGCCCTGTTCTCTCCTCTCCCCTCTATTTAAGCCCCCACGGAGTGTGTCAAAATGCTAGCCCACTCCTCTGCTTTTTCCCAGCTTTGCCCCTCTTCTCCGCCTGGCGGATTCAACCGCGCGAGCCGTCTTCTTCAACTCTGGCCGTCGGCGTTCACTCATCAATTTTGATCGTTGAGGTGAGCCTCTACCTCCGTTGTCTTGCGCATCGTGGCTGTTTTGACCTCCTCTTTCTAATCCTTGCCGTGATCAGAGCAGCCGAAATGCACCTTTGTCCCTGTCGTTGGGCAGCGAACATTGCTGCCACTTGGGCTGTACAATTTGGCACCGAATCAAAAAAATCGAATCGTATCGGTCAACTTTTTTTATCCGTTCGGTTTTTTCGTTACAAACCGACTGAAAACCAAAAAAAAAAAAAACGTACCGAAATTAACCAACTGCTAGTCGGTCCGTCCAGGCGTGAGGCGTCCACCGCTCCAGCCTATCCCCACGGGCCAGCCCATTCGCCCATGTGCGCTTGGGCAGGCCGACACAACACTCACATGTGCACTTGGGGTTTGAGCAGGTCGGCTGGGAAGTGGGAAGTGGGCAGTTGGGCAGGCTGGACTGCTGGTGCTGGGCTGCTCGAGTGCTGCCAGTGCGCCAAGTGCATGCACCATGCAGTACCTGTGTGTGTAACATGCACCATGCAGTGCATCACATACAAACATACGATGCAACGTAGATGCTTGCGTACATGTGTGTGTGCAACATGCAAGTACTACTAGCTGTCTGTTAGTCTAACACAGTGGACTTTGGAGTGTGGACTGACAAACACTGACCGACTGAGTGTGTCTAAAACTCCAACTCTCTAAGTAGTAAGTCAGTAGTAATTAGTAAAGTCTAAATGTCTAATAAGGCTTACTACGTCATTCGCAATTCGCATCAACTTTGGTAAATATGGTATTTACTGATACCGTACAGAAATAAATTGGGATTTACCGATACCGAACCGTATTTTAAAAAATATCATATTTACCGAACTAACAATACCGTATTTACCGAAAATACCGAATGAATAGCCCTAGCCGCCACCATCGATCTCCTTCCTTGCTTGGACCCTAGGTGAGTTCATCTGTTCCCTTGTGTTCCAGTATCTTACAAAACTTGTAGGCTAGTCAATGTCGTGTCTAGACAACCGTAGTGTCACCGCCCCATAGCATCTCATCCCCGTTGTAGGCCTCCATGGAGAGCTCGGCACACTGCTTCTTCTTGAGCACCGAGAGCACCACTAGCATCGTGGTACCCTGTAGATGGTGAATCAACCTTAAGTTTGTCGTTTCTAGCCACAGTTAGCAGTTGCCCTCGCCTACTATAGCATTGCCGTCGTCCTTACTGTAACATCGCCGCCTTAGGCCATCTCCCACCGCACCTGCGCAGCCGTTAGAGTCGCCGTGGTCCCCGCATCCCATTTTGGGGGGTCACAGGTGGACGCCGGAGCCTTCCTCGCCGACGCCGAGCTTGGCCCGAGCCAGCTATGGCCTATGGCTGCCCTGCACCGCTCCTCTGTTCCGGGAGGAAGAAGGCGACCATTGACGCCGACATGCGGACCCACCTGTAAGATTTGATTAAGCTAACTGGTAATTAATTAGTGTTTAATCGTTAGTTAGTGTTAGTATGACATGTCGGCCCTCGGTAATTAGAAAAACTAATTAAGAGTTAGTTTAATGTCTAAGTGTATGACATGCGGACCCCACCACTTAAAACACCATGGGTAGACCTAGTCCGTAGACCGAAGCCGCTGGCGTGTGGGCCCCTGGCCCTATGAACTGTCGGGTGGATTGATTACATGTGGATTGCGGTCCCACCAAGTACATTTGGAAAAGAATTAAATCCGGTTGGACCCTACTTGTTAGCCGCAGAAGATTTTTCTTACTAAAAATCATTTGAGAAAACAAATTAAAATCCATCAGGACCCCACTTGTCAGCCATAGAAGACTTTTCTTAACAAAAAAAAAAGAGAAATGAAATTAAACCCGACCGAACCCGCCTGTCAGGAATTTTAGATGTTCTGGAATTTCCTCTTAGGCCAAACTTTGGAGAGTTTGCTCTCCCTCGTTTTAAATCCAAATAACTTGGTTTTTTATTTCTAAATTCATCTAAATTCAAAACCTTTCCAATGATACAAAAATTATATTTTTTTTGAGTTCATTCGAATTTGTGCTGAATTTGGTTATGTTTGCGATTATAGATTTTGACGCTTCGGACGCCGCTGTTGATCAAGACCAAGTGATATCCACTATTGAGCAAGGCAAGTCCTTATGATTGATCATGTTGAACCTACTTTTCAAATGCAAATTACTTTACTTTAAAGTATTATTTGCATGCATATTATTATTTATGAAAGATTATGTTAAATATTGATGCCTAGTTACTCCATATGTTAGTTAATTACTATTCCTCTCATTGATTGTTGACATTATGTCTACCTTGTTGGTCTAGGCTAATTATCATAATAAGATTGTCCTTAGTTAACTAAACATGGATAAAGGTTGTGCTTAGATATGCTTAGTGGTTAATTTGAATGTGACACAAACATTACCGTTACAACACTTGGGACGTGATATGATTCTTAGTATGGTAACGTGGGTTACCACTGGAAACAAGAATCTTTTTTATAAAATGGTGGATACTTGGGTGAGTGGATTGTATGAGATCTGTGCAAAAATTGCACGAGATATGGGTTTGTGGATTGTCTCGCCCGAGTCGATTAAGGACCGAAGCATGTGCTGCATATCTGAGCTAATAATCGTGCAATCACAAGTCTAGTATGGGATAGATATAGTTGAATAATTTACTGAGTCGTGATGCTATTGCCATATTACGGGCAATTTGGGTCATGCTAATGGACCTGGGTTGTAGGAGGGTGTATTTCTGTGTAAACACAGGTTGATTTATTACCTAGCATCATATGCCCCTTTTTTTGGTGGTACTAAGTCGGGATATGTCTACTCCCCCAACGGTGGTTTCCTCGGAGTTTAATATTGTTCTAACACCCGAGGATCGAACATATTGGATGGTGTAGTGCTATAGCAAGCTATTGTAAAGGTCTTGTTATGATCTTCTTAGTCATACACCAACAGAAGTGTGTTGGTCGGACATCAAAAGTTGATCATATCTTATGGGTAAAGTTATACAATCTCTGTAGAGTGTATAATCTATTCGAATAGCTGTTCCCGTGGTCATCGGCGTGGTACAGAAGGCCACACTTGATTAGTTTTGATAAAATATGGGATGTGAACATATTAACATAAAGATGGTTGTAGCAATAATGTAATTGTATGTGGATGGAACCTTACATCTAATAGTTAGTGGATAGGACCTCATGTGTAGTATTAGGTGGATGGAACCTTATTACATGATAAAACTTGCTTATGCAAGCGACACTTTGATTTTAAATTAAAATGGCTAGGTCATAGGTTTAGAAAATAACTATGGTATGATATTAGCAAAAAAAAAAACTTGCTTTGTACTCCCTTCGTATTTTAATACTTGACGTTCATAATGCTAAAGCATGCATGTTCTGCGTCAAGTAAACAGATCCGGAGGGAGTACTAAAGTAACCATAAGACCCCTCATTTGGCAAGCCAAGCATCTATATGTTTTCATTTGATATAAGGGCTTACTGATTACCTTTGTACTCATTGTTGCTCAAATATGTGAATTCTGATTGAGAGACTCAAGACCCGGTGTATGGATATTTCTATGCGTCCGGCTTTTGAAAACGAAGATGACGACGATAACTAGGTTATAGCCCCAGTTCATTGTCTATGGTAGATCATGGAGACCCTTTTGGTTTATTTATTTTCCGCTGCTACTTCCCCTTTTGGACTCGTCGGCCTATCGACTCGTTACGTAAGAACTTGGCCTTAAGGCTTATCTATGACTGTTAATGTAATATTGTGTAATCTTTTACTTAAGCATATGTATGGATGTGATATTCATCGATGTTGTACTTTGTGAACTAGATACTGATCATGGGACTATCTCGGTATAAATAGAGGGTCTGGATGCAAATCCGAGTCCCGACAGAGGTGATATTAGAGCCATATCGATTGTAGACTAAACCATAGTTAGAATGGTCATTAGCACAAGGATATTGAGTTTTAAAAGATATTATGTTACTTAAGCAAAAACCGGCACGAAAAATATAGTGTACTATCGCTTTTCTTCTCACTCTTAGTGTCTCCTGCTTCACTGTCATTTAATTTACCAACCCGATTTACTAATGTTTTCCCGCCTCTTCAAATTCTTTAGTAGATGCTGATGCTCATACCTACGGAGAGCGCACTGGAGGATACACTGGAGAGCTTTGGAGGTTGCTGCAGGCCTTGGGAGGATATGAGAGGCCACTCTGCTGTGGTACAAATTGGATGATTGACGGGAGGAGGCGTGGAGTAGTGCGAGATTACCATCTACCCCCGCAACTACTCAAGAGACAACCGCCCCTCCGATATTCAGTCAGGAGGATCATCTTCGAGGAGGGCATACAAAAGACTTCCTGCATCGCAATGCTTCGACTTTGCAGCATCCATCGCGCTGACTTTGGGGATTCGTCTTCCATTTTCACCCCTGCGCTAGACAGGTGAGCCAGTCGGCTAGTTCCGTAGTACTGCTAGTGAAGGGGACGCCACTATCGTTGTAGACCTTACACAGTTACACCTGATCGAAGCAAGGATTGTAGAGCTAGAGAAAGCTCTCTACAACCAGGGAGGGCTGGCTCCACTAAGAGCGTGTTTGGTTTGCTCCCTGGCCCAACTTGCTTGGCCAAGATCGCAGCTAGGAGATCACTTGGGCGCTACTTGCTTCGGTTCCTACACTTTGCTGCCAGCCAGGCCAGGTAGCAACGTCCAGGCGCTAAAAACAAACGCCTGGCTCCAGGCAGCTTCATCCACTATTGATAGATTTGATCAAACATTCTATTTTTCATTCACCAATTTCAGGCACAGGCGCGTGGCGCTGGAGCGGGAGGAGGCGATGAAGTGGCAAGACAACGAGCGCTACCGTCGTCAACCACCTGGCCGGCGCCGACAACCCGGAGGCCTGCTTCATCGTCGGCCTCGCGCTTGTCTTCGCGCTCCAAGACATGCAGCGTGGCCTCGTGTTCCTTGAACGAGCGACCATCGCCGGCCACAAGGCCGCGGCCTACGTGCTCGATCTCCTCCTCTACACAGCCGGTGAGACGCGCGACGTTAGGAAGCACTACATCAGGCAAGTTGAGGGTGAGCCGGCCGGCAGCGGGTGCGAGATGGCCAAGAGGACCAACCGGGAGTGCAGGCGGTGCCAGAGGCTCGCCGCGGACATGGTCTAGGCAGCGGTATGGAAGAAGATGGCCGGGCAGCTAGGTCGGGTGTGGGCGTTGTCGGAGGATGGCCACCGGTGCACAAGCGTCGGTTGCATCGTGGAAGGGTGGGACAACTACGCCGTCTTCTGTAGCGATGACTGCAGGATTAGGCATGAGTATGCCAATTTCTTTGAAGATGTGTTAAACTACTGGCCATAAAATTAGCGATTTTAGCATAGTTTTAGAAAATCTATATTAGAGAGTGTCTATACTTCAGGTGACATAAATTTCTTTATCCTTCAGTCATATTTTCTCATCGTTAGATCAACATTCTATAGCCCAGATTGTCTCTTTCTAAAATAGACAAAAGTATTACAAGAAAAATACAACAAAAATGTCACAAACGATTATATTATGGAACCGTCTGTGATACTTATAACTGATGATTACATAATAGAACCGTCTGTGATATTAGACCATATCACGGATGTGTCTTTTATAGAACTGTCTGTGATAAGTATCACTGACGGTTCCATAATAGAACCGTTTGTGATATCCCTTTATTAATATGCTTGAAATGTTAACTCTCCGATTTCAAGTAATGGTAAAATCGGAAAGTTAGGCATTTCAAACATATTTAGCTTATATGATACGTAATCTAGCAAAAAAAAATCGGAGAACATCAATTATGTCGCAGGCATTAGCAGAATTCATTGCCGAATGGACGAACCCTGAACCCACCCAAGGGCCCGAGTACGAACACCACGAAGGGTGGACCATGTACTTTGACGGTTCCTTAATTCTCAAAGGCTCAGAGGCTGGAGTTATCTTGGTATCTCCTACTGGAGAACACATTAAATACACCATTCAGTTAAACTTTCCTGCTACAAATAATGTGACAGAGTATGAGGGTTTACTGGCAAGACTCCGAGCAGCCAAAGCGCATGTGATTCGTAGATTACTAGTGAAAGGCGATTCTCAACTAGTAATAAATCAAGTTGGGAAAGAGTATCAATGCTGAAGTCTCAAGATGTCATCTTATTTAGCGGAAGTATGAAAACTCGAAAGGCACTTCTCCGGTTTCCAGATCCAACATATTCCTAGAAAGAAAAACTTTCTGGTAGACCAGTTGGCACGGATGGCTTCCTCAAGATCACCTGTCCCGCCCGGAGTTTTTCTCGAGCAACTCGATACACCCTCGGTCGTCGAGCATTCCGAAGATACAAATGCTCCGCTGGAGGTTGTACCGATCGATCCCAGTAGTGATTAGATGACATCAATCTACAATTATCTTCAGCATGACACACTTTCTAAAGATGATGTAGAGGATAATCGTACAGCTCGAAAAGCCAAATCATACACTATGATCGAATGTACCCTTTACAAACGGGGATCTCACCGAGTATTGATGAGATGCATATCTCAAGTGGATGGTACGAAATACTATTCAACATATATGGAGGAGTCTGTGAAGCACATCATTCCTACCGAACTCTGGTCGGTAAAGCCTTTCACAAGGATACTACTGGCCAACTACCCTCCATGATGCAAAAGAACTTGTGACAAGTGTGAACAATGTCAATTTCATAGTCAAAAAGTACATTAGCCGGCATAAACTTTGCAAACAATACCTCTTTCTTGGACTTTTGCAACCATGGGATTAGACATTCTGTGACCTTTCCCAAAAGCACCCGGGGGCTTCGAATTCCTTTTTGTCATGATTGACACATTGACAAAATGGATAGAGGCTGAACCAATTGTTAAAGTAACAACTAAAGCTGCCAAGAAATTCATCACAAAAAATATGATCACATGATTTGGTATGCCCAGTCGTATAATCACAGATAATTGTACTAAGTTCTCGGACGGAAATTTTCAAGAATTCTGCGAGGATCTGGGCATCAAAGTACATTATGCTTCTGTGGCTCACCCGTAGAGTAACGAGGCAGTCGAGCGAGCTAATGGCATAATAATACAAGGAGTAAAACGTCGAGTATTCGACCAGTTAATAAAACGGCTAGGAGCTTGGGTTCAAGAACTTCCCTCTGTATTATGGGTCATTCAGACCACTATCAGTACTTACTTTTTAATCAGAGACTTTCCTTTTCCAAGGAAGTTATTCGCTGGGTCAATTCTCCGACCACAACGACATTTTCCACCATATGCTATAAAAAATATATAGCAAACTTTTTTAAGTTTTAAATAAAACTTCATAAAATGCTATAAGAGTGGTCGTAGGTCTTTACCTGGACCGCTTTGTCCGCATATTTGGAGTAAATGGTCCCAGGATATGTCTTTGATTGATAGTCTGAGATCTTTCTCCAAGCCTCCTCGAGTCTTTTATCATCAAAGATTCGAGGACGGTTGGGGATATCACTTGGATGAGAAGACCTAGCTGGGAAAGAACTCCTCTCCACAATATTGACTACTTCGACCACTTCAATCCCAGCAGTAGGCAGACCCTGCTGGGACTCTTTTTCAACCTCTGCCTCCATAGGCGGGGTCGGAGTCGCCAAGGATTCCTAAACAGTAGGAGAAGGCATTGGCGCTTCCACCTGCTCGGGGGTTGGCTCCACCATCCTTTACTCAGGAGTTTCCTCCTAAGGGATGCTCTAATTAGAAGCGATGGGAATACTAGAAGATCTATAAAAACAGAAGAAAGGAAGAACAAAATTGTAAGATACAAGAAAATCCAAAGGTATGAACTTATGTAAACTTTTCATTGAACATACCTGGTCTTCTTGGTCCTGAAGCTGAAACACCATGGAGCGAAGTCTAGAGCGCTTGCCTTCCTCTTCTTGTTTACGATCGATTTCACCGGTTCCGATCTGGTAGGGCTGGTTAGACCCCCCACATCCTCCGACCAGAGGTCAGAAGTGATCTCCCGACCACTTGGTCGGAGATGATTTACCCGACCATCTGTTTGGAGATCGTGGTTTCGTTGACCTCCGGAACAGTTGCTACAGGAGCCATTGCTTGGTCGATCACGACGGCTCCAGAGTCTACGACCACCATAGCTCCGGTCGGTGCATTTTACTTCTTTCCCTCCTAATTATAAATTAAGGTTAGTTTGGCGATGAAATTCTTCATATAAGAAAAAATTGGCTTAAAACAAAAACTCTCAAAGTAATAAAAGCCTACCTCTGAGGGGCCACCATCCTGGGTGGTCGTTGGGGCAGGAGTGGTCGGGGCAACGATTGGATTAGATCCCTTGGTGAGCTCATTGATCTCCAACCCGATCGACTGCATATTAAAGCAGTGTTATAGCATACCGATCGGAGAATACATAAATGATGAAGAGAGGTTATTATTTTTTACTTTGAGTCTTTATATTCTCTCTTCCGGAGAGACAAAAGCCAAAATCTGAGGAATGTCAGCCTTGTCACCAGGCTCCCCAACGCTGATCATCTTGATCCACTCCCTAATATCTTCAGAGGAAAGGGCTATAGAAAAGAGAAACTTTAAGGTTACAAAATAATCAACTGAGATAAACTAAACTGAATGGGATTTTTTAGGACTTACATTCCGAAGAATCCCTAGTCGTATCGTCCCGACCAATGTACCAAAGCATGGTACATTCTCGAGCTTTATAGGACTTATTCGGCGCATGGAGAAATATTTCACCACATTACGCTTTTGACCAGACAGAGGGAATTTTCAGGAATTCTGCGTGGATCTAGGTATCAAAGTACATTACACTTCTGTGGCTCACCCGCAGAGTAACGAGGTAGCCGAGCGAGCTAATGGCATAATAATACAAGGAGTAAAACGCCAAGTATTCGACTGGTTAATTAAACGGTCAGGAGCTTGGGTTCAAGAACTTCCCTTTGTATTATGGGTCGTTCGGACCACTACCAGTCGTGCGATCGGTGAAACACCATTTTTTCTGGTTTACGGTGCTGAAGCCATTCTTCCTCCGGAATTGAAAATTAGTTCTGCTCGAACTGATTGTTATAATGAGAACAATCAATCAGAACGATGACTCGACGACATCAATTTCCTTGAAGAAAGATGAAACAAAGTTTTGATACAATGACAGTTTACCAAAAAGCCATGAAAAGATACCACAGTCGTAAGGTGCAACATCGCAGTCTTTCTGTAGGTGATCTGATTCTCAGAAAAATTCAGAGCCATACAAATCGCAACAAGCTTTCTCCTAAATGGGAAGGTCAATACACTATGGTCGAAGTAACTAGACCAGGTTTGGTACAACTTGCCATGTCAGACGGGCGTGTTCTGCCTAATTCTTGGAATATTGATCAATTGCGTAAGTTCTATGTATAAATTTTCTTTTCATTTTCAAATTTCAATAAAGCTGTATTATTTCTTTACTTTTTGATGAGTGGTGCTATTTATATTTCGATTATCATTGGTTGGTCACATACTATTGTTGTCTACTTTTTGGCTTTTAGATGTCCGTGTAGATGATATCTTTTACTTTCTGGCTTTGATATATTTGTCAAATGCCATAAGGGTCTTTATCGTGGTCGTCACAGAGATAATTCTCACGAATGACCGCACACTCTTTTTTCAAAGAAAAAACAAGTAAAAGAAAATAACACAGACAACTAGATATAGTTTCGTACATGCTTATGGCCTAAAGACTTTCTTTCTTCACTTCAACGTTCTGTTCTTCTCTTGTTTTCCAACTGTTCGAGACACATAAAGCCTCCTAGTCGAAATCTCTCATCTCTGCATGTGGTCCTGCCTGCTGAAAGGAGTTTCCTGGCGACGGTCTTTTTCTTACGATCTTTGCTACCAGTCGAAACTTTAGAATGGGTACGTTTTTGCGAAGTGTCAATCATGTCTTTGGTTCTTAGCACGTTTTACGACCAGCTTGGATAATTAAATGTTCTTGGAAATTTCCCGAGAACGTACCATATAGCCCCTGTCGGAAGGGATATACTTGGATCCAGGTCCAAGTACCAGTTCAAAGATTTTACGAGCAGTTAACTAGTCGGGCAATAGGTACAGGACCTCTTCGACCAGCGTATTCGTAAAGTAACCTCTGGGATTCACCCGACCACAGAGGTCATTAACCATGGGGGTTACGACCATAAATGCTATATGGTCTTTAATTAAATGTTCAGAGGAGTATTTATGAATTTAATCCTCGTCACTCTGGTTCAACTTGACTCGGCTCATTAGCACGATACTAAAAATACTTTCAAATTATAAATAAAATAATATTAAAACAAACGACGTCTATTTCAGAAAAAAGCTCAATTCGACAAGTATATAGTTGGATATCCACCCCATGTAAGCCAGGCATATAACGCTGGAGTGACAGACTGACAGGGTCGTGGAATTTTCGGTCACAGCATCTCCATTTCTGTCTATTTCTGCGACTTGTCCATTTCTGTCTATTTCCGCACCAGGACACGTCAGCCATACCCGGGCATCATCAGCAGTGACGTCAACCGTCGAGCACTCAAGCTCCTCTTCTTTGATCACTCCCAAGGCCCAACACTTGCTAGCCTATATATGCGATCATGTAGAGCTCTAGATTTTTCATTTTGTGTAAGAAATTAGGTGTTCTTCATTTGTTCGACACTTTCTCTCTCTAATCTAGCTAGCTATAGCACCACCGTTACGTTCTCCGGTTATTTTTTCTCTCTCCCTTCACTTGGAATTAAAACTACGGAGTGGGAAGCATGCAACAAAAGGTGATTGCCGAGGACATCGTCATCGTCGGCGCCGGCATCGCCGGCCTCGCCGTGGCTCTCGGGCTACACAGGTATACTATATATCCCTGCAGTTGCATGCAGGGTTTTCGATTTCGTTTGAGGAAAATTTTTAGGGTGAGCAAAATTGCTAAAATTATCGAAATTTCGGTAATTTCGAATTTCAACTCGGGCAAATGGCCGAAATTGGCATTCAAATTTGACCGAATTTCATCAAAACAATTTGACAAATTTTGACAAATTTTTTAATTCTGTTTGAATTTGGCCTAAATTCATGTGCAACCGATTTCTTTTTTTTAGAAAGGGCAAAATTTCGAGCTTCAGCGAAATGTATGAAATTTCGTCGAAATTTGGAGCCTTGGTTGCATGTCCAGATGTGTTATCCCCAAAAGCAAGCAAATGTCTTGTGCCATGTTTTCGTAGCAAAAAACTTCAATATATTCAATTAGTTTGGAAATGGAATAAGTCCATTTTACACATTTGAACTATCGTCCGAGTCCAAAAAACACCCCAAACTACAAAACCGTTCATTTTACACCACCCCAATTATTGAAACCGGAGCAAATCACCCCCTCACCCAAAACCACCCTGGTTTTAGATGACGTGGCGTCCACGTGTACATGTTTCGCTGATGTGGCGTTGTGGAGCGGCGGCGCGGGGGCAAAAAGGGCGGCGGCAGGCGCTCGGGCCTTGTGCAGCGCTAGCAGTGCGGTGGTGCGGGGAGGAGGAAGGGGTGCACACGGGCTACGCCCGGGGGTGGGGAGGCCGACGATGGGATCGGGGAAGCCTGGGGGTGGCCGTGGTGGTGGGGCGGCGGCGACCGTGGGCGAAGGAGAAGGAGTGATGGCGGTGGAGCTTCTCGCCGGTAGAGAAGAAGGGTGGAGGTAGGGGAAGAGTAGAGGGGGGTTGGGGGCACAGGGTGACGTGGCGGGTTCGGTGAAACACTCACTAGTGTGGCCGAATGGCGGTGGGGCGGTGGTGGTCGAAACCGGGCGGAGATGGGGCTTCGGCTTCGGCGGCTTGCTCGGCGGTGAAGAAGAAAAGAGGAGGGGGGAGTGGAGGGCCCTGGGAGGCACGGGGTGACGCGGCCGACGTGGTGAGGAACTCCCCGGAGGCGGCGAACAGCGGAGAGGCGGTGCGGCGGAGACGGGAGCTCGGCTCCGGCTTTGCGTTTGACGAAGAAAGAGGGGAGGAGAAGAAGGGAGATGCACCGGTGGTTCTTATAGCCGCACAGGGGGGAGGAGAACTAGGGAGAGCTAGCTAGGGAAGGTGGGAGCTGCACCGTGCAGGCGAGCGGCAAGGGCACCTTGCGGGGAGCTCCAGAGCACCGTGCTGGCGAGTGATGAGCGTGCTGGGTGCCACGGGGGAGCAAGGGGTGGTTGGGCTGGGCCGGAGAAGAAAGAGATGGGGGACATGTGGGATCTATGGCTAAAACCACCAATGAAACCAATTAGGGTGTAATTTGATCTGGTTTTGATAATTATGGGTGTAAAGTGAATGATTTTGTAGTTTAAGATGTTTTTTAGATTCGGACTATAGTTTAGGAAGGCAAAGTGGACTTATTCCTTTGGAAATTTGTATACCGTAGGAAAGGGGTGAGGAGCTTGGTGCTGGAGTCGTCGCCGGCGCTGCGGGCGTCAGGGTTCGCCTTCTCGACGTGGCGGAATGCCTTCCGTGCGCTCGACGCCCTTGGGGTGGGCGACAAGATCAGGAAGCTCCATCTGCAGGCTCAGGGGTATGTGTAGTACACATTGCTATCGGTTCCCCCATTTTCCAATTTCTTCGTTTCAGATGTACTCGCATGTTACTCCCAAGAGTACATTCTGCATACCATCCACGATTTGTTCGTCCTATATATGGATGCTTGCAACGCTGAGTTCCAGCATTTTTCCCTGAATAATGTTCATAGGTTACGTGTCTTCTCTTCGGCAACTGGAGAACTAGCACAGGAATTGGATTTCACGGTGCAGGGGAAACGGTGAGATGACGATTATCTCTGCTGAATCACATTCTTCCCTGTACTGACATGAACATCACACTGTGGATGCAGAGGACCCCATGAACTCCGCTGCGTCAGGCGGAACGTGTTGCTGCAGGCCTTGGAGGAGGAGCTGCCAAGGGGCACCATCCGCTACTCCTCCAATATTGTCTCAATCGAGGAGGACGGCGACGCCAAGATCCTGCATCTAGCTGACGGACCAGTTCTTACAGCTAAGGTAAAACAAAATGTTCATAGTAGTAAAACTACGACGGAGTGAAGCACTCTTGAAGCAGCAGCTCGGATTGTTAACGAATGCAACGACGACACGACCTTTGCAGGTACTGATCGGATGCGACGGAGTCAACTCCGTGGTGGCAAAATGGCTGGGGCTCGCAAAGCCGTCCTACTCTGGGCGCACGGCCACGCGTGGCCTCGCGCATTACCCCGACGGCCATGGCTTCGAGCCCAAGTTCCTGCTGTTCATCGGCCAAGGCTTCCGTGCCGGTTTCATACCCTGCAACAAGACTGATATCTACTGGTTCTACACATGGTCTCCTTCCCAAAACGGTTGGTCTTATATAGTCCAAACACATGTATGTACATAGTTTACAACAACTGAACAATGTTCAGTGTTTGATTACTGTCTCACGTTTACATGCAGACAAGGGTGCCGACGAGAGTGCCGACGAGATGAAGCAGTACGTACTGACCAAGCTGAGGAGCTCAAAGGTGCCCGCAGAGGTGCTGGAGGTGGTTGAGAGAAGCGAGATGAGCGACGTCCTCGCCGCGCCGCTGCGATTCCGTTCGCCGCTCTCGCTCATGTTCGCGAACATCAGCAAGAGGAACGTGTGCGTGGCCGGCGACGCGCTGCACCCGATGACGCCGGACCTGGGCCAGGGCGGCTGCTCGGCTCTGGAGGACGGCGTCGTGCTGGCCAGATGCCTCGGCGAAGCCGTTCTCGGCGACGCCGGCGCGAGAGGCGGCACACAGGAGGAGAGGATTGAGTCGGGTTTGCGCAAGTTTGCCGGGATCCGGTGGTGGAGAAGCGTCGAGCTCATCGGAACCGCCTACGTGATCGGCTTCATACAGCAGAGTGATAATGGGATCATAAGCTTTCTGCGGGACAAGTTCCTGACTGGAGTGTTCGCGAGAAGGCTTCTAAAAATGTCGGACTATGACTGTGGCACGCTCTAAGCTGAGCCGCTTCTTAATTTTTCTGCGTGTGTACTTTTGAGAGCTGTGATCAAGTGATGTAGCAATAGATTGATATATAAGAGTTTGTTTCTAAATAATTTCATACAAGATTGCTATGTTTGTATGTTACCTGATCTAAGTCTAAGTCGACTTTTCTAGTCGTTGGATTAGCTTTGAGATGGTACGGGATTAGCATTGAGATGCGGATGTCCTATTCAGATTTTTTATCCTATCGTCAAGTACTTAAGAAAGAATAAACCACCTTATAAATAGACAGCTCCATATTGATAAGAAAAATAGTAGTATGCAGTCGTACAAGTGAGATATTTATCATACAGTCTCATTTCAATTTTCCCACCTGCACTTTCCCCACCTTTCTCATTTGCCCACATGCTCTCTTCCTCTATCTCTCTCCCCAGGAGTATTGAATCCCCACTTTCCTGAATTTTTTTTAAATAATATATTTTTAAAAGATATTTATAAAAATAAATACCCGCCTCAAAAAATTACAAAAATGACTCTCTGTCGCCAGTTCAACTGGCGACAGAAAGGTGTCGCCAATTGAATCGGCGACAGGGACCCTGTCGCCGGTTCAGAACGGTATGAAATCTGTTGGACTCGCAATAATATTTTGTGATCGTCGTATGTTGTTCTACTGCGGCTAATTTTTGAAGAATTTTGCGAGGACAATTGAGGTATCAATGATTCATAAAGAGGAAGGTAAGTGATATTACGATTCGTCCGGGAATTCATACACACTGATATTACAGAACATGCAGCAGAACATCATAACACTTAATTGAAATGATAATTTAGAACATTGGCAATAATATATTACTACTGTCTGTGCTTTCTTGTGGTCACGACCTCAACATCTCCCATGTGCACTGCCTCGAGTCGGGACATCGGATGAGGTCCCCGCGGCAACGTCCGGAGTGCCGATGTCTCCTTCGTCCTGAGGATTTCGCGTGGGGCATATCTTGAAGGTGTGCCTAGACTCTCTGTAAATGGAGCATTTCTTCGTACAACGTCCGGCTTCTGCATCGTCCATATTGTTCCTGATGCGTCGTACCTGTTGCCAGCCAACCTTTCCCTTGAGCCTACCAATGTCCGCGGCCCAGATTAGTTGCTCATAGGTGGGATGGCCAACCACGGTATAACTATACATCTCTCCACTCCAGATTAGCATCGCCGCCTCCTTGGTGAAATAGTCAGAGAGATACTAGCAGGGATGCCGCGCCACCGTCAAACAGGCGACCATGACATGGAAGCAGGGCCTATGCAGAAGAAGGGGTTTGTTGCAAGTGCATACACAATTATCGCGGCGTAGTGTGCACTCGTGGGTGATCCTCTCGTGGTTTGTCCTGTGATGTCCTTTATCCTTGCATATTATCTCGAAGCGAAGCTCCCTCGTGCCCATCTTGAATGCCCGATGTATTTCACCCTTCTTACTATTCTTCTCCATGTATTTGGTGATCATGGCGGAGTAGAGTACTCTGTTATTTGACATGACGAGTGATGTATTGATGCATCTGTTAACAAAGTAGTTTGTGGTACCATGGAGAATTGCCTCCACAATACTAACCAAAGGGAGGCACCTGACGCCGCGCATGACCTAGTTGTACACTTCAGCTAGATTGGTTATCATGACACCATATCGAGCATGTAGCAGCGACCACTTCTCCTTAGACTCGCGCTCAATCCAGTTCGAGAAGCATTTCACCTGTGCTCCTGTCTTCCTCGTCACACTAGGACCGTCTGTGGGTAGCTGTGGCAATAATTCGGGGGCCTGATCAGCGCTTGGGGCGGCCTTTCTCGCTGACTCCTTTCTGTAGATTTGGGTCCGGTCATCCAAAATCTTTCAGAGTGTTTCGAACTTCCGTTGCTGGTTCTGGTTGCACAGCCGCTTGAACAGGTTTATCAAGTCCTTGTTGCGGAACAACTTATAGAAGTTTGCATCTAAGTGCCTCATGCACCACCTGCTCTGTAGATCCGGCCATAGAAGTGGTACGTTCTTTCCTCGTTGTAGCTGAGTTATTGCACGCGGTAGGACTGCATGTCGATCATGTATGAGGCATACGTTGGGACGGCCTTGCACAATAGAAATCATCACATTCTTTAGGAACCACAGCCAGCTATCCGTGTTCTTGCTTTCAACGAAAGAGAATGCCACGAGAAGAACTTGATTGTTCCCGTCCGTCGTTATTGCAGTCAGTATCTGGCCCTTGTACCTTCCAGTTAGTAATGTGCCATCGATGCACAAGATTGAATGGCAGTGCCGGAATGCATTGATGCATGGACCAAAGGCGAAGAATGCTCGCTGTAGTACCCTCTTATTGGGCCACTTCGGATGCGTCACATCTTGAATGTCGACATGAGTGCTGGGATTTCTGTCTTGTATGACTCGGAGTTGCCCATGGAGGTTGTGGTAGGAATCCTCGAATGTGCCGAACCTTGATTCCAATGCCTTCTGTTTTGCCCTCCAAGCCTTGGCATAGCTGATAGTGTACTGGAACCTTGCCTCAATAGCTCGAATGATGGATCGTGGCTCAAAATCTAGATTATCCACGATCTCACTGTACATAAGGTTGGCGATGAAGCCTGATGACAGGTTCTGGTGGGACTCCACTGACTCAGCGACGACGCATGTGTGAGGGACCACTATAGAGCACTTCTAGTAGGTGTCCCACTTAGGCTGAAATACGTGCACTCGCCAAAGGCATCCCTCTATGCCGTACTTCACGTTGTAGCATCTTGGGGGTAGACTTGACGACTGTGAATGTGCGCCGCACCGACAATGCCCAGAATTTGACCGCATCCTGCACGGCCTCCTTACATTTGTATATAGGTCCTAGTCTGACCTCCCTCTGGTCGTACTCTCACAGCACACGGGAGATTTCGTTGACGACGAGGTTATCGAACTTGTATGTGTTCCACTCGGATGGAATCGCCTGCTGGTCCTCATCATCGGAACCTTCATCTTCCAACAATACCATGTAGTCCCGGTCTTCAAGATCCATCCTTTGGACTAGGGCTTCCAGCTCCTCACCCTCGTCAGCAAGCCCACTAGCTTGCCTGACTGAAGGAGCTACTTCGGCATAGTCTTCATTGACAACATCAGCAACTCCTTCTTCAGCCATTGTGTGCGCCGCGCTGGAGTCCCCGACTTCTTATTCGGTGTCAGCAACCCCTTCTTGTTCAACCACAGATGCTGGAGTGGGTTTGGCATATGCCTGGACCAGAAGGACCAATTTCCACCCTCTCTCCCTCGCCATGCGTACATATGACTACCATGAATTTGTTCCTTTCAGTTGCACTAACTCCCAATACGTGGGTTGTCCTGCCCCAGGGGGGGCAAGGCAACTCAATCTCAGATCGTACACATCACGGTCCACTTGGAACGTGTGGAACAACCACCGCATCACAGCGCCGAATGTACGCTACTCAGGTCTTGGTAGGGGCACGGCCGCCGATTAGAAATAACGCAAATCAATCCCCTTAGGACCCTCCATAATAGTCTCTCGACTATAGTAAATTTTAAAATTGGCGACGTTAGACATATTTGACGCACTACACCATAAAGAACATTTACACTATTAACTACATATCTAAAACTAAACAGTCCACCAAAAAGTATTATGTAAAACGTACTGCACTACATAACCGTACATCAAAAACTATGTAATCCATTCTGTTAAAAAAATTACCCAAGAGGTGACAAACAGCGCTTCGCTAGCTTTTCTTCTCCTCTGTCTTCTCTCTTTTTATTTTTTCTGAATAAAACTAAGTCCTATGTCGAATATTCAGGGTTTGAAGAGGATTTTATAGGGTTGAGGTACCTATCGCCAGTTCAATCGGCGATAGGGTGCTGTCGCCAGTTGAAACGGCGATAGCTACCTGTCGTCGGTTGAACTGGCGATAGATAGCTGAACCGGCGACACCTTCCTGTCGCCAGTTGAACTGGCGACAGGGAGTCATTTTTTGTAATTTTTAGGGTGGTTATTTATTTTTATAAATATCTTTTAAAAATATATTATTTTTTTAAAAAATTCCCACTTCCCCATTTTCCCACCTTCCCCTGCGTGCGCTCTCCCTATCTCTCTCTCTCTCCCCCCAGGAGCATTGAACTAGTCTATGCATCTGCTCCCCACTCAATCGACCAATAACTCCCATCTCCCAGTATCTCATTCCCACCACGTCGTCGAGAGCGGCTAACATGAGGTTTTTACGCGAGTGCCCTGTGAAGAGATTTTTCAATCTCGAATCTCCGTCTGGTTCCCTGGTGGATGCCATCCTACAGCCCAAACCCATCACCGACCGGAGAAAAATCTCGCAGAAAGGAGAAAGTTTTTTTTTGGGGAGGGGGGAGGGGGTATCTTCTCCTGCTGCTTTCTTGAGGTGAGCCGGTGCTTTCGCCATTTTCTTGGTTTCCTTTTCTTCTCATGCCATGTTGCGCCATCGGAAAAAAGTTGCGACCCGTTGGAAAAAAATATTGCGACCAGTTTAAAAAAATGTTGCATCTTGTTTTTTGATATGTTACGACCCGTTGGAAAAACAATGTGACCTGTTGAAAAAAATATTGCGACTATCAAAAAAATGTGGCATCCTGCTCACGGTGATGTTGCAAGGTTTTTTTAACGCGTCATTTTTCCAAATATCTATTATATTATTAAAGCGATAGAAAATGAAGCCACCACGTTCGTTCTTAAGGGCTAGAAATTCCCATGTTAATCGGTGAAAAAAGATAAATATTCACACCGTTGATTATGGTAGGTCCAGATTATAACGATCTAAATTAAAGAAAGAGTCTATGTCAGGTACATTATATAAATAAGAGTCCATCTCAAGTACAACGTAAAAATAACTGAAATTCAGAATAAAAAAATAAAATAAAATTAGCAACTTAATTTTGATACGATTTCCTAAGTAAAATCCCTAGATAAACATAATTCAGAATAAAAATAAAAAAGTAGTAATTCGATTAGTACATGAATTCCAACAAAAAATAACTAGAATTTGGAATAAAAACAAAATAAAAATAGCAAATTAATTTTGATACAAATTTCTAAGTAAAATCCCTAAAAAATATATAATTTAAAATATTTTTTATTAGTATACGAATTCCAACAAAAATACCTAGATTTCAGGATTAAAAATAAAATAAGAAATTTGATTTCAATATGAATCGCAAAATAAAAACCCTAATGATTGTAATTCAGAATAATTTTTATGAAAGTAGTAATTGGATTAGTATATGAATTCCAACAAAAAATAATTGAAATTTGGGATAAAAATAAAAGAAAATTTGCAATTTGATTTCCATATGAATTCCAAAGTAAAATATTTGAATAACTAAATTTTAGAACAAAAAAAATAACATTATCAATTTGATTTACATACTAATTCCTAAGTAAAATCCTAAATAAATATAACCAGGAATAAAAATTAAACAAAAATCGCAATTGGATTGTTGTACGAATTTCAACAAAAATAATTGCTATTTGGAATAAAAATAAATTAAAATTGGCAATTTGATTTTTGTTGCGAATTCCAAATTAAAATCCGTAAATAAATTTAATTTGGCATAAAAGTTACATAAAAAAAAATTAACAATTGGATTAGTATATGAATTCCAACAAAAAATAAATAAAAATTTGAAATTCTATTTCCATGTGAATTCCAAAATAAAATCCCTAAATAACTAAAATTTTGAATAAATTAAATATAAGTTATAATGGTAATACCACGAATGATGTCGGATGAGACCACAAAAGAGTGCAATGATATCGATCTGTTCTACAAGAAGACATTGATCCACAAGGAAACGAAGAGCCACGACAGCGACGATGAAGATAAGCACAATTTTATGCTGCTCACCTTAGCCATTCTACGAGGACAATGTCGTGCTAGTCGCTAGAGCTAAGAGAAAGGCCGAAGTCGAAGGAGCGAAGTGTTGTGACGATAAGTGGTGAGCATCAGCGTTGTTGAAGAAGTCAGTGGCCAAAGAAGTTTGATGATGGGGAATCCCTAGCAAAAAAGAGATGAAACTTTGCATTGAAGACGAGTTATCGACGATATGGGGTTATCGCGTAGCTAGGAGCTGCCATCTTTGGTGACACGACATCTCCCTCTCCCTCTCCCTCTCCTTCTCCTTCTCCTCCCGGTCGTGGCGTTCCCAGCTGCTGCGATCGTGTTGCCGGTCCTGGTCCTTATCGCGGTCGCGGTTTTCTTCCGAGTGAAAGCGCTTGGATCTGCGCTCACCATCATCGCGTTCGTCACCGCCGCTCCGGTGGCGGGAGCTGCGCTCCTTCTCATCGGATCTGAGAGCCACGACGCCATTGGCCGGTGCCCCGGAGGTCTCCACCGTCTTCTCTAAGTACTCGTACTCGTCGAAGTCCATGGTGACTCTCGGCTGAGGCGACGAGGCAGAGAGCCGGAAACCCTTCATGAGGAGAGAAGAGTGGGAGAGAGAAGTGCCACGGCTAAAACCCCGGTGCTCAGCTGTTCTATCTAGAACACTCGAATTAGCAAAACTGACATGTGGGGCTAGCGGTTTCGTCTACTCAGCCTTTTTCTTTCTGGCTTGTAGCTGGTAAAAGTAACCTCACTAGGACCCAAGAAATTTTAGGCCGGGCTAGCCTGAATTGGGCCTAGTAGGCCGTAAATACTAGCACCAGTTACTGGGCTCGGAACTGGCCCACAGTCGGGGTGGGAAAAAAATAGCTAGAGCTCGTTGCTTTGGTTTAAAATTATTCCGATTACATTTGTTAATCAGTTAAATATTGAAATGGGTTGATTTCGAATGAAATTGAATTTCGTTCTAGTTCAACTCGGCTTGTTAGCGTGATTCTAAAAATACTTTTAAACTATAAATAAAATATTATTAAAATAAACTATGCCAATTTCAAAAAATAAAAGCTAGGTAAGACAAGTACATTGCTCGATATCCACCCCGAGTCTAGGCATACAACGCTACGGTGATAGCCTGACAGAATTGTGGAATTTTCGGTCATAGCAGCCATTCCCGTCCCTTTCTGCGACTTGTCCATTTCTGTCGATTTCCGCACCAGGACACATCAGCCATACACGGGCATCATCAGCAGTGACGTCAACCGTCAAGCACTCAAGCTCCTCTTCTCTCATCACTCCTCTTCTCTCATCACTCTGTCCCAACACTTGCTAGCCTTTATATGCGATCATGTGGAGCTCTAGATTTTTCATTTTTGTGTAAGAAATTAGGTGTTCTTGATTTGTTCGACACTTACTCTCTAATCTAGCTAGCTCGCTATAGCACCACCGTTACCTTCTCCGGTTATTTTTTTCCTCTCCCTTCACTTGGAATTAAAACTACGGAGTGGGAAGCATGCAACAAAAGGAGATTGCCGAGGACATCGTCATCATCGGCGCCGGCCTCGCCGGCCTCGCCGCGGCTCTCGGGCTACACAGGTATACTATACTATATATCCCTGCAGTTGCATGTCCAGATGTGTTATCCCAACAGATTTGCTATTTTTAAGTCGTCTGAAATTTTTTTAAGTTTAAATCAATTATTGTGATAATTAGATTTGTGTAAAGATTAGTATATCATATAATTGTATATTGATCCAATAGATAAAAAACGTGACTTATACTTAAGAGAATTTCAATCACCTTATAAATAGACACTCCCTATCCCCAAAAGCAAGCAAATGTCTTGTGCCACGTTTTCGTAGCAAAAAACTTCAATATATTCACCTAGTTTGGAAATTTGTATACCGTAGGAAAGGGGTGAGGAGCTTGGTGCTGGAGTCGTCGCCGGCGTTGCGGGCGTCAGGGTTCGCCTTCACGACGTGGCGGAATGCCTTCCGTGCGCTCGACGCCCTCGGGGTGGGCGACAAGATCAGGAAGCTCCATCTGCAGGTTCAGGGGTATGTGTAGTACACATTGCTATCGGTTCCCCCATTTTCCAATTTCTTCGTTTCAGATGTACTCGCATGTTACTCCCATAGTCCCATGAGTGCATTCTGCATACCATCCACGATTTGTTCGTCCTATATATGGATGCTTGCAACGCTGAGTGCCAGCATTTTTCCCTGAATAATGTTCATAGGTTACGTGTCTTCTCTGCGGCAACTGGAGAAGTAGCACAGGAATTGGATTTCACGGTGCAGGGGAAACGGTGAGATGACGACTATCTCTGCTGAATCACATTCTACCCTGTACTGACATGAACATCACACTGGATGCATGCAGAGGACCCCATGAACTCCGCTGCGTCAGGCGGGACGTGCTGCTGCAGGCCTTGGAGGAGGAGCTGCCAAGGGGCACCATCCGCTACTCCTCCAATATTGTCTCAATCGAGGAGGACGGCGACGCCAAGATCCTGCATCTAGCTGACGGGCCAGTTCTTACAGCTAAGGTAAAACAAAATGTTCATAGTAGTAAAACTATGACGGAGTGAAGCACTCACGACGACACGACCTTTGCAGGTACTGATCGGATGCGACGGAGTCAACTCCGTGGTGGCAAAATGGCTGGGGCTCGCAAAGCCGTCCTACTCCGGGCGCACGGCCACGCGTGGCCTCGCGTATTACCCCGACGGCCATGGCTTCGAGCCCAAGTACCTGCTGTTCATCGGCCAAGGCTTCCGTGCCGGTTTCATACCCTGCAACAAGACTGATATCTACTGGTTCTACACATGGTCTCCTTCCCAAAACGGTTGGTCTTATATAGTCCAAACACATGTATGTACATAGTTTACAACAACTGAACAATTTTCAGTGTTTGATTACTGTCTCACGTTTACGTGCAGACAAGGGTGCCGACGAGAGTGCCGACGAGATGAAGCAGTACGTACTGACCAAGCTGAGGAGCTCAAAGGTGCCCGCGGAGGCGCTGGAGGTGGTCGAGAGAAGCGAGATGAGCGACGTCCTCGCCGCGCCGCTGCGATTCCGTTCGCCGCTCTCGCTCATGTTCGCGAACATCAGCAAGGGGAACGTGTGCGTGGCCGGCGACGCGCTGCACCCGATGACGCCGGACCTGGGCCAGGGCGGCTGCTCGGCTCTGGAGGACGGCGTCGTGCTGTCCAGATGCCTCGGCGAAGCCGTTCTCGGCGACGCCGGCGCGAGAGGCGGCACGGAGAAGGAGAGGATTGAGTCGGGTTTGCGCAAGTATGCCGGGATCCGGTGGTGGAGAAGCGTCGAGCTCATAGGAACCGCCTACGTGATCGGCTTCATACAGCAGAGTGATAATGCGATCATAAGCTTTCTGCGGGACAAGTTCCTGACTGGAGTGCTCGCGAGAAGGCTTCTAAAAATGTCGGACTATGACTGTGGCACGCTCTAAGCTGAGCTGCTTCTTAATTTTCTGCGTGTGTACTTTTGAGAGCTGTGATCAAGTGATGTAGCAATAGATTGATATATAAGGGTTTGTTTCTAAATAATTTCATACAAGATTGCTATGTTTGTATGTTACCTGATCTAAGTCTTAAGTCGACTTTTCTAGTCGTTGGATTAGCTTTGAGATGGTACGGGATTAGCATTGAGATACGGATGTCCTATTCAGATTTTTTATCCTATCGTCCAAGTAATTAAGAAAGAACCCAGATTGATAATGGTGCTATAAGGTTATAAGCATTCTGATTGTTTATATTTTTTTAGTATTGGCAGTTGTATACTAGTATGATATTGCTGGAGTACGTACGTATGGTATGCTCCAGGCTGTATGGTAGCCTCGTAGTCGCAACTCCACGTCGAATCCGAGCCGTCAGAGCTCAGCCAGCCGAAGTGAAGACTGTATTGGCCTCTATAGAGCACACTAATTCCAAAAATAGTCTCTGTAACTTGAAAATTCCAAATTTAGCCTCTTGTTAGTACGTGCTGCGCAGTGGGACCGCAGCAAGCACCTGCTGCCGTCGCACTTGGCAGCAACCGAGCTGCTGCGGTGCGGCACAGCAGCATGCACCTGCTGCTCTCGGGCACGGCAGCAGGTGGCCACCCCTGCCACGCGCCGCCCAGCTGGCTGCAGGTTGCTCCTGCTGTCCCACACGGCAGCATGTTGGCGCCCACGGCTGCTGCGGTCGACGGTGGCAGCAGCTCACTTGCTGCCGTCCCGGACAGCATCACGTGCTAGAAGGGGGCTAAATTTGGAATTCTAATGCAAAGGGGGCTACTTTAGGAATTAACAAGCGCTATGGGGCCAAATGAGTCCAAAATTCCAGCCAGCCTGGGTGCTTGCAGTGTCAGAGCGACTTGCAGGTGAAGCGGTTTGTATCGGAGTTTTTGTTAAAATAGTACCGTTGTAAAGTGAAATAGTAAAAATGATCACCGGCGAATGAATCGGCAAAAATAACATTCGTGCCACGCTCAAAACGCACAACAGTGGACCTATCGTGCGTTGAGGGCATGGTAGACCACGTGGTAACCGTACGGAATTCGGCAGGCTACTTGTCGCACCCTAATTCACATCCGATCACGCTCATGGCAGGTCACCTGTCGCGACCTGAAGGCGTGGTAGGTGACGTGCGCTAGCTAGCTGCTCCGGATTGGGAGCACGACAGGTGGGCTATTGAGCATCGTTTGGCCGCCACGTGCCCTATCGTGTGTCCGATGCGCGATAGATCTTTTGCTGTGCGTTTTGAATGTGACACGAGAATTATGTTTATCAATTCGTTTGTCAAATAATTATGTTTGATATTTGACTTTAGAACGTGTCATTTTATTCAAGATGCCGCTCGGAGAGCTGCACCAATGCACCAGAGGAAGTAGTGCTCTTCAACACGTTTTTGGCTGAGAAAAAAAATAGTTTTTGCAGGCCCACCCATGTACGTGCACCATCCTCTCTCTCGTCCCGTCCCTATCCCATCGTTCTCTCTCACAGGCTCACAGGTCACAGCCGAACGCTGTCTTGCTCTTCGATCCTTCCTCTCCCTCTCGGCCTCTCCCAACTGTGCTTGCTTTCGCCTGGCATCGCCCACCGAGGAGATGGCGACCAAGCTCGGCCCGTCGCGACATGCTCCGACGGTCCAAGCCGAAAAAGAATATACGTGAACACAATAACGCAAAATAATAATAATAATAATGCTGCCGGAACAATAACAGTTTTTCTGTTTTTCTTCTTTTTATCTGTTGCTCTTGTTCACAAAATCTGATTATAGAGATGCCCTTTTGTTAAAAGCAAACGACTATTCGTATCCAGAAAGGATTATATGTATCCTGAAGGGATACAACACAAATCTGATTATAGAGGTGCCTTTTTGTTAAGAGCAAACGACTATTCATATCCGAAAAGGATTATACGTAGTATGAAGGAATACAGCACAAACTCTAGTATCTATAATTAATATTGTATAAATACTGTAAGACTATGTAAATAAACTCTACGTAAAATCTAGATATAACATATGCACAAAGATTACAAATAAATCACTCTCTAATTTTTGTGCACTTACTTATTAAGACAGTCGATCTCAACTACGACTTGACCAACTGTTACTTAATACAGGACGGTGAACACATCTTCTCAATATCTCAGACTCAACTCCACGGACTCGACTCAAGACGGCGAACACATCTCCTCAATGTCCCGAACTCAACTCTTCGAACTCGACTCAGCATCAGAGCAACGCCGGTTCGTCTTCAGCATCAGCCTCAATTAAATGCGTCTCCGCTTTCTCCTTCCTCGGTTTACGACATTCAAACGCGAAGTGCCTGTAATCCTGTTAATTGTAGCATTGCACCTTTGTCTTGTCGAATATTCGATTCTTGCGCACATCGACGTTGCCGTCCTCGACCGCGTCCCACATCCCTTGAGCGCGCATATACACCCTCATCTTGATTGCCCAAACTACATAATTGCTCTTTGTGAGCATCAGATAATACAACGAGACGGTGGAACTCTCCTTCGTCATTGCACCCGACGTTGCCTCGTCATCGGTAACACCACTTCCCGGAGAACGCGATATGATCTTGGGCATATACGGATTAAGAACTCAAGCTCTGATACCAATTATTGGCCCAAATCGAAGACGAACACACGTGAACACAAGAACGCAAAAAAAAAATTGCACTGCCGGAACATCTTTTTTTATTTTCTTCTTCTTCTCTATTGCTCTTGTTCACAAAATCTCATTACAGGGGTGCCTTTTGTTAAGAGCAAATGATTATTCGTATCCGGAAAGGAATACCACACAAACTTTAGTATCCATAATTAATATTGCCTAAATATTATAGGACTACGTAAACAAACTCTATGTAAAATCTAGATATACCATATGCACAAACAGGCGGCAGTCTCTGACGGCACTAACGAGTTCTGGCGTGGACGGAGATGTCTTGTAGCATTCTCCGACCGGATATAGGGGTTGTTTGGATTGTGCCCCTAACTTACCAAATCAAAATTTTGGCATTGCCAAGTGCCAAATTATTGGCAAAATAATGGTGTTTGATTTGTGACCAACCTAGAGCCAAATACTTGGTAAAGTTGCTTTAGCTATTGTTTGAGTTGAAGGCAAATAGATTACCAAAATTTTGGAAAGGTTGTTTTCTATTGTTTGGTTTGCAGTCAATTAGAATCCAGTCACCCTACAAATGTAGAGGTAAGATTACCTCCTTTCACTTCCACTTGTTGTCAACCATAAACTCCTACTTGTATTGAAAAAAAGGCCCAGTTGATCAATACTTATGTCATGATATATTGCAGGTAGGTACAACTGAATGAGCAGAGAACATGTTGACGAAAAAAAGACCTAGTTGATCAATACTTACGTCATTTTTCATATGCAGCTAACAAAGCATGATCAATGCTTGACCATTCTGAATTCAAGATGGATTTAAACAGGATCACAAATGTGGATAGCAATCAAGACTACAGATGATACGAAAACAAAATTTTTAGAGTCAACAACATAGAATTAACATGCAGTTTCCATCAGCAACCAGCTGTCACCAACTGGTTTTCCAGTTTTATGATTTACTGGTAGCATCCAAGACAACACAAAATAACTAGGAGGAGCTAGATAAATTACAATAGTTTGGAACACAACACTAGATCTTGAGACTACAACTAGATGCAAGCAAAATAGAATTAACGTGGAACAGGTACTAAAGCATCCTTTTTTACATGCATCACAAAATATCATTGTCAACCTAGGTACCACCATGAGCATCAGACAGAGCCAAAATCACCCCAACGCCATATTTGTGTTCAAAGTAGTCTATGACCCAATCTTGGAAAGTCACATCACTTGTAATGTTGAGGTAACCGCGGAAGTGTTCCTGTTCTGGCTTGGTGAGAAAGGCTGCAATGTTGATCTTGTCCTTTGCTATTATGGTGAGATTCTCTATACACTTCCAGATATTAGCATTAAGGTTTGATTGAGCATTCTGATTAACGGAGGCAGCAGGGTTAGCACACATAAGAGAGTCTGCAAGCCTCATAATACTAGTTGCCATCTCATCATTCGATGTTTTACCGTGGCTACCTTTATCCTTCGACTGCTTATTGGCCAGTGATTTTATATGCTTACGCTTCTTACTCGAATTGGTGCCTTCAGTTCTCGGACTAGTGATGATGGTACACGATAAGCATATTGAAGTGCTCATTCATTTGAATAGTAATAGGGCACACATTAAAGATGGTATAGTACGGTAGATATAATACCACAAGTAGTCTTCACAATTATTACAAGAGCTAGGTACAATTAATAGTCCATGGAGCTAGCAATGCTCTCGCGGTCTATAGTCTCATTGTTAGCGACACTTGGTCTATCATTCCACATTTGCTACGCTAGTAAATCACGCTTGGCAGCCCACTCGCGTACATCAGGCTCTCGATCGGAGACACGATTGTTGCTCCTTGGTAGGCCGAGGAGCTCTTGTAGGTGATAGCGAACACCACGATAGGGCAGCAATATACCCGGCCACGTAGCATACCCAGCATCAGCCAAATAAAATTTCTCTACAACCATGTTAAGGTAGGTTCTAATGTAAACTTATTATAGTAAGACCAGCTGCGAATTGTAAGGATATGTCTAAATACCTTCAGGTATTTTAAGGCCATTCGGACGAGAGAGGGCATCGTGCAACACAAATGAATCATGAGCAGATCCCTCCCAACCTGCTAGGACATAAGTGAATCGAATGTCAAAGTCAACAATTGCCAATACATTTTGTGTAGGGTACGTATGACTTGCGGCCTCTAAACCTATCCACCATTTTAGCAGGCACACTGACCTGATGTGGGTGCCATCTGGTGCTCCTATACATCCCTATGTTTGAAAATAGAGCACATGTCAAATATTACATATAGTTAACTCCATTAAAATATGCACTATTTCAATGTACTGATGAGTATTACCTCAAAGTAGGGATAAAATCTGTTCGGGTTGCTAGTGATCTTAACATGTGTTTCGATACATCTCACATAAATCACTTGACGAGCTAACTCACCCATGGTGCGCAGCACAGCATTAAAGTACCTACTCACTATCTCACCGGATCGCTACAAGAAAAATCCTACATAAGAGTTTGTATGATATTATCCAACCATCTTAAGAAACATTGCAACTTGCTCCTCTACTGAAACATGAAATGTGGCAGCCAGTAGTCCATCGTCCCTAAGGCGAGCACAAAGCTTGTAGAACACAGCCCGACACATCCTCAACTGATGAATACATGTTCTATCTGAGGCGTTGATCAACCTAATTAGTTCGCTGGTCCTCCAAACATCCCTATTGACTAGTGACCCATACTTCACTCCTCTGCCTCTACTCCTACCATCTTTGTTCCTCCACCAAAGAACCAACATAAGAACAAAAATCGCTAGTGCCTTCTGCCTTCACATGCAGTAATAAAGGTACTGTAGTTGATTGTTCTCCATGTGGGTATGAATGGCATGCATAAGTTCTACTAAGAAGGGAAAAAGCAAAGCGTACACATCAGGTACTATAAATACATGACCATCTCTCTGCTAGTTCTTCATGACATGTAGAGAAAACACATGCTATCACCAATCAAACCAGCGTACACATTACAAGAAGATCAGGAAGGGATGTAATTAACATCACAGGAATCGGCAAACACATAGTCGGCAAATACATGCTAGATGGAAGGGGTGAATAGAACTTACCCCACGTGCCCAAATCCCCCGCCGAGAACCCCGCCGAGAAATCCAAAAAACCCAACCGATTTCGCCCAAATCCACCTAGAATTCTGAATTCCTGAACCGATGCGACCCAAATTTCTCCCCCACCTCAACTTCCGAAGGGGCGTCGACGACCAGGGGACGCGTGCCGCTACCACGGGAGAGGAGAAGTAGGGAGGTGCATCTCCAGGAAGATCAAGCAACATCCCCCAAATGAACATCACAGGCACAAGAATCAACAAAGAAGTGAGTTGGCAAATACATGTTAGATAGAAGGGATAAAATCAACGAACCTCTCGTGCCCAAATCCGCCGAGAAAACGCAAAAACCCAATCGGTTTCGCCCAAATCCACCTAGAAATCACATATCCCCAACTGATTCCACACAAATTTCTACCTCATAGCTGTTCGGGACGGGGAGAGGAAGGAGCGACGCTGTCCGGGACGAGAGGAGAAGAAAGAAAGGGAAACCCTAAAGGACAACTTTTTATATGGGGGTGACAAGACGCCTGGACTGGGCCTCGCCAAAACGCGGGTGAGCAAAATGTTCGCCCGGATTTCTCCAAGAAAGTGCTCCTGACGACATGCATTACCAAATATTTATAGGGTACTACTAACCTCTGGCATCAAACCAAATCAGAACCAAAATCTAAAGGTATTACTAAAGTTTGGTTTGATTCGTTTATGTTCTAATCCAAACAGCCCCATAGACAGCTGCGACTCTATGGCCGCGCGAACATCGGTGGGGAACTAATGGGAAGGCGGAGGATGGCGCAGGTATTCTGCATCGGAAGGGTGGGAACTCGAACCGGTGTCTTGATATCTTGTAGGCCTCACTTCAAACCACCAAAGCATTGGAAGTCCAGAAATTTTGGACGATGTATTCGAGTGGTTTTTGTTTCGGTAGAGGTTCAGTAGGGCAAAGGATGCGGAGGGTAGTGCAATTTTCCGGAACGTACCAACTCTCGTGTTTGCTATCTCGCGTGATCTGTCCTTTTCTGTCAACTTCTCCCTATCCAATTCATCACCTCGGCACCAGGACCGAGCAGCCATACACGGCATCCTCGGCGGTGACGTCAGTTGCCAAGTTAAGCTTCTTCTCTAGTTCTCTTATCACTTCTGAGTTCCAACAGTTACTAACAGGTAGCCTACATCATACACACGCCGACACGCGATTATCATGAGCTTTTGATCTTTGATTTTTTTTTTGGTTAAAGAAGTGTTCTTGATTTGTTCAACTCTCGTCTCTCTCAAGTCTCAACTAGTAGTTACAGCAACCTAGCACCACCAGCCTTACGTTTTCTGGGTGTTTTCCCCTCCAATTTTTTTTTAGGATCTCCCCTTCAATTAGAAACCTAAACTACACGGTAGAGTGACCCGGTGGGGACGCACGTGCGAACCGTGGCGTGACACGCGAGGAGAAGAAAACAGGGGTAAGGTGGTTTGCTGAGGGACGTTTTCGGGTTAGAGAAAGCGGAAAGCAAAAAGGGGAATGCTGATTTTTGAGGAGACTTTCGGAATTGGACAAGAAGTCCAAATTCTAACTAAATTCAAACAAGTTTTAAAAACTCAAAATTTCTGGGTCTTTTCACGGTGCAACAAAAGGAGACAGCGCCGGCCTCGCGGTGGCTCTCGGACTACACAGGTATGCATGCCCACATGTTTCATCCGTGAAACAAGCAATCGTCTTGTGTTATGCGACTTACGTTTACAACTAGAAGCTCGTGGATTAATTGCTTTCACACAATCACAGGTCACAGCGAATTTCAATTAACATAGTTTGGAAATTTGTATACTGCAAGAAAAGGGGTGAGGAGCTTGGTGCTGGAGTCGTCGCCGTTCGCCATCACCACGTGGGGAGCGCCTTCCGTGCGCTTGACGCCCTTGGGGTGGGCGACAAGATAAGGAAGCTCCATCAGCACATTCAGGGGTATACCGTATGCATACATACATGGGTTATAGCTACCCTCCTCGGTCTGTCTTTTCAACTTAATTTTTCACGTGTATTTGTGTGTTCACGTCTTTCTTGCTACCATCAGGGCGGAGCTGGTTCGATTGATATTTTTGCAGTGCTGAGTTTGAGAGTTAATTTTTCATCTATGTTCATAGGTTGCGTGTCGGTCTCTGCATCTAGTTTTTATTATTATTATTATTTAATTTTTTTAAATAATATTTTAAAGTTAACTCATCGTCAACTTTTTTTTTTCAAATCTAATCCGCTGGTCATGCTAGAACTCGCGGCGTGGCAAAAACATTCTGTCACGCCGCGGACCTCGGCGTGGCTAAAACTGCCACGCAAGCCATCCTGTCCACGGCGAGCCAGCATGGAGGGCTTTCGTGACCTAATCCTATAACGCCACCACTAGTGGTGTGGTAATACTCTTTTGCCACGCTGTGTATACTGGCGTGGCTAAATCATTCTGCCACGCCAGTCTTTCGCGCACTCCAGTCTTTCGCGCACTCCAGAGGCGTTGGCAAGAGGCTAAGTCCACAGTTAGTCCCACCTAAGCCTTAACTCATTCTCTCTTCCTCCATCCCCTTCCTCTGACGGCTCTCTCTCCTCCCCCCTATGTTAGCGTGGCAGCACTTGAAGCTCTTATGTATGGCTACTTGCATATGTAGTTGTGATGAACTAGTTAGGAAGTATGTCTTGTGGACCTTTATATTTATGTTGTGCCTGCTTTTTGTGTGACGTTGTTGAGCATGCCCTACCACGCCAATATTTGAATTGAAAAATCCGCCCTCCTCTTGATTGGATGTGTGGGGGAAAATCCGCCCTCCTCTTGAAAATATTTGGGCTTAGGGTACGCACGCGCACTCTTGTCATGGTTGTAATGTTTGCATAATCGATTCCTTTCGAAAAAGAGAACAAAATTTGAAATAGATTTCATAACATAGTTGCAAATTACATGACGCGCAAGGTTTGGTTAGATACATCAGAAACGACAGCATGCACGAATCAACAAACCGAAAACACCTGCGATACATGTGCACCTTTTTAGAATAAAAAAAAGGTGGCTTGGAACGAAGTTAATTAGTCTTTGCTGCCCATCGGTCCCTTCCTCTTAGTCTCGAAGGCAATCATGTTCAGCGAGACGGGCTGGACGATTGAATGATGTTAGCAGAACGTAAGACCAAATCAATAATCAGGATGTAAATTGAATATAACTTATGTCTTCGATCCGAATTGCTCCCGGGCGACGGGGAGCGCTAGGACGGCCGCTGGTCTCACTAGCAGGAGCCTTCCCCTTGTCCGCCATGTGCTCGGCCCGATCATACTCAACTTTTTATTTGGGGGTCCTCCACCACTACCCTACTTTCCCGGGCTCCTCCGGTGCTTTTTCAATAGGGTCGGTACGTAAGGTTTCCAGCGTTTGAAGGTTTTGGCTCGCTTCGCGTAGTTGAACACGTACTTCTGCTCAATGAACACCCTATTGTATATTTTCGGGCCGTTGATTCATTGGAATAAGTTGCATCGCATCTTCGGCTACCATTATATACCCATGAAGTTAGGGATATGTGGAATGCAACGTAACATGTGAAAAATTTATAAGATTTGCTTACGAAAATGTTCCCGCACGTGTAGTACGTTCGGGCGACGGTGGTCGGGTGTGTGGATTGAATGATCTTTGCCGGTTCTTTGCACACACATTGCAGGCGTGGGAATTCCAGTGGTACCGACACATCCTTCATAGACTAATTCGGATATGGTTTAGCCCTCTCGATAAGCCACTTACGCTTCCGCAGCATTGTCAACGATCAAGACGTCGATCTTACAAAATGAATAGGAGAGAATGACGTGAAAATTTTAGAGAGATAATGAGACTGCTCTTTTATTAATATGAACTGGAAGTTACAGGGAATGCCTTCTGACTAAATGGTGAACTACTCCTGTTTACACTAAGAACACTACTTGCTATGCTATGATATCAGACTTAAAACACAAATCTAATGTTTATGCTTTAGTCTGATCTTTCAGGGCCTCTTGCTCCATCCATGCTCCATCTTTAAATAGCTCTTGAAGGGGTGGCAGTTACTTCTGGAGAAGACGTCTATTGTGAAGCGCCGCGACTGGTCGGAGCGGGACGACGGTTGATGGAGTATCAACCGTTCGGCGGTTGTATGTTTGTGAGATACTCAACTGCATGGTGGTTGTTTATCAGTGTCTCAGGATAAGAAATATCGTATGGTATAGAATATACGCACATGTTCCATTCATCACACGGTAAAGAATATATCTTGAATGGATTCCAAACATCAGTTCATACCTTGTGCGAGCAGTTCCCTGGTCGGAGGTCATGCACAGGACCTCGTTCGACCAGGGTACCTATTGTATAACCTCTGGAATCTCTACGACCAGTGAGATCGTGAACCTCAGGGATTACGACCATGAAGACGTATGGTCTTTATATATGATTTTTAATACAAAGAGGTTTTAATCCTCATCAAGCATCTTTGCGTAGAAGTTCGCCAATGAGCCTGACATCTCCTTTCTACCTGTTTTGTGAACCAAGCTTTGGTAAAATGTTGGGTGTAGTGGTGTAGTGTTCTCTTCCGGCTTTCTTCTCCCTCCTTTTATAAGCGGATAGGATGTAGTGTTGAAGGTGAAAGGAGAAGCGACTAGATATCAGTATGAAAAGTTGGCATGGTAGAGTGTGGTCATTTCGGTTTGAAAATGTGGCGTGATAGGGTGTGGTCATTTTGGTCTGAAAAGGTAGCATCGCAGTGTGTTGTCTTTTCAGTCTACAAAGGTGATAGTGTGTGACATGACAGGGTGCAGTATTTTCGGTCAGAAAAGGCGGCGTGGTAGAGTGTGGTCATTTTGATCTAGAAAGCTAGCGTCGCAGTGTGTTATCTTTTTGGTCTGCAAATGCCGCGCCTGATTTTGGGGCTAAGTCCAGCCACGCCACCCTTATTGGCATGCCAGGACTCATTTGCCACGTCGTGGAAACTAGCGTGGCTTAACCGTGCCGCCACGCTAGTGCTTGGCCAACTCCAGAGGAGTTGCAAGGCCGCGCCCGATTCTGGGGCTAAGTCTTACCTCGTCACCCGTCTTGGCGTGACAGGACTAGACTGCTATGCCGCGAGAATTGGCATGGCTTAACCATGCTGCCATGCCAGTACTTGGCCAACTCCATAAGCATTGCAAGCTCGCGCCTAATTCTGGGGCTAAGTCCTACCACGCTGTCCCTCTTAGCGTTACAGGATTCAGCTGCTACACCATGGGAACTGGTGTGGCTAACCCATTTTTTTTGGCAGATCCAACACATCTCACATTCATCCATTCATCGAATTATTCAATCAATCCAATGCATATCACATTCACTCCTTCAATTATTCAATCAATGCAATACATCTCACATTCATCCATCCATTCATTCATTCCATAAAGAAAGCTACATGTACTACACTCAAGTACATCATTTGCGCTTGCGGACCGGACCAGGCGTGAACCTAGCAGCTGGATGCTTGCCGTGGGTGCCCTCCATGACATTGATGCTACTAATGCCTGCGCGTTCATGATGTTTACGGCTCAAAGTCGTGGTTTAAGTTGGCTGCGTTGGGGTAGGTGCACCAGCAAGATCTGAGAGGACCATCTCGTTGGGCAACCCGACATCCACGTCGTCCTCTTTGTCGTCGTTGTTGTCATCATCTTGTGCTGTAGTAGTGAAAGTTGTTTCCCGCAATGAGGTAGAACCATAGGATGACCTAGAGACACGTCTAGTAGTTGAGGTAGCACATTATGAGCCACTCCGAGCGGGGGTAGCTTGAAGCACATCCCTCACGATGGTTCAGCTCATTTTAGTTGCAATGCACCAATGGGATCTCACCGATTACACTTTCAAGAACCCGGCCCTCCTCCGAGGAGAAAAGCAGAGTGGACGCCTCATCTTCGGTTGAGCTGCAACATTTGTCGAACTTAACGTCATGAATTGTTCCATCTCGGAACACCTCCTCGTCAAGCTTGTTGTTCAGTACAACGCCATTGAAAGCAGTCATGGAGTCACTAAGATGGTGGGACGTAGAAACAAGCATTAACAACAAATCCACCAATGGAGGGGCATCGTTGTTAGAACCGACGCCAATGCTCTCTTAGGACAGTTGCTCCACCATTGGAGGACCTTGCAAAAGTTCCACAGCGGATTCATGGTGCCGTTCACCATATCTACATTCTTTTCTATGTCATCGCTGGTGATTGTCCTCTCCACCGCAACCTCTAACGACCGCACCTGAGATGTAAACATAATCTCTTTGTACATGTCCCAATCATCATCGCACAAAATTGGTATCAACAAAGCATGCACCTTTGAACCCGACCCAGCATCATACCACCTCTCCATTTTGACAACGACCCTAGGCTGATCCCATCCAAGGTTCGACTTAAGCCTCATCACAAGAGTTTGAAAGGCTGGTGATTCTCGAAACACAAGAATAATCAATTCCATGCCAACACACTCGACACCACTTCTCGTTGGGCTAACAGTCCCACTAGTAAATAAACGTACAACTTTATCTATCTACATCCAATAATCCGAATAAAATATTACATCGTCAGTACTGCATGCCATAGGTACCAACTACCACACATACTTCCGACGAACAACTACGAATCCTCAAAATCGTGCATAAAACACTTCAAAGTAGTATTAACCATTCAATATAGGACTAATATTGACCGGTATACAACGAACACAAATTTCTCCCACTACTACCAACAGATAGTTCGATTGCTAAAAGGTCCTACAAGATGGGAATTGAATTTTTATACTAAATAAGCCTTTGTTGAAGGAAAATTTTATTACTAACTCCCCGCCAACTATATTTTCCAATATGACCCGTTTGGCCACGCGACCACCTGGGGCATGGCAACCAGAAAAATTATTTTATCACAAAAATAACAAAACTACAATTTATTAACTATATTTTTTTTATCACAACTACATGAAACTACAATAATATATCCTTTTTGGATTACCCAAGCAAACCCTACCCACAACACCAAATTCCATCCACAAATCACTATAAATCGCATGAACAAACAAAATATGCACACATTCAACTTTCATTGCGTACTAATGCTATCTGATTCACTCCGAAGAGCAACGATTCAAATCGATTCCGCTCAAACATGCAACTCAGTCAAAACCCAAAACCCACAAATCTAGACCGAAGTTATCCAAAATAAAGGGAGGGAATGGGTGAGATTACCTTGGGGGATGATCTTCACGGGTTTATGGGCTTCAAATCGGGTCCAAATACCCGGATTTTGGGAGATTGGGGGCGGGGAGGAGAGAGGATGGACGAGAGGAAAAGAGGAAGAAATGGGGAAAAAATTGAAGAACTGGGTGGGTTGTCGCGTACTTGCTCGCGTCATCGTCGCAATCTTGCTCTCGTACATTCACATGCGAGTCAAGGCTATGGTTATGGTATTATATGATCTACATGCCAAACATTTTCTTCAGTTGGTTCGTGGACAAGCTTATCTAGCCTGTGGTGCAGTACAGTGTTAAAAAAATATCATCCACATTAAACCAACAAATTAACAAAAAATGTCATCCCTCGCAGTGTCTACATGATATACTCATACAATAGGTCGCATTCCAAATTGCTTATCTAGCCTGATTTCATGCGTCCTATTTGGATTGGTGGTTAATTTGTCGCTTTAATGTAGTTGACATTCTTTAATGTTGTACTATACTATAGACTAGATAAGCTTGTCCGTGAACCAACTAAGGGAAATGCTTGTCTTGCAGTTCATATAATACCATAGCATAGCCTTCGACTCGTGTGCGAATATAGGAGAGCGAGACTACGATGGCGACACAAGCATAGGCGGCAACCTAACCCTAACAGCAAGGGCACTAGGCCACCACCATCCATCAACTCACCGAGGCAAAGAGGGCAGCGAGGGGTGACGATGACGACGGTTGGCACTCAAGTTTGAAGCTGCAAACACAAGGTAAAAAAACAAGAAGAAAAAAATTAAAGAAAAAGGTGCTCTTGGCTGAATTTTTTCAAAGTAAGAAATAGTATTGTAAATAGTATGTGTAAATAGTATTAAATAGTACTAAAATAGTGTCACATGTCAATGTTCACAGCAATTCCGGGTGCTCACCACGCGGACCAGGAAGCTCGGGCAGGTTCGGTAGCCTAGCATGCAGACAAGACGTGTCTGGCCGCCTGATGCGCGGGTAAGGGTATGTGTCGTCTTTTGGCGAGTCCGCAAAGCATTTTGGCTTTGGTTTTCAAGAGAGCTAGTTTGCTGTTATCGTGCCAAACAGCGACAAATAAGCATGAAACTCATAAAGGTAGTGTTACTGGTACCTGCATGTGATCGTGCAGCGCAGGGTCCCATCAATCTTTTTTGTTTGGTACATTGCTCCCAAAACCCCGAGATAACATATAGTCAGAGGACACATCCAATTTGAATTTGTTCCGGCCTCCACCGGTTGGCAGCCGCGCAACATCATCAGCAATGACCCCGAATACCCTTTCTTTGATGCTCACTATTCAGTACTTAGTTAACCCCGCAAGCATGCACGATGTGACCGGTTGAATTATTTATGAGCTAATAAAAGAAGTTTATCCGCACAGCCGAATGATGTTATTTCTCTTATACATGTGGTTGACCCCTCTCACCCCTTTCAAATTCCTCAGCGAGGTACACCAATATATAGACCCAACCTGACAGGAACAAAGTCTGGCTCCACCACCTCACCATGACTCGTGAACATAACCATGCCCCAACTTCTTCTGCAACCACCTAAACCATTGCCGTCCCACTTCTTCACATGCACGCACCAAAATTCGTTGTTGTCTCAATCCATCATGTCTTGACCTGCAACTCGCTACCTGCGTCCGTCCAACATTCACTTCGTGCCTCAGAGATCCCGACCCCTTCCGGCATTCAGTTTGCGGGTTACAACAGTGGCATGCACGAAGATGAGGGGATCCGACAACATAAGAGGCGTCGGCGTGAGGAGGTAGTGCTGGCGACAGGAGGAGGTAGCAAGAAGGGGAGGCAACATCGGGGACGGGAGAAGGCACTGAGAGGGAATGGAGGAAAGGAGGAGGCGGTACCTTAGAGGAGAAGTGGCGGAACCACGGAAGGGAGGGGAGGCAGTAATGGCGCATGAGGAAGAGGCAGAGACGAAGGCGTCCTTCCCTTGTCGTGCCACCATCTCGAGTTCACCGCAGCGTGTCCTCTTCATCCTAATCGTCCCCTAAGCCGCCGCAGCCGCCTCTTGCTCCTCGTCGGTCGAGCAAGCATCATCGCAGCTTCCTCACTTACCACTGCGACGTTGCCACCGCCTCCTCCCCTGGCCTCCCACCTCCTCGCCGCAATGTGTTTGGCGAGGGCTGCAGATGAAGGCTCATAGAAATAATGCACTTAATATATATATATATATATAGACACACACACACACAATGGTGACGTTAATGTGAATATATGCAGCAATTGCTAATGTGAATACATACATCAACTGCTAAGTAATCTCTTGGTTGAACCAATACGTTACATGAGAATGCATGGTAGGCTAACAGCAAAGGTCATGACCTTGAGAACTGAGCCATGGCTTGGGTTTAAGGTGGAAGAATATGGCAATCGACGTGTAGCCCTCTTCTTTGCCAGCCAGCAATGGTTGAAAATATGCAGCGATTAACTTCAACTTCCAAAAGGGAAACAATCTATAAGCTCAAAATTTTAATTTTTGGGTAACAGTAGTATGTGATGCAATAGACGAAGTTAATTTATATATGTGTGAAAGAAAATTGATATTTATTATGCGATTTAGGATCCCGTCAGCTGATATGTATCACTCTTTTTTTTTATATTCTGCTGACACCCTACTAGTTCGTTCTAACTCGGCAAAGAGCCTTCCTCTACTGCTCACTAGTCAGTACTTAGTCAACCCCGCAAGCATGCACGATGTGATCGGTTGAGACTTTCGGTTTTTACTTTCGAGCGCATCAGCGCACAATAGTCAGTCTCGTAAGCCATTGCAAACATGCAACAGCACGACGCTGCCGAGGACGTCGTCATTGCCGGCGCCGGCCTGGCCGGCCTCGCGGTGGCTCTCGGACTCCACAGGTACGTCCGATTCCCCAAAACCACATGTCCATAGAGCTTCGTATGTGTGTCCATGTATGTGATCGGTTGAATTCTTGCCGCTTCTTATGCTCTCGGATTGCTTTGTGGACGCAACCTTGTGACACGCCTAACGTTGAGGAACGGCAGGAAAGGCGTGAGGAGCGTGGTGCTCGAGTCGTCGCCGACGCTGCGGACGTCCGGGTTCGCGTTCATGACATGGACGAATGCCTTCCGCGCGCTTGATGCCCTTGGGATAGGCGACAAGATGAGGAGGCAACATCTGCAGATTCAGTGGTACGGCTCTAGTCACACAACCTTTAAATTTTCTTCCTCTTCTATGCACGTGTCCGGTTTTTACTCCTTGATGATAGGTTGCGTGTCATGTCTTCGTCTACTGGGGAAATTGAAGAAATGGATCTCACGGTGCAAGGGAAACGGTGAGATAGATATCTACCATCTCAATTATGGACTTTGCCTACGTACATGCCCCGAAGGCCTGAACAACTCGGTTCTTCGGTGATTTTCATTCTCGCACGAGTTGCAACGACCTGAGTTTGGTGAAATGCAGGGGACCCCACGAAGCCCGCTGCGTGAAGCGTAACGTGCTGCTTCAGGCCCTGGAGGAAGAGTTGCCGAGAGGCACCATCCGCTACTCCTCCAAGATCGTCTCAATCGAGGAAGACGGCCATGTAAAAATCCTCCATCTTGCTGATGGGTCAACTCTTAGAGCAAAGGTAACACACATAATAACATCAGTGTAAGATACGCATGTGTTTGGAGTAATTTGCAGCAACGTACGTGTCCATTAAACAGCCCCGGTTACTGATCACGTTCTAGGTACTGATCGGGTGTGATGGGATCAACTCAGTGGTGGCGAGATGGCTGGGGCTCGCGAAGCCGTTCGACTCGGGGCGCACGGCCACGCGGGGCCTCGCCAAGTACCCGGACGACCACGCCTTCGAGCCCAGGTTCCTGCAGTTCGTCGGCAAAGGCTTCCGTGCTGGTTTGTTACCCAGCAGCGACACCGACGCGTACTGGTTCTTCACATGGTCTCCTTCCCGAGATGGTTAGTCGCACTCACACACACGAGCAATCAAGATTATTTACCTGAATCCGATCAATTCCAAACAAAAATACCAACTCTTGACCCTAATTAATCTCATGTCCAGATAGGGATGTCGACCATAGTGCAGCCACGATGAAACAGTTCGTGCTGACCAAGCTGAGGAGCGCCAAGGTCTCTCCCGAGGTGCTGGAAGCGGTCGAGCGAAGCGAGATGAACGACGTCCTCTCGGCGCCGCTGCGGTTCCGGCCGCCGCTGTCGCTCCTGTTCGCGAGCATCAGCAAGGGGAACGTGTGCGTCGCCGGCGACGCGCTCCACCCGACGACGCCGGACCTGGCGCAGGGCGCGTGCACGGCCCTGGAGGATGGCGTCATCCTGGCGAGGTGCCTTGGCGACGCGATGGTCAGCGACGGCGGCAGAGGCAGCGCCCGGGAGGAGATGGAGAGGATCGAGGCGGGTCTCCGCGAGTACGCCAGGATCCGACGGTGGAGGAGCGTCAAATGATCGCGACGTCCTACGTGGTGGGGTTCGTGCAGCAGAGTGGTCACGCCGTCGTGAGCTTTCTGCGGGACAAGCTGTTGTCCGGGGTGCTTGCCAGGACGCTGCTGATGATGCCGGACTACGATTGCGGCACGCTCTGAAGTTTGAAGCTGGGTTGAACATCCAACGTCGTTTCCAGGGTGTAACCGTGCTATTGGCTGTGCTCGATGCTGTTCCGTCGGTGGAACAGTTTCAGTACAATCCAATTTGCAGTACTTTCTTGCATAAAATAAAAAACAATAGCTTACATCTTGAAAATCATGACAACATGTTAACTTCTGCAAAAAGATCACTTAAGCAACAACAAAAAACAAGGATATGACTGGAACAGCAGTACAACACATTTCAATTTTAAGCGTTTTGCACATGTTTTTAGCACTAATTGCAAGTACGGAAGTACCAAACAAATGGTTCTCCAAGAAAAAAAAAATTATACCCAACAGATCATTGTAGCCTGACAGGGGCTTTAGGTAGCTGCAATCATTGATCAAAAGTAGTGCTGCTAAGCACTTGAACCTCTTGATTTACAATTTTATTCACAAGCCCTTAGCCGGCCTTGCGCCTTTCTAACCATTAACTTATAAACAGATTAAGGCAGAGGAAATCACCTCGGTAGTTCTTTGCAGATTCCTTCGATCAACGTGTAGGGAAAATGTCGATGATCATCTCTCGCCCTCTCAACCACCATCACATCTTGTTATAAACGAACGTATCATGGAGTTTCCTGGTTCATCAGGACCCAGCTGATCTTCTAGCTTGCTCTTGCCTTCTGCCCTCCTTCACTCAGTTCCAAGACACGCCGTGCAGTGCAACTAATGGAGGCCGTCCAGGACGTCGTCATCTCCGGCGCCGGGCTCACCGGTCTCGCGACGGCGCTGGGGTTATACAGGTAAGCATCTTTTGTTTCCTGTACAGTTAGAAATTCTGGTCGGTCTTTGCGCTGTTGTGCTCCAGGCCCCCAGCCGACATGCCGAGTGCAAAACGGACACATCGTTATGCGGTTGGGAGGGATTCTATCCCAGAGTGGTCGAGTAAACTGTAGCACAGGATTGTACTTACTGTTTCGAGTAGCTAGCTGGTCGTGTATTTACTGGGTAGATTTATTTCTAAGTTTATATAAATTTATAAAAATATATTTACGTATCTAGTAGTCTATTTAAACTTTTAAGATATCCTAAACATTAGAAATAACAATAAAAGTTTAAAGGAAACTACAACCAAAGTAACATAATTAGAGTATGTGCTTTTATGGAAGAAAATTAATGAGCATAATAAGTTGTTGGAATTTTTATAAACTAATTACTCTCCATCATGCATAGATCATGTAGCTGCATACCCATATTCTTACTCTATTAGTTATTTTTTTTTCAAATTGTATGCATACACATGTACCTATATTTAGTCTCAAGTAATATGTTAATTATATGTACGACAAATTATCTCATTAGTTTACATGGTATAATGTATTCGAATACCTTTCTCACGCATACACTGATACACCATGGACGATCTATCTTGAACTTATCTTCCATCACACACCGACTACCCTACCAAGCCACGTGGCTTCTATCTCTTTTCGCGGTCATAACTTTTTTTACTTCAACCTCCAACATTAAGATTAAATCTTGACCAATTCCTCTCAGCTACTAGTCCTTCTAATGTAATACTTTATCATATAGTTATCTTCTACTTTTCTCTAATTATTGCTTAATGCTAACCATTGCGACATCAATATACATACACATGCAATTGTCGCCAATCCCAGTTGAGAACACGTGTCACGCTCTCTTCGATGACCCAAGCATATTCCCTACGACCATGCCATCTCTACTCCAAGCTTTTTGCTCCTCTGCTTTTGTACGCTCGCGTTTCTATTCATACGAATGCATGAATGTACATACACATACATAATGTTATACATGCTCGACATCATCTTCTCTCGTGTCAGTCACTCTTCTTCTTCGATATTGGCCAACTCAATGTTGTGGCTTTCTCACTAACTGTGGCAACCTCCCATCTCCACTAATGCCAGGATGTCTGCTTTAGTCGTTGTTTAATGATACGGAGAATCTTTTCACCATCGCCAGCAAAAACGTGCCCCTCACCAGTGATTACAAGTTTCTAACTACCTGATGGTCACATATCGTCCATAGCTCGTCTTCAATACAAAGTTCCATATCCTCTCTGTCAGGGCTTTCTTATCACCGAGCTTCTTTGACCACTAACTTCTTCAACAACATCGACGCTCACCACTTGTCATCTCGGTCCTTGGCTCCTTCAATACTGGACTTTCTCTTCAATGGCTCTGGTAAGCAGCACGACATTGTCCTCAACTCCGTCGCCACCTCCTCGGCTCTTCGCTTTCCCTGTGGCCCATGGATCAATGTCTTCTTGCAGAACAGATCAATGTCATTGCACTCTTTTGTGGTCTCTCCCCCCCACACTATTTGTGCTATCCTCGTTATAATTTGTATTTTTAATCAAAATTTCAGACATTTTTTAATTTTATTCCATAGGAAGCAACTATAGAAACACGTGACATTGAGAGCGAACATGGTAGCTATTTTGTTTCACCTCCGACACCATTCGTGCCATCCTCGTTATAAAATTTATTTTTATTTAACATTTTAGTTATTTTGGTTGGGGTTCGTATACAAATCAAATTATTAAATTTATTTTGGAATAGACCGGGAAAACAAAAGAGGGGAGAAACCCCAAATCGGAATTGAATTTCAAATGCTAAGAACATTACATTTGAAACACAAACCAAAAAGGAGGAAAGTTTTATAAATAGCTTGGTAAATTGAAATCTGAGCGAAGAACGAAAACCGAATTAGTAAGCGCTAATTACCGTCCGAAAACGGGACGCTACAGACTGATATTGTACTATGCGTTTAATGTTTTTATTTAGACCAAACAGAAAATGCGCAAGTGTTTGCTCTTCATCTTTGTGCACATGTGCTCTAATCATAGCTTGTTCCATCTCATTGTAGTATTCCTCCACCGAACGACCTCCCTGCCCCAAATTCTACAATTTATCAAAAAGATCACGTTTATAAGTGGTAGGAACAAAACGTGCTCTTAGCTCTTGCTTCATTTCAGCCCATGATGCAATTGGAGGTTCCCTATTGTCTTCTCTTTGGTTCAACACTTGCTCCCACCAAATCAATGCATACCCATCAAACTCAAGTGACGCCGTGTGTAGCTTCTTCTCTTCTGAATAATTGTGCATCCGGAATATCTTTTCTACCTTGAGCTCCCATGTGAGATATGCATTTGGATCGGAAGTGCCTTCAAATTTGGGAATATTGAACTTGAGTTTCCCAAATTTTTTCTCCACATGCTGCTCATCATGACGACGGCCATGACGTTGATAGTTATCATTGCGGTGTAATCAAACGTCAGCGCCCAAAACATCTCCCCCACGCCCGGGAAGGGGTGGACGAACCTCATTGGCAGCGACTCGACCCGCTTGAGCTTCTGTAGCGAATCGTGCAGCCCTCTTCTCATCGGTCTCATCAAGCTCAACGCCTTCGTCATGGACAACAGCTGGACCCCGCTCTTTGCGAAGCTCCTCTAGTATCTCTCTCATCAAGACGCTCATGTTGTCATTCAACCGAGTGTTGAAATCATTTGTGAGCTTATCAAGGTCACGTTGAAATCATTTGTGAGCTTATCAAGGTCAGCTTGTGTAACATATGCCTGTTCTCTTTCTTTCCCTGACATGGTTAGTGCAAATAAAGAAAAACTATATATGTGGATGTAGAAGTTTTTATTTATGAAAATCACTCAACCTCATCTTCTCTTACCGACCGAAGTTCTTATGCGTCCTTAATGAAATTGAAGAGTTGCACGCACTTTGGTAACGGTAGACAACACAAGGTGATAGATTAAGTAGCGAATTCAATTGCACAAGCACTGTTAGACAATGGTTTATTTGTGGAGCTCGGAGGGAAAAGTATTTACCTATGCAATCTGAAATTTCTAGATATTGTAAAGTTAGGTAACAATCCAAACTAGAATTCAATGCCTAGTTGCTGATCTTATGATATAAGCAAAGAACGAAGCAACTCACATGCAAAGATGATGGAACTTAGTGCAATCAAAGGAATGAGCTAATAATATAAGGATGAACAACTAGCTCTTATTGTACAAGTTATAGAGAGACGCTGGCCAATTGCTCAAAGATATAAAATAGGACACATGATTGCTCAAAATAATGAAATAGCACAATCTGAAAATAGATACCAGCTAGGTGTGCTCTCAAAACAATGTCGGCCAAACACTTTTTTTTTGTCACTTCTCTTTTTTTTCTGTTTTTTTTTTGGTACTCGGCCAACAACAAGGTTCACAAAAAGCAGCACAAGCCCTTTAGGTACAACAAAAACTCACAAGCTAGATTGTGCAATGAATTAAAAATAAGCAACCATAAAGCAATATCAGAAGGGTTCTTTTTTTCAAACTCAGAAGGGTCTTAGGCAAGGTGACCCTATGTCCCCCATTCTTTTTAACCTTGTAGCGGACATGCTGGCCATATTCATTTCAAGAGCTAAAGAAGTAGGTCTTTTAACAGGAGTAGTTCCTCACTTAATTGATGATGGGTTATCCATTTTACAATATGCTGATGATACGATCCTCTTTTTGAATAATGATTTAGAGCAAGCAAAAAATCTCAAACTTATCCTTTGTGTCTTTGAGCAATTATCTGGTTTAAAGATTAATTTTCATAAGAGTGATATTTTTGTTTTGGTTCACCAAAGATGTTGAATCTCGATATACTGACTTTTGGATGTGAAGTGGGGACTTTTCCTTTCAGTACTTAGGAATCCCAATTCATTTTAAAAATTAAGGAATAGTGATTGGAAAGGGGTTGAGGATAGAGTTGAGAGAAAGCTTAGTACTTGGAAAGGAAAAATATGTCGTGGGTGGACGGCTAGTGCTTATTAATTCGGTACTCGTGATCTGTCAATGTATATGTTTTCTTTTTAAGGTTCCTAGAGAGGTTATCAGAAGGCTAGACTTTTATCGCTCTAGATTTTACTGGCAGAGTGACTGTCACAAACGTAAATATAGGCTTGCAAAATGGAGTCTAGTTTGTTCGCCTAAAGAGCATGGCGGTCTAGGAGTTCAGAACTTGGACACAAAAAATAAAAGCTTGCTCAGAAAATGGTTGTTTAAGTTACTTAATGAAGAAGGAGTTTGGCAATCTTTGTTGACTAAGAAATATATGGGGGACAAGAGTCTATCGCAGGTGGTTAATAAACCTGAGACTTCCCATTTTTGGTCAGGCCTTATGCAAATTAAAGATCAATTTCTTCGTTTTGGTTCATTCCAGATTAAAAATGGAATGTAGACTAGGTTTTGGGAAGATATCTGGTTAGGTGATTCTCCGCTGAAAGGACAATATCCAATTCTTTATAATGTAGTAAGGAGAAAGGACGATCTGATGGCAAATATTCGAGCTCAACTCCTTTAAATATTTCCTTTCATGAGACCTATTATTGGGTCTAAGTTACATGCTTGGAACGAGTTAATTTTAAGAATTTCTAATCTACATTTAAGTTCTCAAAAGGATGTGTTTAGGTGGAATTTGACTAAGTCTGGACTTTTTTCGGTTCAGTCTTTATATGGGGTACTTAGTGGCAATTATCAAGCCCCAATTACGAACTTCTTTTGGAGAATTAAAATTCCTTTAAAAGTAAAGATATTCCTATGGTATCTCAAGAGAGGGGTAATTTAAATAAAGATAATCTACTTAAAAGAAATTGGAGAGGAAGCAAACAATGTTGTTTCTGCATTAAAGAGGAAACAATTTAACATCTTTTTATTGACTGCCCTTTTGCTCGTCTTGCATGGTGGGTTGTTCAATGTGTGTTTAATCTTTCTCCTCCTGTGAGTATAGCACACATGTTTGGAGCTTGGTTAGCCGGTATTCCAAAAAATTTAAAGTCACAACTCCTAGTGGGAGCTAGTGCCTTATGTTGGTCTATTTGGTTATGTCGGAATGATATGGTTTTTGACAAAAAGTGTGACGCTAATCCCTTACAGGCTATCTTTTTGAGTGGGCATTGGTTGAGTGTTTGGGCAAACTTGCAAAAATCTGCTCAGAAGGAGTCCATGTTGGCTGGGAGTCTAAGGTTGGAGTTGGCGGCAAAGCAAATCCTCAATATGCATGGGTGTCGGGTTAGCCACATGATTTGCAACGATTGAACTTAATCTCCATTAGTATTTTGATTGTAAGGCTCCAAGCCGCTTGTAACACATTTGGTTATTCTGATACTCTTGTTCTTGTAATAAATTGGGTTGTGTGCATCCTTGATGCAGAGGCCGGAAGAGATTCTCTCTTCCATTATCTAAAAAAAATAAAGCAATATCAATAAGCTAGTCTCAAATAAAAGCAAAGTATGCGTGCAAAGTTTTTTAAGTACTGTAGACGCACAAAGCAACAACGCGAGCGTAATTTTTTTTCCGGCAAGCTATCTCGCAGTATGGTACTGTAGCATTGGAATAGTATCTTGTGACACTGTAGCAATAGCAAGGAAAGTACATAGTGTAGTGTACTGTACATGTACTGGCGTACTGTAGATCCGTGAGAAGATACTGCACACGTTTTTTTTTGTGTGGCACTGTATCAGTTCGCGTCACTGTAGCGCCCGCGCGAACTCTTTTTTTTTTTCCGAACGCGACTAAGGACAGCAGACGTACGCGCACTGCAGCGGTTGAATTTTTTTTTGAACCGGCTAACTGATTGGAAACACGAAATTAAAGCTAAGCAAAGAAAATAAAGATCATCGATTAAACACAATTTTTAATGAATCAAAATCTAACAAAACTCACAAGAATTAACAGATTGAAACTACATGCTAAAGGATTTTTTTTTTTGTTTTTTTGGCTTTTTGTGTATAGGATAGAAAATAAATCTAACTACGGGTAAATTGATCCTACTATGGCAACCGATGCTTTGATACCAAGATGATACAGGGGATGCCCGATCTTCACGACGTAGGATCGATGATAACTTTGGATCCGTGCAACTTGACGAACCGATGATGCCAACCACTGTCAAAACAGTAACCTATGATAAAAGAATTCGCCCAACCACATGCTCGTAATCCTGTCTACCCGATCACATTAAGTAGATGTGTCGCTGCTCCTGTAAAACACAAGGAATCACAAGAACGACAGATGGCACAACAGATTGGAACTATCTATTCTAATAGAGAAACTATTGCTCAAACCTTAGAATCAAAAATATATTAAAAATCTGAAAATATATCGTCCCCTTACACGACGACGCCTCCTATTCTTTAATAGCCGGCCACACCGTACGCACAAAAGGAAATAACGAATTCCTAATTGATTCAGTTCGGTTCCTAATTACATGGCCAAAGTCATTGCTTATTCGGCCCAAAAATGGCTGCATGCGTCAAAAGATGGCAATAAAATCCACCAGGAACATTTAATGCTACTCTATTTCCTTTTGCTATGCATGCACATGTATGCTGCACCTCCCTGTATGTGCATGGTCCACACATGCATGCAATACTCCACGTCAACACATAATTGCAGCAGCAACTTGATCATGCACACATGTGCGGTACATGCATGCAACACATGTAGCCTTTATTTTTTCTCCACGTATGCATTGTCTTCTTTTGGTATCTTCGTCTTTCTGCTGGATCGTACTCTAGACAACATGTAATCTTCTTGGGTTCCAAAGTCTCCTCACGCGTAAACCTGAGAACAATTAAAATACTAGCATTAGGTAGTAACCAGTTCTCATGTAAATAAAAACCAAATTCAATTAGGAGCGAGTTCACCTGTTGATTAATCTTTTTAACTCGTGCTCGTGTAATCGGTCCAATCGGCGGGATGTCCTCATCAGGATTGATGGCGGTGGCTTGGTGCCCTTGCTGCTAGGGTTAGTTTGTCGTCTACGTGCTCGCGTCATCGTCGCAGTCTTGCTCTCGCACATTCACACACAAGTTAAGGCTATGGTTATGGTATTATATCATCTGCATGCCAATCATTTCCCTCAGTTGGTTCGTGGACAAGCTTATCTAACCTGTGGTGCAGTACAGTGTTAAAAAAATATTATCCACATTAAACCGACAAATTAACAAAAAATGTCATCCCTCGCAGTGTCTACATGATACACTCGTACAATAGGTTGCATTCCAAATTGCTTATCTAGCCTGATTTCATACGCCCTATTTGGATTGGCGGTTAATTTGTCGGGTTAATGTGGATGACATTCTTTAATGTTGTACTGTACCACAGGCTAGATAAACTTCTCTATGAACCAACTAAGGAAAATGCTTGGTTTGCAGTTCATATAATACCGTAACATAGCCTTCGACTTGTGGGCGAATATGGGAGAGCGAAACTACGATGGCGACGCAAGCATAGGCGGCAACCTAATCGCAGCAGCAAGTGCACAGGCCACCACCACCCATCAACTCACCGAGGCATAGAGGGCAGCGAGAGGTGACGATGACGATGGTTGACACTCAAGTTTGAAGCTGCAAACACAAGGTCAAAAAACAAGAAGAAAAAAATTTAAAGAAAAAGGTGCTCTTGGCTGTGTTGTAAATAGTATTTGTAAATAGTGTTAAATAGTACTTAAATAGTGTCATATGTCACTGTTCATAGCAATTCCGGGCGCTCACCATGCGGACCAGGGAGTTCTGCGCACCTGGGGCGCGGACGGGCAGGTCTAGCAGCCTAGCATGCGGACAAGATGCGTATGGCCGCCTGACGCGCGAACGAGGGTATGTGTCGCCTCCCGGCGAATCCGCAAAGCCTTTTGGCTTTGGTTTTTAGAGAGAGCTAGATTCACTATTATCACGCCAAACAACGCCAAATAAGCATGAAACTCTATAAGGTGAGTGATACTAAGTACCTTCGTGTCATCGTGCAACGCAGGGTCCCATCAATCTTTTTTGTTTGGTACATTGCTCCCAAAACCCCAAGATAACATATAGTCAGAGGACACATCCAATTTGAGTTTGTTCCGGCCTCCACTGGTTGGCAGCCGCACAGCATCATCAGCAATGACGCCGAATACCCTTTCTCTGATGCTCACTATTCAGTACTTAGTTAACCCCGCAAGCATGCACGATGTGACCGGTTGAATTATTTCTGAACTAATAAAGGAGTTTATCTGCGGCGAGATCATGTCATTTCTCTTATACACGTGGTTGGTCTCTCACATCCCTTTCAAATTCCTCAGCGAGGTGCACCAACACATGGATCCAACCTGACAGGGATAAAATCTCGCCCCGCCACCTTCCCGTGACTCGTGAACATATTCATGCCCTCCACTTCTTCTGCAACCACCTAAACCGTCGCCGTCCCACTTCTTCTTCACATACACACACCGAAATTCGTTGTTGTACCAATCCATCCTGTCTCGCCCGCGACTGGCTACCTGCGCCTGTCCAACATTCGCTTCGTGCCTTAGAGATCCCGACCCCTTCCGGCATTCAGTCTGCGGGTTGTAACGGCGGCATGCACGAAGATGAGAGGATCCGGCAGCGTAAGAGGTGTTGGCGTGGGGAGGTAGTGCTGGCGATAGGAGGAGGTAGCGAGAAGGGGAGGCAACATGATGAGGGCATCCCCACGGTGCTTTCTTTTCCTCTACTGCTTTCTTTTCCTCTACCTAATGCTCAAGATATACATATTGAATTGCCGACTGGACCAATTACAAGAGCACGTGCTAAGAACCTATAAGATCATGTGAACTTACTCCTTAATGAACATGTCATTAATTTTAATGAGAATTTTATATACTACCTAAAAATAATGTTTTGATTGTGCTCGGGTTTGAAGATTCAACAAAAGAAGAATTTCAGTTGGAGCAAGTCAAGGAAAATCCGGATGTTGCTAAAATGTATGGGGATACAAGTGCGTGGATTAAATGCTGACCGTGAGGAAATAACAGAAAGAAGACTTTTGCATAAAAGAAATAAAATCAAGGATGATTCGGTTGTTGGCCAAACACAACAAGGAACACGATATGGCTGCGTGACTTGGAGATTGCTTGGCCACCATGCACATGACCGAATCACATGTTCGGTTGTAAACCATGCTCACGCGACTGATTTGGAGATGGCCAGCCAAACGTGTTCGGTCGAATACATTAGGCATGTGTATTTTTATTTTTAAAAATAGTTAGCCAAATTGGAAACACATTCAATCAGCATAGCACTTTCCTTTTCCGGCCATGGCAATCAGCCGAGAGCAATGAGTTTGGCCGGTTAAAATAGCTAGCGCATGTAAAGCTCCGGGAGACCACTTTTATGCATATGAATTGAACACAAAGCTATTGCTTGTTCTTTCGTTTCTGAATTCATACGAGGATTTCCGAGAGAGGATTAGACGATCCGTTGTTCGTTCTGTGACACAAGGTCAAGTTTGCTTTTTCGCTGGAAATTGAGGGTTTTGCAATCTCCGCTCGTGGTCTAGAGGCGATCATCCTGATATATGTTGGTGAATATCCATAGAGTTGCAAGTTCGTGCACTGACGCGTGGTGTACAGCTGAGTGTTGTTCGTCGTCAAGCACTATTTATCCACGGTTATACTCGAAAAGATCAGGCCACCTCGTATCACAACATTGGGGACGGGAGAAGACACTGGGAGAGAAGGGAGGAAAGGAGGAGGTGGTACCTTGGAGGAGAAGCGTCGGAACCACAGAGGCGGGGGCAGCAATGACACACAAGGAAGAGGTAGAGACGAATGTGTCCTTCCCTTGTCGCGCCACCATCTCGAGTTCACCGCAACATGTCCTCTTCATCCTAATTGTCCTCTAAGCCTCCACCGCCCCCCTTCTGCTCCTCGTCAGCCGAGCAAGCATCGTCGTTGCTTCCTCGCTTACCACTGCGACGTCGTCACTGCCTCCTCCCCCGGCCTTCCACCTCCTCGCCGCAATGTGCTTGGCGAGGGTTGCAAATGAAGGCTCATAGAAATAATGCACATAACTAATTCATTGGCGTACAGGGATATATATACAATGGTGACGCTAATGTGAATACATGCAGCAACTGCTAATGTGAATACATGTAGTAACTGCTAATTAATGTCCTGACTGAACCGAGGCGTCACATACGAACGCATGGTAGGCTAACAGCAGAGGCCATGACCGTGAGAACTGAGTCGTAGCTTGGGTTTAGGGTGGAAGAATATGACCATCGATGTGTAGCCCTCTTCTTTGCCAGCCGGCAATGGCTGAAAATGTGCAACATGTCGGGGAGGAAAGTTGTCATTAACTTCAACTTTGAAAGGTAAACAATTTATGAGCTCAAAATTTTAATTTCCGGGTAATAGTAGTATATGATGCAATAGGCGAAGTTAATTTATATGTGTGTGGAAAAAAATTAATATTTATTATGCTGTTTATGATCCTATCTACTGATATGTATCACTATCTTTTTGTGTTCTATTGCAACATATAGACACCCTACTGGTTTGTTCTAACTCGGCAAAGACCCTTCCTCTGCTGCTCACTAGTCAGTAACTTAGTCAACCCCGCAATCATGCACGATGTGATCGGTTGAAACTTTCGGCTTTAACTTGAGAGCGCACAGTAGTCAGTCTCGTGAGCCATTGCAAACATGCAACAGCAGGACGCTGCCGAGGACGTCGTCATTGCCGGCGCCGGCCTGGCCGGCCTCGCGGTGGCTCTCGGACTCCACAGGTACGTCCGATTCCCCAAAACCACATGTCCATAGAGCTTCGTATGTGTGTCCATGTATGTGATCGGTTGAATTCTTGCCGCTTCTTATGCTCTCGGATTGCTTTGTGGACGCAACCTTGTGACACGCCTAACGTTGAGGAACGGCAGGAAAGGCGTGAGGAGCGTGGTGCTCGAGTCGTCGCCGACGCTGCGGACGTCCGGGTTCGCGTTCATGACATGGACGAATGCATTCCGCGCGCTTGATGCCCTTGGGATAGGCGACAAGATGAGGAGGCAACATCTGCAGATTCAGTGGTACGGTTCTAGTCACACAACCTTCAAATTTTCTTCCTCTTCTATGTACGTGTCCGGTTTTTACTCCTTGATGATAGGTTGCGTGTCGTGTCTTCGTCTACTGGGGAAATTGAAGAAATGGATCTCACGGTGCAAGGGAAACGGTGAGATAGATATCTACCATCTCAATTATGGACTTTGCCTACGTACATGCCCCGAAGGCCTGAACAACTCGGTTCTTCGGTGATTTTCATTCTCGCACAAGTTGCAACGACCTGAGTTTGGTGAAATGCAGGGGACCCCACGAAGCCCGCTGCGTGAAGCGTAACGTGCTGCTTCAGGCCCTGGAGGAAGAGTTGCCGAGAGGCACCATCCGCTACTCCTCCAAGATCGTCTCAATCGAGGAAGACGGCCATGCAAAAATCCTCCATCTTGCTGATGGGTCAACTCTTAGAGCAAAGGTAACACACATAATAACATCAGTGTAAGATACGCATGTGTTTGGAGTAATTTGCAGCAACGTACGTGTCCATTAAACAGCCCCGGTTACTGATCACGTTCTAGGTACTGATCGGGTGTGATGGGATCAACTCGGTGGTGGCGAGATGGCTGGGGCTCGCGAAGCCGTTCGACTCGGGGCGCACGGCCACGCGGGGCCTCGCCAAGTACCCGGACGACCACGGCTTCGAGCCCAGGTTCCTACAGTTCGTCGGCAAGGGCTTCCGTGCTGGTTTGTTACCCAGCAGCGACACCGACGCGTACTGGTTCTTCACATGGTCTCCTTCCCGAGATGGTTAGTCGCACTCACACACACGAGCAATCAAGATTATTTACCTGAATCCGATCAATTCCAAACAAAAATACCAACTCTTGACCCTAATTAATCTCATGTCCAGATAGGGATGTCGACCATAGTGCAGCCACGATGAAACAGTTCGTGCTGACCAAGCTGAGGAGCGCCAAGGTCTCTCCCGAGGTGCTGGAAGCGGTCGAGCGAAGCGAGATGAACGACGTCCTCTCGGCGCCGCTGCGGTTCCGGCCGCCGCTGTCGCTCCTGTTCGCGAGCATCAGCAAGGGGAACGTGTGCGTCGCCGGCGACGCGCTCCACCCGACGACGCCGGACCTGGCGCAGGGCGCGTGCATGGCCCTGGAGGATGGCGTCATCCTGGCGAGGTGCCTTGGCTCCGCGATGGTCAGCGACGGCGGCAGAGGCAGCGCCCGGGAGGAGATGGAGAGGATCGAGGCGGGTCTCCGCGAGTACGCCAGGATCCGACGGTGGAGGAGTGCCCAAATGATCGCGACGTCCTACGTGGTGGGGTTCGTGCAGCAGAGTGGTCACGCCGTCGTGAGCTTTCTGCGGGACAAGCTGTTGTCCGGGTGCTTGCCAGGACGCTGCTGATGATGCCGGACTACGATTGCGGCACGCTCTGAAGTTTGAAGCTGGGTTGAACATCCAACGTCGTTTCCAGGGTGTAACCGTGCTATTGGCTGTGCTCGATGCTGTTCCGTCGGTGGAACAGTTTCAGTACAATCAATTTGCAGTACTTTCTTGCATAAAATAAAAACAATAGCTTACATCTTGAAAATCATGACAACATGTTAACTTCTGCAAAAAGATCACTTAAGCAACAACAAAAAACAAGGATATGACTGGAACAGCAGTACAACACATTTCAATTTTAAGCGTTTTGCACATGTTTTTAGCACTAATTGCAAGTACGGAAGCACCAAACAAATGGTTCTCCAAGAAAAAAAAATTATACCCAACAGATCATTGTAGCCTGACAGGGGCTTTAGGTAGCTGCAATCATTGATCAAAAGTAGTGCTGCTAAGCACTTGAACCTCTTGATTTACAATTTTATTCACAAGCCCTTAGCCGGCCTTGCGCCTTTCTAACCATTAACTTATAAACAGATTAAGGCAGAGGAAATCACCTCGGTAGTTCTTTGCAGATTCCTTCGATCAACGTGTAGGAAAATGTCGATGATCATCTCTCGCCCTCTCAACCACCATCACATCTTGTTATAAACGAACGTATCATGGAGTTTCCTGGTTCATCAGGACCCAGCTGATCTTCTAGCTTGCTCTTGCCTTCTGCCCTCCTTCACTCAGTTCCAAGACACGCCGTGCAGTGCAACTAATGGAGGCCGTCCAGGACGTCGTCATCTCCGGCGCCGGGCTCACCGGTCTCGCGACGGCGCTGGGGTTATACAGGTAAGCATCTTTTGTTTCCTGTACAGTTAGAAATTCTGGTCGGTCTTTGCGCTGTTGTGCTCCAGGCCCCCAGCCGACATGCCGAGTGCAAAACGGACACATCGTTATGCGGTTGGGAGGGATTCTATCCCAGAGTGGTCGAGTGAACTGTAGCACAGGATTGTACTTCTGTTTCGAGTAGCTAGCTGGTGCGTGTATTTACGGGTAGATTTATTTCTAAGTTTATATAAATTTATAAAAATATATTTACGTATCTAGTAGTCTATTTAAACTTTTAAGATATCCTAAACATTAGAAATAACAATAAAAGTTTAAAGGAAACTACAACCAAAGTAACATAATTAGAGTATGTGCTTTTATGGAAGAAAATTAATGAGCATAATAAGTTGTTGGAATTTTTATAAACTAATTACTCTCCATCATGCATAGATCATGTAGCTGCATACCCATATTCTTACTCTATTAGTTATTTTTTTTTCAAATTGTATGCATACACATGTACCTATATTTAGTCTCAAGTAATATGTTAATTATATGTACGACAAATTATCTCATTAGTTTACATGGTATAATGTATTCGAATACCTTTCTCACGCATACACTGATACACCATGGACGATCTATCTTGAACTTATCTTCCATCACACACCGACTACCCCACCAAGCCACGTGGCTTCTATCTCTTTTCGCGGTCATAACTTTTTTTACTTCAACCTCCAACATTAAGATTAAATCTTGACCAATTCCTCTCAGCCACTAGTCCTTCTAATGTAATACTTTATCATATAGTTATCTTCTACTTCTCTCCAATTATTGCTTAATGCTAACCATTGCGACATCAATATACATACACATGCAACTGTCGCCAATCCCAGTTGAGAACATGTGTCACGCTCTCTTCGATGACCCAAGCATATTCCCTACGACCATGCCATCTCTACTCCAAGCTTTTTGCTCCTCTGCTTTTGTACGCTCGCGTTTCTATTCATACGAATGCATGAATGTACATACACATACATAATGTTATACATGCTCGACATCATCTTCTCTCGTGTCGGTCACTCTTCTTCTTCGATATTGGCCAACTCAATGTTGTGGCTTCCTCACTAACTGTGGCAACCTCCCATCTTCACTAATGCCAGGATGTCTGCTTTAGTCGTTGTTTAATGATACGGAGAATCTTTTCACCATCGCCAGCAAAAACGTGCCCCTCACCAGTGATTACAAGTTTCTAACTACCTGATGGTCACATATCGTCCATAGCTCGTCTTCAATACAAAGTTCCATATCCTCTCTGTCAGGGCTTTCTTATCACCGAGCTTGTTTGACCACTAACTTCTTCAACAACATCGACGCTCACCACTTGTCATCTCGGTCCTTGGCTCCTTCAATACTGGACTTTCTCTTCAATGGCTCTGGTAAGCAGCACGACATTGTCCTCAACTCCGTCGCCACCTCCTCGGCTCTTCGCTTTCCCTGTGGCCCATGGATCAATGTCTTCTTGCAGAACAGATCAATGCCATTGCACTCTTTTGTGGTCTCTCCCCCCCACACTATTTGTGCTATCCTCGTTATAATTTGTATTTTTAATCAAAATTTCAGATATTTTTTATTTTTATTCCATAGGAAGCAACTATAGAAACACGTGACATTGAGAGCGAACATGGTAGCTATTTTGTTTCACCTCCGACACCATTCGTGCCATCCTCGTTATAAAATTTATTTTTATTTAACATTTTAGTTATTTTGGTTGGGGTTAGTATACAAATCAAATTATTAAATTTATTTTGGAATGGACCGGAAAACAAAAGAGGAGAAACCCCAAATCGAATTGAATTTCAAATGCTAAGAACATTACATTTGAAACACAAACCAAAAAGGAGGAAAGTTTTTATAAATAGCTTGGTAAATTGAAATACTGAACGAAGAACGAAAACCGAATTAGTAGCGCTAATTACCGTCAAAGCGGGACGTTCTGGTGATATTGTACTATCGTTTAATGTTTTTATTTAGACCAAGCAGAAAATGCGCAAGTGTTTGCTCTTCATCTTTGTGCACATGTGCTCTAATCATAGCTTGTTCCATCTCATTGTAGTATTCCTCCACCGAACGACCTCCACCCCAAATTCTACAATTTATCAAAAGATCACGTTTATAAGTGGTAGGAACAAAAGCGTGCTCTTAGCTCTTGCTTCATTTCAGCCCATGATGCAATTGGAGGTTCCTATTGTCTTCTCTTTGGTTCAACACTTGCCCCCACCAAATCAATGCATACCCATCAAACTCAAGTGACGCCGTGTGTAGCTTCTTCTCTTCTGAATAATTGTGCATCCGGAATATCTTTTCTACCTTGAGCTCCCATGTGAGATATGCATCTGGATCGGAAGTGCCTTCAAATTTGGGAATATTGAACTTGAGTTTCCCAAATTTTTTCTCCACATGCTGCTCATCATGACGACGGCCATGACGTTGATAGTTATCATTGCGGTGTAATCAAACGTCAGCGCCCAAAACATCTCCCCCACGCCCGGGAAGTGGTGGACGAACCTCATTGGCAGCGACTCGACCCGCTTGAGCTTCTGTAGCGAATCGTGCAGCCCTCTTCTCATCGGTCTCATCAAGCTCAACGCCTTCGTCATGGACAACAGCTGGACCCCGCTCTTTGCGAAGCTCCTCCAGTATCTCTCTCATCAAGACGCTCATGTTGTCATTCAACCGAGTGTTGAAATCATTTGTGAGCTTATCAAGGTCACGTTGAAATCATTTGTGAGCTTATCAAGGTCAGCTTGTGTAACATATGCCTGTTCTCTTTCTTTCCCTGACATGGTTAGTGCAAATAAAGAAAAACTATATATGTGGATGTAGAAGTTTTTATTTATGAAAATCACTCAACCTCATCTTCTCTTACCGACCGAAGTTCTTATGTGTCCTTAATGAAATTGAAGAGTTGCACGCACTTTGGTAACGGTAGACAACACAAGGTGATAGATTAAGTAGCGAATTCAATTGCACAAGCACTGTTAGACAATGGTTTATTTGTGGAGCTCGGAGGGAAAAGTATTTACCTATGCAATCTGAAATTTCTAGATATTGTAAAGTTAGGTAACAATCCAAACTAGAATTCAATGCCTTTTGCTGATCTTATGATATAAGCAAAGAACGAAGCAACTCACATACAAAGATGATGGAACTTAGTGCAATCAAAGGAATGAGCTAATAATATAAGGATGAACAACTAGCTCTTATTGTACAAGTTATAGAGAGACGCTGGCCAATTGCTCAAAGATATAAAATAGGACACATGATTGCTCAAAATAATGAAATAGCACAATCTGAAAATAGATACCAGCTAGGTGTGCTCTCAAAACAATGTCGGCCAAACACTTTTTTTTTGTCACTTTCTCTTTTTTTTTCTGTTTTTTTTGGTACTCGGCCAACAACAAGGTTCACAAAAAGCAGCACAAGCCCTTTAGGTACAACAAAAACTCACAAGCTAGATTGTGCAATGAATTAAAAATAAGCAACCATAAAGCAATATCAGAAGGGTTCTTTTTTTCAAACTCAGAAGGGTCTTAGGCAAGGTGACCCTATGTCCCCCATTCTTTTTAACCTTGTAGCGGACATGCTGGCCATATTCATTTCAAGAGCTAAAGAAGTAGGTCTTTTAACAGGAGTAGTTCCTCACTTAATACATGATGGGTTATCCATTTTACAATATGCTGATGATACGATCCTCTTTTTGAATAATGATTTAGAGCAAGCAAAAAATCTCAAACTTATCCTTTGTGTCTTTGAACAATTATCTGGTTTAAAGATTAATTTTCATAAGAGTGATATTTTTTGTTTTGGTTCAGCCAAAGATGTTGAATCTCAGTATACACAGCTTTTGGGATGTGAAGTGGGGACTTTTCCTTTCAGGTACTTAGGAATCCCAATTCATTTTAAAAAATTAAGGAATAGTGATTGGAAAGGGGTTGAGGATAGAGTTGAGAGAAAGCTTAGTACTTGGAAAGGAAAAAATATGTCTGTGGGTGGACGGCTAGTGCTTATTAATTCGGTACTCAGCAGTCTGTCAATGTATATGTTTTCTTTTTTTAAGGTTCCTAGAGAGGTTATCAGAAGGCTAGACTTTTATCGCTCTAGATTTTCTTGTGAGTGGTTGTCACAAGCGTAAATATAGGCTTGCAAAATGGAGTCTAGTTTGTTCGCCTAAAGAGCATGGCGGTCTAGGAGTTGAACTTGGACACAAAAATAAAAGCTTGCTCGAGAAAATGGTTGTTTAAGTTACTTAATGAAGAAGGAGTTTGGCAATCTTTCTTGACTAAGAAATATATGGGGACAAGAGTCTATCGCGGTGGTTAATAAACACAGGACTTCCCATTTTAGTCGGGCCTTATGCAAATTAAAGATCAATTTCTTCGTTTTGGTTCATTCCAGATTAAAAATGGAATGTAGACTAGGTTTTGGGAAGATATCTGGTTAGGTGATTCTCCGCTGAAAGGACAATATCTAATTCTTTATAATGTAGTAAGGAGAAAGGACGATCTGATGGCAAATATTACGAGCTCAACTCCTTTAAATATTTCCTTTTCGAGATCTATTATTGGGTCTAAGTTACATGCTTGGAACGAGTTAATTTTAAGAATTTCTAATCTACATTTAAGTTCTCAAAAGGATGTGTTTAGGTGGAATTTGACTAAGTCTGGACTTTTTCGGTTCAGTCTTTATATGGGGTACTTAGTGGCAATTATCAAGCCCCAATTACGAACTTCTTTTGGAGAATTAAAATTCCTTTAAAAGTAAAGATATTCCTATGGTATCTCAAGAGAGGGGTAATTTAAATAAAGATAATCTACTTAAAAGAAATTGGAGAGGAAGCAAACAATGTTGTTTCTGCATTAAAGAGGAAACAATTCAACATCTTTTATTATTGCCCTTTTGCTCGTCTTGCATGGTGGGTTGTTCAATGTGTGTTTAATCTTTCTCCTCTGTGAGTATAGCACACATGTTTGGAGCTTGGTTAGTGGTATTCCAAAAATTTAAAGTCACAACTCCTAGTGGGAGCTAGTGCCTTATGTTGGTCTATTTGGTTATGTCGGAATGATATGGTTTTTGACAAAAAGTGTGACGCTAATCCCTTACAGGCTATCTTTTTGAGTGGGCATTGGTTGAGTGTTTGGGCAAACTTGCAAAAATCTGCTCAGAAGGAGTCCATGTTGGCTGGGAGTCTAAGGTTGGAGTTGGCGGCAAAGCAAATCCTCAATATGCATGGGTGGCGGCTTAGCCACAGGATTTGCAACGATTGAACTTAATCTCCATTAGTATTTTGATTGTAAGGCTCCAAGCCGCTTGTAACACATTTGGTTATTCTGATACTCTTGTTCTTGTAATAAATTGGGTTGTGTGCATCCTTGATGCAGAGGCCGGAAGAGATTCTCTCTTCCATTATCTAAAAAAAATAAAGCAATATCAATAAGCTAGTCTCAAACAAGAGCAAAGTATGCGTGCAAAGTTTTTTAAGTACTGTAGACGCACAAAGCAACAACGCGAGCGTATTTTTTTTTTCCGGCAAGCTATCTCGCAGTCTGGTACTGTAGCATTGGAATAGTATCTTGTGACACTGTAGCAATAACAAGCAAAGTACATAGTGTAGTGTACTGTACATGTACTGGCGTACTGTAGATCCGTGAGAAGATCGCTGCGTTTTTTTGTGTGCACTATGTATCGATTCGCGTCAACATAGCGCCGCGCGAACTCTTTTTCGAACGCGACTAAGGACGTGACGTCACGCGCCTGCGGCGGTTGACTTTTTTGAACCGCTAAGCGATTGGAAACACGAAATTAAAGCTAAGCAAAGAAAATAAAGATCATCGATTAAACACAATTTTAATGAATCAAAATCTATCAAAACTCACAAAAATTAATGATTGAAACTACATGCTAAAGGATTTTTTTGTTTTTGGCTTTTTGTGTATAGGATAGAAAATAAATCTAACTACGGGTAAATCGATCCTACTATGGCAACCGATGCTTTGATACCAAGATGATACAGGGGATGCCCGATCTTCACGACGTAGGATCGATGATAACTTTGGATCCGTGCAACTTGCGAACCGATGATGCCAACCTTTGTCAAAGCGGTAACCTATGATAAAGAATTCGCCCAACCACATGCTCGTAATCCTGTCTACCCGATCACACTAAGTAGATGTGTCATTGCTCTGTAAAACACAAGGAATCACAAGAGCGACGGATGGCACTGTGATTGGAACTATCTATTCTAATAGAGAAACTATTGCTCAAACCTTAGAATCAAAAATATATTAAAAATCTGAAAATATATCGTCCCCTTACACGACGACGCCTCCTATTCTTTAATAGCCGGCCACACCGTACGCACAAAAGGAAATAACGAATTCCTAATTGATTCAGTTCGGTTCCTAATTACATGGCCAAAGTCATTGCTTATTCGGCCCAAAAATGCCTGCATGCGTCAAAAGATGGCAATAAAATCCACCAGGAACATTTAATGCTACTCTATTTCCTTTTGCTATGCATGCACATGTATGCTGCACCTCCCTGTATGTGCATGGTCCACACATGCATGCAATACTCCACGTCAACACATAATTGCAGCAGCAACTTGATCATGCACACATGTGCGGTACATGCATGCAACACATGTAGCCTTTATTTTTTTCTCCACGTATGCATTGTCTTCTTTTGGTATCTTCGTCTTTCCTGCTGGATACGTACTCCTAGACAACATATAATCTTCTTGGGTTCCAAAGTCTCCTCACGCGTAAACCTGAGAACAATTAAAATACTAGCATTAGGTAGTAACCAGTTCTCATGTAAATAAAAACCAAATTCAATTAGGAGCGAGTTCACCTGTTGATTAATCTTTTTAACTCGTGCTCGTGTAATCGGTCCAATCGGCGGGATGTCCTCATCGGATTGATGGCGGTGGCTTAGTGCCCTTCTTTGCTAGGGTTAGTTTGTCGTCTACGTGCTCGCGTCATCGTCGCAGTCTTGCTCTCGCACATTCACACACAAGTTAAGGCTATGGTTATGGTATTATATCATCTGCATGCCAATCATTTCCCTCAGTTGGTTCGTGGACAAGCTTATCTAACTTTGTAGTGCGATGCGGTGTTAAAAAATATTATCCACATTAAACCGACAAATTAACAAAAATGTCATCCCTCGCGGTGTCTACATGATACACTCGTACAATAGGTTGCATTCCAAATTGCTTATCTAGCTTCGATTTCATCGCCCTATTTGGATTGGCGGTTAATTTGTCGGGTTAATGTGGATGACATTCTTTAATGTTGTACTGTACCACAGGCTAGATAAACTTCTCTATGAACCAACTAAGGAAAATGCTTGGTTTGCAGTTCATATAATACCGTAACATAGCCTTCGACTTGTGGCGAATATGGGAGAGCGAAACTACGATGGCGACGCAAGCATAGGCGGCAACCTAATCGCGGCGGCAAGTGCCTGAGCCACCACCACCCATCAACTCACCGAGGCATAGAGGGCAGCGAGAGGTGGCGATGGCGATGGTTGACACTCAAGTTTGAAGCTGCAAACACAAGGTCAAAAACAAGAAGAAAAATTTTAAAGAAAAAGGTGCTCTTGGTGTGTTGTAAATAGTATTTGTAAATAGTGTTAAATAGTACTTAAATAGTGTCATATGTCCTTTGTTCATAGCAATTCGGCGCTCACCATGCGGACGGGAGTTCTGCGCACTGGGCGCGGACCAGGCGAGTCTAGCGACCTAGCATGCGGACAAGATGCGTATGGCGCGTGGACGCGAGCGAGGTATGTGTCGCCTCGGCGAATCCATAAAGCCTTTTGGCTTTGGTTTTTTTAGAGAGCTAGATTCACTATTATCACGCCAAACAACGCCAAATAAGCATGAAACTCTATAAGGTGAGTGATACTAAGTACCTTCGTGTCATCGTGCAACGCGAGGTCCCATCAATCTTTTTGTTTGGTACATTGCTCCCAAAACCCCAAGATAACATATAGTCGGAGGACACATCAATTTGAGTTTGTTCGGCCTCCTTTGGTTGGCGACCGCCGACATCATCGACAATGACGCCGAATACCCTTTCTCGATGCTCACTATTCGATGCTTAGTTAACCCCAAGCATGCACGATGTGACCGGTTGAATTATTTCGAACTAATAAAGGAGTTTATCTGCGGCGAGATCATGTCATATCTCTTATACACGTGGTTGGTCTCTCACATCCCTTTCAAATTCCTCGTGAGGTGCACCAACACATGGATCCAACTTTGTGAGGATAAAATCTCGCCCGCCACCTTCCCGTGACTCGTGAACATATTCATGCCCTCCACTTCTTACGCAACCACCTAAACCGTCGCCGTCCCACTTCTTCTTCACATACACACACGAAATTCGTTGTTGTACCAATCCATCTGTCTCGCCCGCGATGGCTACTGCGCTTTGTCCAACATTAAGCCGTGCCTTAGAGATCCCGACCCCTTAGGCATTGATCTGCGGGTTGTAACGGCATGCACGAAGATGAGAGGATCCGACAGCGTAAGAGGTGTTGGCGTGGGAGGTAGTCTTTGGCGATAGGAGGAGGTAGCGAGAAGGGGAGGCAACATGATGAGGGCATCCCCACGGTGCTTTCTTTTCCTCTACCTAATGCTCAAGATATACACATTGAATTGCCGACTGGACCAATTACAAGAGCACGTGCTAAGAACCTATAAGATCATGTGAACTTACTCCTTAATGAACATGTCATTAATTTTAATGAGAATTTTATACTACCTAAAAATAATGTTTTGATTGTGCTCGGGTTTGAAGATTCAACAAAAGAAGAATTTCAGTTGGAGCAAGTCAAGGAAAATCCGGATGTTGCTAAAATGTATGGGGATACAAGTGCGTGGATTAAATGCTGACCGTGAGGAAATAACAGAAAGAAGACTTTTGCATAAAAGAAATAAAATCAAGGATGATTCGGTTGTTGGCCAAACACAACAAGGAACACGATATGGCTGCGTGACTTGGAGATTGCTTGGCCACCATGCACATGACCGAATCACATGTTCGGTTGTAAACCATGCTCACGCGACTGATTTGGAGATGGCGATAAGCGTGTTGGTCGAATACATTAGGCATGTGTATTTTATTTTTAAAAATAGTTAGCCAAATTGGAAACACATTCAATCGACATAGCACTTTCCTTTTCCGCCATGGCAATCAGTGAGAGCAATGAGTTTGGCGGTTAAAATAGCTAAGCGCATGTAAAGCTCAGGAGACCACTTTTATGCATATGAATTGAACACAAAGCTATTGCTTGTTCTTTCGTTCTGAATTCATACGAGGATTTCCGAGAGAGGATTAGACGATCCGTTGTTCGTTCTGTGACACAAGGTCAAGTTTGCTTTTTCGCTGGAAATTGAGGGTTTTGCAATCTCCGCTCGTGGTCTAGAGGCGATCATCCTGATATATATTGGTGAATATCCATAGAGTTGCAAGTTCGTGCACTGACGCGTGGTGTACAGCTGAGTGTTGTTCGTCGTCAAGCACTATTTATCCACAGTTATACTCGAAAAGATCAGGCCACCTCGTATCACAACATTGGGGACGGGAGAAGACACTGGGAGAGAAGGGAGGAAAGGAGGAGGTGGTACCTTGGAGGAGAAGCGTCGGAACCACAGAGGCGGGGGGGGGGGCAGCAATGACGCACAAGGAAGAGGTAGAGACGAATGTGTCATTCCCTTGTCGCGCCACCATCTCGAGTTCACCGCAGCATGTCCTCTTCATCCTAATTGTCCTCTAAGCCTCCACCGCCCCCCTTCTGCTCCTCGTCAGCCGAGCAAGCATCGTCGTTGCTTCCTCACTTACCACTGCGACGTCATGCTGCCTCCTCCCGGCCTTCCACCTCCTCGCCGCAATGTGCTTGGCGAGGGTTGCAAATGAAGGCTCATAGAAATAATGCACATAACTAATTCATTGGCGTACAGGGATATATATACAATGGTGACGCTAATGTGAATACATGCAGCAACTGCTAATGTGAATACATGTAGTAACTGCTAATTAATGTCTGGTGAACCGGCGTCACATGCGAGCGCATGGTAGGCTAACAATGAGGCCATGACCGTGAGAACTGAGTCGTGGCTTGGGTTTAGGGTGGAAGAATATGACCATCGACGTGTAGCCCTCTTCTTTGCCAGCCGGCAATGGCTGAAAATGTGCAGCATGTCGGGGAGGAAAGTTGTCATTAACTTCAACTTTGAAAGGTAAACAATTTATGAACTCAAAATTTTAATTTCCGGGTAATAGTTGTATATGATGCAATAGGCGAAGTTAATTTATATGTGTGTGGAAAAAAATTAATATTTATTATGCTGTTTATGATCCCATCTACTGATATGTACCACTCTCTTTTTGTGTTCTATTACAACATACAGACAGCCTACTGGTTTGTTCTAACTCGGCAAAGACCCTTCCTCTGCTGCTCACTAGTCAGTAACTTAGTCAACCCCGCAATCATGCACGATGTGATCGGTTGAAACTTTCGGCTTTAACTTGAGAGCGCACAGTAGTCAGTCTCGTGAGCCATTGCAAACATGCAACAGCAGGACGCTGCCGAGGACGTCGTCATTGCCGGCGCCGGCCTGGCCGGCCTCGCGGTGGCTCTCGGACTCCACAGGTACGTCCGATTCCCCAAAACCACATGTCCATAGAGCTTCGTATGTGTGTCCATGTATGTGATCGGTTGAATTCTTGCCGCTTCTTATGCTCTCGGATTGCTTTGTGGACGCAACCTTGTGACACGCCTAACGTTGAGGAACGGCAGGAAAGGCGTGAGGAGCGTGGTGCTCGAGTCGTCGCCGACGCTGCGGACGTCCGGGTTCGCGTTCATGACATGGACGAATGCCTTCCGCGCGCTTGATGCCCTTGGGATAGGCGACAAGATGAGGAGGCAACATCTGCAGATTCAGTGGTACGGCTCTAGTCACACAACCTTTAAATTTTCTTCCTCTTCTATGCACGTGTCCGGTTTTACTCCTTGATGATAGGTTGCGTGTCATGTCTTCGTCTACTGGGAAATTGAAGAAATGGATCTCACGGTGCAAGGAAACGGTGAGATAGATATCTACCATCTCAATTATGGACTTTGCCTACGTACATGCCCCGAAGGCCTGAACAACTCGGTTCTTCGGTGATTTTCATTCTCGCACGAGTTGCAACGACCTGAGTTTGGTGAAATGCAGGGGACCCCACGAAGCCCGCTGCGTGAAGCGTAACGTGCTGCTTCAGGCCCTGGAGGAAGAGTTGCCGAGAGGCACCATCCGCTACTCCTCCAAGATCGTCTCAATCGAGGAAGACGGCCATGCAAAAATCCTCCATCTTGCTGATGGGTCAACTCTTAGAGCAAAGGTAACACACATAATAACATCAGTGTAAGATACGCATGTGTTTGGAGTAATTTGCAGCAACGTACGTGTCCATTAAACAGCCCGGTTACTGATCACGTTCTAGGTACTGATCGGGTGTGATGGGATCAACTCGGTGGTGGCGAGATGGCTGGGGCTCGCGAAGCCGTTCGACTCGGGGCGCACGGCCACGCGGGGCCTCGCCAAGTACCCGGACGACCACGGCTTCGAGCCCAGGTTCCTACAGTTCGTCGGCAAGGGCTTCCGTGCTGGTTTGTTACCCAGCAGCGACACCGACGCGTACTGGTTCTTCACATGGTCTCCTTCCCGAGATGGTTAGTCGCACTCACACACACGAGCAATCAAGATTATTTACCTGAATCCGATCAATTCCAAACAAAAATACCAACTCTTGACCCTAATTAATCTCATGTCCAGATAGGGATGTCGACCATAGTGCAGCCACGATGAAACAGTTCGTGCTGACCAAGCTGAGGAGCGCCAAGGTCTCTCCGAGGTGCTGGAAGCGGTCGAGCGAAGCGAGATGAACGACGTCCTCTCGGCGCCGCTGCGGTTCCGGCCGCCGCTGTCGCTCCTGTTCGCGAGCATCAGCAAGGGGAACGTGTGCGTCGCCGGCGACGCGCTCCACCCGACGACGCCGGACCTGGCGCAGGGCGCGTGCATGGCCCTGGAGGATGGCGTCATCCTGGCGAGGTGCCTTGGCTCCGCGATGGTCAGCGACGGCGGCAGAGGCAGCGCCCGGGAGGAGATGGAGAGGATCGAGGCGGGTCTCCGCGAGTACGCCAGGATCCGACGGTGGAGGAGTGCCCAAATGATCGCGACGTCCTACGTGGTGGGGTTCGTGCAGCAGAGTGGTCACGCCGTCGTGAGCTTTCTGCGGGACAAGCTGTTGTCGGGGTGCTTGCCAGGACGCTGCTGATGATGCCGGACTACGATTGCGGCACGCTCTGAAGTTTGAAGCTGGGTTGAACATCCAACGTCGTTTCCAGGGTGTAACCGTGCTATTGGCTGTGCTCGATGCTGTTCCGTCGGTGGAACAGTTTCAGTACAATCAATTTGCAGTACTTTCTTGCATAAAATAAAAACAATAGCTTACATCTTGAAAATCATGACAACATGTTAACTTCTGCAAAAGATCACTTAAGCAACAACAAAAACAAGGATATGACTGGAACAGCAGTACAACACATTTCAATTTTAAGCGTTTTGCACATGTTTTTAGCACTAATTGCAAGTACGGAAGCACCAAACAAATGGTTCTCCAAGAAAAAAATTATACCCAACAGATCATTGTAGCCTGACAGGGCTTTAGGTAGCTGCAATCATTGATCAAAAGTAGTGCTGCTAAGCACTTGAACCTCTTGATTTACAATTTTATTCACAAGCCCTTAGCCGGCCTTGCGCCTTTCTAACCATTAACTTATAAACAGATTAAGGCAGAGAAATCACCTCGGTAGTTCTTTGCAGATTCCTTCGATCAACGTGTAGGAAAATGTCGATGATCATCTCTCGCCCTCTCAACCACCATCACATCTTGTTATAAACGAACGTATCATGGAGTTTCCTGGTTCATCAGGACCCAGCTGATCTTCTAGCTTGCTCTTGCCTTCTGCCCTCCTTCACTCAGTTCCAAGACACGCCGTGCAGTGCAACTAATGGAGGCCGTCCAGGACGTCGTCATCTCCGGCGCCGGGCTCACCGGTCTCGCGACGGCGCTGGGGTTATACAGGTAAGCATCTTTTGTTTCCTGTACAGTTAGAAATTCTGGTCGGTCTTTGCGCTGTTGTGCTCCAGGCCCCCAGCCGACATGCCGAGTGCAAAACGGACACATCGTTATGCGGTTGGGAGGGATTCTATCCCAGAGTGGTCGAGTGAACTGTAGCACAGAATTGTACTTCTGTTTCTGAGTAGCTAGCTGGTCTGTGTATTTACACGGGTAGATTTATTTCTAAGTTTATATAAATTTATAAAAATATATTTACGTATCTAGGAGCCTATTTAAACTTTTAAGATATCATAAACATTAGAAATAACAATAAAAGTTTAAAGGAAACTACAACCAAAGTAACATAATTAGAGAATGTGCTTTTATGGAAGAAAATTAATGAGCATAATAAGTTGTTGGGATTTTTATAAACTAATTACTCTCCATCATGCATAGATCATGTAGCTGCATACCCATATTCTTACTCTATTAGTTATTTTTTTCAAATTGTATGCATACACATGTACCTATATTTAGTCTCAAGTAATATGTTAATTATATGTCGACAAATTATCTCATTAGTTTACATGGTATAATGTATTGAATACCTTTCTCACGCATACACTGATACACCATGGACGATCTATCTTGAACTTATCTTCCATCACACACCGACTACCCCACCAAGCCACGTGGCTTCTATCTCTTTTCGCGGTCATAACTTTTTTACTTCAACCTCCAACATTAAGATTAAATCTTGACCAATTCCTCTCAACTACTAGTCCTTCTAATATAATACTTTATCATATAGTTATCTTCTACTTCTCCCCAATTATTTCTTAATGCTAACCATTGCGACATCAATATACATACACATGCAAGCATCGTAATCCCGATTGAGAACACGTGTCACGCTCTCTTGATGACCCAAGCATATTCCCTACGGCCATGCCATCTTTACTCCAAGCTTTTTGCTCCTCTGCTTTTGTACGCTCGCGTTTCTATTCATACGAATGCATGAATGTACATACACATACATAATGTTATACATGCTCGACATCATCTTCTCTCATGTCGGTCACTCTTCTTCTTCGATATTGGCCAACTCAATGTTGTGGCTTCCTCACTAACTGTGGCAACCTCCCATCTTCACTAATGCCAGGATGTCTGCTTTAGTCGTTGTTTAATGATACGAAGAATCTTTTCACCATCGCCAGCAAAAACGTGCCCCTCACCAGTGATTACAAGTTTCTAACTACCCGATGGTCACATATCGTCCATAGCTCGTCTTCAATACAAAGTTCCATATCCTCTCTGTCAGGGCTTTCTTATCATCGAGCTTCTTTGACCACTAACTTCTTCAACAACATCGACGCTCACCACTTGTCATCTCGGTCCTTGGCTCCTTCAATACTGGACTTTCTCTTCAATGGCTCTGGTAAGCAGCACGACATTGTCCTCAACTCCGTCGCCACCTCCTCGGCTCTTCGCTTTCCCTGTGGCCCATGGATCAATGTCTTCTTGCAGAACAGATCAATGCCATTGCACTCTTTTGTGGTCTCTCCCCCCCACACTATTTGTGCTATCCTCGTTATAATTTGTATTTTTAATCAAAATTTCAGATATTTTTTATTTTTATTCCATAGGAAGCAACTATAGAAACACGTGACATTGAGAGCGAACATGGTAGCTATTTTGTTTCACCTCCGACACCATTCGTGCCATCCTCGTTATAAAATTTATTTTTATTTAACATTTTAGTTATTTTGGTTGGGGTTCGTATACAAATCAAATTATTAAATTTATTTTGGAATGGACCGGGAAAACAAAAGAGGGGAGAAACCCCAAACCGGAATTGAATTTCAAATGCTAAGAACATTACATTTGAAACACAAACCAAAAAGGAGAAATTTTTATAAATAGCTTGGTAAATTGAAATCTGACGAAGAACGAAAACCGAATTAGTAAGCGCTAATTATCGTCCGAAAACGGGACGTTACAGGCTGATATTGTACTATGCGTTTAATGTTTTTATTTAGACCAAACAGAAAATGCGCAAGTGTTTGCTCTTCATGTTTGTGCACATGTGCTCTAATCATAGCTTGTTCCATCTCATTGTAGTATTCCTCCACGAGCGACCTCCACGCCCCAAATTCTACAATTTATCAAAAAGATCACGTTTATAAGTGGTAGGAACAAAACGTGCTCTTAGCTCTTGCTTCATTTCAGCCCATGATGCAATTGGAGGTTCCCTATTGTCTTCTCTTTGGTTCAACACTTGCTCCCACCAAATCAATGCATACCCATCAAACTCAAGTGACACCGTGTGTAGCTTCTTCTCTTCTGAATAATTGTGCATCCGGAATATCTTTTCTACCTTGAGCTCCCATGTGAGATATGCATCTGGATCGGAAGTGCCTTCAAATTTTGGAATATTGAACTTGAGCTTCCCAAATTTTTGCTCCACATGCTGCTCATCATGACGACGGCCATGACGTTGATAGTTATCATTGCGGTGTAATCAAACGTCAGCGCCCAAAACATCTCCCCCACGCCCGGGAAGGGGCGGACGAACCTCATTGGCAGCGACTCGACCCGCTTAAGCTTCTGTAGCGAATCGTGCAGCCCTCTTCTCACCGGTCTCATCAAGCTCAACGCCTTCGTCATGGACAACAGCTGGACCCCACTCTTTGCGAAGCTCCTCCAGTATCTCTCTCATCAAGACGCTCATGTTGTCATTCAACCGAGTGTTGAAATCATTTGTGAGCTTATCAAGGTCACGTTGAAATCATTTGTGAGTTTATCAAGGTCAGCTTGTGTAACATATATCATTCTCTTTCTTTCCCTGACATGGTTAGTGCAAATAAAGAAAAACTATATATGTGGATGTAGAAGTTTTTATTTATGAAAATCACTCAACCTCATCTTCTCTTACCGACCGAAGTTCTTATGCGTCCTTAATGAAATTGAAGAGTTGCACGCACTTTGGTAACGGTAGACAATACAAGGTGATAGATTAAGTAGCGAATTCAATTGCACAAGCACTGTTAGGCAATGGTTTATTTGTGGAGCTTGGAGGGAAAAGTATTTGCCTATGCAATCTGAAATTTCTAGATATTGTAAAGTTAGGTAACAATCCAAACTAGAATTCAATGCCTAGTTGCTGATCTTATGATATAAGCAAAGAACGAAGCAACTCACATGCAAAGATGATGGTACTTAGTGCAATCAAAGGAATGAGCTAATAATATAAGGATGAACAACTAGCTCTTATTGTACAAGTTATAGAGAGACGCTGGCCAATTGCTCAAAGATATAAAATAGGACACATGATTGCTCAAAATAATGAAATAGCACAATCTGAAAATAGATACCAGCTAGGTGTGCTCTCAAAACAGTGTCGGCCAAACATTTTTTTTTTGGTCACTTTCTCTTTTTTTTTCTATTTTTTTTTGGTACTCGGCCAACAACAAAGTTCAAAAAAAAGCACAAGCCCTTTAGGTACAACAAAAACTCACAAGCTAGATTGTGCAATGAATTAAAAATAAGCGACCATAAAGCAATATCAATAAGCTAGTCTCAAATAAGAGCAAAGTATGCGTAAAAGTTTGAATTGGTTCACAAAGATGTACATAAAGTTTTTAAATCTGTAGGCGCACAAAGTAACAACGCGAGCGTAATTTTTTTCGGCAAACTATCTCTGATCTGGTCTGTAGCATTGGAATAGTATCTTGTGACACTGTAGCAATAACAAGAAAAGTACATAGTGTAGTGTACTGTACATGTACTGTCGTACTGTAGATCCGTGAGAAGGCACTGCACACGTTTTTTTTTGTGTGCATGTATCGAGTTCACGTCAGCATAGCGCCGCGCGAACTCTTTTTCGAACGCGACTAAGGGCAGTGGACGTCACGCGCTGCGGCGGTTGGATTTTTTTGAACCGGCTAACTGATTGGAAACACAAAATTAAAGCTACGCAAAGAAAATAAAGATCATCGACTAAACACAATTTTTAATGGATCAAAACCTAACAAAACTCACAAGAATTAACAGATTGAAACTACATAGTAAAGGATTTTTTTTTGTTTTTTTGGCTTTTTGTGTATAGGATAGAAAATAAATCTAACTACGGGTAAATTGATCCTACCATGGCAACCGATGCTCTGATACCAAGATGATACAGAGGATGCCCGATCTTCACGACGTAGGATCGATGATAACTTTGAATCCGTGCAACTTGACGAACCGATGATGCCAACCACTGTCAAAACAGTAACCTATGATAAAAGAATTCGCCCAACCACATGCTCGTAATCCTGTCTACCCGATCACACTAAGTAGATGTGTCGCTGCTCCTGTAAAACACAAGGAATCACAAGAACGACAGATGGCACAACAGATTTGAACTATCTATTCTAATAGAGAAACTATTGCTCAAACCTTAGAATCAAAAATATATTAAAAATCTGAAAATATATCGTCCCTTACACGACGCCTCCTATTCTTTAATAGCCGGCCACACCGTACGCACAAAAGGAAATAACGAATTCCTAATTGATTCAGTTCGGTTCCTAATTACATGGCCAAAGTCATTGCTTATTCGGCCCAAAAATGGCTGCATGCGTCAAAAGATGGCAATAAAATCCACCAGAAACATTTAATGCTACTCTATTTCCTTTTGCTATGCATGCACATGTATGCCGCACCTCCCTGTATGTGCATGGTCCACACATGCATGCAATACTCCACGTCAACACATAATTGCAGCAGCAACTTGATCATGCACACATGTGCGGTACATGCATGCAACACATGTAGCCTTTATTTTTTTTCTCCACGTATGCATTGTCTTCTTTTGGTATCTTCGTCTTTCCTGCTGGATACGTACTCCTAGACAACATATAATCTTCTTGGGTTCCAAAGTCTCCTTACGCGTAAACCTGAGAACAATTAAAATACTAGCATTAGGTAGTAACCAGTTCTCATGTAAATAAAAACCAAATTCAATTAGGAGCGAGTTCACATGTTGATTAATCTTTTTAACTCGTGCTCGTGTAATCGGTCCAATCGGCGGGATGTCCTCATCAGGATTGATGGCGGTGGCTTGGTGCCCTTGCTGCTAGGGTTAGTTTGTCGTCTACGTGCTCGCGTCATCGTCGCAGTCTTGCTCTCGCACATTCACACACAAGTTAAGGCTATGGTTATGGTATTATATCATCTGCATGCCAATCATTTCCCTCAGTTGGTTCGTGGACAAGCTTATCTAACCTGTGGTGCAGTACAGTGTTAAAAAAAATATTATCCACATTAAACCGACAAATTAACAAAAAATGTCATCCCTCGCAGTGTCTACATGATACACTCGTACAATAGGTTGCATTCCAAATTGCTTATCTAGCCTGATTTCATACGCCCTATTTGGATTGGCGGTTAATTTGTCGGGTTAATGTGGATGACATTCTTTAATGTTGTACTGTACCACAGGCTAGATAAACTTCTCTATGAACCAACTAAGGAAAATGCTTGGTTTGCAGTTCATATAATACCGTAACATAGCCTTCGACTTGTGGGCGAATATGGGAGAGCGAAACTACGATGGCGACGCAAGCATAGGCGGCAACCTAATCGCGGCGACAAGTGCACGAGCCACCACCACCCATCAACTTACCGAGGCATAGAGGGCAGCGAGAGGTGACGATGACGATGGTTGACACTCAAGTTTGAAGCTGCAAACACAAGGTCAAAAAACAAGAAGAAAAAAATTTAAAGAAAAAGGTGCTCTTGGCTGTGTTGTAAATAGTATTTGTAAATAGTGTTAAATAGTATTTAAATAGTGTCATATGTCACTGTTCATAGCAATTCCGGGCGCTCACCATGCGGACCAGGGAGTTCTGCGCACCTGGGGCGCGGACAGGCAGTCTAGCGACCTAGCATGCGGACAAGATGCGTATGGCGCTTTGTGCGAGCGAGGTATGTGTCGCCTCGGTGAATCCATAAAGCCTTTTGGCTTTGGTTTTTAGAAGAGCTAGATCCACTATTATCACGCCAAACAACGCCAAATAAGCATGAAACTCTATAAGGTGAGTGATACTAAGTACCTTCGTGTCATCGTGCAACGCAGGTCCCATCAATCTTTTTGTTTGGTACATTGCTCCCAAAACCCCAAGATAACATATAGTCGGAGGACACATCAATTTGAGTTTGTTCGGCCTCCTTTGGTTGGCGACCATACGACATCATCGACAATGGCGCGAATACCCTTTCTCGATGCTCACTATTGATGCCAGTTAACCCGCAAGCATGCACGATGTGACCGGTTGAATTATTTCGAACTAATAAAGGAGTTTATCTGCGGCGAGATCATGTCATTTCTCTTATACACGTGGTTGGTCTCTCACATCCCTTTCAAATTCCTCGGTGAGGTGCACCAACACATGGATCCAACTGTGAGGATAAAATCTCGCCCGCCACCTTCCGTGACTCGTGAACATATTCATGCCCTCCACTTCTTACGCAACCACCTAAACCGTCGCCGTCCACTTCTTCTTCACATACACACACGAAATTCGTTGTTGTACCAATCCATCTGTCTCGCCCGCATTGGCTACTGCGCTGTGTCAACATTAAGCCGTGCCTTAGAGATCCCGACCCCTTCCGGCATTCAGTCTGCGGGTTGTAACGGCGGCATGCACGAAGATGAGAGGATCCGGCAATGTAAGAGGTGTTGGCGTGGGGAGGTAGTGCTGGCGATAGGAGGAGGTAGCGAGAAGGGGAGGCAACATGATGAGGGCATCCCCACGGTGCTTTCTTTTCCTCTACCTAATGCTCAAGATATACACATTGAATTGCCGACTGGACCAATTACAAGAGCACGTGCTAAGAACCTATAAGATCATGTGAACTTACTCCTTAATGAACATGTCATTAATTTTAATAAGAATTTTATACTACCTAAAAATAATGTTTTGATTGTGCTCGGGTTTGAAGATTCAACAAAAGAAGAATTTCAGTTGGAGCAAGTCAAGGAAAATCCGGATGTTGCTAAAATGTATGGGGATACAAGTGCGTGGATTAAATGCTTGACCGTGAAATAACGAAAGAAGACTTTTGCATAAAGAAATAAAATCAAGGATGATTCGGTTGTTGGCCAAACACAACAAGGAACACGATATGGCTGCGTGACTTGGAGATTGCTTGGCCACCATGCACATGACCGAATCACATGTTGATTGTAAACCATGCTCCGCGGCCGATTTGGAGATGGCCATAAGCGTGTTGGTCGAATACATTAGGCATGTGTATTTTTATTTTTAAAAATAGTTAGCCAAATTGAAACACATTCAATCAGCATAGCACTTTCCTTTTCCGGCCATGGCAATCAGCGAGAGCAATGAGTTTGGCGGTTAAAATAGCTAAGCGCATGTAAAGCTCAGGAGACCACTTTTATGCATATGAATTGAACACAAAGCTATTGCTTGTTCTTTCGTTCTGAATTCATACGAGGATTTCGAGAGAGGATTAGACGATCCGTTGTTAGTTACGTGACACAAGGTCAAGTTTGCTTTTATTTGAAATTGAGGTTTTGCAATCTCCGCTCGTGGTCTAGAGCGATCATCACGATATATATTGGTGAATATCCATAGAGTTGCAAGTTCGTGCCTTGGCGTGGTGTCTGGTGAGTGTTGTTCGTCGTCAAGCACTATTTATCCACGATTATACTCGAAAGATCAGGCCACCTCGTATCACAACATTGGGGACGGGAGAAGACTTTGGGAGAGAAGGGAGGAAAGGAGGAGGTGGTACCTTGGAGGAGCGTCGGAACCACGAGAGGCGGGGGCAGCAATGACGCACAAGGAAGAGGTAGAGGCGATGTGTCATTCCCTTGTCGCGCCACCATCTCGAGTTCACCGCAGCATGTCCTCTTCATCCTAATTGTCCTCTAAGCCTCCACCGCCCCCCTTCTGCTCCTCGTCAGCCGAGCAAGCATCGTCGTTGCTTCCTCACTTACCACTGCGACGTCGCCACTGCCTCCTCCCCCGGCCTTCCACCTCCTCGCCGCAATGTGCTTGGCGAGGGTTGCAAATGAAGGCTCATAGAAATAATGCACATAACTAATTCATTGGCGTACAGGGATATATATACAATGGTGACGCTAATGTGAATACATGCAGCAACTGCTAATGTGAATACATGTAGTAACTGCTAATTAATGTCCTGACTGAACCGAGGCGTCACATGCGAACGCATGGTAGGCTAACAGCAGAGGCCATGACCGTGAGAACTGAGTCGTGGCTTGGGTTTAGGGTGGAAGAATATGACCATCGACGTGTAGCCCTCTTCTTTGCCAGCCGGCAATGGCTGAAAATGTGCAGCATGTCGGGGAGGAAAGTTGTCATTAACTTCAACTTTGAAAGGTAAACAATTTATGAGCTCAAAATTTTAATTTCCTGGTAATAGTTGTATATGATGCAATAGGCGAAGTTAATTTATATGTGTGTGGAAAAAAATTAATATTTATTATGCTGTTTATGATCCCATCTACTGATATGTACCACTCTCTTTTTGTGTTCTATTACAACATACAGACAGCCTACTGGTTTGTTCTAACTCGGCAAAGACCCTTCCTCTGCTGCTCACTAGTCAGTAACTTAGTCAACCCCGCAATCATGCACGATGTGATCGGTTGAAACTTTCGGCTTTAACTTGAGAGCGCACAGTAGTCAGTCTCGTGAGCCATTGCAAACATGCAACAGCAGGACGCTGCCGAGGACGTCGTCATTGCCGGCGCCGGCCTGGCCGGCCTCGCGGTGGCTCTCGGACTCCACAGGTACGTCCGATTCCCAAAACCACATGTCCATAGAGCTTCGTATGTGTGTCCATGTATGTGATCGGTTGAATTCTTGCCGCTTCTTATGCTCTCGGATTGCTTTGTGGACGCAACCTTGTGACACGCCTAACGTTGAGGAACGGCAGGAAAGGCGTGAGGAGCGTGGTGCTCGAGTCGTCGCCGACGCTGCGGACGTCCGGGTTCGCGTTCATGACATGGACGAATGCCTTCCGCGCGCTTGATGCCCTTGGGATAGGCGACAAGATGAGGAGGCAACATCTGCAGATTCAGTGGTACGGCTCTAGTCACACAACCTTTAAATTTTCTTCCTCTTCTATGCACGTGTCCGGTTTTACTCCTTGATGATAGGTTGCGTGTCATGTCTTCGTCTACTGGGAAATTGAAGAAATGGATCTCACGGTGCAAGGGAAACGGTGAGATAGATATCTACCATCTCAATTATGGACTTTGCCTACGTACATGCCCCGAAGGCCTGAACAACTCGGTTCTTCGGTGATTTTCATTCTCGCACAAGTTGCAACGACCTGAGTTTGGTGAAATGCAGGGGACCCCACGAAGCCCGCTGCGTGAAGCGTAACGTGCTGCTTCAGGCCCTGGAGGAAGAGTTGCCGAGAGGCACCATCCGCTACTCCTCCAAGATCGTCTCAATCGAGGAAGACGGCCATGTAAAATCCTCCATCTTGCTGATGGGTCAACTCTTAGAGCAAAGGTAACACACATAATAACATCAGTGTAAGATACGCATGTGTTTGGAGTAATTTGCAGCAACGTACGTGTCCATTAAACAGCCCCGGTTACTGATCACGTTCTAGGTACTGATCGGGTGTGATGGGATCAACTCGGTGGTGGCGAGATGGCTGGGGCTCGCGAAGCCGTTCGACTCGGGGCGCACGGCCACGCGGGGCCTCGCCAAGTACCCGGACGACCACGCCTTCGAGCCCAGGTTCCTGCAGTTCGTCGGCAAAGGCTTCCGTGCTGGTTTGTTACCCAGCAGCGACACCGACGCGTACTGGTTCTTCACATGGTCTCCTTCCCGAGATGGTTAGTCGCACTCACACACACGAGCAATCAAGATTATTTACCTGAATCCGATCAATTCCAAACAAAAATACCAACTCTTGACCCTAATTAATCTCATGTCCAGATAGGGATGTCGACCATAGTGCAGCCACGATGAAACAGTTCGTGCTGACCAAGCTGAGGAGCGCCAAGGTCTCTCCCGAGGTGCTGGAAGCGGTCGAGCGAAGCGAGATGAACGACGTCCTCTCGGCGCCGCTGCGGTTCCGGCCGCCGCTGTCGCTCCTGTTCGCGAGCATCAGCAAGGGGAACGTGTGCGTCGCCGGCGACGCGCTCCACCCGACGACGCCGGACCTGGCGCAGGGCGCGTGCACGGCCCTGGAGGATGGCGTCATCCTGGCGAGGTGCCTTGGCGACGCGATGGTCAGCGACGGCGGCAGAGGCAGCGCCCGGGAGGAGATGGAGAGGATCGAGGCGGGTCTCCGCGAGTACGCCAGGATCCGACGGTGGAGGAGCGTCCAAATGATCGCGACGTCCTACGTGGTGGGGTTCGTGCAGCAGAGTGGTCACGCCGTCGTGAGCTTTCTGCGGGACAAGCTGTTGTCCGGGTGCTTGCCAGGACGCTGCTGATGATGCCGGACTACGATTGCGGCACGCTCTGAAGTTTGAAGCTGGGTTGAACATCCAACGTCGTTTCCAGGGTGTAACCGTGCTATTGGCTGTGCTCGATGCTGTTCCGTCGGTGGAACAGTTTCAGTACAATCAATTTGCAGTACTTTCTTGCATAAAATAAAAACAATAGCTTACATCTTGAAAATCATGACAACATGTTAACTTCTGCAAAAGATCACTTAAGCAACAACAAAAACAAGGATATGACTGGAACAGCAGTACAACACATTTCAATTTTAAGCGTTTTGCACATGTTTTTAGCACTAATTGCAAGTACGGAAGTACCAAACAAATGGTTCTCCAAGAAAAAAAAAATTATACCCAACAGATCATTGTAGCCTGACAGGGGCTTTAGGTAGCTGCAATCATTGATCAAAAGTAGTGCTGCTAAGCACTTGAACCTCTTGATTTACAATTTTATTCACAAGCCCTTAGCCGGCCTTGCGCCTTTCTAACCATTAACTTATAAACAGATTAAGGCAGAGAAATCACCTCGGTAGTTCTTTGCAGATTCCTTCGATCAACGTGTAGGAAAATGTCGATGATCATCTCTCGCCCTCTCAACCACCATCACATCTTGTTATAAACGAACGTATCATGGAGTTTCCTGGTTCATCAGGACCCAGCTGATCTTCTAGCTTGCTCTTGCCTTCTGCCCTCCTTCACTCAGTTCCAAGACACGCCGTGCAGTGCAACTAATGGAGGCCGTCCAGGACGTCGTCATCTCCGGCGCCGGGCTCACCGGTCTCGCGACGGCGCTGGGGTTATACAGGTAAGCATCTTTTGTTTCCTGTACAGTTAGAAATTCTGGTCGGTCTTTGCGCTGTTGTGCTCCAGGCCCCCAGCCGACATGCCGAGTGCAAAACGGACACATCGTTATGCGGTTGGGAGGGATTCTATCCCAGAGTGGTCGAGTAAACTGTAGCACAGGATTGTACTTCTGTTTCTGAGTAGCTAGCTGGTCTGTGTATTTACACGGGTAGATTTATTTCTAAGTTTATATAAATTTATAAAAATATATTTACGTATCTAGTAGTCTATTTAAACTTTTAAGATATCCTAAACATTAGAAATAACAATAAAAGTTTAAAGGAAACTACAACCAAAGTAACATAATTAGAGTATGTGCTTTTATGGAAGAAAATTAATGAGCATAATAAGTTGTTGGAATTTTTATAAACTAATTACTCTCCATCATGCATAGATCATGTAGCTGCATACCCATATTCTTACTCTATTAGTTATTTTTTTTTCAAATTGTATGCATACACATGTACCTATATTTAGTCTCAAGTAATATGTTAATTATATGTACGACAAATTATCTCATTAGTTTACATGGTATAATGTATTCGAATACCTTTCTCACGCATACACTGATACACCATGGACGATCTATCTTGAACTTATCTTCCATCACACACCGACTACCCCACCAAGCCACGTGGCTTCTATCTCTTTTCGCGGTCATAACTTTTTTTACTTCAACCTCCAACATTAAGATTAAATCTTGACCAATTCCTCTCAGCTACTAGTCCTTCTAATGTAATACTTTATCATATAGTTATCTTCTACTTCTCTCTAATTATTGCTTAATGCTAACCATTGCGACATCAATATACATACACATGCAATTGTCGCCAATCCCAGTTGAGAACACGTGTCACGCTCTCTTGATGACCCAAGCATATTCCCTACGACCATGCCATCTCTACTCCAAGCTTTTGCTCCTCTGCTTTTATGCGCTCGCGTTTCTATTCATCTGAATGCATGAATGTACATACACATACATAATGTTATACATGCTCGACATCATCTTCTCTCGTGTCAGTCACTCTTCTTCTTGATATTGGCCAACTCAATGTTGTGGCTTCCTCACTAACTGTGGCAACCTCCCATCTCCACTAATGCCAGGATGTCTGCTTTAGTCGTTGTTTAATGATACGGAGAATCTTTTCACCATCGCCAGCAAAAACGTGCCCCTCACCGGTGATTACAAGTTTCTAACTACGATGGTCACATATCGTCCATAGCTCGTCTTCAATACAAAGTTCCATATCCTCTCTGTCAGGGCTTTCTTATCACCGAGCTTCTTTGACCACTAACTTCTTCAACAACATCGACGCTCACCACTTGTCATCTCGGTCCTTGGCTCCTTCAATACTGGACTTTCTCTTCAATGGCTCAGTAGCGCCACGACATTGTCCTCAACTCCGTCGCCACCTCCTCGGCTCTTCGCTTTCCTGTGGCCCATGGATCAATGTCTTCTTGCGAGCAGATCAATGTCATTGCACTCTTTTGTGGTCTCTCCCCACACTATTTGTGCTATCCTCGTTATAATTTGTATTTTTAATCAAAATTTGGACATTTTTAATTTTATTCCATAGGAAGCAACTATAGAAACACGTGACATTGAGAGCGAACATGGTAGCTATTTTGTTTCACCTCCGACACCATTCGTGCCATCCTCGTTATAAAATTTATTTTTATTTAACATTTTAGTTATTTTGGTTGGGGTTCGTATACAAATCAAATTATTAAATTTATTTTGGAATAGACCGGGAAAACAAAAGAGGGGAGAAACCCCAAATCGGAATTGAATTTCAAATGCTAAGAACATTACATTTGAAACACAAACCAAAAAGGAGAAAGTTTTCGCAAATAGCTTGGTAAATTGAAATCTGACGAAGAACGAAAACCGAATTAGTAGCGCTAATTACCGTCAAAAGCAGGGCCTTCTGATGATATTGTACTATCGTTTAATGTTTTTATTTAGACCAAGCAGAAAATGCGCAAGTGTTTGCTCTTCATCTTTGTGCACATGTGCTCTAATCATAGCTTGTTCCATCTCATTGTAGTATTCCTCCACGAACGACCTCCACCTTTAAATTCTACAATTTATCAAAAGATCACGTTTATAAGTGGTAGGAACAAAGCGTGCTCTTAGCTCTTGCTTCATTTCAGCCCATGATGCAATTGGAGGTTCCCTATTGTCTTCTCTTTGGTTCAACACTTGCTCCCACCAAATCAATGCATACCCATCAAACTCAAGTGGCGCGTGTGTAGCTTCTTCTCTTACGAATAATTGTGCATCCGGAATATCTTTTCTACCTTGAGCTCCCATGTGAGATATGCATTTGGATCGGAAGTGCCTTCAAATTTGGGAATATTGAACTTGAGTTTCCCAAATTTTTTCTCCACATGCTGCTCATCATGACGACGGCCATGACGTTGATAGTTATCATTGCGGTGTAATCAAACGTCAGCGCCCAAAACATCTCCCCACGCGGGAAGGGTGGGCGAACCTCATTGGCAGCGACTCGACCCGTTTGAGCTTCTGTAGCGAATCGTGCAGCCCTCTTCTCATCGGTCTCATCAAGCTCAATGCCTTCGTCATGGACAACAGCTGGACCCCGCTCTTTGCGAAGCTCCTCTAGTATCTCTCTCATCAAGACGCTCATGTTGTCATTCAACCGAGTGTTGAAATCATTTGTGAGCTTATCAAGGTCACGTTGAAATCATTTGTGAGCTTATCAAGGTCAGCTTGTGTAACATATGCCTGTTCTCTTTCTTTCCCTGACATGGTTAGTGCAAATAAAGAAAAACTATATATGTGGATGTAGAAGTTTTTATTTATGAAAATCACTCAACCTCATCTTCTCTTACCGACCGAAGTTCTTATGCGTCCTTAATGAAATTGAAGAGTTGCACGCACTTTGGTAACGGTAGACAACACAAGGTGATAGATTAAGTAGCGAATTCAATTGCACAAGCACTGTTAGACAATGGTTTATTTGTGGAGCTCGGAGGGAAAAGTATTTACCTATGCAATATGAAATTTCTAGATATTGTAAAGTTAGGTAACAATCCAAACTAGAATTCAATGCCTAGTTGCTGATCTTATGATATAAGCAAAGAACGAAGCAACTCACATGCAAAGATGATGGAACTTAGTGCAATCAAAGGAATGAGCTAATAATATAAGGATGAACAACTAGCTCTTATTGTACAAGTTATAGAGAGACGCTGGCCAATTGCTCAAAGATATAAAATAGGACACATGATTGCTCAAAATAATGAAATAGCACAATCTGAAAATAGATACCAGCTAGGTGTGCTCTCAAAACAATGTCGGCCAAACACTTTTTTTTTTGTCACTTCTCTTTTTTTTCTGTTTTTTTTTTGGTACTCGGCCAACAACAAGGTTCACAAAAAGCAGCACAAGCCCTTTAGGTACAACAAAAACTCACAAGCTAGATTGTGCAATGAATTAAAAATAAGCAACCATAAAGCAATATCAGAAGGGTTCTTTTTTTCAAACTCAGAAGGGTCTTAGGCAAGGTGACCCTATGTCCCCCATTCTTTTTAACCTTGTAGCGGACATGCTGGCCATATTCATTTCAAGAGCTAAAGAAGTAGGTCTTTTAACAGGAGTAGTTCCTCACTTAATTGATGATGGGTTATCCATTTTACAATATGCTGATGATACGATCCTCTTTTTGAATAATGATTTAGAGCAAGCAAAAAATCTCAAACTTATCCTTTGTGTCTTTGAGCAATTATCTGGTTTAAAGATTAATTTTCATAAGAGTGATATTTTTTGTTTTGGTTCAGCCAAAGATGTTGAATCTCAGTATACACAACTTTTTGGATGTGAAGTGGGGACTTTTCCTTTCAGGTACTTAGGAATCCCAATTCATTTTAAAAAATTAAGGAATAGTGATTGGAAAGGGGTTGAGGATAGAGTTGAGAGAAAGCTTAGTACTTGGAAAGGAAAAAATATGTCTGTGGGTGGACGGCTAGTGCTTATTAATTCGGTACTCAGCAGTCTGTCAATGTATATGTTTTCTTTTTTTAAGGTTCCTAGAGAGGTTATCAGAAGGCTAGACTTTTATCGCTCTAGATTTTCTTGTGAGAGTGTTGTCACAAGCGTAAATATAGGCTTGCAAAATGGAGTCTAGTTTGTTCGCCTAAAGAGCATGGCGGTCTAGGAGTTCAGAACTTGGACACAAAAAATAAAAGCTTGCTCAGAAAATGGTTGTTTAAGTTACTTAATGAAGAAGGAGTTTGGCAATCTTTGTTGACTAAGAAATATATGGGGGACAAGAGTCTATCGCAGGTGGTTAATAAACACGAGACTTCCCATTTTAGTCGAGGCCTTATGCAAATTAAAGATCAATTTCTTCGTTTTGGTTCATTCCAGATTAAAAATGGAATGTAGACTAGGTTTTGGGAAGATATCTGGTTAGGTGATTCTCCGCTGAAAGGACAATATCTAATTCTTTATAATGTAGTAAGGAGAAAGGACGATCTGATGGCAAATATTCGAGCTCAACTCCTTTAAATATTTCCTTCATGAGATCTATTATTGGGTCTAAGTTACATGCTTGGAGCGAGTTAATTTTAAAATTTCTAATCTACATTTAAGTTCTCAAAAGGATGTGTTTAGGTGGAATTTGACTAAGTCTGGACTTTTAGTTCGATCTTTATATGGGGTACTTAGTGGCAATTATCAAGCCCCAATTACGAACTTCTTTTGGAGAATTAAAATTCCTTTAAAAGTAAAGATATTCCTATGGTATCTCAAGAGAGGGTAATTTAAATAAAGATAATCTACTTAAAAGAAATTGGAGAGGAAGCAAACAATGTTGTTTGCATTAAGAGAAACAATTCAACATCTTTTATTATTGCCCTTTTGCTCGTCTTGCATGGTGGGTTGTTCAATGTGTGTTTAATCTTTCTCCTCCTGTGAGTATAGCACACATGTTTGGAGCTTGGTTAGCGGTATTCCAAAATTTAAAGTCACAACTCCTAGTGGGAGCTAGTGCCTTATGTTGGTCTATTTGGTTATGTCGAATGATATGGTTTTGACAAAAAGTGTGGCGCTAATCCCTTACAGGCTATCTTTTGAGTGGGCATTGGTTGAGTGTTTGGGCAAACTTGCAAAAATCGCTCGGAAGGAGTCCATGTTGGTGGGAGTCTAAGGTTGGAGTTGGCGGCAAAGCAAATCCTCAATATGCATGGGTGGCGGCTTAGCCACGAGTTTGCAACGATTGAACTTAATCTCCATTAGTATTTTGATTGTAAGGCTCCAAGCCGCTTGTAACACATTTGGTTATTCTGATACTCTTGTTCTTGTAATAAATTGGGTTGTGTGCATCCTTGATGCAGAGGCCGGAAGAGATTCTCTCTTCCATTATCTAAAAAAAATAAAGCAATATCAATAAGCTAGTCTCAAACAAGAGCAAAGTATGCGTGCAAAGTTTTTAAATCTTGTGAGCGCACAAAGCAACAACGGCGTATTTTTTTCGGCAAGCTATCTCGCGATGCAATGCTGTAGCATTGGAATAGTATCTTGTGACACTGTAGCAATAACAAGCAAAGTACATAGTGTAGTGTACTGTACATGTACTGGCGTACTGTAGATCCGTGAGAAGATACTGCACACGTTTTTTTTTTGTGTGGCACTGTATCAGTTCGCGTCACTGTAGCGCCCGCGCGAACTCTTTTTCGAGCGCGACTAAGGACAGCGAGCGTACGCGCGCTGCTGCGGTTGACTTTTTTGAACGGCTAGCGATTGGAAACACGAAATTAAAGCTAAGCAAAGAAAATAAAGATCATCGATTAAACACAATTTTAATGAATCAAAATCTATCAAAACTCACAAAAATTATGATTGAAACTACATGCTAAAGGATTTTTTTGTTTTTGGCTTTTTGTGTATAGGATAGAAAATAAATCTAACTACGGGTAAATCGATCCTACTATGGCAACCGATGCTTTGATACCAAGATGATACGAGGATGCCCGATCTTCACGACGTAGGATCGATGATAACTTTGGATCCGTGCAACTTGCGAACCGATGATGCCAACCATTGTCAAAGCAGTAACCTATGATAAAAGAATTCGCCCAACCACATGCTCGTAATCTGTCTACCCGATCACACTAAGTAGATGTGTCATTGCTCTGTAAAACACAAGGAATCACAAGAGCGACGGATGGCACTGTGATTGGAACTATCTATTCTAATAGAGAAACTATTGCTCAAACCTTAGAATCAAAAATATATTAAAAATCTGAAAATATATCGTCCCCTTACACGACGCCTCCTATTCTTTAATAGCCGCCACAAATGCGCACAAAGGAAATAACGAATTCCTAATTGATTCAGTTCGGTTCCTAATTACATGGCCAAAGTCATTGCTTATTCGCCCAAAAATGCTGCATGCGTCAAAAGATGGCAATAAAATCCACGAGAACATTTAATGCTACTCTATTTCCTTTTGCTATGCATGCACATGTATCTTGCACCTCCTGTATGTGCATGGTCCACACATGCATGCAATACTCCACGTCAACACATAATTGCAGCGACAACTTGATCATGCACACATGTGCGGTACATGCATGCAACACATGTAGCCTTTATTTTTTTCTCCACGTATGCATTGTCTTCTTTTGGTATCTTCGTCTTTCTGCTGGATCGTACTCTAGACAACATATAATCTTCTTGGGTTCCAAAGTCTCCTCACGCGTAAACACGAGAACAATTAAAATACTAGCATTAGGTAGTAACCGGTTCTCATGTAAATAAAACCAAATTCAATTAGGAGCGAGTTCACTGTTGATTAATCTTTTTAACTCGTGCTCGTGTAATCGGTCCAATCGTGGGATGTCCTCATCGAGATTGATGGCGGTGGCTTGGTGCCCTTCTTTGCTAGGGTTAGTTTGTCGTCTACGTGCTCGCGTCATCGTGTGATCTTGCTCTCGCACATTCACACACAAGTTAAGGCTATGGTTATGGTATTATATCATCGCATGCCAATCATTTCCCTCGATTGGTTCGTGGACAAGCTTATCTAACCTGTGGTGCAGTACAGTGTTAAAAAAAATATTATCCACATTAAACCGACAAATTAACAAAAAATGTCATCCCTCGCAGTGTCTACATGATACACTCGTACAATAGGTTGCATTCCAAATTGCTTATCTAGCCTTGATTTCATCGCCCTATTTGGATTGGCGGTTAATTTGTCGGGTTAATGTGGATGACATTCTTTAATGTTGTACTGTACCACAGGCTAGATAAACTTCTCTATGAACCAACTAAGGAAAATGCTTGGTTTGCAGTTCATATAATACCGTAACATAGCCTTCGACTTGTGGGCGAATATGGGAGAGCGAAACTACGATGGCGACGCAAGCATGGCGGCAACCTAATCGCAGCGACAAGTGCGAGCCACCACCACCCATCAACTCACCGAGGCATAGAGGGCAGCGAGAGGTGACGATGACGATGGTTGACACTCAAGTTTGAAGCTGCAAACACAAGGTCAAAAAACAAGAAGAAAAAAATTTAAAGAAAAAGGTGCTCTTGGCTGTGTTGTAAATAGTATTTGTAAATAGTGTTAAATAGTACTTAAATAGTGTCATATGTCACTTTGTTCATAGCAATTCAGGCGCTCACCATGCGGACGGGGAGTTCTGCGCTTTGGGCGCGGACGGCGAGTCTAGCGACCTAGCATGCGGACAAGATGCGTATGGCTTTGTGCGAGCGAGGGTATGTGTCGCCTCCGGCGAATCCATAAAGCCTTTTGGCTTTGGTTTTTAGAAAGCTAGATTCACTATTATCACGCCAAACAACGCCAAATAAGCATGAAACTCTATAAGGTGAGTGATACTAAGTACCTTCGTGTCATCGTGCAACGCAGGGTCCCATCAATCTTTTTTGTTTGGTACATTGCTCCCAAAACCCCAAGATAACATATAGTCAGAGGACACATCCAATTTGAGTTTGTTCCGGCCTCCACTGGTTGGCAGCCGCACAGCATCATCAGCAATGACGCCGAATACCCTTTCTCTGATGCTCACTATTCAGTACTTAGTTAACCCGCAAGCATGCGATGTGACCGGTTGAATTATTTCGAACTAATAAAGGAGTTTATCTGCGGCGAGATCATGTCATTTCTCTTATACACGTGGTTGGTCTCTCACATCCCTTTCAAATTCCTCGTGAGTGCACCAACACATGGATCCAACTTTGCGAGGATAAAATCTCGCCCGCCACCTTCCGTGACTCGTGAACATATTCATGCCCTCCACTTCTTACGCAACCACCTAAACCGTCGCCGTCCACTTCTTCTTCACATACACACACGAAATTCGTTGTTGTACCAATCCATCTGTCTCGCCCGCGATGGCTACTGCGCTTTGTCAACATTAAGCCGTGCCTTAGAGATCCCGACCCCTTCCGGCATTCAGTCTGCGGGTTGTAACGGCGGCATGCACGAAGATGAGAGGATCCGGCAGCGTAAGAGGTGTTGGCGTGGGGAGGTAGTGCTGGCGATAGGAGGAGGTAGCGAGAAGGGGAGGCAACATGATGAGGGCATCCCCACGGTGCTTTCTTTTCCTCTACTGCTTTCTTTTCCTCTACCTAATGCTCAAGATATACACATTGAATTGCCGACTGGACCAATTACAAGAGCACGTGCTAAGAACCTATAAGATCATGTGAACTTACTCCTTAATGAACATGTCATTAATTTTAATGAGAATTTTATATACTACCTAAAAATAATGTTTTGATTGTGCTCGGGTTTGAAGATTCAACAAAAGAAGAATTTCAGTTGGAGCAAGTCAAGGAAAATCCGGATGTTGCTAAAATGTATGGGGATACAAGTGCGTGGATTAAATGCTGACCGTGAGGAAATAACAGAAAGAAGACTTTTGCATAAAAGAAATAAAATCAAGGATGATTCGGTTGTTGGCCAAACACAACAAGGAACACGATATGGCTGCGTGACTTGGAGATTGCTTGGCCACCATGCACATGACCGAATCACATGTTCGGTTGTAAACCATGCTCACGCGACTGATTTGGAGATGGCCATAAGCGTGTTGGTCGAATACATTAGGCATGTGTATTTTTATTTTTAAAAATAGTTAGCCAAATTGGAAACACATTCAATCAGCATAGCACTTTCCTTTTCCGCCATGGCAATCAGTGAGAGCAATGAGTTTGGCGGTTAAAATAGCTAAGCGCATGTAAAGCTCAGGAGACCACTTTTATGCATATGAATTGAACACAAAGCTATTGCTTGTTCTTTCGTTTCGAATTCATACGAGGATTTCGAGAGAGGATTAGACGATTCGTTGTTCGTTACGTGACACAAGGTCAAGTTTGCTTTTATTTGAAATTGAGGTTTGCAATCTCCGCTCGTGGTCTAGAGGCGATCATCCGATATATGTTGGTGAATATCCATAGAGTTGCAAGTTCGTGCCTTGGCGCGTGGTGTCTGGTGAGTGTTGTTCGTCGTCAAGCACTATTTATCCACGGTTATACTCGAAAGATCAGGCCACCTCGTATCACAACATTGGGGACGGGAGAAGACAGGGAGAGAAGGGAGGAAAGGAGAGAGCGTCGGAACCACGAGGCGGGGCAGCAATGACACACAAGGAAGAGGTAGAGGCGAATGTGTCCTTCCTTGTCGCGCCACCATCTCGAGTTCACGCAACATGTCCTCTTCATCCTAATTGTCCTCTAAGCCTCCACCCCCCTACGCTCCTCGTCGGCCGAGCAAGCATCGTCGTTGCTTCCTCGCTTACCACTGCGACGTCGTCACTGCCTCCTCCCCCGGCCTTCCACCTCCTCGCCGCAATGTGCTTGGCGAGGGTTGCAAATGAAGGCTCATAGAAATAATGCACATAACTAATTCATTGGCGTACAGGGATATATATACAATGGTGACGCTAATGTGAATACATGCAGCAACTGCTAATGTGAATACATGTAGTAGCTGCTAATTAATGTCCTGACTGAACCGAGGCGTCACATACGAGCGCATGGTAGGCTAACGAGAGGCCATGACCGTGAGCGAGTCGTAGCTTGGGTTTAGGGTGGAAGAATATGACCATCGATGTGTAGCCCTCTTCTTTGCCAGCCGGCAATGGCTGAAAATGTGCAACATGTCGGGGAGGAAAGTTGTCATTAACTTCAACTTTGAAAGGTAAACAATTTATGAGCTCAAAATTTTAATTTCGGGTAATAGTAGTATATGATGCAATGGCGAAGTTAATTTATATGTGTGTGGAAAAAATTAATATTTATTATGCTGTTTATGATCCTATCTACTGATATGTATCACTATCTTTTTGTGTTCTATTGCAACATATAGACACCCTACTGGTTTGTTCTAACTCGGCAAAGACCCTTCCTCTGCTGCTCACTAGTCAGTAACTTAGTCAACCCCGCAATCATGCACGATGTGATCGGTTGAAACTTTCGGCTTTAACGAGAGCGCACAGTAGTCAGTCTCGTGAGCCATTGCAAACATGCAACAGCAGGACGCTGCCGAGGACGTCGTCATTGCCGGCGCCGGCCTGGCCGGCCTCGCGGTGGCTCTCGGACTCCACAGGTACGTCCGATTCCCAAAACCACATGTCCATAGAGCTTCGTATGTGTGTCCATGTATGTGATCGGTTGAATTCTTGCCGCTTCTTATGCTCTCGGATTGCTTTGTGGACGCAACCTTGTGACACGCCTAACGTTGAGGAACGGCAGGAAAGGCGTGAGGAGCGTGGTGCTCGAGTCGTCGCCGACGCTGCGGACGTCCGGGTTCGCGTTCATGACATGGACGAATGCCTTCCGCGCGCTTGATGCCCTTGGGATAGGCGACAAGATGAGGAGGCAACATCTGCAGATTCAGTGGTACGGTTCTAGTCACACAACCTTCAAATTTTCTTCCTCTTCTATGTACGTGTCCGGTTTTTACTCCTTGATGATAGGTTGCGTGTCGTGTCTTCGTCTACTGGGAAATTGAAGAAATGGATCTCACGGTGCAAGGAAACGGTGAGATAGATATCTACCATCTCAATTATGGACTTTGCCTACGTACATGCCCCGAAGGCCTGAACAACTCGGTTCTTCGGTGATTTTCATTCTCGCACAAGTTGCAACGACCTGAGTTTGGTGAAATGCAGGGGACCCCACGAAGCCCGCTGCGTGAAGCGTAACGTGCTGCTTCAGGCCCTGGAGGAAGAGTTGCCGAGAGGCACCATCCGCTACTCCTCCAAGATCGTCTCAATCGAGGAAGACGGCCATGTAAAATCCTCCATCTTGCTGATGGGTCAACTCTTAGAGCAAAGGTAACACACATAATAACATCAGTGTAAGATACGCATGTGTTTGGAGTAATTTGCAGCAACGTACGTGTCCATTAAACAGCCCCGGTTACTGATCACGTTCTAGGTACTGATCGGGTGTGATGGGATCAACTCAGTGGTGGCGAGATGGCTGGGGCTCGCGAAGCCGTTCGACTCGGGGCGCACGGCCACGCGGGCCTCGCCAAGTACCCGGACGACCACGGCTTCGAGCCCAGGTTCCTGCAGTTCGTCGGCAAGGGCTTCCGTGCTGGTTTGTTACCCAGCAGCGACACCGACGCGTACTGGTTCTTCACATGGTCTCCTTCCGAGATGGTTAGTCGCACTCACACACACGAGCAATCAAGATTATTTACCTGAATCCGATCAATTCCAAACAAAAATACCAACTCTTGATCCTAATTAATCTCATGTCCAGATAAGGATGTCGACCATAGTGCAGCCACGATGAAACAGTTCGTGCTGACCAAGCTGAGGAGCGCCAAGGTCTCTCCCGAGGTGCTGGAAGCGGTCGAGCGAAGCGAGATGAACGACGTCCTCTCGGCGCCGCTGCGGTTCCGGCCGCCGCTGTCGCTCCTGTTCGCGAGCATCAGCAAGGGGAACGTGTGCGTCGCCGGCGACGCGCTCCACCCGACGACGCCGGACCTGGCGCAGGGCGCGTGCACGGCCCTGGAGGATGGCGTCATCCTGGCGAGGTGCCTTGGCGACGCGATGGTCAGCGACGGCGGCAGAGGCAGCGCCCGGGAGGAGATGGAGAGGATCGAGGCGGGTCTCCGCGAGTACGCCAGGATCCGACGGTGGAGGAGCATCAAATGATCGCGACGTCCTACGTGGTGGGGTTCGTGCAGCAGAGTGGTCACGCCGTCGTGAGCTTTCTGCGGGACAAGCTGTTGTCCGGGGTGCTTGCCAGGACGCTGCTGATGATGCCGGACTACGATTGCGGCACGCTCTGAAGTTTGAAGCTGGGTTGAACATCCAACGTCGTTTCCAGGGTGTAACCGTGCTATTGGCTGTGCTCGATGCTGTTCCGTCGGTGGAACAGTTTCAGTACAATCAATTTGCAGTACCTTTCTTGCATAAAATAAAAACAATAGCTTACATCTTGAAAATCATGACAACATGTTAACTTCTGCAAAAAGATCACTTAAGCAACAACAAAAAACAAGGATATGACTGGAACAGCAGTACAACACATTTCAATTTTAAGCGTTTTGCACATGTTTTTAGCACTAATTGCAAGTACGGAAGTACCAAACAAATGGTTCTGCAAGAAAAAAATTATACCCAACAGATCATTGTAGCCTGACAGGGGCTTTAGGTAGCTGCAATCATTGATCAAAAGTAGTGCTGCTAAGCACTTGAACCTCTTGATTTACAATTTTATTCACAAGCCCTTAGCCGGCCTTGCGCCTTTCTAACTGTCGAGACGTAGTCCTGGATAGCCTAGTTTCTCTCCTTGACTTTCTCTTGTAACTAAATGGGCAACGTTCCCACGTCTCCTAGAGTTTAGGATCGACTGTTAGTGACTAGTGGACAGAGAGCTTTGGCTCGTGTATATGTACCTTCGCCTGACAGTAATGGAGTAAGAGCGTTTCTCTCCAACTCTTCACTCTTACATGGTATCAGATTTCTCTTGATCCTTCCTCTTCCGCTGCCCTTCACCATGGCCAGTCCTACTGGCTCCGTCTCTTCTGTTGGAACCAACCCCTTCGCCAAGGCCGCTGAGCCCGCTCCGCCTCCTGCCTCCACGCTTGTTTTGCTGAACATTCAGAGCCACGTCCCAATCGTCCTCTCTATGGATGAGGGCAATTTCCGTCGGTGGAGATCATTCTTCGAACTCACGTTCAAGAAGTTTGGTCTTGTCAACCACATTGACGGCACTGTCGCCGCCGCCGCCGCTATGATCGACGAACCGGAGTGGCTACAAGTTGATGCGTGCATCGTCTCGTGGCTCTATTCCACGGTGTCCAAGGACATCTGGAACGATGTCTTCAAGCCGCGCAACTCGGCGTAACTAAATGGGCAACGTTCTCACATCTCCTAGAGTTTAGGATCGACTGTTAGTGACTAGTGGACAGAGAGCTTTGGCTCATGTATATGTACCTTCGCCTGACAGTAATGGAGTAAGAGCGTTTCTCTCCAACTCTTCACTCTTACACTAACCATGAACTTATAAACAGAGTAGGGCATTTTATTCACAAGCCCTTAGCCGCCCTTGCGCCTTTCTAACCATTAACTTATAAACAGATTAAGGCAGAGGAAACCACCTCGGTAGTTCTTTGCAGATTCCTTCGATCAATGTGTAGGGAAAATGTCAATGATCATCTCGCCCTCTCAACCACCATCACATCTTGTTATAAACGAACGTATCATAGAGTTTCCTGGTTCATCAGGACCCTGTGACTCCTCTGAATACTGGCGGAGCCAGTGGCCCTCCAGGCCGGGCAAGTGCCAGGGCTTTGCCTGGCCGGACATGGGAGATGAACGAACGGTCGTGAACTGTGGCGTGGCCGTAGCCGTGAGCTTGCCCAGGCTTCGGAAAAGCTCTGGCTCCGCCACTGGCTCTGATCTTCTAGCTTGCTCTTGCCTTCTGCCCTCCTTCACTCAGTTCCAAGACACGCCGTGCAGTGCAACTAATGGAGGCCGTCCAGGACGTCGTCATCTCCGGCGCCGGGCTCACCGGTCTCGCGACGGCGCTGGGGTTATACAGGTAAGCATCTTTTGTTTCCTGTACAGTTAGAAATTCTGGTCGGTCTTTGCGCTGTTGTGCTCCAGGCCCCCAGCCGGCATGCCGAGTTATGTTAACGGGTGGGCTGGTGGTGCCATGCGTGTGGTACAGGAAAGGGCTGAGGAGCGTGATTCGGAAAGTTGCGGTGCTTGAATCTGCTTGTGCTGTGATTGCTCAAATGCTAAATGAGCTCCAGGCATCACCATGTCGTCTTGGAGACTTGAAGCTTGCAAAGGCCCCTCCCTCATTTCTTGGTGAAGGAAGCGAAGAGACAGCAGAATAGTGCAGCACACGAGCTCGCGCAACTAGCAAAACGGACACATCATTATGCGGTTGGGAGGATTCTATCCCAGAGTGGTCGAGTAAACTGTAGCTCAGGGTTGTACTACATTTCGAGTAACTAGCTGGTGCTGTGTATTTACACGGCTAGATTTATTTCTAAGTTTGTATAAATTCTTGAAAATATATTTACGTATCTTGTAGGCTATTTAAACTTTGAAGATATCATAAACATTAGAAATAACAATAAAAGTTTAAAGGAAATTACAACCAAAGTAACATAATTAGAGTATGTGCTTTTATGGAAGAAAATTAATGAGCATAATAAGTTGTTGGGATTTTTATAAACTAATTACTCTCCATCATGCATAGATCATGTAGCTGCATACCCATATTCTTACTCTATTAGTTTTTTTTCTTCAAATTGTATGCATACACATGTACCTCTATTTAGTCTCAAGTAATATGTTAATTATATGTGCGGCAAATTATCTTATTAGTTTACATGGTATAATGTATTCGAATACCTTTCTCACGCATACACTGATACACCATGGACGATCTATCTTGAACTTATCTTCCATCACACACCGACTACCCCACCAAGCCATGTGGCTTCTGTCTCTTCTCGCAGTCATAACTTTTTTACTTCAACCTCCAATATTAAGATTAAATCTTGACTGATTCCTCTCAGCTAATAGTCCTTCTAATGTAATACTTTATCATATAGTTATCTTCTACTTCTCCTCAATTATTGCTTAATGCTAACCATTGCGACATCAATATACATACACATGCAACTGTTGCCAATCCCAGTTGAGAACACGTGTCACGCTCTCTTTGATGACTCGAGCATATTCCCTACGGCTATGCCATCTCTACTCCAAACTTTTTGCTCCTCTGCTTTTGTACGCTCGCGTTTCTATTCTTACGAATGCATGAATGTACATACACATACATAATGTTATACATGCTCGACGTCATCTTCTCTCGTATCGGTCACTCTTCTTCTTCGATATTGGCCAACTCAATGTTGTGGTTTCCTCACTAACTGTGGCAACCTCCCATCTTCACTAATGTCAGGATGTCTGCTTTAGTTATTGTTTAATGATACGGAGAATCTTTTCACCATCGCCAGCAAAAACGTGCCCCTCACCAGTGATTACAAGTTCCTAACTACCCGATGGCCACATATCGTCCATAGCTCGTCTTCAATACAAAGTTCCATCTCCTCTCTGTTAGGGCTTTCTTATCATCGAGCTTGTTTGACCACTAACTTCTTCAACAACATCGACGCTCACCACTTGTCATCTCGGTCATTGGCTCCTTCAATACTGGATTTTCTCTTCAATGGCTCTGGTAAGCAGCACGACATTGTCCTCAATTCCGTCGCCACCTCCTCGGCTCTTCGCTTTCCCTGTGGCCCATGGATCAATGTCTTCTTGCAGAACAGATCAATGCCATTGCACTCTTTTGTGTTCTCCCCCGATACTATTTGTGCTATCCTCGTTATAATTTGTATTTTTAATCAAAACTTCAGATATTTTTTATTTTTATTCCATAGGAAGCAACTATAGAAACACGTGACATTGAGAGCGAACGTGGTAGCTATTTTGTTTCACCTCCGACACCATTCGTGCTATCCTCGTTATAAAATTTTGTTTTTATTTTTAATTTTAGTTATTTTGGTTGGGGTTCATATACAAATCAAATTATTAAATTTATTTTTAATTTTAGTTATTTCGGATTTGATTTTGGAATTCGTATGGAAATCAAATTATCAAGTTTCTTTAATTTTTATTCTAAATTTCACTTTTCCTCGAATTAGTATATGCATCCAATTGCTAATTTTTCTTTAATTTTTATTACGAATTCTGATTATTTAGGGATTTTATTTAGAAATTCATATTGAAATCAAATTGCTAATTTTATTTTATTTTAATTCTAAAATTTAGTTAATTTTGGTTGGTTTTGTATACAAATATAATTGCTAATTATTATTTATTTTTATTTTGAATTATAATTATTGGAATCTATATTGAAATCAAATTGCTAATTTTATTTTATTTTTATTTCAAATTTCAATTGTTTTATTGGATTTCTGTATACAAATATAATTTCCAATTTTTGTTTGTTTTTTATTTCAAAGTATAATTATTTAGGGATTTTACTAAGAAATTCATATGAAAATCAAATTGCTCTTTTTATTTTATTTTTGTTAGAGTTTGATTTTATTGTACTTGATATGGTCTTATTTACTTTGGAATTCATATGGAAATCAAAATGCTAATTTTATTTTATCTTTTATTCAATTTGGTTTTATTGTACTTAACATGAATTAAATGCAGTGTAGATCTTTGTTTTTCCACCAATTAACGTGGGAGTTTCTAGTATTTGAGTGCGACGTGATGGTTTCTTTGACTCTTGTTGATGTTTTAATATCGAACTTATGAAATCAGTGCTAGGGGCTCCTTGATCGAGACTATATAATATGAGACATGAGGATTTAGACAGGTTCGGGCCTTTTGCTCAGAGAATAATAGCCCTACTATTGTACTCTTGTATTGATCGTGTTTACAATAGAAAAGAAGTCACTAAAGGCTAGAACTAATGACTCATGTCTTGTTCTGTTGATTGTGTCGCTTGTCCTCTTTCTGTACACCGTCGTTATACCTTATATAACGTCTGAGGGGTGGCAGTTGTCTATGCCAGGAGGTGCCTCAATGGTTGATGAATTGCCCACGTTGATGGCAGTTATTGTTAGAGAGACAACCCTTACCACGTTCGTCTTGCAGTTATGCCAAAGACAGAGAGTTATGTGCAGTTATGTTAGAGGATAACGACACATGTTTATCTACTGTGTATAACTAAACACAGTGTATAAGGTCCTTAGTTGATTGGGTTCACATGTGTGTGGTCTTTATCGATTATAAGGTGGTCGTGATTAACCTAGTCGTAGTAAAACTTATGACTATAAGGTGATTGTAATAGAACTTATGATCAGTAGGTCATTGCAGAAGATCTTATGACCATACAGTGGTCGTAGAATGACTTACAACCATAGAGGGTAGTCGTAGAATCGATTACGACCACTAGGTAGTTATAATCTTCCTCATTATTAACGATGAGGGGTACCACTGAAGGTTGTTTAAAGATATTTTTATATATAACGAATATTACAGATAAATAGTTTAATTAATTAAGGATTATTAATAAGGTAATAGAGGTGACCTTGAGAGTGAATGTTCTTGGTTTTTTGTGTCTCCTCCAACATCATTCGTACCATCTTCATTATAGCTTTTATTTCAATTGGAGTTCCTATGAAAATCAAAATGCTAAATTTATTTAATTTATTCTAAATTTTAGTAATTTTAGGATTTTATTTTGGAATTCGTATGGAAATCAAAATGCAAATTTTGTTTAATTTTTATCGCAAATTTCAGTTTTTTCCTTAGAATTTGTATCCGAATCCAATTGTTGTTTTATTTCTTTAATTTTTATTCCAAATTACAGCTATTTAGGGATTTTACTTTGGAATTTGTATTGAAATCAAATTCCTAATTTTATTTGATTTTTATTTTGAATTTTGATTATTTTTAGTTGGATTTCGTATACAAATATAATTTCCAATTATTATTTACTTTTTATTCTGAATTATAATTATTGGAAATCGTATTGAAATAAAATTGCTAATTGTATTTTATTTTTATTGCATATTTTAGTTTTTATTTGATTTTGTACACAAGTCTAATTTCTAATTTTTGTTAATTTTTTGTTTCAAATTATAATTATTTAGGGATTTTACTTAGAAATTCGTATGGAAATAAAATTGCTACTTTTAGTTTATATTATGAATTTTATTTTTATTGTACTTGATATAGAATCTTTTACTTAGGCATTTGTATGGATATCAAATTTCTGATTTTATTTTATTTTTATTTCAAAATTTCAGTTTTTATTGTAGTTGACATGGACAATTTCTTTTAATCTAGACCATTAGAATATGGACCCACCATGATTGACAGTGTAGTTCTTTCTCTTTTTGTACTGATTAACGTAGGACTTTTTAGACCTTTAGAGTGGTGGCTTATTTTAACTCTATATTAATAAGATAATAGCGCAATCTTGAGAGCGACGTGATGACTTCTTTAATGTCTCATCTAAGACCAATCGTATCATCCTCGTTGTAACTTTTATTCTTATTCAATATTTCAGTTATTTTTATGGGAGTTCCTATACAAATCAAAATGTCAAATTTATTTTAAATTTTAGTTATTTCAATAGTGGACCTCACGAAATACGGTGTGTGAAGCGTAACTTGTTCTTAGAGACGCTTGAGAACATCTCGATAGGGCACCATCAGGTACTCATCCAGGATCATCTCGATTGGGAAGAAGGCTACATCAAGCTCTTGCAATTGGCAGATGGCTCTATCATAAAAAGCAAAGGTGTGATAATGGTGCACTGCAGCTTAATTGCGCTTCTCTTCTTCACTACAGTACTAAAGCTCACACCATCTCGCTTCGTTGTGTGCACTGTAAAGGTTCTCGTAGGGTGTGATGGAGTGAACTTCGTGGTGGTGAAATGGCTGGGCCTGCCAAAGCAATCCTCTCAGGGCGCTCGGCCACTAGGGGCCTCATCGAGTACCCGGTCGACCACGGTTTCGGCCCTGAGATCCTACAGTTCATCGTCCAAGGCTTCCACTCTGGCATGCTGCCCTGCTCCGACAGGTCCGTGTACTGGAACTACACCTGGTACCCCTCCCTAGATGGTATGCATCGCTATTCATTCCCAAATTAACATCAAGCCATGCCGTTTTGCAATGACATGCTCATTGATTAATCTTGTGACGTGTAGACAAGGATGCAGAGGAGAGCATGGGCAAGATGCGGCAATATGTGCTCACCAAGCTCAGTGTCGCCAAGATCCCAGCTGAGGCGCTGGATGTGATCGAGCAGAGCGAGATGAGTGACGAGGTCTCCTCATCGCTGAGGTTCCTGTCCCCGCTCGCGCTCATCCAAGGCAGCATCAGCAAGGGCAACGTCTGCGTAGCCGGCCACGTTCCACCCGATGACCCCGGAGCTCGGCCAGGGCGGCTGTGCAGCGCTGGAGGACGACGTCATTTTGGCTTGGTGCCTGAGTGAGGCCTTCATCGGTGGGAAGAACAACGGGGCGTACGAGAGCGTCAAGGCGGCCCTGGAGAAGTACACCGATGAGAGGAGGTGGCGGGGCATCTGCCGTATCACGGCCGCCTACGTCGTTGGCTTCATCCAGCAGAGTAACAACACGGTGATCAAGTTCCTCAGGGAGAAGTTCTTGTCATCATTGCTGGCCAAATTGCTAGTCACCATGGCCGACTACGATTGTGGAAAGTTGTAACAATTCTATTCATGGGTGAAGGAAAAAAAGGGCAAAAATCACATGGACATGGCAGTACAGAAGAACCATCTTACTACATGGAACAATCTTGTGATGTTGTTAACCAAGCATATTTGGGAGCTCAAGGTCCACTGTACAATGTAGTACTACGTACACGCACCATGGCGGATGCAGTAGGCAACTCTTATGATAAATTTCTATGGGATCAAATGTATTGATCTATACCAGTTGTCTCGATGGCCCGGAAAATAGATGTATTGATCTGTAGTCGTTCGTCGAATTCGAAGCGGATGCCACACGTTCCTTTGCGTCAAGTCCGAAGCCAAGTCCTTGTCCGAGCCAAAGTCGAAGCGGAGTCATGTAGAACACTCGGCCTGCCAAGCATCTACAAAAGCTATCGCACACACGACTATAGCATAGCCGAGAAAGAAAATATTAAAAACTTGTGCAACATCAAACCCGAGGAGAACTTGTTGCTTCGGGATGCCATCCAACAACTTGGCATCCTTTTCTTCGAGTACACATGAAGTGTACTAGGGATCCTGACAAGTGTTGCTACATTCACATAGTGTTGTACCAGCAAACTACAGTTTCTTCCACATGACGACATTGAAGTATGATCTTTCGTTGTTGGATCGAGACAGGGGTTTTCTCTATGACAAGTTAAGATGTGAGTTATTCTTACATAGCTCGATTTTGATGACACTTTATTGGGGATCGATAAGATGCACGCTGCATGGTCACTTGAGGAGAAGCAAAGAAAAGATCGTAATGCTTTATCTTACATTCATCACCATCTATCAAATGATATCATGTAGGAGGTTTTGAAGGAGAAGACTGCCACTGCATTATGGTTGAAACTAGAGTAGATTTTATATGACCAAAGATCTGACCAATAAGATGTATTTGAAGCAGAAGCTTTACATGAACAAAGACCTGACAGCGATTAAAGAAATAGTCCCGGATCTCGAGTCTATGGAGATAAAATATGATGATAAAGATTTAGGTCTTATTCTTTTATGCTCGCTGCCTAGTTCACACTTTACGTTCAGAGATACTATTATATATAATCGAGATACTCTTACACTTAATGAAGTCTATGAATCACTGTATGACAAGGAAAAGTTGAAACTCATGGTTTTGAAAGAAAGTGCAAATTCGTATGCAGAAGGACAGTTGTCTGTGGCAGGCAATCGGAGAGGAGTTTAAACAACGATTCTAGAGACAAAAGTTAAGTGGAAATTACAAAGCGGATCAAAATCCGAGAGATAGGTACAAGTCATGCACGTATGGCAAGAAAAAGACACGATATTTCTGAGTGCTGTTGGGTAAAGGAAAACAAGAAAATGAATAACAATTTAAAGAATGAACAACAAGAGAATGATGCTAAAACCACTATTGTTACTAAGCAAGATTCTAATGGAGATGTTCTCGTTGCATTTGTCGGTAATTCTAAAACCGGTGATAAGTGGATTCTTGATCGATCTCCACTTTTCACATGAGTCGAGCGAGATTGGTTCATAAATTATGAAGCTACGCTAAGTGATTACATGTCGATGAGTGATAATTTACCATGCAAGATTACAAAAATTGGTTATATCCATATCAAGATATTTGATGGCACCCTCAGAACTTTGTCGGATGTTCGACACATTCCGGATTTGAAGAGAAATCTCATCTCTCTGAGTACTTTTGATGCTAAAAGGTACAAGTATTTAGTTGGAGGTGGAGTTTTAAAGATCTCCAAAGGCTCGCTTGTTGTGATCAAAGGTGATATGAATGCTGTCTGTTTATATCATCTGCAAGGTACTATAATTTCAGGTAATGCTGTTGTTGCCTCTAATAAATCATCCAATTTTGATGCTACTAATTTTTGGCATATGTGTCTCGGGCATATGAGTGAAACTGGCATGATGAAGATACGCAAAAGAGGACTCCTTGATGGTCAAAGCCTTGACAATTTGAAGTTTTGTGAACGTGTCTTTGGCAAATAAAAGAGAGTGAAGATCAGCATATCAATTCACTCTACAAAAGGCATATTAAATTATGTTCATTCTGATTTGCAGGGAGAATCCCGCGTTCCATCCCTTGGAGGTGATGGCCATATATTGACCATCATTGATGATTATTCAAGAATAGTTTGGCCATATTTCGTGAAGAACAAATTGGATGTGTTCAAGACATTCAAGGAGTGAAAGATTATGATTGAAAAGTAAACTGATAAGCATGTCAAGAAGCTATGTACTGATAATGGCTTAGAGTTCTGTTATGGAGAATTTGAAGTTTTATGCATATCAGAGGGCATTGTGAGACATTATATTGTCCCAGATACTCTTCAGCAAAATGGTGTGGTCGAATGCATGAACATAACCATTATAGAGAAGGTTTGTTGCATGTTATCTAACTTCAACTTATCTAGGAGTTATTGGGCTAAAGCCGCGTCCACTACTTGTTATTTGATCAATCGGTCACTCAACCTGGCAAATGATAAGAAGACTCCAATTGAGGTATGATCTTGTTCTCCAGCAGATTATTCTGATTTGATAATATTTGGTTGTCCTGCTTATGCTCATGTTAACAATGGTAAATTAGAGCTTAGAGCTACTAAGTGCATTTTTCTTGGTTATAAGCCTGGTGTGAAAAGATATAGATTATAGAATCCTGAAACTAGAAAGGTGGTTATTAGCTGAAGTGTTACTTTTGATGAATCTACTATGTTGCATGATAAACCATCTATTGATTTTTCCCGTTGAAAAGCCACAGAAATCAAGCGTGCAGGTGGAGTAAGTGGTTGATTTAGTATCTACACCAGAAGTCGATGAGGAAAACATACAGGATGTTTTGGTTGCCTTTCAACCATCACAACGTTCCATTACATCCGATAGACCTCAAAGTAATATTCCAGCTCCCAAGATATAGATTGCAGAAGCTGATGTTATTGATTATGCTTTGAATGTGGCCGAAGAAATTGAAGGTACTGTAGAACCTTCCACTTATTCAGGGTGCTATCTCTTTTGGTGATTGAGAGAGAAGGATGGTTGTCATGCATGATGAGATGCAATCTCTTGAGAAGAATGACACTTGAGAGCTAGTCAAGTTGCTAATTGATAAAAAAGCTATTAACTGCAAATGGATCTTTAAGAAAAAAGAAGGCATTTCACCAACCAGAAATGTTAGGTACAAGGCAATGCTCGTTGCTAAAGGATACAACTAAATTCAAGGTATTGATTTCACATGTCTTTTCCCAGTTGTGAAGCACTGTTCTATTCATACTTTACTCAACATAGTAGCTATGCATGATTATGAGCTTTAATAATTGGGCATGAAAACTGCGTTCTTAGATGCGAATTAGAGGAAGACGTTTATATGGTGCACTTAGAATATTTTGTCTTTCCAGAAAAGGAGAATTATGCTTGCATGTTGAAGAAATCTCTTCATGGTCTGAAGCAATCAGCCATATAATGGTACAAGAGATTAGACTCCTTTATGATCTCTCAGGTTTTCAAAAGATCTGATTATGATAGTTGTTTTTATTTTAAGATTGTTAATGGCTCAACTATTTATTTGCTTATATATGTTGATATATTGATTGCTGCAAAAGACAAGGCATAAATTTCAAAGTTGAATGCACAATTGAGCACTGAATTTGAGATGAAGAATATCAGTATAATAAAGAAGATTCTTGGTATAAAAATTACCAGAGATAGATGATTTGAAAGATTACATCTAAGTCAGAAAGGGTATATTGATAAAGTTCTTCGTCGTTTCAACGTGCATAAGGCCAAACCGGTGAATACTTCGTTAGTTGCATATTTAAAACTTTCTTCAGCGTCATGTCCATAGTAAGATGATGAAGTTGAATATATGTCTAGAGTTATATATGCTAGTGCCATTGGTTCAATTATGTATGCCATGGTATGTTCTCGCCCCGATTTATCTTATCATTGAGTGTTGGTAGTAGATACATGGTTAACCCTGATAAAGAGCATTGGAAAACAGTTCTATGGATTTTTGTATAATTGCGGGGCACATCTGATGTCTGTTTACAGTTTGAAAAGACTAAAGATAGAATTGTTTGTTATGTGGACTCGGATTTTGCTAGAGATTTGGATAAGAGAAGATCTCTTACTGGTTATTTGTTCATTGTTGGAGGATGTGTCGTTAGTTGGAAAATAAGTCTACAAACTATTGTTGCCTTGTCCATTACAGAAGCTGAGTATATGGATATTTCTGAAGCTTACAAAGAAGTCATTTGGCTAAGAGGTTTGTTTACTGAGCTTTGTGGAGTCGTCTTACACTACAACATTCATGACAGTCAAAGCATAATATGCTTTTATAAAGGATCAGGTGTTTCACGAGAGAACGAAGCACATTAACATTAGATATTATTACATTCGAGGTGTCATTGCTCAAGGTGACATTAAACTATTAAAGTCAGCAAGATAAGTTCTCATGATAATTCAGCTGATATGATGACGAAGCCAATTCCTACCGCTAAGTGTGAGCTTTGCTCAGACATAGTTGGTATCATTCAGTAATCCTATGGATGATTAGCGTACAAGGTGTTCATGCTAATCTGTTTCGAGTAAATCATGTTTTGTTTTGGCTACAGGAGGAATTCGTCTCAAGGTGGAGATTGTTGAGTTTGAGTGTGATACAAATTTTGTTTCCTACTCCAATTCATAGTTCCACTCTTACACAGAATCTTTCATGTACCACTATAAATATATCTTTGTAGTCCATAGAGAAGAGTAAGAGCTTAATTGTATACATCTCATCATATAGTGATATTGCATTCGTGTGCCCAAGGTTTTTCCCGAAAGGGTTTTTCTCATAAAATTTGTATCGTCCGTTTCTATTTTTCTGTGTATTATTTACAATAGTGGGAACTCAAATGGTGTCTTGATATTTTATAGGGCCCACTTCAAACCACCATGCATTGATAGGTTAGAAACTTTGGACGATCGCTACACCACAACCCACTATTAAGGACTAAAGTCTGTTCGTAAAAATCTAAAACAATGTCAAACTTTCAGTCGGGAATTATCTCAAAAATCACTCGCAAATTGTTTGTTGGTAAAAATATGAATCATCGACCGAACGTCTGTCGAAAAATATTTTGGCAGAGAGTCTGCCCCCGAATATCCCAAGACGTCCGTTTGTGTGTCGGTATAGGAGCAAACATACACCAAAAAATGTGGCACGGGGTTGTGGCACTGGCACGAAGCCAAAATGATGTGGCACAATCACATGCCAAATATTTTCTCTGAAGCCAAAAGGATATGACCATCCATCCCTCCCCAAACCCTCACACGGCCTCTACATCCCCACCGCTGCCGCCCCTTGCCCTCCTTCATCCCTGCCGCCACCGCACCTCGCCCTCCTGCATCCCCACCACCCTTCGCCCTCCCGTATCCCGGCCTGCCGCCCCTCTCCTTGTGCTCCCTGACCACGCCACGTGCCCTCTCCCATGACCATGCCACCGCCATCCCCTCTGCCTCCCCATGACCAGCCACCTCACCGTCGGTCGGCCATAGCAAGCCATCCTGTCATGCCTGCTACATCTACTCAGGAGAATGGTGTAGCTATAAGGAGACTGGGCCGAAGGAAACGCCACCAACCAAAGATTCATATCTTCGAATGGGCTTCTTAACACTTTGGTGACCGTGACTAGTAGAGTGTTGCTTACAACGAGTTTTGTCGTAAAGTACTTAAGCCTTCAGCCTGCGTGCTGGGAGGGGCATGAAAAGAATTGTAAAGATAGAACATCCCCTTTCTACCTGCCTCCTCTAACCTCCTCTTCCTCCTCCTCCTCCTCCTCCTCCTCCTTCTTCTTCTTCCTCAAGAACAATCTCCTTTCCATCCGAACTCCACCTCTCTTACTTGTTGATGATATAGCATATATATATACATCTGGAATGTAACAACTGGTATCAGAGCAACCGATCTTCGGCAGAAGGCAAACTGGAGAAGGCTAAGTACCAGACGAGAGCCCAGGAGAAGACACTGGCCATGGAGCGGGAGTTAGCAGTGCTCACCCGAACGATCCAGACGCTGGTGGACTCTGTGGCGGAGATCAAGCCAGTTGTGCTAGAACTGAAGGAGTGGAAGCCTATGATCGTCACTGCGGTGAATGATCTTAGGAATGAGGTTGGAGAACTGCATAATCAAGTCAAGCAAATGGCGCATGAACCGATCTCGGGGTCCAAGACGGTGGGGTTGCCTCCGTTGTTGCCAATTCCAGAACATTTGAAGCACAAGGAACCAAAGGAGGAAGGCGATCTCGGCCAAGGGCCGAACGCCTATCGTTCATCAACACAAAACTGGGGCCAGACTTTGGGAAACAACACTCCAGAAGTACCTCCGAGTAATGGTATGTATGGCTCCCCTTATTTACCCATGACCGCCCATGACACGGATGAGTTTGTGCATAGATCTTCTGGAGGGTATTACCATCATCCGGTGCCACCCAAGTTGGATTTCCCCCAATTTGATGGAGAGAATCCCAGAGCATGGAGGTTAAGATGTGAAGTGTATTTTGAATCATGCTACGTCACGATCTATGGGTTAGCTTAGCCACTATGCATTTTGTTGGAAATCTTGTTTTATGGCTACAATCAACTCATGCCCATACTACATGTTCTTGTTGGGAAGATTTTTTGATATGGTTTGTGTGCGCTTTAGCGCAAAGAATTCAGCGACAACCAGCGTTCAACCGTCTCAAGCGGTAGGGCGGTGGCGAGTTCACTGAGAAATTTAATTCATGCATGCACCATCTTATTGCTCACCACACTTGGGATCCTATGTTTTTTGTTACTCAGTTTATTGACGGACTACGTAGTGAAGTCAGAGCTACAGTGATTCTGCATCAGCCCAAGGATCTCGATACAACGGTCTCCCTTGCTTGTTTACAGGAGGAGGCACTAGACTCTATGTGGCGGCTCGCCGGCGGAGTATCTGACGGAGGGCGATCACAAACACGGTGCATTTACATTGCTGCATCACCAGGGAGGTCATCAAGTTTTGTCAGTAACTGAATAGAGGACAAAACAGGAGTTGATGGCACTCGTGCAAATGGGCTTGATGACAAGGTAGCGGCCCTCAGAGCATACAGGCGAGCCAAAGGATTGTGCCATACATGTGGGGAAAAATGGAGTCGGGAGCACAGGTGTGGACCTACGGTACAGCTTCATGTTGTACAAGAGTTGTGGGATTTAGTTCAGGGCTCGGAATCAGAGGCCGCACTTTCAGAAACCGAGAGTGTGCATGATGATGATAATGCTGCAGTTTTAGCTATCTCTATAGCAGCAGCGGGTGACACAGAAGCACCAAGGATAGTAAGACTCAAAGGGAGGATTCAAGGACTAGAGGTTATTTGTCAGAACCCGGGATTACCATCCCAGATTCTCTGTGCATTTCTGAACTAGTCCCATGATCAGTCGCTAGTTCACACAGTAAACAAATATGGTAACAAATTCATATCACAACTTTATTAATAATCAACAGATTTTATTACAAAAGAGGCTTACAAGCCAACAATAAAGAACACAGCGGAAGACGAAGAAGTAGTAGAGTCGACCAATGCATACGAGCAATCAATCGGGGGTAGCGGCCTAGTCGTCGAGATCCACACGGGTAGCAAAGTCCTTCTCCTTTGAAATTTGTTTGCATAAAGCAAGTATGAGCACAACTAACGTGCTTGCAAGTTACACCCGTCAAGTAACAGAATGACATGCATATATGGATGTAACAAAGGATGGCTTATTGGTTTATTTGCATAAAGCAGTATTTCCTTTAAATACTGGTACTAAGTTCCAAAGTAGTTATTTTATAACTAAAATTCTTTTTATAAATTCTCAATTTTATAGTCAGATAACATTCACACATGAATGGTGAAGGATACCCTCCTATCACATGGCTTCCTGCCCAATTCCCATTTGGATAAACCAGTTTTAAAGAAGTTTTTTTCAGACAAAACCAAAGTCTAACTTTGAGTAGTTCTGCTAGCATGTCCATGACCGTGGACATGGCTATTCGAATAGTTTTACACTCTGCAGAGGTTGTACAACTTTACCCACAAGAGATAATCAACTTTTAATGTCCGTCTGACACACTTCAGAAGGTGTGCGACTAAGTGATTATCACGAGGCCTTTGTCGCCATTCCAAAGTAGTTATGTCCGCTAAGCTTTCACTTCTTTTGGACTAACCATCGCGAAGTCCTCTTGCGCCAAGTGGAATCTTGTCTAACCAACACCCACAAACCAAAATGGCACAACTAACAATGAAACGTTGCAAATTAGTTGGCGGTCCCCACAGGACATGTGGTAGTGCGATAAGGCATAGCATCATGCGCTCAAGACCGGTCCTTAGCGACTTGGGCAACTTTCCAAAATAACCACAGGCCTTAACCTAACAGTTAAGCGGTGCATGAACTGCACCACCAATCATCCATTATGCCCAAGTCCAAACCCATTACTATTTTATTTTTCCAGTAAAATCATTTATAAACCTTCTATGGTAAAACAATACCATAGAACCAATTTAAATCAAATTTGGAAGATTTGGCTAATATTTCCCAAATACAAGATTTGATCTAAGCATTGGCTAAGCATTTAATTATTTCCAATATTATTTTATCTAATGGTGACAAGAAAATGATAATCAATATTCAAATTGGCTATACACAAGGAATTGGAATAACTAAGTATTTAAATAGGGGGATTAAAATAATTGTATAAACATATGCATGCAGTAATAATTTAAAACAGAACATAAATAATTTGAAATAATGGGATCGATATGATCAAGGGTATAACTTGCCTTGCTTGATTACTCGTTGTTCTTAAGCGGCGTGAAATCCGGTCGTCAAAGTAAATCGAAATCTATACGCGTAAACGATCCGAATTCAAATAACATTCAAATAAAATCCAAGATAAATACTCGGAGGAAGGTATCGACTTTATATGAATTTAGGAAGTTGAATCGACGGAATCGGAGTTCGTATGAAGGAGAACAAACACCCGGAAGGTTGATTATCACAAGAAAAGATGAGATTCGAATTTGAAATTTAAGAATTATTTTTACGAAGAAATCCCTTTATTGTGTTAGCGTGATGTCTGCAGGTGGGAAAATGAATTTTCGGTCGAATTTATTTTGTAAAGAAAAAATGGTTGGAGTCAATGTCATGTGGGCCCGGGTCCATGAAAATGGGGTTTGGTCCATGGTGGACCGCCCCAAGGAATAGTGCTAGCCACGCAAGCGCACACATAGGCTGCTACGTGGGGCTTGGGGCGGTGAGGTGACCGTGACATGGCAGTGACGAATTATTGCGAATTTCAAAATTTTGTTTGAATAAAAAGGTAAATAATATTGAAAGGAACATGTAGATAAAAGAGTTCGAGCAATTACCCAACGGATGAAGAGATCGGGCTCGACGAAGTTCTCATCGGACTTAAGGAAGAAGATGTGGCCGGTGATGAACAATTAAGTAAATCAAAATTCCACTTGAATAGAAATGTGGCGAATCTCAATAGAAACTCACCGGTCAAATTTGGTGCACAACGGAGCAACGGATGAGGAGATCGGGCTCGCCGGAGTTGTCGCCGGAGTTGGAGAAGAAGACCGTCGGTACTTTTGTGGCCACGGTGAACCAACATGATAATCAAAATTCGGCTTGAATAGAAATGTAGAGAATCTCAAGAGGAACTCACCGGTAAAATTTGGCGAACAACGGAGCTACGGATGAGGAGATCGGGCTCGCCGGAGTTGTCGCCGGAGTTGGAGAAGAAGGGTTAACAGAGGGGTCTCCGGGAGGATTTTCGCAAATCTGAGCGAGAGGGATGTGGGTAATGGGGTGGAGAAGCTACGGTTCAATTTATAGGGGCAAAGGAGTAACGGTTTGGCGGGAATTGCTCGCCGGAGTTATGGCCGGAAATTACACCTTCGCCGGAGTTACTGTAGCAGACAGAATATTCCTTTTGACAATTCGGAAAGACACCAATTAATTCCGGAAAAATAGCAAATTAATTCCGAAAAATCCGAAATAAATTACAGATATTAAATACAACATTCTGAATTCAAATAAAATATTAATAATAATAATAATAATTTTATTATTACACAGTAATTATTTTTATATTGCTAAAAATTATTTTTAAACTTGAAAAATAGTAGTATAGGTCTAAAAATTCAATGATTTTTCAGAGTAGTTAAATAGGGTATTTTGAGCTTAAATAAAATATTTTCAACACAAATTTGGTTTTTATTTGCGGACAGCAATTCATTTTTAATTGCTAGATATTAGAAAAATCAAAAAGGGACTTTTAGAATATAGCAAATAAAATCCAAAAATTCTAGAAAAATTCACAGAAATTCCTAGAGTTATTTTGGACTTAAATAAAATAGTTCCAACTTATAATTGGTAATAGTTTTTGCAAATAAATTATTTTGGCTTTAAAATATTTAGGAAAAAGCTTTTAAAATTGCAAAAAATTATAGAAATTACATGAAATTTTATTTTTCACTTTAAATCCAATAAAAACTCATAAAACTCAATAAATTTTATTTTTGACTTTTAGAATCTTATAGATTTAAGGAAACAAAGAAAACATTAATGAAACTCGGAAAATCCAATAAAAGAATAACTTTATTAATTTTTATTTTGGTAACAGAACTTTGGGATGTTACATTAATATTTTGATAGACTCTGGGAGAACTCATAGTTTCATCAGTGAAACTTTAGCAGCTAAGCTCACGGGGGAACAAAAACCACTCAGAATACTCAAGGTGAGGATCGCTGATGGAAGAACTTTGTCCTGTAAAGGAGAATTTCCGAACTGTCGTTGGCAAGTTCAAGGAGTGGAGTTCTTGACAACACTGAAGGTGCTAACACTTGGTTGTTATGACCTTATTATGGGAATGGATTGGTTGGAACAACATAGCCCAATGACCATACATTGGCGCAAGAAGACTCCGACCTTTTTGTACCAAGGAAGGAGAGTCTTATTAAGAGGGATGAAGCCTGATACTTCACACTGTCTATTGATAACTCCGCAAGTGGAAGAAATGATTGGGAAAACTGAAGCTCAGTTATGTGCAGTGGTCATTGAACCTTGTCTGATGCCTGATCCTGTTCATCGTCTTTTGTCGGACTTCGAGGATATCTTTGAGGAGCCTCAAGGTCTGCCGCCACAGCGGGAATTTGATCATTCGATCCCTCTACTTCCCAGAGCACAACCTGTAAACCTCAGACCTTACCGTTATCGGCCGACGCAGAAGGATGAAATGGAACGGCAAGTTTCTGAAATGATTAGACAAGGGATTATCAAGCCCAGCGTCAGTTCATTCGCGTCGCCAGTACTCCTTGTGCCAAAGAAGGATGGAACTTGGCGATTCTACGTAGACTATCGCCATTTGAATGAGATCACGGTAAAGAATCGTTACCCATTGCCGATTATCGAGGAGCTGTTGGATGAGTTAGCCGGTTCAAGGTGGTTTACTAGCTTGGATTTGCGGGCAGGATACCACCAGATCTGCATGAACCCCAGTGATGAACATAAAACTGCCTTCAGGACTCATCATGGGCATTACGAGTTCAACGTGATGCCCTATGGTTTAACCAATGCACCGGCGACCTTTCAGGGGCTAATGAACACAATTCTGGGGCCATTGCTACGCCGGGGAGTCTTGGTATTCATCGACGATATACTTGTGTATAGTCAATCCTTGGAGGAGCATGTGACAAGACTGCAGCAAGTAATGAAAATTCTGACTCACCATCAGTTGAAGCTCAAGCGATCAAAATGTACATTTGCTCAAACACAGTTGAAATACTTGGGTCATATTATTAGTGATGCAGGTGTGGCTACTTACCCAACCAATGTTGCTGCGGAATTGGCCAGTACCAATTAATGTCAAGCAAGTACGAGGGTTCTTGGGCCTAGCGGGCTATTACCGTCGATTTGTCCGCAACTTTGGATTGATTAGTCGTTTGCTCACATATCTGTTAAAGAAGAATGTAGTGTTCTCTTGGACAGCAGATAAGGAAGCTTCGTTTCGAGCATTGCAAGGAGCTTTGATCTCAGCACCTGTGTTGGCCTTACTAGATTTCACAAAAGAATTTGAAGTTGAGACCAATGCTTCCGATAAGGGAATAGGTGCAGTCCTTATGCAAGATAAGCACCCGGTGGCTTACTTGAGCAAGGCGTTGGGACCAAGAACCCAAGGTTTATCCACTTACGAGAAGGAGGGTTTAGCAATCCTGTTAGCAGTCGAACATTGGAGAACCTACTTGCAATCTGGAGAATTTGTTATCCGAACTGACCAACGAAGATTGGCACATCTTGGTGATCAACGACTGACGATAGTATGGCAGCAGAAGATAATGACGAAGCTGTTGGGATTGCAATACCGGATCACTTACAAAAGTGGTGCCACTAACAATGCAGCGGATGCCCTGTCAAGGAGAGAAAAGGGGGACAACGGGGAGGTTACAACAATCTCCACCATCATACCAGATTGGCTGGAGGCCATCGCAAGTGGATACCAACTTGATCCATAGGCTAGTAAGCTGTTGAAGGACCTGATGATCTCCGGTAATGGTGAATCTAAGATTCAGTTACACAATGGAATTCTCAAACTTGGAGACCGGGTATGGGTGGGTGATAATATGCCGGTGAAGCAAACATCTTGGAAGCATTACACTCTAGTGCCATTGGGAGACATTCTGGAGTCCAAGCAACTTATCACCGAATTAGAAAACTGTTTGCATGGCCGGGACTCAAACAAGATGTGAGGAAATTTGTTGACCAATGCTCAATTTGCAAGCAAGCTAAAGCAGAACATGTGAAATATCCTGGACTACTACAGCCGTTACCAGTACCAGATCATGCCTGGCAAATCATATCGATGGATTTCATTGAGGGGTTGCCTCGATCTTCAGGTTTCAATTGTATTATGGTAGTGGTTGACAAATTCTCAAAATATGCTCATTTCAGTGCTCTGGCGCATCCATTTACAGCATAAGGTGGCACAGTTGTTTATGCAACAGGTGTTCAAACTCCATGGACTGCCCCAATCTATCATTTCTGATCGAGATCGAGTATTTACCAGTTTGCTGTGGAAAGCATTATTTCGGGCAGCTCAAACACAATTGAGAATGAGTTCGGCATATCTTCCGCAGACGGACAGTCAAACTGAACGTGTCAACCAATGCGTTGAAGCTTATCTGCGTTGTTTCGTCCATGCGTGTCCTAACAAGTGGTTCAACTGGTTAGCATTGTACAAATACTGGTACAATACTGCGTTTCATTCTACACTGGGTAAAACTCCTTTTGAGGTATTGTATGGATACAGCCCTAGGCACTTTGGCATTAAAACCACTACGGTTTGTCAACATACGAATTGTCGTTGGCCGGGAGAGAAACTAATGACGAGCTTACTCAACGACATCTCAATAGAGCCAATCAATTCATGAAGCGCGGCGATATAAGCGCTTCGGACAGTCATTTCGGGAAGCGGTGGGTTTATTTGAAGCTCAACCTTACATTCAAAGCTCGATGCGATGCAGGCTAACCACAAATTAGCATTTCGCTATTTTGGCCCTTTTCAGGTTGAGAAGAAGGTCGGTCCAGTGGCTTACAAGCTCAAATTACCAGTCACCTCAGCTATTCACCCAGTAATCCATGTATCTCAACTCAAGAGAGCAGTTCATCCTCCATCAATGGTACACTCTGAACTTCCTAGCTCAACTGAAGATTTGCAAATCCTACTTAAAGTGCTGCAATAACGATTTCATGACAAAGGGGTCACATCAACCACTCAAGTGAAGGTGCTGTGGTCGGGATCATCTGCCGCATCGTCAACTTGGGAGGATCTGGAGGATTTACAAAGGCGTTTTCCGTATGCACCAGCTTGGGGACAAGTTGTTCCTGAAAGAGGGAAGAATGTCATGCCTGCTACATCTACTCAGGAGAATGGTGTAGCTATAAGGAGAATGGGGGAAGAAGCGCGCCCAACCAGAGATTCATATCTTCGAATGGGCTTCTTAACACTTTGGTGGCCAGTGACTAGTAGAGTGTTGCTTATGAAAACGAGTTTTGTCGTAAAGTACTTAAGCCTTCAGCCTGCGTGCTGGGAGGGCATGAAAAGAATTGTAAAGACAGAACATCCCCTTTCTACCTTCCTCCTCTAACCTCCTCTTCCTCCTGCTTCTTCTTTTTCTTCTTCTTCTTCTTCTCCTTCTTCCTCAAGAACAATCTCCTTTCCATCCGAACTCCACCTCTCTTACTTGTTGATGATATAGCATATCTCAGGCTGAGGGACTGAGCCACCCATCCGTCACGCTCTCTCTGCTCCCCTTGCCCTACCCCCGGTCGACTCCCCTCAAATCCCTTGGCACAAACTACCGCCGACGTTGCTCGCCCCTACTGGATTCCCCCTAAATCATTTGCCACAGACCGCCACCACCACCACCTCCGATCGCTGTTGTGGTGCCTCCTATGCCATTGGTCGACAGGGCACCATCCCATCTAGTGCGTCCCCAGCCTCGCCCGGCCGCTCGCCTTTCTTTTCTTTGCGGCCGTCACTTTTCTGAGCGATCCCAACCCACCAATGTGCGGTAGGAGGAGGAGGTGGAAAAGACTAGCGGCGATCGAGAAGGGTGCTGCGGTCGGGGTCAATGCGGCACTAGCGATTCCACACCCACGCCAAGACCGCGTTGATGACCTCGAGGACATGCTCTCGGCCTCGGTCGCGCTCCGCGACACTGCGTCCTCGAGGCCCAGCTCCACCAGATGCTCGGCGAGTGCTGCGCCGAGCCCAGTGTTCCCTCCCCACATCCTCCCTCCAGGCACTCACCTTCCCCTCCCCCTTTCATTTTCACATTTTTGTTGTGCGTGTGTTTTTTGATGTTTTATTTGATTGGGTGGTTGTGGTTGTGGCAAGGGACAACCTTGAGCTATCGAGAAGTAAATCGTCGAGACGTTGCGGTATTGTTAAAGCAATATATATATATATATATATATATATATATATATATATATATATATATATATATATATATATATATATATATATATATATATATATAGAGCTCTATTACATAATTGTTTTAATCATTCTTGTTTGTTCGATCTTACTCATATCTTTTGCCCTTACAGAGGAGCTCGAGACAGTATCATGGTTTGATTTCTTCCAATTGAACAGATCCAAGCACAACCGGCGAGAAGGTGTAATATACCCTCTGTATGGCTTTTTGGGATGTGTTTTAGTTACCTTTTTTGCACTCATTAATTATGTGCTGATGCCTGATGCAATTTTTCATTTTGTGAATTGTTGTTCCTCTTTCAGTTCAAAAGCTGAGCAGAAAGATGCTCTTAATTATATTGTGTTGTCGGCATATCTTCCCTTACAGAGTGAAGGTTTCCCCAGTGCTTGGACGAATTCATTTGTTGGTCCATGGGATCCATCTCAAGGGGAGCATAACCCTCGTAAAAATTACGTGCATTACCTGCATCCATCTTTCTTCCCCCATAAGTTTACCTAATGTGATTGCCTATACAAAATTTGGCCATAATGACAGATGAGAATATCAAGCTCTGGTTGTTTCTTCTTGGTCGTCAATCGTCAGTACCTGAAATAATGCTTTTCCCCCACAAAAGCTAACCTTACTTCTTTGCCAATTGAAGGGTCCATATGAGATGACCTTGATTGATGGAGAAATGATTACAGACACAGTACCAGATTCAGGATTAAATAGGAGGTACTTGGCATATGATCTGATGGCACTTGGTTCAGTGTCCAAAACCAAGGTATCTATCAAACTTTTAGTGTCCCTTTATTCAAGGCATATAGTAGCAAAGAGAGAAAACAAAAACCTAATGAGCATCCTTTAGAGAATTACCTAGAAGCCAATCTCTCCATCCATTGACACTTTGCTTTGATCTCTTCTGTGATTGCCATTTCTTAGGCTTTTTTTATGCAAAGTAGTTTGTGGCCTTAGTATTGTTTTTAGTTTGGAAAATATTTTTGTATGCAGTTGCCCTTTTATGAAAGGTGGAGACTTAATTGAAGATGAAATAATTTGGCCACATTATTATGAGGAAAAACAGTTTGAGAGTGGTGCTAAGAGCAATCCAGTGTACAAATATGATATGGAACTATTTTTGGTACCTAGAACCAGAACAACTGAATTTTCTTGTTCCATTTTGTTTTTTTTTTCAAAGTACATTTTCTTATTCTTGGAGACACTTCATCAGTTCAGAAGAAAGGATTGTTACTAAAATGGCACCATGATGGCTACATTGCAGGCTTGGGATGGTTGAGAAGGCAAGGAAGCACTTCACGCTGGCTAGGCATGTTAATCGGTCGACCTTCTTTGAGTTGCGAAGCGCACAAGGTGCGAGCCATCTGTGGAGATGCATGGATGCAAGGAAAATCGAAGTTTGGAAGAGTGCCCTAAGGAAGCGGATCGACCATTGCCAACGGAGCAAACTCCTCTCAATTGGTAACCTTTCCTTCTATCTTGTGCCTTGTTATTATGTTCAAAAATATATTGTTCTTTGGTGATCAACGTTAGAATCCAGTCGATCACACTAGAATCGTATTTCTCCTACAGCTTCTTGCCTTGAGGTCTGAAGCACTTCTCTGGCTTAACAAACTAGAAGAGGCTGATTCAACTATTACGAGTTCGTTGAAATTGGACAATGTGTGTCTATCTTTAATGTCAACCAAACTATCAGGCATGGTAGCTTATTCATATGTACACGTTGTCCAAGCTCAGGTCAACATGGCATTTGGAAGGTGCGATTTTCACACCTTGAGAATTATGATCATTTTTCTTTGTTTTCTGGTTTGTAGCAACGCAAGTATTGAAGTTGGTTTGTGCAAGTGGATAGCGCTAAGATTTTATACTGCAGAAAGCACACCATTCTTTATGTTGTGTTATATTCTACCTCTCTCCAGTGGATCATTTCATTGTTTTTTAGATATTGTGCCTTCTACTATCATATAGTTGAAAAATGATTAAACTGATATACATTTGCTTATATCTGCTTTAGATACATTTGACTATGTCTACTTATATACATTTGACTAATATCCAACTTTCTTAATCGATCGGTTTCAGCGGCTTGACTTTTGTCAAATTACATATTTATCACTGTGGGGGTCAAGTACCGACCTAATTATGCAGAAAGTTGAATTTTTCTCTGATGGGGGGATAAAAGAGGCTACCTGCTAGATCTTTTACAAAAGCAATCTGTCGGTGTGGCTAACAGCAAGGTATACAATTTGCATTTTAGATTTTACAATTGTATTCATATTTCTACTTCTTGCTTGAAGACTTCTTCTCATGTTAGCTTGCATGTTTGTCTAGCTGCAACAACCTCTAACATTGGTTTTTGTGGAGACAAAACGAGAGGCTGACTCATTGAGGTACTGGCTATATAGCAAAGGTTTCCACCTGCAATGATCCATGGTGTGAGAACACAACAGGTGAGCACATTTGCTGAACTCACCAAGCAATATATACACAATTTTACTCTGAAATATCGCCATCTTTGGTTTCATACCTCCTATGGCCTCCACGCCTGACTCCACCTTCAATTGGACCACCTATTTTCATTTTCAACATTGAGAGCTTGAGACAAGTTTGCATTTTCATGAATATCTTTGGACTCTTGGTTGGGTGACAATTTCTCTGCCTAGCTTCATGCATCTGTTGTGCTGTATGACCTTTAGTGTTCCTTTGTTATTGTGTTGATACTTAATAGTGATAACTTGAGGTTACGCTAGGAAATCTCTGCTAATGCTTCAACTATTTTTAATATATCTCTTATATGTTTAGTTGTCTCGTTTTGCTGAATAAAGGATTAATAGTTTGTATTCATCATTAGAGTATTGATTACGACTGTATATAGCATTACAACTATTCTAGACATGGCATTCTTTTGGCACTCATAACAGTTGATCAGTTGATACTTGAGACTGTAAATATTTTAAACATTCAATTCATTTTTTTTTGCTATAGAGTATAGACTGATTTATATATGGACGTTATTTGAAGGAGAGGAAGAGTGCACTGAAATTCTTCGAGACTGGTCTCACTCCTATATTGGATTGCATACAGCACACATCGCTAGATCTCCATAGGTTATACCCCTATAATTTTCTTTCTCCTGATTACAGTTGTATTTGTTCAACTCCACGCGCCAAGGCGCGCGTGGGTTTCTAGTCTCTTTATATAAAAGGGCGCGGAAAGGGCTGAAGGAGAGATGGGACACGTCACACTTTTTTTTTGGACCGTTGGATTTCAGCTTGGCTCGTCCGCGGCCGTCCAATGTGATCTGGTCGTCGTTCGACGCGCGCTGGCTCCGCTCGCGACGCGTGCCCGCCCGATGCTTTTTCGGTTTTCCTCACCTGTGAGGCTTCGCATCGTCGTTTCATCCTCGCTTCTGAGCCCCACGCTCGGCCAGATCTCCTCCCCCCACGCCCGGCTGCCGCCCGCTCCTCTTCGTCCCCACACCTATCCTCTCCAAGCCAGCGCCCCAAGCCCGTCCCGATCCTTTCCCCCTCCACGCCCAGCCAGATCCCTGCCCCCTCCACGCCCGGCGGCCAGATCTCCTCCCCCCCCCACGCCCGGCGCCCCTTCATCCCCTTTGTGCCTTTGCCCACGCCGCCCTCCTACTCTTTGTCCGTGCCGACCCCATCGGCGCACGCCTCCTCCTCTTCGTCCGTGTCGCGCCTGCCGCCCCTTCCTCCCCTTTGCCCGCGCCACACTCCTCTTTGCCCGCGCCGACCCCATCGTCACATGCCTCCTCCTCTTCACCCGAGCCTCCCCTTCCCCCGCGCCGCGCCCGCTGTCCCTTCCTCCCCTTTGCCCGCGCCGACCCCATCACCGCACGACTCCTCCTCCTCGCATGCGTCGTGGCCGTCGGGAAGATCACCACACGACAGGAGATGGGGACGACCAAAGCCCTAGCCGCCTCTCTCCTCCGTACGACGACACAGGTATTGCTCTCTGCCCTCCTCTCCTCCTCCTCTAGGCTAGGGTTTTGGACCTCTCCTTTATTTCATCTCGTCTCCTCTCCCTTGCTAGGGTTTTCTGGTGTGTTGATCTTGGATCTTGTTTCCGGGGTTCCTTGTTGCTGACGAAACAAGATGAAGCCCGTGTTCATGGGGAACCTGGACTACGACACCGCGACTCGGAGCTCGGCCAGGCTATTCTACGCTACCTTCTCTTCTCTTCTCTTACAGTTGTCTCCAATTCGATTTTATGCACATGTGCCCCCAATTTGTTCATCACTCCACTTAGAGTCGCGCTCTTATCTCTAAGTTTGGTAAAAGGGAAGAAAACAAATTCACGGTAGATGGAATGTAATTCTTCTTGATAATATCCATCCTCTGCAATTTTCGCACTGGAGTTATTGATTACTGAATACTTATGGAAATAATTTGTTTTAGTTATCCTAATGTTTTTTGTTGTTCATGTTTCATGGCAATGTCATCATATTTCAATTCATGCCATGCCACCAGTTCCATCTAGCAGTATCACCATACCATCCTCTCTGCTTCAGCATGACACCATTCTATATGTGTTGTCTCACTAAGCTATGTCTGTGAGGTTCTGTTAATGGTGAGGCATATTCAATACTCCCAGTTGTACCTTCTTACTTTGGATATAAGCTGTACAACACCATGGTTAGCTCTCATCACGAATGAAATCTACTGTTTCTTTATGCTTTTGACATGGTATGGCACCCTATGTAATCAACATACAGGGTTGGAAAGAATGAGTGATAATGCTTGCAGATATTACTTTATAAACGTGCATGCAGACTTCAGCTTACCAAGAAAAAGACAAACATGGCCTTTCATGCAACCAACTGCCATCTATCAGATTTTCTGATGTTTTTTTTTCCTTTTGGTTTAGTTTTTTAGGCGATTGATATTATTGTTGAGCATGCAAAGGAATCAAATTTATATAAGAGGGTGGATATTTTCTTTATTATTTATTCAATAATTCAATGCTCCCATAATCAAAAGGTAACTGTAAGACCTTCCCGTGTTTTCCTCATTATTTTTGTATGGATGGTATTTTCAATACCGTGAGAACTTTTTCGTGTGAAAGTGGAGATATATATCCCTCTCTTATTCAGGCGGTTCTACCTCGATTGCTTTATGCTACTGCACCTCCTGGAAATTCAGCATGGGAGAATCGAACGCATTGTCTTAAGGCAAGCACCTTCAATTATCTGTTAGAACAGATGCAATGTGCAATGTTCCATTCCCTCCCTTACAAGTTTGTTATTTGATTGTTAGGTTTTGAAACTTTGCCTTGAGAGGAAAATATTTCCAGAATACATCATTCGTCACCATATTAGAGAACTTGAGGCTATCAATGAGGCATCATTTGGAAGTTCTTGCCGTCCTTGGATATAAGGTCCTCATTCATATGCGATGCTTGTTTCTAGGTATTGACTCCGCAGATATCTTGATCAACTGTGCCAGCAAAAAGATGTGCATGTCCCATGTCTAGGGAAAGTATGACTCAGTTAAATCCAAAGATATCGTTTTTCTCGGTACATAAATTTTCCCGCGCACTATTACCTTTTTTTTTGTTGATAACCAACAAATTTCCCTTTTCCAGACTTACTTTCATAAGATGGTTTTTTTAGTTGCAACAAGCAAGAACAGCGTGCAGCATTATGTTCATTATCAACACTGCTGACAATAACACCAAACGATACATTTCTAGAGTTTGGGAAGGCCCGTTTACTCTTCAGGTTTCAAATGAAATTTGCAATATCTTCTAACATTTTCTTCATACTATTATGTTACCAGCACTTCATAGGGCTTCCAGATCACACTTTGCAATCCATTTACTCTTCATATTTCTAATGAAGCTTGCAATATCTTCTAACATTTTCTTCATACTGTTATCTTCCAGATCGCACTTTGCAATCCATTTACTCTTCATATTTCAAATGAAGCTTGCAATATCTTTTAACATTTTCTTCATACTGTTTTCTTTCCAGCACTTCATAGGGCTTCGAGATTGCACTTTGCACGATTTCTTCTCTAAGAATGATATTAAGGTGCACTTTCAGAACTTGTTGATGATTTTTTTCCCCCATATTTTAACAGATATCAAAAGTCTCTTGGTGATTTCTTAAGCTCATGTATTTTAGGTCATAGTAGCACACATATTTTTTAGGTCACATCTACTCATATGACCTGTGTTGCTGCATTTCACCCCCCCCTCCCCAAGCCATGGTCAGTTTAGCACCAAGACTTGTTTACTTGATTTGTGGATGCTAATCCATTATTATATGTCATGGTGGAAGTATAAATATGAATTCTTTTGGATTAAGCAAGAGAAATTTTTACATAATTTTAGCTTTACCCGCCTATGGGTGGGTGGAACAAAGAAGAGTGGAACAATATGGCGTACTATTTATGATGGTTTATTTCTTTATGCCAAATTAATATTTCTAAACTCATTGGAAATTGTTGAATTACTGAAACTGTGTTGAATTTTTATTATTATTTAATCTTTTTTTAATTTAATTTTAAAGTTAACCCCTCGCAAACTTTATTTCCAATTCTGACCCCTTTGGTCACGCCACCACGTGGCGTGACCAAACAACTTATCACGCTTGACCCATTTACGGTCAAAGTCTTGTCACACCACTGGTGGTGGCGTGACAGTATTGTTTGGTCATGCCACCACCAGTGGCGTGACAAAAAGTGCGATTTTGGGGACTTATCACGTGGCGTGGCGGTGTTGTTTGGTCACACCACGGGTGGTGGCGTGACCAAAGGTCGAGTGGAAATAAAGTTTGCGATGGGTTAAATTAAAATTAATTTAAAAAAGATTAAATAATAAAAAAAAGTTCAACTGTGTTATGTTGATACTTGACAATCTAGATATAACTCGCCGATCATTGCCTCTGTTGAGAAGAGCCTTGGCTGAGTTCCTCAGTGTTTTGGGTTTACAGTCTGTAAATCTGTTACAAGATCTTATTTTTGCGCCCCCAATGTACCACTGCATTTGGATAAAAGCAAGATGTTCAATTTATTTCTATTTTTAAGAATGTTATATTGACTATGTATGTAGCCTTCCCTACTCTAATCATATTATATCATTAATCAGAATGTTGTCCTCTCTTGACATCATTAGTTCATTACAAGTCCCCTCATAGAAGATTTGTTGCAGGCAACTATGATAATGAAGCTATAGCAATATTTGCCTTGATAGTCACATTTTATCTATATGTAAAGGTAATGGTGCACAAGATGCCTTTTCTATTTTGCCTCTTTTATACATAGCATTATGCACTGGCTTGTTTGCAAATGATATACATACACTGAACGCAGGATCACTCTTCTATGCAACATTGAATGCTCTCTCATATTTCTACATGGTAAACTTGTTAGTTTTGATCCATTATTTTCAAATGAATTTTATAACCATGTAATAGCCATTCATCATCAACCTTATCCCAATGCATGTGCTCTTGTGCATTATGGCTGGTCGTTATTCTTCTCGACTTTACATTGCATATGCTCCTTGTAAGTACATAAGCTTATGCTCTTCTTTCTAGAATTTGAACACATAAAGTAAAGCGAAGGTTCTTGAACACATAAAGCAAAGCGAAGGTTCTTGAACATGGGTAGTACTATTTTTTGGAAAATGACCTTATTCGATCAATTAATCATTTTGCAGGTTATATTGGGAACATACGGTAGCCTTAGCTTTGTGGTTGGTTTTAATGCGTAATGACATTTGAGCACTTTGCATCATTTAAGTACCGATATTGATGTGCTTATGGCCTTATGCACACCTTCTCTTTGGAATTTTAGTTAAACAAAACATTATGAATCAACGAACTCTTGCAATTGTCTTGCTTCTTGATTTAGTCTTTCAAATTTGAAGATTTATTGAGTCCGGTCTTTCATATTTGAAGGTTTCTTGAGTTATCAAATTCAAAATAATGTTGGGAAAACATTAGCATAGAGTTACAAAATGTGTTTCTGGATGTTGATTTTTTTAGACCAAATCTGACCATGCATTGACCTTCTTTCTACAGTTTATCTATAATATATGTACAATGAATGCCCCCTCTACTTCACAATATTTGTCCAGCTACATTGTGTATACAGACTAAGGAAGTATAGAATCTATAAAAGAGTAACAAGGTCAGATCATGCTATCGTATTAAAACAAATGCTCTAACCACTCAACTTTCTCTCTCCTAACTTCACAAGCATGGCTAGAAGTGGAGAAAAATGCAATAACTGCACTCTTTATTTCATCAATGACGGTGTACTTGAATTGAAGGTGTTCATAATCCTTCATGTGGTTGCTCTTGTGTATTATATCAAAGGACTTTTGACTCCCAGGCTGTTCAAAGTGGCTATGACTCTTGTCATATGATTGGATTGTAAGTTTCTAGCCTTATCTATCAGCTAGAAGCCTTATCAGAACTGTACATTGCAGACTTGAAGCTTAGTGGTATGCACACAAAATGAAATAGAAAACAGGGAGGGTTTGTTATATAGTTCATAATTAATTTATGTGCCTATTCATTATTCATTCTTGTATGCTTATTAGTTGTTACCTTGATTTTGTTCATTATGCATTCTTCATGTTAAAGACATTTATCTTTATTGTGAAATATCCACCATAAAATATCAGTGCCACTTACACCTACCCAATATGCAAACTTGAGTTTTGGTTCTCCTTTAAAGTTACTTGCTAGATATCTAATGGCAACATCCGGTATGACATTAAATTACGAACAAGTATTTTGTGTGTTGGATTGAATATTGCCTTTGTCTTTCACATTCCTTGTGAAGTTCGAGTTTTTCCTTTTTCTTTAGGGTTGGTACTATTTTCACACAGTGGTGGCGTTGGTTTGCGAACTTTTGGAAGTGGAAAGCTAATGGTGAGATGGGAGCATCTTCTTTGGCCGTTTTCAAAATGGATGGCGCCATGGGAAGAGCCTGATGATTGATGCAAATGGATCAAGGTGGATGTAGTCTATTTTCTGTTAAAATGTGGTCCAAAAGGTTTATCTGCATATTAGCTTTAATATGGTTTGTAGGTACAGGTGGCTTGTTGTTTGGGATAAGGGTCTACTTATGAGCGAATTAAATTAGAAAAATAGAGTTCGATCTAACGATTTTTCTAGATGTTGTTGGCACTTGGCGAGTCTTACCGCTCAGTGGAGGATTTGTGTTTCCAAATTGTAAATGCTTCAAGATAGTCTGGTATTGAGTGATTCATAGACTTCAACCGCTTCTAATTTAACTGTACGAACAATGCTCCTTGTGCATATCTAAAATGTTACTTTAGTCTTGGCCAATTAAATAGGTGTGTCTGTTGGTAGCGCTGTTGAAGTGTTTATGATTAAATTCCTAAAGCTATGCGTTGTATTGATTGTATTTTCTTTCTCTTTTGTCTTGACATATTTATTCAACTTCGCGCGTCAAAACACGCGCAGGTTTCTAGTATACGTAGATCTGGAACGTAACACATCCCCATTGACCGCGACCTGCTACTGGACATCTTGGTGTTGTGGTCCTCGATTCGGCAATCCCTCGCTGTGTAGTGTGTCATAGTGCAGCGCAGGGGTCCCATCAATCCTTTTTGTTTGCTACATTGCTCCCAAAGTCCCAGGATAACATATTCAGATGACACATCCAATTTGACGTTTGTTCCAGCCCCCGCCAGTTAGCAGCCGCGCAGCATCATCAGCAATGACGTCAAATACCCGTTCTCTGCTGCTCACTAGTCAGTACTAGTCAATCCGCAAGCATATATACACTCTTTAGGCACTCCCGATTTGCTCAACGCCTTCCCAATTCATTCGGTTCTAACTTGCGAGCGCACAATAGTCAGTCTCGTAAGCCATTGCAAACATGCAACAGCAGGACGCTGCCGAGGACGTCGTCATTGCCGGCGCCGGTCTGGCCGGCCTAGCCGTGGCTCTCGGACTCCACAGGTACATTCGATTCTCTAAAGTATTCGTAAGATGACTGAAATTTTCTTAATTATAAGTCATTTCTTTATATCCATTAGATCAATATCTAATCATATGACATATCAATCTCTACACAAATTCAATGATCACAATAAATGATTTAAACTTTAAAAAAATTTAGACGACTTAAAAATAACAAGACTGTTCCTGAAAACCACATGTCCATAGAGCTTCGTATGTGTCCATGTATGTGATCGGTTGAATTCTTGCCGTTTCTTATGCTCTCGGATTGCTTTGTGGACGCAACCTTGTGACACGCCTAACGTTGAGGAACGGCAGGAAATGCGTGAGGAGCGTGGTGCTCGAGTCGTCGCCGACGCTGCGGACGTCCGGGTTCGCGTTCATGACATGGACGAATGCCTTCCGCGCGCTTGATGCCCTTGGGATAGGCGACAAGATGAGGAGGCAACATCTGCAGATTCAGGGGTACGGCTCCAGTCACACAACCTTTAATTTTTACTCCTCTTTGATGTACGTGTCTGGTTTTCCCTCCTTGATGATAGGTTGCGTGTCATGTCTTCGTCTACTGGTGAAATTGCGCAAGAAATGGATCTCACGGTGCTAGGGAAACGGTGAGATAGATATCTACCACCTCAATTCTGGACTTTGCCTACGTACATGCCCCGAAGGCCTGAACAACTCTGTTCTTCTGTGATTTTCATTCTCGCACGAGTTGCAACGACCTGAGTTTGGTGAAATGCAGGGGACCCCACGAAGCCCGCTGCGTGAAGCGTAACGTGCTGCTTCGGGCCATGGAGGAAGAGTTGCCGAGCGGCACCATCCGCTACTCCTCCAAGATCGTCTCAATCGAGGAAGACGGCCATGCAAAAATCCTCCATCTTGCTGATGGGTCAACTCTTAGAGCAAAGGTAACATACATAAAAACATCAGTGTAAGATATGCATGTTTTGGAGTAATTTGCAGCAACGTACGTGTCCATTAAGTAGCCCCGGTTACTGGTCACGTTCTAGGTACTGATCGGGTGTGATGGGATCAATTCAGTGGTGGCGAAATGGCTGGGGCTCGCGAAGCTGTCCGACTCGGGGCGCACGGCCGCGCGGGGCCTCGCCAAGTACCCGGACGGCCACGGTTTCGAGCCCAGGTTCCTGCAGTTCGTCGGCCAAGGCTTCCGCGCTGGTTTATTACCCTGCAGCGACACCGACGTCTACTGGTTCTTCACATGGTCTCCTTCCCAAGATGGTTAATCTCTACGCACCATCAAGACTAACTGATGAGACTAATCCGATTGTACAGCCAGTTTATCACGACTAATTCTGTGCTTTATTCTTGTGTCCAGACAAGGATGTTGACCAGAGTGCGGCCACGATGAAACAGTTCGTGCTGACCAAGCTGAGGAGCACCAAGGTCCCCCCCGAGGTGCTGGAAGCGGTCGAGATGAGCGAGATGAGCGACGTCCTCGCCGCGCCGCTGCGGTTCCGGCCGCCGCTGTCGCTCCTGTTCGCGAGCATCAGCAAGGGGAACGTGTGCGTCGCCGGCGACGCATTCCACCCGACGACGCCGGACCTGGCGCAGGGCGCGTGCACGGCCCTGGAGGATGCCGTCGTCCTGGCGAGGTGCCTTGGCCTCGCGATGGTCGGCAACGGCGGCAGCGGCAGCGCCTGGGAGGAGATGGAGAGGATCGAGGCGGGTCTCCGCGAGTACGCCAGGATCCGACGGTGGAGGAGCGCCCAGCTGATCGCGACGTCGTACGTGACGGGGTTCGTGCAGCAGAGTAATCACGCCGTCGTGAGCTTTGTGCGGGACAAATTGTTGTCCGGGGTGCTCGCCAAGACGCTGCTGATGATGCCGGACCACGATTGCGGCACGCTCTGAAGTTTGAGGCTGGGTTGAACGTCCTACGTCGTTTCCAGGGTTGGCTGTGTTCCGTCAGTGGAGCAGTTTCAGTACATCCCAATTCGCAGTACCTTTCTTGCATAAAATAAAAGCAATAGCTTACATCTTGAAAATCATGTCAACATGTTAACTTTTGCAAAAGATCACTTTAGCAACAAAAAACAAGGATATCACTGGAACAGCAGTACAGCACATTTCAATTTTATGCTTTTTGCGCGTGTTGTTAGCACTAATTACAAGTACGGAAGTACCTAACAAATGGTTCTCCGAGAAAAAATATATATACCCAACAGATCATTGTAGCCTGACAGGAGCTTTAGGTAGCTGCAATTATTGATCAAAGGTAGTGTGCTGGTAAGCATTTGAACCTCTTGATTTACAATTGTATTCACAAGCCCTTAGCCGCCCTTGCGCCTTTCTATCCTTAACTTATAAACAGATTGATGCGAGAAACCACCTCTGTAGTTCCTTTTCAATCAATGAGTAGGAAAATGTTGGATCCTCTGTGCCCTACTTCTCGTACAACATTTCACATCGAGGGATCACAGTAGGATCAGCCATCAGGGCATAATAATGGAAATATTAGTCAAAGTGGTGGAGCCAGAGCAAAAATCAACATACTGATAAACCAATTTGGCAACATGTAGTATGGTTTTCGTCAGCTATGTTCCAAAAATAGTTGTAGAATCTTAAAACAAATTTTCATGGGACGGACCAAGTGCCATAGCATGGGAGGATCCTCTGCTCTAATGTAGAGGATCACTATGTAAACATTGATTTGTAAAAGTGAGTAAAAGCTACTTTTGCTATTACGAATTAAAAATGTACTAATTCAGCCAAAAATTTATTGGTTTCTTGGTGAATGCAAAGAGAGCATAATAGTGCAGCACACGAGCTTGCGCAACTAGCAAAACGCACAAAGCGTTGTGCGGTTTGGAAGGATTCTATCCCAAAGTGTGTGTCGAGTAAATTATTGCTTGGGATTGTACTTCTGTTTCTGAGTAATAATAAAAGCTCGGGCGCAACTAGCGCTCGGACGTACGATGAAAGCTTCCCATCGTACGCTCCGATATAATTTTTTTTTCAACGTCGCAACAAAAAGAACTGGGAGGATGCAACATATCAAAACAAAAATAGGAAAACATCTGGAGAACACGTGCAACATTTTTTCAATAGTCACAACATTTTTCATCGATTCGCAAACAAAAGGCTTTGATGGATGCAACATTTTCTCGGCATTTCGTTGCAACAACCAAAACAAAAAAGAGGAAGCATCTGTAACACCTATTGCAACATCCCACGATGACCAACACAATTTAGAAAAGTTGATGAAACATTTAAGAAAACACATTGCAACAAAACGAAACACTTTATACAACAATTTCATAAAGGGGTTGCAACACAAAATACCAACCTGCTTCGCCGGTCGTGGAAGTCGGCCACCATGGCGCGTGAGGTCCCAGGACAGCGCGGCGTGAAGCACCTCAGAGGCGTTCCGCAGGTAGGCTCGGGAAGAGAGAGGAAAACCAAGTCGGGGTGCAAGGTAGTGATGTAGGGAAGAGACACGTGAGGTGCTCGCCGGAGATGGCGGGATGCGCACTCGGCGCAAAGCGCACTGCTCCTCGTGCTCATCCTTGGTGCGCGACATGGTGGCGCGTTGCGATCGAAGAGGTAGCGAAGCTGGCCATGCAACGATGCAGCGTCGAGCACCACGCGGCTCCGGCGACCCCACGCCACGTCCGGGAGCACCTCCTGGATCAAGTTGATGTAGTGTAGTGCACCGTGCTTGAACCGCGTGTCGCCTCCTGGATTAGGACGGCTAGTGGAGAACTCGAGGGGAAAGAGTTGAAGATAAGGAACATGTGGTTGTGGTGCAGGCACGACACCGGTCATGTGGACAGCGTCCGTTTTATTTCTCCGTATCAGACGTCGGACATGTAGCATTATCCTAAAAGCTCACTTTTCCTCGCAAAAAAAACTACATACCCTATTGTTTGGTTAAAAACTCTATAAGCCATTCTTCTTCAAACATTAGTCCCAAACTTCCTTTCACCCCCTTCATCTAGTCTCTTGTAGCAAGGGCATTTGGTTCTAAATAGTGGTAGAACCACAACCCGGGTGGTCTCGGTGACGCCTTTTTCCATTCTTTGAAGAATGAATTCCGACATTATATAGTCTAAGATTGTAACAACCCAAAATCCCAATTTTAGGAAAGTATAATGAAAATGAATTGGTGAATAATTTTGGGCATGTTTATATGTGGGAAAAATTATTTGGGCATGTTTTGAAAATTTTCATCAAAAGTAACAATGCATTTATATGAAAACAGCAACCTGAAAGAATTTATGAGAAAATCACAGAACAGATAAAATCTCGCAAACTTTACTTAAGAAGCCATACCATGTCAGCAGCCTCTACAAAAATTGTCATAATTTTTGGATCCCGTTTGTTACGTTTAAAAATTCACCAATTCCTTAGCCTTTTCTGGAAAAACCCGAATTTTAATTGAATTTCCCGCCGGACCTTTGGGCCGAAACCCAGCTTGGCCCACTTCGCTCGCACTCACTCCAGCCCATGCCAGCACCCCTCTCCCCTCTCACTGACATGCTGGGCCCACGTGTCAGGACCCTTTGTCCACCTCGCCTTCATCTCCACAAGCCTGTGCCTGTTCCCCCCGTTGGTTTCGACCGCCGCCTACCATTTTGCTACTTCACCTGCTCCCGTCGCCTCCGCCTGCCCTCGTCCATGCTAGCAACCCTCCTGTCGCCTCCTTTTCCCACATAGGGCAGATACACCATAGCACGCCCGTGATTTTCTCGCGCACCGCCGCTCTTCTCGCGCTAAACCTTGCTGTACTTAAGCCCTAGACATTTCACCTTCTTCCTCAGGTCGCCCCGCTCCATTTTCATGTAAAATCGAGCTTCTCCGCAGCTCCGCCGCCCTGGTGAGTTTCCTCGCCCATGACAAATGTGTCACTTTAATCCTCGAACTTCACTCATCCTCCCTCTCTGCTTAATGAAGCTTCTCGAGCCTCTTAGCACGAACGCGATTGCCTTTGTCCTTGACTCCGACACGCACCAGATCATCGCCAACGCGTTCTTGTCACTCCAGTGAGTTCGAGCTCAACACGAGCGCGTCACAACGTGTTCCATACCTCATTGATGCAATCCCCTCACTCAATATAGGCAAACTCGCTGTGAATGCGAGCTTTACCATCATCTCCTTCATTCTCAATCACCGCTGTCATTTTCGACCTTCCTCGAAGCTCGGTGAGTTCTTGTTCAAATTCCTTACGTCTACACCATCCCTAGAACACTAGTGAGCTAATGTGACGCTTCTTGTAGCATCTCCATCAACGTAGAGCGCCTTCACCGAGGGACCTCTCTATGCCGCCGCTTATCATCGTTGTCAAGCCGCCTTGGACCTTCGTCGGCTTTATTGACATCTTCCTCGTGATCGTGGTGAGCCTTCGAACCTCATGCGTGCTTCGATTTGCCAATGACGAGTCACTGGCACCCTTTTCCCTGTAGCTGTCCATGGTGCCGCTGCAGAAACCACCGTTGTCTCGCCTCCGGTGACCATAGGTCCTCGTGCCAAGCTTCTTAGCACAGTTTGAACTCACTGAGTCCAATGCGTCACTCCTTTAGCCTGGAGGATGCCTCCTACGCAAAGTACATCGTGGACACGAGGTGTTTCGCCGTTCCTCGCCACCGTAACGCCGCCTTCGACCATATCTGTCGCCACCACCACCACCCAAGGCTTCGCTTTGCTTCCCTCTTTCCATCCCGCCGCTTAACATCGCCGCTCATCGCGCCGTTCGCCATTAGCGAGCGCGCCATGCCCTTCGACCACGCGCAACTCTGCTTCTCTCTCTCCTCTCCCTGACCGGTGGACCCTAGTAATTAAGTATTAATTAGTGATAAATGATGGCGCTTAAACACACTGAGTCTATGACATGTGGGACAAGTCGAAAAGATAATCAGAAATCTAATTTAAACGTATTTAGTAAATGAGTCACTAACGTGTGGGACCACTCACTATTTTCGGTTTTAAAAACATGTTTTAAAACCTAAGACACTGGCATGTGGACCCCAACTATCAGTAGACTAAAATCAAAATAGGTTTAATCATTTAGTTAATAATTAATGAGTCTATAACATGTGGAACCGCCTCTATTTTATAAATAAAATTAAGAAAATAAAACTATGAGTCGCTGACAAGTAGGCCCCCCACATGTAAGTTAATAAAATTCAGAAAAATAAGAAAAGCCGCTTTCAGTTCAGAGGAAAATACGCTTTCTCTGTTGGAAAGCATAAACCTCAGAGGAACTCAGAGGAAAATACGCTTTCTCTATTAGAAAGTGTAAACCTCGGAAAGTACACTTTCAACGTCACATTTTTCTTAATTTTTGGAATTTTCAAACAGAAGCAAATTAAAACGTTAATAACTTTTGCATACAAACTCCAAATTGAATGAATCTTTTTTTCTAAATTCATCTAAAATCATACTCTGTCTGAATATGCAAAAAAAATATTTGGATTTTATTTCTATTTAAATTATTGTTTCTATATTTAATTTGCTATTAACTCTTTTTGAATAGATGTTGATACCTCGAATGAAACCTATGATGATCCTCCATCCTCATACTATAAAATACCAGAGCAAGACAAGCACCTCCTTTGACCATATTGATCTTACTATTTCAATTATTGTAGTTCTTTTTGCAAAATCTATTATACATGTGTGTATGTTTGCTTAATATTGCTATATTTGAGGATAACTGTAGTTATATTCCTATTCAATGCATGATCCTCCTTGAAATATTGGTATCCTTGCTGTTATAGCCAATAGGTTATAGTTTAGAAAATAGATGATGTTGATTTGAGTATTTCGAGTGCGAATATCGCACAAATGCTTAGTCGGGCTCTAAATTTACTAAAATTTGAAAATAGATGAAATGTTGAACATGAATTTGGAAGATTTTGAAATGATGGTCCAGAGGGGTTTACCTCTGTTATTTTGTAAAAAAAAACATATATATTAAAAAGCTTAGTTTGTGACGCGGACGAGTTATATTATATTCTGAAAAGTGTGGGAGGTGTATCTCACTAGTAGATAGGGGAGATCATCGCATGGGCCAATTAAGGACCAAATGCATGTGCTCCTAATCTAAGCCTAAGTGTACAACCATGTGTCGGTATGAGATGACCTTAGCTAATTAATTCATCGAAAACTAGCCTTACATATTGGTAGACCGCAGTAGTGCGAGCATGATCGGGTAGACATGTTCAAAGGGGCTCCCTTCACCTAGGCAATGGGAACAAAGCTTACCGACGCAACAATTAATGTCTCACTTTGACGGGAGGTACCCAGGATCGAAGTGAGGGTTTTCATTGCTGGGCTAGTGCAATGTTAGGACTAGATGATGTAAAGGATTTGTTGCATGCTCTAGACTGCATACTATAGTGTTGTGTGTGGTGGCATCGACGGATGCTGAACAAACTAGAGAATTCGTATACTATGGTAAAGTTGTACACCTCTGTAGAGTATAAATCTATTTAAATAGTCGTGCTCACGGTCATGAGCATGCTTAGTGTTGTCCATCGGGTATAGTCTCTACTTTTGAAAAACAGTATTATCGGGAAATGTTGAGAATGTTATTTTGGTGTTGTTATATATGAGTGTCATGTCTATGGATGAAAATAAGATGTTGATCGTAGCCAAGGAGTGTTGTGATTTGTTACTTATCAAATTACTTACTTGTTCTTTATCTATTTAACTGCTCTTCAAACTTCCGTTGTAAAATACTCTGTATTGATATTGCAAATAAAATTTGCTTAATGCTGAAAACAACTTGTGCATAGAGCCTCCTCCGTTGTTAGCCATGAATATATATAAATTTTGTGATACACTACAAGTCTTGATGAGTATGCAATATACCCAATCTTGCTTAAACTGTTGTTCAAAGTTTGAGAATGAGCCTATACTAGACGACACGTTCTTTGCACTGGTACCGGAGGGTTTGATGATGGGTTTTGCTAGGACTTATTCTTGTCGGTTGTCTGAGGGTTTGGATGAGCATGCCGCTGGACTTTTGGACTTTATATATTATGCTTCCACTGTTTAAATTGCTACTTCTTATACTTGTCATTTTATTTAGCTGGTCGACCATGTATTATACTCTTGTGATGTGATCGTTTAAGTATCATATTTGTTTCATGTTGTATGTATATTGTGTATGGATGTGTATGCCAACGTTGTGGATGTGTGTACTAGCCACTGGTCACGGACTAGTATGGTACACACACGAGAGCATTGGGTATTCCACTCCTGGGTCCGATAAAGAGCGTTTTGATACCGTGTCATCAATTTCTAGTTCCATCCCTAGTTCTGAATTTATCCTTCTATATAGCCTAGCATATCTGGGAAAGCAACAACAGCCACTTCCATTGAAGGAGGTAATTATGATGTATGTAACAGATTTTGGAAATCTGCTAGGTTGTGACATCTGACAAGTCCTACTTGTTCGCAGGCTGGTGACCTTCTCTGCATCCACAGGTGAGGCTGCCGCAAAAGTGAGCCTGAAAATGCAAGGGAAAAGCTACTGGAACCATGTTCATTCACAGTGTTGTGTTATAGAATGGTCCAGATTCTCTATGTAAAAACCTCACGAACAATGATATGACATTTACATTATACGTTTGGATGATACGCGGTTTCAATAGTGGACCTTACGAAATACGGTGTGTCGAGGTGTAACTTGTTGTTAGAAGCGGCTTGAGCGAGCTCTGGGAGGACACCATCAGGATCTCGATTGAGGAAGAAGGCAACATCAAGCTCTTGCAATTGGCGATGGCTCTATCATAAAAAGCAAAGGTGTGATAATAGTGCACAACAGCTTAATTGTGCATTTTTGTGCTTCTCTTCTTCACCACAGTACTAAAGCTTACACCATCTCGCTTCGTTGTGTTCATTGTAAAGGTTCTCATAGGGTGTGACGGAGTGAACTCCGTGGTGGAAAAATGGCTGGGCCTGCCAAAGCCAATCCTCTCGGGGCACTTAGCCACCAGGGGCCTCGCTGAGTACCCAGTTGGCCACGGTTTTGACCCTGAGATCCTACAGTTCATCGATCTTTCTCTATCTTTGCCTTGAAAATATGATGGACGATGGCATGATGCCAAATGAGCATGTATTGGAGAAAGAAAGAGGTGCTTCTACGAAATGGCGTTGGTGGAGTGAGCGTCGGCGACTTTTGAGTTCGCAAGCCCGATCCTCGTCCTTTGTTTAGAGAGGTGGATGTGTCAGGGCGAGAGGTGAACGACGTGTCAGGTGGAAGTGGAGCTCGCTGGGCCCTCACAGGCTAGTGAGCGACATGGGTGACGCTCTGGGCCGACCCATCGTTTTGGTACATCTCTCATCGACATTTTTGCTCACTCTTGGCGTCGGATTCCTAGGTCTTCGTGGCAGTGGATCCCCAAACGAGCGTGTATTGGAGATCTAGGTTTTCCTGCTAACAACCGTGAGGTTCGGAGATTGGGATCGAGAGCACGAGTTGTCAAGCGGGCTAGGGATCATCCGTCGCTAAACAGATCCTTTGCGGAAGTTGTGAGGGGTGAGGCAATGGATCGGGGAAGGGAAAGGTTTCCTCGCCGCTTTGGAGGAGGAGGTCGCAACTAGAGCGACGGGAGCGGAGCATTCCCGATGAGTGGATGGAGGAAGACGATCTGTTGATGGAAGATGCTCTAAGGGATAAACTTTAGCATGAGCAAGAGCAGAAGAAGAGGCTCCTGGAGAATCATCAAGGGGGGTTCTCAAAACTAGGTATGGAAATGGGCACTTAGGAAGGGGGTCGAGCTCGTTTTGATTCTCATTTTGGGTGGTCAGGCATAGATAATTTTAATCAAGGTAAAGGGTGGCAGTTTGATCCTCGTAAGGAGTTTTCTGGTAGAGATGGGGGTTTTCGCCGGGAGGTTCATCCAAGAGGGGATTTTCGAGGAGGATTCGAAGGTAGAGGTGGAAACCCTAGGGTTGACACACTAAATCTGCGACTCCACGGATCCTTGGTAGATTTTGGTAAGAGGAAGCTCTCAAAAAAAGCATGGGGGTGATATTGGTCCGAATATAGGGTGCTTCGATCTGAGGATCGTGGAACATGTTTTCATTGCTTGCAATCGGGACACCACCAAGCTAGATGCACAAATGCACCGGTTTGCTACAAATATAAAAAAACTAGGCACGTGACGTCTGGTTGCCTTGAAGATAAGAAAAATTTGGGGTTAAAGTTATGTGGATTTAGGATCCCTGGGCAAGGTTTCTACAGCCTACAAGTTCCTGGTTTGAAGTTGTCTGAGTTACAAGAGGCTTCAGGGATTTTGAGCATTAAGGAAGGGGTGGCCTCTGTGAGTATAATTGAAGCAGAATTGAAACATTTAATTCAAGCTAACTAGGATTGGAATGTTAGGAAACTTTCAGAGTCAGAGTTTGGGGTGGTTTTTTCTTCCAAGGAAATGTTGGATACTTGGTCTAAGGCCATGAGTGTGGAATTGGCTCTACATTCCATCAAGGTTAAGATAGAGAAATCGAATCTGGATCCCGATGCATCCTCTGTCCTTACTGCAGCTTGGATCAAGGTTTCAGGTATCCCCATTCATGCTAAAACAGTATAAATTGTTAAAGAAATTTCTAGCACAGTGGGAGATCCAATAGAGGTTGATGAGATAAGCTTGATGAGGATAGACCCAATGAGAGTTAAAGTTCTTAGTAGGGATCCCTTGAATATAAATTGCTCTGTGGAGATCTTTATTAACTCTACGGGGTGTGAAATTAAATTTGAAGCAGAAGGGGACACAACAAGGAAGAAAGGAGGACCAGTGTCTGACCATTTTCACAAAATCAATGCCCATAAGGAGAATGATGATGAGGATGAGGAGGAAGAATCTAATGGAAGCAATCATAAAACTGAATGAAAAAATGGTGGAGAAGTTTGGGGGATACTCACCAGTCTTCTAAACAAAAAAGTGGGGGTGGCTCTGGTAAAAATAAAGATAAACAACAGAAGAGGGTGGTATCTAAAAAGGTGGAAGAGAGTACTGATATATTGAAATCTAAGTGTCAAGTTTTATCTATCATTCCTATAGCTTTCAACCCCCCTGAAAAACTAAATATAGAAGGATCACTCTTTCAAGAGGGTTTAGAAAAAGAAGAGCACTGGAGGGGCAGTGGGACTAAAGATCTTGTTAAGTTAGGAGGGGTGTTATTAGAACTTGATCAGGACAAATCTCAGAGCCCTCAAGGTGATATAGTGGCCCATACCTCTAAGGTTACTTCCTTATTATCCACTGCCTTATGGTCATGTCTTACCTATCCTGATTCTGCTAGGGTTTACAAGGCAGATTTACATGAAGATTTCAAACAAAAAGAGATATCGTCTGATTCTGAAACCTTATTTAAGGGTAAAGATATAGTGAAAAGGGTTGTTGATAGTAATGTTCTGGAAAATGTGCCTCTGGCTTACAATTTCCCTCATGAATACAAGGGCTCGAGCAATGTCGAAGAGGGTAAGATTTCTTTTGAAGGGGATAAGGTGATGTGTTACCAAGGTGATAAATCAGAAGATAAGTGGAGTGGCATTCTTAAAGACAAAAAGGATATTGTGGTTCACACTGAGGAGGGGCCTGCTTTGTTGTCTGCTGCTTTTTTGGCCTTGTTTGAGCACTCCTTCAAAGGATAAGAAAGAGATGGTGATCGGCAGTCTGATGATGAGCTGGATCATTCTTCTCAGGACAAATGCAAAGAGTTTTGATTAAAGAAAGATGGCAAGAGATGTATCATCTCTAAAGATCTGGTTGATGCTGGTAGAGGGATGGTGGTTTGCGAGGGTTCTATAGACGACACCTCTCATAAGGAATTCAATATAGAATCTTGTGGGGTGGTTGAATTAAATGGGGTAACTGAAGGATGGACTTCTACAAAAAGAAGGGAAAAAGAATAGAATTATAGAACCTCAACTAGCAACAAGAAAAAGCTCGGGGATTCAAGACCAAGGAATCCCCATAGAGCAGAAGGCATCAAAGCTCAAATCTATTCAGAATCTGGAAACTCCAGGTAAACCTGAAAATTCCTTTACTGTTCTTAATAATGCTTCTATTGAATGTTTAGAACAAGCTGCTACTTCATGTGGTATTACTTTGGGAACTCAGCCTAAAAATGCTAGGGAGATTATTTCAACCATGCAGGCTCAAGAACTTGTGAGAGCTGCATTGGCTAAAGCAGAAAAAGAAAAATTAGAAAAAGGGGTGATGAGACTTTGGCTGCTGAAGGCATCAAATATGATGGAGGGGGTTGTTTATGCACAATTGATATTGAGAAGAGGGGTGTTTCAGGTGTAAAGATGGGTAAGAAAGTGAATAGTAAGCTAAAAAAGGGGGTGTGGGTGGCAATCTTTATAAATCATGAAAATTGTCTTCTGGAATATTAGAGGTTTAGAGAAGGCTGCTAGGAGAAGACAGCTTAAGGAGATGGTTTACACTAAAGGCTTAGATATTGTGGGGATGCAGGAAACTATTAAGAAAGATTTTTCAGATAGAGAGCTTAAGAATCTGATGGGGGATCTTCCTTTCAAATGGCATTGGACTCCAGCAGAAGGTCACTTAGGAGGTATTTTGCTGGGAATCAAAGATGATTTTCTGGAAATGGAAAACTGCGATTCAGGGAGATTTTATGTCAGCATGGGGATTAGGAATATGACTACTAATTTTAGATGGGAGGTGGTGGTAGTTTATGGGCTTGCTCAGCATGACCTTTCTCAGACTTTCTTGGATGAACTGGACAGAAAGTGTAAAAGTGTTGTGCTGCCTTTAGTCATGGGGGGTGATTTTAATTTGATTAGGGAGGCAGGAGATAAGAACTCTAATAACTTGAATTTTGGTTTGATGGACCTTTTAAATGAGTTTATTTCTGAGAACAAGTTGATGGAGATCAAGAAAAAGGGGCTAGGTTCACTTGGTCTAACAAACAGGTGAATCCAATTATGGTAAATCTGGACAGAGTTCTAGTTTCGACTGACTTGGAAGCAAATTTTCCTCTTTGTCGGGTTCACTGTTTGGTTAGAGTGGGGTCTAACCATATCCCTCTTCTGTTGAACTCTGGTGAGGGGGAGAGGGCTAATGAGGAAGATTTTTCTTTGAAAAAATTGCTTTGTTATGATAACTTCAGGGGGTTTGCTTCAGATTAAATGGCTGGAGATTAATTATAGAGCTTCTGAGGATTGTTACTCTATGAATAGATAGAATGGATGTATAGCATCTTTAAGAAGCTTTTTGAGAGGTTGGGGGGGGGGGGCTAACTTGAATGGGGAGTACAAGATGCAGAAGAAAAAGTTATTGAAGACTTAAAATCTTGGATTGATGAGAGAGACCGGGGGCTTAATCTCTGAAGAGTGGCTTCGGAGGTACTCTCTGGAATTTGATTTGGATAAGATGTATGAAGCTGAAGAGAAACATTGGCAGCAAAGAGGCAATGTCAATTGGATTACTCAAGGGGATGCCAACGCTGGGTATTTTCATAATTGTGCAAATTGGAGGAGAAGGAAAAAAATTTATTTTTAGTTTGGAGCATGAAGGAGTCACTTTGAAAGGTAAAGAAGAGATCAGAGAGCATGTTTATTGTTATTATAAAACTCTTTTTGGTTCAAAGGAGGAGCAAGGGTGGGTTTGTGAGAGGGTTTTGGGGTAATAGGCTTAGAATTTTAGAGACAGATAATTTGCGTTTGATTCAGGATTTTTCTGAAGAAGTTTGGAAAGTGGTTAAAGAGTTGCCTGAGAACTCAGCACCTGGCCCAGATATTTTTTCAAGTTTTTTTATATAAGGACTTTTGGGGGGTGATTAAATCTTAGTTTCTTGACTTAGTTAAAGATTTAGCCTCAGGGGATTTGGATTTGAATAGGTTGAATTTTGGGGTTATTACTCTGATACCTAAACTCAAAGAGGCAATTAATATTAAGCAATACAGACCTATTTGTCTGATTAATGTCAGCTTTAAGATCCTGACTAAACTTTTGGCTAATAGGTTAGGGATGATTGCTAATAAAATAATTAATGAAAGTCAATATGCTTTTATCAAGGTCAGGAATATTTTGGATGGGGTGGTTGCCCTTCATGAGATTGTTCATGAGATTAGGGTTTCAAAAAGGAGAGGGGTGATTGTGAAGCTTGATTTTGAGAAAGCATATGATAAAATCCAGTGGAGGTTTTTGGAAGAAGTGATGGCGAGAAAAGGGTTTGCTGGTAAATGGATTCGGATGGTGATGAGCTCAGTCAAGAGGGGGGGAGGTCAGCATCAATATAAATGGTGAGATGGGGTCTTATTTTAAAACTTACAGAGGCTTGAGACAAGGAGACCCTTTGTCTCCCCTTCTCTTTAACTTGGCTGTTGATGCCTTAACAGAGATTATTAGTACCGCTCAAGACAGGGGCTTAGTTAAAGGAGTGGTATCTCATTTGGTTCCTGGAGGGGTTCCCATTCTGCAATATGCTGATGACACGGTGATTATGATGGACTATAGTGAGGCTTATTTCCTGAATCTGGAATTTTTACTCCATTGTTTTGAATAGATGTCAGGTTTGAAAATTAATTACCACAAAAGTGAAGTTTTTGTGTTAGGGGTGGATAATGTAGAGGCCAATAGAGTAGCAGACATTTTCAACTACAAGCTAACTCAGCTACCCATGACCTATTTGGGTATCATGATTGGTGATAGACATGTGGGGTTGAAAGCAGCAGAGAATGTGGTTAACAAGCTGAATAAAAGGCTAGACAATTGGAGGAATAACCTTCTATCTTCTGGGGGTAGGCTGGTGCTGGCTAATAGTAGCTTGAGTAGTCTTCCCATTTACACAATAGGTTTTTACAGACTTAATAAAGAGACTCACAAAAATAAGGATTCTATTAGATCCAGATTCTTTTGGAGAGGTGCTAGTGACAAATTTAAGTACTATATGGTGAATTGGAGAGCACTTTGTAGGCCCAAAGAGTTTGGTGGACTGGGGATCATTAATACAAGAGTTATGAATGATTGTTTCATGGTGAAATGGATTTGGAAAATAAACTCAGCTAACAATAAACTTTGGTTTAAGATTTTAAAAACTAAGTATTTTCCTACAGGGTTTTCAAAGATGCCAATGTGTTAAGAGGTTCTTAGTTCTGGAATAATGTGATAAAAGTCAAGAAGTTGTTCAATTAGGGCACTAGGTATAAGGTGGGGAATGGTCAGAATATTTCTTTTTGAAAGGATATTTGGATCACTGAGTGCCCTTTGAAGATCAAATACAACAATATGTTCAATCTCTGTCAGTTGCCTAATATAAGTGTGGTTGATGGGGTAATAGGAGATCAATGGGATATATCCTTTAGGAGGAGCTTTGGGGAAAAGGAAATTCAGCGATGGGAGGATCTTAAGAATTTATGGAGGTTGGGCTTGATGACAATTAGGACAAAGCTGTGTGGTGCTTTGAAAAATCTAGGGTGTTTTCAGTGAAATCATTGTACAAACAATTGATATTTGGGGGTGTAAGATGTAGAAAAATGCAAAAGCTTTAGAAAAACAAGTTTCCTTTGAAGGATAAAATCTTTGTGTGATTATGTTATCATAACAGAGTTCCAACTTTAGATCAGATTAAGAAGAGGGGCTGGAAAGGAAACACAAAATGTATTTTGTGTGGTTTGGAGGAGAATATTGATCATGTTCTGTTTTCTTGTAATATAGCGATTTTTTTCTAGATCTGTATGAAAGATATTCTAAGTTGGGAGCGTCATCCAACATCTTTGGATGATTTCCAATCAAATTGGTTGGAAAACAAGAGGGCTAACGATTACAATGTTATTTTGTTTAGTTTTGCAGTTATGACTTGGACTCTCTGAAAAATTAGGAACAAAATGGCGTTTGAGAGGAATTTTATTAAGCACCAGTAAAAGTGATCTTCAAACTTTTATCTTGTTTGCAGTACTGGCGAGCTCTCTTAAAAGGGGATGATGGCAGTAAGATAGATCTTTTCATGGCGATGGTTGAAGATTGGATTAAAAACTTTTGTAATACGAGTTAGTTCCATCTTTTGGGTTGTCATAGTCAGTTGGGGTTGTTCTAAGTTGTTCTGGTTTTGTCTTGCTAAACTGGTTTTCCCAGTTCTTTGTTTCATTTTACATGCTGTTGTAAGAACTTTTACATGCTTTCTATAAAAAGCAGGTTCCCCTTTTCAGAAAAAAAGAACCTGCAGTTCATCGGCCAAGGCTTCTGCTCCGGCGTGCTGCCCTGCTCTGACACATCCGTGTACTGGAACTGCACCTGGAACCCCTCCCCAGATGGTATGCATCGCTATTCGTTCCCAAATTAACATCAAGCCTTGCCGTTTTGCAATGACAAGTTCATTGATTAATTTTGTGTCGTGAAGACAAGGATGCGGAGGAGAGCGTGGCCAAGATGCGGCAGTACGTGCTCACCAAGCTCAGCGCTGCCAAGATCCCGACCGAGGCGCTGGACGTGATCGAGCAGAGCGAGATGAGTGATGTGGTCTCCTCGTCGCTGAGGTTCCGGTCCCCGCTCGCGCTCGTCCGGGGCAGCATCAGCAAGGGCAACGTCTGCGTCGCCGGCGACGCGTTCCACCCGATGACCCCAGAGCTCGGCCAGGGCGGCTGTGCGGCGCTGGAGGGCGGCGGCGTCCTGGCCCGGTGCCTGAGCGAGGCCTTCGTCGGCGGGAAGAACAACAGGGGGTACGAGAGTGTCAAGGCGGCCCTGGAGAAGCACGCCGAGGAGGAGGTAGCGGGGCATCCGCCTTATCACTGCCGCCTACGTCGTCGGCTTCATTCAGTAGAGTAACAGCGCGGTGATCAAGTTCCTCGGGGAGAAGTTCTTGTCAGCATTGCTGGCCAAATTGCTGTTCACCATGGCCGACTACGATTGTGGAAAGCTGTAATAATTCTGGTCATGGGTGAAGGAAAAAAGGGGCAAAAATCACATGGACATTGCAGTACGGAAGAACCATCTTACCACATGGAACAATCTTGTGATGTTGCTAACCAAGCATATTTGGGAGCTTAAAGTCCACTGTACAATGTACTAGTACGTACACGCACCATGGCAGATGCAGAAGGCAACTCCTATGTTAAATTTATTTGAGATCAAACTTGATGTCAACATTTGACTTGTTAGTTACGTGACCGAAAGAAAGTCGATCACGGTAGCAGTGGGGTTTTCGTGGTGCAGACGGAGCATCAGACACTGCCATAACCACATGCCGTGATTAATGAACCGAACATACGCTGCGTATGGGCAAATTAACAAACCGGTTTGACCAAGTGGCTTCATCCGCATCCAAGGATCTCATGGACCACGATTCGAATCAATTTGCCGTGCCAAGTGTGAGGAACCCCTGCCTAGTGAGCAATAATCCTATCATATAGCCGACCAAGGACATGACTAATTCCGTAGCTTCTCTAACCTGCGAAAAGGATGGCAGCATAGTTCTAGATTTCTAGTCCAAAAACAAGGTCGCTTAGCTAACTGATTACGTCAAATGCGACCCTAACTCTTAACAGAATCACCTGATAGCTAGCTTCCATGTCACCGTAACTTGAAGTATCATCGTGACTTTTCTTGTCAAATGATTCGTAGGCTACTCTAATGTTTGCCAATATTCGACTGTTCAAGAGGCAGGGTTAACCGTTTATGGTATAGAAGTGCTAATCAGCAGAAAGTCGAAAACAGAGGGGGGAAACCTCTTCACTGATATATATGCAGCATTTTCTTCCCACCGCACGAATCATAAAGCCCTTGTTGATGTACAAGTATATTCTCCTAGTCTCAGCAAAAGAAAAGGTTTCTCGGTGTCAGACATTTCTTTTTTAAAAAAAATACGAACCTGCCAGCTCCTTTTTTTTCACCACATTCTGCATCATTCAAATCCAGAGGTTTGACCATACAATCTAGCAGGATCACCAATAGATAAATGAGGTCTTATCGATTAATAAACTAAGGTAGTACATCTACAAACAGTTGCCCTAGTAGTCCAATGGAGGCCTTAGCCCTTGTGTGACAGTTGACTTTCGAGTGAGTTTCTTTTCGTAGATTCCAATCAACCAAACAAAACAACAAACTTGAGGGCTGCAAGAAATCTATTCTGAAACAAAAAATTATCTGCCTACTATTACACTGCTAAATTCCCTAGCCTCCAGCCCCAACTGTTACCTACCAGTGGGGACCACCCAGTATAAACAGCCCTATCAGGGCCTCAAGTGGTCATTTTCATATTATTGGCGGGTTCGATTAAGCGCGTCAACCGCCTAAATCCGAGGGCTGCATCATGATTTAGTGGCGGGTTAGTGGCCCTTCTCGATCCAAGGACCCTCAGTAATCACGCAACCTCCAAGCCGTAATCCCATGTGATCCAGGCACTGGAGTCGCGTGAGCTCACGTGAGGCTTCCGCCTCTCCGATTAATCATTTTAATCCTTCATATCCCTCCTCCCAAATGATTGTTTAGTCGTACGTAATCATAAGACCGGCGCGAGTGAAACTTGATAGTAATCTTTGTGCATATGGTATATTTAGATTTTACGTAGAGTTTGTTTACGTAGTTCTACGAGATTTAGCTAGTATTCATTATAGATTCTAGAGTTTGTGTAGTATCTCTTGAATACGTGAATTCTTTCCGAATACGAATAGTCGTTTGCTCTCAATAAAAGAGCACATCTGTAATCAGATTTAGGTGAACAAGAGCAATATAGAAGAGAAAATCAGAAAAGTTGTTGTTGTTCCGACAGCACATAAATTTTCTTCTCATGTTATTACGTTCGCGTTTAAGGATTTCATTGTATTCGCGGGTGCTCTTCGGTTTGGCCAACAAAATTACCAGCCGGCTCTGCCGCTGTTTCCGCAGAAAAGGATCGGCTTCTGGTGGCAGGGAAGCCACTGCACAGAAAAATGGCATTGTCGGCTAGTTCGGTGCAGATCAGAAGGTTTTTCTTGGAAATCTTAATGGAACAGAGACTTTTTCTTTTGGAGGGGAAAAAATTAGGAATCGTGGCATTTAAGGCGCACGGTGCAGCGTCTGGGTGCAACAGGGCATCGGCATGTGAGTCTGCGTCGGGGTTCGTGCCCTTCGATCTCGTGAGGTCGCCTCGCCGTCGCATTGCTATTTAAGCACCACCGTGATCGCCTCCCACCACCTCACTCAGTCACCTCCCGGTCGACCTCTTAATTACATTGCCTCAATCAAGTGAACCCGCATCTGCCCTGCTGTATCTGAAGCCACTTGGAGAGTTGGAGATGGCGCCGAAAGCATTCTTCCACTTGGTCGTCGTTGTCGCGGCCGCGGCGTGCCTCGCGGCGACGGCCGGAGCTCAGACTGGTCAGTGGATGAAGGGCTCGGCGACGTTCTACGGTGGGAGCGACGCCTCCGGCACAATGGGTAAATTGATTAGGCCCTCAACTTTCATTATAATACTTTGTGTTGGTTGCATTGCGTTTGCACACGGTGCGGATACTGAGAATTAACAACGGTGTACATGCTGCAACGTACAGGCGGCGCCTGCGGGTACGGCAACCTGTACTCGACGGGGTACGGGACGAACACGGCGGCGCTGAGCTCGGCGCTGTTCAACGACGGCGCGGCCTGCGGGGAGTGCTACCAGATCCAGTGCGACTACCAGGCCAACACGCAGTGGTGCAAGCAGAGCGCGTCGGTGACCATCACGGCGACCAACCTGTGCCCCCCGGACTACTCCAAGCCGAGCAACAACGGCGGCTGGTGCAACCCGCCCCGCCAGCACTTCGACATGGCCCAGCCCGCCTGGGAGAAGATCGGCATCTACCGCGGCGGCATCGTGCCGGTCATGTTCCAGAGGTACATTCATGCATGCTCCACCCATCTTTTTGCCGTGCACCGCGCGCGCGCGCGTACGTGAATGGCTGGCTGGCGACTGACGCTGTGTTGTTGCAAATGTGCGCGTAGGGTGTCGTGCTCGAGGAGCGGCGGGGTGCGGTTCACGATCAACGGGAACAACAACTTCCAGCTGGTGCTCGTCTCCAACGTGGGCGGGCCGGGGTCGATCAAGACGGTGCAGATCAAGGGCTCCAGGACGGGGTGGGTCACCATGTCCCGGAACTGGGGCGCCAACTGGCAGTCTAACAACTACCTCAACGGCCAGTCCATCTCCTTCATGGTCACCGCCACCAACGGCAAGACGCTCGTCTTCCAGGACGTCGCGTCGGCCAACTGGCAGTTCGGCCAGACTTTCACCAGCGCCGTGCAGTTCTACTAGCGACGCCTGCCGGCGGCCCGCCGCGCGCATACATGCCGGCGCCGGGCGGCGCTCGCCTGCTTTCCCTTCACATTTTTGCGTTTGGAAACTTGTCCGGAAAAAAAAGGCCTTATTTAGCTCCATTCAGATGGCAAATGCATGTTAGTTAGGGGGCTAGGTACGTACGTAGCGAGGTCCCGTGCGTATGCGTACTGTGGTTTGCATGGCTGAGGTGGGTGGGTTCATGGGTTCGCCTCGCCGGCCTGATCGATTGCCCGCCGTGCCTACCGCTTTACGATGTTTGCTGAAACAAAATTATATTACTAATTCGGTCGTGGCTGCCTTTGCTTGGACACGAGGCATGGGTGGGCTGATCGATCGGTGTGCTAGAATGGCGCTCATTGGAAAGGCGCAAACAACATGCGAGTTTATTGTTGAAATGAAATGGCTAGGGTCTTGTAACTGTGAGTATCTTTGGACTTCGACTTCTGTGTCTGTGAAATTGCTACATGTGCTCTCAAATTAAGTAGTGGAGTTCATATGCATGTGTACTCTACAAATTAATTAAGTAGCTAGCGTTCCATTCAAGGAAGAGGAGGAGGAGCAGGACAAGCGTGATCTGAAAAAGATGAGGAGCGTTATGCTTTGGAGTTGGATAGTAGGTTGCTGTCACTGTGTTTCTCAGGTTGCATATGGATGCAGTATCATTGAGCTGATAGCCCACACTCCACAGCCACACAGCAGATCTTGGGGCTCGTTGGTAGTGTGTACTTTTGTAACAAATACTAGTATGCGTTGCTCCTTAATCCAGCAAACTGCGATCCTTTATTAGATTTACTATGAGCCTGAATTGGTAAAGTTAATTGAAATGTAGTACTTGAGAGCTTACCAAGCAAATTTTCTCCCTGTATTCTTGAATATTTTTTTCACAACATGGTTCTGAGTACAATGTGTTCCTATTCCTTCATGATAAAGGATGACATCAACTGAAGTACCTTTTTTGGTCTCCCGCTAGCTGATCATAGACGACTTCCATTGTTGTCGGCAGTCGACCAATGTTTAGCAATCCCAACCAAATATTGCTACGTACATCCATCATGTTTAGGGGGTGCAAACCGTATGTGTTAATATCCGGCGCCGAATCTGATCGGGGCCGCTGGTATCCGGACAGATTCAATATCAGTATCGGAAAGTTTACCTCGGATTCGGTAACAAAATTGGAAACGCTAGTATCCGCCCGAATATGATCGGTCAGCGGATAGTGGATTATTATTCGGCCGGATATCTAGCAACGAACACGAGTCACTACTCACTGCGCTGCCTCCGCCCGCCGCCGCCACCGTCGACGGGAAGCATTGTCTTTGCCCGTCGCCTGCGGATTACCAATGCCGCCGGGAAGCACTGTCTTTGCCTGTCGTCCATGGCCTGCCACCGCCGGCCCAGGAACCACAACCTCCGTCGTCACTAGCGGCCTGGCGCCGCCGCCAAGAGTTGCAACCTCCGCACATCACCTTTCGAAGTTTCGATCCATGAAGTATGTTATGTGTGTGTGTTAGTGTTAAGGGCAGCACAGGGCATTGCCCTTTAGGAAAGGGAAATTAACTCAGTGATATCGTGTTGGGGCGTAATCGGAGGAGAACGACACTGTCGTGACACACTAGGAAAATAACATCGCGAACACCAAAATTATGCGAATGACATAAATATTTTACATTATTTTGCGAATTTTCTAAATATAGAAACTGGGCTAAAAATTTTATCAATTTTTTTGTAGAGCCTTCCGACACAATTCAATTGCTTGTGTATTTTTTTTCAAAATTTTACACATTCTGATTTTGTCTCTAAAATTTATTTAAGTATATTGTTTGTGAGAATTTTCTAATGTAGAAAATGAGGTCCAAACATTATGAAAAAAAAATCGCACTACTTACATAATGGACTTGATTGTGTAATTTTTTCAGAATTTTTACAAAATTAATTAATACAATTTCATAATATTTGGACCTCATTTTCTATATTAGACTCCTTACAGTAGACATTATGAAATTATATTAATTAATTTTATAAAAATTCTGAAACAATTACACAATCGAGTCCACTGTGTAAGAAGCGTGAAAAAAATTCATAATGTTTGGACCTCATTTTCTATATTAGAAACTTCCTACAAACAGTATATTTAAATAAATTTTAGAGACAAAATCAGAATGTATAAAATTTTGAAAAAAAAAATACACAAGCAATTGAACTGTGTCGGAAGGCTCCACAAAAAATTGATAATTTTTTTTAGCTTAGTTTCTATATTTAAAAAATTCTGCAAACGGAAGTAACTGACGGCGATGTCATTCAGCATATTTTTTTGTGTTCGCGATGTTATTTTCCAGTGCGTCACAAACGGAGTGTCGTTCCTCCGATTACGTCCCAACGCGATGTCATTGAGCTAATTTCCCCTTAGGGAAAACCATGAAGTAACTATGTGCCTACATGCTACACAGTACGTACATTCCATTTTTTCCAATTTATTTATTTTTATTACAGCTAGATCTAGTATTCTAAATTAATATAGTTTCTGATGGCCCACTTGTGACAGTGTGAACATTATGTAGTCATGTTTAATGTTTAATAGTTGAAGGCTTGAAAGGATTGAGTGGTATGGTTATCTTGGGCTGGACCGACCCGTGACCCAAAGCTTTGATTTTCTCGTCAGCTAGCATGGCTCCGTGGGCTCTCCGTGGGCTCGATCTTAGTTGGCCCATATAGGCCTACGTTTCACCGGTTTGAGGTCGGAGTTCGATAATCGGACCCCTTCTTTTTGCCAGCCGCTCAATGCTCGTGCGTGGCGGCGACAGATTTCAAATAAAACATAAGTTATAAATTTAGAAAGCTAAAATACACAAGACAATTATCTCTACAATCAAAAGTTTCATACAAGTATTATATATATATATATATATATATATATATATATATATATATATATATATATATATATATATATAATTTGCACTCCAATCAACAAGTCATAGACGTAGCCACATGTGGCATGTCAATATGTCATATTGGATTACATTGCAAGGATGGGGATTTGTCATTGGGTCGATGTGATCGCAGCCGGCGACTTTGCGTGCCCGGTGAATTGATTATTAACCATCTTCTCGCCATATCCGTGTGACAGCGCACTTAGATTCTTCCTGTGGCCGTCCTCATGTGAGCTGCCGCTTGTTTGCTTGATCACCTACCAAAATTTCCGGATGATTCTATGGTCGACCCTCTTGCATGCCATGCCAACTTTGTCAAGTAGATCATCTTTAAGGAAACGCAAACAATTCCAGCTTATCATTCCCATGGCCGAGTTTTCTTCCAAAAAAAATATTCCTTGGCCGAGCAGCAGAGAACATGCGGGAGTTGCAGTGATCGATCTGCTTGTGCCACTAGTGATACAGCGGACGGAATAGAAGATGCGTAGATGCAGATCGATCTGATGGAAAATCATCTTCTTCTTACTCGCAAGCCCCAGCCCCCAGCCATGTTAGGGGGTGTTTGGAACGGTTCGCTTTTGCTAAAAACCGAAAACTGTTTCAAACACCTAGCTTTTTGCAACCTTTTCTGGCCGCTTCACGTTATAACGTGGCGGAAGCCGGAGCTCGTGAGCTTCCGCAGCCCCGCCCGCATTTACCCCCGGTTGGGCGAAATTACTAGCCGTTTTGACACTGAATAAAAACCCTCACGCCGCCCCACCCGCGCCCCCGCCCGTCCACCTCCTCCCGGGCTCCTCCACCCCCGGCACCGACCTCCTCCTCCTCCCCACACGCCTACCTCCTCCCCAGCTCCCTCCACCCCTCGCACCCACCTCCTCCTCCCGTACACTCACCTCCTCCCAGCCTCCCTCGGCGCCCACCTCCTCCTCCCCCAGCGCCCACCGCATCCTCCTCCCACGCCGCCGTGTTCTCCTCACTCCTCCCCCGCGCAGGTGTCGCTCAGATCCAGATCTGCATATGTATCTCGCCCACCTCCTACTCCCGCGCCGCTCCCTCCTCCTCCCTCTACCCCATGCTGGCCCTGCCGCTGGCCTCCTCCGTCGACCCCGCTGCCCAACTCCTCTCTCGGCGCCGCCCTCCTCCTCCCTCAACGCCGCGCTGGCCTTGCCGCCGACCTCCTTTTTTGTTGTAATTTAATTATTTGTAATATTTATTTATTTTATTAATTATTTATAGTGTTAATTATTCACTGGAATAATTATTTTTAATAATTACCTATTGTAATAATTATTTATGTAATAATTGTTTATCTTAATAATTATTTATTGTAATATTTGATCCTTATAGTAATTATTTTTAATAATTATCTGTTGTAATAAATGTTTATTGTAATAATTATCGATTAATTGCGTTTATTGCGCTGATTGTTATTAATTAACGTATATTGCGTTATTTGCGGTATATTGTTGTTAATCGTTGTTGAATGCGATCAATTGCGGTAGTCATCGCTCATTGAAGTTAATTGTGTTAATCGTCGTTAATTGCAATTAATTATCGCCAATTGCAGTGGTTGTTGTTAATTGCGTAATTTTCGCCATTGCGCGTAGTTGTCGCCAATTGTGTTAGTCGTTGTTAATAATCATCCATAGTCGTTAGTTGTCGCAAATGTTATTAATTGCGTTAAACGACATCAAATAAGCTATTACAGCCCTCATGACCATTTCGGCGCTTTTCATCTCTAAGTCGCAAATAGCCTATCTAAAAACCGACATCCAAATATCGAATCTTTTCATTTCACCGCTCACTCTATAACCATTTAGCCCGCAACTCACCAAAACCGTTTTTCAGAAAAATTGCGGCTGTAGCAAACGGGCGCTTAGTGTGCGTGCATGGAAGCCGCTACGAAGAAGGAAAGCCATCGCCGATCTGCATGCGAGATGCTCAATTCTAGCTGAGGAGAGCACATGTCATATACGCTGCAGTGGCAGGCCCGCCCTGGCCCTGGGTAGCAAAATTCCAAGTCCATGCTCCCGGACGCTCCTATTTAAGAACCGTACGTGCAGATCATCTTCAATCCTTAATTCGTATATACTTATCGCATTGTCACTACTCCATCAGTCTCTCTAGCTAGTACGTACACTAGCAAAATCCATGGAGATGCGCAAACCACCGAGCTTTCTGCTGTTCATCGTCGCGGCGACCTTGCGCCTCGTGCCGCCGGCGGTGGCGGACTGGTCGAAGGGCACGGCCACGTTCTACGGCGTCAGGGATGCCTCCGGCACAATGGGTACGTGCTATATATGTGCAGCTCTATATAGAATAATCTTGCTTCGAATGAACTACCAGTTGGTACAGTAGAGTAAGGAACTATGCATCCATGCAGGTGGCGCGTGCGGGTACGGGAACCTGTACTGGTCGGGGTACGGGACGAACACGGCGGCGCTTAGCACGGTGCTGTTCAACGACGGCGCGTCGTGCGGGCAGTGCTACCAGATCATGTGCGACTACCAGTCCAACGCGCAGTGGTGCCTGCAGGGCAAGTCGGTGACCATCACGGCCACCAACCTGTGCCCGCCCAACTACGCCCTCGCCAGCAACGACGGCGGCTGGTGCAACCCGCCGCGCCCGCACTTCGACATGGCCGAACCCGCCTGGCTCCAGATCGGCATCTACGAGGCCGGCATCGTGCCGGTGCTGTACCAAAGGTAGTTTAATACCAAAAACCATTGGACGGTTTGACTAGGATATACTATAATTAACGATCTCAGTGCTGTTAATAATTATATTTACTAGGAGTATTAGTACTCCAAAGTAGTAGTAAAAAAAACTTCGTGATTGATGATGTTTTGTGTAGGGTGCCGTGCGAGAAGCAAGGAGGAGTGCGGTTCACGATGGGAGGGTTCAACTACTTCGAGCTAGTGCTCATATCGAACGTGGCCGGGAGCGGGTCGATACAGTCGGTATGGGTGAAGGGGACGAACACGGACAGGATGCCGATGACCAGGAACTGGGGCGCCAACTGGCAGTCGCTCGGCGGGCTCGTCGGCCAGGCGCTCACCTTCGGGGTGACCTCCACCGGCGGCCAGACCATCGTCTTCCAGAACGTCGTACCGGCATGGTGGAGTTTCCGCCAGTCCTTCACCAGCAATCTCCAGTTCTACTGATCGATCGGCCAGGCTAGCTTCAGATCGAGTTCGTTGGGCATGCACGCGTGGATGCATGGTTTGCTGGAGGTTTCATCGTACTGGGTTTGAAAATAAGAGAACTGCTATACATCTTTCAATTTTAATACATGATCGAGAGAGAGAGAGGGTGGGAAGTGGGATTAGATTAGGATATAGAGGCAAAGTGATATCTTCGAGATAGATCTTCATCCGATGGCTCAAAAGTAATCGATTTCAAGAAAAATCAGTGCATGTTGTATAGCTGATTGAAGAAGTATAGTAGTATATTGTCAGCCAATAATGGGGAGGGAGTAGTGACAGTAGTCTATGTATAGTGAGTGCTAGGCTGAGTGAGGATCCTCCATTCATGACAGGGGCAAATTCCAGGCAGCTGTTCTGTTTGGAGTTCGTGTTTCTGCTGGAGGTCGGTGACCGATAGATCAGTCACTCATTCTGTAGATGAAGTTTATGGCCACAGATCAGTCACTCATTGTGTAGATGATGTTTGTAGTTTCATTCTTGTTGTAAATTGTTTACACTGGACAGTGCAGCTTCCATAATCTAAATTGTACCTGGCGACGCCTAACTGATCAATTGAGCTCCACATGATGTTTCTTACTCGGGTATGTCTAAATCAGTAATGTGACAGTTTTCTTTGTATAAACTGCAGATTTTAAAAGTTCATTTATAACTTCATTATACATAGATTACAGTAAATTAGTTATGTAATTTTGATTCTTGGTCACTGAAATCATTCTTGAAAACCTTAATAACTCATATTTCTATCACATGATTCAAAATCCCACATGTACTTTGAGAGATTGAGTAAAAACAAAGACAAAAAAATTATATACCAACAAAATACGCCAATGTGGTGAATCATTATATTCTTTACATGTATTTTAAGAGGTTGAGCAAAAACAAAGACAAAAAATAAATTATATACCAATAAAATACGGCAATATGGTAAACCCAAGTATATTCTCAATAAAAATATAATAAATTCGCACTCCAATTCATCGATGGAAAAAGTGCAAATCTCAAAGCATATTCAAGAATAATTACAGTGATCAAGAACCAAAATTACATAAATAATTTACTGTAATTTATGTATAATAGAGTTGTAACCAAAGACACATCATTTCATCTCACCAACAGATCATTTTGAAGATTTACTTCCACGCCAACCACTTACAAATTGTGTAATGATAGCACACTTTATAATATATAGTAGGTAGATCACAACTAGCATCATTAATTGAGTGCATCTAGTACAATAATCTTAGCATGCCACAGCTAGCTAGCACGTGAATTACTAATATTTGTAAACAATATGATCAACAACACGAATCTTATAGCACATCTAATGAAAGTAAAAGTGATAGTTTTGGTTTCAAAAACTGCTGGAAGTTATATAGCAATTTTTCTTAATTTTAACGCATGCACGCTGCTTATACTTTACATTCGCTGACCTACTCTATTTTTTGGATTTTTTCTAAATAAACTATTTTTAATTACTTTACAAAAATAATCCACACTTTATTTTTATAAAAATAACCTTCATCGCTTACCCACCAATGACTAGGCCCAATCACGCTAGGGCCGTTGATTTAAAGCCTATCGACACTCACTCTTGCGCATGTTTGACGATGTTGAGCCATGTCGCCTAGTCACGCCACCTCGTGCGACTAGCAGCACCGACACCAATCGCTCCACGCCGTCGCGATCGAGGCCGATATAGTCGATTGATTCCAATTTAAATCCACTAGCACAATGTAAAGAGGAGAAAGGAGAAGAACGCTAGTGGCAGAGAAGAAGAGAAGCGAGGGAGGAGAAGAAGAGAGAGGAGAGGGGAGGGAGGAGGACACTCGCCTCACCAACGCGCCCCGTATACTCGCTCGCTTGCTATAAGTTTGTCATGCTCATGTAATTTATTGGTCACTGATAAAAACATGTTATGTTAGCAACAATAAACATAACTTAGTGGTAGGTTTGGTTTTCGTTAGACTCACGAGTATGCTTAATTAGCATCGTTCTAAATATTATGAGTCCAAATGGCGTGTATGTCGTGTCAATGATTTTTAGAGTATTTCACGCAAGAGAAGTTCTTGAGGGTCATGTGGGATTGATTTGAGCATTTTTTCGCAAACCACAATGTATCAACCGAATTCAATAATCTTAAAATCGGAGGTGTTGCATTGGCCGATATGCAGCTTTTACCGCCCCAAAGACCGTATGGCATGACCGTGAGATGTTTGGCGGCCGCTCACCGGAAGTAGTCCGTTGGGAGGACCGTGAAGTGGGTCATGGTAGACCTGGTTAGAAGCGCAAACGCTGTGGCTATCAATAGGTGTTGTTGGTGAAGAGGTGTCCGAGTACACTTGCTAGTGCCCGTGAAGTGGGGAAGAAAAGGTGTGCAGATGAAAGTTGATGATGGTAGGACAGAGGATGGTGGTGCAGATGTAGTCGTGGCGGCAAACAGCATGTCGATTCCAAAGGATAGCGTATTAAGGGGAAGACATTGAATTAATATTGGATGACTTGGAGCGAGAAGACTAGAGGGCTAGAGTCAAGAACAAGCATTGGAAGAGAACGAGGAGAATGATGACTATTTGGATGATGAAGATGTCCCCGATGCGCCAGTTGTTTGATGCTTGGAATAGACATAACCTAGCGCTCTTGATTGTAAGTGATGGCCACGATTCCCGCTGGAGTATGGGTAGAATGTTGTGCGTGTTAATGTCATATTTGCAGATAAGTCAGCCTCTACATGATGTTGTCAAATTGTGGGCGATGTCATGTAGGGCTTTAAGGTTATCAAATCAAGCAAGAGCAAAGGCACTATGAAGTGTGAGAAAGAAGGGTGTTATTGGTATGTTCATGCCTACAAGCCAAAGTATGAAATGCACCGATCGTGTCGAAGGTGGAGAACCACTCATGTGTTATGAACAATGTATCGCCAAACCACCGCAACCTCACTTGTGTGTTATAAGTAACTTGGTCGGAAACACAACCGATGTACTAGAACGGTTGGTACCATTGCCCAAGATTAGCCTACCCGACTTGGGCAGGGAGGACAACGAGTAAGATCAAATATTTCTTGCATTGGATCGAGATCAACCAAAGGCGTATGGGTATTGCTTTACAACACCACCGAGGCAAGGCACGACGAATGACGACCAATTTGGCCGAGGGGTACAATTGGGTTATTAGAGGCTCATGCGGCATGCCCTCGTTGCAATCGCCGATGGTATGTTGCATGGTATAATCAAGTACTTTAGGGAAAAATATAGTGTTGTTGCATTACATATGTTGAATGCATGTACACCCTATTGTACCAAGATGATAGAGTACATGGCCGGAAGAGCGAGAAGATTCAAATGCACTCGCCTTCATTATGGACACCACATAGCCTTAGTTTGACGTATTGCTAAGGAACTGAAGTAGGCTTGGAACGGCGAGTGGCATTATCACGCACAAGGTGAGCCTTAGATAGTAGGCGACAACGCTTGTCGGTGCACGATAACAAGCCAATGCTACTTTATAAGTCATGTTCTTATGTGTTGGTTGCATGCGCATGATCAAGATGGACTCCGCACGGTATATGTTGTGCTTATTCATGAAGGAAAATATGATTCAAACTTAGAGCGGAGAGATCATGACATGGTCCCTGAGTTGGACTTCATCAAGGGTGGCAAAGGCCATCGACAGACTTATCATATCCAAACGACATTAGACTTCTTTACTGTAACGAAATATCCGCACGCCTTCCCTGAAAAAAAAGAGAGAAGCTTTGAAGTATGACAAATAAAAGCAGCTACTGTGCAACTTGGCAAATTATTCCATCTCATGCTAAAGAGAGGTGATCAATCTGAACGAAGTACGGGCAATAAACCTCTGACTCTTTCAGCCAGATTGCCAATGATTAAGCATCTACGTACGCGGTGAGATGAATAAGCACGTACTTGTTTATCCCCTCCCAGCCATAATCCATGTGCTGACATCGCTGGCCCTCATGGCCTCATGTGGGTCAGAATTTCTTACCACACTCAAATTCTCCCGCAAGAATATGCTAATTCCACATATGAGAGATGATAAGCCATGCCAATTCATTCCAAATTATAGTTTATGCCATAAACTAACATCGAAGAAGTAGATCCATTTCGAGCCGGTAAGTACGGATTACGGGACACGCTTACCAGGAGAAATGTAGGAAAAACCAAGCCATGCTGCCCATGCATCAATCACCCAAACGCGCAATTCTAGCTCCAGTTCTTGGCATCAATTTGCTTGCATTGCATGTGAGCCTAGCTACCAGCCTAGCACTGGGATATCGATGGCATGTTCTCTGCCATTCCCTGCCCTGCTCTGACCATAATTCTCATTCCCTGCTCTTATATAAGCCACCCCACGTTCACCGCAAATCCGTCAGTACTACGAGCCTTAATTGCTCCCAAATTTTGCAGCATTCGGTGTGTTCGTCTCTCCTGTAGTGTTCCTGCCCATCTCAACGTATCTCAACGTACGGAGATGGACACAATCTTCAGACTGTTCGTCGTCCTAGCAGCGGCCTGCTTCGCGCCAGCGCAGGCGGCCTGGAGCAAAGGAACAGCGACGTTTTACGGCGGCGCCGACGCCTCCGGGACAATGGGTAAATAGCTCACTCCAAACCTTTTCGAGTTCTGGCTACTACTGCAAGCGTTAGGAACACATCTGACATCTCGACGTTTGTGCACATTAGGTGGCGCGTGTGGTTACGGGAACCTGTACTGGCTGGGTACGGGACGAACACGGCGGCGCTGAGCTCAGTGCTGTTCAACGACGGGGCGTCGTGCGGGCAGTGCTACCTGATCATGTGCGACAACGACGCGAGTCCGCAGTGGTGCAGGATGGGCAAGGCGGTGACCATCACGGCGACCAACCTGTGCCCGGCCAACTGGGCACTCCCAACGACAACGGCGGCTGGTGCAACCCGCCGCGCCCGCACTTCGACATGGCGCAACCCGCCTGGCTCCAGATCGGCATCTACAAGGCCGGAATAATCCCAGTCCTCTACCAGCAGTAAGCACATCGCAAGTGCACTTACGTACATGTGCCACATTTATTTCGCGATGTGCTGTACTAATAAAATTGCTACATGAATGTGATTATGATGTAGGGTCAAGTGCTGGAGGCAGGGAGGGATCAGGTTCACGATTGGGGGCTTCAACTTCTTCGCGTTGATGATGATCTCGAACGTGGCCGGGAGCGGGTCGATCAGGTCGGTGTCGATCAAGGGGACCAACACGGGGTGGATCGCGCTGAACCGAACTGGGGCGCGAACTGGCAGTGCAACTCGGGGCTGCTCGGCCAGGCGCTCTCTTCGCCGTCACCTCCACCGGCGGCCAGACGCTCTACATCTACAACGTCGTGCCGGCGTGGTGGACGTTCGGCATGACATTCACCAGCAACTACCAGTTCGACTACTAGCTAGCTAGCAGCTACCTCGGCCGTTGCCGTTGGGCGGCGGCGTGTATGTGGATAAAGTTGGAATTCGTCTGCATTCTGATATGAAGTTGGGAAAAATTTCGCTCTTTTTTTTATTGTTGTACATGTATGACTGTATGTACTTTTTTTTGTCAGATATATTAATTATTTGAATTCAGATGTACGTGGCTTGCGGGTTCACCTTGGTTCAGATTAGTAGCTAGCATAATTACTGGTAGATATATAAGAAGACGAATAAGAAACGTTAGCATGCTATAAGTTAACTCATGGATGCGACTAGCGCTAGACGTATTATTCGAATGTTACGCCAGACGCGCGCCTTTACCATTCGATCTCGATTGTGGGGTAAAGCTATCCGATCTCAGTGCGTTTTCCTTCACACGAAACGTTTAAAGTAACCCTATACAACATCACGCACTTCGACGCAGCAAAAAGTCATCCTCTGTCTGATCTCCACAAAAAAATTTGGAAAAATAACATATTTTCACCAAAATTGCATAGAAACAATCAGTATATAACATAGCTGTGCTTTCAAGCTAATTCAAATATCTCAATCAAACAAATTTTGATGTTACAACATTACAATATTTGAAAATAGTAGTTGCAACATCTTAAAATAATTGTTGCAATATCGAAAAAATTACAACATTTAAAACCAACTTATGAAACATTTTGATTTCATGTGTGCAACTATCAACGACAATAGTTGTAACAAAATCCTTTTCCTACAAAATTTTAGGAAGATGTATCGTAACAAACCAAACCACTCTCTGCAACAATAGAGAAAAATCACGCAACAATTCGAGAGAATATATGCAACATTTAAATGGTGAAGGGGCTACAACAAAATGTTTACTCTTATGCAACAAATCAAAAACACCATTACAACAAAAAAAAAACTTATGTCGCAACATTTGTCTCCATCATGGACTTGAGGAACTCCAAGCAGGAGGCGACATTGACACCGAGATTCACCACACTACGCCGCCGTCCTCCTCGCAGTGCAAGGAGCACAAGGAGATTGGTTGCCACTTCTGAGGGCCCAACTTTGCATCATAACTGTGGCTATGAACATGTGCTCCAAGTGCCATAAGGAGATGATTATGGAGCAGAGCAGTGAAGCTGGCCGCCACCTCTATCGATAGCATCGCAATGGTGGTGATGCCGGAAGGAACCCGCTCATTGATGCGGGCGAACGAGGTCGACATCGGTGGCTTGACGACGCATGGCTATCCAAGCTCATCAAGTCAATGCCGTTGATGCAGTGGAGACGAAACAAGCTTGATTTTGGGAGATCCGTGGGGAGGAGGAGGAGATTTGAGGGGCGAAGTGAGGTGAGACCGTGGAGAGGTGTAAAAGCATTAGACTTGAGTGGCTCATGTGAATTGTGGTAGAAAAAGATTGCTTGGCGTCCAGGGTGGTGGACTAGTGGGTGCACATGCCTCCGATCTTGATCGAAGGTAGATGCAGCATTCGCACGTCAGGCAGTATCATTACCCTTAACACATATCTGGAGTGGTAATGGAACACCTGTGACCTGTACTAGTTACGGATGCATGGGCACGAGAAAAGGCCCATCAGCACGAGGGCACCTCTGAGCTTAGCGTGTAGTCATGGGCTTACTTTTGGTTAAGGCCTTACGGTAATTGGTGGAACCCAACAGTTTTGCGTATGAAAATACTGACGAGGCCGCCATCTTGGGCCTGTTTGCTGTTAGTCCATGCCTCCATGGGATCACAGGCTGATCCAACTATCGGCCATCTCTTCTTAATGGGCCAACTGCAGAATCGAAATTTCCGGATGTGGGCTAACTTGTAATGGGCTTCCTCTCCGTCCATTCATTTCATGATTCCAGTTGGGCCTTCGGTCTAAATCTCACGTACTCACACATACAAATTCGTACTTGGACGACATGAGAGCTATCTTCTATAAGACAGTATGTGTGACAGCACATGACATTGTCTTCTAATGTCCCGTTCATCTAAAAAAAGTCTCCTTGCAAATGTTTTGGCGGACTTGTGCTTGAGATGCTATGGGCTATTGGTCTGGTGTCGACTTGCTAACCCCACTTCTATATGACAAAAAATTAAGATGGGATATGGTGTCAGACGAACTAAAGGAAAGAACTACCCATAACTCATATATAAGCCATAATCTGTTGAAGACATAAACCGTTGCATGATCGACATTAACTAACCGGGCTGCTTCCGTTGAAACGGGTTAAGCAACGTACTCTCTCTCGATGGATTATGGTCGATGTGGTGGAAGCAGATGCAGAATCGGAAATGAACAAAACGGTTTTACGTTCGAAGAAGCAAGGAATGAAATTATTATCAGTGTGCAACAGGGTATTCTTAGACGCAGCCTCTTGAGCCGCTCTCGGGCGACTCAGGAGAAGCACCCTAGCTACCGTGTAAGAGCCCTCGACAGCCACCTCCCCTCGCCGCCGCCGCCGCCGCTGCCGCCTTGCCGGTGCGCGGGGGGGGGGGGGTCCTCTTCTTTTGCAGCTCCCTTCCCCCCTTCCGGTCTCCTCTCTCCCTGCTCACCACCCATCGCTGCCGGATCTGGAGGTGCCAAATCGTTCCCGATGGTTCTTCTTCGCCGCCGGCCAGGATCCCGGCAGATCCGGAGTTGTAGTTGTTTGACCTCAAACAGTGAACAAGAGGATGTGTATTTTTTGAGTACTTGAATATTCAGCTCGCCAGTAGTGACAACTTAGAAGCGAGGGTCAGTTGCCGCTGCAAGGATTCGAGGGAGTTGAGCTTGCAGTTGGACAGTTTTAATTAGTGGTTGACAGTACCACATTCAGTACTGAAAGGACAATTACGAAGTAAAATACTTTAAAATACTCCTACCTTCGCTTGCTACTCGCTTGCGCAAATAAAAATTGACGGTCCGAATGCAGTTAGCCAACAAATTGAACAGTGGCATCTTCTCTGGTGTGAAATATGTATCGCTCTCTCTCTCTAATAAAATATGTAGCATCCTCTCGCTTGCCTTCATTTTGATTGCTGATTTCTGATCGAATTGATGAGAGCATTAGCAATTTGATCAATGCATCCAGCGGAGGATGCAATTCTAGCTAAGCAGAATGCTTAAATCAAGAAATGGAGTTAAAACATTATGAACTACGCGTACCCTTCAAATCAGTCCAACTAGCTAGCTAGCAGAAACAGTCGTGCGTCGTTGTTCTTCCTGAAACAAAATTGAGCTAGTTTTAACTACTAAATTTATTAGACTAGACTGTGGAAGTATGCTAATTAAATTAGTTCTTTATCTCACCATTTTTGGATGGAAGAAACAATAGAACTTAGACCTCCAAATCAATCATTTTAACGCGCAAGTCAATCTCCGGACGTTAAGGCCATGTGCATACGATCGTTAGGACCATTGATTGCATGTTTCAATAATGTAACTAACATTCATTCTCTGGGAATGAATCCATGCCCGGCCCCCTAGATCCTATTTAAGCACCACCATTGTCGCAACCATTCCTCACCTCCAAATCCATTTCGCTACAATATCTAGCTAGTTCCAGACTTGATCACAACATTCTTTCCATCTCGATCTCTCTCTCCCTGTTTTTGGGATCACCACGTACTCTCTGTCCACTGACGATGGGGAAACGTTTCCTGCAGCTGTTGGCCGTTCTTGCGCTCTGCCTTGCACCGGCCAAACCTGACTGGCTTCCGGCCACCGCCACGTTCTACGGCGGCAGCGACGGCTCCGGCACAATGGGTGCTAAGCTTCCGGCTCCGGCGTTATGATACGCATGCAGTGCAATGCATGAATGCATATATATGCAACTGCAAGGCGGCGTAGATCTGAATATGTCTGCAAATGCATGCATGCATGCATGTCGATGCGCAGGTGGCGCGTGTGGGTACGGGAACCTGTACGACCAGGGTACGGATCAACAACGCGGCGCTGAGCACGGTGCTGTTCAACGACGGCGCGTCGTGCGGGCAGTGCTACCTGATCATCTGCGACTACGCCAAGGCCCCGCAGTGGTGCAAGCTCGGCACAGCGGTGACGGTGTCGGCCACCAACTTCTGCCCTCCCAACTGGGATCTCCCCAATGACAACGGTGGCTGGTGCAACCCGCCCCGCCCACACTTCGACATGTCCCAGCCAGCCTGGGAGAACATCGGTATCTACCGCGCCGGCATCGTCCCCGTCCTCTACCAAAAGTAAGCGCTACACCTAGCAAAAGCTACGCGCGTGCGTGCATGCTTGACAAAAACTAACCGACGCATTGCACGATGGTTTTTGTGTGAAATCATGCAAATGCAGGGTGAAGTGCTGGAGGCAGGGGGGCGTGAGGTTCATCGTCAACGGGTTCAACTACTTCGAGCTGGTGCTGGTGACGAACATGGCGGGGAGCGGGTCGATCCAGAGCATGTCGGTGAAGGGGTCCAACACGGGGTGGATCCAGATGACGCGGAACTGGGGCGCCAACTGGCATTGCCTCGCGGGGCTGGCCGGCCAGGCGCTCAGCTTCTCGCTCACCTCCACCGGCGGCCAGACCATCGTCTTCCAGGACGCCGTGCCCGCGTGGTGGCAGTTCGGCCAGACCTTCACCACCTACCAGCAGTTCGACTACTAGACTTGGAAACCGGGGCATGCTAAGAATCCGCGCAGAGAGAGTGTTGTTTCTTACCTATATGCTCGTATTTGTACATTAATAATTGCTTCATTTCATTTGTGGCTCGAGGGCTTCTGGAATCGCTTGATTGTTCAGTTGCTAATTGATGGTTGTAATTTAAATTGTCGTGATCTCTTATTCAGTTTATCAGCTATTGATAAAAGAAATTGTTAATTCATGCATATATACATGTGTTTCATGTGCTGCTGAGTGCTGACAACTGGCGAGTAGATTAGATACCTTAATTATGTAAATGAAGTGGCTCAGAAACTAGAGGCAGCGCAAAAAACACGTCTAAATACGCAACAACGTCCGGATCAAGCTAGCAAATAGTTTGGACGACACAAAATTGACAGGAAAACGGCGGTTGAGCGGACTCTGATAGACCCACTGGTGATGGCGGCAGCGACGTCGACTCGAGGAAGGCAACAAGAAAGAGTTCGTTGCTTCTGGGAGGAGACGAGAGACGATGGTATGAGCTAGCATTTATGATCTACCAAAGAAATTGCCCGAGTGACTCGTGGATGGCTAGGTGATCCAAAGAAGGAAGGGGTGGATCTTAACATCTTATCAAACAAACATATTCACGAGAAGTTCGACCTACAGCTGAGCTGAAGGCAAGAGAAGATGAAGCGGCCGAATTCTATTGTAAGATTATACTTGGTGCCTGCTTTATCTCATTGTCCATTCTTGACCAAATCTACGGTACCAAATCGATTATACGGCACATCTCTGTATATAAAAAGCATCTCTGGCCCGTTCCAAACGGTCAAAATCTTCCCCGTTTTCCATAGGAATAGAATTGTTTCTCTGTGAAACGTCCACAAATTTTCCGTGAAATTCCTTTATTCCAAACGTTTTTTAAGGCCCTGCTATTTGAGATGAAACAGTGCTAATACCTTGAGAAAACAGTGAGCCTGCAGGCAGGGACACGAGTACATGACATCGTTTGTTGGGTGTGACGCCCCGTGTCATTACCCCATGGGTAATAACACTTAGTTAGGCACACGGATTACTATTCGTTTGCTCAGTAGAACACTGCTCCAACGAATAGTAAGCCTTCATCAGAGTTACGCAGCAGAATAATAAGATAGAAACTGTCCTTTATTTCAACAGTTAGCCACGCAGGGCTAAAGTCTTAATACAAGATTTATATAAATACCCAAGGGGACTTCCCCGCTTCTCTTGTATGCCCTGAAGTATCGGCAGCCTATCCGTCCCACAAGCCAAAATAGCTCCCAACTCACCCTGGGTCCTCTTAGTCCAAGCCTTCTCCTCCAGTTGTTGCTTCTGTACCTGCAAGTCCTTCGTCCCACTCGGGATAGTTCCCGGTCGGACTAGGATCTACAAAGGAGAATACTAACAAGGTTGAGTACACGAATGTACTCAGCAAGCATTAATAGCAAAAGATGCACAGAATGCACTATCTCTATTCATTATCACAATTTCTAAATCATCTCACTTTAGAAAATAGATCTCGACAAAAAGTGGCAAGTTTTAATACTGAAAACTCTACTAGTCACTGAGAGACGAAAGACCCTCGTGGTTCCCGTAGACTCCAACTCGAGACCGATATGAATTCATGATTTAGTTTAGCATCAGGCAGCTTTGTACCACTTTACTCATAGCTATTCGAACTCTTCGTGAGCGTGGTCCACCGCATTTCTTAGATGCGGTTCGAGATCGTAATATAGAACGCTTTCCGTGTTACGTGATTAATTTCTCCACCCATCACCTTCCGCTGTGTAGATTTAGTCACACGACCTCATCATCCACCGAGTTCGCGAGGTTGGTTGAGGCGCCTTCTATCCAAGACTCAACACTCCACCTTAGCACTATAGCGCATTGGATCCCCACTTCCGGACTATCTCCCACCGGTCCTGGGTTCCTCCATCACAATCACTCACACCTAATACTTACCCGTTGTGGAGAGCATAGTCACGTAACAAGGTAGCATTTTCTCACTCAAACGGGAAAATGGTTGGCACCGAATTACGTGATCCGACCGAGCAAGAGTTTGTTGGTCCTTATATTATAACCATATGTAAAAGGGGTCCACCTCTTACCTCAACATCATCATCGTCGCTTTCTCACCCAGGCCCCTTTACCCTCCTAATAAGTCTCATTCTTTCTTAATCATCTTAATCATCATATCTCAATCATTTTCTTTAGGTTTTGGAAAACCATTTTGATGCAATACTTATAATAGTGCAAGATAGGGTATATTTTTAAAGTAACTATATTAATGTTCAAGAGGATCGCTTGCCTTCGTGGACGAGGAAAGTTGGCGCCACTGTTCTAGTCACCGCCTCGTTTGTCCGGTTCGCTCGAGCAAGCTCAAGAACACGAATAATAATAGTATAAGTAAATACGTATTTGATTTGAGTGATAATAAGAATACATAAGTTAGGGACTACTACCGTTAGCACATTTTAATTAACTAAAACATTTTCGAGATCTACACGGTTAGCACTTCCTAAAGTCGCCCAACCGCCATACACAACAACTCGATTAAAAGCAAATAAGACAATAGATATACCACATATTCTAGCATCAACACTACTGTAACAACAAGAATCTACACTTAACTTGAGATTATCAAATCCTAAATTTACACTCAACCTAAACCTAATCTCCCTAACTCTCTCTCTCTCTCTCTCTCGCTAACCCTACTTGGCCGGCTCACAAAACACACACGCACACAGCACTCACTCCCCACGCTCTCTCTCACTCCCGATTCCTTCTAAGCCCCAAGCAATGCCGCCGCTCGACTCTCTCGCGCCACCGTGGCGCCGCGCTCGTGCTCGCCCGACCGCACCGGCCGCCTCTGCGCTGCCTCCAGCCAGCTGCCGCCCCGCCGACCCGGCCCTTGCTTGCCTCCGTGTTCGCCCGGCCCCTTCGGCTTTTTCCTCCTCCTCTTCCGCCACCGCCGCCCCTACTCGGCCCAGACACGCTCGATCCGGCTCCCGCCGCTTCCCGAGCTCCTCTCGCTCTCCCTCGGCCGCCTTGGCGCGCCAGAGGCCCGCGCGCCGCGCCTCTTGCCGCCTCGGGTCCTCCCTCCACTGCGCCGATCCACGGTCCAGGGATTCTGCCCACGGCCGGCCCCCGATCGCCGGCCGCCGTGGCTCTTAACCCACCTTCCCCTCTTCTATTCTCATACTAAGCCCTAAGTTGATTCTCTCTACCATCGAAGATGAGCCAAGTATTAATGCTTGATGATGTTTAATGTATGCAGAGCATGATGGTTATTCTAGAGTGGAGGTGGCCATTGGAGGAGGTTGCTATGGAGGTATGACTCACCAAAAGCTCGATCTATTCTCCCCTATTGCTCTGAGATGCTAAGAGATTACTAAACGGCTACTCAAAAGCTCAAGGTACAAGAGCTTTACCTGATGGTTGGGGATCGAGATGTTTTTGGATCGGTCAAGAATGGTGGTCGGCAGTGTTCGTGGGGATGCCGACGATGGGGATGGTGTCGCCGCGATGAGCAGGATGGGTGGCTTGCCTGGTGATGCCGGCCACTGGTCCCTGGCCTCCCTTCTTCTCTCGCTCTTGCCTCCTTCCGATTCTTTCCGAGGTGATCTTGGGCTTGGGGACAGCGGTGATGGACTGCAAAGTGGTGGCAGTGGCTTGCTTGTGCCTTGTGCTTGGGGCTTTGTCTGGTTTGCTAGAGCGCCTCGCTCCGTGAGTGCTTCGCTTGCTTTGAGAAGGATGGTTGTGCTCCTAGGATGGCTTGAGAAAGACTTTGTGATGCATCTCCAAGAATGGCTCGTTGTGGATGCATCCTCCAAGAATGGTTTATTAGAGGGGAGCATTCTACTGGCTTCCCTTTGGGTCTGGTCAAAGACCACTATACCTTGCCTTATCCCCTTACTCTCCCGTGACACTATTTGAGCTAAGGGCTTTTTGGTCAAAGGTGCTTTGCCATCGCTTGGTTGTTGCGAATGTGGGTGCTCACTGTAGGCCGAGAAAGAAAAAGAGGGAGGGGGCTATTTGAGACCGCAGTGGAAGGATGGGGAATGAATGGGGTTGCCTAGACATAGATGTTGTGTAATAGAATGATATCAGATGCTTCTAGATTGATTGATGCAAAATGAACTATCGATGTACTATCTAATGCAATGTTGATTTGTTGTCTAATGCAATCGATAGTGCATTCTACTTACTTACTTGATCAAACTGCAGCCAATGACGAGTGCAAGAATGATGTGAGTGCATGCATGATGCGATATGATTGAGCTATTTAGTTAATGCCCGCGAACTAAACCTAACGAAACCAACGCACGGACAACGGAATAACACCGCTAACAACGATCTAATACTATCGTCAACTCACCACTAATGATGAGATTAACCGCTAAACCCGACATCGCTACGAGGTTAGGCTAAAACGCTGGTCCTCACATTGGGACTTGGGAGTAAGAGATAAAAGGTGTTGGAATTCAGAATAATGAGCGGGGTCCTCGAAAAGAGGGACGACAGCTGCGATTTTTCTCCATAAACTAGTAGGGTTGTTCGTACACATTGCAATGTAAATTCCAAACTTTGCGTAAATAATATTTCTCTTTAACACATAAAGTAAATCTAGCAATTAAAAGATAGTGATACATACGTGTTGTGGACACATTAATTGGCAAGACATATCAATGCCCACAAGCGCTGGAGCTCGAGAAGAATCGCTAGAGGACCTTCGAGGCTAGAAGACTCTACCGGCATCACCGAAGTCGATTCGACTCGGCTCGAAACTGCGTCGAACATGTAGCCGGTCACGGCAACATTGCTGCCGTAAGGCAGTACTTAAGTTAGGCAGGAGGTAAGGCTAGTTAGGCAGGATTAAGATAGTATCTCCTTAAGAGATATAGTTGGTCACTAATAAAAAGCGATCATCTCGAAAGAAGAAAGGAAAAAGCCCTCTTCCTAAACCGATCAAACTAAAATTGAAATGAAAGGTCTTTTTTGGAATAGCAGAGGTCTAGGTGACTTGGCTAAACATGGTTTTATTTGTGACATGGTTAAAGAGCATCATTTAGATTTTATAGCCATTCTTAAACTCATAAAAAGAGTTCTCAAGTGGCTAGCCTTAATCATCTTTGTGGTGGTAGGGATTTTTGTGGCACTTTTCTCCTCCTCAGGGTCGGTCGGGGGTATCCTCCTTGGGGTGGATCTGAGGGTCTTTGACATTGGATCGATTGATGCTGGTGATTTTATGTGAAGTTTCATTTAAAAATAGAGCGGATGATTTCCAAAGGAGTCTAGTGGTTTACATTTGCAAATTTCATTTCATTACAAGGAGAAGTTCCTTAATGAGCTTGTTCATGCTTGTAGAAAAGAGATAATTCCCATTTTAATTGGAGGTGATTTTAATATCATTAGGAATTCGAGTGAAAAGAATAAGGATCACATTGACTATAGATGGCCTTTTTTGTTTAATGCTGTGATTAATAATTTGGATTTAAGAGAAATAGTTTTATCCGTAGACAATTTACTTGGGCCAATTGTTAGATAATCCAACTTTCGAGAAGTTGGATAGAGTTTTAATGAGTACTGATTGGGAGCAAGTTTCCTTTGGTCACTGTTGTTGCTCTTGAGAGGTCCTTGTCTGATCACACGTCGTTACTGTTAAGTACAAAAGATGCTTCCTATAGAGGTTGTCAGCCTTTGTTTAAATTTGAATTAGGCTGGTTGTGTAGGAAAGGGGTTTAGAGAGATGGTAGCGGAGGTGTGGGGATGGGTTAATATAGGTCGGTCGGCCTTACATAGCTGGCAGTGTAAGGTTAGATCTCTTAGGCGTTATCTTCGAGGTTGGGCAAAAGTACCAATGGACTTATAAAAAGGAAAAGTTAGAGCTTAACTTGTTGATTGATAAGCTGGATAAAAAGGCTGAGGTGTGGAGGCTGTCTAATATTGAGGTAAATCTTAAAAAAACTGCTAATGAAAGGTTGGCTCATCTGTTAAGAGAAGAAGAAATTAAGTGGTATCAAAGGGCCAAAGCGAAATTTCTCTTGGAGGGTGATAGGAATACACGCTATTACCATTTGATTGCAAATGGGAAGCATAGAAAACAAAGAATTTTTAAACTCGAACAAGAGGATGGAATTATTCGGGGTGATGTACAATTAAAAAAGCATATTACCAATTATTATAAAGATTTGTTTGGGCCAGCCGAAGTAAATTATTTATCTATGATTGAGGCTTTTACAGATGATATGGCTCAAGTTTCAGATGAGGAAAACATTTATCTTACTGAGCCTTTTGCTGAAAAGGAGGTGAAAGAAGCCATTTTTCAAATGGATCACAATAAAGCAGAAGGGCCAGATGGTTTTCCAGCTGAGTTCTATCAGGTGTTTTGGGAAGTCATTAAAAATGACTTGATGGCCATGTTTCATGATTTTCATAGTTGCGTGCTGTCTATTTTTAGCTTGAATTTTGGGATTATTACTTTACTTCCCAAAAAAAATGATGCTAAGCAAATACAACATTTTAGGCCTATTTGTATGCTTAATGTTAGTTTTAAAAAATTTACTAAAGTAGTTACTAATAGGCTTATGAGAGTAGCTCAAAGGTTGTTCGGCCCTCCCGCCATTGCTCATGTGGGAGATTTATTCTGATGGTGTAGTTATTTACATGAAACCATCCATGAGCTTCATAAGAAGAATTTGGATGGTATTGTTTTTAAGGTGGATTTTGAGAAAGCGATGACAAAGTAAAATGACCGCTTTTACTACAAACTTTGAGGATGAAAGGCTTTTCCCTAAGTGGTGTTCCGGGTGGAAAGTGTGATCAAGGGAGGAGTGTTGGTATAAAGGTCAATGATGATCTTAGGCTTTTTCCAAACTCATAGGGTCTTAGACAAGGTGATCCTTTGTCTCCTCGTTTTTTTAATCTTGTATGATATGCTTGCCATCTTTATTTCTAGAGCTAAAGCAATTGGTCTTTTAACAGGAGTTGTTCCCACTTGATTGATGATGGGTTGTCAATATTACAATATGTCGATGACACGATCCTTTCTTGAATAATGATTTGGAACAAGCTAAAAATCTTAAGCTTATTCTTTGTGTTTTTGAGCATTTATCTGGTTTAAAGATTAATTTTCATAAAAGTGAGATTTTCTGTTTTGGTGCTGCCAAAGATGCAGAAACACAGTATACACAGTTATTTGGTTGTGAAGTGGGTGTGTTTCCTTTTAGGTACTTAGGTATTCCCATTCACTTGTAGTTAAGGAATAGTGATTGGAAAGGGGTTGAAGAACGGGTTGAGAAAAAGCTTAGCAGTTGGAAAGGAAAAAATATGTCTGTTGGTGGCCGCTTGGTGCTTATTAACTCGGTGCTAAGTAGTTTACCTATGTTTATGTTTTCTTTTTTTGAGGTTCCTAGAGCAGTTCTCAAAAGACTAGATTTTTATCGATCTAGATTTTTTTGGCAGAGTGATAGTCATAAACGCAAATATAGGCTTGCTAAATGGAGTTTAGTGTGTTCCCCTAAAGAGCTTGGTGGTCTGGGAGTTCAGAACTTAGACACCAAAAATAAAAGCTTGTTAGGAAGTGGTTGTTTGTTGCTTAATGAACAAGGTGTGGCGCCTTTGCTAACAAAGAAATTTTTGGGTGAGAAGAGTCTTTCGCAGTGGTTAATAAACTGAACGCCTCATTTCGGTCGTGGCTTATGAAAATTAAAAATCAGTTTTTTCGCTTTGGTTCATTCCAAGTTAAGAACGGAATGCAAACGAGGTTTTAAGAAGATATTTGGATGGGAAATTACTACGCAAAGGCAATTCCCAATGCTTTACAATGTGGTTAGGAGAAAGGACGATTTAGTAGCTACTGCTTTGAGTTCGAATCCTTTAATATTTCTTTTCGACGACCTCTTGTTGGGACTAAATTACGTGCTTTGAATGAGCTTCGGTGAAAATTTCGATGTTCAATTAGGCTTGCATAAGGATGTTTTCAGATGGCATTTGAATAAGTCGTCTTTTCTGCATCTTTATATGCACTCACACTAGGAATTGGTTTTGGATCATTAAGATGCCATTAAAAGTAAAAATTTCATGTGGTATCTCAAAAGTGGGATTGTATTAACTAAAGACAACCCGCTTAAAAGAAATTGGACAGAAGTACAAAGTGTTGTTTCAGATAAAGAGGAAACAATTCAACATCTTTTCTTTGAGTGCCTTTGCACGTATGGCATGGTGGGTTGTGAAATGTGCGCTTAATTTAGATCCTCCAATGAACATGGCTAACATGTTTGGGAATTGGTTAGATGGAATTCTAAAAGCTCAAGTCACGACTCCTTGTGGAGTTAGTGCCTTATGTTGGTCTATTTGGTTATGTCGAAATGATGTTGTTTTTAACAACAAGAATTTAACTAATTCATGGTGTTATCTTATTGAGTGGATCCTGGCTAAATGCATGGGCAAATTCTACGTAAATCGATCGAAGGAGATCATGTTGGAGGGATGTCAAAAGTTGGAATTTGTATAAGCAAATCCTCAATTTTCGTGGGTGGAGGCTTAGTCATAGAATTTGTAATGATTAAGAATGTGTTCTGCTGCAAGGATGCTAGCCGCTTTTATCTTGGGTTGTTTGATCAGAACTTCAAACGCTTAAATAAATTGGGCTGCGTGCATCATTGATGCAGAGGCCGGGAGAGATTTCTCTCTTCCATTATCTAAAATAAAAAAGTTAAGAGATTATATTAGAGTTTGAGTCGTGTTCTTTTCAGATTCGTATTGCTGCTCTGATTTCCGAATACGGGAATCCCTAGCTATATAAGCAGCCTATGTAATTGTGTGAGGAATTAATCAATATATACAAAGTTTACTTACACCAAGTTCACAGGAACAGAGCCTTGCGCCGGCCAGCACAGTGCTGCCGTGCACAAGGGTGTTCTTCGCTTCGTGAGTTATCGTCTTCGTTGATCTTTTGCTTCCATCCTCCCACGCTATATCATACCGACATCATATTAGTGCAACACGATAGAACAAGAATTTTATGCGATAATTTGTAAATAAACAATAGCAAACAATATTTTTTCATAGTTTACTTCAGTACATAAATAACTGACATACCATTATATAAATTAAGTACAAACCAACAGATAAAGTAGACATCATGCATTAAACAGAAATATAAACATAAATTTAGAAATGAAGCTGATACGACAGCCTTATGGAAGACCTATCCTTATCTCTAGTTTGTCATGTAAAGAAAACGGACTCTACAAAATGACAAACAAAAGTTAAACATCATAAGTCTATTGTATATTACATGTAAGAGATGTCAAAAGATTGAGTGACTTGCTTACGCTATTAATGTACAAATATTCCAGCAAGTGCATCATTCCTTATGTCAACAACATGCATAACAAAGATCCTTTCATTCACATCGTGCAGCAGTACTTGTCGTAGTTCTGTTTAAATAGAGTACCGATTAAATTATGAAAGAAAGATGTGCATACATTATTTACATGATTATTTACCTTCGAGCTCTTGTGTGCCAGCAACTTGAGGTCCAAAGAAGAAATAGTTACATCCCATTGTCATCAAGCAACCTTTTCAATAATATAGTGTATAGGATTAGTATGTTATAACAATTTGTTGAGTATCAAGAATAAGGTTGAAATATCTCTACACATACTATACTGACTATTCTTCTTCAGCATTGTCATGGCCAAAACATGGTGCTCTTCACCTGCAAGTCTCCACCGTGTTAGATACCGCATAATAAGTTGATCCCAAACACGTATGAACAGTAAGTTATGGCTATTGTACATAAAACATAGACTCAATGAAAGATATGCAATATAATATATTTTATTTCAAAAAAATAGAATCATTATTGTGCTACTTGTGCCTATCATCGATGATGCATAATTCCCTCATTGGTATATGACGTGGGAAGCTGTTGATGAGCTGAATTGGGCCGACATTTACAACCAAACCATCCACATTTTACCAAAGTTGCATCAAGTATTACAATTGTAGAAGCAATAAAACAAAAAGTCTATTGTCTAAAAAGATATCATATGTGAAAATAAAGATCTTTCCAACAATTGACTTATTTGGCTTTTGATAAACCTCTTCAAAATACGTGAAGTAGGTAGGGAGATCAAAAAACTGAATAAAACTGCTTAATTGTTGAATTGTAGTTTGGTACATTAATCTTAATTCAAGCTCTTTTCCAAGGAAGTGGAATTCATTGGGATTTGAATCAACGTTTACGACACGGACTGCATACGCATTTCTTTCCTCAAGTAATTGATCAAATTTGTGCACTTGCCTATCGAAGCAAAAAAAACTTCCATTTTCATACTCTAATAGAAATGTGGAAAGCATACGGTCAATGTATGAAATGATCTTGGTAGAAAAATTAAAATAACATGTGTGTCTAATAAATATTAAAGCAAATATCGATACATGCATTCTCATAAGCAACTATAATATGAAGCATAGGTCCAGACATGACCTCTCGCACAGAGAACTTGTGCACTATGTACACACGGAAGTCCCGCATAAAGTGTATGTGGCCTGCACCTAACTCATGAAAGTGGGTGCATCTACAAAAGAGAAATCATCAACCACATTATTTTATTCATGTTAAATGTACATTCAGTACATGCAAATATGCAACAAAAAAAATTTAACTGAAACAAAAAAAGAAGGAAATATGCATAAATATGCCTTCGAAAAAACTTACTTAGACTGGGATGGCGTGGGGGCATCAAAGGGAGCATAGACTCTACGAGTAGAAAGGTTCCTAATAGACATCATGCTGACACGACAAACAATTTGTCAGAAACAAATCTAATACGAACAAATTCCGTTTTGTAACTTTTTGTGTTAAACATTTCAATGAGACATACATCTTGACAAGGATGCCAATAGCAAATAACAAGGGATCACATAAAAACATTTTTATATTTACACAATTGTAAGTAAAACAAATCAAATATAAATCTCCACATTACAATAGTTTGCATGATTTTTCTTGCAACATGAATACAAACCTAATATATTGAAAATAGTACAAAAGCCATCTACGATGTAAGAACATCTTTATAAATGATATTCTTGGTACATGTTTGGGCAGATATGAAAGTCCTATCATTTTCCCGTGCAGCAAGTATTCTTATATTGCTCCTAGCAGTAGCTCGCAAAAGCGCAACATAGAGTTGTCCATGTGAGAAAATAGGACCTGCGAGGTACACACCAACATTCGGGATAGTTTGGCCTTGCGCCTTATTAATCATCATAGCAAAACTTAGTCTAGTTGGAAACTGCTTCCTCTTGAACTTGAAGGGGAATATTTCATCATTAGATGAGCATAAAGGTATTCGAGTAGAAAAACCTCTTCTCAAAGATGTTGTCCAAGCACTATTTACCGGATCTAGATTTCGTAGCAATATAATAGGACAGTTAACCTTTAGCTTGAGTACATGTGGAACCATTAGGTGTGAGAGAATTCAAGAATTTGAAGGGGTAGTAGTTATGAGGATTGCCCTCCGCACGATCAAAATGGTGATAAACTATCTCCTCCCCAGGAAATCGATCGATCAACTTCATGTTTATCGTATCAACATACTCATTACGTGTTGCTAGAATAGCTCGAGAAGTAATGTAGTTCAAATCTGAAATGTTTGCATCTGACATTGTCTATAAGGTTGTTTATGTCGACTCCTCACCAGTGTATGGAACACATCTCGTTTGGAAGCTGCACGTAATCATCTTCTACGATTTCTTTAGTGCATTTACCGATTCTCAAAAGGTAATTAGCAAACAACAGATTATTTTGAGCCCTCATGTTACAAACAAACCTTAGCTACCTCATGCTTTCCCAAACGTAAGACTTACAGAGCGTAGCATCTGTTATATGTGCCCTTGTCCCCTTTCGAACAATAGGTAGCACCTGCTGAAGTCACCCCCAAACACAATCGTCTCCCCCAAAAGGTAAGTCATGCCGACCCGTAATGTCCCTCATACTACTGTCAAGGGCCTCGACCGCCCGCCTCTTTGTCATGGAGGTTTCATCCCATATTATTAGGGATGCCCTCCGAAGGAGCTTAGATGTACCACTTTGCTTGGTGAAGTTGCATGTTGGACCATTTTCAATGTTTAGGGTATCTTGAACCTCGAGTGCATAGTCCTACCACCAAGCATAATGTAGGCCACGACGCCCAACGCCGCAGCTTGCCACAACTATCTTTCCTCACCTCAACATTTGCGAACAACACTTTGTATAGGAATGTCTTTCCGTGCCTCCGGACCATCAACAAAGAATACAACCCCATCATCGCTGCCAATTATGGCTTAGTATCTCGTCATATGCACTATGCTCGGGTTGAGAGAAGATGCTACATATGTGTGGTCTTGGTCTACCTCAATCGCAGTAGACCAATATCGTAGCAAAGAGCCTACGAAGCACGGATGGCATCTGGAATACTTCAGCTTCATTAAGGTAATCATCGATGCTATTGTCAGCCTCAATATGACCCCTCCTTTCGATGGCATCATGAAAGGTCGAGCAAATAACACCATCCACCATTCTTAGGTCTTTGAAAAGGTAGTGCCCGTCACTTGGTTTAGGAGAATCCTGAGATAGTATCGCCCTATGTCAGCCGAATGTGCGCACACGATTCTACTGACCTACTTTCATTCTTCTCTTGGCTTCCAATACTTCTCACTAGGCATCCATACAAACGATGTCGAGAAGTCTCTGTACAGGATGCGTCGAGCCCAATCATATTCCTTGTTTGCCTCGAAATACTCTATCAACATGGTCTTCACGGTGCCATGCCGAGAGATGACTTCATTAAGGTTTGTACCTGCGTTGAACAACACCATGTGCATGTTTGGGAGATGAAGATGTAGTTGCCTAACGGGTGTAGAGATCTCACTGAGGTCAAAGCTATAGATCCTCCACAATGCTTCCAATGGGTGATCCACCTAGAATCTCTCATCGCTTGATCTCATCCACCTTTATATTAATATCCTTGTTGATATAAATAGATTCACGATCATGCCCCTTGTAGATGTACTTGAAGAGGTACTTAACGGCCTTAATGCTTGAGCAAACCTCGGCGTTGATGTGGCAGTTGTACCTCCTCAATAGATAAGGATTGTATGGCACAACCCACCTGTTGTCCAACATTTGGTCTCAACCTTGCACAACTACCGCCGTCCCTTCTCCTATAAATGGGGTATGAGTCCTTCCCTTGGAGTGTTGTCGCGTTGAATGGACGTGGGTAATAGTTCTTGCAACCACCGTCCTGCCTGCACACATTCTTAGGGTTCCAGACTCCGCACGGACCATGCATCATATGCTTTATAACCATCTCGTGCAGCTCTGGGTACTTGGGTCTGTCTGGAAGCTCACTAGATATGATGCATTCACTGTTTTGGGCATGTCGGTTTGTACTCTGACTCCATGATCAACAGGAAGTGAGCATGAGGTAGACCCCTTTTCTGGAACTCAACGGCGTATACATATGCAACCACTCTACCGAGCATGTGCTCCTTGAATAGTTATTTCTTGAGGTCTTCTAGCTTGGCTCTAAATGTACGACGAGATTAGGGCGATCCTGTAGGGTTTGGCCGGCCTCAAGCTCTTTGGTAATCTCATCCCGCTTGGGGTTGCAAGTCATGGTTAGAAAGATGTCCGCTTTTCCGCATCTTTTGCACTAGGCCATGCATCTAGGTATCTTCATTTCAAATCTCTTTGCCCTCGATAAATGATGCCAGAGTATGGTTATTTTGCTCATCTGACAAGACAAAGGTTTCACAAAGATGAAGGCTATCTACCACACCCCGGTACAAATCAACATGTATCTCTTTCTGGTTTCTATCGATGTAGTCTAGCCTTGAACTTTCCACCTTGATGTACATGTCGATTGTATACTGCTCGAACATGCGCTTCCCATGTAGTACAATCTTGAATATATCACGTCGCATTTGAAACTTATAACATTAGTAATCTCTAACGAAGACACATAACCGACTATTCATATCTATGGAAAAGAGGGGGGGACAAATGTTAGGACACACATCAATAGTGTAATGATATAAAAATAATGAATGCATGCCATGTATGCCCGACGACTAACCTGGGTTCTGAAGAGTATTATTGCGATGAGACTATCATACTACATCCAAGCTAATGCCATCCTTTGGTATCTCAGGATGCCAACCGAGCTCCCCTCTCGGGAAGAATAGAGGGTATGACAAGGGGGTCATAGCATCCAAAATATGGCTGAATACCGTATTTCTTGTTATTACTCCCATAGAGGACTATGCTACGGTCGAAGTGCCTACGTAGATCATTTCTCTCGACCCACACAGTAGCCACCTCCGATGATATTGGCAAGCTATACGTCCATTGGTCCATCTTCATATCTATGTTGAGTTCAATTCAAGACTCTCGAGGTCATCGACTTGGCCCACACTCTTGAATGTTTGAGAATATGGATTGTCTCAAGGATGTCGACCATCCTCTAACAACATCTTGGTCAAGGCTAGAGAGTGGCATAACCTATGTTGTAGGGTGGGGTCATTATCACATAAGTAGAGCTACAAATGGTCCTGAATAGCATCGCTCGAACCAAACGAGTGTACATTGTGGTATATATGTCCATGAGCTCGGAACATGTACACTCCCGCCCTCATATTAGTGTATTCTTTATCCAAACCTACACCAAGGGCAAGTGAATGAAAATGACTATTGAAGTATCAAAAGTCGTCCTTGAAATGCTTTGCGTCAGCATTTGCGCTGTAGAGACTCAAGATCTACATACGATTCTAGGTTTGCCAGTTTGATTTGACCAGACCGGCAGCAAAACCCCTTTGATTCGTATTCAAACTTATTCGCCGCAGTGCTCGCAGTCTCTCTGGGGCTTTAACATATGAGTGATATCAAGAATGTTTTGGTAGACAAGGTCATGTGGATCAGAGATGTTGGAGCCCACGACAGAGGCATACCCCCACCTGAATAAATAAAACGAAATGGTATTAAAGAGATTGTATAGAGAGAACACAAATAGAAAGAAGAGTTGCATGGTATCAATGGCACCTCTTCCAGCAAAGATGAAGTACTCCCCATCTTTGAGTTGAAGCAAGTGAATTACGACTTGGGGTATTGCGCCTTAATCTGTTTCGTTCATTTTGCCGATGGTATTTCGCTTGCTTCTGCTCAGCCGTCATATTTGCATACCGTGCTCTGTCGTGTGATTGGCGTGCTTCAATCTTTTCTTGTGTCATGATTCTTCAGCGTATATTTCATTGATCATTTGGTCCATTACTTTGCATTGTAGCGTTTAATAGATTGTCCATATGTGAATCAACATCAATCGCATTTCAACTACACCGGGAGAAACAAGGATAGGTGCATCGATCTCAACGCATTTTGTGTGTTTTGGTAATCACACCTTGTTTGCCTCTCGATCAGAGTCATCCTGCATAGCGTGCTCACCTTGCTTCAACCTCATCTTGCATCATGGTTGCGCTGTGCCTCTCGCTGATTATGCCTTGGTTGCCTTCCCAAGATTTGGATCGTGTGGCATGGTGCACCACGATCATGCTTTCTACCTAAAGGGTAGTGCATGCATAATTTCAGAAGAGATGATTAAATGTGCGTTCATCGTTAGCAACTGTGTGCAAATAGCAAGTTGTACCATTTCAGCTTTCACCTTGAAACAACGTGGCCCTTGTGAGGACACTTTCAGATTGAATTGCAAATGATGAAGGTATTTGATTTGGCTCATCATCGTCATCTGAAGAAGTAGAACTCACGTTTGAGGTGCCAGCTAGCTCATGTATAAACAACCCGATGGGGGCACATGGCAATATGGCATAATATTTGTCCGAATTCTCTTCGATGCACTATGTTCGTCCAGCACTACATTACAAAAAATGAAGCATACATGTTTTATTTTAGGATCAATGGAATGGAACAAAACAATGAAAGCTACAAGATTTGGCAACATAGCCATCTTCTTTTGCTTTATGTGATGATTGGTTTGGATGCACAAAGACTTTTTGCAAGATCCTTCCGATCTAATATAGAGAAAATGGCGTGACACCGAATCGTCACTTTATGGTGAATACCTGCTGCCAAATTTGTGGTGTACAAATCTGATTTAGTAGAGAAGACATTCTAGCTTTATCATATCTAATTGGTGATGAGGAGAAAGCAAAAAAAATTGTAGAACAGAGAAGGTATATATTCTATGGATAACAAATATGTATCATTGCATTTTTAGGGTAGTTATTTTCTTTCATCATTTGATTTGATCAATGTCCAACAACTTGCACATCGTTTATATAATGCACTTTACACCTTGAACTTTGTTGGTGATGACATTATTGTCTAATTTTACTTATTACAAGCCATGCCATAGCTTACATCGATTGAAGACATTCAATATCTAACAATATCATTATAATGTAATCTAGTAATCACATGTTTCATCTATTATGCTTTAACAAGTAGAGCAACCAAACAAAAATAATAATAATGAAGAAGTCAAAAAGAAAAAGAGTACAACCATTGAAATAACCATTGTGCAAAGTATAGAACTCAGATAGCACACATTACCTCATCCCACACTACACAAATCGAGAAGTTGATGTGAAAAGGGCCACCAAGACAATCCTCAATTGCAAATCACACCTTAGATCATTGAAAATCATAAAAAAAAATGGATAGTTCATTAAAATTAAGTCTTTTAAATTAGAAATACAAAATGCTTTGCTTCATAAATATATTAAATGATGTGAAACTGCCCACCAAGATTAATAGCATTGTTGTAGATTCAAAAACCTTATAAAATTGCAATATTAATATAGTGAAAGTCTATTTTTGAGACAATAGTCTGCTTATTTAATTTTCATACGGTCAATCTAAACATTTAAAAAGAGACCAATGGTTAACGTTAAAATAATTTGAGTATTTGACTGCATGCATTCTAGGATGTCATTTTTTTAACTGCTTTGCTAGAGGAAGTACGTTGGATGAGCAAGAGAGACACATGCATGATTAGAAGAGAAGTATGTCATGATTAAGAAGACAAGTACTCCCTTAAGAGGCAGTTTGATGGTTCTATTAGCACAGACGTTATTGTTTATCCAGATATGTACTTCTCTTCTAGTTCCACGATTCTTTTGTGAAATAAAATTGACTACTTCTGCATGTTCTGTTACTCCATTTCTTCTTCTATTTGTACTAAGAAGTAAGAAGTCAGAAATGTCAATTTAGCTTTTAGGGTTGTAGTTATTTTAGGGTGGCTTATTTAATTTTTCTGGACATTGCACAATCCCATTATTCCTTTTTCCTTTTTCTGTTACTAAAAAAATGAAGTTTCATGATTTCATCTATCTTTTTCTCCACTGACTACACTAAAATTTCACTATGTGCCTTGTGCCTAGAACCTCATGTAAGGCACCTGACACGGAAGTTAACTTCTTTATCATGTTTTGCCTTACAGAAAGAACATGTCCAATAGTTCTTAGCTACAGAAGATGCTTTCAATAAAGCTGCAGGCTAAAGCTCTTAGTCGAAGCTCTTGCAACGCCTTCATGGCAATCGCGATACAATGGAAGTAAGAAGTCGCCATCGGGAACACCTCACGAACATGACCAACAACAGCACTTAGAGGTCCTTGTTCGCAATATCATCATGTTATAATGGAATTGATTTAAGATGCTCCTTAGAAACAATGTTCCAATAATCAACAATGGTACGTGTTCTCAATAAAAAAAAAGTAACACATAAACAAGTTGTTTAAATTTTGTGTTCTAGTTTTATATTATCAAGAAGTTCAGATAAGCATGTTACTCTGCACCCGTGCACCACCATTGTCATGATACACCTTTTATAACAGTAGCATGTGCTTATGGCTTGAGCTGACACATTCAGCTAGATATGATTATGACATTCTTATGGTGCTTATAATGTATTTAGACATTCTTGCACTGCCCAAGACATGCAAATTGGTATCCTTTCTGCGAAATTGTGGCAAAATTTCTATACAAGCTGCATGTGCTTGCTGGTTGTAAGATCATTAGTTGTGCATTATACTTTTCAACTTTAGTATATTAGAAAACAAAGAAAATATGTTGGATAGACCATAATCTTTTCCTAATAGCATTGGCTACCTCATTTTAGTGGACGTTTGGGCCATTGAAATGGAAGTTATGGATTAAAGGTAAGCTTAAGTACATTAACATCTGAGGTACAACGTCTTTACAAGTTATGTGCCGAGTGGAAAGAAGCAGAAGATTCCTTGAAGAAGAAATAGAAGAAAATTGAAGAATTTGATGCTCATAGATCAGAACTTGAGTGCATTACGCTCTTCTATGGGCCAATATGATTAGTCGAGAACCTTGTGCTTAGACTACCAACTCTAGAATTTGTTTGATATGGATATGAACGTATAAATGAAAGGCAATTGCTAGTGTTTATTCTGCCGACATGATTAGCATCCTATATAGCAAGGTGACGAGCTCAAGTAATCATACTCATTTCAACTAAGAAATTTTCCATCCGATTTATGGGTTGTAGTGATCATGACTTTTACGAAGGTAGTAGTAAACAACAGGAATAACTTAATTGTGGTGGGTAGTGGGACTCATGCGGTTGTGTCCTACTCTACTACATATTTGGATGTCATTTTTTTAAACTACTTTGCTAGAGGAAGTACGGTGGATGAGCAAGAGAGACACATGTATGACCAAAGTGACTATAGCATTGTACTCTCCCCACTTGTGGCCATGCTCAAGGATGAGTACTCTACCCGACAACAAGCCTTTCAAGTCGAAAGTGATAATCAACAGAATATGCAATCACTTGTGCAATTTTGGACTAAACGATCTATGCACTGGAAGATATATAATTGTAAGCTTCTATGGACAAAATCAAAAGGATAAGACAAATCTTACCTCAGTCTCCAAATGTTAGAATGCTTTGTTCTATTTTGCTGTAATAAAGAACATCAACTATAATCCAAATGTAGAGAACACACCTGAAAAAGAAATCAGGAGCATCAATCATAAAACTGTAGTAACCAATAATTATGAAGGTAAAGTAACTACAAAATATAGCAAATTAAGAAGAATAAGCAACATGGGGAATCAATATGTCACCCAATCTGGTCCTTGGCTAAAGAAATTATAGTTAGATCTTTCGATTTTTGATAGTTTATGTTACAAGTAGGACCGCAATAAAATTGCAATTGTTGCCAAAGAAACTTGGATAGATTGTTTGTAACGCTTTACCTAAATAAATGGCTAGGACCAAGAGTTCTCTCACATCGCTACTTGAAACTCATTTAGGAAATTGCCAAGTTGTTCTACAAAAAATAAACAATCTAAAAGACATCATCCCCTTCCCAAAGTTCGTTGTTGATCAAAATGAAAAGGAACAATTAAATCGTGTACAAACCTTAGGCTTCTAGTCTTGGAAGAAAACCTTGATATTTTGAAAAGCTAGAACGGAACTACAAACATATATTTCTATAAAGCCTGTGAATATAGAGAAATATGAGACAAAACTTCACAAATCATATATTCTACTATTCTTGAATTAGATTCTTTTGGGATAACTACTCAAGGTTGAAGGATCAATAGATTTTCTTGACCATAATATTAAAAATTAAGAGGAAAATATGAAACAAAATTAAGATTTTCTTGACCACAATATTCAAAAAAAAAATTGATGTATTCACCAAACAGGCATCATCCAAATCGAGCATAATAGATATATCATAATCTATGCAACTTCCAAGTACTATCAATAAACAGTCAGCTGTCTAGAAAAAAAGCAATGAAATCTATAACCAAAATTTTGGATAGAACTTTCTCATAGTCAAGTACACCAATTTGGCAAATTTCTTAAAATATGTCACCAATTCCTTCTAGTGAGCGAATTTGAAATTTGATTTTTGAACTCCTAGGGATGTTAATCTCCTCTGTTTTATGGCCATAAAAGTAGGGATCATGCATCTAGTTGATATATGTTACACCTTGTGGAAAATAGTAATCTTATATTACTAAATTTGATTTCAGACCTTGAAAAGTATTATATTTATTTGTTTCATATAACAGTTCTGTACAGAGATAGACAAAGTCATTTATCAATACTAATAAATGGTAGCACTCTCGTTGAACTACATAAAAGGTCTTAACGGAAGTAACAAAAAAATAGTTTTTACAAGGTTGAGTGCAAAAAATTAAGAATTCCAAACAGCATCCCATGGCATCCATGTAGAACATCTCTTTGATGACAAGATGAATTGGAGATGGTTTGTAGAGAAGTAATCAAAGCAACTTGCTTCTAGGAAAATTGTTTGTTTTTTTGTGTGTTTGGTACTCAGTTTTTATCGACTAGGAATCAAACTGATCATTTTAATTGACTTCCGTTTGAGTTGGAGCTAGTTTTACAGTGAAGGAAAATTGTAATCAATTTGAAGCGAGTTATATTTGTGCTAACAACATTGGGAAGTTAGATATATTGCTATGCTTAAAAATTGCTACATCACGAAGTGAGATATCATGAAAAGCAATTGATATGCTTAAATTTTTTATAGAGAATCCCAATTACAGAGAACAATATGATAAAGTATAAATACACATAAATGACTTCTATTTGAGGGTTAATGTAAGGAGTACATGAAAAACCTTTGTTACACCTTGTGGAAAATAGTAACCTTCTACACTGAGCAAAATGCCCCATATGATAATTGCAAAGATGTAGTTGTTTTGAGTTCAATGTTTTGCATCTATGAAAAGCTAGCTCCAATATGTCACAGATGATAATTGCAGATGTATTACCGAAAGTATCACATAATTAAGTGTTGAGGCCATAGATGATAATTGCATATGTATTAACGAAAGTATAAGATAATTAAGTGTTAAGGCAACCATTGTTCTTTAACAGATTGACCATTGATCATCTAAGAGATCAAAAGGTAATGGACTATAGCTTCTTCTAAGAGAGAAAAATCCAGCAGGGCGATGGTGGTGCGGATGTGAGGGGTGTGGCGGCATAGATGTGGCAGGGGCGAGGACGGTGTGGATGCGAGGGGCGGGCGATGGAGGCTAAGGATGCGGGCAAGGGGCGAGGGATGTGGCGGTGATTGCTACGCGGATGCGAGAGGTGGACAATGGAGGCAGAGGATGCGGGCGAGGGGTGGAGCGAGGACGGCTCGAAGGAGATGGGCGAGGTGCAAGGGCGGCGTGGTGGCGACGACTAGGGCGTGGTGAGGATGGAAGGAAGGGACAGGACGACAACTAAGGACATAGTGACAAGGACGAGGCTTTGCTTTCGTGCGTGAGGTACTGTGGGATGGTTGCTCCCCCGCAGGGGTAAACCCCAATCTTTATTAGTTAAGATAAATTATTTTTTAATTATTTTATAAAAATAATCATGCTTTATTTTTTTTATAGAAATAACCTTCAGTAGCTGATCCAATCGTACAGTGGGCCCAGCGATTTGAGGCCTGTCGACACTCAGACGCGCGACGAGCGAACGACGTTGAGCCACATCGCCCAATCACGTCACCCTTGTGCGACTGGTAGCCCAGTTGCGCCACCCTTGCGCAACTAATAGCCACCGCAGACACGCCGCTCCACATCGCCATGGTCGAGGGCAAATATAGTTGGTTGATTCCAATCTGAATCCACTCGCACGTACGATAGAAAAAGGAGAAGGGAGAATAGTGCAAGCAGTAGATGAGAAGAGAGGGGAGGAGAGGAGTCGTTAGTGAACACCCAGGCATTTGCATAATACATGACCGACATGCCGGGTAGACTAAAGCCATCAAAAAGCTGCAAGAAGATCTAGATGGGCTTTTTTTCATGGCGTGACCTACGAAATCGTTAGGGCATGTGGCACTTGGGGGCCAATTTTTTCGAGCAGTTCAAGAGCAAGAGGATGATGAACTTATTCAAGAGGTTGTGCAAGCAAAACTAGTAAAGAAAGTTCTATGCACTCTGGGAGAAACTTGATGAGTTTACAGTCGATATACTGGAACGGTTGGCGCTGTTGCCCTGGATTGACCCACTCGACTTGAGCAGGAGGACAGCGAGGAACATCAAATGTTTTTCGCATTGGATTGAGGCTGAGTCAGCGGAGAAGCAGGCATTGCTTTACGACACCGACGATGCAAGGTACGGCGTAATGATGACCAATTTGGGCGAGGTGTACAATTGGGTTCTCAGGGGCCTACGCGACATGCCCCTCGTTGCAATTGTCGAGTGTATGTTGCATAGTATAATCAAGTACTTTAGGAAAGACATAGTACCAAGATGATGGAGTACTTGGCCGAAAAGAGCGAGAAGGCCCGAATGCACTCGGTCTTCATTATGGGCACCACAGATCTTTAGTTTTAGGTATTGCTAAGGAACTGAGGTGGGCTTGAATGGCAAGTGACTTCGTCATACACGAGGTGAGCCTTGGATAGGAGGGCAACAATACTTGTCAGTGCACATGTAACAAGCCAATGCTACTCTAGAAGCCATACTCTCATATGTTGGCTACATGTGACATGATCAAGATGGACTCCACGCAGTACGTGTCAGGCTTCTTCATGAAGGAAAATTATGGTTCAGACTTGGAACGAGGAGATTTATGGATTATGTGTTGTTGATAACTTCACAGAGGACGGTATGCAAAATATGATATGAGCCTCTGATTTGGACTTGCTGAAGAGTGGCAAAGGCCATCGGCAGACCAATTGTTTCAGAAACGACATAGACGAGTTTGAAGCTAGGTCTTATGGAGAGATGTATCCTTTGTGTAGATTACATGTATATGAAAAACAAGTGCACAAAATATAACGGGTTGGGTGAAGATCACGATGACACGGCTAGTGGCGGTCGTGGAGGAGGTTGTCGAGGAAGTCGTGGAAGGCGACATGTTGCATATCACGGCCGAGTTGTTACCGATATAGCTTATGCCCCTGTTAGGAGTGCTTTGTTCATATCGACGTGGTCAATTCATATAATCCATTTCATGGTTGTATCTCATTTTGTTGCAAACTATCTCTACTTTAAACATGTTGCTACTTGATTAGATATGTTGTAAATTCGACTATATAATTTCATAAAATTAAAATGAAGTTTATTTAAATTATTTCTTAAAACTGTGTGTTGTCGCCGACCTGATCTTAATCGCGTTCTAGCATGCGTAACTATTCGATACGGGCCTCAGTCCTGTCACCAACTCGCAACCGAGACACATGACAAACCAATGCGTGAGTCACGGTTCGGTCGTGCGATGAGACTCTCTCGGTCGTGCGATGAGACTCTCTCGTCACCTAATCGTTGGCCCATTGCGCGATTGAGCTTAGTCACCTGTGGGTCAGCGACCGAGGGTTATTACTGTAAAAAATAAAGCATAAATTATTTTTGTAAAACGATTAAACAACGGTTTATTTAGAGAAAAAAAAGCTGTCGCCGGTGGATTTGCGAACCGCAGGTCGTAATAATTCAACCTTCCTCGACGTGGTCCTCGCGACCGCAGACCATCGATCCCCATCGACGCCCTCCCGCGCCGGAAGGCCACTCAACATCTGCCAAGGCCCGCGGAAAGGAATTCCCTGGAGAGGGCCTCCCGTGAGGCCCCTTCCCCGGGCCGTTGGATCAGGGGGAGGGGGGCGAAATGGAGGGAGATGGAGAGGTTCCCGTGGGACGGCCCCGAAAATTTATTTTCCAAGGCCCGCAGCCAGGTGGGCCCCACGTGTCAACGCGTCAGCCAAGCCTGCAGACGCCAGCGCGAGCAACTCCAGCGCGGCGCGGGCCCGGGATGAATTCCAGCCGTCGATCCGGATCGTACGGCGCGGGGAGGTGTGAACGGCCCCCTCTGGTCGCGGCGGCCTCCTTGCCTTTTGTGCCCCATCGGCAAGGGAGGGATCCAATCCGAGTCCATTCCGCCCGTGGGAAGGGAACGGAACGGAAGAGCAGCGAGCGAGCGACGCAGGCATCGGCTCGGCCGCCTACGCCACCGCCTCCCGTTGCTCCCCTCCCCGATCCGATCGCCGCTCGCCTGCCTCGCCTCGCCTCGCGGCAATATTTGTAACCCCGAAACCCTCGCCGCCGATCGCCCCATGCCGTACTACTGACCGATCCCGTCGCCGTCTGCGCAGCCGCCGCCTCTCTTATTCCCCTGTGGGAGCGCCGTCGCCCGATCGGATAGAGGTGTGGATGATGGCTTCCGGCGCTGACCCGCACGCGGCCAGCGCTGGCGCGGGGACGCCACCTCCGACCGATAGTCCCCCCGCCGCGAAGAAGGCGGCTGCCGCCTGGAAGCGCCCGGGGAACGGGTCGGTGCCGGTCGTGGTGGCACCCGGCAACCCCATCATGGATGCCGACGCCTGGCCGGCGCTGCCTGGGCTGGCCTCTCCCCCGCCGCTGCCTGGGCTGGCCTCTCCCCCGCCGCCGACGCCGCTCAAAGCCTCGCCTAAGGACGCCCTCCCTTCCATTGTGAGTTCATTTCAGCGTTTGATTCATTTAGCAGTATTGGAGTTGGATTAAGTACCGTTTAATCAGATTGGGTTTTGCTGTTGTGGGAATGGTCGCAGGGTGTGGTGATCCCGCCGGTCTCTTTGGGCAATTCCGGCGCTCCGGATGCTAACCCTGATCACCACACGCCGGTGTGCAATCCACCTGCCCGGCGTGCCCTGGTGATGCCTGCAGAGGATGGGCTGGAGAAGCGTGCCCCTGGCCCAGAGCCATCCCCTGTGTACACGCCTAATGCCCGGAGCAACGGCAGTGGTGATTATCATCAGAACGGCCGTTTTGGTTCCCATCCCCATGGCCGAGGTGGCAGTTATGGTGGGGGGAACAGGAGGGGTAATGGTCGACGCGGACAGGAGCACCATGGTGGTTTTGATGGCCAACGGCGTGGCAGTGGCCGCAGGGATGGACATGGGCCAGGACACCAGCAGCGTGGTCACCAGCCATCGTACATTAGGGCTCACCGTGCGGCTGTTGTAGCAGCAGCACCTCCTCCTCCACCGCCATTTGTCAGCCCTGCTACCCACAGACACCACCTTATGGGGCACCTATTGGCTTCCTGGTATGTCATGCATGTGGTTTGTGAGAACATGGAGTTGTGCTATTGTTATGTTGCCTTAATTTGCTTTATTTTAAATAGCAGAAATGGCACCTCATGTTTACTATTTGGCTGCGCCCCCCTCGGAAGGTGTTCAAGCCCTGCCTTTTGTGCCTCATCCGGCAAGCCCTCCAGCTATGTTAATTTCTCAAATTGAACCTCTTCGAAAGGAGCTGTTGAGACAGATTGATTACTACTTTAGGTAGTTGTTTGTCGATGTTTACAGGAAACACTCTTTCTATAGCACTGATGAGGTCAATTTATTGAGCAACGTGTTGAACTTCTGCAGTGATGACAATTTGTGCAAGGACATATTCTTGCGGCAACATATGGATGATCAGGGTTGGGTGCCATTATCCCTGATTGCTGGCTTTAACCAGGTCAGTTTGCAGGTTCTACACGATGATTTTTTAGTAAAAAAATCCACACTAAATTGTCACTTTAATCAGCAGTCTAATAGTCTAATTACCCTAGTAAGCTTCTGGTTACTTTCTATAGTTAGTTGCTTACTTGTCACCATTGAATGGGAGACAGAGAGATGACATTTAGCAGTTTGGATTCATTTAAACGGAGTTGCAATATAGCCAGTTTGCTATTGTGCCGTAGTCTCTATCGCATGAGACTAGTTTTTTTCTTCTTCATCAGACAATTGGTTCTTGCACATCTTAAATTAGATAAATTTGTTTCGAAATTTTTTAGATATCTTCTTCCCTGGTTACCTGAATGGTAAGTTCTTGGATTATGAGAAGCAGCGTGCTCATTTAAATACAGAATGATGCTATTATTGCGTAGCTTTCAGTTTTAAATATTTTTCAAAATAACTGGGAATTTATATTCTCTGTAATTACTACCGATTCATGATGACAATGGACATGTAACTGGCCATGCACAATTAGTTGCATTTGTCGTAGGGGCGCCACACCGGCCCCACGACCCGGCGAAGCAAGGCTGCTCCGGAGGGTCACCGAAGACCCTCCGGAAGACTTCAGAAGACCCTTCGGAGGGGGCCCGAAGCTCCTCCGAAGGATGCCCCCGGAGACCCTTCGGAGTGGCCCGAAGCCCTCCGAAGGATGCCCCCGAAGACCCTTCGGAGTGGCCCCGAAGGCCTCCGAAGGATGCCCCGAAGACCCTTCGGGGTGGCCCCGAAGCCCCTCCGAAGGATGTCCCGGCGCCTCCGAGGATCCCGGGACCCCGAGAAGGCGAAGGACCGGGCCGAGGACGCGGGCCCGCACGAACCATAAGCCGGGCGTACCCCCATGGTGCACCGCGCCCACAAGAGCACGCCATACACCGAAGGCTACGAGTAGGGTGCAAAAGACCCGCAGCCTCTATGATTAGCGCATTTAGCTGTGGTGCTTATGTACTTGCAGATACCTTATCGGAGGCTATAAATAGCCCCTTCACCATGTAATGAGAGAGGCTTTTTCTTTGAAAACAAGAAGTAAAACCAACTCCTTTCCAGTCCCTTTGTTCTTCTAACGCAGGGCTCTCACTTTCTACCGCCTAGTCTTCTCACTACGACGGCTTGGCGCCCGCCCGGGTTCGGCTAGAAGGTCACACAAAAACAACACAATGGCCCCGGCGGCACTACCCAAAGTCTCCGCAACCGGCCGCAGCAGCCGCCGCGCCCAACACCCCAAAGCAAAGCGGCTGGTCGCTCGACCACCGCCGCACGAGCCACGTATAAGAGGCGAATAATTCCACCCACGAGATATAGCGGGAGGCGACGCCCCACCGGCATCCTTACCGAATACGCAGCCCCGGCATCACTCGAAGCGCACGGCACTCTCCGGGAATTAGGGACCTTTGTCGAAATGCTTAGCCTCCGAAGCAACATGTGAGGCACCGCCACTACTGGCCACCACACCAGACGCTCCCGGCCGAGCCCCACTAAACAAACGCAAACCCGCACTCCGGAGACTCCCAACTCCCGCTGAGCACGGATCGAAGCCGACGCCGCCAAGAAACTTCAAAATGCCTAAGTCACACCTTCGAGGCGCATGCACTTCTAATTTCTCACAGATACGAAATGCAGCGGAGGCGCGTGGAGATGACACAACCAAGGCAAGCATCACGCCGCCTCTGGGCGCGCTTGACGTGGTTCTTCACTATACCCCGCTCCATCTACGCTCGGAACAACAATGCACCAAATACGCAACAACTTCCATGAGCTATAGCGAGCCAAGGACGCAGGACACCTATTCGCAGCTGGCAAGCACTGTGCGAAACCTCCGGCTTCTTTAGAAAATTCGCAGAGGTAAAATGCCAAGTCAGCCGGTCAACGAGACCACCATTATAAACGCCGCGACCGCGGCTTGTAAAGGTCCCCTATCGAGAAATCGCACGCAAGCCACCAAGACAAGGCGTAACTCTTCGACAAAATCAAGAATACGCCGAGCGGAGGAGGATAGCACCAGAGGAACAATACGCGCCCGAGGACAAAGCCACCAAAGCGAGGATGCAACCACCACCCCGCCACCAACAAATCACGATTAACTATCGGCGTAAGGGCCAAGCATTTATCACGTTGACGAAGGGCACCCTCCGACGCAGTGTGAGGGTGGTTTGACCAACCGCGCCGCGGCAGAGTCGCGCCAGAACGGCGCGCGCACCACGACACCCGAGGAGGAACAACAGCCGCCCCATCATACCGCGGACTCTACGGCGGCGGTCACACACACAATGAGCGCCGCACCATCGCGCCATGCAGACTACATGCACCGCAGCCGCCAACCGCTTGAGCTTGAAGATCGAAGCGAGGCGCACCGCCGCCGCTTCCGCCCAAGGCTCACAGATCGGCGCCGCCACGCTGGGCCGCCTCGAGGGTCATCAACATGATCACGAGGATCCTCGCCGGTATAGCGCCAGCGCCAACGCCGCCTACGTCCCGCAAATCCACCACGTGGCTACACAATCGCCTCCCACACCTTCGCTACGCCGAGGTGCCCATCACATTCGGACCCAACGACGCACGGGAATAAACTTTCTCACCAGACCTCGCTCATTTCTACCAACATCGCCACCACGAGGTCGCGTGTCTCTCGGATGGCGGAAGTTTCTGCGGACCTCCTTTTTGCCGGTTGACAAAATGATGATCCCTGGATCGCTTATCACCACCAGCATCCCATCGTGGGCTTTGAGAAGGCCCATCACGCTTCTGGCCGATAGCCCGCTCGTCACTTTCGGTGATACCAAGGCCCCGCACCGAGACAATCACCTCGACGCCGCCGAGATGCCATACCAAGACAACGCCATCCTCTGAGTATTACACTTAATGCCTTCGCGCCATAACCCATCATAACTACCTATGCATGAAGGTCCCCGCCCGGCGAGTCATCACAATACGAGCAAACTAACAACCGCTCGTCGGCCGAGATGGAGCTCGCTCGCGACGCCGGCGTGTTCACGCAGCTGACACCAACTCCGAACCACAAGGCAGGCCCCAATAGGCAACGGGCCCCAGGCCGTGCTCAAGGGCGCTTCTTAAGAGTGCGCCCGACACCTCGCCAAAAACGGTGACCTCTGCGCAGAGCTCACGGAGAACAACACAAAGAAGATCCTCCGGTGCTCGCGACAACGCCGACATCTTCGCATGGAGCTCGAGGATATCCCCGATAGCCGTGGATACAATCAACACCGACAGCAAATCGTGAAGCAAAAGCTCAGCGTATGATTTACTAACGCCTCGGCGCAAAGAAGGAAATCACCAAGCTCCTAAAAGCCGGCGTGATTCGTGAGATCAAACACTCCGAATGGCTCGCCAATCCGATCCTCGTCCAAAAAAGCTCCGGCCAATGGCGCATGTGCGTCGACTTTACCGACCTCAACAAAGCATGCCCAAAGGATGACTTCCCATTACCACGCATCGATCAGTTAGTAGATGCCACATCGGGGTGCGAGCTCATGAGCCTTCGCACAGTGGTCACCGTACGAGCGGGCGGCCGGGAGACACACTTCTCCGGCGCGGCGAAGCCGCCCGAAGGTGATGTCCATCTCCGACGGACGGCGGAACCTCGGCGGGGCACGCCGCCTGTTGCGACACGGACCTCGATGACCTCCATGGCTTGCCTGGCACCGCCCACCTGGGATGACACCGCACTCCGCAGACCTCTCCTCGCTACGCCTTCGCACCGGAGGGCCTTCACCGCTTCTTCCAAGGCTCGCACTTAGTAACTGAGAGCGCCGCGCCGCCATCAACACCTCCAAGGCTCGCACTTAGCAGCCAGAGCGCCGCGCCGCTCTAAGCTCCTCGCCCGAGCGTGCTCAACCTCAACTCGCCACGAATCTCTGCGGCTGACGCGACGTCGTCATTAACGGCCCTCGCCAACATTATAGTCTGCATAACCAACTCCGATCAGCGAGGCACCAAAAAAAAAAAAAACGACAAAAGTATCAATCACAAAGAAACAGCGCAAGCTTTGACCTTGGCTTTCGCCTCGACACTCAAGCATCTCTGACAAAGGCATTCGCGCAAAGAGCTCCCGGCGTAGGGCGGCAAAGTCACCACACCCGCAAACCCGCGAGGCACCTCACGACCCGAAGTCAGACGGCACACGGGCCCCACGCCCACCGCCCCTGTGGCCGCGGCAGCCCCCGCCCCGACCGCCATCACAGACACACGCCGGGCTGAACCACCAACAAGAAGGTCGCAGCTACCACCACCACCGAACCGCCCTTCCCTAAGGCCACACCACAGAAACCAAAGCCTTTAGCAAGATCACCAAAGCAAAAACAAGCACCAAAGAAACTCGCGAACCATAACTTCATCGCGCAGACTCCGCGAGTAGGAGGACTCGCCCACAAAGATCTCGCGCGCCAGAACGCTCGAGGCGTGCTTTTCTCCGAGGAATCCTCCGAGTCCAACCCGATGACGCCAAAAGATCCCACCGCCGCCGCACCGCGAGGTTGTTCTACCAACCGCCACGACGGGCTTCCGCCGCTACAAACACCGCGAAGACCAAAGGATCGCGCTCGAGGTCGACTAAGCTTCCATCCCATCCGAGAGGTCCGCCGCGAAGGATCTCGCCACGCTCTTCGACGGCAAGCGCATTACTCCCCGCGCTGCGCGGCAAAGACTAACATCGCGGGCCCAAAGAACGCGCAGGAGCTACCAGATCGGGCCGCCTCGCCGCCTTCTACCGGCCGCCCGCTTTTTCTTGCCCTCCGGTCTGGGGCGTCGGCGAGACGAACCGACGCAGGTACGCCCGCTCAATCGACTCACGCACCACCAAACCGCGCCGAGTGCTCTTCCCGTATATGGGCCAAGAAGCGCCTCGCCAATAGGCACAAGCATAAATATGCCCATAAATACCCGCAAAACGGCCGGGCCAGAGCTATACCTTCGCGCTTCGCGCGCGAGCGGGATGCCCGAACCAGAGGAACCACACTCGACGTGCGGGCCCCGCGGGCGCGCCAAATACCAAGGCACAAAAAACCTCCACCAAGTCGCGGTGGAGAAGCGCCATCACGCCCAAGAGAAGCCGCAGATGAGCCTCTCACGGCGCGAGCTCGATGTCGTGGCTCGCGATGGTCAGATCTGTCCGCCCCGACCGCAGCCATCTTCGGGACGGAGGTGTGATAGAACCACCTCCGTGTCCAAGCCGCCTCCCCCGTTCCGGAGCAAATGGGCGCGGTAGATACATTTGGCGCCGCAACCGCTGGAAGTTTACGCTACCAAAATTCGCGTGTCCTCGCCATCGTTTCGCTAACGAACGGCATCGTGCAAGAAGGCGAAGACACGACTCGCCCGCAACTCCGCCGCCGGCATCCATTCAAGACTCTAACTTGACAACGGAGTTGGCGTAAGTTGCGCTAGTTCTACGCCATACACCGAGAACGCCCTTCACCAAATCAACGACGGATCCGAATCCCGCCACAAAAACGCGACAAAAACTACCGCTCGTCCGCTCGAGGCGATGGCACCGCTTCGCCTCAGAACCCGACCACCCGCAAACTCTCCATTTACCTCATCCACAAGCGCCCGAGCGCCGCCCGCCACCGTGGATCTCCTGTGTCGCTCGTACGACGCTTCTCCCGCCAAGGCTTTGCCTCGCTTTAGTCATCACAACCACAACAGAGCAAAATTCGCGCAGCCGTAAGAGTAAAGCCCTAATAGGGGGGCAGAGGCAGCTATTTATAGCCGCCAAGCCAACCCAACCGCCGCCACCCGTCATCAATACAACGGGCACCAGGTACGAGGCGACGCCGGCACACACAACAACAGCACCATCATCACGGCTCATAACGGCAAGACGACGCCCAAGCGCCGTTACGACGCATGACGCCCTACCGCCATTATCATAAATTGCGTGACAAAGACCATCCAAAACGCACGCGCCCAAGGCGCCGTGATCGCAAAGGTCGTGGGACAAAAGTTTTCGCCAGAGACGAAGCTTCGCCACGCCGTAGGGGACAAGGCGGCTCGACCTTACAGAGAATGGCGCGGTTTAGCCATGGCGGCGCACTCGACCGCGGGGCTTGTCGTAGGGCGCCACACCGCCCCACGACCGGCGTAAGCAAGACTACTCCGAGGGTCACCAAGACCTCCGAAGACTTCAAGACCTTCGGAGGCCCGGCTCCTCCGAAGGATGCCCCGAGACCCTTCTGAGTGGCCCCAAGCCCTCCAAGGATGCCTCAAGACCCTTCTGAGTGACCCGGTGGCCTCCGGGATGCCGAAGATGTTCCAAGGCCCTCCGAGGATCCCGGGACCCCGAGAAGGCGAAGGACCCTGTAAGGGGACGCGGCCCGCACGAACCATAAGCCTGGGCGCACTTCATGGTGCATCACGCCCACAAGAGCACGCCATACACCGAAGGCTACGAGTAGGGTGCAAAGACCCCGAGCCCCTATGATTAGCGCATTTAGCTAGGGGTGCTTATGTACTTTCAGATAGCTTATCAGGAGGCTCTAAATAGCCCCCTTCACCATGTAATGAGAGAGGCTTTTTTCTTTGAAAACAAGAAGTAAAACCGAACCCCATTTTCAGGTCCCCTTTGTTCTTCTAACGCAAGGGGCCTCCACTTTCTACTGTCTAGCCTTCTCACTACGACAGCATTGACATGGGTAATGAACATGAAAGTGCCCTCAATCTATGCACACTCATAGGTATTGAAGGATTTTAAGATTCTATCCTTGATAATTAGTTAATTTGGTGAGTGCCATTGCATGTTAAGGGGACTTGTAATTCCTTCTGGTTGTTTTTATTCAAATGCCAAGACTAGACTTTATGGATTATTTCTTCTGCTTTTGACAAGTCATTTCCCAACATGGGCCTTCGTGTTCTGTTCTTTAACCTATCTTGATATACAAAATGTTGTTTACACTACCAAGTTCCCGACCTATGTTTGCTAATATTTATTTTGGCTTTGTGTATATAATCAGTACAAAGCATTCCAAGGACATAATTACTATTTGTGCAATGTTCAAATGAAAGGAAAATTATCTTCTGCTTCTGTACTTTGGTGATTCGAGTGCTTAAGTTTCAAGAGAATGACATAGACTATTGGAACCACAGAGTTGATTCCCATGATTCATTACAAATGTTAATGTTGCTGTCAGACAATTACACAATATAATGTTTTGATGCAGATGATTATAATATAAAAATGATACTTTGAAGTTGTCCTTAGTGGTTTATGATTCTCGGCACTGACACGACACAATATAGACACACAGATATTAACATCTTCCCAAAATTTTGGCATGGCAATGTGGCTATATATTTAAGAATAAAAATATGTATAACATAACATGTATATATATGTGCTGTCCCAGAAATATAATCTATATTCATGGGGTTTATGGTATAGTACATATATACTACTTTGTTTTACCCACTTTCCTACAACAGTACAAAGGCTTGAATGTGTGTTGGTGATACCCAGTGCATTCTGCTATGCATTTGTCCAATCTGGTGATGCTGCACTTAAATTCACCTTAACTTCAGCTCACATATTTATACGAACCAACGGTTTGTTTTTTCATTGTAGTTTCAGCCGTCTCAGAATTATGCTGGCCAACTGTTGAATTTATATGTATATGCTTTCGTTTATGGTATAGTACATTTGTAACCAAAAAACTTTTTGGGTATGACGCAAGTTCTGTTTTGAGCTAGGCCTGTCCACAGTTTGTCAGACAATTGAAATAGTCTTGAGACTGACACTGGTACGAAAGGCTTGGAAGCATGTCTGTGCTATATAGTTAATTAGTTGAGGTCACTTAACTTAAGAGGAAGATGGCACGACAAAGTAAGTTGTGTTGTGAATTGTGATAAGGATAACAGTATTTCCCCTCTCCTTTTTTTGGTCCTCCTTAGCTTTAGTTTGTATGGGACAGTTAACAGTTTTGGGCTGACTGTATGTTTGTGCTAGAAGTTTTGGTAGCATTCAATGTTTCCATTTTCAGCCTGACTATGGAATGTGTAACATGCACATGTTTACTTAACAAACTGCAAGGCTGCCCAATGTGAGCAAACTGGTGCAGATGTTAATAGAACATTTTTTTTTATATTCAAAATTTTATTCACCCTCAATTGAGAAATCCCCCCCCCCCTCGTGCTACCAGAATACCATCTCCATCTTCCTGCCATGTTGACCCCCAAAAAACTTCTGAATTGTTTATTATGCTTCTCGTTGGACTAGTCATTTGTTTGCTATATGATGGCAAATCCTAAAACGGCAACCTTTTGGGTGGCATATACTCAGTTCCCCCTTAAAATTTGTAGAGTTTTTGTGGTATGCTATCTTGAATGTACCTAACAAAATTTACAACTGGAGAGAAGCAAAGATATTGCTTTATCTATAAGATTGGCAAAGAATATTCTTACATGTTTTTTCACTACTTATCAAGGCAAAGCGCTTATGATGTTAAGAAGTTCATTCTACCCCTCAAGTATCGACATGAGGACACCTAACCCCGAACTAAAAATCGCCATTTGACACCCCTAAGTTGTAAAATCGCACAACCTACCTCTACTACTGCTTTCGTGCGTTGGTATTGCTGATGTGGCGTCCGGTGGCCTGGTTTCGCTGTGAGGAAGCCGATGTGGCGTCCGGTGGCTGGTTTCGCCGAGAGGAGCCGATGTGGCGCTTTCCCTAAGTCCATTCCATGCTTTCTCTCCTCTCATTTCCTCCAACCGAGTGGTTCTTTGGTTCTTCTTCCCCAACGCTCTCTCAATCTCTTTCGCTCACTTCTAGGTGATTTTCGCTGAGATTTCCTCTGGCCAAGCCTTCTGGTGCGTTCTCCATTTCTTCTCTTCTCATCTCCTTCTCTCCATTTCTCCATTTTTCTCCCACTGGAGCTTTGCTCCTGGCCACATCTCCTCTGGCGCGCGCTCTAGCCGGCCCCACTGGCGCCGCCGACGGCGGCGCCACCTTCGCCCGCCTCCTCCCTGGCTTGCTCCCACGCGTCGCCTCCCTGGCTTGCGTGTCCCCTAGCTCGCTCCTCGCCGCGCATGGTCGCGCTCGTGGCCATGGCGCGGCGGCCGCACGCCGCCATGGCTCGACCGCCGACCCGAGGTCGGCGACTCGGTCCCACGGTCGGCCGCGCGCCATCAATCGAGGGCTCAAAGAGCCGGCAGCCGGCGAGAGGGCGTGGATGAGAGCGAGGAGCCGGAGAGCGGAGGAGAAGTTGAGGAGTGAAGTTGGCTGGGATGGTGCCTATCTTTGGTGGTCGTGGCTTCGCCATCGCAGCAGCCCACTGATGGTCTCGCCATCGGCCTTGTGCCCAGCCCCGCGCGGCTTGGAACACCGCGCGACGCAAATCGCCGGCATCCGACGCGCCGGCGGTGCCGCCCACCTTGTGTGTTTGGTCTTTGGTTGAGGTCCGCTTGCAGCCGCTACCTTCGCTCGCAGCTTCTCCTAGAGCCGACCCATTCGCCCTCGGGCCGACGCCAACCCCAAAGAACTAGGGAGGTGGAGCACACCGGTCCTCCTTCTCGAGCACCGCAGGAAGTTAAGGCGGCGCGCCTCCATCGGGCGTCTCCGGCGACGCCCATGGTCGATTAGGCCATAGATATATACACCATAAGGCGCGGTCGCGGCAGCATGCTGTGAGAGATCGAGGAAGAAAGAAGGGTAGAAGCCGAAGAAGTCGTCGACCAGTCGATGTTTGGCGGCGGGGTAGAAGCGCGCGCGCAGCCTACCGTCAGAGTCCCTAAGGCGCCGCCGGAGGCCAAGGCGTCGCTCCACCTTGCCGCCGTTCGCCGCTTGCCGTCGCCGCCCCCGCGACGAGAGAGATTGAGGAAGAAAGAAGGGTAGAAGCCGCGAGTCATCGTCATATCGTGTGTCAGCGCGGTGGTGTGATGTTTGTGTGGTGTGTGGCTGTGTGGTGTTGTGTGGTGTTGTGCGGGTGAGTGGGTGGTTGATGATTGCGTGTGGGTGGTGTGTGCTGTAAATAACTAGTCGCCACCTAGACGCCACATCAGCAATACCACACACACCGCAAAACAAATGGGGGTAGGTTGTCTCGTTTTACAACTTAGGGGTGTCAAAGGGCCGATTTTTTAGTTCAGGGGGTTAGGTGTCCGCATGTCGATACTTAAGGGGGTAGAATGGACTTCTTCCTATGATGTTTACTAACTTAACATTAATCTCTGCTTCGATTGCAGAGATGTCTGAACTCTGAATTAGGGTTTATTAATGCATGCCATCTAACACCTATTTTCCATTTAACCAGAGGCTTACCATACATCCTACCATTTTGAAAATGACTCGAACAATTTTATACTGGAGATCTAATGAAAAGGTTCGTTCAGGAATTTAGTGATAGCAAATTCGAAAGGAGAATCTCGTATGTTTTATGTTTCTGCACTCTTATTTTGTTGTGTGGCTGTGAGTTATGGACTCTGGTTTGCCCTTATTCTATACATGATTAAGCAATGTTACACGTGAAAATTTGTAATGATGAATCTGCTAATGTATGAAAGTGGGTGCTATTAAGTAAAGGTGGTGTCCATGTGAAGCATAATAAAACAAGATATCTCTATCCAGAATATTCAAATAAATATTTTGCTTCTCTTACAAAAGAGACAGATTGCTCACCTATTTTGTTTTATGAGGTCAAAAGCTGACTCATAATGTACAGTTTATCTTGGATACAGTCCTGCTATCTAATGTGGTGGAAATACAGGTAATATTTTATTGGCATAATTTACCATTGAAGTGATTTCAAATCAAAATTTCATACTGACTTGTTTGCCACATGAAAATGGTGTAAATAAATGAGTGATTAATGCTCATGTCCTGCTATATGCCAAATTTGTTGACACAAGACAAACACACTACTGACATCTGTATTTTGTAAATTTGACATCCTGCACCTTTTACTGGACGGTATTTGATGTTTTGAACTATTTCACAACCTGATCCGGTGCTTACCACTATAAGTCTTATCTTCACTACATGTTCCAAAAAAACTATGCATAAATGACTTGCCTTGCTAAAGAACTAACTTTCATAGAAGGAATATTCCAGGGAAAATATCGTTTGATTTCTAAAATTACCATTTGTAATGCTATACTTGGTTGGTAATCTTTAGTTCTTCACAAAAATAGATAGCATGATTAAGATTCAAAACTTTACTTTCAAAAGCTTTTATGTCCACCTTTGATTACAAGTTTACAACCAACTAGGTAACTCTTTATGCTCTATCAGCATGATATCTTAGCTTTATATGTCCACCTTTGATTATAGGCAACTAGGTAAGAATATTGGAATGCATAGATTGGAGTACATGTTCAACTTATGTCCAGTTCTCATCCTTGCTTGTATATTCGTAGAATCTTAGTCCAATCTTGTATTCACATAGAATCTGAATCCACATCTGTCGGTAAAATACATTGTGAAATGCGGACATGATGCACTCTTTACTATCTATATTTTCATTTGTTTCTCGTGTTTGGATGGACAACCACACAAAGGAATCCTGGAATGATTGATCAATAGCATTTTTAGCGCCCTAGAGGGTCTCATATTCAGCAAGCTAGTGTTTTTATTTCGTCCTCTCAGTCCTGAAAGCAGAACTTCACACATGAATGGAACACCGTGTCTTCACTTGCGAAGTTCCTTTGGTTAACAATTATATTGACTACAACCAGTACTCTGTAATTGATTAACCACTAGTCCACTAGAAACCTTTGAATGTCTTCAAAGATAATACTTGCGATATGATGAAGAACATCTTATTTGTCTGTTGTTGAAATGACAACCGCTGTACAGTATAATGATCTTGAGCAAGCCAAGTTTTGCTAGATTCTCTAGGGCGTAATCGTGTTAGCTTGTGATCACCAGTTATTTATTAATCCAGTCAAGCATAGTTTGTTAGTAAAGCAAGGTGAGGTTACTCCATTTGGCATAGACTGAATCTTCTTGTTGTTGATCTGGAGTTTATTTTGTTTTTACATGTTGTCTACCCGCTGAAGGTATGCTTTTTTCATAATGGAATTATGGCCATGGTAAACTTGGTCCATGGTTGATTCAACAAAGATTGACCGACCCTATGCAGTTTGTTCCTTGAGTGACTTTAAGACCCTATGCAGTTTGTTCCTTGAGTGACTTTATGTTGTTTCAGTATTAGTAGCTCATAGCAAAATCTAAAGCACTCTTGCAGAAATTAATTACTTCATGTAATGTAAATAGAGTTGCTGGGTCGGAATAGGTCGATTTTGGCATCAGTTAGGGTTCTCAGCCTGCTGATACCTTCCAATTTGCCAAAATCAAAAGAACTACCACAATGGAAAGCCTGAGCCTTGCATTTGTACAATTAGCAGCCTGGATACAAGAATAATACCTCTTCTATCCTCAATGATCAGTAAGCACTTGCAGATACTGCTACAATGACAGCTTATTGTTACAAATCTTTTGAAATAAGATGACTTACAATAAAGGCGAATTTTGAAATATGTCACTCCTCAGTTTGTGGTTTTGAAATATGCCACTCAGTTTTTTCTTTAAAATATGTCACTCTTCTCTGTACGGAGGAGTGGCATATTTCAAAGAAAAAACTGAAGAGTGACATATTTCAAAACCATAAACTGAGAAATGGTATATTTCAAAATATGCTTACAATAAAATTTGCTTTAACTAGTGCACACCAATTCACTGGATGCTTTGCTCACTCACACCAGATGTCAGAATTCCCACCTGAAAATCATGAATTTAGTTATTTTTGAATATATTTTTTTCTTGGTGACATTCACTTCATACTTCTCACTGAAAGGCTTACCAGTTTTTACCTACGCTTTTACAGGGTGACAAAATACGGAGGCGTGCAAGATGGGAGAGTTGGTTGCTTCCGAAACCAAATTATTCTGCTGGAAATTGTTCTGGTTCGCTATCCCCTGTGACATCTGACATTGATTCACTGGCATCTCAGTTTCAATCTGTTGGATTTGAGGGGGCAACCTACCATACTAGTATGCAAGGTATGCAAGGAATGCCCGGTGAAGCTCTCCTTACTAGGTCAGCGACTTCAGTTGGTCTAGGTTATCAGGTGCCCACCGTCGGAGTAGTTTACAACAACGGGAGCGGACCACTTTTTGGGCAGAAGTCAGCGAGAAGTTTACTCCGGAGCGATACCTTCTGAGGTTATACACAAAAAAACATAGTACAAAGGCATGCCGAGTTTTCACTGGTTACGTACGGCATACGTACCCCATCTACTGGGATGAGAAGTGAAGATCCAGTTGGTTAGAAGAAAGAAAAACAAACAAAAAAAGGGGGCATAAAAACACACCAAAAACCAAACAGAGATAGAAATACACAAAAATGAATAAAAAAAACTGAAAAACGAAAAATCTAAAAAAAATATAGAAAAAAGCGAAAAAAGGGTAGGTAGTGTTATGTGCATGACTTGAATTTTGCTCTTGCTCTTGCTTTCTGGCAGTTTGTTGGTTCGTACTGTGTAAACTGAGTTATTCCAGACGCCATGGATGTTATCATTTGGAAACTGTTGAAACTGGACAAAATTATTTTTTAAAAATGACATTATTAATAATACAGCTTCCTGCTGATTGCTGCGATGACAGTGGAATCCACATTTTCCGTTTCGTTTATAATCATATTCATCTTATGTAGCATTTGTGCTCATTTGTTTCGTTCGGATCATGAATCCTAATGATCCCTCGTGCTTATTATGTTTCCTGTTGGGATCTGAAATAGCGAAGCAGTTTTCCACTGCTTTTGTGTTGTTCTGGCGCAGATCATTGGCTACAGTTCCCAGATCTTGTTGATCGCTAGATTTGTGCTTAGCATTTGCTAAAGCCAATGTTTCCTCTTTCTTAGAAAGAAAAAAACCGGTTCGACTGAACCCATTGTTGTGTGATAGATGCATTCTTTCACCGGAAGCTAGCACACCAATTCCCAGAATAAACTTCTCAACACGTTGTTTAGACTTTAGAACACTTCCACGGTTGTAATTTGCACCATCACAAAATTTTACAGCCATAAAAGGGAAACAGGGCTCCACACACACACTAAGATGCGCTTGGCGCACACACAGAGGAAGAATTAGAAGCAGCTCGGTCGGTCGATCACAAGAGGACGCAGGAGTTGGGGTTCTCGTCTCGTCGCTGAAGGCGGAGGCGTACCTCCTCCGCCGAGCTGGCCCGCGCGGGCGGCGCTGCGTCGGGGTCAGCGAGCGCGTTGCGGACGGTAGCCCGGCGGCGCGACGCCCCCGGCGCGTGGGGGGTGCGGCACGACGTCGTACGGCACGTAGGGCCACGGCTCTGCCTTCTTGCCCGCCCGCCCGCCGCCGCAGCCGCTCCAGCACCTCCGCCTGCTCCACGTACCCCGTCACCGTCACCTTGTTCTGCTTCATGTCCACCTACGCGCTGCTCACGCCTAGATACACGTGAATGCAGAGAGAAAATGTGTCAAGAGTCTTGCGATTGAATCAAGGATTAATGTGTGCACACGTACGTGTGCACCACGCACGCACAGACGTACGTACCTTTCATGTCTTTCGATGCCTTCCTGACATTCCGCTCACACCCTTCGCAGTCCATCCGCACCTCTGAATGAGTAGAACAGCGTCAAACAATCAGAACAAGTTTGGTCACCAATAGAAATTCCCGTTGATTTACGTGAGCACATCATATCTACGATCAGCGTCGGTACTCGTCACTACTCACTCGTAGCCATGGATGGATGTAGAACTCGCATGGTTCGAGTGCAATTTTGGCTACTAGCATATATTGTCCCTGTCTTGAACTCATTGCTATTGTAAGTTGTAGCAGGAGAGGTTGTCGGGTGCAGTGCAGCAGAGCAGACAGAGGCCGTACCTGCAACTGCTTACGCTTCTTCTTGGCGAGGATTTTTGTCCGCAGCTCAGCGACGAAGTCGTCCACCACACCCATTCTCCCGTTTTGGTGGGTATCTGCAATCTGCACTTGGGCCAATGAAGTAGCGAGAAGATGTCTCTCTGGCTTTCGAGGTAGGGGCATCTGATCGGCCGTTGTGTTGTGCCTTCCCAAGTACTTATACTGATGGAGATAGCCTTGATAGGATAACCTGAGATGCTTCGTGTGTTTCTGGAGGGTAGAAGTTTGTGATATTTCTAATGCATCATGATATTCAGAAGGTGGTCAGGATCTTAACATCCTTAATCCACTACGAAACTATTCTGACCTTAGTTATAGGATCTGAAATAAGTACTCGTAGAAATATACACCGCGACATTAGCGCTAGTTTTTAATTTTTGAGGCAGCCCGTCTCTAATTTTTTTTGTACTGCTAGTAGTGAAGAGTTCCTGTGAGGAGCTCCAGTGCCGTCACCAGCATCGGTGGCGTTAAGCAGTTTCCAGAATATGAAGCCCATACTAACAGAAGCGGGATCGCATCTCCTGACATTGAAAACAACGGTTGAGATCGATTGCACAGTGTCACTACAGATTCAGTAAACAACATCCTGCTACAGTATTTTGTTGCAGTACAGGATCTCGATCTCGGCCGTCGGAAATGCAAAACAATATCATAGCACTGTTCACCATGAAATTGCCGAAGAACGGCGGAGGATTTGCTTCCAACAGAAGCCTGGAACTTGTCTTCTAGTCCTAACAGGGAAAATCATGCAGCAGCACAGCAGAACCCTAGTCAGAATTGGCTGCCTGACACTTTTCTTCTAGGAGTACTCCTGAAGAGACGCATCTTGATTCTTCCAAACATATTCTATGGAATGGGACTACAAACTCTGTTCGGTTGCTCTTCCCAGGCTGTGTAAATGAATCAGCGTCTCGCGATCCTTCACTTTCGTGTCCCTGTTTGGGTTGTCCTTCTTTGCAAGGATTTCTGCTCCACTGAACTTTGTCGGGAACGTGAACTAACGTGAAAGAGATAGTGTCAACGCTAGCTCTGTATAGTGCGCGCAGCTCCTGGTTAACTCATGCAGGATATGCGACCTTCAGGCAGACAGGTCTAGATGCCAACGATGGTGAAAATGATTGGCCGCGGTTCCAAGGGGTAGCAGATTTTCTACACTGTACCCCAAAAAAAAACATCTGGATTTCTAATGACTTATGAGATGCTAAGTAATCTTACTACCAGAAACTATCAGCATTATGAGATGCTAAGTAATCTTACTACCAGAAACTATCAGCAAGTGCTAAACAGCAGAATAACAGTGTGAAGTGAGTACGTGCCGGGTACAGCAGTCTATAGTATACATTTTGCAGTTTGAAAAACAATAATGATGAATCGCCAATAATGATGACATGGAAAACAATTTTGCCAGGTAACAAGAAGGGATGACATCAGTATAGGCTGAACCCAAAGAACTGCCCAACCAGAAGGGCTATTCCCATGCATATAGCTATAAGCGAAGCAGCCCATGTCAGTTTCTCTGTTATCCTAGGAACCCTTTCTTTCAGAGCCTCACTACAAGAACCTACAAAAGCAGTGTAACTCCCCATCGAAAATACAGTCCTGACCAAAAACATACCAAGAAACGCTGCACCAGCCAACCGCGAAGGAAGAGCTAGTGCGGGCAAGACCATCAGTAGAGCATCTGGTTGGAGGCCATGAACAACTCCAGTGGCAAATGTTGCAAAACCAATTTTCTTCTTCCTGGGAGCAGCAGGGGTCTGCAAAGGCCCACTGCTGCTGCTCATGTTGCAGTCCACACCCTCCAAAGCTAGCGATGACTCGTGAGCCTCTGAAGCTTCGCGGATGCCCATACCTCCTATGACCAGAAGGGTAAGACCTACAACTCTCGTTCCCCATATACGGAGAACCTCAATGTGCAAACGATCCTTGAGTAACAAGAAGAGCAGGCCGAAAATGACTTGGCCTGCATCATGACCACAACCCCAAAGGGCACCAACCAGTCCACTTTCCAGTCTTGATCTTCCAATTGACAGTGGTGCCAAGGCAACGAGATGGTCAGGCCCAGATAAGGTATGTAAGCACCCAGCAAAGAAACCAGCCCAACCACTGCTTAGTAACTCTGTTGTCAGGAGTCCACCGGTTTTGGTTATTGGTTGCACCGCTGCATAGGCAGGATGAGGAATGCTAGAGTGCAGGGTGCTGGTAATAAGTGTCATCAATAGGATGACGGCAGCCGTAGAAGCCTGTGGTACAGAAAATATTGACTTCATCAGAACAAAACTGCCAAAATAATAATAATAATAATAATCAGGAACACAGCAAAGTAAACCAGAAATCAAGCAAACTGTAATGGTTTCGGATGAACAATCATGTAGTCAGATTTAGGTTCACAACATCCTACAGAACGATAATACTAATACCGAAATTTCTGTAAAATCTTAAAGTCTGCACCTGCAATGTAATAACATCTAGCATCAGAATTCAGAATTGCTACTAGCCTTGGCCCTCTTCATCAATGCATGTTTCAGATTAGTTCAAACTATGCATCGCACAACAGATCTAGGAATTTGCCCGTTAGAAGTCAAAAACGCCAAGCAAAAAAGAACGGAGGAAATAGTCTATTAGCATCTTTTGACATTGTCATCACTATAGTAATCAATTTGGAAAACGACTTGCATAATAATTTGAACATGAGAAAAAAATGGAAGTTGCTCTATGTACTAATTTAGTATTGCAACTGCATTTCACTATTAAATCTTAAATCAATAGAAGAGAAGGAGAAATGAATGGATGTGACTTGTGAGGAACGGATCCCTTCCTGTGAACTCACCACCGTGCGCACTTGCAAAACCACTAGCCTTAGTGAGGTCGCCGGCCGCCCACTCGCCCTACTGACCACCCTACGACGCCTTGCCGCAATGTATTGCCGGCCGCGACATGTGTACACCAAGGTCTCCATCCAATTTAAGTCCGATTGAATAGCATCAAGTTTGCCATGAAAACAAAATCAACGAACCCAAAGGCTGACACCATAGCGTGGGCTTTCCCCTTCATCCTTTAGGGAGGGATATTTTCAAATCAAAATCAAGAAATCGAGCCTTGACTTACTACCATAGCGTGGGCTTCCCCCTTCATTCTTTAGGGAGGGATATTTTCCAATCAAAATCAAGAAATCGAGCCTTGACTTATTGTGGCTGTGCGCTGGTGAGTGTTATGCCGCCTACTGTTGCCTGCTGCTCCTACGCCACCCGCTGCTCCTCTTCCCCCTGCACCGGCTGCCAAGCCGCAAGTGTCAGGTGGGGAGGAGAGGAGAGGATCAACGATTTAGGGTTGGAGATTGGGGAGGAGATAGAGATGGCTGTGAGCTGGTGAGTGGTGAGGTGGATGTGGGCTGGTGGGGGCACGAGCGGGACGTGGGTTGTAGGCTTGGCTTCTAAGAGGGTGCACACCAGGAGTACCAGAATATAACCCAAATGCAAAACTGATCCTGGAATTTTTTCGATTTTTAGTGTGCCCAGCATATCGGGCACCCTGCTAGCTCCGCCATGCATGTGTGCTTCTGTACCTTAATGTTCAGTTACAAACTAAGAAGTTCAATGCCCTTCTATTCAGCCAATAAATCAACAAGAAAACATCGGGGGTAGGGAATGTTCAATGTGAATGACTAAAGCTAACATTCATTATCAGTTATCAAGGCATCTTCACACACCTGAACATTCAAATCACCCTTGTAAGAAAAATATAACAATGTTTGCAAGAGAAAATAATGTGATAAACCAATGAAACAGCTAAAGTCATTCGATTATGACATTGTCTATCACTTTATTTATGAGAAGAACACTAACTATGGAGCTTATAGCGCCCCCTACATGTTTATGAGAAAGAATCATGCCCACTTCTGAGGAAACCTCAGCATTGTATTAAAAAACAAACAAAAGGCGGCAATATTCATAAATAACAGAAAGCAAGGTCAGCAGCTAATCCAGCTGCATTGACATCAACATTCTACACCAAGATTTACCATCTCAACTAAAGACTGCGTGGAATTTTCATTTCTTAGAACTCACTGGGTACATGGCGAGACCCTACCCATGACCACATCCATCTGGAGTCCTTGCAACATCTTTGGGCTTGATTCGTAAAGAAAGCCACAAAAGAAAGTTTGTCCAAAACATCTCAAATTCTACTTCAGGCTAGTCAAAGCCGCCAATTACCATATGATCTCTTAATTCCCAAATGAAATAGTGTTATATGAGTTCCCTGCAAACTGCAACAATTCTCAATCATTTTTAGATGCTTCCATTCATTGTAGTACTATTCTTCAGTATTTTAAGAGCTTCATAAGCTTCAGTGCGCCTAATCATAATAAGGTGATGTGGTGAATTAAAAGCTTAGACTTTGTAGCATTAGGTTCAACTGAAGTGCTACGACACTCTCCTTGTAACTATAAGCTAATTTGATGTCCAATCCATTGGAACGTTGCACTTTCAGATGTATTTATAGAACAAAATTTCGTTTTGTGCGGTGCCTAGAGGTCTCACAAACATCACTTCAGTTATTCTTTCCTTTCCTCCTAGTATGGATATTGTGTCTTCAACATAATTCACGTTTAGACAGAACAAAAGCTTACATGGCATTCCCTCTTATCAACCAAAATTAAGTTTCTCATGTGCACCGGCTTTGCCATTCGCCATGCCAAGCGAAACACCAGCCGAGACCACCTCTTAGCAATTACATTGGTAGAAAAACAGCAAAACAAAACTACATCTTGTTACCAAGCACACTATTTTCATTCCTCCACCATCTATGGTATATTTGTTTTTTTTTGGGTATTTACACAGAAAGAAGCTTGCGTTGAAACCAGGCCAGGCACAGTAGGGGGAATTGATAATATACCCTCCGCTTAGATGCGTATTGGGATTATACCCTCATTTTAGATGTAATTGGTTTTTTACCCCCGCTTAGTCTGTTCCTTGATAATAAAAAAAAAACCGTTTGCAATATTTTATTAATATCCAGTTTTTTTCAGTCTTGGCCACAGGAAATGACCAGAATGCCCCTCCTTCCTCTCTCTCTCTCTCTCTCCTCCTCCTCTATTCGTCCCTCCCGTTACCTGTCCCCAACCAGAGGCAGCCATGGGAGCTCTTGGCTGAGCTTGGTGTTAGCGAGGGATGCAACAGCTGCGCCGGGCAAGCGCAAAAATGGAACGCTACGGGCACGGCGATCTCATGGTGGAAAGAGCAAATAAACATTTAAATCTGAGCATTATGCTTATTTTAAACAAACACTTAAATCTGAGTATTATGTTTATTTTGTATGTTTCGAGTCCTATCTTTTGAGCATGTTATCCTGGTTAATTGACATGAAGATATTACATGCTTATATCAAATTTCTGTCATTTAAATGCTACTGGAAACATGTTTTAATTATGATTATTGCTGCTGGAATTATATCTGAATATTTACTAAAACCGTTAATTTTACAACATTATTTACGTGGCACAATTAATTGCCGCAAGCACCAGCCGATAACCTATCTTAGCAATCTTATATCTCTGAACCAAACATTGCAATCTTAGATGCAGAAGCAAACAAATTGGAATTCTCACCTTCGAGAGCAGACTCCCGAGCAGCCTCCACGGAGGGCCAACTGCCGCCGTCGCCACCACCTCCGTCCGCGCATGAACAGGCGCCGCCGGGGCCGAAATACCGTCATGGCGCAGCGGCGAGGTTGCGGCGATCGCACCGAGACGCGGCGGCTGCGCGCACAGCCGGGTCCACGGCGCGACGCCGCCGCCGCCCGCGGCGGCGCCGCGCCGCGAGGGTAGGAAGGGGGATCTGCCTGGCAGGTGGATCCGGAGCTGGGAGGGGGAGGCGGACGTGGACATGAGCCGCTCCATGGGCGTGGGGGAAGACGAAGAGCTAGGAGAGTCCAAGGGAGCAGCGAGATCGTACCAACTTTCGGAACGGGGAGGTCAGGTTGGACTTGGCGAAAATAGGGGAGGGGTGGCGACTTCGGAAAGGGGCACACACTGACACGGGGCATATGCATTGGTTGGTTGGTTTCTCACGTCGCGGCGCAGCGCAGCGCAGCGCAGCGCAGCGCAACGCGGCACGGCACGGCTGCTCCTGCGCTTTGCTTTGGGTGCGGTTGGTGGTGGCCTGGTGCCTGCAGCGTGGGCGGACTGGCTCCCGGAGAGTCAGAGCAGAGGTGGTGGTGGTGCAGTGCGCACGTTCCCTGATACTAGTCGTTCGTGATGTACTGTTGGCCTGTTGGGACATGCCATCGTAAATGTTTTACTATAGCAATCTGTTTCATAAAGCGTTTGTTACATAGTGGTCAAACTCAAAGGGATTACTGTTTTAGTTGAAAACTAGCTGGCACCGATGGCCTGGCCCGAGCCCGGCCCGAGTTTTCCGGGCTCGGGTCTTGCTTTTTGGCCCTAGAGCCCAACAAAGGCAATGGAAATAATAAAAACTACTTTTTACTCTCGAAAGAAATTAAATATTATTTTTTTAAAAAAAAAGAATTAAAATGATATCATTTTATTAAAAAAACAATTGCTCGACCCGTTCAAGGCTAGGCTTTTCCAGGCCAACCCGGGATTTTAATAGGTTTACTGCGAGCTAGTACGATGATATTCTGAGATAAGATAAAAAGTAACTGGTTTTTTAAGAGGAACGCAATGTTATCTGGCTATTGAGATCTCTCTTTATGGCTTGTTTTTTTTTTTTGTAGTTCATTAGCTAATGGGTGTTTATGGTTCGTCTAAAGTATGCTAATTATGAGTGGTACCAAGTCGAAAACGTGGTGATTTGAACATGATTTTTTTTGAAATAATATTATTTTAAAAGGTAATTAAAAAAATAAATAGTAAAAAAACAATTACAAAACTAGGCTCATGTCGTCAAAGGAAACAGTGGGGAGGTTGCCGCCAATTGAACTGGCAACAAGATGGCTCTGTATTTTTTTTAAAAAAAATTGTGTAGCGGAATTTGTAAATATTTTTAAAAATTTATGTGTAACGGAATTTTAAAAATTTTGTAAGGTTTAGGGTTTAGGATTGTCGTGCGATGCGCGATGTTGACCCGATATTTGGGGAAAAGATATGTAATTTGTTGCATAAGATATATGGACCATTTATTTTTAGTGCTCACTTCCACAACACTTCTTTTTTACCTTTATTTTTATGTAATCTATAAATCACAATGGCACAATACACGATAACATTACATAACATTCAACGCAACGTCGTCACATACTTTATGGATAAATCACACTAATATTACATACACATTCAGCACAACGTCATAACACCTATTTTTTTTTACAAATCAAAGTGGTATTGGCATCACATATTTCAACTGGACCAACATTTCACGTAGCCGCCTCAACGTCCCCCATGTGGACCGCCTCAAGTCGGGCGGTCGGATGAGGTCCCCGCGGCAACGTCCGGAGTGCCGATGTCTCCTTCGTCATGAGGATTTCTCATAGGGTATTTCTTGAAGGTGTACCCAGACGCTTTGCAAATTGAGCACTTCTTCGTATGACGCCCGGCTTCTGCTTTGTCTACGTCATTCCTGATGCATCATACTTGTCATCGACCAACCTTTCCTTTCAACCTATCAATATTCGCGGCTTAGATAAGTTGCTCCCAGGTCGAATGGCTAGTGAAATGGTCATCTGTAGCGTAATCATACATCTCTGCACTCCATAATTGCCTCACCTCTTCCTTGTTGAAATAGTTGAAGAGGTACTGGCCAAGATGCTGCACCACCGTAGAACATACGGCCATAACATGGGAGCAGGGCCTATATAGAAAAAGGGGCTTGTTGCAAGTGCATATGCAACTAGCACAACGTAGCGTGCACTCATGGGTGATCCTCTCGCGGTTTGTCCCGCGACGTCCTTTATCCCTACATATTATCTCGAAACGAAGCTCCCTTGTGCTCATCTTGAATGCCCAAAGCATCTCACCTTTCTTGATCTTCTCCTCATGTACTTAGTGATCATGACGGGGTAGAATACTCTATCATTTTTCATAGTGAGCGACGCATTGTTGCTTCTGTCAACAAAATAATTTGTGGTACCGTAGATAATTACCTCCATAATACCAACCAAAAGAAGGCACCTTGTGCCGCGAATGATCCAGTTGTATACCTCAGCTAGATTGTTGTTATGACACCATATCGTGCACCATCCCTGTCATGTAGCAGTGATCACTTTTTCTTAGGCTCGTACTCAATCCAGTCCGAGAAGCATGTCACCTGCGTCCCTATCTTCCTCATCACACTGGGATCATCTGTGGGTAGCTGTGGCAATGCTTTGAGGGCCTGGTCAGCGCTTGGGGCGGCCCTTTCCATCGCTCCCATACATGCGTTTGAGTTCGCTCACCTAGAATCTTCGAGTGCTTCAAACTTTCGTTGTCGGTTCTGGTTGCCTGACCACTTGAACAAGTTCATCAAGTGCTTGTTGTGGGCGCTTGTAAAAGTTTGCACCCAAGTGCCTCACGCACCACTTGCTCTGCAAATCCGCCTATGAAAGTGATTTGTTCTCTTCTTATTGTAGCTGAGTTATTGCACATAGTAGGCCCGCATGCCGATCATGTATAACGTATATGTTTGGACGGCCATGTATAATAGAAATCTTTATATTCTTCAGGAACCACAACCACCTGTCCGTGTTCTCGCATTCAACAAAAGCAAATACCATGTGAAGAACTTGATTGTTCCCTTCCATCGCTATTGAATTCAGTATCCGACTCTTGTATTTTCCAGTCATGAATGTATCATCCACGCACAAGATTGAATGGCAGTGCCGGAATGTATTGATACATGGACCAAAGGTAAAGAATACTCGCTGTAGTACGCTCTTATTGGCTCACTTCGGATGCGTGGAATCTTGAATGTCGACATGAGTGCGAGGATTCTGTATTGTATGACTCGAGTGGAGCTCGGGAGCAGTTGAGCCTCGCTGCTTTTTTCGACTATTTATTTTTATAATTATCTTTTAAAATAATATATATATATATAATCATTTGAGCAGGTTTGGAGAACTTCGTGCTCCATTTTCCAAAGCAAAAACTCTATGGGCATGCCAAATCTAGTCGTACGGTCGTACCCCCACCAACCTCAAAAAAAATCAGAGGATCTCAGTCAACACTAGGGCTCCTTAAGCCCAGTGGGCCCGGTTTGAATATCTTTGCGCCGTACAGTTTTGCGGGGATCGATCCGGGACGACAGGAGGGAGGTGGGCTGCGTGTTCGGCATGACGGGGGAGGCAGTTTCGCCGTGTTTTAGTGGGAGCACACGGGAGATTGGCGCGGCTTGACCAGCCGTGGGTTGTTTAGCGTAGCCAGATGGGTGGGGTTCGGCCGTTTGGTGGTAACACGGGCGGCCGTTCCGGCGTTGGACGCGGTTGAGCTGGGTGCACCGAACAGCGCTTTTCCCGACCGAGGGTGGCGTGACGGCGTCGGTTGGTGTCAGCGTGGGTGGCAAGCGAACGTGATCATGCATCAACGACTCAGCGGTGGTGTAGCCGTGTAGAGCCACCATGTTTGTAGCGTGACATTTACGTCAAGCGAGTATTGAGTAGTTTGCATTATTTCCAGGAAACAGTTGGGCCCACATGATCATAATGCTCGTCTTATTTGTGACTTGCGTAGTACAAGGTGTGCATCTCTCTACTCTCTAGTATCTACCAGTTCAGGCACATAGAAATCGACTTGAAACCTGATCGTTGAAGCTGACAACGCACCGAAGTGACCGAACCACTTGTACTTAGAGGTGGGAATGGATGGATATCCAAGTCCAACTAAAGAGGCCCAATTCAGAACCAATCAGGTAAGGAACAAATCCAATCCTAAACCAATTCCAACTTCACAAGATCCAGTCCAGTCTAATCCAATCCAATCTCTACAGGTCGAGGGTCCATCCAAACGTCCAATTAGGCCAACATGGTCGAACAACACAGCACAGGGAGGAGGGCCATCGGTGATGGCTCAGCTGGGCGGCGACAGCGGCGCCAACACGTCGCCGCACCGGCTGTCGTCCTTGTCGTCGTCCACCGCGTCACCGCTGAGCTCGTGCTTGTCATCGCCACTGACCTGGAGGGATGAACTGCCGGTGGGAGTGGAGGAGGAGGATGCCGCCGCCGCCGGTGGGAGAGGAGGAGGACTCCCCGCCGCCATGGGGGAGAGGAAACCGTCGTTTCCGCCGACGGGAGAGCAGGAGGCCGCGGCCTACGCCGTGGGGAGGGAAGGAGGAAGACGTTGCCGGTGGTGGGAGGACGCGCGCCATTGGCGTGGCGAGAGGAGGAGTGTTGCTTTGGCCTATTACTACTTTACGATCATATGGTAGTTGGTCCATTGGACTATCCAAAGCACAATCCAAATCTATCCAAGTATCCATTGTTCATTTTGGGCTTAGTCCAATTAGATGTCCAAATCCAACTATGTCCAATCCAATATGGCCAATGCAAAATATATCCAATGGCCCATGGACGACCCAGTCCATTCCACCTCTACTTGTCTTGTCACCAGGATGTGTGGATTGGCAATTAGCACTATTGAAGAACGTAGTAGTCAGGAAACAATCAATCAATCATCAAACAATCGACAATCGATAGAGAGAAAAATAGTTGGACACACAATACGGGAACCTCTTTATTAATTGATCAATCACTTTACGTATGCAGGAGGTCCTATTTATAGACTAAAACCCACGAGGGTAGTTTGGTATTATGCCCATCAATCCATAATCCAGGTTTCTCAACACTTCCTTTTGGCGAATCTGCGTCATGCACATATCTTATTAAAAACTCCTTCCTAAAACTAAAACCCAGTGGGAAAAGGGATTGGAGAAAAGAGTATATTGTACCCACAAGTTATATTGCATCGTTGTCTCGTTAAAAACCTTCAAGTACACTTGTCACAATTTTGTTGCCTAATAACCAAATTGATCCATATGAGAAATCCTAAGGAAAAAGAGTGCAACATCTTTACCTTCAGGTTAATCTTCAGGACCTTAAGTGGATTATGATTTGGATTCTCCTCGATTCTGCAACTCTTCAAGCTGCTTCATTCTAATACCACGAACGCATCTTTGAAAACTGGACATAGGCAGAGACTTAGTGAATAAATCAGCCAGATTTTCACAAGATCTAGTTTGCAGGATCTTCACCTCATCGTTCTTCTGATAGAAGAATTTGGGAGCAATATGCTTCGTAATATTACTTTTAACATAACTTATTTGTATTTGTGCAACACAAGTTGTATTATCTTCCCAGATAATTATGGGGTATTGATGGTGTTAATGTCACAATACTTTTGGATGTGGTTAGTCACACATCTAAGACAAACACATTCAATTGAGGCTTCATATAGTGCTATAATCTCCGAGTGGTTGGTAGAAATAGCTACCAAGGTGCCTTAGATGTCGCCAAGTGATGGTGCACCACCACAAAGTAATATAAATCCATTCGGGATTTTGCACTATAGAGATTTGTGAGATATCTTCATGATTTAGTAATGATCATCGTGGATTATGTATGATCTTTATGATCTTTGCATTGTCAACCAATTGAATCTAAAGCTGTTAAGTGATAAAACCTTCAAGGTAAATTTAATCATTAATTATCGTATCAACAGCTTCTAGGCTTGACTAGGATTTTCAAAATCTCAAGTATGTTGATCAGTGTTTAGCATATGCTTCTCCTGAAGACAACTTCCGCTGAAGTCTTATTGCCCAAATGTCTTTCATACATTTTTTTAAAAGGGGGATTTCATAATTTGCCCTCATGAGATAGATGGATTTCAGATTTTGCCCTCCATGTGTCTATGACATGTGGGTCCATGGCCCACATGTCATAGACACATAGGGACAAAATCAAATCCATCTATCGATGAAGGCATTCTAATTATTCCTTTAAAAATGAACATAGGTAAGAATCTTGTGATAAAATCTCTTGGATTATCACGATGCGAGTCTTACATAGAAATATCCTATTACTCATCCGGAGGTTTAGGATAAACACTATTTAGAGTAATATATTTAACTTAATACCACTATTTAATTATGCAACATAAGTAGATTATCATTGCGAGAGGATATGGGGTAATACTAGTTGCAAAGTCGTATGTCTTTCGGATATAATTTATCAAAACCTTTCAAGGTCTTAATATTTTGTTACTATTTCTAGGTGGTTAAAGTTACAACGAATAGCGTGTTCTGCAGAACTATAAAGTATAGTTGTACCACTCTAGAGTAAAATGTAACCAGTCTTAGTTTTAGCGTTTAGATGATTAATTGCCAATATTATCAATGTATGACATACCTTCATGGTACTAGAGGAAAGCTCCATTCCACTAACTTCTGGTGGAAGATGCACTTCATAAGTGCTTATGTAGCGCACTTCTGGTCTTTAGGTTCTTCATTACATTATGTTAGGTCTTGATGGGTCCTTGTTCACTTCTAGGGATCATATGATTATTGTTGTGATTAAGAGATCGATTGGTAAGGTAATTTTCCTTCAGTGAGATACTTTCTCTTCCGGGAGATGTTATTCCTATAGGTAAGAGATATTTGGTATGGGTTTTTGTATATATTGCAATTTTGTTTCCTTTCTTACTAGGAATTTTGTGTCTTCCGAGGATCTCCTGAAGGATTTTCAGAATCTATTTACTACATATGTTATTTATTTGTTCATATCATTTGCCAAAATTATTATGCAACAGAACATTATATAATTCGTAATACAAGAGTAACAGTCTCTATGGTGACCTTTGAATCATAGCTTCCATAAAGTCTGAACTACCTGGTTCTAAGACTTTTATTTAACAATTATGGTTCAGTCTCATATGCTTTCATTATGTGACCCAATATGAACACTTTAAGCGCTCGACCATGGACTTTAGTTTTGTATCCGTGTTCTCATAAAAGAAACTTTAACAATTGTAGAGGCAAAGTGATTGTCGATAACTTTTCTTCCATATCCTCCAAATTGAGGATACCTCAACGTTAACCAGATCTTTGACATTTTTCAAACAAAAGATTCTTGGTCATTCCGTATTCACAACATTGTAATATATGCACATCAAATTTTGGGGCTTTCATCTTCATGATGAACCTCTTCATGAGATATTTCACCTTCAAAATGGGTTCTCTTCGGAGAGTTAAATGAATGATTAATAATTGTTTTGCCTAGTGTCATTAGATCTTAGACCGTAGGCATCCCTCTGATTTTAGATCAAGAACCAATAAGTCAATTTCGTAGAGGTGGATATACTATTCAACCGGGGTTTTCCATTCTTAGCGATGTATTTCTTGGAAGTAAATACTATAGTAACTCCCCCATAATTGAAAAGTATCTAGCAGGCTCCCCGCTTCTACGCGTATAGGAGTATAAACTAAACTTTAAGTTTAGCTTGACTAGTGTGTGTATCTTAGTATTAAAGATCTTTTTCTTTCGAAAAATATGATGGCATTCAAACTTTTGCACATTTCTCTCCCCCTAATGCCGAGATTCGATCTTTATTAATAGCATACCACAAAATTTCCCTACCATGGGCACATAATTGATTGAATTTTAGATCCAGCATGATCTCTAACAACTGGTTGTAGCCCAAAAGTGTATACTACAGTGGTGATAACATCTGAAAAATATTTGATTCCTCCATCACACACTTATTTCAATAAGGGGTTTGATGATTATATGCTGTGAGCTAGACTTTTATAAGTGCAGTGGCAAGAAAAATTGCATGATCCTAATATTCTGTAGGATATTTCAACTTTTAGTTGGTTATTAACCTGCGATGAAGGTCCCATACGGTGGTCTGAGAGTTGGCAGACTTATTCTATAGACTAGTTTCTTTATTATTTGCTCAAGTTTTGATCCAATTACTTATACTATATTTTAAATAATTTGGATCATTAAACTTCAAGTTTATAACTACGCATCATATTTTCTTATGGTCATAAGAAGTGTATTCTAACAACATAAAACTACAGGATGCTCTTCAGGAATATAAAATAATGCTGGAACATAAAATATTTGATCATAATTAATCTGTACAGAAATATTAGATTTTCTTATGGACTTCAAATCTTAGTTGAATCACCCCAATAGTATAATTATTCAACGGCGATATTTATTATTCAAGAGAAACACCAAATTTAATTAAGGGTGATAAACTGTATGCCTTATTTTAATTTATAATGCTAGAATCATCATGACCAAATTTAGATCATTCGAGATCAACAAAGTCCAATAGATCATCTTTCTTTCGGAGCTATATTTACTTCAAGCAAGTGACATGGCTTTTGGTGGTGATGTAGTTGTAGAGCGCACTTACCAATTTATGCATGTGTCATTTCGATGAGTATGAAAGCGCTTGGTGCATAGTCGAACATGGCATATGTGCGATTGCATCAAGCGGTCGTTGATTTGTCGTGTGCATCCCCGTTTGCTAGCGATTAACATATTGCTGAAGACACAAATCAATTGCCCTTCGCGGGCAGCAATGATTGTGGTTGCCAATAGCATAGGTATCGGCAATGGCGTAAATACCATTTTCCATATCGACTGTATAAGGATAATAATCATGCAATTTACTTTTATTTTCTCCTAAAATAAACTAGATTATTTTACCATTTCAGGCTAATTTGCTTTTGGTTTTGACTTAGGATATGCCATTGTGCCTACCATGACTCTTGTTTTGAATATTTTTCTATGCCTCTTAGGTTTCAATATCACACACAAGCCCAATACCTTCCCCCTTTTCATGCCAACTATAAAAATCCCAAGTGATAACGTGTGCGTCAGGCATTTGCTTGAAATTAACTCGGAGTTAAAGGTTTGCTATCATACTTCAACAGGAGTATAATTTTTGTTGGCGTGAAACTAATATATACTCTGTAATATTCTGCCTACAAAGTTATTCAATTAAGAAATCAGTGTAGTGGATGATAATGTTATATAGACTCCAAGTCTTATGGCTTAAGTTATATTATACTTATTTGGGGAATATGATGTTTTCTAGCCAAAGTGATCCATCAGAGATAACATATGACTAAGCTTGTTCCGGTGCCACTTAGAAAAATAGTTTCTCTTGTGCCATCTGGGCATCCGTGCACTACAAGCTAGTGAATTGATGCTTATTAAATATCAAGAGCGCATCTACAATATTTTGTTAGCAATGCATGGCAACATAGTTTCAATTTTCAGGCATACGATTTACAAATTTATTCCATGCAAGATTAGTTTACTACATGTAAGTATGCTACTGGCAATATGTTCTATTAAGTAGATTTAATCAACTATTCAGCAGGATATAATACTTTAATAGAACAACTTAGAATATTATTTTATTCATGGCATCTGGGAAATAACGATCTAATGTATGAGGTTCCATCCTAAAGCAAAAGATTTGAGATACTCTTTAGGAATAGGGTCAAGCTCCATAGAAGTTGAATCTATATGTGTGTCTGTAGGAGCACAATTGGACTTTACACACATTCTTGTGGAGGAACTATAGAGACAACGAATCACACTTAGTCACCACGTCGTCATTCTTGATGCCAGAGTAGAGGTGGAACCTCATAAGTCACCACATCGTCATTCTTGATGGCAGACTAGAGGTGGAACCTCATAAACTGCAAAGCCTTTGCCTTTTCCGCGACAACAGGTTCAGGTGTGCCAACGGTAGGCTCGACAATGTATGACATAGAGAAAACCAAGGTGATATAGTTCTTTGCCATCTAGGGCAAGCAAATTCCTATTTAGTGATGTCGAATATATCCCACATAATTTATGCTATTTTCTATATGTTTACAGCTGATAAAATATTTTAAAAGCATGAAATGAGTGCAAAAGTAAAGATTAATTTTATCTATTCAGTAGATAATTTTATAAATTTCCTAGAATTTTCTTCGTATTTTTGGGATTTTTCTGATAATTTTAAGAATGAAAGCAATTTCGAATTACTAAACCCATTAAATAATGTTTCAAACACACAATACCGAGAAAATATTCCAATAAAAATATAATGCTTCCAAGTTGTATTAGGTCTAAGGTTTTACAATTTATGCAAGCTATATACCTTAGAAGTTCGATTTTAGGATTAATTTAAGGTTATTGCATAAAAAGAATAATATTAAAGCAAATAACAATAATATGAGGGTCTAGATTATAAAATAACCATAGGACATCTTGACCAATTGTAAAAATCAGTTCAGGGGTTAAGAATATATAAAAATCAATTACATTGTGAATTTTCTAAACTCTAGGGTTTTCATAAAATTTCCTTATTCATAAAAGTTTTCTCGTAATTTTGAACTTCAAGGGCCCATTTGCAAATTTTCAAGATTTTTCCATTTTGTTTGTTTTTCTTTTCTTCTCTTTTTCTGGAATTTACTTGGTAGGGCCTATTTTTCTTGCCCCTTTTGCCCAACCCGGTGGCTAAAGACGGGCGCTAGGATTTACCTACACTTTGTTCTCGGTGGGCGTGCGCCACGATGCGCGTGGTAGCCAAAGCGCGGTGGTGCAGAGACACGGCCGGCGAGGATGGCGGCGATAACGCTGCGGCGCGAATCGCGGCGAGACATTGGGGCGGCAGCGTGGCGGGCGCGCGTGCGCGTCGCGGTGGCGTAAGCGGCGGCGGTGCATCGCGACCCGGCGGCAAGCCGGCGACGCACGACGATGGCAACGCGGTGGCGATGGTAGGCCGTGATCGCGGGCCACGGCGGGCCGGGACAATTTTTCTCTCTTGCGATGAGCGATGTCGATGCACAATGAGCGGTGCATGTTTGATCTGATTGCAGCAATTAATCATAGATATAGATTAAACAGATCTAGAACCGTAATTAGCATTTAATAGATCTAATCAGGTTCAAGCAAAATTAATCTATCAGATTAATTCATAGCGAAATTAGAGATTGAAAGATGGAATCCCGGCGACATACCGATTCAGCAGTGTAGAGCGTTTTGTGCTAATAATGTGTTGAAGAACGTAGTAGTTGCAGAAAATAATCAATCAATCACCGAACAATCGACAATCAACATAGAGAGAAAAATAGATGGAGACACAATACGGGGAAGCTCTTTATTAATTGATCAATCACTTTCTGTGTACAATTAGATACTATTTATATAATAAAATCCTCAGAGATAGTTTCGTTATTATGTCCATCAACCTATAGTTCAGGGTTTCTCAATCGGTACCACCTAGAGACAGGAATAGCTTCGTTATTACGTACATCAACCTATGGTCCAGAGTTTCTCGACCGTACCGCCCACCCAGAGACACCGAAGGAAGGCAGGGTCCACGGCGACAGCGGCGACGCACCTCCACCACCTCCGGCGCATGCAAATGCGCACTCGTGCCGGTGCCAGTGGTGCTAGCGCACGTCCACGTCCACTGCTAAGTATAGCTGCATATGCATTCGCGGCCAAAATTGCCAGCCACGGGCGCAAGGGGCTATTTCCGCGAATTAAACAAATTAAAGTGCTACGCCTGTTACTACCTCCAAAAAACAATTATTCCAACCGCCAGCTCACGGCCACGGGCGCTTTGGCCCCTGGCAATGGCAGCCTTAACTTAGCCCGGGTCCTGTTTAATTCCAGCGCCAAACCTACCCACACTACACACAACTGAGCAACCTGTGACCGGGCAGCCCATGTGTCAGTGACACATCAAAGAGACCTTTGAGTAGATAAAATTGAACGCACAAGCTCCCAGAAATTAACTATTCCTTTGTCGCTAGTGATTACTGAGGTAGGCCCTACCTGCCTGAGAGTGTGCGCCCAACGCTGAACTGAAGCACCGGCAGCACAACACAAACACAATGACCGAAAACTGCACGAACCAAGACTCTTTGAGCATGGGCGGGACGGACGGAGAGCGGTCAGTCAGTGGAGTGAACGAGCGAGTCCAAAGGGAGTCTCGTGATACCGAAGCAACCGAGACAGGAAGAGCTGCGCTGCGCTCCACGCCTCTCCCCTCCAATTGCAGGCGCTGCCTGCACTCCTACTCCAGTTCTCTTCTCGGTCGCACAGCTCGAGAGAGATTGAAGGAGATAGAGAGAGGCTCAGGCGGCAGGCGCTCGCCCCACAATTCCACGTATCTCGAATTCCGCCACTCCGGGCACCAATTGCTTGCGGAGGCGGGGGAGCCCGCAGGAGGTAAAGAGGAAACGAGCTTTCCAGATTTTTTTTAGCAGCATTTTGCCATTTCCGGCGGAAATTGTTCGGCACAAGCAAAAATCTCATCTTGGTTTTCTTTCTCGCAGGTGAGGAAGGGGGTGGCAAGGAATGCTGCTGGTGTTGTAATCTCGCAGATCTGCTCCGCTGCACTGTGTTTTCTTGGAATCTCGAGCCAAAAGCGCGATTCTTGCAAGGCGTAGGAACCGAATCGTTGATCTTTGCTCTGCACGCCAATTAATCCACCGTTTAGCCAAGAAATCTAGTGATTTGAGGGAGGAAATCCAGAGAGCAATGGCGTCGTGGGACAACCTGGGGGAGATGGCCAACATCGCGCAGCTGACGGGGCTGGACGCGGTGCGGCTCATCTCCATGATCGTCAAGGCGGCGACCACGGCGCGGATGCACAAGCGCAACTGCCGCCGGTTCGCGCAGCACCTAAGGCTCATCGGCGGCCTGCTGGAGCAGCTCCGGGTGTCGGAGCTCAAGAAGTACCCGGAGACGCGCGAGCCGCTGGAGCAGCTCGAGGACGCGCTCCGCCGCGCCTACGTGCTCGTCAACTCGTGCCAGGACCGCTCCTACCTCTACCTCCTCGCCATGGGCTGGAACATCGTCTACCAGTTCCGCAAGGCGCAGAACGAGATCGACAACTACCTCCGCCTCGTCCCGCTCATCACACTCGTCGACAATGCCCGCATTCGGGTCGGTAATCAGCGCCATCTCATCGCTATGATGGAACCAACTTCTCTCTATATTGATTTGTTTAATTCTGAATTATAGTTTTAGACACCTAGAAAGAGAAATGTTGATTTGTTATATTGGTTCCATTCTGCTGGGATATGCTGGTCTAGAGAAAAGGTGATGTGTATCATTCTATGCTTCTAATGTAATGGTATAAGGAATCTCTGCTTTTGAGATTTGATGGAAAACAATCAACTTGGTAGTTTTCCTGCATGGTCTGATGGGTTTCTTGTGTTCAGTTGGTTGTCTAGGAAGTTGGTGTGACCCAAATGATTCTATTGGAGAATTTCTCTCCCTCTCATTTGGGTAGGAACATCCGAACATAGCAACTTTTTGGTGCTCCATCGTTTGCATTGTTTATATACACCTACGAACTTATTGATAGCTACTAGGAAGCCAGCTGTTTTAGCTCCAACACCATGAGCTCAATCGCTAAACATGTCACTTTGGATTAATCCACCGTTATCGTCTTTTGTTGCTCCACTCCATATCCTCTTTGGCTTTATGGCTTATTCTCATCATTTTTTTCTTTATCTCAGGAGCGAATTGAGTACATTGAAAGGGATCAATGTGAATATTCTTTTGATGAGGAAGACAAGGAGGTCCAAGATGCTCTGTTGAACCCTGACCCGAGTACAAATCCTACAATAGTGCTCAAGAAGACTCTGTCATGTTCTTACCCAAACTTGCCATTTAATGAAGCTCTTCAAAGGAAAGTGAGAAGCTCCAGGTGGAGCTTCAAAGGTCATAAAGCAGCATGGATATGGGCCAATGTGAGGTTATTCAACACCTGCTTGGAGTAACTAAAACTGTGGCAAGTTCTATTCCAGAGAAAAGTACAAACGCTAAGGTTCCGAAAAACCGATTCAAATTACACAAAATTCAATGAAGATAGTGCAAAACGTATGATGATGACTGTCCAAAGAAGCAAAAGATGCCTGCAATGCACCACGGTTAGTAAATTTAGCTATATTCTTTTTGTGCCTGTTTCTTTATGATGTGGGTTTCAGTGAAAATAAAAGTCACAAACCTTTTTTCCATACTAACTTGTACTTGTGTGATCCAACAAAAGAGAATTGGGCTCATGCTGTGTTTTGGACTTGGAATGGAAATTAGGTTATGCTCCACAAAATGAACGTGCATACCATAAGAGATAAGACCTTTGATAGCACTGATGGACTGATGGTGTACATCCTATGCAGAAGTTCTTCACCAATTTCATACGGCCATGATCTGGTTTCAAGTAGAGGATCACAGGGGGATGAGTGGCATGCAGATTTACTTGGTTGCTGTTCAGAGCCATCTTTGTGTATGTCTATTTACCTTCTTTTGTACAATCGAAATTTAATCGTATACTTTTATTTTCACTGGGTGGTTTAATAATTTCTCTGTAGCTTTATACATGCTACTTTTAGCACAGTTGTTCAGTCTTGTATCTAGCTTATCTCTCCTTATCCTTTTCTATAAACACGCAGTTTATGCTTGAGGGTATAGTTCAGCAATCTATGTCCAGTTAGTACAATCTGAACGCATTATTAAAAGCCAGGCAATGGAATGCATCTTAAACTGAAAGATTAACATAAATGGCTGTAGGACATGGCCACTCTTAATACTCGTCTGTTGGGGTATGGCCCAAATTGAAGGGAAACAATAGGGGAGGGCGTATGCTTCAGTGTTTATCAATGATATGGAAATCTTTCTTACATATTTTGCTTGCCGTTTATTTCCTTGTCATAACGCAGGTCTGAGGACCTTCTTTTTCCCCTGTGGAACATTCTCAAGGATTGCTTCAATCGCCAAGAACAGGCCCATGTGTAAGAATATTTTCTGAAAGTAGTCACCATGTCAACCATACAGAGATAATGTCTTTTCCCTCTCTAATAATTCCTTCATATCAACAATGCATTATTTGCCTCTTCTTGATTTACTATGTTACTGCCAATTCTGCACATGACTAAGGATGTGCGGCATTTTTTATCAGCTAGCCTTTGGCCGAACGTTCCAATGTATTGTGCATCTTAGAATTCAAAATTTTCTTTGCAGCAAAGGTCTTACACATCATGTATACTTTCAAATAGAATGCTGTTACACCTTTTGTGAACCTAATTACTTCTGTAAAACTAAAAGCCTGATTTAATTCTGTGTTGTTGTCAGCTTCGGCAGAAGCCTGCAATGATATTATGGCGTACTCCCTGATATTGTCCTGCTGCTGTTACACTTGCTGTGTAAGGAGAAAGCTTCGTCAAAAGCTAAACATTGCGGTAAATATTCATTGCCCTTTATATGTATTGTTACCAATTGATTTTTTCTTTTCACCCTGAACAGTGGCGTAGCCAGCCAGCGGCCACGCCTCAGGCCAGCCCAGCTGAGATTTGTTTGTTGCTATGATTGAACAGAGAAAGCAATAGCTTTGTTAAAGCAATAGAGAAAGATTTTGATCTGGGCCTCGGGCCATTGCCCCGGCGGCCCGAGGCCCAGCTCCACCTCTGACCGTGAAGTAATCATGCTCATTCTTCATTCATACACTACAATCTGGAGCTGAACTACCTCAGGGATTGTCCATGTTATACACACTTAACTGATTGATTACCAAAACGAGAATATCTAAGGGATAACATTTGGTTAAGGATTATTAATGAAATTAACTTAAACAGGTTATCTGTTAGTCCAATGCTAGTGCAGAGGTTTGACCAAAGATTCCCTACGTAGTCTTATCTGAGAGAGAGATGTTCATATATCTGATTTTCTTAAATATCTGATTTGACCAAAGTGAACTTGCAGAGAGTCTTCTATGGTACCTAAATATATGATTTTCTTTGCTCCTGACAGGGAGGGTGCTGTGACGATTTCCTTTCACATGTGATGTGCTGTTGCTGTGCGCTTGTTCAAGAATGGCGGGAAGTGGAGATTCGTGGCGCGTATGGTGAGTTTCCTATTCCCGTGCCATCCAATGAACCATGGAATATGATCTTCAGTTCTTATTTTTGAGCATGTTATAGGAATTAGGCATGGGACAGAATAGTGCAAATTGCCTCCTCGATAAAGAAATGGGAAGGAAATTTGTATTAAAATGATACAACATTGAAGCCTCATCTTTTATCTTATTCTTGGGACAGAACAATTCAAATTACCTCCTTTATGAAACATTGGATTGAATATCAGTTATAAGCTTATAGCTCAACTGCACAAGTGATATTTTGGTGGCTTGATGCCAAAATAATACTGCCGATCTCATAAATATTGATTTCTGTGCCTCATTTCCTGCAGGAGGAAGACAGAGATAACCCCACCGCCATGTCAATATATGGAACACTGAGCAGCAATGCGAGACTTGGACTTCTGTAAAGATGCTGACCAAAATAATCAGATCTCGTACTGCCATGGTAGTGATACAAATGCAACAGTATTGTATGCGTTGTATTTATGTTTGCTGTCCATTGTTCGTGTATTCGTGTTGGTACTAACATTATATTATCTGTTGGGGGGTACATTATGTATTTTGCAAACAGTAACTAAACACATCAGTTACAGGCCGGTTAGAGCCGTATACTTAAGGGCAGGTACAATGCGAGATGATTATACGAATACTTAAGGAAAGGGAATATAGTCACGTCATTAAACACCTATGTAAAAATCATTTTCTCAATACAATTATCTTTTTTGTAGGAGTATAGATGATTGTATTATTTATTAATTATATATAATTATATACATAAGTATCGGTGCTTAATCAAGTATTGATATTACAAAATAAACATCTTATCTGTCCTACGTGATAAGAAGAATCAGTTTTTCTTTGTTAAGCATCTCTCTAAACACTTGCGTTGTAATTTCTCTAACATTGTCAGTTTGAAAGGCCATCCTTTTTTCCTTTCGTTTTACTTTTTACCCGATTAACAGTAAAAAAAAAAGCTCCCAAATCACAAATTGAAAGCTTAATGGAGTCCAGAAAATTATGTTAAAATGTAATACACAAATAAAACAAGACCCCCAATAACAAAACATTAAACTTTCACCCTGAGCTTCCGTCCGTCATGGCGAACATAAATTTCGAAGATTGAAGGTAATCTTGGGAATCTGAGTAGCCTTCCGCGTATTTCCTCAACACAGGATACGTCATGGGCGAATGTTATAACCATCCTCTCCAGCATTTCTGTAGAATTCAGTAGTATCTTCACGAAATCCATTTCATAATCAACACCCAAGAATTGATCAATTTCAACCTCCTGTAGATGGGAGAGATTAATGTCTTCGCTTCTCCATGGTAGAGGGCGACGACAGATGCAGTCTAGATTGCAGGTAAGTTTCTCCTGAAATGTAGGGAATCCTATCATGGTATGCTGACGTTTTGAGCAAAATATAACGCACAATTCATACTATCATAGTGACACAAAAAACTTTGGGTAAAGTCAGAGTTTGCGTCGAGATGAACAAAGATGGTGGTAAAAACTCACCACCATATTTTTGTCTAATACAACGTGGAGCTCCTTGATGCCACTGCATTTCTTCAGTAGGTAGATACCAGCAGCAAATGAGTCCTGTCTGTGCAACATATTGAGAGTCAGAGCTCTTGCGATGGGAAGCTGAGTAATATATCCTATCCAGTCCTTGAAGTAAAGCTGCAGAGTTCAAAGGAAGTTCAGTATTAGACCACGAATTAAGATTAAGCAGGATAATAACTCGTCGTTAGGGCATGTACAGTGGTACAGACAGTGGTTGTCTGTAGTACCTTCCATGTCATCTATAAACAGAACTAAACGCAATCCATACAATGGGTTGTCTTTAAGTTGTCTATATATGTCCTCTATAAAATAAGATCATAAAACATGTGGGTTACAGACGACATAGATACAACAATAAAAATGATGTCTATAAGGACCTTATAGACCGTCTGTTGCATGCCAAACGGCTTCTACCTCTCTCCTCCTACTCTCTCATCCATATCACAAAAAATCTTACGTGGCAAGTATTATAGACGGCTGATGTCACCCCACTGTACATGCCTTTACTCGTTAACGACAAATTAAACTAAACCGGTCTAAACTGCACCAGTAAAGATCTATGCTATACACATACAGGATGATCAGGGGGGTGAAGAGTGAATTCCATGCGGATGTAGAGTTCCAGGTAATCTACAGAAGGGAAGCGACGCAGCAACTTGGGGCAGTCCAGGTTCGACTTGGGCTGCAGATAATACCCATGCGATAAGATCATCGGGGCGCGCAGTCTCCGAAGCCACCTGGTTTCACCAAGCTGGAAGCTGTCGGGGACATGGCCACCCCACTCGAGCTCCTCCAACCTCGGCGCGGAGACCTTGACGACCATGTCCTTGCACCAAGAACTAATGCTCAGGACGCGCAGCTTCGCGGCGTCCAGCTCGAGGCGCTGGAACTCGGTGTACGCGCCCACCTCTAGCCTCTCGAGCGCGGGGGCTCGGAGCACCAGGGACACCAGCCCAACGTCGCAGTTCACCTCGAGCTCGCGCAGGCGAGGGCAGCGCGTGGTGACGAGCTCCGCGAGTCCGCCGTCCTCGCCGCAGGCGAAGCGCACCCCCTGGAGGGACATCTTAGTGAGGGAACCGAACACGCCGGCCGCCGGCGGGGGCAGCCGGACGGCGCACTGGGGGAGATCCACGGACAGCGTCTTCGCTCGCGCGAAGACGGGCAGGTCGATGGACTCCCCAGGCCACGACTCCTTAAATCGGAATACGGCTAGGTCGAATTCCCCGGCGACTCGGCTCGCGGCGTGGCGAAGCCATTGTCTGACGTGGGCGGCGCCGTTGACGCCGGCGACTCCCAGGCCCGCGTAGCTGGTGGAGATATTGAGGCTGGTGAGGTGCTGCGCGGCGTGGCCGTCGAGAGCGCGGGAGACGAACCTGAGGAAGCCGGGGCCAGGCTTGTCTCTCGTGGAGACAAAGCTGAGGTCCGGGAGGTGAGACCAGACGGAGCGCCAGCGGCGGGAGAGCACGCTGGTCCGGGCGGCCTCGGCGGCCGGGAGCTCTCGCAGGACGACGTAGAGGAGGTCGTCTGGGAGCTCGCTGATACGGTCGCCACAGTGGCTGCCGCTGGCGCTCGCGCCGCCGGAGGCGGCACGCGTCGCGATCGTCTCGCCTTCCATGCCGAGCAGATCATGCAAGCACATGTCAAGGGAGGTGTACAAGACGGAATATTGGAATCCTGCGTCGGATCGCGTAGACTTCGTACTTTCATGTGTTTCAGAACCTGACACGGTGTGTATGCCGTCTATATCTTCTGGTCAGGTCAGGGTAACATGGCTGGCGCGTAACCGATTCGAACACGTTGGCGTTGATGTGCGCCGTTCGCTCTCAGGGCACCTCCCCGCTTCGTTCGTTTCGGTGATCTGTAACATCTGTGAACCCAATTCAGGTTTCTCCGGAGAAAAGCTTGAAAGCCTTGAACTAAATCGAACTAATAAGATTGATATTGAGAATGAGCGGTGGCTCGGGTGGTTAGTGGCGCAAGGTGGAGCTGGAGGCTAAGCGCCCTGTCCACGCACGTTCGAGCTTTGGGCTCAGCGTACGTGCCTACGGGTTTTTTTTTTATGACTGGGTTGAGGCTCAGCTAAGGGTGATCTTCTTCTTTAATGTGAGTTGAATGAGGTAAAATTTTGGATTAAAAAAATTCAGATTTCGTACTGGACGATATTAGTTGTTGTAGATTCTTTGCTCGGTGGTTTGACTGTGAGATTAAGTTGGGTATCCTTTACTTGGTGGTTGTTAAACTAATTGGTGCGTATAGGCACCCTGCAACCGTTTCTGGCAATTACTAACCGCTAGACCGCAAAACGTTTTAGTAATTAAAAGGTGCTAACTTGTAGTCGCACTAACTTATGTATCCATATTATCACTCAAATCAATACATATTTACTTATACTATTATTATTCGATTAGATCTTTCATTGTATACAAGTGGCAAACAAGAGCAACGACTGAACTTCACATGCCAACTTTTCCTACTTCTACTAAGGTAAGCGATCCTCTTGAACATTAATATAGTTACTTTTAAAATATACCTATCTTGCACTATTATATGTATTGCATCAAAATGGTTTTCCAAAACCTAAAGAAAATGATTGAGGATAAGATGATTAAGAAGGAATGAGACTTATTAGGAGGGTAAAGGGGCCCCGTGGGAAACGCGATGATGATGATGAGGAGGTGGGCCCCTTTACATATGGTTATAATATAAGGACCAACCAACTCGCTTCTGGCCGATGTCGAGTAACTGGCCAACCATTTTCCCGCTTCGCGCGTGCAAAATGCTACCTTGTTACGTGACTATGCGCTCCACATCGGTAAGTACAGGTGTGTGGGAGTGATAGAGATGAACCCAGAACGTGGGGGGATAGTCCGAAGTGGGGGATCCAAGGCGCTATATGCGCTAAGGTTGAGTGTTGCATGCGAGATAGAAGCAGCTCAACCAACCTCACTGTAATCCTCGGTGGATGATGAGGTCGCGAATATGATCTAATCTGCACCTGCGAAGGTGATGGTGGAGAAATTAATCACGTAACTGGAAAACGTCACGTATTCTGATCTTGAACCGCATCTAAGGCAATGCGGTGGACCCTGCATTCATAGAGAGTTCGCAATAGCTATGGGTAAAGTGGTACAAAGCTCACAAGTAGATGCTAAACTACCATAGTAGTGAACTAGTGATACAACAGTATTGCCTGTGTTGTATTTATTCTTACTGTCCATTGTTCGTGTTGGCACTTCCATTATACTACTTTCTAAACACGTCAGTCACAGGCCAGTTAGAGCCTTCGAGGTACTATTTAACATCTTCAGTTCTTGTTTTTCTGGAGAGCTCCTTTCATTTGGAAAGATGGTTTCAAAAGACAATCCTAATTCCTATGCTCAATGATAGCTAATACCTAAGAATAGACAATATGCATGAGATTGAGAAGTACATCGAGCCTAGCTTCTCTAGGTTTGGCACGGATCTCTCTCGAGCAGCAAAACAGAACCCCAGCAATTTCTCCCTTTTTTACCCGTATACCTTCACTAAAAAAAAACATTAACCGTTGATTAAGGAAAGGGTATTTTAGGTATAGAGTTATTTTTTGTAATTATTAACCTCTTACAAATCACTGGTCTGGCCACCATGTTCTAGTTATTTCTCACCACCATCTATTGCTTGCTCATGGTCTCCACGTATCTTCATATCGACGATGGCAATTCATGAATGAGTTTTACTTGGTAAATTGGCTTGAAACTAAGTAAATGTAATTTACATGGTTTTCATATTTACTGCTAATAAAATTTTCATATACGATCACATACACATAGACGTGGTCATGCTAATTAATGCTGCCATTGCCCAGTCTTCAGCCATTGACGTTGCTCTAGTATTTGAATGCTGTCTTTCCATTCTAATTTTAAGTTAGTACCCGTCCCACAACTTAAGCACCTTCCTATAGTTACCTCTAACTCTAGACCATGGGATTATGATGAATGAGCGGACCTCGTGATTTCCAAGCATTCAACTACAAAAATTTGAGTTAAATTTTGGACTATTGGATTTAGATCTTGTGAATTAGTCCGTTACCTACCCTATTTCCCATCACCTCCCACAACCCTAACCCTAGCTGCCGGCGGTGGCGCAACCAGCCTGCACACTGTCTCGTACTCTCGTCGGTGCTGGTGAGGAATGAGGATCTACGGACGTCCACCGCACTCTCTCATGCCACCACCTTCTCTGGCGCAGGTGACAAATGCACCATCACCTTTGGCGCCGGAGATACTCGAAGTTTAGGATTTTTCGAAGAGGTTGGTAGATTACATGAATCTTAACACACACACACACACACACCAAATATTAGAAATTTGACTAAAATTACTGGAAATTTTTTTAGTTGAGCGTTGTATATGGCAAATCCTATAAGCTTATACAAACGAGGGTGCTAGATACATACATACTACATGATTAGCAGGGTGAACCATTGGTGCCGTATATGTCCGCAGCTTCAGGTGATCTACAGAAGGGAAGTGGCGCAGCAGGTTCCAGTGGTTCCAGTTGGCCGGCTGGATAATTTTCCCATGCGATATTATTCGCAGTCTCTGAAGGCATCCGATTTCACCAATCTGGAAGCTGTAGGGAGCACCAGGGACTTTCCACGTGAACTCCTCCAGCCTCGGCGCGGTGACCTTGACGACCATGCCCTCGCGGCGCTCGCTCCAAGAATCAATGCTCAGGACGCGCAGCTTTGGGGCGTCCAGCTCGAGGCACCGGAACTCGTCGTAGACGTTCACCTCCAGTCTCTCGAGCGCGGGGGCTCGGAGCACCAGCGAGTGGTTCACAATTTCGTCGAAATTTCAAAAATTTTGTTCGTTTCATCGCCCTCCGAAAGGAATATGTTTCGTTCAAACAAAAATTCGTTGACGTTTGAATTTGGCCCGGCTCAAATAACCCATCTGGCCAGCCCAAAAACTTGCCTTAACCTCCTGTGTCCACGTCTCTTGGAGTGCCTCATCCCCATTCCCCCTTTCACCTCCTCCTCCTTGTCCTCTCCAGGCGGCGGTGGCGGCGCAACATCAGGAGCAGGGCTTTGTGGCTTCGAGCATCCGATCTCCGAGACTCCAGCAGGTAGGTCATCCCCTTTCACTTCCTCTCCCCTTTCCTCTCCTTGGAGGCGGCGGCGCAACCTGCAAGCACATGTACACATAGCTCTGTTGGTTAATTGGGGGAATTGATATTTTGCCCTCTCTTTAGTAGGGATTCCAGAAAATATCCTCTTTTCCGATGTAATACATTTTTTCCCCTCTCTTAGTCTATTTCTTCGTTTTTTGTCCTCTTTGGATTATTTTATTAATATCCAACCGTTTTCCCTGTTATAGCCACATGAAAAGTCATTTTTACCCCTCACAGGTTCCTCCATTGTTCCATGTTCTCCCACAGGTTCCTCTCCTTGTCATCCCAAACATCATCGAGGATGAGCAAGAACCTCCTCCCTGTGACCGATGTAATACAATCGATCAGATTCGCGGAGGTGCGCGAGCTTCCGAGGACCGAGGCGCGACAATTGAGGGTCTCGTCGGGCGAAGTAAGCGGCACGAGAACGCGAGGAGTCGAGGATGCGGCGGAACTTTCGACGGGGGCCGGCGCGGGAGTCCGCGAGGCGGCCGTAGTGGATGTCATCGAGGAGGTCGTCGGCGTCGTGCTCAGCGTCCTGAGGCGCAGAGCCGCTAACGAGGTGGGGTCGGAGGGCGGCGCTGGCGTGCTCGATAGCGAGGCGAACGAGCGGAGGCGGAGGAGGCGATTGCTGAGAGGCACTCAAGGTCACGCGCGCATCTCCCGCCCCGCGGAGGTAGCGGAGGTGGTCGTTGGCGAAGGACTTGGCCCGGTCGCTCGGTATTACGGAAGGCAGGACACACGGCCACCGCCGCGCCGCGCGGCCGCGGCCTGGCGGCTCATCGCGGTCACCGGAGATGAACGTGGGGTTCCAGAGCTGTGGCGGTGTGCGCGTCGCTGCTGGTATTCTTTGGTGGTTTCGGTGGGAGTGGCGGAGTGGGCGATGGCGCGGCTGGCGTCGCGTCGATGGGGAAAGGAAGGAGACGAGAGCGGTCATGGAGGGGTTAAAATGACTTTTCAGGTGCATATAACGGGGAAAGCGATTAGATATTAATAAAATAATACAAGGAGGGCAAAAACAAATAAAGAAATAGACTAAGAGTGGGGCAAAAAATGTATTATATCGGGAAAGAGGGTATTTTCTGAAATCCCAACTAAGGAGAGGGTAAATTTTCGATTCCCCTGGTTAATTTGATGCGCTTGCATTGCAGGGGCCGCTCAAGGCTGCAACCGACTTGAAGAGGTTCGGCAACGATTGGATCGAGTTCGGCTGGATCAATCACCTCACCGTCGCCGGCAACAACGGCGTCATCGACGGCCAGGGCCAAAGTTCCCATTTTCAGTTCAAGGCCAAGCTGAAGTCTAAATCTGAAACTAAAACTAAAACTAAAACTTTTATGATAGCCTTTTCTTTTTTATGGCATTGTCAAGGAAATCTTAAATCTGAAACTGAAACTGAAACCCAATCATGGAAATCTGAAACTGAAATTTTTATGTTGATCTGATGTATATGCTTATTTATGTACGATCTGATGTATATGCTTATTTGTTATTGCTAATGCTAATAGCCTAATGTTACTACCATTGGAAGGTACTGGTCTGATATGTTGATGTGTACCAAATCGTCGTTGTGCTGTACATAATGCAATGCCCTTGACCCTGTTGAATGCCTGTGAATTCATGGAATTAAAGATGCGTACCTGCTACTCATGCATTGAATTGTCTTTTATGGAGAAAAGGTTAAAAGCAAAATGGGAGTGGATTTTGTTTAACTGTAATAAGCATGTCATGTATTTGAAACATTTCAGTGTCCTGAACTCCTGATTCTGCAACAGTCCCTTTTTTCCAATTATTGCTTGCCTTAATTTCTCACTTGCACATTGTTTTCTCTCCTTTTCTGAACGAAATTTCGTCCAAATTTTGGTCCAATTTCGGCCAAATTTCGTTCACAATTTAAACGTCTGTTTGAACACTTTACCGAAATTTTCAACGTGGGAGGCGTGCACGACGCAGGGGTCAATCTCCATCTGATTGTCGCAGTAGTAGGTGATGTTTAGGGTGTTGAGGTGCTGGGCGGCGTGGCCATCGAGAGCACTGGCCGGGACCAGGCTTGTCACTTACGAAACCAAAGTGGAGGTCCGGAGGTGGAACCAAACGGAGCGCCGGCGCGGAGAGGAGGCTGGTCCGCGCGCCTCGGTGGTGGAGCGCTCGGAGGACGGCGTGGAGGAGGTCGCCGAGAGCTCGCTGAGACGGTCGCGGAGTTGGCCGCCGCCGCCGGTGCTCGCGAGACCGGTACAGCCCGGATTGGACTCGCCGCCTTCCCTTTTATAGCAGTTTTAACTGCGCTTAATATAGAGTTATTGCTTCAGTTTCTTTCTTGTGACTAGTTCTATACAAAGGAGAGATTTCTCCTCTCAGAAGGTTAGAACAGAGAGGAACATCTCAGAACAGAACATAGACATAATCGGTACTGTTTTATTGCATTGTTCCTCTGTGCCGCGTAACCTCGGTTTCTCCATCTCTTTTTCGGCGTGCACCAACGTGGGGAGAGCAGTGTCTCCGAAGCTAACGTCTCTCGTGATCCTACACGGGTTGGTGCGAATCAGGTTTTTGAAAAGCGTTCGTGCGACTGCTCACGACTTCCTTCTTTTCAATCATCCGCTTCACGTCGTTTTCTTTGCATTAGACTCTATCGCGACCTTGGTCGGAATGATCCTCTGTAAGTCACGCTGATATCTTTTGATATGGTTAAGCTTTGCTTCCTAGAAATAAATCATGTGATGATGTTGATGCCTACTTCTGTTACTCTGAGAAGAGCATTACAGATCATATATATGATTACTATAAATCACTTTTTGGGGGAGGAGGATCGAGTGTGCATTTGGATTGTAACTTTTGGATGGATTGTTTAAGAATTACATGTCGATAATAAAAGTCTTATCCAACCTTTTTCTGAATAGGAAGTTTTACATGTTATCAATAATTTGCCAGCTGATTCTGCTCCTAGGCTAGATGGATTTCCAACTGTGTTTTACAAGCAATTTTGGGACATCTTGAAGAGGCCTTTTATGGAACTCGTTACAGATTTCTTTAAGGGGGTGTTAGATTTAAAAAGATTGAATTATGGGGTGATTACTTTGATTCCCAAAATCAAAGATGCTTCTTCTATTAAACAATTCGGACCAATTTGCCTGATCAATGCCAGCTTCAAGATTATAACTAAACTTCTGGCAATAAGATTAGGGAAAATTGCTGACAAGATTATCCAAAAAGTCAAACAACGCTTATAAAAAATAGAAGTATTTTGGACGGAATTGTTTCTTTACATGAGATCTTGCATGAATTAAGAATATCTAAAAAAAGGGGTATTATTCTTAAGTTGGATTTTGAGAAAGCCTATGATAAGATTCAATGGGATTTTCTCGAACAGGTAATGAAAGGCAAAGGCTTTTCTAGTAAATGGATAGATTGGGTGATGAGTTCCATTCAAAGAGGTAAAGTGAGCATCAATGTTAATGGTAATATTGGACCTTATTTTACTACACATAGGGGGTTGAGACAAGGAGATCCTTTATCCCCTTTACTTTTCAATCTGGCAGCAGATGTTTTAGTTGAGCTGGTTTACAAGGCTCAAGAGAAAGGGCTGATTAAAGGAGTAATCTCGCATTTAATTCCTAAGGGTGTTACTGTGCTTCAGTATGCTGATGATACTGTTTTGATGATTGATTGTGAAGAGGGAAATATCTTGAATCTCAAGTTTCTTTTATACTGTTTCGAGTGGATGTCTGGATTAAAAGTAAATTACCATAAAAGTGAGGTTTATGTTCTAGGGTTGGATGATGAGGAAGCCACCAAAGTAGCCAACAGTTTCAACTGCAAGTTGGGGAAACTTCCTCTTACTTATCTTGGTATGGAGATTGCGGAAAGGAAGTTGAATGGTAGGGTTATAGAGGGTGTGCTCAACAAAATGAGTAGAGGACTGGACGGCTGGCAAAATAACTTGCTTTCTTCAGGAGGTCGTCTTACTTTAACTAATAGCTGTCTTAGTAGTCAACCAATCTACATCATGGGGTTTTATGATCTGAACAAGGAAAGCCACAAAAAAATGGACTCCATCCGATCCCGGTTTTTTTGGAGAGGTGCAAGCAATAGCTTTAAATATCATATTATTAGATGGGAGGCAGTGTGTAGACCAACTGATTTTGGAGGATTAGGGGTGCTTAATACTAGTCTGTTGAATAAATGTCTTCTTTGTAAATGGTTTTGGAAGTTGAACAAGGCCACTGATAAGATTTGGTTTCGCATTCTTAAGGCTAAATACTTCCCTCAGGGGGACTTCAGAAAGTCTTCTTCGGTTAGGGGTTCCCAATTTTGGAGGTCCATTAGCAAGGTTCAACCTCTTTTCAACTTGGGAGTTTCTATTAAGGTGGGTAATGGGAGATTGATCTCTTTTTGGCATGACATTTGGGTGAGTGATTGTCCTTTAAAAGTCTGCTTTCCTGGTCTGTTTGATATTTGTACTGAGCCTGATATTAGGGTGGCTAATTGTTTCATAAATGCAATTTGGGATATTAACTTTGTTCATAATCTTGGGGATAACGAGAGTTATCAGTGAGTCACCAAAAGTTTATTAGAAGGGGTGGTTCTGACTGATAATAATGATAGAATGATTTGGTGTTTGGAGAGCAAAGGTATTTTTACGGTGAAATCTCTTTATAGAAGATTAGCTTTTGGTGGGGTTGTTGATAGTAGAATGCAAAAACTTTGGTCTTGTAAAATCCCTCTAAAAGTTAAAATTTTTCTTTGGCAAACTTATCACAATAGAATTTCGACTTTGGATCAACTCAGGGCTAAAAACTAGAAAGGGGAAGTGAATTGTACTCTTTGTGAGGTGCTAGAGGACGCAAATCATGTTCTTTTTAACTGCATTCTTGCTAAGTTTGTTTGGTCCTGCTGTAAGGAAGCTCTTGGTTGGAAGAGTAATCCAAAATCGCTTGAAGATTTCCATTGTAATTGGATTGACATGAGGGGTGTTAACAATAATAACTTTTCCTTAATCAGTTTTAAAGAATGGCTTGGACGCTTTGGAAATTAAGAAATAGGATGGTTTTTAGAAGGATTACCTAAGCAACCAAATGAAGTTGTTTTCCAATTTATGTCGTGTGCGTGTACTGGTTGGTGTTAAGCAAAGAGGAGGAGCGCGCAAGCAAGAAGCCCCGACGAAGAAGTTTGAAGCTTGGATGATTTTGTTTTGTAAGGGCGGAATAAAGTAGTATCTTTTGTCTTAGTTCTGCAGACTTTTATGTTCAGACCGGCTTGGGATTGATGTGGGTTTTCCTTTTAGTTTTTGTGCTTTTGGTTTAAGCTGGTATTCCCAGTCTTGATGTAGTAATCTGGTTTGTTTATGAGTTTTATAAAAGCAGGGTTTATTCCTGGTTCAAAAAGAAAAGAAAAGAAATTAAACTAATAATAAAACTATACGTATACCTGCCACCGACTGTCCTTAGGCCTCCATTGTTCCGTCACTAACTCAAAGATTCCGGCGCTGCACACTGGAATTGGGTTGTGCGAGCTTGAGGTAAGGTGGTCACGGAAGCAATCGCGACAAGTAAAAGGGTGTGTGTGTAGGCAGTCCAGCCATCTCCCGGATGTTTTTGTTCTTTAAAAACATCCAAAATTTGGACCCTTACTCCCTTAGATCAAGTATCAAACCGTCCGATCAAAAGCAAAACACCATCCCCCTATATCTGTTAAACTCGCCAAATGGGCCCGCCGAAATGAACGAATCTCGACCCAGTAACCCGTTAATGGGCACCATGCGTGGGACGTGACAGCGTCTCTCTGTGGGCCGAAAACAGATGCAAGGCCCAAACCAAAATTGAAGCACAACCCAGCATGTGCCCCAAGTTTGTGTCCGTGGGACCCACCATGGACAACACATGGCGTTCATTCTCTGCTTGCATTTCGCTGCTTGCTGCTCTCCCATGGTTAGTCTGCCCTTCTGCTGCCCTCCGATTCAGATTCTATTTTTCTTATCATCTTGGTTGCTGAATTGTATTCGTTTGTCTTTAAAAAGATTTCTGAAGGAACTAATACCCGAAAGAATATAAAGAACTATGAAATAATAGTTTAGATAACAAACTCAAGACTAGGACAAAGTCTCGTATCTCTGGGATGTCACTCTGAGCACTCTAATGCACAAATATTTATGTATCAAAACTTCTGGGAAAAAAACTATAGGATGGTTTGATCAATTGAGATACAAGCGTATGCACCACCGGCATCCTTCTTTGGCTCTTTGCTGCATCAGGATGCTTCCCCTTGCCGACAAAAAACAGGTCAAATGAAATTTGTGTTAGACAACCAAAACTTCATGTACAGAAATTTATAGTACGAATGTACGATCATCACCTCCTAGCCGGTGCCAAGTCTGGTTGAACGCCGATGGCTTTACCGATGTAGCCTCTCGCTTCTCCAACCCCCCACCCCCCCCCCTCCCTCTCTCAAAACAAACGAGAACTGATGGCACGGGGTTCGAGAAAGCAATCAACATTCGTCACCTTCGTCGCCGGTGCGTTATTCCAGTTAATCTCTGCCGAGCAAGATGGCAGCGAGTGCCCCCGGCCCCTGGTTTCTCCGCCACGCTAATCCTCCCCCCGCCCACCCCTTCCCTCTCTTTCTCACACACACAAAACCACACTTTTGATAACGTCGGTAGAGTTTTTGTCTACATGACACTATTTGAAACGGGCATTAGTAAAAATAACGTTCTCATAGTCGTAATTAAAAAAATGACATCTTCGCAGCCGTAATTGAAAAAATGATGTTCTTCTCTACACCACCACGGGACGCAGGGGCGGAAGTACTTGAGCCCACCCAAATGTCACAGACACCGACCGGGCCCCTAGAAAAATAGTAGATATTATCGTGTATATACTATGCGCACACCCCAGCCTAAAAGTCGTGCATCCCGGTTCAACTCAACTCTCTTTTTTTGCGCTTTTGCTAGGTGAACCCGGTCATTTTGTTTAATTCCATCTCGACGGGATGGACAAGCCACGGAAGCCACATGGCCCCTCGTCCGCCATCACGAGACGGACATGCCACGAGACGCCACGTGGCCTCTTATCCGCACCACCACGGACGAACAAGCTACGGAGCGTCATTTTTATAATTACAACTGCGATGACTCTATTTTTGCTAATGCCACTTTAAATAGTGCTATTTAGGCCAAAAGTTCGGCCCTGTATCTAGGGAATAAAAAAAAAATCGTGTCGTAGCAGAGAAACAAAATGGATTTCGGTGCTAGACCTGTTAGTCTGCACGGACCCATTAGGATCAATAAGCTACTCGCCAATCTTAGGGGGAATCCAACGCTCGAAAATTTGGATGATTTGCAGCAACAAAACATCCGGTTGATGTTTATCAAAACCATTTTAGATTTCGTGGGGGTAGAAGTCCGAAATTCAAATTGATTTTTTTTCTTGGATGTTTTGAATCAAAGATGTTGAACTTCGAATTGAAAGCTATATTTCACACTTTCCTCGGTTGAAAGATTTTTTTAGATCCGGTTACGTGGTTCATGGGACTTAACCCATGTATTATGGTTATAGTGCATAAATATAGTGCGAAATATTTGTGCATAAATATTTCTCACTTTATTGTTATAGTTGCATTAAACTCCAGGGTACCTGGTTAATGGGACTTAACCCATGTATTATGGTTAGTTGGTTACATGGTTTCGTAAACCCAGCCAAGTCGGTCCTTGCCTCCAGCCGTAAAAATCATTGCAACTCAAGCGGAGGAGGTTGTCGTCGGTCGTCACACTGCTCCGGTGGCCATTGCCATCGCCAGCCTCTGGTACGAGTTTTCTTAAATTTTTAGGTTCTTTAAATTGAAGTGAAAGTTTAAAATTATTCTTCGATTCCCAATTGAAAGTTGCCATGTTGCCGTTGAATTTTAGATTTTGTGGGGGTAGAAGTCCAAATTTCAAATTGATTTTTGTTGGATTTTTTGAATCAAAAGTCTTGATCTTCAAATTGAAAGTATTTCCCACTTTCCTGGGTTGAAAGATTTTTAGATCCGGTGGAAAGTTCTTCAATTAGAAGTTGTATTTTCTCGCACCAAAACGAGTTGAAAGGTTTGAATTTGTGAAAACTTGAAAAGGGGAAATTTCGGGTTGTTATAGAGGGGAAGGTGGAGTTTGTTCGCTAGGTGTTCTACCCTGCACGATTGCATGTTAGATGTCCCCGGGATGGTTATACACATTTAGCGTTTAAATATTTAGATTAATTTGAGTTATTAGAATCACCTTAGCCACTCCGTATCCGACCTATCAATCCTACAGGTACACTAGCAATCTATACAGCTGTTTATTAATTTGTCAATTACTTAAAACATGTATCACTGTAAGGAAAACCTATAAGACGGTTTGCGGCTAGCACTTGCTAATATTTCTTGCTCAGTGTTCAGATTTGGCCTATGAACGCAGCAGAAAGACAGAACAGCAAAAAAGATCCATCTTTTCATGGCGCGATATAATACAAACTTTCCTGAATCCAAACAGCCAGTTAGAAGTAGAAGTGCCATCCTTGCAGCCTCCAGGCTCCGGTTAGTGTACTCGACGATCGATTCGCTATCTGTTCGAAGCCTTCACTCTTCGAAGGGACAGATAAGCCAGCACTCGGTACCCGATGATCATCGCAACAAGGGCTCCAACTTCTGTCACGCCGTTGTCGAGAGGTATAGCGTTGATCAGGATGTCCGGCACAGGATCATATTGCACCTTCAGCAGTAGCCTGTAGGTGTGGTAGTTGAAGGACAGGTACCGGAGCCAGGATATGAATGGTGGGACTCTCTGCAGATCGAAGTAGAAAGCAGGGCAATGCATAACAGAGAGTTAGTCCATATAATTCAAGCCGTTCGTTTGTTCTTACAAGATTATGTTTCGATATATATCTGCGCAAGTACTTCAGTACTGCAAGCGTGGACAGTGATTGCTCTCACCTTCACAAAGAACCCTCCTGCTAGCATGAATGTCATAACTGTAACTGAAGCCAGAGTAGTTGCCTTCTTGATATCCAAGAGGATAGCTCCAATTGCCAATCCTAGTCCCTGCATGTAACTTTTTTTTTATTGAATCATAGACTTCTAGTCACTGTTAATGTTATTTTGCAGTATGTTGCAATATTAACATGTAGATTTATGATAGAGTACACAAAATATTGTAACACTTAACTAGCTCTGACTTTCGTACCTGAGCAGCAATGATGCTGAGAAAGACGATCAACATGCTAAGAAAGAAATGTGTGACACTTGCTTTGAGGCCTGCCATGAAGTAGACAATCACCATAAATATGACTGGGAGGAAAAGGTCTAGTGGCAGATCACTTGTCGTTCTGGCCAAGAAGTATGCACTGAGCTTGTACATGTCAACTGCACGCTCCTTGTTCAACATTGCCCTCTCTTGAGGGAATGTGAAGATAGCAGTAAACACAGGAAAGAAACCCCAAAACACAGCTATGAAAAACAGTAGGCCCGCCTGCATAGATGAGATGACATTGTCTTATGATGCTACAAAACATTAATTAATATGGGTATTGGCTTAACCAATTCAGTTATTAATTACATGGATCAAATAATTAGTTATGTGTATATACCTGATCTTGTAGACCTTTTGGGGTGGTGGGATCAGAGTGCCACCAGAGTAAACCTAAGACAATCGATGTAGCTATGACCTGGGTGATTCTCATCCAGCTCAAATAATCATGTCGTCTTTCCTTGATCCTCTACAGAAGAGGATGGAATATTGCTTCCACCAGCTTGTGCCCCCACTCGCTTCGCATATGTTATAGTTGCCTTCATATCATCACTGATCGGAAGTGGTGCTAGAAGCTGCTGCTTCTCCTTGTATGCCACTCGACTCTCATAGGCGTCTACAAGATACTGCATGAAATCACATACACATTATCCATACAATCTAAAAACTACTATCAACTCATAACAGCAGCACATTGCTATCATGTCTTCACCTCGTGAACATCTTGTGCTGATGGCTTGTAGTCATTCTTGGAATTAGTATTCTGCAGATTTTGATTTTCCATGTGCACCTTGTCATCTAATTCAGAAGGAACGGAAATATCATTAGTGTTGCCATTGGCAAGATCCAGTAGAAACTCTGCTGGGTTCATTGCGATAAGCGGGCTGCATCCAATGGACTGAAAGTAGGGCATGGCTTCAGATGCCTTCCCAAAGTAGAGCAAACTTCCTTTGCCCAGGAGGATAAGCTTGTCAAACTTATGAAATAGCCTGCTAGATGGTTGATGGATTGTGGTGATTACCGTCTTCCCAGCCTGCAGCAGGTCAACAAAACTAACGTTGAACTGAACTGATGGCCAGCTAATGTGTAATTACTTTCATATTACCTCAGCTATGTCATGTAGAAGTTGAACTATCCTAAGAGCTGTAGTTGAATCCAACCCAGACGTCGGCTCATCGAGGAAAAGCAAAGATGGGCTTATTATAATCTCATTTCCAATGCAAACTCTTTTCCTTTCACCCCCTGAAACCCCACGCACAAAAGATCCTCCAATCATCGTGTCCTGGCACCTTCAAACACGCACGGCTGATTAATCAAGCTACCTTATAAGAATCCTTACAACAATGCAAGAAATGGAAGAATATGTGATCTATACCTTTCAAGGCCAAGTTCGTATATGATGTCCATCGCCCGTTCTTCCTTTTGTTGCCTTGCCATTGTTCTTGGGAGGCGAAGTAATGCTGCATAAGTCAACGTCTCCTTTACAGTAAGATGAGTGAAGAGAACATCATCTTGAGTCACAAATCCTATCCTGCAAGCCAAGTAGAAATCCGATTTTATGTCAAAATTGCTAAGGCGTTATGAGGCATCGCTTTATCTTTTTAAAAAAATTATGAGGCATCCCCAACTCGACAGACATTCAAGCCTACTTCATGGCCTTATTTAGCCCCTACAAAGAAATTTGGATGATGCGATAGGGCGGTGAAATTACGACGGGTACATAAGAGGAGGGTGACGGGGACGCACTCACACTACACGCAGACCATATACAACGTGGGTGTGTTCATAACACACGTCTTTAATTTAGAGCAGAGGCCTAGATCTCATAGAGCACAAGTACATACTTTAATTACTGAACACACTCACATATGCGTATACTAAACCTAAACTATCAAAATAGTTTGATGAGACACCGTAAGATCGAGCCCTGACGATCTGTTCGCACACATGGCGAAACAAGTCAACCGAGCAAAGCTCGGCCCTTGGCGACGGGAAGTAAATGGACGTTCCTCAAAAAAAAAAAGGACGCTCTCTGGCCGTGCCGTCTGCTTGGCTTGGCCCAAAGTGACAAGGGCCCGCACCAAGGCCCACCCTTACTCGGCTCGGCCCTTTCCTCACACACAGACACACAGTACGTGCCACAAGTGACAGGTCTGCAGTTAAGATCAGCGGCAGGTTACCTTTATCTTACGGCCAAACTAGCCATGAACAGCTAACCGATTAGCAAGATAACCGTGAGCCGTGAGCTAAGCCCTCCTTTATTAGCTAGACAGGCACGTCTGTGCATGCACTACACCTGTAGCTGCAAGCAACACCTCATCGCATCCGCACGCGTCTGCCCAAGCAGTGACCCATGGGCCAACCGACTTAACTTATCGACAGCTACAGTTAAGCCACACGATCGATGATTAATTAAGCGCCGGCCTAATTAATTAATAATTCTGCCCCCAGATAAATTAATTAACTAGAGAACCAGCTAGCTAATCGGGTGCCTAGTGGAGTTCATGCTAGTTAATTAATTAACGCAGTGCATGCATCCAGCCATCCACGCTAGCTAGCTTATATTACCTGCGCTTGAGGGACTTGCTGTACGGCTCGTCGTTGTAGGAGATGCAACCCTCGACGGCGCCGGCGCCGGCGGCCCTCCCGCCGAGGATGCTGAGCAGCGTCGTCTTGCCGCTGCCGGACGGGCCCATCAGCGCCAGCACTCGCCGGGGACGCCGACCCAGATATCCCGCTCAGTATCTCCCTCGGCGAACCTTTCACCTCCACCCTGTACTTCACCTCCACAAACTGCATGCACGGGATCTGTACTCTCAGCCTTGTTGGTGCTGCTTGCTTAATTATGCATGGATGTGCAGCATGCATGGTATGCTTATGCATGGGGTTTGGCTTTGCTTTACCTTGAGGTATATCGGCAAGGTCGGCTCGGTCATGAGCTTCTTGCGCCGCGTGCCGGCCTCGATGTCCGTCGCTGCATATATGCATAGAGGAGTGTAGTAGTTCAGTACATGCAGATGCAGTCATATATCGTTAAGCTTGGAATGGCTATGCATGTATGTAGGACGTGCGTGCGTGTGTACCGTTCTCGTCGTCGCTGAAGGGCGTGGGGTCGGCGGAGGAGACGTTCTGGGGAGGCGGGGTGAAGCCGGTGAAGGTGAAGGAGAAGCCGAGGCTGGCGCTGGAGGCGCGGCTGAGCGCGGCGCCGCTGCTGACGAGGTCATCCATGTCCAGCTTCAGCTGCGCGCTCCGCGACTTGCGGATGTGGCTGTGCCCGTGGCTGTTCCTGCCGGCGCCGGCGCCGCCCGACTCCGAGCGCTTCCCGAAGCTGGACTTGCGCGACAGGCTCACCACGTCGGCCGTGCTGAGCGCCGTCTCCGCCGACGCCGTCCGGCTGAGCGACTGCGACGGCGCCAGGCTGTCCAACTTGGTCCGCCCTATCCCCCCGCCCGTATCCATCATCGACCGCTCCATGATCGACTCCATGAGCTACTCAACCGTCGCTCCCAACAAACACGTACAGTTGTACATACACAACTACAAGTGTACCTTTACACGAGCCGAACTGATATATACACACGCAGCGCGAGCGACCAGTACCACCAGCTAGCTACGGAGCGCGCCAAGTGAATTCTGGCGAGGCGCGCGGGGGCGGGCGGGGCGGAGGCAACGGAGGGGCAGGGCGCGCCAGCGAGACGCGCGCGCGGCCGGGGCCAACCGCGCATTAATGATGCGGGAAAGTTTAGGTGTGGCTGCGCGCGCCCCGGCTGCCACCATCCACATGCCCGCCTCACGACGACGTATCATCCAGGGCACCGCGCCTGGCCTGCTGGAGCTGGCGCGCGCGCGCGTACAATCGAGCGAGCGGCAGGCGCGGATAGGGATCGCTCGCTCGCTCGCCGTCCTCCCCACCGCGCGCGCGATCCATCTGGCTGCTTCCTAGCTAGCTTCGATCCGATCCAATCCTCCCGCATTTACGCGTGCGCGCAACGATTTCTCGTGCGCAGCTTTTGCTCAGCCGAAACGCCCGGATGGAATGCACGCATGTCTTGCTTAAGTATACCCGGTATGGTACGCTCTGGTGACCTCTCAACTCAAGTAGTAGTAGTGAACAGTTCATAGCTGACCCCATGCATATATCTGCACTGTACGTACTGTGACACTCTTATCTGCTAAGTTCTAAGCTGCCCGCGTTACACGGATGGCCTAGGCCTGTAACCTGTGAACTCTTCTAGTCTTCTGTCTATCAATGAATAGATGCGCAGCTCTCCTGCGTATTCTCGACGCGATATTGTTACGGAAGTTTTCGCATGCGAGACTCGCACGCGCGTGCCGTGGTGTATGCCAGCTGACGTGCGATCCGTGCCAACTCGACGTACTGCTCCACGCTCCACAGGGAGAGGAATCCAAATGGACACACAAGAAAGTTTGGAGCAGGCAGGTCACACCTGCGATGGACGTGCCTCTTTCTGCTTTCCATATTCACACAGCTCAATTATTCATGTGAAGCAACAAGCTAGGGGATAGGGATCGATCGGTTCTGGTCCTCCAACATTGTAAAGCAAAATCACGGTACTACTATTATGACTTTGCCTCTTAGCATTTGAATCTAAAACCAAAGGTATTTTACTGTAGTAAAGCACCAAGTAGTATTGCAGCTGTTGTGATGTATCAAAATTTACTGTAGCTACTGTGCTATGCGCTATGCTATGTACTGTAGCATACTGTCTGAACTATCCATTTTTCATCCAACGATCTGAACTATCCATTTTTCATCCAACGGCTGATATTAGAGGAAAGTCACGGTTGCGATTCCGGATTGATCGGCACTGAATACTCTCATTCACAGTGGCTATTATTGACGAGACTGAAGGAATGACTCGCTATTGCAGGGGTCCCTTCAAGTGGCAAGTTGTTGACAAGATCAGGGAGTTGGACTACGGTGCACATCCGGCCGGTCCTTTCCTGATTGTTAGGTGCTCGTCAGCAGAAAAGGAAATGTTTGTCTGAAGAGGAAAATGGTCTCGCTTGTAAGTGAAGACTTGGAGCACCGGCCAATTGGAAAATGGCATTGGCATGCCGTTGGATCTTGATAATGTGCCTCCATTTATTGCCAAATGTGATCAGACATCTTCCTATATAAAAGGAGATAGGTTTGGGGCCTCTCATGGTGGTCACGTCGACGCGTTTTCCTGGCACTCGGATGCTATTGGTCTTGTTCCGGCCGTTCGATCGGGTCAGGTAGTGCGTTCGCACATCCTTGCTCCGCCTCGCCGTGTGCATGCTTCCCGCTTTCCTGCGCGCTTTGTCTGCATTTATCCCCACGCGCCCTTCCTTCTGTCTTCCTCGTCCGCACCGCCTCCCTCACTCTCCTTTTTGTGTTGCCCATCCACCGCCTTTGATTCGTTGCCGCCACCACCCGCTCACCTCCTCCCTTATTGTGGTTTTCTTCATTTGGGTTCCCCTGTTCTTGAGGATGCTTCTTCCGTCGTATTCCTTTGGTTGGACTCAGTGGGTTTTGTTTCCTCTTTCTAATCTGCTTCTCTCGATTTTTCCATCGTTTTAGCCATCTTGTCTTCCTCACCTTCCCGTTGGGTCTTTGTCCAGATCTACGCGGTTCAGTTTGCCGCATCTTCGCTGCCTCGCTTTCGCTTTTTTGGGCCATCGCCCTGTTCTCGTGTTTTGTGATGCCCCGCTTTCCCCGAGGTCAACCACGACCGACCCCTTCGCTTTCTTCCCCGTCAACCCCCGCCCGACTTCTCGGTTTGTCCCGCCACGCCGCCCTCGCCGCCCTGCCGCCCTCGCCGACCGTGCTCTCCGCACGCCGCCGAGCCGCCATCATTTCTCCGGCGCGCACGCGCGCCGAGCCGCGCCGCCGCCGGACCCCTCTCCTCGCGTCGACTTTAAAAGCCCTAGCCCCGACACCTCCGCTCCCTCCTTCCCAAGCAAGCACCGAGAGGAAGTAGAGAAGAAGAAAGGAGAGGAAGAAGAAGGCCGAGGGCTTACCTCGCTGCTCTTCGCCGTTGGTGAGCCCTCCGTGCCGCGCCTCCTCGCCGCCGCCGCCATCTCCCGCGCCGCCGCACTGCCGCGCCCGAGCCTCTTCTCCACCTCCGGCCGCTCCTCCCCAAGCCCCGCCTCCTTCCTCGAGCCCGGCGCCCGAGCCCTCACCTCACGCCGCCGCCGCCGCCCGTAACCTCCCCTCCTTTGAGGCCGCCACCGGCCGCCGCGCCACAGGGCAGCGCAAGGCTGGCTGGCTGCTTTGGCCTGTGCCTTGGGCCGGCTTGCCAACTGTGGGCCGACTATGCTTTTTTTTTTCTCTCGATTTTCTTTTCCTTTTTCCTTTTAATTTAAAAGAGAGGCTTCTAAAATTAATAACTCCCATTTCAACTCCAAAATTATGAAATAAATTTCTAAAAATTTCTAAAATCAAGATCTTACTAATGGCATAGGTCTTGTTCAATTTGGAGTTCATTTGTGTACTCTTGTGTATTTAATTGCTTTCGTTGTTTGTCGCTTATTTTTGCTTGATTTACCACAGATTTCGGAGACGCGGAGACCTCCACGTCGATCAAGGACAAGACTACTCGGACTCTCTCCCTACAACCAAGGCGAGTCAATACTTTGATCATATTGAGCCTACATTTTATGCAAATTATATTCTTTTAAAATAGCAAATTGCATGCTTTAATTCTTTAAACAAATGTATGTTAAAGTTTAAGGTAGTTAATTACCCAGTTGTTGAATAATTAATTATTATGCCATCCTTGACAACTTGAATCCCTTAATTCCATTGTCACCCTAGTAACTATATGGTAATACTAGTTATAGGTTGTACTTAAGCGACATGCTAGACTTGTTAAGTACCGGCCATTAAAATGTCCTAATCATCATCATTTCAAACATAAAATGATTTGGGCAATCATTATGTAAATGACCGAGATGGTTGAATTGTTGTATTTACATCTCAAAACCCTAAATCGCTAATACCCTGCTCAGGCGGATGGTAAGATGGTGGGTGCGGATGTAGCACGAGAATGGTGGGATTGTGGTTGAGCCGCCTGCATAACCCTAAGGACTTAATCTTGTCACGACCTCCTGTATAACAAGTACAACCACAAGTCCGCAACAAATCGCGACTTGGCTTAGTACATTTATCAAATCTCAAAATCATCTCACCGGAGGGTTAAAGGGCACAAGCTCGGGTATGTCGGGCTTGGATGGGACACCGAGTCAAGGGTGAAGTTTGCGGCCGCCGAGGTGTAGCCACGCCACGCCGGCCGCCGAGGTGGACATCCGCGCAACGTATGGGCATAACCCCATATGGGTGAGACGAGGAAGGGGCGAGATATTTAGAAAGTTATTGTGACAACCTCTCGACTACACGACTACTAATCGTAGGGCAACGAGTTAATTGTCTCTTGTGGGTAAAGTGTACAATCTCGCAGAGTTACAAACTGCTTAAACAATGTGTTTACGGACAAAGGCGGACATGAGAACTTAACTTGAGTTAGTTCTATTTCAAAACCTTGTTGGGTGGTATGAAAATTGTATGGCTCACCTAGCCCCGAGATTGGTTAATCCCGGTCTTTGTACCAGTGTCGCTTAGTGGTGGATGTAACCACAATCAAAATAAGCATGAAGGTGGAGGTAACCTCTGCGATACAAATATTGCACAATTCTCTCTTTAACTAAAATGGGATTTGTTAAAAATGCTAAGTGCTAGGAATTTGTACTTGTGATATTTAAAAGTATTGCTTTCGCAAATAAAAGAACCGAACCATCCTTGTAAGCCTTGCATGTATATCATTGCATTGTGTATTGGCTCGCGAGCACGGTAGTTGTGCTCATCCTCGCTCTCCCCAAACCCTTCGATGACGCCGATGGAGGAGACTATGCTTACTATGAGGAACCGTGGTTGATGGGCAAGGAAACGATGAAGAGTAGTCTAGGATCTGTAGTTCAGGCCTCGACGCAGCTCTGTTGACTCGTTGGTACTTGCGCATAACCGATATTATCCGGTCCTTGGGTAATATCACAGACACAAAGTTGCCCGCCGCTGTTCGTGAAGAGATGAGCTCTACCCTTTGCTTCCGCCACCGTATTCGGTGTTCGTATTGTAATCAATTTGGCCCGATCGCCCTCGTTGTAAAACTCGACCCGACGTGGTCTATGTCACCGCTGATTGTAATATTGATACTTTAGTTCACGCCATGTATGAATGATTCAAGAATGCCCGTGAGTGCTATCTACCGATCCAGGAATAGCACAACGCTTTTGCAGAGGATTCGGATTAGAAAATCCGGTCCGGCTGTGTTTCCTCATCGCATTACTTTTTGTTGGATTCGGCTTCCCGTCAAGTCAATTTCTAATGGATCTATGTGGTTCCAGTTTTGCCAGGGTCTTTGTCCTCATGTTTCGCTGTTTGTTTGCTGTCGCGCTGTTCTTTGGTTCTCCCCTCATCTTCCTTTCGGTTGGATTGGGGTGGATTTAGATCCCTCCACTTCCTAATGCACCGCGCCATCGCTAGCTTTGGCGCCCTCAACGTCCCTTCATCCCCGTCCCCTACCCGCCGCCCACCGGCGACTTCACCCTTCTTGTTGGCGATCGTACAGGTCGGCACAAGCGCTGAGGCACCCTCAAACTCTGGAGCCTCCCTTCCGTTCACTGCAACCTTTCTCGGCGACAAAGGTAGATATATTCTCAATTCTAAAACCACCTTTCACACCTTGACCATGAGCGAAATGGTTAATTTCTATGTCTGAAATTAACAATGTTGATGCAAATTGTTTGATGTTTTTTCGTGAAGACGATTCGCTCGTAGTCTCCAATGTCGGCTCAAGACGCCCATCAACGCCGTAATCCGTAACCATTCTCTCAAGTTGGTCGAGGTTGAAGGCACACACCGCTAAGAATTTTTAGTGATATATTGTTGGTTTGGATTTTGCTGAAATTAAGAAAGTGTGAGATCTGATTTCTCGCGTTGATCAAACATTAGTAGGATTTTTCTTTGTTGTATTATAAAACTGATAATTGCTTTTGGTATTCTGTTAGCAAGTTTTACCGCTACAGTGATGACCTGTTGAACAATTGTTTAGTTGTGTAAACTTACTTGTGTTACTTAACATATTTTTGCAACTTCAATTATTCTCTATTCATTTGAAATAAATGCATCCTACAGGTTATTATGAGGCAACTTTGCGATAATGTTGGATTTGATGCAACCGATGTGCTCATAAGCTCAGGTATAAACATGCATCTGGTTGGTTCTTTTTAGCTTTATGTTGAATTACTGGTGCAATTTTTTATAAAGTTGTGAAGCACAGAAGCAGCAAACTGTCTATTCATACTGTTGTTGATAGGACCTCTAATACACTAGATACTAATACATAGTTCAGCTTTACGAGGTGAAGGTGCTAATTATGGTGTAGACATCAACACTGGTGGAATTGTCGATTCTTTTGCTAACTTTGTGTGGAACCTTTGGTTGTGAAGGAAATTGCACTTTCGCTTTATTCGTTGGCATTTAAGTATCTTCATATTTTTATGTCGTTGGTATCCGTGAACTTGTTTTGTTCGGATCAATGCCACAACCAAGTCGCTGCCATATTCTTAGTGTTGATGAAACGGTGAAAACCCCAAAGGTAAAGGAGAGCAAGAAATGTATATTGTCGACTATAGTAAAACTAGATCCTCTTGTTTTCTTTTTACCTTTTGTTCTTTAGTGGAGACCTCATTTTCTCGCACCAAATACTAATGCACTTTCATAGTTCTATATTTGTATGTCGCCCAATATGTTTAAACTTGTGTACTAATTTCCCTTGTGTTGGGAATATTGGAGCCAATTTAAGAGAAAAAGGCATAGAAATGATGTTTAATTAGGGATTGAATTGTAGAACCATATAGCAAGACGAAACCATAATTGTGTGTCGATTGATCTTGCTATTGTTTTGCCTTATACACAAGATCATCTTGGCACAATTAAAGGACATTTTATGTATATCCGATAATAATGTTTGTGGAATCGCTTAGGTATTTCTCGTGCTAGCATATTCGTCGAATATATGCATATATGAGCTCTCATCAATTTTAGTCCGTGGCATATAACATCCATTCACCTATGCAACTAGCGCAAGGATCGACACCGAAAATTTCTCATCTTCGCAGATTTGGGTGCAAGGTTTATGTACCCATACCCCACCACAACAGCATCGCAATGGGCTCTCTCCAAAGTCTAGAATATACGTTGGTTATGAGATAGCATCCATAATCGTATTTGGATCCAATGACGGGAAATAACGTGGCAAGCTACGGGAATCCATGCACATGACTCGCGCACGAGTGAAGTAAATAGAGAAGTCCATAAGATAATTGATTTGTAAGCATTAGTGAATCAACTGTCTGACCACTTTAGTGATTTGAAGAGCATGACCAAGTCGCATGTGCCTGCATGTAATGCACCAGAGAGGGTTAAAATACCAAAGAAAGTTGAAGGTATCCCTAATCCCATCCAGAAGCCTCAGAAAAGGATGAGAACTCCGACGCCTTGAATCCCAAGTAACCGAGGACGCCTGACAAAAAAGGATAAGAAGGACTTGACATAGCCGATCACTGAAGTTCTCTAGAACCAAAAGAGGGGCAAGTTGAGACCTAACACCAGTATAGAACATTTAGAAAAAGGCATACCGGATTTGAACATTTCCACAGAGGGAGATACCAGTATGGATATGTGCACACACATCGGAGCTAAAAACTAAAGGGACTTAGCCCCGTAATTGCAAGCAGCGATGAGCAAGTAGAAACATTAGAAGAATCGTCTCATGAAGAAACAACTATAAACTATGTGACTACGGGAGAATCCATGAATAGGATAATAGCCAATGTCGATATTTATTTTGCAAAGAAAATTGCCACAATCATTGATCTTGATCCAGAGCCTGCATCGCTCGCTGAATGTAAAAAAAAAGATCAGATTGAAAAGACTAGAAGAAGGTAATAGCAACTGAATTATTATCTTTGAATAAAAGAGAGGTATTTAGGCCTGTAAGCCGCATGCCTCCCCGTGTGCACCCCGTAGGGTATAAGTGAGTATTTGTTCGAAAGAGAAATAAAAATAATGAAGATATAAGAATAAAGCAAGGCTCGTTGTACAAGGTTTCACTCAACGTCCAGGAGTTAATTATGAAGAAACCTATTCCCTGGTCATGGGCGGAACTACCTTTAGATATTTAATCTCAATGGCAGTAAACTTGAATTTAGAAATAAAAATTGATGGATGTGGTAATTGCATACCTTTATAGAAACTTAGATTCAGACATTTATATGAAGGTACCTGAAGGTATCCCTGTCACGAACTAAGACAGAGCAAATAGAAATCTGTACAATGTGCAACTCAGAAACTCACTGTACGAACTTAAGCAATCAGACAGGATGTGGTATAATTGTTTGAGCCACTTTCTATAGAAGAAAGGCTACACGAATAATGAGGATTGTCCCTGTGTATTTATACGACGATCCCAGGATGGATTTTGTATAATCTCAGTGTACGTAGATGATTTGAATATCATTGGAACCCTGGAAGATATTAAGAAAGTAAGCTCTTACCGAGTCGGAGTTCAAATGAAAGATTTAGGTAAAACTAAATATTTCCTAGGCTTGCAGCTTCACAAGATGCCATCAAGGGATATTAGTGCATCACCACCTACACTCAAAAGGTGTTAGAAAAGTTCGGCTTTGAAAATGCATACCCTTCGAAAGTGCCAATGGTCAGAAGATCTTTGTGGTAAGATAAGGATTCGTACAAACATAAAGAAGAGGTGGAGGAAGTCCTGAGACCGGAATTCCCATACTTAAGTGCAGTAGGAGCACTCATGTATTTAGCAAACTATAGTAGACCGGACATTACATTTACTGTGAACCTATTAGCAAGGTATAATGCAGAACCTACCAAAAGACATTGACAGAGAATGAATGACATCTTCTGATACCTCCAAGGAATCAAAGACCTTGGTCCGTTCTATAAAAAGAACTAAGACCTAACTATGATTGTCCATGCGGATGCTGGGTACCTGTCAGACCTGTATACAACCTAGTCGCAAACAGGCTATGTATTCCTATGTGGTGGAACTGTATTTTCATATAAATCATCTAAGCAAAGTCTTGTATCGACTTCGACGAACCACTCGAAAATTATAGCACTGTACGAGGCCTCACGAGAATGTGCTTGGCTTCGGCGGATGATTCACCACATCCAACTCTCACTATTATCTATGAAGATAATCTAACTTGTGTTACACAAGTGCAGATGGGTTATGTGAAGAGTCAACTCATAAAGCATATCAACCTAAGTTCTTCTATGCTCATGAATTGCAAAAGATGGACGGAATTAAAATACTGCATACTAAATCATGTGAAAATCTTACAGATTTATTCACTAAGTCACTTCCAGCATCTAGCTTTGAAAGATGTATACATGGAATTGGAATGATGAGACTTAGAGAAGTGCAGAATTCAAGGGGGGTCTTCACGAACTCATTATTAAAACTTGATCACAAAGATCGAGTACCCAAAGAATACATCCTGGAGATTAAATGAAATTAGATGGATTATACTTTTTTTCCCCTTGACGAGTTTTTTCTGAAGTTTCTCGGCTAAGGTGATCGATCAGACTGGACTCGCCAACGACGGTTCCTCAATAAATACTATGCAAGTATACATACCCAGAGGAAGACTGTTGGTGATATGCCCTAAAGGTAATCATAGAGATGATTGTATCACGTCTATGTTTATGTGTTATTGAATAAGTGTTATTCTGTTTCTTGAATGAATCATCAGTTATAAAGATTAACGAGTATGTGACTTATTGGTGAAGCTCTTTTAACTTATGATGATGTCGTTCTAAATGTATCCCTGGTCGGATGCCACTGGTCGGAATACTAATGACTTATTAACCAGCACATGTATTGATTGATGATGACTATGTTTCACCGGTCATGGATATAGGGATATCGAATCAATAATATGAACATATGTTAGAGAATATGGGGTTGGATTGACCCACCTTGAGACACTATTGAGATTGTTACGATTCTATGTGGTATTAGTTGGTCTCAAATAATGATGATGTATAATCCTTATACCTGATATCAGCATGATTCCCTACATGTGTAATAGCACTCTTAGGGGCTGCCAAACGCTACTTGTAACTGGGTAGTTATAATGGTAACTTTCAGATATACTATAAAACATGCGGAGGAATGTGACTGATCGAATATGAAATTTACCCCTCCTAACATAACAGGAGAGATATCTTCGAGCCCCTCGAAATGGTGATAAAGAAAGTGTATGACCATACCACTAGTGGTCGAAGAGTTCGACCACATAAAGTTATCCACACTCGATCGAGAAAGTATTGAATAGTATATGGATGACATAATATCTCACCTCGAGTTCAACCAGATATCGTGAGGCAAATGGAGAATACACGAGAAGGTTGTTCAGTTCGATTAGGTACAAACTAGTTGTATAGAGATACGAGTTAGTTGTAGACTAGTCGAACGAAATCACTAAGTGATCGAAACCTAGTCGTAAGGAGTTACGAATCGTCGAGGCCAAATATAAACTAGTCGATAGAGATATGAGCTGGTCATTAGTGATAAGGATCTGGTCGTAGATCATATTGCGTTAAGGTTTGTTCGACATAATTTGTGTATATTCGGGAATCGTTATATTCTGCTAGGAACCGCTAACGACTCGTGGTCAGAAAGGGTTTTCGAGTCACAACCGATTATGCATGAACCTCTGTGGTCACACACTTAATCGATTTTGTTCTGCTTTCGAGAGGTTTCTCTCGTTATAAACTTCGAGAGGAGAGGTCTCTCTTTATATATAATCGCTACAAGAAATAAATCAAGCAATAACTCAGATTAAATGCGTTCAAGCGCGCCATAAAGCTACATTGAAACAATGTATTTAGTTTTCGCTTATAACTCGATGCATGGTTTTGATGTGCAAAAGAAGTTATAGCTCTATAGTCAATCGATACGAAATCGTCAGACCATTCACGCACGGGTAGGCGATGGCGTGGCGAGGCGAGAGAGTGAGCGCGCGCGTATATTCTTCTTTTGGTTGCTTCAACTAGGTAAGACCAACTTCACCTTATATATTGGTCTCTCCCACCTAAACTAGCAATATAGTACTAAATTTCTCACCTTCCACCATACATGAGTGAAGAATTTTCTTAGGATTTAATTAGAATATTGGATGAGCCAAGCCCAAAACTCCAACATGTACACGACAGGCTGCTGTTATATCACGCATACATGTATATATATCGACTTATATGTGGGTCACCGCCTATTTATTTTTATTCTTATATGTATATATATTGACTTATATGAGTATAAAAATTCATCAAACACAATTACTGAAAAAACAAAATCGAAAGAGATTAGTTTGAACACCAAATAAGCATGGAAAATCAGTGTACAAAAATTCATCAAACACATTTACTGAAAAACCAAAATCAAAAGAGATTAGTTTGAGCACCAAATAAGCATGGAAAATCATACAGAAAAGAGAGGAGATAGTCTATAGGGTGTTACATCATCCTTTGGATTTCAAGTTAAAACTCAAAATGAGCTAGGAAAAAAATAGAGAAATTTGTTTTGAATTGTACTTCTTTCATTCTCTTCTAACTTATAGTATATCAAGGGGTTTTTTTCCCGTTTCTCCCAACATAAATTGAATTTGAACATGAAATTGTAATGGATGTTTCCAAAATTAAAACTACCTTTAGTTTTTCAATGAATGTTTCATGTCGGTTTGGTGCTTAAACTAAAATGGTTTTCCGGTTTTCTAAAAATGACGATTGTCACAAATATACCCCCATATCTTTTAGGTGGCATTTAGTCGAAAATCCCAATATATATGGAGCTATAACAAATATACAAATTACTCCGACTTATCATACCACTACAAAACTATTTTAAACATTTTACTCTAAGAAAAAGGAAAGAGAAGGAAATCTCAATAAACCAATATAAAATCTAAAGTAATGGGAAAAAAGAACAAATGTAGGGGTATGAAAGAAAGGAAAGAAAAAAGAAAAAAGAAACGTTCAGCAAAACTGTAGTGTGGGCTAGGCCTAGGAGAGCGGAGAAGGTAGTCGAACTGTCGAAACGGGCTCCCCACCAGAATCCAGATCACCTCCGCTCCTCTTCTTCTCGCGCTCGCGAGTCCTCACCTACCTCGTCGCACGGGCAAAAACCCCAGCCGCAACCGGAGCCGGTGAGCCGGGCAAGACCAGCCGCGGCGGTGATGCAGTCGCCGGAGCCCTCCTCCTCCCCTCCGGTGCTCCTCAACATCGGTCGGTCCCTTCTCCGTTCTCGGATTCGCCGCTCCCCGTCTCACCCCCCCTGCCTACGCGGGCGCGAATTAGAGCCTTAATACTGTGATGGTGGTGTTGGTTGTTATGCCGCAGGGGGCAAGAAGTACGCGACCACCGTCGAGACGCTCACGCAGCGGGAGCCCGATTCCATGCTCGCCGCCATGTTCAGCGGGAGGCACACGCTCCCGCGCCACCCCACCACGGTACGATCCCTCAATGGAGCTCTCTCGTCACCGTTTCTTGCAGCTGTAGTAAGTAGTAGCCTCAACTGATGAATGGTGGGTGCAGGGGATGGTGTTCGTGGACAGGGACGGGAAGCATTTCAGGCATATCCTCAATTGGCTGAGGGACGGCGCCATCCCCGAGCTGTCGGAATCCGAGTACCAGCAGCTCCTGCGAGAGGCGGAGTACTATCAGTTGCTCGTAATAGAAACTCTCAATTGCACCTTCCTCGATTCATTGGGTTCTAGCTTCGGATCAGCCGTCAGTCACAAAGATGATGGTTTGTTTTCTAGGGTTTGGCTGATTACATAAATGAGAAATTGGGTTGGAAAAGGCTGAGAAGTCATCGGAGGCTGAATTGACGCGCAAGGATGTTATCAAGGAATCCAAGCTCAGAAAGTCAGATTTCGCGGCGTGAATCTATCCGGGCTTGATCTATCTAAGCTTGTAAGGTCTTGAGAGACTCGCTTCTTGTTGTTCTCTATTGGCGTTAGCGATACCATTTTCTGTACTTCCTCTACTTTGCTTAGTTTCTTCTTGTTGGAGAATTGCGCTATTATAAATGGATTTTGCATGCTCTACAGGACTTATCAGAGGTGGACTTCAGCTATGCATGCATTAAGAATACCAATTTTTCCTGTGCTAATCTTCATAAAGCAAAGTTTAGGTACATCACTCACACCAAGATTCTGCATTGTCACTTATCTGCTTTTGATGCAGTATTAGCCCTTAGCAACTATGCTACTTACTCTGATCTGTTTAAAAACATTGCTGCTCTGTGTCACCAGCTACAAAATTATCTAAGACATTCTTTTAAGAAATATCAAATATTGTATCGATAATACCTTGCCTTCCATGTTCTTGGCAGCTGGTGGAAGCTGCCTGTTCTTCATTTCAACACGCAAATTTACATGAGTAAGATACACCAACAAGCTTCTTGTAGTCTTGTGTATAGGCTCTAAAATGATATTTTCTTTCCTTTTTTACTTTTTGTTTGGGTGTTTGGGTGCTTAGGAAACTGGTTACTATCTATTTCTCCCTTTTTCTGTCAATTTTGTTTTGTTGATGCTGTTTGTAATTGCTCAATTTGGAATAATAGGTGTGAGCTGATTGGAGCAAATCTTCAAGATTCTGTCCTAGATAGAGCAAACCTTCAAAGTGCAAACCTACAAGGCATGCAATCATTTTTTTACCTCTATCATGTTTAACTTAATCATAGTTTATTTTGTTTATGTCTATACGCTCATGATATTGCTAAAAATATGTTATGCTCAACCTTATCCTGTTTCTTCATTTTCTTGGCTTTTGAGTTTTGACAACTGTACCAGTAGAGATCTTTGTTAATTGTACTATATTAAGCTATGCTTTGCTTGCTGCCTTGCTCTCTCTCTCCCCTTTGAGGTGTGCAAGTTGATTTTTATCATATTCTTGAAAAGATCCCTGATTGAGTTTCTATGCTTATTAAAACTAAGTAGGAAGTGATTGAGTTGCTAGGCCTATTTTGCAGATGCATGCTTAACACACAGTAGTTTCATTGGAACGGATCTTCGCCCGCCATTTACAGGTTTGTGAATTTTTGCGCGTAGTATGTTTAAATACTCCCTGTTTCCTGCTCTGCTGCTGAAACTATCTGCTAACATATTGAGTAGCTGTTCAGTATACCCAAAAAAAATAAAATAAGCAGTGACATTAAGCAAAGCATAATCTTTCATTTTGTTTTGTTGTTGTTAGTTCCGCTGCTAGTGGCACTTAGATATCTATTTCCATCCCCACAATATTTTTTATTACCCAAAATACAGCAGCAGAATCCAATCCTTGCCCAAAGAATTAACTGCATACAGGACACATGTCTATCTACTTTCTCCTCATAGGGCCATTTTGTCTTTTCCTAGATAGTTTCACATAGAAGCTTCATAGAATGTTGTTTTTAGTAATCCGAAAACCATCGAAGTATGGGTGCTGTTTATTCATTTCCTGTGTATCTTATTGTCAATTCAAATGAATTTTCAGAGTGCTAACCTTACGGATGCCAACCTGAATGGAGCTAACCTTGAAGGGGCCAATCTGAAGGTAAAACAACCTTGTGACAGCAATAATATTTAAAAGAAACCACACGCTAAAGGATGCTGATTATCTGGCTCATATTTAATGTGTTGCATGATCCTGTTTGCTGTTGTTTAAACTGTATTTTGCTTCCTTTATCTATCATCTGTTTCACTCCTTATGAATAGCTATTTGAGGGAATGTACTAGACTTAATGGGAAATTCTGATTTAGCAAATCTTACACAAGTATATAGTCGGGGATTAAAATATCGTTTTGAAAAAATTTCAGGCCCCACAAATTTTCCAGTTACCAAAATTTTTGAATTGAAATTTGAATTTTTTGGATGGAAAAATTGAAGAGCGAAAAAAATTCTTTCTGTGAGGTTTTGAGCATGCAATATGTGTCCTTCCAATCCTGCTGCCTAACGCCCTAACCACCACGCCAAACGTGGCCTTGTGATGTAGTTATGACTTATGACTGATGTATACAGTACATACCCATTCCTCACAAAGCCTTGCGCCGTTAATTGCCGTGGATGGTTAATCATTCGATCAAAAGAAAAGGACAAGAGCTCAAGCCCTCACAAATGAAACCCGATTTCGAAATTTCGGTCGCTTTGACATTCTTAAGATTGTGGAGTTCATCCTTTGTGGAACAAGTTGCTACCAATCCGCTCCAGCAGGAACCGTCGACACGCTTATTTGGCGTTGGGAGACGCTCGTCGCTACTCACCAGTCGACTTATAGGGCTTTCTTTAAAGGATCGATCGGGTTTCCTTGTGCGGAGGCTATTTGGACCGCCCATGCACCTCTTAAATGCAAAATCTTCATTTGGTTAGCTATTCACGACGTTGTTGGACACCGACCGCCTACAACGCCGAGGGTTGCCGAATCGTATGCTTGTGTTTTTGTGGCCACCACCGAGACAATTGACCATCTTCTTGTTGGATGTGCGTGACGCCAAGTTTGGGCGAGGTTTCTAGTTCAGTCGGCTCGCTTTGCGCTTATTCCGGCCGCCAACCAACATTGCAAGACCATTGGATAGGCGCCGAATTCGGTCACAAAGGTCCGTAGAAAGGACATTGATGTGTGTGTCATCCTCGCCTCCGGGCGATCCGAAGGAGCACAATCAAAGGATCTTCAATAAGGTGGTGGCAACTTGTGATCGCTTCTCCAATCGATGCTCAATGAACATTGTCAATGGCGACTGGCGGCCACCGCTAGTCTCGAGTCGCGCAGCCGGCAGGAGTAGTGTCTGTGTCGGGTCGGTCATCATCTTTCGCGGTGTTTGGCCAAGCTCTTCTTTTTGTTGTTTTTTTGTTTGTTATCCCTATCTCTATCTCCTCCCCCCTGTATTGGAAACTGGTTTGTATCCCTTTCTTCTTAATAGAATGATGTGCAAAGCTTTGTACTTCCTTGAAAAGAAAAGTCTTCCTTTACTCTCAAGCTTGAAAACTAGTTTGAAGCTTCCACTAGAAGAGATAGATTGAAGAGAATCACAGGAAATGTTCCAAAGATGTGATGGTTCTGGGATGTGCATGTTGTGTTTTGCTTATAAAATGTCAACAAATAGGATCTTTTTCTAAACCATGATCAGTTCTTGTTGGGTTTTGAACGATATTGCATGTTTCTATCACTAGTAGGGGCACCAAAGAACAAATTTATGCTAATCATCTTAACTGATAGTAGTGCCGACATATAAGAACATATGTTTACCAGGGTCTTCTTTGTAAGTATTAATGACATCACACAAGTGAAAATGTACTAACCCTCAGCAAACTGTGATAACATTGAAATTGAATACCCATTATCTTACTTTGTCCAGAATCATGACTGTTTGATATGTCTTGTAAGTCATGTGGGTCAATTCTTCTGTTTACTGAAGCATACATAAACAAAAGAACATTAGCATTAACATCAACCCTCTTATCTGGTGCTTTACCGACAATGGATTCACATGCTTGTCCTCACTGCATCATTCAGATCGCTATGCTAATCTAGTCTAATTTGCAGGGGTTGTTGGCGGTACAAACTTGCAAGGTGCAAATCTTCAGCGAGCCTACTTGTAGAAGTTGATTTGCGTGAAACTGTATGTTCTGTTTGCTAGTTGTTCTTTTCAGTTCAATTGAATAGTGAATATTTTACTTCCACTGAATTCATGTGGGATCAGAATTACAAATATGAATCAATAGCTTCCTTGATAGAATTACATAGCATGAAGGATCCCGCATACTTCTGTTTACCTCACTTTTGTGCAAGTATGATAACGATCTCGTGATACCAGACAAAAAAATTAGTAGTTTAAGCCTGTATCTTAAACAATCTTCTACTTTGGTGAACAGCATTTAACTGGTGCTAAGCTTGGAGGTGCAAATCTGCTTGGAGCTATCAGATAATACAATGGGAGAAGCTCGTATCCAGTATACTTTACAATTTATTTGGAACTGGTACCTGCAACCTGATCGTGTCTGCAATTCTGGTCTTAGTGGTTTGCAATGGAGAAGAACAGTACATCTGAAAAATCAATGGGCTCAAATGCTATCGAGCGCGAACGGTTCAGTCTACCAAAGCATTTACATGCCGGGGGTAAATGGTTATGTTGCTGTGGTTTATGGATATATGCACTTCATTAGTTGATTGTTGTACACTGGATTGCTGTGTCACATTCCTCTGATTAAAAATTCGATGAGCCTGTAGCTAGTTGCTAGATATCAGAGCTGAATCATCATTGTGGAAGGAATTGCTACTTTATTATACAATCCAAACAGGCACATTTCCTGCATATTGAGATGTGGAGAAATGTATCTGAATTTTTTAAGGGAAACTAGTAAGTTGCCTGTATGTTGCAATGGATCTCAAATGAACTGTCCTATATGTTCTCAAAACCACTGAAGAACAAACCGAAGTGATTCTTTGTATAAAGAATGTAAAACTGATCAAATCAAAGGAATCATATATAACAAATGTTTCATAACCATTCCAGTTATTTAATAACTGAATTAGCTGTTATTGCAATCAGAGTTCACATAGTTATTACAACCAGAGTTCAGACAAACTGAAAAAGATAACTGTAAATGGAAAGCACCAAACTAACCACATTCCGCATCAGTCTATTTAGACGAAAGGCTTCCTCTATCTTTATTATTAAGCAAAATAAGTACAATACATGGGTGTTGCTCATTTCACAAACCAAGATCAATCTCATAGAAAATACTGACAAAAAAAAAAACATCCTAACTAAACTAAAAGAATCCAATGAACATGCTAAACTAGAGACTACCAACTCCTTGAAACAGGATCACAAATGTTTTGACATAAATTACGCTCAAAACCAGAAAACTGTCCAGCTAGTCACCAAGCATACTATCGGAGGACAAACCAACTGATGAGGATTACCCCAACTTCATGACATACATATCCACACATCAAAATTTCAAACACTATCACAAGGTTAAAGCTAAACTTAATGTTCATAATTATAGTTTGCTTGAAAGAATGCGACATAACTTTGTATGAATGTAAGTATGCTAGACGTCTTACAAATAGTGCGGGCCAGGGGGAGGAGAGGGAGGTAGGCCCAAGAGAAGAAAAAGAGAGTATAAGAGGATGCCAAGGCCCTCCATGTGGCCAACAAGGAGGAAGCAAGCCCAAAGGAGCCCATACGATAGCCAAGCCAAGGAGATAAGAGGCCCATGCAGCCAAACCAAGAAGGGAGTGAGGCCCGCGTGGCCACCTAACCCTACCTCCACTTCTCTCATGTCCCATGGAAGCCCAAGAAACGTTCATATGGCTAGAATTGAAGAAATCCAAGTCCAACTACTCAATTTGGGCCAAAATAATTTAAAAAGCTTAATTGAACAATTTAGCCCAATTGAGGAGTTCACACAGAATTAAATGATGGGCTTGCATGCCATACGACTTGAGAGGTCCTAAATAGTTCATATATCTATTTTAGAAGTATTTTACACGTTTTAAAATAATTTAGTTTCAGATTGAGCTTACAGCCAAATTGGCCACTTAGGCCAACTAGAGGTTGGTTGGGCCTAGCCCAAGCGGTGGGGGAGTGTCCCTAGGGAGGGGTGCCGCACTGTTCACCATGAAAATTCATGAGATTTCAGATTGCTTTGAAGCATTGTTCTAGGGTTTGTGCTAGTTGATTGCTGACCCCTTGGAATTATGCTTTTCCCTATTGATTTTCTTGCTTGTTCTTGATTGGATTGCAAGGAGATCATCTCCACTTGGCCGTGGTCAAGTGGATTCTATCATAGCATGTGGTTTAGCGAGTTTGTTCATCGTAGGTCGTTGCATTGGCATCGATTGGTCTCACCAATTCGTTGGGTTTCACAGTATACCCTGATTCTAAGTTGTGAAGATTGGACACCCTGTATCATCTAGGTATCAGAGCTCCGTTGACACCATAGAATCTTTATCTTTGTTAGTAGATTGGTTTTTAGCACTATTTGGTACTGTTCATCTGAACATTCCACAAAAAAAGAGTAAATAGCACTTACTATTTCGTATTGTTCATTAATTTCAAAAATTCCCACAAAATAGTAGATTGATTTTACTTTTTGTGCGTCCTATACACCAAAAATCCATAAAAAAAATTGTTCATCAAACCGTAGTTCCAATCTTAATTTTTAGTGAGTTTGATAGCTTTTGATCCATTGGAAATCGTTGATTTTAGTTGTTGTTTTACTTTCCCTTTGCGTAGCTTAGTTTGCTTTGTTTTCAATCTATTCTAGCAATTTGGATTGGTTTGATTCAATTTCAAGGAACAAAGTCTGTGCAAGGAGTTTGTGTCAGATTACTGTTCATGCATAGGTACTATTCACATATGGGCACTGTTCACCAAGTGTCCTTGTCGTGTCCAGGTTGGACATCTCCATCTGAATTGCCTTGAGTTGAATTCAACCTCTAGCTTTCAAATTCTTTGAGTTGGATTCTATCTCTGCAGCTTTGAATAGGGTTCGATTCTGGTCATACATGGTACTATTCATGTATAGGGTTACTGTTCACCAAGCTCATGTGTTGCTATGAAACACTAGCCGACTTTCTCTTTTGAGCTTGTTATCCTTTGTGAGTCAATCTGATTATTTACGAAAACCTTTGATCCTAATCAAGACTAGCTATTTGGTTGGTTAGGGCTGCACATTAATTTACAATTACTTGTTGAAAACCAAGAGTTGGTATTTTGAGAAAGCTCCCTGGTTTGAGTTCATAAGTGTTTAGCTACTAGCAAAAAAAAAAAGGAAAGAGAAAGAGAGAAAGGAAAAAGAAAAGTAAGAAAGAGAAGAAAAAGAAAGTGGTGGTCGAAACACATACTTTGGTTGAGCACATTACCATCTCTTGTGTGTACATTGTTGTTATTATGCGATCTTGTGTCCTAGTTATCAATTGCAACAAACTAACATCTTTTTATAACTTTTGAAGCACGAGCTATTCAATTGTTCACTTATATCTTGCTAGCTCATTCTTGGGTTGCAATAAGTTACATCATCTTACTGCGTGTGTTGTCTTGATCTCCACTTATATTATGCGTGCATCAACTATTCATTAAATTCTAGTTTGGATTTTTTACTTATCGAACAAAGTCTAGAATTCAGATTGTTTAGGACATACACTATACCTTTCAAGCTCCACATATTATCATGTTAGTGTAATTACTTGACCAAGAACTCACTTGACCATCACCTTTATGTTGATCCACACCACCCATGTGTGAGGTACTCCACAATTCAAAGATAGAGTGAGTAAGAACGTCATTGGTAAGGGAAGGTGAGGTTGAAAGTGAGCTACATATTTCCACATATATAAACTTATTTCTTGGTGATTTTAATAAATGCCAAATATTCTTGTTATTTGTGTTTCTTACTAATCATAGTAGGTTACAAGTACGTGGAACTTCCTTTCTATAGGAGTGATGACCTGAGAAGTACCTTGAATGGGAAGGACAAATGGAGAAGGTAATTAAATTTGATAAGCATCCCAAAGCACAAGAAGTGATAAGAGTCGCTAAGGAGTTTGAGGACTATGCCTATAGTTGGCGGCGAGAAATATTTGGGAAAGAACTAATTACATCTTGGATAGATTTAAAGATGGTGATGAAAAGGCAATTTGAGTCATTCTCTTATGAGCAAGAACTACTTCACCACTTGGAGAGCATTATACAAGGATGCAAAGTTGTCCAAGTTTACTATATTAAGTTGAATCATGCAATGTGTCGTGCCGGTATCACTAGTGCATTTAAACAGAAGGCATACTTCAAAGGAGGTTTGAATACTGAGATTGCTACTGCACTTGAATATAAATATTTTAGTAGTATGCATGATCTTGTGAGTTGTGCTCTTGAGGAGAAGATGTGTAATTCCACCTTATGCGAGGTTGAGAGCGTTCAAATTGAGAGTGTGAGAGATATACCAAAAAAAGAAAGATGGAGAAGTTAGGAAAAGTGAGGTTATGTTTTAGACTAACAACTTGCCTCTTTTTAGTGTTGTGTCTCACATTGTGCAGGTTGACAATGAATTGGAGGAACTAAACACTAAACAACCCACATCGTTGGAAAAGAACAATGAGGAGATAACCATGGATGGAGATGAGATGTTTGCTGCGCCGTGATTAGATCATGAAGAAACACTATCTACAACACCTACAACAACTGAGGAGGGCGTTAAAGGTAACAATAATAGTGTTGAATTGAATGTTCATCAAGAAGAGGAGAGTAAAAGTGAGAACTCTAGTGTTCCTTTGAATATTCAACGTTTTGAATTTAATGAGCTTAATTTACATAATGTGGAGTTGATTACTCATGATGAAGTTCGTACTAGAATATTCTCTGATGATTCTTTATGCTATATCATGTTCGATGAGCCCATATAGTTATCTAGTGTGATTGAGAGAGTTTATGAAATTGTTGTTTAAAATCACTAGCTAGTACCTATGATTATGGTATAGACAATAATTTTCATGTTTATGAATATGCATTACTAGTGATAAGCTTGATGAATTGAAAAACATGTTTTGGGCAAGCCATCTAGTGTGCTATGTTTTGATAACTTTGATTTGAGTAAGAATCTTAGTGCTTCATGCTTAGAGAGAAATATATTGCCTACTTGTTCAACTTTTGTGCAATCATGTATAAGTAATCAAAGTAGCACAATTGACGCATGGAAGGCACTAAAACTTTTCACAACCACTTTATATGAATTCGATATGATGTTGTCCACTACATACTTCTATACAAGCTTACAAAAGTCAATGAATGGGAGGGGGAATGATGTGAATAATCATATGTGTTTTGACACTTTACCATATATATGTGATTGTCCTTGTGCCAAACGCATTGCCCAAAACAACGAGAAAACTAACACTATTGATTCATACATATACCATGTATATACGTTATTCTCTTTGTTTAGTACACTTTCAGATTATCAAAAGTCGAGGGCGACTTTTCTCGAAGAAGGGGAGGATGATGAGGATTACCCCAGCTCATGATATACATACCTACACATCAAGATTCTAAACACTATCACAAGGTTAAAGCTAAACTTAATGTTCATAATTATAGTTTGCTTGAAAGAATGCAACTATGGCTTTGTTTGTATGAATGTAGGTATGTTGAACGCTATAGAAATAGTGCGGACCAGAGGGAGGAGAGGAAGGCAGGCCCAAGAGAGAATAAAAGGAGAGCACAAAAGGATGCCAAGGCCCTCCATGTGGTCAGCAAGGAGGAAGCAAACCCAAGGGAGCCCATGCATCAGCCAAGCCAAGGAGAGGGGAGGCCCATGCGGCCAAGCCAAGAAGAGAGGGAGGCCCATGTGGCCACCTAAGCCCAACTCCACTTCTCCCACATCCGATGGAAGCCTAAAACAAGCCCATGTGGTTGGAATTAAAGGAATCCAAGTCCAACTAATCAATTTGGGCCAAAATAGCTTAAAAGGCTTAATTGAGTAATCTAGCTCAATTGTGGAGTTCATATGGAATTAAATGATGGGGCTTGCATGCCATACGACTTGAGAGGTTCTAAATGGGTCATGTATCTATTTTAGAAGTATTTTACATGTTTTAAAATAATTTAGTTTCGATTGAGCTTAGAAGACAGATTGGCCACTTGGCCAACTGAGGTTGGTTAGGCCTAGCCCAAGCGTGGGGGGAGGGTGTCCCACACGTCTATAAGGGTATGTACAATGGTACAGACAGCTGTTGTTTATAGCAACTCTCCATATCACCTATAAACAACACTAAAGTCAGCTTATACAATGGATTGCCTTTTTAATTGTCGTTGTAGATCACATAATCTTTTAATACTTTCATGGACCTAAGAAATATAGTTGTATAGTCTCCTTGGTTCGGTGATACGATCGGCTACAAGATTGTAGATAATATATTTCTCTTTTCAGATTCTCTTTCATCCACATCACTAAATCCTACATGGCAGAGACTATAGACAGCTGATGTAAGCCCATTGTACATGACCTAATATCCTAGGGAGGGGGCCGCACTAGTCACCACAAAAATTCATGAGATTTCATATTGCTTTGAAGCATTGTTCTAGGGTTTGTGCTAACTAATTGCTGCCCCCTTGGAATTATGTTTTTCCCTATTGATTTTCTTGCTTGTTCTTGATTGGATTACATGGAGATCATCTCCACTTGGCCGTGGTCAAGTGGATTCTATCACAACATATGGTTCGGCGAGTTCGTTCGTCGAGGTTGTTGCATTGACATCGATTGGTTTCACAATTATTTAAGTTTCACAGTGTATCCTAGATTTTAAGTCATAAAGATCGGGCACCCGTATCACCAACACAAAACTCAACCAACTCCACCGGCATTCCAAAGAACAAAGCACAACCATATTCACTTTGTGACCACGAAAACACCATAAAGATTTTTCTTGAACCTTGGTTAAAGGAACGCTTTGCTCCAGGCAATTACTGCAAATCTCTTGACCTCGTTGATCATGCTTTGTACTTCCTATGTCTCCTCACCCAACAATCTCCCCAATCCTACAAAAACAATAAGGCCGATCTCATAGAAGATAGACCCTCGATACCCTAGCACTTATTTTTGAAGACAATCAATGTGAGTATGACAAAGAACCCAACAAAGACATCCAAAACAGAAAAGAGTTACTGTGTTTAGTTCCTTCCTGAAACATCCATTGTTCAGTGAATTCCTACAAACCGCATGGTGTTCTGTCCCAGTCAACACCCAAAATCACACACCACACTAATTTGCAACATGACACTTACAAAATATGTGGTCTGCCTCTTCGCACAGCTTACAAAGTGCATCACCTCCATTACCTCAAAAATTGATAGCTCTATATAGAGATCGACGAATGTATTCCTCAATTGCATTCATAACCCAATCACACTATCAGATCCTCAATTGCATACAAGCTTGACACTCGCTACTTCTCATACCAAAAGTTTACCAAAGGAAAAGAGTACCTTCTCAAGCATGGTTGGTTATCTCCACCACTTACAGTCTCGCTTAATCCCTATTGTCCATTTTTGTGAAAGCAACAACAAACATATATCCTAAAGGGGAACACAGTAAGTCAAAGTTTGCCATATCTTCGTAAGTTTCCTATTGTACATGGAATTAAGTGAATGTTGCACAACAGAGAGGTTAGTTTTGGACTAAAGCTACTCTAGTCCAAATAAACAACAAACATTTCTAAACAATAAATCACAGTGAAAAGATTCGGGAGGAAATGGAGAAACATAAGAGGCATGTTTGGCTAGCATCTACCATGAGAGATCAGAACATAAAGATGGTGTTCAGTATAGTCCAAAATCAATCATGGTTCAATCTATGGGGAATTCTTTAGTGAAGTAGTTATTTTAGTTAATTAGAGATTTTATAATTTTGGTAAGATGAATTAACAAAGATAAAAATATTGAACACAATACTTACATGAGTTGCTATGCATTGGCGTGAGAAATGATCGGATAGCCCATTTTTGTGATATTGGTTTCAAGTTTTGTCCTTTGGCTGCAAAAGGAGGATATATGGATCAAACATAAAATTGAATTGAAACATACCGAAAGAAAAATGAATCTTTTCGATTACTTATTCATTTCAAATAAAAGAAGTTTTCTCTTATTTATATAAAAAGAAAACCCTTGTCTTCCTCGATCAAATATTTTCTTGTTTTTTCTTTTATTTTCTCCTTCAAAACCTTAATATGTTGGGGAGAGTGTCATTCGATTAAAATGATAGCCTATGCATGTAGACTTATTATTGACATTTGCATGGATTTCCAATTAGCTCTTAGTCTTTATCGGACTCGTTGGTATTTTTCAGAGTCTGAGCATCAGGAAAGTTTTATCGAACCTAAGCCTCAATACTCCAATTTTACTTGTTTATCAAGCAAGTCAACATCTTTGATCATACTGTTGTGGACTTAATTTCGTACCAATTACTTGTAATCTATTCTATGTTATCACCGCATGTTAAATTTACTTTATAAATTTCGAATCAATATGACATCCGAGATTTGGTTATATGATTATCACTAGTATAGCTGTAGCTGGAATCACCGGATGTGTTTATAGAAGTGTTGTGATTCCACTACATATGAGATTATCATATAAGTATTGGGTAGTAATTGCCATAAGACATTCGAGCGTCGTTCAATCGCGCTGACCACATACCTGATTATATTGGCTTTGCCAAGTAATTGTTCTAAAGGATGTACCTCTGGGTGGGATTAAGGACCCTCCGGCGCTTCTTTGGAAGTTAGGTTTAAGGACCCTCGGTTGCTTCTTCGGAAGTTAGATGGTGGAAGCTGCGGCTTTTTGCAGAGATATACTCTGATGGAATATTGGAAAAGGCATAGTGAAGTCTTGGTCTTGATCACACACTAAAAGAAGTGTATATATCTAGTCGGCATTAAAGACAGAGACATTTGTGGATAAAGTAGTGCACCTCTGCAAAGTAAAAGTGTGATTGTCACTCCCTAGTTTCGGGTAGAAACTGCGTCGCGGCAGGAAATGAAACAACCAGACTTATGCCTGTGGTGTCTCATGAACAATAGAGAATTCATAATTATAACTTGATTAATTTGATAACAAATGTTTTAGAAAAGGGGAAATTAGCTTAGTGACATCGCGTTGGGATGTAATCGGAGGAATGATACTCTGTTTGTGACGCACTAGAAAATAACATCGCGAACACCAAAAATTATGTCGAATGACATCGCCGTCGATTACTTCCGCTTGCGTAATTTTTAAATGTAGAAGCTGAGCTCAACAAATTATCATTTTTTGTGGAGCCTCCCGACATAGTTCAATTGCTTATGTATTTTTTAAAAAAATTTATACATTCTGATTTTGTCTCTAAAATTTATTTAAGTATACTGTTTGTAGGAATTTTCTAATATAGAAAATGAGGCCCAAACATTATGAATTTTTTTCACGCTCCTTACACAGCTCCTTACACAATGGACTTGATTGTGTAATTTTTTCAGAATTTATACAAAATTAATTAATGCTATTTCATAATATCCACTGTAAGGAGTCTAATATAGAAAATAAGGTCCAAACATTATAAAATTTATCTGTTGTGGATTGTAGATTGACATGCTACCCAAGGTAGTGACATGTGTGGGTCATCACACGGACTACTTGTGCCCCTGCTCAGCCTAACAGAGGTACCCTGACAGCCCATTTGTGCCTCCGCTCATTTTTTTTTTAGCTGGATTTCTCAACCAACTCAGGATACTAGTGCTTGGTGATACAAATTGGGAGAAAGGGAATTAAGGACTGGGAAGAGCAAATTAGGACGGGGAATCAGAAGAAGACGGGGAAATCAGAGAACGAAGCTTGGGGCAGGACAGAGTTTGGGAAGGAGAGACAGAGCCGAGGTATACGGTCCATCCATTCCTACGTGCTATGGTCTACTAGGCCCATTTACTTGTTGAGCCTGGACCATTGGAGCAGCTGAGAGGCGTGTCCGTGATAAGAACATTCACATTTCCACACGTATTTCGTCTGAACTTTCTTCTTTTGACAATGGGTGTAACACCATATGTACAAGCACCGAATGTGTAAGCTACAATGAGATCACATTTACACATTATGAAGGCAGCTCACTTATCATCACTGGCGATCAATAGTCAGAGAGGGCGACGATATGATCAGCTGCCGGCGCCGGCTCAGCCGATGGATCCATCAACAACCTGTACTTAGCATACAACCCAACGCCTACCAAGGCCAGCACCACGGCAAGGAGTAGTGTGTACACCATCTTCCTCCGGCCCCTGACCTCGCCGTACGCCGGTCGAGTGGTAGGCGCAGCCACCGCCTCTCCTCTGGCGCGACCGCCTTCTTCCTCGCTCGTGTGCTCTTCTTCCTCTCGATCAGGACGCTTCCTGGCGTGCTCCTCCTCCTGGCGCTTCTTCTCTTGTTCAGCTTCTGCAGCGGCAGCGGTTTGCTGTGCAGTACTAGCGTGACCAGCTGCTTTCTGGTCTCGGCTGGCGTCGTCACCCGTCTTCTCGTCTGGTGCCTTTGACTCCCCGGCCGGCGACAACCTCGGCATTATGATGCGGAGGAAGCCGTCCTTCTCGAACCTCGCGCGGATGTCGCCGGTGTTGCAGCCCTCGGGGACATGGACGTCCTTGCGGAAGCGGCTCCACTGGTTGCCCTCGAGCGGCCTCTCCCCGCTTATCCTCAGCGTCCCGTAGTTGTCGATCAGCACCTTGAGCTGCTCCTTCTGAAACCTGCGTGCATGCATCACACAAAAATTAAGGCACGCGCGGTTTAGTATTACCGGTAGATACTACTAATTAAGGAGAGTTTACGATCGAGTGGCTAGCAGGCTAGATAAGTAGAGAAGCCTGCGTGCGTGCCTGCTGCGGAGAGGTCGACGACGAGGGTCTGCTTGTCGGGCTCCTCGACGAGGTTGTGCGACGGCACGAAGTCGACGTACTTGAGCGGCGGCGGCCATGGCTGAGAATAAGTTGACGTGGCAGATGGTCGAGAGTTGATTGGTTCGGAGGATGCGGGAATTAAGCTAGTGTCTGTCTGTGTGCATATATATACTGCGGTGGAGTGCAGCACGGGAGGAGGAATTGCTTCATGGAAAGGCGTTTGCAAAGAAGCAAGCGAAGCTAGCTTAGCTTGTTACGCCCTCTCTAGGTAGGTGATACCTTTTCTTGCCTTCACGAGTGTGTATCCTTCTTTCAGAAGGTATCTGTACTGTAGTAGTTAATTCCTTTTTTTCTTTGGGCGGTCAATGTGATGTCAGGCAGTGTCGCCATCTGTCAACTGTTTTTTTGTTTGAGAGTACACTTGAGACACACTCACGCATATATACCATGCGTCCGCCTACACACGTGGATGCGTTCTAAATACAAACCTAACCTAGGATAGAGACCACCGAAAATAGTCAAATGAGACTACCTGGGATCGAGTCCAGATGAGTTACTCGCACACCTAACAAAGCAACCAAGCAAGCAAAACTCGGTCCTCTACCGGCTTGTACTCCTGTGTGGGATCTGGGAAGCCATTGGGCCTTGGCGTCTGCCTACGAAACTATGGGCGGCAATGCATTTGCAGGCTTAGTTCCTTTTGATTCAAGCCTAGATCCTCACACGCTACATTATCGGGCCTGAAAGACGCGCCGCTAATCGTTCCGGACAAAAGGGGGCGGGGGCCTATCCAGAGGCGGCGCCCCGGCCCATGGTATTTCCCCGAGTCACCTGCTTCCCGCCGAGCCGGGAGCGAGGAGGAATGGGTAACCGAGCGACGAAAATGAGGGGGGACGTGGACGCCGGGAGCAGGAGGCGCGTGGAAGAGAAGCGGGACGAGGTGGCGAGCTGCATGTGCTCATGCACGCGCACCCACCAACGCATAGGCGCACGCACGCACCCACCCCGGCCGCTCCTGCATCTGCATGCACACCTCCATCGCGCCAGAAAACGGTGGACATGGATGTGATGGATAGCCAGAAAATGGTGGCGGCGGAGAAGGGAGAGACCACGCCGGCGAGGAGCAAGCCGGGAGGGGACGGCCGGAAGCACCTCTCCTCCATCGCCAACCACGTGCTCCAGCAATGCTCCCAGTGCGTGCCTTCTCTCCATCGTCCGCTAATTAATTACAACCATCCGTCCCCTCCGTCTTGATCGATTCTGTTGATTAATTAATTTCTCCATCAATTGGATGGAACTCGATCTCTACTGCAAAATCTCGGGTTATCGCGTGGTGTGTCCATTCGTGCATACGTGCATACGTCTGGACATTTGACGATCACCTAAAATTCCAAACTTTCTGATGTGTCGGTACTCTCTAGCTAGTAACCGTACTGTATTTCTTACAAATCTAGTTCCCTGATTGATAGACAAAGCTGAAACTAAGCAAATAGACATATTGTGAAAACAATTTGAATTTCAACTCTAGTCCATACTCATTTTCATTAGTTTAGCTGGTGATTAGCCAATGATATTCCACAAAATATTGTTAGCTCACTTAGTCACTTGCAGGTAGATCCAGCCCTTCTCACATGGCTACTATTGTGTTATTAAAACGATGGTGGGAAGCGATAAGACATATTCCCCCACACTTCGTATTAAGGTGGAAGTGAAGCTCGAACCTGCGTGCATAGGCGTCCCATGCATGAATATAACATATTTTGCCAAGCCACCAATGCAATTTACTGTGTATAGCATCCTGACCTGTATAATTTATCCACCATTTTGTTTCAGTGCATGCTTCCAGATAATCCTTATAACTCCTCTAGATTAGAGATGGCATGGAGTAACTAACACGTTCTTGGGGTACAGGACAATGGACAAAAGTGTTGATGAAATGGCCACAGACTTTGAATTGGGCTTGAAAACTGCTGCAGTGGACAGCTATTCAAGAAGACTCGTCGAGTTTTGTAGCCTTCAGGCCCTGCAAGTTATTACATCTCCTGATCTAGGCGACAAGATTCATGAGGGATCGCTTAGTCGGTTCTCTTTTGATATGATGCTAGCTTGGGAGACCCCCACTCCTTCGGATCAACAAATTACCATGGTCGGCTATTCTAGATATGTATGTGACAGTGACACACTATAATTCTTGGATTCTGAACTAACTGACTGATGCGCTATATATTACAGGAGAGCATAGCGAAAGAAAGAGAAGATAAGAAGGAAACACTTGGAGCAAAGGAAGCTGTAATGGGTGATGATACTTCACTGTTCTATTCAGATATCATGCCTCTCCTTGTAAGTCAAAGATATAACTGATTAATGGTATTGTCGCAGTATGATTTTCTGCAAGCTATTCATTGTTTAACAATGCCGTAGGTGAACGAAGAACCAACGGTTGGAGAAGATGCATATGTGTGGTTTGGATCTGTATTCCCTTTGGCTTCTGATGTTGTCAATGCTCGATTCACTTTTGAAGCCCTGACTGCTACCACAGCTAATAGGCTCCACTATCCTGCTTATGACAAATTCCTGAAAGAAATGGATAAGTATGCTACCACTTCCACAGTCGGATCAAATATTATCCCTTTTTGCAAACATAAGTAGCATTGTATAAAAAACTAGTTTCCTACCTTTTCTGTTGAATGTCACAACATTCAATTAAACTTCCCTTAGGTCTTTCCAGTTCTTGCAAAAACTGCCAACTCCAACAGGAATTGAACTTGCTGAAGATGAATTCATCTTGCACATGGAGGGAACAGCAGGAACACAAAGGGTGGTGCGGCACATCGGTACCACCAGTTGGCCAGGTCATCAATCTGATCACTTGTTTAATCTTTCTGGTTTCTTCAGACCCTAGCATCCTACGTTACTTCATTAGTACCATACCATTTACATTTGAAGTATGGAACGTTTGGTTGTTGTGGACTACACAGGTAGGCTGACTCTGACAAACAAAGCGCTGTATTTTGAGGCTTCTGGTAAAATTTCATATGAACCTGCATTGAAAGTGGAACTTGAAGGCACTGAAATAGAACAACAAGTTAAACCATCTTCAACAGGTCCTTTTGGTGCACCTTTGTTTGACAAAGGCATCACATTTGAGTCACTGTGAGTTCCATCTTACCTTTCTCCTTTGAGAGATTTTACAGTACATTTTAATAGTAGTGTATGGTGGTAGTATAAATCAAATATAATCATTGATTTGTTAAAGGCATAATAGATTTTTCTTTGTATTTATATTTTTTTGTGATGGTATTATGAACTTTTCCAACTATAGTTGAAAATTTTACTTTTGTGTCATGCAATCACCAACATAAGCAATTACGATGTAACCCCCTCGGAGTTCCACTACTCATACTGTCAGATGTAGTATAACTAACTCCTAACTAATTTGAACCATTGGATCAAAAAGAATAGACAGCATGTATTGAATTGAGTGTACTGTAAAAGAGCTCTTCTCCTTTTGGTGTTCTTATGGAAAACTTAGACTGGCCTTTATTTATTTTTTGAGCGAAAACATTTATTATCACTACAATCTTCTTACAAAGAATAGCCATTGTTTGTTGGGTTTAGACAGTAAACATTCATCTGTGCAGACCGGAACCTCTAGTTTTGGAGTTCCCCGAAATGACCAGCTCAACAAGGCGTGATATGTGGCTTACCCTGATAAGAGAAGTAATCTTTCTTCACCGTTTCATTTCGATGTACAACATAGAATCCCCCATTCACAAATGGGAGGTACATTCAAGAATCATACTGGGAGTAATAAGGCTCCATGCCGCAAGAGAGATGCTAAGGATGTCGCCACCACCTCCTTCTAGCTTCCTAATATTCTCACTATACGATGATCTTCCTAAAGGCGATTTTGTGCTCGAACAACTAGCGAACAACCTGAAAGAGACGTCTACCATAACTCCACTTAGTGCATCCTATGTGTTCAAGGGTTTGAGTAAGTTCCATCCAACCGCCTTGAGTGCGGATATGGCAAAGGAGCTCGACAGGGATTCAAGTAGTCATGAACAACCATTGGTGTCCCTCGAAAACAGTATTGGCCAAGTAAGAGATGAAGCCAGGGAACTTACGGTTGCTAATGCTGCCATTGAAGGGATGAAGGGGGAAGGTATCACTGATAGCCTTCTTGTATTGGTGGTATGGTCATTTCTTTTATGTTTGTTTTGTTATCTTGTTTTATTTGTTTCGAATTTCAGTTCTCTTGTTCTCATATTGACCGAACCATGCAGCATTGCATTCGATATTTCTGCTGTTTTTTTATGTAGGGGTTGGTTAGCCCCATCAGCAAATTGCATCCAGTGATTCAGCAGATAACCTCGTGGGAGAGACCAACTGTCACTGGTGGTGTCCTTGCTGTAACTTTGCTGACCATATACAAGTAAGCTTATACACATCACATAATGGCGATCTCGGTATCTTGGTCACGAATTTGAATACAGTTGAGCCAGAAATGAAACAGAAAATATTACGTGCAAGTTTCCTTTTTCCAATGCAGTGAGTGGATCGGTTATGCGCTGGCAGCATTCCTGATACTGGCAGTAGGCGTGATGGTTTGGACTAGACAAAGAAAGATCAGCGAGATATGCTCAGAAGTGATCATCGATACTTCCTCCGACAAGACAACAATGGAAAGCATAGTGGAAGCTCAGCACAGCCTGAAAAAGGTGCATGAACACATCAAGACAGCAAATGTTGTGATCCTCAGGCTATGGTCAATTGTCCTAGCGAGGTCGCCAAAGGTATCATCATAATTCATACACAGTGATCGTTGATCGATCCTTCTGCCATTTGGTTGTTGGGTTAATGCGTTTTACATGTGTTTTTTTTGGAGAAAGGGAATGCGTTTTACATCTGGGTTAGGCTTTTTTTTGTCATATACAATTGGTTCCAGTAACAGATCACCTCGGTTTATTTGCAGCACACAGAGACAATGATATGGATGCTGACGTGTTCCGCGGTAGCTCTGGCCGTGATCCCGTTCAAGTACGTTCTGATCGGACTGACGGCAGGCGGCTTCGCTGCAAACACCCGGATTGCAAAGGCCATGTCGAACCCGCAGGGCGGCCGACGCTGGAGGGAATGGTGGGAATCCATACCTGCCGTTCCAGTTCGGACGGTTGACAAGAGCGAGCTGTGAAGAGCTTGACGAATGAAAGACGAAAAACGGCAGAAACTCCTCGGTCTTGTGCGGCTGTACGCTCTAGCTTCGTGTATGCTTTGCACTTCAAACTTTGTGCTATCCTTTTAACTGTAAGTCTGTAAGCAGTGCAAACTTGCATTGCAAGATACCAGGGCACCACGAGCACTTTGCTAAGTGCTGCTGTTTAGGAATAATTCTGTCAAGATGTGAGTTAAGAAAAGAGATGTTATACATGGTGGTGGTGTAACATTTTGGCAGTGGAAATAGTACTACACTTTACATATATTTTCGTGTGTGTTTTTCCCTTAACCAACTAACGAGGCATTTGAGTTGAATTCTTATATGTTTGGATCAGGCATTACACAACGGAGAAATAACTTTGCATTGCACGATTCTCACACACATCACATGTAAGCTCAGTGTCCGTTTTAACTATGTTAAAATGTTTATGCAAAGGTAAAAAAACGAGAATATGCAGAAGGAACTACCTTTCTTTGATTTAAAGGAACCAATACCTCAACAACCACAATCTTGTGCTCTACCACTAGGCCACATGGGTATCCCCACGCAAGATGCTTTACCTCTAGGCCACATGAGTGTCCCCACTCAAGAGTACTAAAACCATCCTATTGCTAAAAAAAAGGATTTAAGATGTAAGCAAGCAGTGTTAGCAAATCAGGCTGAGTCCTGAGTGATTTCCATTACAGTAGTTTTTTTAGAGGTACAGGGAGAAACCCCGGTTCCATGCTTCTATTAAAAAGATGAAACCAGAAAACAGGGTTTTGTTCTGCAGTTCAAAGTTTATGGATCCTAATGGAACGATCATGATGTCTGCTTGTTGGCTGGTTAGAGAAATCTGTCTTTCTGGTGACCAAAGGCATGGCAACCCTGCCTCCTTTTTGTCAGCAGAAGCATGTTTATTTTGCGTACTTGATGAGTACACATATCTTCAGAAGTTTCTAACAAGAGACTGGAACTCTTTTCTTTACCTTCATCTGTTAACAATCCATTGCAGAGAACTGCAAGTCTGCAACAGCTGCCAAACCTTCTCGCCCATCAACACCAGGCAAAAGCGTAACAATATATATCTTCAGAAGGAATTGCAGCGAGGACACAAGGATTCTACTTCGACACCTTGATCAATCAGCTCTGACCAAATAGTTCTTGAGTGTCCACTTGCAGACGGGAGATGTTCCTGTGCATTCACAAGTTCAGAATATCGTTGCACACACATTGTGTAATCACTCCTGAGAGAGGAGGATTACAGAATCAACGGAATTATTGCATAGATATGCATGCATTTCACATTACAGAATCAATAGAACACAATTACTCACGTATCTCTTTATCTCTTGTCTTGGGAGCTTAGCTGCCACTATACCAAAATGCTTTGGTGTTTCTTCTGAATGTTCACCATCTGAAGCATGCACTGAGCAATCAACAGCGGCAAAATCAAAACCATGTCTTTAAGCGTGACATCGTCGAAACCTAGACCGCCCATCCCAAATGTTGGTTAAGACTGGATCAATTTGACGAGATCTAACCGCGAACCAAAGCAAAAGGAGAGAGGAAGAGGCCTCACGCGGTCACGCCCTCATCTCAGGTGGGCTTCAAGAGGAAAGGTCTCGTTCGAGAAACTCATCGGGGCGGAGGATGGCTCGAACAGCCCGTCCCCCTCACGGCGTTGCCCCATGACGCGATCGCCGCCGACCCGCCTCCCTCCGGCCATCGCCTTCGACCAGGAGTGAGATAATTCAAAGGGACCCTACGGAAAAATGCCAACACGACTCATAAATTCTTCCTCAATCGGAACCGCACAATATTGATCGAACGGCCCCACAATCGCGAATTAAATTCGCGATCCAAATCTGCGAGGGCGCAAATGATAAATAGAGAACAATGGAGGGATCCTTGTGAAAAGGTGCCTCCAAGACACATGAGCTCCCCCCTCAATCTGAATCGCCCAATAACGATTGAACGGTCTACGATCGCAGATTTTATTCGCGATCCAAATCTGGAAGGGTCTAAACAGGTAATAGAGGACAGTGCAAGGATCCTTTGTGAAAATGTGCCTCCAAGACACATGAGTTCCCCCTATATCTGAATCGCACAACGTCAATCGAACGGCCCATGATCGCAGATATTATTGGCGATCCAAATGTGGGAGGGAGTAAACGGATAATAGCAAACAATGTAAGGATTCCTTGTGAAAAGGTACCTACAAGACACATGAGCTCCCCCTCAATCTGAATCGCACAACGTCAATCGAACGGCCCACGGTCGCAGATATTATTCGCGATCCAAATCTGGGAGGGAGTAAACGGATAATAAATAATATGATAAAGGTCTTATGTGAAAAAAGTTCCATCACTTCGTTCTCCTATGCCGTCGCGCCGCCGCTGCCTCCTTTCGAAGCCGTGCGCCGTCGTCTTCCCCAGCCAACCTTGAAGCATCCGCCTCCCCACGTGAGCGGCCGAGCGCCTTAGTATTCCCCAGGTATCCTGCCTTCCGGCCTCCTTAACGGGCCTGGGCCGGGCGCTACTGAGGCCGCCGCGGGAATGTGCGGGCTGCCTCCCTCCAACCTAAGCGAGTCCGCCGCCGCTTGCGTGGCCGCGCCGCCAAGTGGCCTTGTGCGGGCGCGCGTGGAGGCCAGCAGCTGCCTAACCATGCGTATGTTCCGTATGGTTGCTGCTGATCCCTACTTCCGCAGCAGAAGCGCGGCAGAAAGAGGAGAGGGAGAGGAAGCGGGTTTTCGTCGCCGTGTCCGCCGTCTCGCCGAGGCAGCGCCTTTGCTGTCCCGGCGCGGCCATTCTTTCCGTTGCCGACTTGCAGGGTGAGATAAAGCGGCAAGGAGCTCCATTCATGGAATCTTTGGTTTCAAGGATACATGAGAGGATATCATATCATCAGATTGCTCCTTCCAATCTTCAGTTCCATGGTTATAAATTAGAACAGTGATGAAGACAATGCATTTTTCTCTCTTGATGTTCTTGTTTAGTTCCTTAACATTGTTAGAAGTTAGAACAGCCATGAGTGTGACATTGTGCGTGACAAGATGCTGACGAATTTTCTACTTTGCTTTTTTCGAATAAACTGAAGAATTTTTCCTGCAGCTGGCTGGTTGGATTCTCTTCCTGCACAGTTAATTCATTTCACACCAATTTTCTTCATTCCTTGGACTTTATCCTGAAGTCATCTCCAGTACATTCTGATAAGTGATGTGCATTGTACTATGTATATACCTGCCATTGAGATGAAAATTCAGAATCTTGACTTCAATCCCCCACTTAAACAATGAGCTCGATTCAGAAGCCACTAGCTTGATACTTGCACGTGAACGCATCAAGCAGCTAACCTCCTGGCCTGTACATAAATAATCTTCGCGCCAAATCCGAGAGAGCTAGCAAATCTTCCATGTGATCTTCTTCAAAGTTCAGAAAATGGCGACCGTGTTATGCTAGATGATACGATCTAACCTTGTCAAGGAGGACAAGACAATCAGCAAACTCGGTTGCTAATTGTCATCAAGACATGGAGTACGTCGTCCCAGATGGTAATAACACGGCAATCAGAAGCATCAAGATGGTGATAACACGACATGAAGATCAGCAGCATCAAGATGCTGAGCTGAACTCACTGTAGCAGTGTCCATGTGCATCAGATCGGCTGCAGTCACAGCAATCAGAAGATACCGACGAGCACACAAGACGCCACAACAATTAAGCTAATGCATTTGTTAATCTGGTGTTTTGGCAGTGGAAATAGTACCAGTACATTCTACGGATATTTTCATGTGTGTTTTCCCCTTAACCAAGGATCACCCCCAAAAAAAAAAACCAGATATTTGAGTTGAATCCTTACATGTTTTAACGAGGTATTACACTTTAGAGAAACAAATTTACATGACAGGTGTTGTGGTCTAGGGTTTTAGGTGAAGGTTGTAGCTGTGGTGAACAGGAGGGCGTTCCTGGGTCCCACGGCGCTTGGGCGCCAACCGAAGCAAGTAGGGGGGGGGGGGGTGCTGCAGACGCTAGGGAAGAAAGGAGGAGAAAGCTTCTGTTATTAAAGAAGGAAATGTAAGAACGAAATAATATCTCTAAAGAAGAAACAAATACTATATTAGTATTTAAAGATAAGATGACTAAACTCCTCCCTGATCCTCTCCTCCTGCTGTTGCCGCAACCTTAGGCCGGTTCCTCCTTTGGTACATGAGCCCAACCATAACATCTCTCCCCGTTGTGGAAACAGTTCGTCCTCGAGCTAAATGATGGGTAAAATGTTTTGAACTTAGAGACTACCTCCCAAACTAATGAGGACCTGCCATGTACCACAATGAAGTTGCCCTTTTAATGCCTTCTCGGGTGTTGGAACTGCACGACCATGGGAGAGCTCCAACAGACTTGGTGGTGCAGCCGACGATTCACTATGGAAAGCCTTCAGTAGTCCCACGTGAAAAACATCATGAATACGGGCACCAGTTGGAAGAAGTAGTCGGTAGGCACTTCGCCAATGCGTCCGCTGACTTGGTAGGGACCAAAGTAGCGGGGGCTGAGTTTGCCCCTGGTGTGCGCTGAGAGGGACAATGCATGATTCTGTGATAGGCGCAACCATACCCAATCGCCGACCTGGAAGGATATGTTGCGATGGTTTGCGTTGTAATAACGCTTACTATACTCTTGAGCTTGAAGAAGATGTTCACGGACGTCGGCAAGGAAGAAGTCTCGGTCCGCTATCGCAGTGTCCACCGCTGGTACACGGGCTTCTCCCCGCTGATAAGAACGAAGAGCCAGCGGATCAAGACATACACAACGCGGAATGATGTCTCCTTCAATGCCGATTGGTATTAGTAACTGCCGCAGAGGAGGAGAGAACAAGGGATGAGGAAGAAGAGAAGGGGCAATATGGACAATTCGAGATAAATATACCAAAGATACATCTATCCGTCTTTTGCCATCAAAATGTCAAATTCGTATATAAATAGAAAGAAAATAAATTAAAAATGTATAATACAAAAGAAAATAAATTAAAAATGTATAATACAATAAATTTAGTTCCTCGCTAATGGATAATGTGCATCAATTCATCACTCTTGTATCAATTCATCAATTTGCATCAATTAGTAACAACTTACTATTTGCAAGTTTCTAGTTACTAATTGCATGTTTGCAACCCTTCTGTGTTCCCAGTTTAATACAATAGAGTTTTCTACATATGAAACAACTATTCCCTGTTTTTACATGGAATGATGGAAGCAGATAATCCTATGGCATCAAGTTAATTTTATCAGATATTTTATTGAAGAAACATAGTGAATCAATTATCAATGTACTTGAAGAACATCAATTCAATACTGGAGAAATTCTCACACTTTCTAGATCATGAAAGGAAACAAGAACTGGTGACAATAACAGATCATGATTCATGAAAGCAAGCAAAGCTAGAGAAGAGCTGAAGACATTAGTCATTTCTACTAGTACTTCAGCAGCACAATTTCAGAACTTACTATGCTAGAGTACATTACATTTCATTCCATCTGATTAGGTGATTTCTGAATTCTGATTAGCCTCAGTATTGCACATTTCAGGTAAGTATTGCTGAAGAAACACACATCATGGTATTCATGTACTTATCCTGCAGTAGATCATTACTGAAGAGAATGATAAAACAGTCAGAATTGCAGTTACGTGCATGTGTGCTGCTACCATCTGAAATTCTGAACCTCATACCTCCAACCCATCAAAGGATTGTAATTAGAGGACGTAATCGTCGTAATGCGCGTCAACCGTGGGAATATCCTCTGCAAGTTTTTGTGTGTAAATCTGAAGGAAAAGCACCCAAATTCTTTTATCCACTGTATTAACTCGATGGTTCTTTCTCACCTAGTTAGGGAGTTGAAGAACAAAAGTTCGTAGAACAGCCGGACGCCACCACGGCACCACCCACCGCACAGCCGCCCGTGCTGCCGTGCGCTTGGGCGCCCATCGGTGCACATCCCTTCACGCCGGCCACCTCCCCCTCGTCGCCGCCAGCCCCGTGGCCCAGCACGCGCCCGCGGCCCTGCCCACGCTGCCGCGTGCCCGGGCACCCACCGGCTAAGGCACTGAGCAGTCCTCCGCGCCGGCCGCCTCGCCCCTAGTCGCTGCCGGCCGCCGTCTCAGATTCAGGTGCCGCCCACCGCATATAGGGCTTCAGACGCTCCACACCCAGCCACCCCTCCCTTTCTTTAATTGGGTTCCTCCAACAACATAACACAATCCCACAGCCAACGGCCCACAAACAGCCCACGTCGCGCGTCTTCAACCTCCAGCCTTTGTCCAGCCCCCAGCCGAGAGACTTGCATGTTCTGCGCCCGTGCGCCGCCCCCGACTTCGCCGATGCTAGGGGTACCAGGGTCCGGTGGAGGGAGAGGGTGCTCGAGCACCCACTAGCATCTACGGTGGATTCGCCGCTGGCAGCATCACACGTATAACCTTAAAGACTTGTTTGGATATATTATGATCTAACTCAATCCCTTCAAATTAACTCAGAATTTAAACTAAAATATCTTTTAATGAGTTTTAACTCTGTCCAAACAACCAGCCGGCAGAGGCAGACACCTCGTCGCGTAAGTAAATAAAAGCAGAGCAGGGGATCGTCGCGCCGCGTACCTCGGAGTAGAAAACGCCATTCCCATCCTTTCCCGATTCCCGCCTCAATTCTACCCCGCGGCGAGGCCTCGCCGCGGGCGCCCCAAAACCCTAGCCCGGACCACCCCGCCCATGGGAGCGGCCGAGGCCTAGGGCTCGATCGCCGCGGAAGCAGAGCAAGTCCGCCGGCGCCGCGCTAATCTCCGGCCTCGCCCGGCCTCCTCACGCGACTTCCTCTTCTACAATAAATTCCCCGTCCGCGCCGCTGCGGCGAGCATCGACGCCTAACTCCCCGCGCTCGCTGCTCGTCCACCGAGGTACCAGCAGCTCCCGCGGGACGGACTCGACGACGACCTGCTCGAGCGCCGCGGCTCCTCCATGGACGATTTCAAAGGCCTAAGGGGGAGGGAGGAGGAGGCCGGCCGCAAGGACGCGCCGCAGGAGGCGGGGGACGGGTTCCAGGTGGTGCACGGTAATAAGAAGAGGCCTAGCGGCCAGGGCTTTGGTAATAATGGTTCTGATGCCATTTTGGGTTCCGGGTCGGCGAGGATGACGACCAAGGACAAGGCGGCCGCGGCGCCGTGGACGAAGGCAAAGGTGCTTTTCCACGATCCCAGCATTCCGCGGCCGCAGGATGTGTACTCAATCAGAGTGAACAACTATAACATACCATTCGACCATGTCTGGCTAGAGCGCAGCGAAGACGGCACCCGACCTATTCACCCGCTGGTTAGTGTTTCATTTCTTCCTTGGTAACTATTTGTTCCTTTTCTATTGCTTGTTGTGTTTATAATGGAGGAGCTATGAACTCCTTGATCAAAGTGTGAGACGTGACATGAACAAAAATAGTTTTACCTTAGGTTTGTTTAGAGCTTCATTGCATTAGTAACTAGTATTACAAACATCTGTCAAATCAATTAGCAATGGCAGAACCTGAGGATCAGTAGTTCTAGCACTTTCTCAGAGTGTTGTTCTGGATGTTTGAAAACCTGGTCTGTTTTGGATGTAATATTTTATTCTGGAACTGGTAGACAATACTTGCTAGGTGTAATCCTTGTGTTCGAGGTCGACATTAGGTTGCAAAAGTAGTATCATCCTAAGATACTCTTGCTTCTAAAAACTCTCCGTTCTCTTTAATGGAAAATGGGGAGTCTCCCCGGGTTTGAAAAACAACTAATAATGTTCCTTTTCTATCGCTCGGTATGTTTAGAATGGTGGAGCTATGGCTTGATCAAAATGTGAGACACGGCATGAGTAAAAATAGTTTGACCTTATTTTGGGGGATGGATTACATGAACTTTGGAAGATGAGTTTAAGAGAGCATGCCTGTATTCTCAAGAAAAGTTTAAGGTAACATGTGTAGAAAGAGGAACTTTTTTTTATTAATTAATCCTTTTTTAAATTTAATTTTAAAGTTAACCCCCGGCGCACTTTATTTCCAATTCTGATCCTTTTGGTCACGCCACCATCCATAGCGTGATAAAACAACATTGTCACGCCATAGGATAAATCTACAAAAACGCACTTTTTGTCACGCTACTGATGGTAGTAGCGTGACCAAACAACACTGTCACGCCACCCCCCATGGCATGACAAAGTTTGCCGTAAACGGTGGCGTGGATAAGTTATTTTGTCACGCCACGGATGTTAGCGTGACCAAATGAGTCAGAATTGGAAATAAAGTACGCCGGGGTTAACTTTAAAATTAAATTTTTTTAAAAAAATAATTAATAAAAAAAATTCGTAGAAAGAGAGAAGGGGGGGTGAATATTTGTTGATATTTTTTTTTGCGGGATAATCGATTTATTTATTTTGAAAAAAGAGTGAAAAGTAAGCGTTTAGCATGTTGACACTGAAGGATTAGATAAGTTTGGTACAAGAGAATTAGTATGAATGTTGATATTTGAAAGGGAAAATGTAGTCTCCTCACTGTAGAATGACCTGTACCAGGTAAAATTAGTATAATGTTTTGCTTTTCAAAATCGTATAGTTATTCTAAATATGTTGTTTATCTTCTGTACTTATAAAGTTACAAATCAGTATTCAATGTATTGGCTTGCATGCATGTCCATGTACTAAATGTGATGTAATATACCTTTCTTCTTGCAGGAAAATCTTCCTGTGGAACAGTTTATTGACAGAAATGATCCTGAAAGTGAACCAGTAAAGCCAGGAGATTTAGAAGATACCCCTTTACGCTAGTTGAAGATCAGAAAGGCTTAATGGAATTAGCTAAAAGTTGAAGAGTGTAAATGAATTTTCTGTAAGCATTCGTGATTAAGCATTTTTTTATTAAAAAAAAACTGAAATGAATCTTTATCATACTTGTTTGCCGCCTATGTTGTATTGAAGTTCAACTATTCAACTTTTTTTTTCTTATGCTGCATGCATTTATTCTCGAAAAAATTATAAGCATGCCTCCCTTCACATCTGTTCCTGCTATTGGATTATAAATTCTCCACATAAATCATGACAGCAATTCTCAATAAAATGTACTTGGTGACACATGGCTATAGTTGTTGTTATATGGTAGCTGTTATGGGCTGTACATTGAGTTTGACAGCTATATTCTGAGATGAGAGCATAATTTTGCCTAGAACATTGGGAAAAGTCTTAAGCCATCCTACTTTTAGAACTGTTTGACAAAAGCAAATATCTCAGTTTTTGGTGTTGCCATTCTTCCTGTTATCTGCGGACTCCAGATATAAATCCAATGGGTCCTGTTAGGGTTAAATCATTATACATCCAAACTGAAAGCTTATATTGTAGCATTTGATTTTGGACTTAAAATTAAATCAATACTTTATACTTTCTTCTGTATGATAGATTGTTCCTTTTATTGTTTCCCTTTCTCTTCCTTGTCTAACAAGATTACCCTGGCTTCATGCCGTGAATTACATGGAGTAACTTTAGTGGATACATAAACAAGAACCTACTCCATGTTTTATTTCTTTTGTCTTCTCATATAAAACTCCTTTTACACCCTTATATGTTCTGGACTTCTGGGCCATCTGGCATGGAATAAAACAACTTAATTTTTGCATCATTTTCTCTGTTGTTTTCAGGTCGATTTGGAGCACAATCAATATAGGTCATTTCAGGGTTTGACCTGCTTGATGCAGATTTCAACAAGAACAGAGGACTTTATTGTGGACACCCTTAAGCTTCGCATATATATGGGTCTCTACTTGAAAGAACATTTTAAAGACCCAACCAAGAGAAAGGTTTTTGTGCACTCTCCAATCGCGTCTGTCTTGATGAATTCAAATTTATGGTTGCTCATTTTTTCCTTGGGCAAATAGGTAATGCATGGGACAGATCGTGATATAATGTGGCTCCAACGGGACTTCCACATATATGTGTGCAATCTTTTCGACACAGGACAGGTACTGTGAAAAATAGGACTGATAATAATAATACCATGTTTCTTGGTTGTGCCTTTCAGTTTACCTCTGTCTGCATATCCTTCAAAACCCTCATTTTGATGTCCTATAAACGGAAGTTTGATTCTTCTTTCTAACCCCAATCAGGCTTCGAGGGTCTTACAGATGGAGCGACATAGCCTAGAGCACCTATTGCATCACTTTTGTGGCGTCACAGCAAATAAAGAGTACAACTCATTTATCCCATAAATTTTACAAATATCCTTAATTATCTACCATGAGATTTGTTTTTGTGACTAAAACATACCTTTTCTTGTAGATATCAAAATGCAGATTGGAGATTGAGGCCACTTTCTGATGAAATGATCAAGTATTATGCATATATTTCCTTTCTTTTGGTTGGTTCATTTTTGTCTAAACTTTTTCACCATTTCCGTCAGTTATATGTAATTGAGATTGCTCCTATGCAGGTATGCTAGAGAAGATACACACTATCTGCTGTATATATATGACTTGATGAGACTGAGACTACAAAGGGAGTCGACATGTGGAAATGATCTTCTTCTAGAGGTAAATCTTCTGTTCACTGGTATTTCTTTTGGTTCCGATCTGATTTGTTGAGCTCATAGGAGTGAGCATGGTATGGTATTATCTGCCTCCCTGAACGAAGCCTTAATTTATGACTGCATGACAGAGCTTAAAATAGGCCATGATGTCTTTTTTTTTTTTATTCACATAAATTTGCAATCTGTTTGATGCTCGTGATTCCTGAATTGATTTGGTTGTCATTTTGGATAGACAAGAGTATCAAAACGGACATTCTGATCTTTAGTTTTTGGTTACTTCAGGTTCACAAGCGCAGTAATGAAATTTGCTTACAGTTTTATGAAAAAGACCTGCTGACAGATACATCCTATCTCCATATATATGGGTATGTAAATTTTGTATGCTCTTACCCTCAGTTACTTCTCTTGATTTTATGTTTACCTTGAAAATACGTGCTTCGCCTTCATATCATGTGTGCTTGTCCCATTAACTTGGGTGTGTTATTATATTACAGGTTGCAAGAACATGAACTGAATGCAAAACAGCTGGCTGTTGTTTCTGTAAGAAAATAGTTTCTTCTTTATATATGCCCTCGTGACCATGATTATTCTATCTTAAATAGACCTAGCATTGTGATGTGGCATTATTCCTAGAAATGAATTTGTAGCTACCAAGTACCAAATTTCATTTTGGCTATATTTCATAACTTTGGATGATTTTTTTTTAGAAAGAAAACTTCCCAGCTTTTATAGAAAGCTAATGTCCACAAGAACAAACACAAAAGAAAACAAAGCTGGCTGGGGAAACCAGCTAACACTAAGGCCTAAAACAAAAGTAACTGAACTGAACCACAACAACCGGATCAGGACTACAAAGACCAAAATACACCAGGACAAACAGCTAAGATTTACATATTCTCCATCGAACAAAAGTACTTCAGCCAACTTTCTACTGAGGAAACTAGATTATCCAGCAACTTTGGATGATTTTAACTTTATGAAAAGGCATATGTAGTACATCATAGTTATAAATAACAACTTTCACTTGCTCTACCGAGTGAGAGTTATTTGATTTGCATGTGTATGTAATAAGCATCTAACATATCTTTTTCCCCATCTCAGGCTCTACATCAATGGAGAGATTATATGGCTCGTCAAGAAGATGAGAGCACTGGTTATGTGTTGCCAAATAAAGCTTTAATTGAGATAGGTATTGCTGACGTGATTTCTTTGGATTGTTATGGTGCGAACCTGATGATTGGCTCGGCTAACTCTTTCATTACTCACCCTTTTGAATTCAAAAGCAAAGAAGATGCCTACAACTACTGAAGATTTAAAAAGAATTGTGAAATCAAAATATCCATTTGTTGAGGACAATCTTGACCTAATCGTGGACATCGTCTGGAATGCAACTGAAAATTCTTATGCCTTTGAAAGAACAGCTGAGCAACTTAAGAAGGAGCGGCTGGAACAGGTCTTTTAGGCTGAACTCTATGGATTTTATTTGTTTGTTGTCAGGGCTGTATGAGAGAATCACGGAATGCAACTACTTTTGAGTTAGCATTGTGCTTGAGGACTTCTTTTGAAAGTAATATCCAATCTCTTGCAGTTAGCGATGAAAAGTATGCAGGCCACTGGCGAAGATACTGAAATGACTCCTTTGGATGCTGATAATGATAGGAGTAATTTTGATCCAGCTGGTCAATCTTCTGTAGCTCCTTTATCAATGAATAAGGTGCTGAGCAATAATAGCCATCAGCAGGTAAGAAATATATTATAACATCTGTAGTTTGTATATATATATGTGTGTGTGTGTGTGTGTGTATTTATATATATTTGTAATAATATAGCTGCATTGTGTAGGTGGCACAAGATACTGTTCAAGAACTGAACAGACCTACGGCTTTTGGAGCTTTGGTAGGAAATTCAACATCTGGAAGACAATCATGTATTTTTGGAGGGTTTTCAAATGAGCAGGTATAGAAACTGTTGCTCTGATATTGAATTTAAAAAATACATGATTGCTGTGTATTGAAATATTAAATTGTTCATTTAAAATACCTAATTGCTGTGTATTGATGTATCATTTTCTTTTGATGTTGTTGACTTATTGATAGTACATCCTTGGTCTTACTGTGAAAAGTGTGATGGCTCCGTTTGGTTTCATCCGTCAAATTATTCAACTTGGTGCCTATTGTTTTGAATGTTTGTATTTATTATAGGTTTTGACTATTCTACAGAAAAAAGCATATGTCAGTAGATGCACTTCATGTTTGCAATCTTGGATTGACTATTCTACAGAAAAAAAGCATATGCCAGTAGATGCACTTCATGTTTGCAATCTTTTAATTTTTGTTAACCCTTCTAAATTCTTAATATGTTAGGTCTCTCATCATTCTTATTGATTTTTATGAAGAAAGTATCACCATTTTTTGTTTTTCATCTGTGCTTTGCTGTAAATATCTTAGCTTTCACCATTAGCTTCGTATAGGAAATGGGAACCCCCCTGCCCCCGATAATTGGGAATGCTTTGTAACTCTACTAGACATCTGTTTGTAGTTACCAGAAACGCGGTTTGTCTGACTTGCGGTACAGGATTTGGGTTCGTAGTTCGCCACTTTTTCTTCCAATTTCCACTGCGAACACGACCCCGTACCCTAAACCGGTTCGGATTCGATGAATCCGGTTTGCGATTCGTGGGGTTTTATAGTGAATCCGGTAACTATGATTCTGTTTATTGTTGTGCAATTGCAGGCTGAGAGCAAGGTGGAGATTAAATCTGCTCCAGCATTTTACTACCCCCAGCTTCCAGAATATAGCAGTGAAGTTGCACGAACCCATCATGAACCTCAAGGTATGCAGACGTCTAGGTCCCTATCTGGTTCTGAGCACGGCTTTCAATCAATAAACCAAAGAAGTACAGGAACAGGTCAGCCTCCTGATGAAAATAAGGAAGACCAGGATCCAAGACGGCAATCTTTCCTACCTTCCGGTAACAGAAGTGATACACAGCAGTAGCTGTTCTGATGTATACCTATTGCGCTGCATGTTCCCAAGAGAAGGGAGGTATCATCGCCTTCGATTGATATTTTTGTGCAGAAAATAGTTGTAGAGAAAACTGAGCTTACTTGTGCCCTCCCATACAAGAAGCTACGCCTCTCCTGGATTTTTGGCGTTAGGCTAACAGAACGGTGAGAATAGCCCGTAACATTGACAGTAGATGCAGAGGATGGAAAATGTCGTCTGAATTGGCTTGTATTTACAGTTGACAAACATGTGTCGTCCAATGGTGGATACTGAAATTGCACAGGTGGTATACTGTAATACTGGTATAGCATAGTACCCGAATACAAAGACTGAAGAAAAACAAACAGCATTGATCTCTTTCTTTCTTACATCACGTCTTGCACGTTTTGCTGTCATATCTTCCCGCTGATTTCGTTACGCATGCTTGCTTTCATCACCTTGGAGACGTCGCTAGGGGAGTGTTGTTTTGATCAATGCAAAATTCTATATATTCGCCACCAAAGTTGAACGTTGCGCCAGAAGTAGTGAATTGTGTGTGCGTGTTCGTGCCCGCCCATCAGAATGGGCATGGAAGCAATGCCAATGGAACAGATCAGTTAAAGAAGCAGCTTGAGATACGGGTCAAATTGACCAAGGCGGGAGCAGAGATCGTATCGGTTTTGGCTTGGCGTTTGTTTGCCACCAACTTGTACTAGACTACTGGTACGAGCAGTGTACTGCGTGCGAGTTTTCCACACAGCAACGCCTGCTCCAGCAAGGTGTCTTAAAATATTTGACAGAAGAATAGCAGCTAGTCCACTCAGCAAATGGCAAGAGAGCCCTGAGCCCCACAGGAAACCGCAAGGAGATCCATTGTTCTGAAATCATACATGGCTTTACAACTAGATCATTGTCAGAAGTTTTGTTCTGCATCCATTGTGGGCTGTGGCATGCAACAAATACAACATCTAGCTACATCTACCACGGTGAACTTTTAGTGTTTTTTTACTTTTGCCGTTGGTGTCTCCGTTGTTCTCCAGCTTGTAATCTCGGCTGAACTCGGTTGTAACTTTCTATTTACTTTCTATAAAAGCAGGATTTATCCTCTCGAAGAAAACAACATCTACCACTCAAACCGGACTGTTTGCAACACAAATTGGTAGAAACAAGCAGAGAGCTGCTCCAGATTTGCAACCTGACAGCACAACACAGCCAAGTTGGCTGCCATTTGCAGCCTTGCAGTTGCAGGTCCAATGCAATTTGCCAAGTGCAAGGACCTTTCCTATTAGCATTTCCCCTCCCACCGCAATATATGGCCACCCACCGTTACCAACGCTGGGTTCACTACACCACCACCAACCCCCGACTCTGACACCTCCTCCTCCCTATAGATCCCGTCCCCTTCCCTCTCCCTGTTTCGCATCAGACAACCCAAAACCCTCTCCTTTCCAATTTCCACGATGGCCGCCACCGCCGCCACCTCCACCCCCAACTCCCTCCTCCTCCACCGCCCCAGCCCCGTCAAGGCCGGCGCCTCCTCCCTCCGCGTACCCGCACGCGCTGCCAAGATCTCCTGCACCGCCGTCGCCGCGCCCTCCCCGTCCTCCCCCGCCGCGGGCTCCGCCGAGCGCGGCGTCTACAACTTCGCGGCCGGCCCGGCCACGCTCCCGCTCTCCGTCCTAGAGAAGGCGCAGGCGGAGCTCGTTGACTACCGCGGCTCCGGCATGAGCATCATGGAGATGAGCCATCGCGGGAAGGAGTTCGACGCCGCCATCAAGAAGGCCGAGGCCGACCTCCGCGCGCTCCTCGCCGTGCCCGACACCCACGCCGTCCTCTTCCTCCAGGGCGGCGCCACCACCCAGTTCGCCGCCCTGCCGCTTAACCTCTGCGCCTCCCCATCCGACCCGGCCGACTTCGTCGTTTCGGGGTCCTGGAGCGACAAGGCCTTCAAGGAGGCCAAGAAGTTCTCCGCCGCCTCCGTCGCCTGGTCCGGCAAGGACGGCAAGTACACCTCCCTCCCGCCCTTCGACGCGATCGCTCAGAACCCGGAGGCCAGGTTCCTCCACATCTGCTCCAACGAGACCATCCACGGCGTCGAGTTCAAGGACTACCCGGAGCCCAGGAACAAATCCGGCATCCTGGTCGCCGACATGTCCTCCAATTTCTGCTCCAAGCCGGTCAACGTCTCCCGGTTCGGCGTCATCTACGCCGGCGCGCAGAAGAACGTCGGCCCGTCCGGCGTCACCATCGCCATCGTGCGCAAGGACCTCATCGGCAACGCGCAGCCCATCACGCCGGTGATGCTGGACTACAAGACGCACGCCGACAACGCCTCCCTGTACAACACCCCGCCCTGCTTCGCCATCTACATCTGCGGGCTCGTGTTCGAGGACCTGCTCGCGCAGGGCGGCCTCGCGGAGGTGGAGAAGAAGAACGCGCACAAGGCCGGCGTCCTGTACGACACCATTGACGCCAGTGGCGGGTACTACATCTGCCCGGTGGAGAAGTCCGTGCGCTCACTGATGAATGTGCCGTTCACGCTGGCCAAGGGGCCGGACTTTGAGAAGCAGTTCATCGCCGAGGCGGCCAAGGAAGGCATGGTGCAGCTCAAGGGGCACAGGTCGGTCGGTGGTGTGCGCGCCTCCATCTACAATGCCATGCCTCTCGCCGGCGTAGAGAAGCTCGTCGCGTTCATGAAGGATTTCCAAGCCAGGAACCCTTGATTGGCTTGTGGTCGTGACCTTTTGGTATTGCCTTTAGTAGGATGGTTTGTTCTTCATAACATAAGTTGGCTCTGTGCAAGAGCTGCACTACGCATATGCGATTTGCGATCCATCTGTAGTATTAGTACGTTAACTAGTTTGCAATGCTGCTGCTTTTTTCGTGTTTATGGCATCTCCTTTCCATGGGCTCACTATTGAGATTGGAACATGTTCATTCGGGAATAAAGGTAGATGGTCAATTGTCTTGAGAGTATTCAATGTTGTTGTATGATTCAGAGCTTATGTTACAGTGTCCAATTTTAAGTTTGGTTGGTTTTCTTTTGTGATCATTTTCTTCATGGAGACAGATTTGTTGATATATTCATTCATTGGATTTTTGTAAGATATTTCAAGTGGAAAATTCCGTGGATTGGGTGCAAGCTTACACACACTATGTATCCATTGCTGCAACAGATAGGTCCATGTTGAGGACTAAGCACAGATCACACTGCCGTTAGTAATTTGTAATTGGGAGGTTGGTGAGCAGTGAGCACTCTAGAGTTTAGTGATGAAGTATTTTTTGCTGGCTCTTGTGGCTCCGCCTTGACTGATTCAGTGGGCTGATACGATGAATCATCAAAAACAGATGTTGAGTGTGACGACGGTTGTTGCAAGCCAAGAACCAAAAATATCATGAAACTTTGAAGTTTCAAATCACACGTTTGGTAAAATATGCCATAGGCCAAGACGGTGAGTATTTCCATAGGTGTTTTTAGTAGAACAGCAATATGCCAATATGCCCTTTTGAAGACTGCCGGGTGCAAAATCTTGTACTAGTTCATCATTTGATATTACATTTTGGTTTTGTCGTAGTCGGCACCAAGTAGTGCCCCGCCCACTGGGGTCGTCGGTAATACTCAGGAAGTTCTAGGAAAAGTCAGAAGTTCTAGGAAAAGTCATGTGTATATAGACTAAGTTTACGAGGTGTATCTATAAAAATGGGAGAATTGGCTACAGGCCACTACAAATGTGCGTCGTTTGCCAACGGACACTCAAAAATCGTGCTGCGGCCAAAACACACTATAAAAACATGTAATTTTGTCATAGGACACTGAGCGCATTATTATATCATTTCCGGGCCAGAGGGAGAGAGAAAATTTTGAAAAAGACACGAGTGCCCCTCGCTCTCTCACACATCCAGCTCTCACCAACAGTAGGGACCCACACGATTGTCCTCCCACTAGAGCTCCTCCCAGCTCCTCCTGGAGGCCGGCCTCATCCTCCACCCCTCCCTCCCACTCGACCGCCTCAACGCCGCCGTGCTCCGCTCGCGAGGTCATGCGCCATCGACACCCGCCAAGAGCTCGACGCCATGCGCCTCACAACGCCGTGCACGCCGCTCGGGCGCTCCCGGCAGTGAACCGACGCGTCGCCGGTGGCCGACGGCTACCCGCCAACGTGCTCCTCACGTCTCCCTCCTCCGCACCGTCTTCGACCGAGGAGTGCACCGTCGTCGCCGGACGAGGTCAACGAGCCTCGGAGGTCATCAAGAAGACGTGGCGATCCTCGGCATCGGCAGGGCAGTGCACAACGTGTGCTTCGCTTGGGTCGGGGCGATGTAGGAGTGGTCGGATACGCGTGTGCTTCGCTTGGGTCTGGGTCTTCAGCTGCATGTAACCCACTCCGGCTAGATACGCGCTTGGGTCCAAGGAAGAGCCCTTCGCCGGGATGGTGAGGTCTGAAGACTGAACCTTGAGTTCAGGTTCACACAAACGCAATTGCCAAACGATGAATAGTAACTGAATCAACGAAAACAGGAAAAACAGAGGAATTTACGATGCAAAACCGTGCACCCTTTTCTTTGTTTTCTCATCAATTTATACTCAATTTACAGCCTAAAGATAGATAGTACTACTTTCGTAACCAATTGGAATACGAAGATCAATTGGTTCGGTATTACATCAGAATACGAAACTGATTCTGAAACCAAGTCTGAAATTGAGCAGAACTACTGAAGCTAATTCAACTAACAAATAACTCTATGACTCAAACAAGGAATTGAATCCTGAAAGCAGGATTAACTCCAACAAGGTCCCGTGATGTCGATGCCGCCACGGCCGTCCAACACCTCGAGGCGCGGAGGCCGTGGAGTTGAGGAGCTCGCAGAGGAGGCCGTGCGTGGAATGCTGGGAGCACGATGTTCGACGCCGTGGATGTTCCGGACGACGACGCGAGGTTGCGCTACGCGAGGGGCGACGGCCGCGACATGAACTCCGTGAGGCGACGGCCGGGCCGCCCCGCGTCGGTGGTTCTCGCCGCGATCGCCTCCTCGCGGTGGCGCTCCACGGCCCGCGACGAGGTGTCCGCCAGAGATGGTTGTCGACGAGGTCCATGGCCCGTGGACGCCGCGGCTGCGAAGGAGGGCCTTGACGAGGAAGGTGCGCGAGGAGATGGGAGCCACCGCCGTGGGCATTTCGCCGAGTAGCTTTGGGCGCACGGAGTCGGGACGGGGCATAGCCGCCGAGAGAGCGCGCGAGGAGGCGGCGTTCGCGCACGCGCATGCGAGGAGGAAGCGGTGGGCGAGGAGGAGGAGGAGCGCGCGAGCGGCACCTCCGCAGAGGAGGGCGAGGAGGCGGTTGTAGTTAGGGAGGAAGGGGACGAGCGGGGCAGCCTGGAGGAGGCGGAGCGTGAGGAGGGGCGTGCGGGCACGGAGGCGGCGGCGGAGGAGGCCGTTGGCGGCGTGCTCGTCGAGGGGGCACGACGGGGAGGAGGAGAGGAGGAGGAGGGCGATGCGGTCATATTGTGTGAAATGTATGAACGGTCTGAGGAAGAGAAGAGGAAGAGGAAGAAATAGGGAATGGATGAGTGAAGCGAAGAGGAAGGAGACCGAAGGGCAAAAAGGTCATTTCACGTGTTTTCTCTCTCCTCTTCCACCCGAAAATGATATAATAATGCGCTCAGTGTCCTATGGCAAAATTACATGTTTTTACAGTGCGTTTTGGCCGCAGCACGATTTTTGAGTGTCAGTTGGCAAACGACGCACATTTGTAGTGGCCTGTAGCCAATTCTCCCTATAAAAATATACCTAAATGTCCATCTTCCTTTCAATGTAAGGCAAGGACAAACCTAAATATCTCTCTCGTTCTCAATGTAAGGCAAGGGCAAGAAGGGAAATGTCATTCTTACCTTTTATATATGTGACCCTAAGGGCATGTAAGAAGGGGGCTCCTTCATTTACATGTAAGAAAAGGGCTCCTTCATTTACACATTCATAATACAATACTCACACCTCTCACTACCTTTGGCTTCTCCATCTTGTGGTCTCCTAAGATAAAAAAGGTGCTCCGTACCCACTGTCTAGTTTTGTTACTACGATAATTGGCGCTCCTTGGGACTGAAACAAAAAAAAGTTGTGTATGGAAGAGGAGCTGAAAGTACATGAGGTGAAGACCTCAGGCCGAAGGCCCATCGCACCTTCGGCCCACCTTCGCTCTACACCCGAAGGCCCATCACATCTTCGACCCTCCTTCGCTGAATACCCCCGAAGGCTCCTTCGCTTACTGCCCCCTCGCTCCGTGCGGGCCACCTCGCTCAGGAGGCCTGCCACGTCGCTCCAAAGGTCACCACGCACCGCGTGGCCCCCCTCGGAGGCAACCCTCGCATGCGGGCCTAACTCGCTACAGGTCCCAGTGCACACTAACTCATTCACGCGAATGTGAAGTGTATAAATAAGACACCGTACATGGCTTACGCCCCATTGAACATCGACGCCCCTTGTGGGCGCAAGTGTATAAACAAGACACCGCGTATGGCTCAAATGCCTCGCTGCACACTAACTCACGCGAATGTGAAGTGTATAAACAAGACACTGTGCATGGCTTTACGCCCCGATGCACACCGACGACCCTTGTGGGCGCGAGTGTATAAACAAGACACAGCGTATGGCTCAAATGCCCCAGTGCACACTAACTCACTTACACGAGTGTGAAGCATATAAACAAGATCCACGCGTGGCCGAAGAGCTCTGGCACACACCTCGTAGGCTACGGCCTCGGTGTATATCCCTAGTCGCTCCGAAGGCCACGCCTTGGCAACTAGGGAGTCTCTCGCCTCAAAGACCTCGCCTCAGTGGAGAGACCTTGTATATCACGCTCCATCGTGCAAAACCCTAGTCGCTTCGAAGGCCGTGCCTCGGTGACTAGGGAGTTTCTCGCCTCGAAGACCTCGCCTCGGAGGAGAGACATTGCATATCGCGCTCCATCGCGCAAAACACTAGTTGCTCCGAAGGCCGCGCCTCGGCAGAAAGACATTGCATATCGCGCTCTTTCGCGCAAAACCCTAATTGCTCCGAAGGCCGCGCCTCAGTGACTAGGGAGTCTCCCGCCTTGAAGGCCTCGCCTCGGCGGAGAGACATTGCATATCGCGCTCCATCGCGCAAAACCCTAGTCACCCAAGGCGCGCTCGTTGATTAGGAGTCTCCGCCTCAAGGCCTCGCCTCTCGAGCGACCATCGACTTTGCATGTCGCGCTCCATCATGTAAAACCTTAGTCGCTCCAAAGGCCGCGCCTCAACGACTAAGGAGTCTCCTGCCTCGAAGGCGTCGCCTCACGGAGATACCTTGCATGTCGCGCTCCATCGTGCAAAACCCTAGTCGCTCCGAAGGCCACGTCTCGGTGACCAGGGAGTCTCATACCTTGCCTCGGCGAAGAAACCTTGCATGTCGCACCTCATTGTGCAAAACTCTCGTCGCTCCGAAGGCCGCGCCACGACGACTACGGAGTCTCTCGCCTCAAAGGCCTCACCTCGGTGGAGAAATATTGCATATCACACTCCTTCGCGTAAAACCCTAGTCACTCTGAAGATCGTGCCTTGGCGACTAGGGAGTATCCCACCTCGAAGACCTCACCTCGGCAGAGAGACATTGCACATCGCGCTTCATCGCGTAAAAACCTAGTCGCTTCGAAGGCCATGCCTCGATGACTAGGGAGTTTCCTGCCTCGAAGGCCTCGCCTCAGCGGAGAGACATTGCATATCGTGCTGCATCGCGTAAAACCCTAGTAACTCCGAAGGCCGTGCCTCGGTCTCTCACCTCGAAGGCCTCGCCTCGGTGGAGAGACCTTGCACGTCACGCTCCATCGTGTAAAACCCTACTCGCTCCAAAGGTCGTGCCTCGGCGACTAGGGAGTCTCCTGCCTCAAAGGTGTTGCCTCGCGGAGACACCTTGCATGTCGCGCTCCATCGCACAAAACCCTAGTTGCTCCGAAAGCTACGTCTTGACGACTAGGGAGTCTCCTGCCTCGAAGGCCTTGCCTCGGTGAAGAAACCTTGCATGTCGCGCCCTATCGTGCAAAACCCTAATCGCTTTCAAATTCCAAAATCTCGAGGTTAAGCTTTAGCAATTCAACAAAGCCAACTAATTATTTTTATACTTGGAAAACTTTTAACAGCTCCTGAAAATTGGAATGTTACACCATGTTGTCATTTCAACTAGCGACAAAGTCCTCTCTGTACTATTGTAGGCTACTGTCACCATTGTGTAGGCTACTGTCGCTATTTAGAATGGTGACAGGAGAATTTTGTTATTTTAAATGGCAATAGTAGCCTAGTTTTGTAAAAATAAAAATCTACTATTTATTTTTGTAAATTTCTTTTAAAATAATATTATTTCAAAAAAAAAAATCTCTGCATGCCTCGTCGGGCCGAAGCGAACTTGTGACTGAGCAAGGCGAGCCCATGTTAGACCGTAGCCCAAAAACAAAAGCAAAGACCGAAATCCCTCTAGGCCCAAACTCAAATATCCGCCATAGTGGGCCGAGCCGCCTTGGCCCAACAAACGAAACGCGGAGTAGCCGCTCGTGCGGTGCGGTGCCGTCCGCCGTGTGTGCGTACATCGTAAGCACTGCTTAGCGGCGGCCTCCGCTTACATGCTAAGCTAAATACTCGCCTAATATAGACCCTTCCACGGCGAGAGGGATGGGGGAAAACGCGAACCTACTCGAGTTGCTTCTGTCTCTCGATTGCTCTCGATCTGCTTTTGTTCGTGGGAGGAGATGGCCGACGGCGGCAAGACCGAGCCGGAGCCGGAGAAGAAGTCGTGGGCCGACGTAGAGGAGGAGGAGGAGGCCAAGGCCAAGGCCGCGGCCGCGGCCGCCGCAGCCTCATCCTCTTCCGCCTCCGAGCCGGCGGTGGACGCGCAGGCCAAGCAGATCGAGGCGCTCTCCCTCTCCGTGCCGGAGGACGACGGCGGCGGCGGCGGCGACCAGCAGGGCCCGCCTCTCCTCGACGACTCCGACGACTCCCAAATCCAAGCCGTACGCTCTGTTCTGCTCTGCTCCGCCGGCGCTCGCTAGCGCTAGCCAATCTCGGTAGCTTCCTAGGGTGATCGATTGATTTGGTGTTTGTTGCGCTTGCTCTTCAGGTGACGTCGGGCGGCACGGTGTACGAGTCGGCGACGATCTTCGAGGATCTGAAGCTGACGCCGGAGCTGCTCAAGGGGCTGCATGACGAGATGGGCTTCAGCCGGCCCAGCAAGATCCAGGCGGTCACGCTCCCCATGATCCTCACGCCGCCTTACAAGGACCTCGTCGCGCAGGCGCACAACGGCTCCGGCAAGACCACCTGCTTCGTCCTCGGGATGCTCAGTCGCGTCGACCCCAGCCGCAAGATTCCCCAGGCCATCTGCATCTGCCCCACTAGGGAGCTCGCGCAGCAGGTTGCTTTCGCCTCTATACTCCCATGCTCTGATATGTGATCTTCTCTGGTGTTGTGTATGGCTTACATATAACAAGGTGAAAGGAAGGGATGTGCCCGGAAAGCGGGAGTGCAGCGTACGCTTTCCGGACACGGCCCTACAGGGGAGTTGCAGTTGTGTGGGATTATGAAATATTGTAGGTTTGGGGTGCATGCGGCGAAGCCCCCCGCGGTACGGACTATGAGTCCGAGTCGAACATGTAATCGGGGTATAAATATATACCGCCGACTTTTTGTAACCCTAATCAGAAGAAAAGAAAGAAACTCCCCATACGAACGGAGCCGTCGCGATTCGGCTCTGGGACGTAGGCTTTGCCGAACCTCGTAAATAAGTTGTCACGTCTCTTGTGTGTTTGCTATGATTGTTTTCTCGCGCAAAGGGTTGTCACCGGTTCCAACATCTTGTTATTGGATATAACCCTTTATTTGCTTGATTGTGCGAATTTTACCCTATAATGTACTGAGTTTGCTTGGTTGTGCTGCACAGAATAAGTCGGTGCTCATGAGGATGGGAAAGTTTACTGGAATTACCTGTGCCCGCGCGATACCGCCGGCTCAGAAAGATTACGTGCCAATCTCTAGAATGCCTGTAGTGACCGATCAGGTGGTCATCGGCACTTCTGGGACGCTTATCAAGTGGATTACCAATAAGAAGCTTGCGACAAGGGAGATCAAGATACTTGTGTTTGATGAGGCAGACCATATGCTTGCTGAGGTATGGTTGAGTTGCCATTTATCTCTTCAGGTCTTTGATGTGCCCATTGTTGTTAGTTATTATGACGCCGTATTGTTAGTTGTTGGGGACTTTGGGGGATAGATCTTAATGGAAATGTAGCTGATTTATTGTAAGCTACTTAGCTCTATGGGAACAATGAAGCACGAAACATTGTAAGCTTGATGTCGTCGTAAACTCGTAATAATTACAAGAGTTATTTGCCACCACATGATGACGATATCTTACGTTCAGACTCTTAGTTCAAGACGACCTACCAAGATTAGCAATGGCATGTGCCTATGGCTCTATGCCCAAGTGATGATCTAGTAAGTAGTAACCATCCCAGGAGTGCAAAACAATGATATTTATTATGTTTGCCACCTTGCTACGGTGTTGCATTGTTTCCACTTTTCAGGCAGTGAGTTCCTCTGGCCTAACATAATTGGTAGGCTTTTTTTGTCCCATGTTAAAAATGCACTGTTAGTCAATACTCAACAAAACGGGTGACAAAAGGCTGTTAACCCTTGAGGTTTGTGCCTTCAAATTTTATTAACTTTTGACTACTGGGTATTGAGGACCTGATGGGCGTTGCAGTGGTATTGACCAGTTAGCTGCCGGTATCTGTTTGATCTGAGTGGAATGAAAAGACACTATCTGTTTTTCAATGGCTCAAAATGACACTGGCGTTTCCAAGAGTAGAAATACATTTTGTTATTTGTATTTCTGTTCTCTAAATAAAAATAGGTTCATGTCCTGTGCTTTTATTTTGTGACATGACATGTTTCTTTGCATCACTGGACTTTTGTTTTCGAATTGGGTAATTGCTCATATGTTTCATGCCTCTAACTAAATTTTGTAAATTCCACGAGTCCAGCTTCTTATGATGGTGAATGCCTTCTTGCAGGATGGCTTTAGGAGTGATTCTGAAAGGATCATGAGAGATGTACAAAGAAGCGCTGGTGGTTGCCAGGTAACCTTTGGTCACTTGACTTTCTTTGCTATAGTAGGATCTGGAGCAGCTTGCATTTGCCTTATAAAAGGTGCTGTGGATACAGTTCAAAATTAGATGTGGAGTTTTTATGTCCATCCTGTGTTTCAGAGTATTTGGAAGGCTCTTAAGGGAAACAACCTTTTTCTATACTTTGCATGTGTACATGTTTGCTTGTTCAAGAACTCTTATCAATTGCTAATGATGGAAAGAGGTTTTATTGTGAAAAAAGGTCATTTGGTGATGGAGTTGATTTACTTCAATATTGTAAGTTCATGCAATGATGATATTGATTTTCTTCATTTTTGAACTAGTCATGTTCATGCATGGGATCATCTTTGAAGTTGCTAGTTTCAGGACCTCCAAATCTTTTTCTATGTAATTGCTTATTGGGGAACTCTTATCTGCTGCAAATGTTGGAAAGAGGACTCGTTTTTAAATATATGCTATGGTCATCCAATGATGTTATTGATTTTACTTTATTTCTCAAGTTCACCCAGTGATGATATTGATTTAATTCATCTTTGAACTATCCCTGTACATGTTGGGGATCATCTTTGGTGTTTGCCTGTAACTATTGCTTGTCCGTGCTATTCAACTAGCCTTGGCCATATGATTGCTAAGTTGTTTGTTTGCTAGACGTGTTTGATTGTCCTTGTATCGAGCCTCTATCTTATTATTTGAGTATGATTGATTTCAGGTGCTTCTCTTTTCTGCTACCTTCAACGAGAGAGTTAAGGATTTTGTTACAAAGGTCATCAAGGATGGAAATCAAATATTTGTGAAGAGGGAAGAGCTTACTTTGGAAAAAGTAAAGCAATATAAAGTTCAGGTCCCTAACGAGGCAGCGAAAATAGATGTTATAAAGAACAAGATTTTTGAGTTTGGACAAAAAGTCGGACAGGTTATCATATTTGTTAGAACAAAGCATAGTACTAAGAATGTTCACAATGCTTTGACATTGGAGGACTATGTGTGCTCCTCAATTCAAGGATCCCTTGACCAATCGGAGAGGGAAAAGATAATACAGGAATTCAAAGATGGGTATACCAAGGTTCTTATATCAACTGATGTTCTTGCTCGAGGTTTTGACCAAGCACAGGTACTATGTGTGTCATACTGACTTTACACTGCAGTAAGTACAGGAGTTTCTCCTCCTAATATTGTTTCTTTGAAAGGTTAACCTGGTTATCAACTTCGACATGCCAATCAAGTTTGGAACGAGAGATGAACCTGATTATGAGGTGTACTTGCACAGAATTGGCAGAGCTGGACGCTTTGGCCGGAAAGGTAATGTCTATTGTTCTCTTAAAAAAAAACTTAGCAGTAACTCTATTTTGATGTTTAGCATGTACAAGCATTGTATTGAATAAACAGTAGTCAGTATCATAGGCAGCCACTGTAAGTGTCTTGATCAACATTGTGGCAGATGATCATGTTATTAATAGGAATCAATTCATTTTGAGGATAATGATACCAGACCAAACCTGTCTGTCGGTGCTGAGCAAGCATGATAACTTTAGTCAAGCCTATTGTCTGTTTGTCCTAGTGTGGAGTTTAAACAAGAATTTTCAGCTGCTTCGTGAGGATTGAGGATAAGATGGAATTGCCTGCTAGCAGTTTTTGTCGATTATAATTGAGGTATAAAGTAATTTTCGCTGGATTGTTTTCATGGTAGGGTTTCTAGATCAGAAGCCCAAGAAATTGGCTAATTAGAGAAACTCGTGTTAGGCCAACCAAACCACTATTCAAATTGACAGCCCTTCTATTACATTGCAAACTTTGCGGCTTATGTTTTTAACTGAATCGTTGCTGGTCACAGGAGCCGTATTCAATTTGCTTTGTGGTGAAACTGACAACGTTGTGATGAAAAAGATTGAGGACTATTTCCAACACAAAGTGCCTGAGGTATGCAATTGATACGATGTGTATGGTTGTATCTTGTGCTCTTAAGCATATACATAATGTATTGTATTAATATTCAGGTTCCCAATTGGCAAAGCGAGGAAGATTTTGAGGCTGCTCTTAAGGATGCGGGTTTACTTGAGTAAAATCCTCAGAGATACGGCAGGAGATGCGCTCTTGACTCGGGACGATTTGTTGGTGATTATTAGGCTGATCCAGCTGCCACAGCAGGCTTATTGAGCTCTTGTGCTGTTCTTGGTAGCAGCAGTGGTTGTTTTGTACCAGATTGTTGTGTCAGGAATCTTTGTGGGTTCTGTTAAGGACTTTCTCCAACAGTTTTGATGCAAGCAAGCAAAGAGCCGTCGAATGAAGGCTTCTCTTCGTTGGGTACTTTGCTATTGGTGGTGGTAGCCCCTGTTGTCAGGCTACACTTGCATTACTACGCGAATCTACCTGTACTTGATTGGCAAACCAGTTGGTTCATACCGTTGTCGTCAAGATGGCTTTCGTTTACGTCCTTGTGCAAAATGGGAATTCCCTTTCTGCATCGCTTCTCATTATGTTTGCTGGGGAGATGTCAGTGATGAGCGCCTGAATATACCTGGTATCAGTGTCTCACACGTAATTATGTTTGCTTAATAAAACAAAACTGTGTTTTGCTTCGCTGCTTCTAATGAAAAGAAAGATTCGTGTATAAATTGATCGCATTGGGCAGTTACAAGAGAACATACTAGAGACCCAGCCACATATATGAGAATGTACACACGAGTCCTTCAACTCTGTAAGTTACAAATTGTCGTGCTCGATGACCTGCGCCGCCCTCCACTCCTCGCCGGGGTTGACAACGACGGGCACCAGCATGGACGCCGCCCCGGTGCACAGGAAGTAGTCTTTGCCGAACCTCTCGTACATGGCTCCCGGGCTGCACAGGTACATGTCGTCGTAACCCATCCTCACCAGCCTGAATCCAAGCCCGCTGTACTGCAAACCGCAAAGCAAAGATCAAGTTAAACAAATTGATGATCGATCCATGCTGACGAGTGAGCAGGTGGTCATTTGGTATTAGAATTACCTGATCGATGGTGGTGAACTTGGAGGGCGCGGTGCTGTAGATGCGCTTCTTCCTCTCCTCCGGCGGCGCGGCGTAGACCCTGCTCACCTTCTTCTTGAGGATGGTGTAGAGGTTTTCCTCGACGGCCCAGACGCCGGGCTTGGGCTCGTCGTCTCCGCCGCCGCCGAAGGAGAACCAGCCGGGGTCCTCCGCTTCATGGCCTCCGCGGGGTGAGGAGGCCGAAGTCGGAGGCCAGCGGCGGGTGGGAGCAGTAGGGGAGCCCCGGAGCCCTCCACGGCCGCGCCGCGCCTCTTGTCGAACTTGATGTGGCTCAGCACGGCGCTCGTCAGCTCCACGGGCTTTGTGCCGTTGTTCTTGACGATCACCGCCGTCGCCATGCTCAGAGGGTACAGGGTCACCACGTACGACACCTCCAGCGTGCCGCTGCCCTTGGTGCACCCCAGCTCAACCTACAACACACATTAACGGTGGGTGACTTGCACGCAATGCTATTTTCCATAACAAATGAAGATTGTGATATCGTTTAGCAGTTGAGATGGCTGAAGTATAGCTAAAATCGCAATCACAGAATGCTAAAATCACATAATGCTAAAATCGCAAGATGTATAGCAGTTCTCTAGCATTCTGTGATTGGTGAGAGAGAGGGAGAGATGGTGGAAAGTGAGATTGGGTTAAGGATATAGGGGTGTGAGTGATATCTAAGGCATTAGATCTCCATTTAATGGTTCAAAAAGTGACTGATTTCCAAAAAAAAATCAGTCGCATGTTGTATAGACACTCCTATTCCCTTATTTGCGATGCTACCGAGCTGATTTTCCTAACATCACTTAGATTATCCTAATTAACAAAGTAACAAACGAATCAATCTACAAGCACACCAATGCACATGGCATGTAGGTACCTGCACTGCATCGTAGGAGTCGGAGTCGGCGTCCTTGACAGACCACTCCGACCCGACGAGCAGCGACTCGGCGGTTCCCGACGAGGACACCTCGTTCAGCACGAGCCCGATCCCGCCCTTCACCTTCCCGGGATCGCCGGCGTCGGCGACCGTGTGGAGCACCTCTCTGCACCCGCCGTCGTCCTTCCAGTACACCTTGGGCCGGTACGACGTGACCAGCCCGTCGTTCAGCCGGAGCTGCAGCGAGCTCCCATTCCTCACGCTCAGCTCGGCCGTGGGGGCGCCGCTCGAGTCGGCGCCGAACCTGATGCCCTTCCGGCCGAACGACTCCTCCAGGGACGCCGGTGCCGAGGACGCCAAGGCTGCGGAGGCTTTCACGGCAAGAAGGGTGGTCGGCCTGGTGGAGGCAGGGAGGTGGAGGGGGAGTAGGGAGGAGGTGGCCATTGGAGTGAGACTGCAGTGTGGGAGAGGAGCAGAGCAGAGGAGAGGAGGAAGGCTTCCTTCGCCTTGAGACGCCAGGCTTTCACTGCAACCTCATATCCCCGGCTTCAGGATAGATAGTTTCTCTTGTCTCCATCTATATCGTATTTGCTTCCCTTCTCTTTCCTTTCCTTCCGGATCTGAAACCAGTAATATGGAGGTGAACTGTGGCGATTTTTAATAGAGCCATAGTGCTGTACCCGTTGATCTGAACTGTTAGCTCTTGATCAAACAGTTGAGATGTATCTAATAGACAACACTGCGTTAGTACGCAATTATAGAGGATCCATTTCCATGTCTATCTTTTTGTGCTTTTCCCAAGAGGTATGTATTAAAGGGGCGGTGCGTACACTACAAAGTCTACAATGCCTGAATGAGCAGTGCAAAACAGAAGAGTTTTTTTATTTTATTTTTAAATCTATTTTTTAAAAATATTTTAAAAATAACATCGCCGTTACGTTATTTTTAATTCTGACTCCTTTAGTCACATCATGATCCGTATCATAACCAAACTGTGCTGTCACACTATCGACCGGAGCGTGGCCAAATCTGCCATCATAGCCCTCAGAGTCAACATACGTTCGTTTTTTGGCTAAGTCTTGTCATGCTAAGAGGAGTGGTGTGACATCACTCGTTTACCACATCAAGGTCCGTAACGTGACAACGTACTTTTGACATGCCACGCTTTGTAACGTGACCAAAGAGATCAGAATTGGAAATAAAGTTAGGGAGTGACTATCTTTTATTTTTTTAAAAAAAACATAGATTAAATAAAAAAAAAGTTCAAAACAGAAATACCCCTCTTTTTTCTTAGGAATTCAGAATCATGTATACGTGACTTCTTATTCAGAAATCGAGGTTAAATGCATTAGTGCTAAGATCAACACAAATCACACAAGCGTAGATGTGCATTTTATATGTAGGAACGGATCTCAAAGGCGTTCCTTTGGGTGTTCGACAAGCAACAACGTTGCACAGTAAGCTTTGATATCCGGATAGTGTGGTATGACAAAAACAATAAATGGGTTTGCTAGCCAAATTGCTGCAGAAGAGTCAGGATGGCCGAGTGGTCTAAGGCGCCAGACTCAAGTTCTGGTCCTCTAACGAGGGCGTGGGTTCAAATCCCACTTCTGACACCTGTTTCTTTTTCTTTTTGCATTTGAGTAAATTTATCGACGACTTGGCTTTTTACCTTTGAAGTTTTTTTTGCAGCTTTCATTTTTTTTTTATATAAAAAAAAGAGCCAGCTCACTACTTGCAAGTATAGATGTTTGTGTGATGTGTACGTCGAAGCAGATCGTATGCTGCGTGCGTCGCAGCTCACAATCCCACATTCCACGGCAAACACGCTTCCAATCTGTCACTCAGTATCGGGGATAGGTATGTCTACCAATCTACCACGCAGCCACTCATTTTGAGTTTGCGGGTCATTTGGCGTATTATTGAATCGAGATAGCGAAAATAGCCCCCTCCTCCCTCTCGTGTGGACTAATTGACAAAAATAACACTGTGCCTACACTCAATGCCACGGCAGGAGGCCTACCACGCCTTGGACGCACGGTATGTCATGTGGCAGACTCCCGTTGAGTGTTCAGCGGCAGTAAACCTGCAACACACCCACAGAGCGACAAATAGCATGAGGTGCTAAGTTCTTATCTCAACTCTACTGTGCTGGCCTACACTGCTTCACCATAACAAACTACCGACACACACACGTTCACCTATGCTTGGTACGGTTCCTAAGAAGGCTGTAGGCTGATGCCGCGTGCAGTCGTGCAGCCCAACTATGACAGGACATGTACAATGTATGTCTCTTTCTCCACCTAGGCACAAGCGTACTATCCAAAACTCCCAGCCTTCTAATGCATGGTGCTTTGAATGGGTTCCACAAGTAATTTCGCACTTTAGTCTAATATTTTTTTTAATACCAGCCCATACTATTTCACAAATTACATTTTATTCCGAAATCTCACATTAGAAACCCTAGGGACTAAAAATTAATTGCAACCACAGCTTCCCCCGTCAGTCCATCACTTTTCTTTCCCCACGTGAAGTTGCAAACCGTCATCTCGTCGAGTCGTTCCCCTCCCTTCTCACCCCGACCACCACCAAATTTGCTGACGGCGACCACTAGAGGCCTCTTCTCGACACCCGCAATCCGTTTGCGCCATCTCCAGGCCTCCGATGTGGTGGATTGAGCAGATCGGACAACATCTTTGTCAACACTAGCCACCGTCAATTGGTCGTCGTCATCCCGGCTCCATAGCCAGATCCGACCAGACCCGGTTGATGCCATTCGGTAGCAGTCGTCATCCTCGTCCCCATCAAGTTCGTCATCCTTTGCCGTCGATCGAGCCCGTCATCGTCATCCTCCACCATCGATTGTGCTCATCATCGTCATCCACGTCATCATCCGCCACCGGATGTGCGACTTGGGCTACCAGGTGCTCTCCTCTCCCCCCAGATCACACCTTCTCTCCCCTAAACCACTCCCTTTTTTCTCAAGCTGCCGCCTCCTCTGTAAGCTGCTCTGACACTTGTGAGGCACCCGACTAGTCTCCACGGTGGCATCCGAGCCTATGTGCCCTGCGGGGCACCCAGCTGGAGTCACAAACCGTCATCCCATCGAGTCGTCCACCTCCCTTCTCACCCTGGCCACCACCAAATTTTCCATCGGTGACCAACAGAGGCCTCTTCACGACGCCCACAATCCGTTTGTGCCATCTCCAGGCCTTCGATGTGGTGGATTGAGCAGATCCAACGAAGTCTTCGTCAACATTGGCTGCCATCATCGTCGATTGGTCGTCATCGTCGTTGCTTCATGGCCAGATCCGGTCGAATCTAGTTGGTGCCATCCAGTCGCACTAGTCATCGTCATCTTAGTCCCCGTCAAGTTCGTCATCCTCTGTCGACAGTCGAGCTCGTCATCATCATCCTCCGCCGTCGGTCGTGTTCGTCATCCACGCCATCCTCCACCACCGGATGCGTGACTTGGGCTACCAAGTGCTCTCCTCTCCCCCAGATTACATCTTCTCCCCTGGACCCTGTGCTTTTTCCTCAACCCACTGCCTCCTATGTAAGCTGCTCTGACACCTGTGAGGTACCTGACTAGACTCCACAGTGGCATCCAAGCCTAGGTGCCCTGCGGGGCCGTGTTGTACATGTATGTAGGTACCAGGTACAATTAGGGGTGAAAACGGATCGAATATGGACTGATAATGGCTCTACCATATTTGTTTTCATATTTTTTTCGCTCGGATGCGAATATGAATATCCAGGATATGAAAACAAATACAAATAATGTCGAATACAAATACCGAAACAAATATGGTAACAAATATTTCTCGTAGCATGAAAACCCCTTAAATTCTTCGTATTGCAATAACTGAAACTAAGAATTAGTTTATACGATCAAATATTCGTCAATTCAGTATATGTGTACATGTTTAGATCCACTCCCTAACATGTTTTTAATGTAGGAAAATATCCATTTGATCCCTTGAAGTATCGTTGTCCAGACACTTAACTCCCTAACCTAAAAAAATGGCTATTTGACTCCCTCATGTTACAAAACTAGTGCACTTAACCCCCCGAGGTTGTTTTGCTTATGTGGCACTGGTTTCGCCACACAGGCAACTGAGCTGGCTTGTTTAACTACTAGGGACCACGTGTCATGGAGACATCACTTAAATCAGGCTTTAATTAGATTTTCTAGATCTACTGGGCCCCACTTGTCAACGCTACAAAAGAGCACTGGAGTGCCGAGACAGATAGAAGAGTTTGCTAGAGTAGGTTGAAGAATTCGTCGGTGGCCTGGCTCCAGCGAGGGAACAACGGAGGTGACTTGAGCACGGGAACGACCTCGACTAGGGGAATCCTATGGTGGTAGTCGTAGGAGTTGAGGACCCCAGAGAAGGGCTGGCCATATCAGCTTCTATGGCGCATCGATGGGCCTCGCTAGTAGCGAGCTCCAGCAATGGAGGAGGGGGTCGGGAATGGGTGTAGAGGATTTTAGGAGGCCATGGCAAAGGGGATGACACGCTTGGTTTAGCCAGGGATGTACTAGAGTGGAGGATCGGCTTGCACGGGGTGGCAACGCGGACACGGCCGTGTCGCGGCCTGCCACTTGCGTGCCCCCGGCGGCGAGAACGAACGAGGAAGGGAGCAATGGGTTCGCAAGGGAGTGAGAAAGATGGGGGGAGGGATCAATTTGGAGAAAAAAATTACATAATGGCGACGAATTTTGAGAACAGGCGAAGATGGAGTCGACGGCAATGGAGCTCACCTAGGCTTGTAATTGCCGAGCGCTCCTCTCAGCGTCTCTCCTCGCCACCGAGCCTCCTTGCTCCTTGAGTTCGCCTATCCCTCTGCTATCTCGTGCTCACCTTGGTATCCTTTCTCCCTTCCAGGATTGGTGCGGCCACCCCGTCTTCTTCCTCTCCAATGACATTGCCGCACGCGCCGCCTGACCTTGCCAAACGCAGTGCAATTTCTTCATCCCGGTCAAATGCTCATAAGAATCCGCGTCACATCGTGTTCCAGAAATAGGCAATCACGTTAGGCTAGTCAATTTGACCCCTAACACCTCACCGCACTGCCGCAACATCCCATCTCTGTCTCCGCCGCTGGTCACCATGGGCGGGCATGCACAACACGTGCTATGATAGTAGATTGGCACAAATAGGGTTCCTTTGGGGTGTAGATTCTCATGTGCACGCTAGTTTTTGTATTCAGACGCCATCTCGTTGTCGCCCTTACGGTCCAGATCGTCGTCGGCGCCTAGCTTCATCGCACCACAGCCCCGGAGCGCCTCTATCCACGCTATTGCTGAGGATAGACTCTCTGTGGATGGATTATCCCATTTTACCACTATATGGCCACCACCGAAGTCCTGATCGCTGGCGCCGAGCTCGACTAAGACCGGCAATGGTGTCTCCTCTGTTCCTCTCTCTCGTTCTGTGGAGAAAGGGAAGGATGCATTGTAGCGCTGACGAGTGGGACCTAGCAGATTAGAAAATCTAGTTAAAGCCTTATTTAAGTGATGTCTCTATGACACGTGGGCCCCAACAATAAAACGAGCCAACTCAGCCGTCCGTGTGGCGAAACATATGCCATGTAAGCAAAACCACCAAGCAAAACAGCCTCAAGGGGTTAAGTGCACTGATTTTGCAATGTGATGGGTCAAATGACCTTTTTTTAGATTAGGGGGTTAAGTGTTCGAGCAGCGATACTTCAAGGGGTCAAATGAACATTTTTCTTTAATGTAAAATAACTCAATATGCTATCCCTTTATATGCTTTATTTACCATTTTTTACTCGATATCTATTGCCTACCTCATAAACTTTGCATAATTGATTATAAAATAATGTTTTATTGATATTTATTTATTTAAATGTTTTATTAATATTTATTTATTTATATGTATAATGATTGTGTTTTGGGACTCCCAATAAATAAGAATGATGGAGTCATGTTTGGGCAAAATCGGGAGAAATGTCGGGTGTTGAAAATACTATTAGGACATTTGGACGTATATTTGGGTAATTAAATGGACTCAAATGAAAATATTCATAAATACAAAGTTGTAGATCTCATCGACGATAATAATTTAGCCTACTCATTTTCCTATTTTGGGCTTTGAATAAGAAAGTCATGGTCTTCGGAAGACAATGCAAATGCATCCTCCAATAGTATCTCCGAATATCCAGACTTATGTATCTCCGGATATCTAAAGCTATATTTGTATCCGTCGACTTCAAATACCCGAAGTCATATTCATATTCGACGAGTAGTGCGCTACCAAATCCGTATTTGTTTCCGGCAAAAAGTATCCATATCCGTTTCTGGTCCGATATTATCCAATAAATATCCAAGTCGATGACATCTGAATTTAAAAATGATCTGTATCAGTCGAAGACTATCGGAACCGTTCAACCCTAGATACAACTACGGGTGTCAACAGATTGAATACAAATCAAATAGTGGTCTTCCCATATTTGTATTCGTATTTTTTAAACAAATACAAATACAAATCAAATACCTACTCAATTCAATCGGATCCGAATACCCTACACCATAATGATGCTTAACGAGTTAGCAACAGTTTTATACTAATATTTATGCCCCTTTTTATGGTTTATCATGTAACCATTGATCATTGGTGCTATTTTACCACTAATCTTAACCAATTTTAGAGCGATGGTAAATAAATCGGTTATGAATATGTGGAATTTGACTAAAAAGAGCATGCAAAAAGCTTTATTGTGAGATGTGCCAAAATGGAGAAAAAAATGACATGACTTTTAGTGATCAAATGCAGAAGATATGTAATAGCTAGTTACCGTTATTACGTCGAATTCAAATATTATCTGCATTTGTATTTGATTCGACACTTATTTTACATACCATATTCGTATTTGACCCAAAAAAAATCCAAATACTGACAACTTCAATCAACCAAATGAAATGATGCAACCAAAGTTTTAGCACTGCGAAGTGCGAACAAGGCAAGCAGAAGGGCTAAAAGCAGGCACTTTGCTTCGTCATCTTCGCAACAACCAATTCAGTGGCGCACTGAAACGAGGCCTGCATCATCAGATAGATAGGAAAGCAATATTCTGTTATGATAAATAAAAAAGCACCCAATCTAACCCACTTTCAGAACCACTCAACACAACGGGGATTATAGTACTCCACTCCACTGAATAACGCAACACGCACACACGCGACTCAGGCGCACGCATCTTGTCTTTGCCACAAGTTTCTGGCATTCTGATGATGATGATAGTATTAAGGAAGTCTTAGAGCTAAGCAAACTGAAACGGGGATACAGCGAAGAAAAAGCTAGGGGAAAACTAACTAGCCAACTGCTCTCCAGTAGTAGCAATGAAGCAAGGCTCTTGGGCCATACTGCCAGTTCCACAGATAGCCTTTCTATTCTAGATCAGTTCCTCGGGACCGCATGTCTGTCGAGTTCATCAGGATCATCCATTCATTCTTCATGGCTAGCTAGGGAACATGGGGTATGTGATCGAGCTAACCGGTTTTGACTGCACCGTTGGTGAGAACGGGTTTCTCGGTAGCTAATTGGGCTACCTTTGCCGCGTAAGTAGCAACAGGAGCAGCCCCATTCTCTGCAGGGACCTTCAGCTCTCCGTTAACAGATTGCTTTGGCTTCCCATTGGCATTATCCTGCTGTTTCTCTCCGGTGACAGAATTGGGAGCCCTACTGTCCCAGACCTAAATGATTAAAAGAACCAACCCAGAGTTATTGATAGAACAGCAGTAGTGATGAAATTTGATGATCGAGTAGGGTCGGATTCACATGTACCTGCTTTTGGTTGTGTTGTTGTTTCACCCTTTTTTCCTGCATCAACTTCTGGCGGTTCTCATAGAAGGTAAAGTCATCTAGGATAAAGGTCTTACTGACATATTCCTTGAATATCTTGAGCATCTGAATGCCATGCTCAAGGTTTACCTGGATTTTGTTGACAAAGGATGAAATAAGACAATAGTAAGATACCACCATTTTGTAAGTCGATGAATCAAATAAAACACCACTTTTTTGTAAGTTGATGAATCAAATAAGAAATTGGAAGATGCTTACCTCTTGTGTGTCACGGCTATTTGTGACTGGCTTGTTCTCATTGTTCTCTAGGATGATGTGCTTGAGAGTATTGTTGGGTACATCTTTGACAATGTGCCACTTGACAGAGAATGAACCATTCCACTTGTCTTGTTGCCAGTACTCCAGGGTTTTTTCAAAATCAACAGCACCAGTCATTTCAGCAACACCAACAAACTGCCCACTTGTATTCACCTGAAAATTCATAGCGAAGGAGATACAATTAGCCAGAGGAGACCATACATAATATTCGTAAAGTAATACACTAATACCAAGTGTGGAGAACGTGTTTACCGAGAAAAACAAGAATATAGGGCAGCCAGAGCTCTTTGCCTGAGCTTCTTGATAAGTAGCATCAAGCTTCTTATTTCCATTGGTGGTGCTTGCCCACACATTGTATTTTATACTCTTGTGGATATCATCCTCGCTGTATGATTTAATGACAAAGAACTTTGCATCATCATATTGAACAGGGAAGTCATCTCGGTTGAACTGTGCTCTATCAGGTACAGCACTAGCATTCTTGTTTTCACTTGAAGGAAGGCTCTGCCCTTTCACAGCAATAGTAACAGAATGGCCAAATAATTTCTGGTTCTTAAAACGGCCTGATCTAGGACCTCTGTTCAATTCAATTGTTCCATCCTGGCTCTCACTGCCAAAACCATAATATCCATTACCACGGCCTCTAGGCCTGTACCTATTATCCATAGTAAGACCCCACCGACCATATATCCTGGAATCATAACCATTACTTCCGTAACCGTTGCTTTCGTAGCCATTACTTCCGTAGGCACTACTTCCATAAGAAAGACCAGTTTTCATTGAATTCCCATACTGGCTGTAAGACCGGGTGCTCGGGTACATCCTATTTGGGTATGTAGGAGCAGTTGATCCTGTTGTAGTTGGTCTCCGGTCATGCACGCCCTGCATACAGACAATATAGAGAAACCACATATTTCAGCACACAAACAATATTCTGCACAATCAAGCTAAATCTTCATAACCAACTCAAATAGAACAAACGTGCCTTCTAGTTCAAAAAAGATCTATGTTCCAGCAGTGTTAAAGCAGATGAAATTTTATTAAATATAATGCATCCCATCAAATAGCTTAACTTAAGGTGCAGCCATTACAAGTGAAATGATATCCATCCTATGGTGACTACAAAACAGTGTAGTGATTAGCGTGTCAGGAAATATGCATAAGCAGAAAAAAGACAGCAGGTACTAAAAACCACCAATCCATATTAATAGCAATATCAACATATTTTCTCTAAACTCACCATCTGCTGTGGTGCGGAGCTCTTGTTCTGATTCCTTGCTGAAGAGCCATTACTATGAAACGCTGAAGACGACATATGATTGGTTGTAGTTGTTCTTTGCTGTCCATTTGTATAAGCAGAACCATCGTACCATGCAAAATGCGCTCCTGTGCTGTCATACCCATATGCTGAGTCCAGGTAACCAGCAGAAGGAACTCCACCTAGCAAGGGTGCCCTATAAGTTCCATCAGGGATCAGTGATGAATTTTGGTGGCTTGACCCAAGGGGTAGAGTTCCGCTGTTACTGTGAGCAGTACCATTAGGAACACCATTTGTGGTTGTTTTGGCAGGATCTGCCTTAGCTGCTGGCTTATCAGCATTCACAGAAGGCTGCAGGTTGCCTTGAGTGGTAGAAGGAACCGGTGTAGGAGGCTGATAATACGCAGTTGGATACTGGTAATGCTGTGGGCCAAACATTTGACCATCAACTGTTGGAACTGGGGAACTGGCAGGCGAGTATGCACCATAAGGAGCATACCCATATCCATAAATATCTCCATATACTGCCTGCGAAATTCCAAGGGCCAATAAGAATAGTTAATTGTAATGTTTATGAAAGTAGCACAAATACAACAGCACAGCATTTTAAGATACAAGATGTAACACTCTCGTGACAATATATTAGTGGCAGACAAACACCAGTACACCACAAATGCTTTTTAATAAGAATTGAGAGGTTAAAGTGCACAGAGCATAAGCAGCAGAACAAACCCATCCAACATACAAACCATACCCAAAAAATGGGTGAATAGCTTTCCACTTATTACATATCCAAGAATAGACTTGACAGGACAGCTCCCAGTAGACAATAATAGCAAACATTTGGACCATTTCTACATTAAGAATATGCCGCATGATGCAAATCATCATGAGCAGTATCACATGATTAGCTAAACGATAAGATCCTCCAGGATAACTTACTGGGGCAATCTCCACTCCATCTGGATTTACATATCTAGGATAATCATCCCACTCGCTCATGGAACCGTCGTAACCTGGAAGACGAGCACAAACACAATTCCGTCAGCATAAAACGAAGTACATGAGAAGAAGCTATTTCTAAGAGCTCATCAAACAGAGAAATGATCCAGCTTATATTAACAGGTAAACCGCCAACAAGTAGGAAGCAACAAGGAACCTGCTGAGCTAGCCAGTACATGATCACCAAGGAATTTTTCCCGTGGTCCCTCACCTCCATAGTAATATGCCGGCAGATAGAACAGGTTGGGATCCACAAAATCTTGAAGCACCGGCGTGATGGATCGCTCCGGCGGGATCGACACGCTAAGCGGCGGGCTGGCTGCGGCCTCCTGCCCGAATTAGCAACCAAACAACAGCAACACCACACATATCAGAATCACAGATCACCTGGAGCAAGCCATGTACATACACAAGACCAAGAATCCATAATTTCTACTCTTCTATCAATACCTTCTTAGCTCCAGCAGGCTCGGTTGCATCCGCCGCCTTGGGCTGTGAATCCAGCGACAGCTTCTGCAGCAGATCCGTTGCTTCTTTGCACAGCAAATCGATGAATTAAGACGCCACACGGTGTATTCAGATCCCAAACCTTGCAAGCTTAAATCCTAGCTAGCAACAGCAACAATCGTATTCTAAAAAATACAAAAAAAAAAATGGATTTCTGAAGTTCGCAACCAACGGATAAAGCCTAACAACGGTAAAAACACATCGATCTAGAACGCAAGGACAGACAGGATCACCGGGCATGGGGCCGGCCGGTGGCCGCCGCCGCATAGCCACCAAGAACGGCACAGCAAAGCATACCCAACCCAGCCAAGAAACCAAACCCCCCAAAAGACAGAGAAAGTGAAACCAGCACCGAAAGGATACGATCCGCGGCAGGGGCAGCAGGAGCGGGAGCAGCAGCCGGCTTCGGAGCGGCGGGAGCGGCGGCCGGGGGCGGAGGCGGCGCGACGGGGGCCATGATACTAGATCCCAACGGAAAAGCTTGGAGGCGAGATCCGACTAACCAGAGCGCCCGACCCTTCTCCCCTCTCCTCTCTCTTGCGAGCCTTGATAGCTAAGATGCGAGCTTGAGGTAGAGAGAGACAGAGGAGGCGGGTGGGGAGGGAGGCCAGCCGCCACCAGAGGAGAGAGCAGCGAGGAGACCAGCAGCGGCAGTGGTAGTAATACTGGTGCAGTGGCGTACAGCGAGGGGAGAAAAGAGAGGGGTTTTGGGTAAGGGTCGGGGGCTCATATACTGGGATAGGAATTGCGGAGGACCACGTCTCACTGGAGGAGGGGTGCATTGGATCCCGGTCCTCTCCGTTTCCTCCCGAAATTTTTATCTTCTAGTAGTAGGTTTGTGACTCAATGACTTTTCTTTAGGTGCTCTTTTTCGTTTTCTTTATGGTTTATGTGAGTGATGAGTGATTGATTAGTTAATTGCTGTGGTTTGGTTTAGATCCCTTTCTTAGCCCGGTGGTTTTAGAGGCGATTACTGATTTGGTTGTGGTCGTCATGCATCTTTTTGTTTGTGTTCACGGTAAGGACTTGTTTGGAAAGTCCTTTTCCGACCGGAATGCATGTGGATGGATCGGGAATTTAAACTAAAATTCTGGTCTATCTATGTGGATAAATAGAGATTTTAGTCCAATCAAACAAGACATAAGAGTGACAGAACCGCTTGATTAGTCTGCGATTTTCATAGAATTTTTTGTCCCAAAAGGAGATGATTTTGTTTCCATAGTTTTGTAAGTGTAGAGCGATCTTACATGTGGCATTTTATTGATGGTACTTCCCTAGCAATTCTGGTGGTTTAGATTGTATTTCATGGGAGTAAAAGGATGATGGCCCCTAGATCCCATGTTTTGGTTAGAAAGAAGAAAAATGTGACCTTGCATTGAGCTGTTAAGCATTGTCGCGTGAGTCCAAACCTGCTGATCACAAGTTTTGCTTGCCTCCATCTCCTGTCACTCGAAATCGCCGGTCACTTTTCCCGACACATGAAACAGAAAGGGCAGAAAAGGAAAAACAAGAAATGCGTGCAGATGGAAAGAAAGAAAGGAACAAGAGCGAACTGGACGGCTCCAGTGAACGCATGGTGCACGCAGCCACGCCCATGGAGACTGGAGAGAGACCAGAACACACATCACTGCACTGCAAGTCTGCAACAGCGCCCACAGCCTTTGTTCAGGGTGTGTTTGGTTTGGTAGATGAGTTTGTACCTAGATCGGATTGTTCCGAATACGTCCTGTCCCCATATTTGGTTGAAGATGGAGGCGATCTATCCCGGATGAGATGATCCAACCTTGGAGAATATTTCATTCAGATGTTGTATCATCTCGTTCGGGAAAATCAGGTGAACTACCTTGTCCCGAACGATGCTTGCCCACGTGGATATATAGTCACCGCTCGCTCTCTCGCTCACCGGCCGGGATGGGGCTGCAGACAATGCCGCCGGAGGTGGAATCTCGGCCGAGGCGGAGCTGAGAGGCGGCGAAGGGAGGCGCGACGGCGCTGGAGAAGTGGGGAGGTAGCGCTGGGAAGGTGGGGAGTACCATACTATACAACCAACCAAACAGACTGCATATATCATCCATTTAGGACCATCTCAACCTATTTGTACCATCTCATTCTATTTAATCTCGTCCCACCAACCAAACGCACGCTTAGCTAGCAGCAGTAAACACTTTCTCTTTTTTTTTTCAGGCATAAAAAAACAAGTGAAGATAAGATCTCTCACGTGCCGTGCCAGCTCCTGTGCAACTTGCGAGCCAGCAAACGGGATCCGTACGAAACCCCACAAGGAAAGAAAAGGAGACAAAAGAATTGAAAGGGAAGCAAACTGCGTTCCAGAAATGGATCTGGCCGGCCGGCCGGCCGGCCGCGAGGTTCTACCTGCGCTCGCTTATTATTACGGTGATTTTCCGTGTGAGATTCCATCGCCAAGAAATCGACGAATCAATCATGTGGCAGGAAACAGATCATCTGCGCGCTGGAGAGAAAAATACAGATGATTTACGGTGACTAGCATTAGAACACTGTCTTCACCGTACATCTAAAATAAACACGAATGTGTAAGCCAGCCGTTATATTACCAAGAAGAACAGTAAAATCGTCACCGTATTTTTGGCACAGTAAATGCGATCTTTTCTCATAGTATTGTTGTTGCACACTGTCTACACAGGCTTAGAACACTATTCACACCGTGTTCTCAACGGAGAATCCGGATCTGGATCCGGCGGGCGGCGTCCAGCGTTCACCCACGCTTGTCGGGGCTGTTTGGATTGTGACGTTAGTGAGTCAAACCAAAATTTTGGTAATGTCAAAACACGGGTAATGCCAAAATTAGAGTAAAAAATGTTGTTTGGATCAGTCATACCAAAATTTTGGTAATGCTGAAATTGATGTGTTTGGATTGTAATCATATCAAAAAAAAAAATTGCTCCGCATGACACGTGAGTTCCGTATGATATATATTCTTCTTTGCCCCAAAATATGCCAATAGTGATCTTGTTTTGTTGATAAAATGATAAGGAACACAAGAGTTCAAACAGATTAGAAATCGAATACTCGGTTTAGAAAATAAGATCATTTTAATGCCTTAAATCAAACTTGACATGCAATTAATGAATTGCCACCAGCCAACAAGGAGATGTCATCTGCCAAAGTGGTGCAGCTTGCTGTCTTACCAAATTTTTGGCGCCCGATTTGGCTGCCCGTGAAAAGCCTAGGTTTTAGCTAGGAAAACTGGGCAGTGCCAAAATTCCTTTAGTAATATCAAAATTTGGTAGCAAACTAAACGTTGGTCAAATTTCTTTGGTAATACCAAAATTTAGTTCGTGAAGTTGTGATGCAAACCAAACCATCGTTCCCCGTCCCCGCGACCCAATTCCACACGTCGCCGTCGCATCCGCCGGAATCCACTTTTTTTCCTGCACCAGTTGTACGAATGTATCAAGCGAGACTCGGAACCGAAGGATGCAAACATCTAAACCGAGCCGTGCGATAACGTCAGAGTGAGCTGACTAGTATCTGGCGGTAGTAGATTTAGCCGAACAATTTTGAGCTCCTTCACGGGGTCAATTGGTAGGACAAATCACTGTAAAACGTTCACAGAGTTGCGCAGCACTCGAAGCAATGTAAGATATCCATATGGGTAAAAATGGCTCACATGCCGGCTAGGCTGCTAAGTAACATACTAAATAAAATCGTATACTATATTTGTGTACTTTATTACTATCTGGTATCGAACCTGACTTTGGGCCGGCTATATATTATATCCTTCAGTTGTTTTTCTCACGCGCAACTACTGATGAGTGATGAAGGATATGCATACATCACCATTGTCTAGCTCCACCTCGCACAGTCTGCATCAGAGGTCATCCTGGATAAGGACTACTGGAAGAGATTTTTTGTAAGGAGCATGATTGGATGGACTGTTCCGTCGCGCTCTGCATAGTGTGATTGCAAAGCCAACTCAAGCAAGTAGTACTGTAGTACTACTCGGCAGTGGAAATACTCGGCCGAGAATGAGCTAGGCAAGCATGAAAAATTACAGTTGGCCTGCAGAAGATTTCGGAAGGTAGAACAAATTGCTCAGTCAGATTTTAAAAATAAATAAATAATAGAAAAGAGCAAATTGTTCGGTCGGCTTGGCTTGCCGTGCCTTGCTGAGATTCCCTTGCTTCACCTGCCGAAGATTCCTCAGAAGAAGCACATCTCAATCAATGTTCCCTGGAGCATCCACGGTGTATGCATCCTTTAAAGGAGTCTTAAGATACACATACGAGAGGTCTTAACTACGCAAAAATATCATAATATATGAACTCCTTTATATCTATTGGTAGGATTTACACCCAAATAAAAACCTCTCCCCCAATCCTCTTCTCTCTCCTCCTATGGAACCGGTTCCTAGCTATGCCCCATTCCTCTTCTCTCTCCTCTAAGACCTCCTTGTTGCAATGTGTAGTACTCTGTCTCTCCTCTTCTCTCTCCTCTAAGACCCCCTTTCAATCCCACATTGCGTATGCTCCGAGCTCAAGGTGAATCATCAAACTTTAACTAACTAGCAGGGTGATCCACGTATTTGCGCGACTAAATTTGTTTCAAAGTTTGTATAAATGATTGAGAATATATTTTATTGTAGGCTATTTAGATTTTTAAGATATCATAAATATTAGAAATAACAATAGAAGCTTGAAAGAAAATACAATATGAGCAACGTAATTGAAGTATGAGCTTTGATGAAGGAAAATCATTGAGCATAATAAATTGTCAGGGTTAAAAATTAATCACTCTCTATTATGCATAGATCATGTAGCTGCATCCTTCTATTATTACTCTATTAGTTACTTTTTTCTTTCAAATTGTATGCATGCACATGTAACTCTATTTAATCTCAATCAATACGTTGATTATGTGCGCGGCAAATTATCTTATAAGTTTACATGGTATTAGAATACCTTACTCACGCATACACCGATGCACCATAGGTGACCTACCTTGAACTTATCTTCCCTCACACGCCGGTGGCCCCACCAAACCGTGTATCTTCTATCTCTTCTCGCTGTCATAGTTTTTTTTTGCTTCAACCTTCAACAATAAATCCAAATCTTGATCGATCCCTCTCATGTGCTACCCCTTCCAATGCAATATTTTGCCACATAGTTATCTTCTACTTCTCTCCAATTATTGATTAAAGCTAACTGTTACGATATCAACACGTATACACATGCAACTGTCGCCGATCCTAGCTAGGGACACGTGTCACGCTCTCTCCGGTGACCCCGAGCCTATTCCTACGGCTGCATCATCTCTTCTTCAAGTTGTTTGTTCCTCTGCTTTCGTACGTACGCACTTTTATTTGTACGTATGCATGCATGTACATACGCTTGAATGATGTTATACATGTTCGATGTCCTCTTCTCTCGTGTCGGTCGCTCCTCTTCTTCGATGTTGGCCAACTTAACGTTGTGGATTCCTCACTAACCGTGACAACCTCCCATCTTCACTGACGCTAACATGTCTGACTAAATGATATGGAGAATCTTTTTGCCATCACCGGTGATGACGTGCCCCTCACCAATGATGACACGCTCCTTACTACCCGATGGTCTTGTATCGTCCATAGCTAATATTCAATACAAAGCTTCATCTCCTCTCTATCAGGGTGTTCCCATCATCGAGCTTTTTTTGCCACTAACTTCTTCAACAACGCCGACGTTCACCACTTGTCATTGCGGCCATTAACTCCTTCAACATTGAACTTTCTCTTCAATGGATCTAGCAAGCAGCATGGCATTGTCCTCATTGAATGGCTAAGGTAAGTAGCACAACATTGTCCTCATCTCTGTCGCCGCCGCCTCGGTTCTTCACTTCCCAATGAGCCAATGTCTTCTTGTAGGATAAATCAATGCCATTGCACTCTTTCGTGGTCTCCTTTAATATCATTCATGCTATCATTACTACAATTTTTATTTTTTATTCAAAATTTCAGTTATTTTTTTATCTTTATTCCACAGGAAACAACAACAGAAATTGTATTCTTTCGTGTCTCCTCTGATACCATTCGTGTTATCCTCGTCGTAACTTTTTTTATTCAAAATTTTACTTATTTTTTGTTTTCCCAAAGGAAGCAAAAATAGAAACACGTGACCTTGAGAGCGGATGTAGTGGCTTCTTTTGTGTCTTCTCTGACATCATTCATGTTATCCTCGTTATAACTTTTATTTTATTCAACATTTTAGCTATTTTTATTGGAGTTCGTATACAAATCAAATAGCCAAATTTAATCTGAATTTTAGTTATTTAGGGATTTTACTTCGGAATTCGCATGAAAATCAAATTGAAAAAAAATAATTGTTTATTCCGAATTTCAGTTCTTTTTTCTTCAATTCGTATCCGAATCCAATTGCTATTTTTTCTTTAATTTTATTTTGAAATATAGTTATTTAGATATTTTTACTTTGGAATTCGTATTGAATTCAAATTGCTAAATGTTTTTTTTATTCCGAATTTTAGTTATTTTTTTGTTGAATTTCGTACACAAATCAAATGACCAATTATTCTTTAATTTTTATTCTGAATTATAATTTTTGGAATTCGTATCGAAATCAAAATGCTAATTTTTTTATTTCAAATTTTATTATTTTTTGTTGGATTTCATATACAAATCTAATTGCCATTTTTTTATTTTTTTATTCTGAATTATAATTTTTTTCTTGAAAGCAGGAGGAAGAACCCTACGTGTATATATATTAGATAAAAAGGAGAGAACAAAAAGGGAAGATAGAATATACAAGGATAACCAAACAAAAATTAACCGAGATCTCTCAACCAAACAACAAAACTCCTCTAAGAGATGGTTTAACTCGATGGATAACCCGAGCAAAGCATCCCTAAAAGCTCTCTTCCAGACGGAAAAGACAAGACTCCTCATTGAAAATGTAGTTGTTTGATGAGTCCACGAGTCCAAGATACAAGAATGACAATTTCTTTGAAGCAACGGAGGCGAGTGAGCCACCCGGCTTGAACAAGATCAACCAACGGGAGAGACAAATCCCAGGAGAGGCCAATAAAACGCCAACATAGTTGAGTGAAAGGACAATCAAAAAACAGATGCTTCCCCGTTTCAATTACCCGTCTAGAACACAAAACACAAGCAAAACTATCGAGATGAAACTGCTTCCGACGAAGTAGGTCCCTTGTGTTAAGCCGATCTTTCAGGAGAAGCCAGAAGAAGAATTTTTGTTTGCCCAGACTGTAGGACTTCCAAAGCCAAATGAAGGGAGATGGAGTGGAATGCATCCCTATAAGATGCAAATAAGCTTGTTTGGGAGAAAAGTCCAGCGATCCCCAAATGAAAGACCATAAGTCTGAAGCATCGAGCACAACTCAAAATCACTTAAAGTATTGGAAAGCAACTGGAATTGTGACAAAGCAAGTATGTGACAATGGAGGTGAAAATTGTCAAGGAGATCATCCTTTGCCAGAGGCGACGAACCGATGCATCTTGATTGGTTGCAAAAGAAAATAAATGAGGCAGTTGACAAGCATACACCAAAATTCCAAATCCTTCCAAAGAGACAGAGAGGCCACTGGACACCATGCGTGAGAAAACCTTTAAAATCATCAAGCAACTGAGTTAAATCTTTCCACCAAAAAGAGCCACAAACGCGGCTGGAGATGGGAGTCAAACTATTCTGATATAAGGCTTTCCACGTCAGAGAAACCCAAGGTATCTTCTCATTATTGAGGAATTTCAGAAGATGCTTCATCAACAATGCTTTATTCTGGATACGTAGGTTCAGAATTCCCAGACCTCCCTGCTCCTTAGGCCTGCATACCTCTCTCCAGGCCACAAGGTAACCCCCTCGCTTATTAATATCAGAACCATGCCATAAGGCGCATATACAGTATTTATCAATTTGATTCAAAACCTTGGCCGGAAGTTTTAACGAGGACATGTGATAAATCGCTGGGAGGAGAAAAGCGAGTTAACCAAAACCATCGGCCTCCATAAGATAAAAAGCGACAAACCAGAGGCGTCTCGTCACGGTCTAACAAAGGCAAGTAATGCTCAAACTTGGTTTAGAGGAGCCAGCAAACCCAAATAAGTAAAGGTAATGATCCAACGACAACCAAAAGTATTGGCCAAGTGGAGCAACTTATACGGAGCAACATTAATGGGAACCATAAAGGACTTTTGGTAATTGACGTGTAAACCAATAGAGTCAAAAGACCTTAGCAAACCCTTCAGCAAAAGATTTGAGAGGCAATTGCGGCAAAAGAGGAGTGTATCATCGCATATTGAACAATTGGGAAATCGAGATCAACACCCAAATCCAAAGGACAAGAGAGTAAACCACGCGAAAAGCCTTGTTAATGACAGATGGAGGAGGTGTTTGCGAGAACAAAAAGAAGAGGCGAGTGGATCCCCTATCGAACTCCACGTTCTGATGAAAAACCTTGCGAGTACTCCATTCAAAGAAGACGAAGATGAACTTGAGCGAGAGAATATTAGATATCCATTGCTGCCATTTAGCACTGAAACCTTTGCATTTGAACATAGCAAGAATCACATGATGTTCCACTTTATCAAAGGCTTTCTCAAAGTCAAGCTTGACAACAACAATCTCTTTTCTGGACTGATGACAGAGATGAAGATATTGGAAAGCCCAAGCCAGACAATCCTGAATAGTCCTTCCTTTAATAAAACCATATTGGTTAGCATGAATAACCTTGAGGATAATTGACTGTAACCTATTGGCCACCAATTTAGGTATTTTACCTAGGAGTCGAATCGAAATCAAATTGCTAATTTTTTTATTCCAAATTTCTATTTTATTGTACTTTACATGAGCTCTTTTACTTAGAAATTCGTATGGAAATCAAATTGCTTATTTTATTTTAATTTTTATTCCAAATTTCAGTTTTATTGTATTAGACATGGACTCTTTGTTTTGATCTAGACCATTATAATATGAACCTACCACGATCAACAGTTTAGATCTTTCTCTTTTTGCACTGATAGAAACAAGTGACTTTAAGAACGATTGTGGTGGCTTCTTTTGTGTCTCCTCCGACACCATTTGTGTCATCCCCGTTATAATTTTATTTTTATTCAATGTTTTAGTTATTTTTAGTGTAGTTCATACACAAATCAAATTGCTAAATTTATTTATTTTATTCCAAAATTTAGTTATTTAGGGATTTCACTTTAGAATTCGTATGAAAATCAAATTACAAATTTCATTTTATCTTTTATTCTGAATTTTAGTTCTTTTTCCTACAATTCGTATCCGCATCTAATTGCTAATTTTATTTCAAATCACACTTATTTAGATATTTTACTTTGGAATTTGTATTAAAATCAAATTGCTTACTTTATTTTATTTTTATTCAATTTCATTTTTTTTGTTTTATCTTGTGTACAAACATAATAGACAATTATTGTCAAATTATAATTTTAGGAATTCATATCGAAATCAAATTGCTATTTTTATTTTTATTTTATTCTGAATTTGTTTTGTTTGATTTCATATACAAATTTAATTGCCAATTTTGTTTATTTTTATTCGAATTATTATTATTTAGGGATATTACTTATGAATTCGTATGGAAATGAATTTGCTAATTTTGTTTTATTTTTATTTCGAATCTTTGTTTATTGTACTTGACATTAACTCTTTTATTTAGGAATTCGTATGGAAATCAAATTAATGATTATATTTTATTTTTTTATTCTGAATTTCAGTTTAATTGTACTTGACGTGAACTCTTTCTTTTAATCTAGACCGTTATAATCTAAACCCACCGTGATCGACGGTGTAGATCTTTCTTTTTTTGCACCGACTTACGTAGGAATTTCTAGCTCTTGAGAGCGAATACGGTGGCTTTTTTTTTTACTCTACTCTAATAAGATACTAGCTGAAATGCCCGTGCGTTGCTACGGATTAAAAAAATTGTATTCATGTTTTAAATCCCCAAAACAAACTAATGTCATCATTGCTGCTTGGTCGTCGAACCGTGTACACATCACTTCCAAATCATCAGTTGAGCAAGCCACTAGATGGTGTAGGTAATCATTTGATTGCATTCCACTAAATTCTCTGTTTACAGTTGATGGTGATGATGATCCATCGCCATCCCATTTACATAAACTAAAATTAATACACATTTCCATCGACAATTTAAAGGTTCTTGCGATCAAACAACATAATTTCATACACTTATATTATACAAGAACAACATCACACATAATAAACATAGATTAAGGTAAAATATGATCTATCAGCCGGATAGCGATGACCACACCGTTGATAGCAGTCCCTTTGTCGTCTTCTCGTGAGGTCTCGATGACTTAAGCAGACACGTCTGTGCCACCCTCTTTTCCTTGACGCGAAGAAAAATCAATCAAATGTCTTAGGACCAGTTTAAAACAATACCAAGACAAGAGAAAAGTTGCATAAACAAAAACAAATTCTCCCATGAACACTAATGAAACAATGAAAATAGTCCAGGCTCATTATTTCGGTATTTTAATTCACTTTCTCTTAGATATGTACTGGATATTAACAGCTCCTTTTAGGTATAAAACAGAACAAAGCAAAGTTATCTACCTCATATGTTGGCACTATTACCTTTTCTGGGGCCCTGTTCCTGGATACAAGGCTATATTGTGACCAAAGTAACATTTACACGGGACGTCAACTAAATATAGAATTACACTTTCCCTAGTATAACATGTGCACACACCATTTTTTTTTACAATTCAACAAAACAAATAGTAGTACAAAAATGAAAACACAAGTGGTTACTACTTACAAACATGGTAGAGCTGACTATCAAAGAAAAGAAAACTGCAACAAAAAACAAAGTAGAATGGTTGCAATATACACTTTGTCTATTATACAACAATTTACTTCTATCATAAGTTAAAATCACATTTGCAATGCCAAAATATAAACTGAATGCACAACTTTGATTGCGATTAGATGCTTTACTTGTGTATAGTATCACAACCAAACAAGATTTGGCATTCTTCTGCACATTGAAAACATTTGTAGTTTCCTTCCAATCTTGGGGATAAGTGAGGGCATATCAAGATAGTTAGCAATCCCCAAATGTACTTGCATCCATTCTTGAAAATGTTAATTTGTAGTATTAGCAAATAATTTTAAGCAACAATTTCTGAAATACACAAGTTGTACTACACATTAGTTACTACCGAATCAGGATGCTTGCATCCAAGAACATTGGGGCAAATGAATTACTCACCAGCTTGAGTATATGGATGGCATCAGATAATCATTAGTTCTTGGATCCTCCTTGCTCTCTTCCCAATCCTCGGTCAATGTTATTCCCTTACAAGCTAAAGACATATATCACACTTTAGAACTATTATGCTAATCTGAACACAAGCTGCAAGTGCAATGGTGCAGCAAATTTGACTTTGTCTTTGTGTTACATTTGAAGGAAGAATACGGTTGTCCTGAAGCATCTCAATCAAAGTGCACACTATAGAGTATAGATGTACCTCAACAAAGTCAAGTCAAATAAACAAGCAACGAGGGAGCGCAAATGAGGGACAACCAAAATATATAAAACATAATAGACTTGGACAATCCCTTGGCACATAGCAAAATGAAATCAAAATATATGGTACTTCGTGCATTACAGGAACTGGGATTACTTGGCATAGGAATGTCTAACAACAACTTGCGATCAAGGAATTACCAATTTTGGTTGCAGTAACAGGCGTAGTGACTAGTAGCTTAAAGCATTATTACCAACACTCACATTAATGAAATTATCCTCCTCGACTAAGCACTAACAAACCATCACTACATTATGTTATAGCAACAAGTGATCCTACAATTCTGAAGGAATCAAGCTATCAATTTGACCTTGTCCTCGTGGCGAGCGGGAAGGTGGAGGATGATATACCCATGGAAGAGTTTCTAGGAATGACACCAAGGTTGTATTTCATTCAGGCATAGTTAGAACAGGTGGCACATGAGCTCATAAACAACAGTTGTATAGGGATGATGGTTGAGATTGTTCGTCTAGTAGTTCCAGTGGGATGCATCGTCCCTTCAAGCCGAGGACTCACTGGCCAGCAGCTTTGGGCATCGCTAGGGCTCCAGCAAGGAACAACGGAGCGCGCACAACGACCACAGCTTTTGTCGTGGACAGTGAGATCACGGATAAGGAGCTTCCACGTCAATGGCTCAAGCTCAACGTAGAGGACGGTCATAGTAGCCGCTGCGAGGCGGTCGAGCCTGTGGGCAAATGTGGCAGCCTCGGAGTGGGAGGCGATCGACGGTAAAAGAAGGTGTAGCGATGTCATCCCCTCGCCCGCGCCTGGTTACAGCCACCCCCTTGCCCACCTCCGCTGCTGCAACGTTCGGCCAGGGCTCGCACGCCACTGTCCACCACCTCTCATCATCGCTGGATCCCGCACTCACCGTCCACAAGTCGTGCCTGCACTCGCCGATCGCCTAGATGGCCGAATTCAGCATGTGGAGTGGCGGCACCGGCGAGGTCAGGAGCGACCAGATTCGGTGTGGATGTAGTAGGGGTGGGGCGTTGTAGTGGCTATGGCATCGCGGGTGAGGGGAGGGAGTGCTCGTAGGGGGACGGGGCGGCTCGGGCGGGGAGAGGTTGCGCGAGAGTGGGAGGTAGGCATGGGTGTGGGCGTGGGCGCCGATGCCAGGTCGTGGGCCGTGTGACTTGATCTGACATTCAACTCTGAAAAATGTATATGTAAAGATGTCTGACGACTTTACGATGTTGTCTTGATAGCTTCATGTATTGTGATCTTGAACGTAATGGTAAGAAACATGCTGACCATTTATAAAAAAAATTAAGAGAAAGAGAATTCATTTAACATTATAAAATGGTGAAGTGAGAATTAGTTAAGAAAGAATGTTTATGAAGAACCTACAGATAGAAAATGACCAAAGATGGGGAGAGAACAATTTATTTTTCTTGTTATATAAAATAAGTTTTAAAGTTTTTCAGCTAACAGCCATAGTAATTAGGTCATGACCTACAGTAGATATGGCTCTAATACCATTTCTGTTGAACCCGAGAGTAAAGGATCTCAGTTTCTCTGTATATTCTACACTAGTCCCTGGAATAGTAGCTAGTGTACATAGTAAACAAATATGGTAACATCCATAATTCGCATAACTTTATTAATAAATATCAGAGTTTATTACAAGAAAGGCTTATAAGCCAACAATAAAGGAATTTTTTTAAAAAAATATTATTATTTTTGAAGATATTTACAAAAATAAATAGTTGTTTAAAAAAATTACAAAAATGTGTCCTATCGCGATTCAATGGCGACACGAACTCTATCGCTTGATTGAAGCGGCGGCGAGGAACTGTCGCCACCAGCGGCGGGCGACTACCTATCGCGATTCAAGCGGCGGCGGAAGATGGCGATTTCTGTCGCCGATTCAGCGGCGGCGAAAGCGAACTATAAAATCCCCGAAAAATCAATCCATAATTCATTTTAATTCGAGAAAAAACAAAGAGAGTTGGAGAGGAGAGAAGAAATTGCGCGAAGCCACAGCCGGTTTAATCGCGGTGGAGAGAGATTGATAAAACATCGGTTTGATCGATCATCTCGTGTTGCGAGTAAATTTTACGAAGCGTGTATGTTACGTCCAAACCTTGTAGGTTAGCAAACGACAATAGCGACATAGAATTGAGTAGGTCACATAAATTTAGTCGAACTGTGCAGTACATATTTTGAGTTGTGTAGCGACATAGAATTGCAACTATAGCGACATAGAATTGCGTAGGTCACATAAATTTAGTCGAACTGTGCAGTACATATTTTGAGTTGTGTAGCGACATAGAATTGCGACTATAGCGACATAGAATTGCGTAGGTCACATAAATTTAGTCGAACTGTGCAATACATATTTTGAGTTGTGTAGCGACATAGAAATACGACAATAGCGACATAGAATCGAGTAGGTTATATAAATGTAGTCGAACTGTGTAGTACATATTTTGAGTTGGACATGGAATTGTGGCAATATCGACATAGAATTGAGTATGGCGGTTGGTTGGTGTAGTAACATAATTAATGCACGATACATTTACATTTTAAAATAGGAGAATTGCATGATACATTTTTGAATTGTGAGAAAAACAGAGTAGTGTGTAGGTCTAAAAACAATGAGAATATTTGTGCGCGGTTATTATTTTGTTAGTATCTTTGTTATTAGTTGTGTTAGTCGCGGTCAATATCTTGTTAGTCTTTGAAAATACCGTTTAACTAGAAAAGTAGCATGACATTTATTACATTTGTAAAGAAAATTCGTAGTTGCTACATAGGCTATGTAAAGATGCATGAAAAAATATGAACTTTCTCTCTTTGCATTTTCGGTATGGCGGCGCGAGTCGATCGAGTTGCTTGACCCGATGATTGACGAGCGTCACCGTAGCGCCTCGATCACCGTGCTCCTCCGAGGGCGCGGCGCCGATAGAGCTTGGGGCGTTTGACTCACGCACCCCATCGGGCATGGAGGTGCGCAGGAGGACCGGATTAAGTGCGTGAAGTTCGACCTTGATGCACTCAATCGCGATGTTTATGTGGCGTTGACTCATGTTTGTTACGAATCGTTTCGACGCGAGTTGAGAGCGGCGAGTCTCCTTCCACTAGCGAGTATGGTGGAGAGACGACGGAGGCGACCGGGACCACCGTGCCGGTCGTGCGTCTGGCGGTTTCCATCGGCCAGGCCCTCGGCGGCCGGTTGACCGCTGAGGCGAGAGACCCATACGTTCCATCTCCGTGCGGGAGATGGCGCCGACGCTGCGGGATGTGAGCTACGGCCCGGGTTGCCCTACGCAGCGCTCGATGGTGGCGCCGGCGTCCCGCCACGTGGCGCACGGACCTCCTAGCCGAGTTCCGCGATATCCTGCCGCCGCGAGCGGCGCGCGTGGAGTTCGGCGATCGCCGCGGGCCTGGCGAAGTGGATCTGCCGACTCACGTAAGTGTTTTCCTAACTATTTTTATCTCGTAACAATTCGTTTGTTAACCTGGCGGCGTTCACGTGTCTTCTTGCGGCCGGCGTATGGCTGGCGGCCTTGGCGCCGTCATTATACGAGGCGCAGAGGCCTACTGCGTGGTTGTTCGGGTGGGTGATGTTCACGAGCTCCCACGGCGGCGGTGTGGACAAGCATTACATCCGTGCAGCGCATGAGGTGGCGGTGTCACCGATCGGCGGATCCCGCGTGCTGGCGTGGGGTCGGCCGTCTTTGTCTTGTGACGTCACGCGCTTTGCGCGGCGCGTGCCTTGTTACCTTTTAAGGCGTCGACAAGGCGGGTCGACTTTTGAGCGATGGCACGAGTAGGCGGCTTTCGGGGCGATGTGACCATGCGGGCGGCACCGGGACGATGTGACCACACGGGCTGGCTTTCGAGGACAATGTGACCATGCGGGTCGACTTTTGAGACGATGTGGCCACGGGCTAGCTTTTCAGGCGATGTGTCCAAGCGGGCGGCTTTTACGGGCGACTTACCAGGCGAGCCCGACAGCGGCTCAGTCGCTCTAGCTATAAATCTGATGTAACTTCGTCCAACTAGTCCACGGCAGCACCACCAAGTAGAAAACATGGACAAGGAGAAGGAATGAGAGAAAATCCGCAAGCTTTTGAAGGGTGGGTGTCTCCCCATGAAACCACCGCTCGCTATCATGCCGCTAGTCGAGCCTTTCACACACCAAACTTTTCCGGGTGGTGGATCGAGGAAGGCGCCTCGTAGTCGCCCGCGATTCTAGGTCCACCACGACCGCCTCTATGCTGCGGGCGTCCTCGGAAAGACCCCGATAGGTGGCACCCCTATCTTTGGTGTAGGGGCGCTGCAAGTGCGTCAAATCAACCGATGAGTGGACCATTGGCGGCGCTATTGGTGCTTTGCCCAAACTCGTCGTTGGCGCAACAACATGCATCCGGTAATGAAACCGTATTTCATGGTACAATGCTTTTTATTCCGGACAGCGGGTAACGAACTCTCTTTACCCGCGCGATCTCGCCACTACTATGCGACTTCGGCGGTGGATCGCGACAAGAGACCGTGGCGCCTCAAAGAGTTGAAAGTGAGTAGGCCGAGCAAGGTAGGCGGGACGAGCGGCGAGGAGAGCGGAGGCGTGAGCATGTGCGGCGACGGGAGGCGAGAGGGAGCGAAAGAGGCCATCGCGGCGAGCCAAGGCGCAAGGCGAGGAGTACAACGCCGAGCTGGGCGCAAGGGTAAATGGCTACGTTCGACTCGGTGGTTCTACCTATTCCTCCACATGTCCCATGTATTTCAATTTCCCTAAAGGCATGCGTGTACCGTCCTCGGTTCGTTGTCTGCGTGCCATGTAATCCCCTTGTCCGATGAAATATCGTGTGGTTATCGTTCGTCATTTCCCCAAAGTTGTCCAACGAGTTGTGCGAGATTTCCGAGCGCATTGTAATATCACCTGCCTTACTACATACGAATCATTAATCCCTCAATCGTCCTCCAAAAAATCTTGCAACAATGCACAACAACAAATATCCGGCGCAACAAGTTGCATAAATTAATCTCTGTCACCAGTTGAACCGCTAGTTGCTGGTTCACCTATGTATCGCCGATTCAAGCGGCGGCGAGGAAAATATCGCCGATTTAAGCGCGGCGAGCCACGACCTCTACAAAACCCTCTTGCAACCCTCGATATTCTACAGGACTCGGTCTTACTCAACAAAAAGAAGGACACAGCAGAGAGGGCGAGGAGAAAAGCTAGCCGTCAAGTTACCCACCCATCGGGTAATTTTCTTAAGAGAGCGGATTACATGATTCTTGATGTGTTATTACGTAGTTAAGTCCGTTTACATACTTTTTGGTGGGATATTTAGTTGCACATATGTAGTTCATCGTGTAAATGTTCTTCACTGCTGTAGTACGTCAAATATGTCCAGCGTCGTCAATTTCAAAATTTCCTCGACCGAGGACTATTATGGAGAGGTCTGAGGAATTGATTTGAGTTATTTCGGTCGCGGACGTGCCCTACCAAGACACGAGCAGCGTACAATAGCGCGTGATGCGGTGGTTGTTCCACATGTTCCAAGTGGACCGTGATGTCTCGATCGACATTGTTGCCTCGCCCCGGGCGGGACAACCACGTATTGGGAGTTAGTGCAACTAAAGGAACAAATTCATGGCGGTCGTATACGCATGTCGAGAGAGGATGGAAATTGGTCATACAGTTCGAGCGTATGCTAAACCCACTCCGGCATCCACGTCGAACAAGTAGGGCTTGCTAACGGGAAGAACTAGGTGACTCGGTAGCGCGCAAATGGCGAGAAGAGCAAGAGGTTCCGATGTCGTCGATGAAGACTACGCCGAGTTACCTCATTCGATGAGAGCAGGCTAGTGGGCTGGCTGGCGAGGAGGAGGTGGAAGATCTAGTGGAAATGATGGAGCTCGAAGACCAAGACTACATGGCATTGTCAGAAGATGAAGGTTCTTATGGCGACAATGATGCGGACCAGGAGGTTCCGTCAAGTGGAACACATACCATTTCTAGAACCTCGTCGTCAACGAAGGCTCCCATGTACCATGGGAGTGCGACGAGCGAGTCGGACTAGGAGCTACGTACAAATGCAAGGAGGCCGTGCAAGATGCGGTCAAATTACGGGCATTGTCGGTTCGATGCACATTCACCGTCGTCAAGTCTACCCCAAGATGCTACGACGTGAAGTGCGGCATAGAGGATGCCCTTGGCGCGTGCGCGCATTTCGGCCGAGTGGGACACCTCTGGAAGTGCTCCATAGTGGTCCCTCACACATGCGTCGTCATTGAGTCGTAGTGATCCACCGGAACGTCATCGAGCTTCATTGCCAATCTCATATGCGGTGAGATCGTGGATAACCTAGATTTTGAGCCACGATCCATCATTCGAACCATTGAGGCAAGGTTCGATGCACTATCGGCTATGCCAAGACTTGGAGGGCAAAACAAAGGCATTGGAATCAAGGTTCGACGCGTTCGAGATTCCTACCACAACCTCCTTGGGCAACTCGAGTCATACAAGACGAGAATCCGGCACTCATGTCGACATTCAAGGCGCCACGCATCCAAGTGGCCTAATAAGAGGTACTACGGCGAGCATTCTTTGCGTTTGGTCCATGCATCAATGCATTACACCTTTGTCGTCGGTCTTGTGTATCGATGGCACATTTCATTGGCGGTATAAGGGCGGAATCTTGGCGCAATAGTGATGGGCGAAAACAATCAAGTTCTTCCGTGGCATTCGCTTTCGTTGAAAGTGAGAACACGGATAGTGGCTGTGGTTCTGAAGAATGTGAGGATTTCCGTTGTGCGGGACCGTCCCCACGTATGCCTCATACATGGCCAAACGCGCGAACTGCTGCGTGCAATAACACGGCTCTGGCGGAGAAAACGTTCCACTTCCATGGCGGATCTGAGCGGTGGTGCATGAGGCACTTGGGTGCAAACTTCTATAGCGATTCGTGACAAGGACTTGATGAACATGTTCAGCGCTGTGCAACGAGAACCAGCAGCGTAAGTTCGACACACTCTGGAAGATTCTGGACGACCGGACCCAAACCCACAGAAGGGAGGCATCGACTAGGGCCGCCCCAAGTGCCGACCAGGCCCCCAAAGCATTGCCACAGCTACTCACATACGCTCCTAGTGTCACGAGGAAGACAGGGGCACAGGTCAAATGCTTCTCAGACTGGATTGAGCACGAGCCTAAGGAGAAGTGGTCATTCTTTGCATGGCGGGGTGGTGCTCGATATGGTATCATGACAACCAACCTAGCTAAGGTCTACAAGCGGGTCATGCGCGGCGCGGTGCCTCCCTTTGGTTGGTATTGTCGAGGCAATTCTCGCGGTACCACAAACTACTTTGTTAACAAATGCGCAATGCGTCGCTCACCATGGCAAATGATGAGTACTCTACTCGCCATGATCACCGCATACATGGAGGAGAAGAGCAAGAAGGTGAGATGATGCGGGCATTCAAGATGGGCACGAGGAGCTTCGCCGAGATAATGCGAGGATAAAGGCGTCGCGGGACTAACCGCGAGAGGATCACCATGAGTGCGCTACGCCGCGATAGTTGCGTATGCACTTGTAACAAGCCCTTCTTCTACATAGGCCTGCTCCCATGTCATGGCGCTTTGTTAAACGGTGGCGCGACATCCCGGTCGGTACCTCTCTCACTATTTCACCAAGGAGGCGGTGATGCAAACATGGAGTGGAGAGATGTATGGTTCGCCGTTGTTGGCCATTTCGCGGCCATCCATCACGGAGCAACTAATGCGGGTCGCGGACATTGGTAGGCTCAAGGAAAGGTTGGCGGCGGCAGTGCGACGCATCGAGAGCGATATGGGCGAGCGGCGGGCGTCGCGAAGAAGTGCTCCATTTGCAAGGAGTGCAGGCACACCTTCAAGACATGCCCCTCGCGAAATGCTCGGGACCAAGGAGACATCGGCATTCGGGCGTCACCACGGGGACCTCATCCGGTGCCCGACTAGAGGCGATGCACATGGGAGGCGTTGGCGTCGCGACCACGACAAAAATATTATTATCAATGTTGTTAATTATCATTTTAGTTAAGTGTTATGATGTTCTTCTGCAAGTTCTGTAATATCAGAGTGTATGAATTCCCGATCGAATGGCAATATCACTTATCTTCCTTTTTACGAATCGTTCATACCTCAAACGTCCTCGCTAAATTCCCCGAAAATTAACTGTAGTACAACAACATACGATGATGATAAAATGTTATTACAAGTCTAACAGATTTCGTACCGTTTAAAATTTATGAAAATCACAAACTGCCTAAGTGAAATAGGGAAAATAAGGGTTGGGGAATGGCAATATCACTTATCTTCCTTTTTACGAATCGTTCATACCTCAAACGTCCTCGCTAAATTCTCCGAAAATTAACCGTACTAGAAAAACATATGACGATGATAAAATGTTATTACGAGTCTAACACATTTCGTACCGTTTAAAATTTATGAAAATCGCAAAATGCCTAAGTGAAATAGGGAAAATAAGGGTTGGGAATGAATGCGATTCAAGCGGCGATAGGTCTGTCGCCAATTCAAGCGGCGATTCATTCTGTCACCGATTGAGCGGCGATTCATTCCTGTCGCCATTTCAACTGGCGATAAATACCTCAGCGGCGGCAGTCGGGGCGGGGTCCTGCCGCGATTGAGCTAGCGATTCATTCTGTCGCCGATTCAGCGGCGACAGAGATACATTTTTGTAATTTTTTTAATCGACTATTTATTTTTGTAAATATCTTTAAAAATAATAATATTTTTAAAAAATCAACAATAAAGAACACAGCAGAAGACGAAAATAAAGTAGTAAAGTCCAGCTAATCTGCCAATGGCAATTGAGTGGGGTAGCAGTCTAGTCATCGAGATCTTCAACACTGGCAAAGTCCTTCTCCTCTGAACAATATTTTATTAAGCAAGACTTAGTACAAATAATTGTACTCCACAAGTTACACCATATGAGTGAATACATGCATGGATATTATCAAAGAAAGGCTTATTGGGTTATTTGTGCAAAAGCAATATTTGATATTTTAAATATCATAGCTAAGTTCAAAAGCTCAAGTTTTACAATATCAAAAAATTGAGTTTTGACTGAATTAATAAAGTTAGTGTAAGCACTAACCTAACACTAACTTAAACACGGGCACCAACTCGGGGCTCCAGCTCGTAATTTTTCTCATGGACACCCATCCATGTCATAAACTGTTTTATAAAATATTTAGAAACAAAATCAAAGTCTAACTTTAAGGGGTTTCTTGAGCATGTCTATATTGTGGACACGATTCGAATAATTTTACACTCTACAGAGGTTGTACAACTTTGCCCACAAGAGATAATTTGCTTAAAATGTGAGCCAAGACACGCTTCTGAAGGCTTACGCCTAAGTAATTATCACGAGGCTTTTACAATGTTCCACCCAAAGTTATTATGCCCGTTAAGGTTTCACTTCCATTGGACTAACCACTCGTCAGGAGTCCCTTCTTGCGCCAAGTGGGAATACTATCTAACCGATATCCGCACATCAACATGGCACAATTAACAATGAGGTGTTATAAATTATTTAACCTAGTTTGTCTCACTCCAGACTTGTGGTGGTATGGTGGAGCTTTGCAAGATACGGCTCGAAGACTGGTCCTTAACTAGCTTGGGAGACTTCCAAAATAACCCCTGGACCTCAACTATTCACTGAATTGAGCCTGTGTATAAACATACGCCTGCCAACTATACATTTCGCCCAAGTCCAAACAAATTTAATTTTATTTTTCAAATTTATTTGTAAACTTTCATAGCACACCAATGCTATGGATACAATTTAAATCATATTTGATTTTTGGATGTAAATTCCCAAACCAAATATTTCAGGTCTACATATGGCTAAGCTTAATTTTTCCCTAAATATTCTAGTTCATATTATTGTACCAACTAGATTTTATCTAAGGTGACAAGGTATGAATATTTCAATGTCAAAATCTAGCCATACAAAGGCATTGGGATTAACTACAATATCAAAATAGGTATTTAAATTTTATTGAATAGAAATAAGCATGCAATAATAATTTAAAATAAAATTTAAATAATTTCAAATATTGGGATAAAATATGATCAAATATATAACTTGCCTTGCTCAAATAATTATTGTTCTAAAATAGCGTAGAAATATGACTCTTGAAGTCAAAAATCTATATCGAAAACAAGTTAAATTCAAATAAACTCCAAATAAAATAATTTTGGTTCTGGGAGATACATATTGAATTTAGATGAATTTAGAAATTAGAATCACTTGAATCGGACCTCGAACGAAGGAGAACGATCTCTCGGAAGATTCAAATTCACATGAAATGATATAAATTTGGTAAATTAAAAAAAGAAAGAATCTAACATGGCCGGCGGCGAATTATTGGGAAATTCAAAATTCCATTTGAATAGAAAGGTAGATAATGTTGAAAGGAACATGTAAGTAAAAAAGCTCGTGAAAATATCCAACGGATGAAGAGAACGAGCTCGACGGAGTTTTCGCTGGACTTAGGGAAGAAGAGGTGGCTGGCTGGTGGTGCTCTGGTGAACTTTAGGGGAAACTGAACTGTGACGTTGTAGAGGATATCTTGAGGATACTCCAGTAAAAATTTAATGATCAATGGTTGACGGGATAGGCCGGGAGAACCCGCCGAAGATGTCGCCAGAGTTGGGGAATAAGAGGTGGTTGTCGGTGCTTTTGTGGCCGCGATGAACCAATAAGGAAATTAAAATTCCGCTTAAATAGAAATGTTGAGAATCTCAAGAGGAACTCATCAGTAAAATTTGGTGCACAAAGAAGCAACGGATGAAGAGATCAGGCTCACCGGACTTGAAGAAGAAGAGCTAGCCGAGGGAGTTATCGGAGGCTTTGGTCAAAACTGAACGAGGGTTTTGTAGGGAATGGGATGGAGAGTCTACGGTTCAATTTATAGAGGCAAAAGAGTAACGATTTTGCCAGAATTGATCACTGAAGTTATGGACGGAGTTAAGGCAGCGGTTACTGTTCCAGAGCGATTACTGTTCCATCAGGAATATTCCAGAGAATAGTTATTTTCTTTTGAAAATATTAAAAGACACTAATTAATTCAGAAAAAATAACCATTCAACTCCGAAAAATCCAAAAAAAAAAAAAAAACTACGATACTAAGTACAACATTTTGAGTTCAAACTAAAAATAATAATTTTGTTTTTACACAGTAATTATTTTCATAATGCTGAAAATTCTTTTTAAACTTGAAAATAGTAATATAGCTCTAAAAATTCTATACACTTTTAGAGTAGTTAAATAGGGTATTTTGAGCTTAAATAAAATATTTTCAATAAAAAATTAGTTTTAATTTGAAAACAGAAATTCATTTTTAATTACTAGAAATTACAAGAAATCAAAAGGACTTTTAGAAAATAGAGTTCAAAAATTATGAAAAAAAATCATAGAAATTCCCTAAATTATTTCGAACTTTATAAAATTAATTAAAACTTAAATTTGGCTTTTATTTTCCACATAAATTATTTGTATTGTCTATAAAATAAGGAAAACCTTTTAAATTCCATAAAATTTAAGAAATTAATTAAAATTTTCTTTTTAACTTTAAATACAAGAAAATCCCAGAAAACTCAATAATTTTTGTTTGACTTTAAAATCTAGGAAATTCAAAAAAAAAACTTTTAAAACTCAGATAATTCAATAAAATAATAACTTTATTAATTTTATTTTTAGTAATAGAACTTTGGGATGTTACATGAACTCTGCAACTATAATATATTGCTATGCTTTCAGTGCCCATACCAACATCATAAGGAGATCAAAGCTTCTCAAGGCATAAAAATATCTGCACCGATCAAGCTCAGTTCCACATTGAGCATTTCATATTTCTATAGTAACATACTAATGAGCAAGTTTTCTTTTAGGGCCTATGACATTCAATTGCGGGTACTGGTCTCTATGTGGTACAACATGATGATGCTATGAAGGCTAGTGTGATGCTTGAGAAGAAGAAAGAATATGTAGCTATTTTTTGCTTTTGATGTCAAAGTAATGCCTAATGCCCACGAGCTTGCCGATGAATTAGGTGTGAATTTTTTGATCTGATATAATTTATCACCTTTTGGACCAATTCACTACATACATTGAGAACACAAGGAAATAGAGAAGGAAAGGATGAAGTGTAGGAAATATGCATAATATTTTAATTCTAGATTTTATTATGACGTAAAGATCACAAATAATTAGAGTGCATAAAGCAATGCAAATAATAGGAAACACATTGTACTTCTACATATACACAATAATACGATTATAACAAAGTAGTTTGGTCGCACAACCAACTTACAGTCGGGCTTGATGAAGAAACGAGGCAGTATGAGACTCGATCTGATCGAGAATGTAGATGAAGCAGTGAAGCGAGGGGTCGCACAGATGTACTGCCTAGAAACCTTATTGTCGCCCCAAGCAGGTATTCTCTATGGCAATGGTTTGGAGATATCCACTCACCCTCCTTCCAGGTGCATGTTGAGGAGAAGGGATGGCTTAATTCGATAACACAATAATACGATCACAGTAGAACAGAGAGGAAGAAGAAGAAATGGGAGTGAATCAATTATTCTCAGGCCTGGATGTCTCGAGATACTTTTAAGATCGAGATAATTACTCTCTAGTAACTTCCTAAAAAAGCACATAATGAACCACTGGTAACTGCTAATTCAAAAATCAATTAATGATAATTAAGTAGTTTTTATCAGCTCCTGATTATACCCTAGTCTATGGCTCTAACCAGTGGCCGCATTGGTCTTCTGACCACACTGGTCTTCTGACTAGTGTAGTTTGACCAGTATAAAGAGGAGAGAAAGAACTGCACGGTTAGCAAAACAAAGGTGGACTAAATTCATGACATGTTCACGGCTGTGCGTCACAAGTCATAAGTCACACGATTGCCACATGAATATACGTGCACGCGTGCGTACATGCGTGTGTGTGGCTTTAGCTATAGTCCTCCTCATGTCACCACATGCCATGTGTCACATGTTTCAAGGAGTGGCAATGACTCTATCTTATAAATTGCCCTCCCACCACTTGACTGGGCAATATGAGACTAAACCATGTATGCTTTGGAATTTAAGGAATGAATGAGCCTTTACACTTATGGGCCCAATTCTAACATGAAGAAGCTGTGCAGATGATTAACCAGAAAGTGATGCTGGCGTGCTGGGTTGTAGCCCTTTTTTGTGTCTTGACCACATGACCTCTAGCCCAAACAGGATGGCTCGATCCACCTTACTGTTACAGTGGCCGAAAAAAGAAAAATAAGATGCAAGCATGAAGATTACAAACAAGGGAAAGATATAGGGCAGCAGAGCAAATTATTTACCCAGTTCTTTTGTGTGGAGAAGGGGAAGAGCAAGTGCAGGAAGTAGTCATGTGGAAGAGGAGCTACATCTTTTGTGTGTTGGAAGGAGGCAACCGCTAGAGCACGCATGCTTTCTTGATTGCAATCGCCATGCATTCAAGGGTAGTGGCTCTGTCTTCTTGGCGGTTGGCAGAGTTGGGCGGTCGCCGAGGGAGCTAACGACAGTGATTCTGTCTTCTTGGCGGTTGGCAAGCACGCAACATGGTTGGGGGGGGCACCATCACGGCCTCGTCCCCTTCCATTCCCGACTGCCCCTCACGCAAACTACTTCTTCCTCCTCCTCGGCGTCCCCGTTACAACCATCACCTCGATCCGGCGCGCAGCGTGGCGGGGCGACGTCAGCGAGGTCGGGGGTGTCCAGATCCGGCACAAGCACGCACCCGAGTGGCAAGCTACGTGGGTGGGGTGGGGTGGGCGACGTGGGTTGATCCAGCACGCATCGCGGTGGAGCGGCGGCGAGGTCGGGGCCACCGTCGGCGTGGGCATCGGTCTTGGCGGCCGCCGCGCCCGCCGCTTCAGTCTTGCGAGTGGAGCGTGGGAGGTGGACAGCGCGGGTGGGGCGTGAGAGAGGAGAGGTGGTGGCGCGAGGCGGACGCGCGGGTGGGGGCGTGAGAGAGGAGAGGAGGGAGGGAGGCGCGGGTGGGAACATGGGAGATAGGAGAGAGAGAGAGGGAGGTTGGTTGCGGGTGGGAGCGTGAGAAAGAGAGAGGAGGAGGCGGCGTGAGATGGGGAGACATGAGAGAGAGAGAGGGAGGGAGGGAGGGTGGTGCAGCGTTAGGGTTGCTGATGCACGAGCGATCTGGGCTCTCGATCCTCCAGCTCATCGATCCAACGGACGTGGAAGATGGTGGGACGACAAATGACCACCAACTCTAATTTTGAAGGAGTAGAGATAATAGATGGCACATAATAAGGGACTATCTATGTGTAAGTTACCTAAAAATGTGTTATTTTTCAGTCATTTGTTCCTACCTTTAGATTTCCATCTAACGGCACGAAAAAAGTGACAAGAAAAATACAAAAAAAAAATCTAAACTAGACAAAAGCAAATCTAGATGAACCCTACAAATACAAAAAAAAAATATAGAAAAATAAATAGAACTAAAAGTTATAGTAGAGTTGTGCTAAAATTGCATATCACTTGGTACTGCAATTTTAGGTTTAGTACTTAGATGACCGATGAATAAGAAAATTTCAGACAACTGAAAATTAGCAAATCCGACGTAATAATTCGTGGTTGGTAGCTCTGACTGGACCCGCAGAAGCTATCAACTGAGAATAACATCCTGAAATTTGTTGCATACATATCTTTTAACTTGACCAATGACACCTACTGTCCCATCAAATGAACTCAAAGATTAAAGAAATCCACACACTAAAAAAGGTCCGAACTACGCAGTCTGATGACCAAATGGTCCAAATCGATCGGTTCTAATACCGTTCAGTGCCAAGAACCAGAGCTTGAGAGCTAGGCAGACAGTAGATCAGCAGCACTATGGTTATCCATGGCGGTCGCCGACGCCGTCGTCTGGCAGGTTGGTCACCATGACGACCATCGGCGTCCGGACGCGGTGGTAGCCGTCGGACCAGACGATCTCGCCGAAGTCGAACCGGCCGCGGGACAGCTTCGCCGGCGTGACGGTGACGTAGTAGGAGGCCCTGTCGCGGTACGGGAGAAGGCGAGCGCCTGAGGCCACACCGCGACGCGCGCACCCTGGGGCTGACGACGGTGGCGTGGTACACGGCGTCCTCCGGGCGCCCAAGTTCGTCACCGTCCGCTTCACGGTCACCGTGGAGTTGAGCTCGGTGAGCGTGATGGCCGGGTAGTTGAGGTCGACGTCCCGGGCCGCCCCGCGCCGCCGCAGCTCGTGTCGAGCGCCGGCCAGGGAGCACCATCTGCCGCACCTGCTCCCGGTGTAGCCAAGGCTGCAGAGGAAGCGCACGTGGTCGCGCGCGTCCACGTCGTAGACCAGCCCGGGTCTAGCGCCCGCAAGGTCCACGTGCCCCGCGCCGACGTCGAAGGCGTCGGCCGCCTTCAACGTCCCGCCGGCCAGCATCACGTCGGACGTGTCGTCGTGCATGTACGCTGCACGGCGCGTGGCACGCACAAGCGCAATGATTTTACTAGAAAGAAGAAAGAAAAATCGATGCACCAACCAATCGATCGATGCACGTATATACAACAAACCTGTGGTCATGAGAGCGGACTTGATGGCCGCCGGCGACCAGGTCGGGTGCACGGACTTGACGATGGCGACGATGCCGGAGACGTGAGGACACGACATGGACGTCCCCGAGTCGAAGTTCCACTTCACGGAGCGCGTGTCCAGCGGGAGCACCGTTGGCGAGGACTTGGGCGGCCATGCCGCCAGGATGTTCACTCCAGGAGCAGTGATATCAGGCTGCGAATTAAGCAGCAAAATGCATCAGAAAACTAGCAGTAACAACACGTTTCGCGGCGCAACGCCGCCGTGCGGTGCCGGGCCGACCTTGAACAACCGTGGTTGCCGGGACGGCTCAGGTGAGCGTACCTTGAGTATGTTTGGAGAAATGGAGCTCGGCCCCTGGAAGAGAAGTACGCCACAGCCGGCGCCGGTGTTTTGCCGACGACGGTTCTGCTCGGTGAGATGTGCACGGTCGCCTTGCTGTCGCTGCACGTCACAGACATCGCACGCTTAGAAACACAGCACGGGCCTATGTGTTTGATCTCTGATCCAACGTACGGTCTGCACGCGCGCGCAGTTGTGACCGGACGGCGGAGATCGACCGGCCGGCTCCGTCCTACATAGCTGGGGCATGGTTAATTACCTCGGTAAGCCGCGGATGTAGTTGAGGATCTGGGTGCCCTGGTGCAGGTCGACGTGGACGGTGGGCAGGAAGCTGTCCTGCGTCGATTTCCGGGTGATGGTGTCGGCGAAGATCAGGCCGGAGCCGTTGCCGGCGTACACCCCCAGCGCCGCGCCGCCGCTGGACACCATCCCCATGGTGGAGAAGCACAGCACGATCTTCCCGGACGCGGCCGAGCGGTTCCCGTCAATCAGCTGATCGAAGGCGCACGTCCTTGGATTCGTGCGCAAATCGGTTAAACGCAGTGAGCCGTACGTGTTGGATCATGATACAAATGACAAATTATCAGGTGGACAAAGATATAATTAGGAAAACAATTTCAAGACAGACCGTGTCCATTAATAAAGCGGACCATATTGACAGTGACTAGATCTAAACCACAATGCTACGTGACAACCTAGCTGGGAGGGTCAAAACCATTTCTGTCTCAGTGCACAAGTACCATTTGTTAATCCAACCAGACTGGCTAGTTCACTAGGCAAAGTGTGTGTGCGTGCGTGAGCGAGAGAGAGAGAGAGAGATTACCCATCCACAAAGATCTTACTGCTTTCTACTAATTCCATTGTCATGTCCTTCGCAATGAAGCTCTGTCCCTGTGCAAACACCCCACATTTCATCCGTTATTTCTGGATTTTACCCAAAGTAAACACATTAATTATTATACATAGCTGAACAATGCGTCAAGATAAACAAAGGGCGCGAGTAGCGCTCGGATCGGCGCCGTACGCCCGAGTGCTAATAAAAATACAGAACGTGCACAATATATCAAAAATTCCTATGTAACATTTTCTCTCAAAAATCTCATAATCAAAATAAACATCTGGAAAAAGACGCAACATATAAAAAATCTCATAATCAAAACAAACATTTGGGAAAAGGATGAGTTAATTTTTTTTGCAATATCACCGTGAACAGCATGTAACATTTTTTTCGACAACCGAAATATTTTTTTCAACGGGTCGCAACATCTTAAAGAACAGTATGTAACATTTTTTCCTGACGATCGCAATATTTTTTCAACGGGTTGCAACATTGGAACCAAAAACAATAGATGATAACTTGCCGAGTTTTTCCATGGCCGCGGTGGCGATATCCTAATCTGGTGGGGGCGGTGGAAGCTGGGGAGCAGCAAGCTGGTCCCCGTGGCCGCGGTGGCTGCGTCCTGATCCGGTGGGGGAAGGGTGGGGATTGTGGCAATGGCATGGGATGGACACGGTCGGTCATGGAGGAAATGGTAGACAACAGCGCGGGCTATATCTTGGTTGGTGAGGAGAGAGAACTGAGAAGAAGAGTCGCTCACACGTAGTCGCATGAGATGAGAGAGAGAGAAGGGGGAGGTGAGAAGAGAGCAGCTGGCGAAGGGGGGAGGAAGTAGTTGGAGAGGATAGGAGAAGAAGGATGGGTGATGGGCTCGTGGTCTCGTTTTGTGCGGGAAAATTTGATCATATACCCTCCCCTTAGATGGAAATTCAGGATTTACCCTCCTGACCCACATGTCATTGACCTATGATGACCCCACATGTCATTGAGGTGGGAGGGTAAATCCTGAAATCCTGAAATTCAAAGAGGGTATATGATCCAATCCCCCTTTTGTGCGGGGATGGGTGGGGCCGTGTACATGGGCAGGGGGCGCGTCTGATATCTTCACTCGCTCCGGACGTATGCACAGTAATATTTCCCATAAACAAAAGTTAACCAGAAAAAAATCGTAAGTGGAGAATAGATTGGTAGTAGTCTATGTACTATGCTACTACCAACCTCACGACGGCACCACCTTGATCCATGCATATATACCATGTACACTATAGCAACAACAACTCACCACGAACGAGGCATTGTTACCCAGCGTGATCACCGTCGGGAACCTCCTGTCGATGGTGCTGGCAGCGACGGTGATGCCCCACGGCGACACGTTCTGCACCATCGCCGCGTCCGGCCCGTCGTTCCCGGCCGAGAACACCGTCGCCACCCCCAGCTGCATCGCGTGGAACGACCCGATCTCGGTGCTCGTCATGAACAGTGGCATGAGCGGCGGCATCGAGCCGAGGGACGCCGAGATAACGTGGACGCGGTCGCACAGCGCGTCGTCGAACGCGGCCAGTATGTCTGCGTCGTTGCACCGGCCCGTGAAGTCCTTGAACCAGCACACCTTGTACACCGCGAGCCGCGCCCTGGGCGCGCCGCCGCGCGCGGCCCCGCGGCCCAGGCCGAAGTAGCTGGCGTTGGGCGCCACGGCCCCCACCGCCGTGGACGCCGTGTGCGTGCCGTGGCCGACGCGGTCCCGCGGTGACCGGTACTCCGCGCCGCCGCTGGTGTTCAGCGGGCCGACCTCGCTCTCGAAGCCGCGGAGGTAGTAGCGCGCGCCGATGAGTTTGCGGTTGCATGCGGTGGCCGGGTCGAACTGCTCGCCTCCCACGCACTGGCCGCGCCATGACGACGGGACGGGGCCTAGGGATGGATCATCCCTGAAACTTTCGGATTCAGGCCACACCCCTGAAGACACATGAAAAGATCACATGTCTCAAGCATCCAAGTGGAATGCTAAGGCCTATAGTACTGCAACAACTAGCATGCATGAGTGCTAATAAGGTGTTAACATCAGATATTTGCGAGGCATGCCAGGGTCCAGGAAATGATTCTCTCTTTCATTTCAAGTTTGTTCAATTCATTTCTCTGCGGAAAGGCCAGGAGCATCATCACTCAATTTGCTCCACAAACTAACTTTGTCGGTGAAACTTCCTCTTCCAGTGCTGTTGGCAACCATATTGTGATGATATGGTAGCTATACAGATAGAGAAGCAAGTATAGGAGAGTGCAGCAGGATTTGCAGGGATAGGAAATCGTTAGAGGACAAGTACCTGTGTCGAGGACACCGACAATTACATTGTCTCCATATTTCAAATGTATTTGGGATGATTGTTCCATCTGCATATGCAGGCTGAGGCCCATGAAATCCCAGCTCCTTGTTGTGTGGAGCTGCAGCATCCTACTCCTGAATACTGATATGACCTCTTCTGTTTCTGCTTAGAATGAACATGATCTTTCTTGTAAGTTCATGGCAACAATGAAGCACACTAAACTAGGTAGGTACAGGTATGTTCTGATAACACAAAGGGATACAAGGAACTGTGTACCAGACAAGGTGGCAGCTTGCGTTGAATTGAGCACTGCAGCAAAACCAGAGAATCCATAGCTGTAGCTATACAGAATAGCTTCTCTTGCTTCATCTGGCCTGAAACGTTGAGTGCAAAAGTTTCTCTTTAGCTATATTTTCTTGCCAAAGATGAACAAGCATGTCTACATTCTCTGAGCTGAGGGGTTTGAATCTTCTAAACCAATAACTGAATCGCTTTGAAGTTAAGCTTGTAATACAGCGTGAGTAAAAAATGAGAAACAAGCACAATAGTTTCTATTATGGTAAAAATAATAATAATAAATTACCTGGATTTTAACTCTACTAATTCAACTTTTTATCATTGTTTGTCAGATAGACATAGTATTACACAGAAATAACTCACAGGGAATTCGAATTACAATTGTGTAAAGAGTGGATAATAAAGTTTCTGCACTACATATGGCAAAGTCAACTTCAAGAAAACTCAGCGTGTCTTTTGTCATTCCCTTTAATTTTTTGTATCAAGGATTACAGTAGAAAGAGAAAGATAACCAATTACTTTGTAAAAACTCTTGATAGAAGTTGGAGATGAAACTGTGCGGTTAGAGAAGGACTGAGGCCTTTGTTGTGGCCCAAGTACACAATGTGAACCTGCAAGACAACAGAAAGAGGACAGACGTAACGTGATTACGTGAACACATGGTTTGATTCAAGATAAAAAATAGTGAAAATCTGAGCGGAAAATACTACATGCGAATGAGATGCTGCAGCAGATTGAATGGGATAAATGGCAAATGAGAGAGAGGAAAGAGCGAGCAGAAGCAGAAAAGCAGCCATTGTCCTTTGCACAATGACGTTAATGGAATGGTAGAGATATATATAGACAGAGATAGACAAAGGACAGAACATATGATTCTGTGGGGAGGAGTCTTCGTGCCATGCTGTAGGGTGCTTGCAAGACAAGCTTTCCAAAGCTACAATGGCTGACAGCCCTCCATGGCTGCATCATGCCCTCTGCCTTGTTCATCTAGTGACCTAGTTTATAGATGGCTTATGCGATGATTAAGTCTATAGAGTTAAGTACACAGTCTAGCTACTGTACAATATACAAGATAACAGACCTAAAGTTTGTTACTAACGACCTAACCTTCACGCCCTCGTGTTTTAATCATCTGATCTAGTGCTTTGTTACTTCCTATACAGAAGAGGCAAAGATCCAGCTATCAGCTACAGGCATATTTAGCAGGTTGTAGCCTTTGAGGTTCTCTAAAGGCTAACCTCAAGGTTTCAACTTAAATAACTACGAAAAGGCTAAACTCTAAGGTTTAGATTTCAACGAAATAGGCAAGCGTCTTGAGTTATGAAGATCACATGTGTGCTGAAATCCTTAGACCTTGAAGAACAAATTTAATGGCAAGACAAACCTTATGCCTACCATTAGTAGCCAGGTTATAGCAAACTACAGTGAGAACTCGTAAAGTATTTGAATAAATCCATAATATCTAGCAGCTGTTCCCCTGTACTAAAGCCAGAAATCTTTTCTTGTCTCCTGTCAACCATTTATAGCAAAAGCCAAAAAGATAATAAAATTCAACATGGTTTAGCTATGCGTTGAAAGTTTACTCCACATGCTTCTAATGCTAACCATTACACTCAGTGCAAGCATAATGCATTGCTGAACACTCGATGGCAATGCAAATCTCACAAATACCGAACACTCATTCTTTGCAGGAAATCTAATTCTTAATCTGCATGGACCATGCTTAATTAAATATGGTTTTATCCTTCACGCCCTACTTTACAGGCATTCAACCACTTGCTCTTTATCAACTAATATATTTTGGATCCTTGCAACTGGTAAACAGCAGGTTGTGTAGATCTAGCATGCTTTAGAAGTGGTAATCCTATCATCTGGAGTGTGTCTTGCAGACTTGCATACAATCAACGAGCATGCTTAATTGCTTATAGAGCCAACCTTGTTCTATTATATTCAGCTTTTAACTGACGATGGATAGACTGTTCATGGGGCATTTAGTGAGATGGAAATATCCTCGTACATGCTATTATGTTTACTCAAGAACGTGGAGGCCGGTATTGCAAAAAAAGAGAGAAAAGGAAACCTGATTAATCGTGTGGTTCAATTTTAGCAGAACGTGCAGTGCGATAGATATCTTGAATCACATCCCTGCAGATATAGGTGTACTGTACTTCAGTAATACAAAGATAATAAAATGTTCAGAAGGAAAATGTTGAACATCATTGCAGGTAAAGAAACCTGAAGTATCAAACATATGCTATGCAGCTTACCTAACACACCCCTTGACATGAGTTCAGTTCATCATATTGCTTCACTTCACAAAAAAAAATTACCAGCATGCTTCACCGACCGTCAATCTTCCGTCTTTTATATGCATTAAAAAAAATTAAAATATGTAAGTTTGCATCATTGGTTGTAACAAAGTAAATAATGGGTTCCACATGGATTGGATTTGCATTCACATTCAGTGTCTGCCTTATATCCATGTAAATCAAATTATGGTCCACCCAATTGAGAGAACTAGTTGGTATTGGCTCTCTTTCAGAATTATGGTTTTAATAAAAAGAGCACTCGTTTTAAGACTCACCTTAATGGTTTGCACGACGTACTATCAGTTTAAGCTGTGCACATTTGGTGCAATTATGCACCCTCCAACAAAATTTTCCTCTTGGCTTCTGTTGAAGAAACAACTAAGGATGAGAGAGATACTACTCCTCCGAGGATGGATCGATAATGATCACTGCCCTTCTGAGGAGTTCCTGAAGACCAAATACATGTCCTTATTTGCTGACCAAGGATTCACATGACCTGTTGCGTACTAGGCTTTCCCTGCATGAATTCCTGAACCTTCATCAGGCGTGGGAACTATGGAGACTTTCTCAAACTGTCTTCCCCAACCTCTGTCCCAAAGCAGCTAACACGGTTCACATAGAGATCACCTGGAGTATCTTGAAGAGTCCCAATAACTACGTTTTCCGAGAAGAGGATGAGGAAGTCCAAACAGTCCTAAAAAACGTTCAACTGAACTCAGCCAAAAACGTCCAACTGAACTCAGCCTTTGGACCTGTTGATGTACCAGCTCATCTACCAAAGCCCTCCAACTTTTAAAACCAGGTGTTGTGGCTACGAAACCAAACCGTGGGTATGGAATACAATTTCTCCTTTAGGGACATAGTGATAAAGGAGCTAAAGAATACCAAGCTACTTGGGAGCGATGGAGAGTAGTAAAAATGAGTGAGATCCGCCCTCACATGCCCCTTTAGGGCTCTTTATATAGAGGTGGGGGTGGCTATTGTTTGATTGAACCCTTGTCTATTCCAGTAGGCCAAATGCTAATATAACATGTATAGGGTAGGTCAATATGCAAAGAACATCATAAGTTATATACATATCTAACACCGCTTCAAACTCATGGTGGATTAACAACATTGAGTTTGAAGAGGTAGGAACTATGCTGAGCTCTAGTCGTGCTTTGGTGAAGAAATCTGCTAACTGAAGCTCTGAATGTACATACTGAAGAGCAATAACTTGTTCTTGCACCTGTGATCTCATGTACGAAGCATCTACTTCAATGTGCTTGGTGAGCTCAAGCTTCACTGTATCACGAGCAATGCTGATCGCACCAGTATTGTCTGATAAGAGAGGAGCCGGTGTAGAAATTGAGACACCGAAATCCTCAATTAGCCACCGAAGCCAGGTGATCTCAGTTGTCACTAACACCATAGCTCTCAACTCAGCCTCAGCACTCAAACGAGAAACGATAGTCTGCTTCTTGATCTTCCAAGCAATTATAGATGAACCAACGAAAACACAATAGGCGAAAGAGATCGCGATCGAATGATCGTTAGCCCAGTCGTATCATACACCTAAAGCTGCGAGAAGCTGGGCGAGGAAAGAAAGACAACGGCGATGGTCCCACGAAGATATCACCAAACACGAAGAAGGTGACTATAGTGGAGCTGAGTAGGAGCAGAGATGAACTAACTCGGGATGCGAGCTGGGTGAGAAATATCAGGTTGAGTGATCCCAAGGTAGACAAGGCTCCTAACAATATGGCGGTAGCGAGTAGGGTCCTCAAGAGGCTTACCATCGTGGTAGAAGGTAAACACCAAGCTACATAGGAGTATCCACTATCGTTGATCGGTGGGACAAGCGCGAGCAAGATATCTTGAATGTACTTCTCATGGGAAAGGTAGTAGCCCTCAGGCATAGAAGTGACTCCAATCCCAAGGAAGTAATGAAGATGACCCAAATCAGATATCAAGAACTGCTCACTGAAACACTCCTTCACAAAGGTAATGTACTGAGAGTCATCCTCGATAATGATCATATCATCCACATAGAGAAGGAGTGTATAACCCCGATGAGAGGTCTGTACAAAGAGGGTATAGTCGTGATCATCGGCGGAGAAGCGGCGGCGGTGACAGCCCGACAACAGAGGAGAAGTGGTCAAACCAAGCACGAGGGCTTGTTTGAGCCCATAGAATAGTGACGAAGGTGACACACCATATCATCAGGGACAAAATATCCACGGGTGGTTGCATGTAGACCTCCTCATGGAGCTCGTCATTGATAAATGCATTCTTGACGTCCAATTGAGAGATGGGTCACTATCAAACAGAGGCCACAATAAGGAGAGTGCGAATAGTAGTCATGTGGATGATAGGAGCGAAGGTCTTATTGTAGTCATGACCATGCTCCTGGTGAAAACCACGCGCGCCATAATACGATGCTTACACTCAGAAACACCGTTTTGAGCATGAGCACTAAGGCAAGAGTACTAGGGAAGAGTACCATACTCGTGAAGCGACGCAAAGCGGCGGACAAGTACTACGTGAGTCGACATGAAACAAGCGAATGGCGAATCAAACTAAGTGCAAACCATGGTGGCAAAACTCAGTAAATCTGAGAACGACTACAAGAGGACATGAAGTAGATCCGGTATGATGAGAATAATCATCAATAAAAATCTCATAGTATCGATGATCCCCTTTGAAGCAGATGAGTCGGACCCCAAACATCGGAGTGAACAGGATCAAAATAACAAATAGAAACATAATCACCGGAGGGATAGGGGAGCTGCAGCTGTTTGCCAAACTTACAACCCATACAATGTAAAGAGGTGTCCCTAGAAACAGACCCAAGAATACAACGACCTACTAGTGACGACAGACGCAATCCGCAAAGATGACCCAAACAATGGTGTCACTGAGCGAAGGAAGTAATAGAGGATGTAGCAAAACCAGATAAAGTGGTAGTGGTTGACTGGCTGATGAAGACAACAAAAGGAAGATGCAGCCAGTCGAGCTCCCAAAGACGCTGCGAATCATAGCGCCGAGGGCCAGTACCAAGTAGAGACCCCGTGTGGTGGTCCTAGACACAACAGGAGTCAGACTCAAGAATAATAGTCAGACTCAAGAATAACACGACAGTCGTGATCAGTGATCTGACCAGCCGACATAAGTTGCATAGTAAGCTAAAGAACATGAGAGACTGCATGAACATAAAAAGAAGTGGAAAGGGTGCCTCGGCCAGCAACAGGAAGAGAGGTACCATCTGTAGTCCGAACAGCAGAAAGAAGAGCTATGGAACTCATAGAAGTGAGGTGGGTAGAATCTGGAGTCATGTGAAAGGAAGCACTAGAGTCCAAGATCCACGGAGACAAGATACCTAGCAAGGGGGAGGCAGGCGAGGAAGGCGCTAGAAGCAAGAGCAAGGCAGCGAGAACTCGAGAAGTCAAGGGCGAGTGATGCTGAGTCTGGAGCAAGGGAGAAGGCATTGCGTGGCATCACCGGAGGATCCTTGGCGAGAGGTGTCAGCTCCTGAGTAGAGGAACCTCTAGAGCCCTTCGGGGGACGTCCACCCTGGCGACCCTGATCCCTCCTCCGCTTGTATCAGTCTTGATACTTGTGGCTGTTACGCTGGGAGTAGGTGTAGTAGAGACCCACATTAAAGGTAGCACCCACTGGTGCCCTGGAAACTGGAGGGACCATGGTCGGTGCTAAAGAGGCAGGTGTTGAAGCAGACAAGATAGCATGCATCTGAGCCATGCCACTATGACGAGTCTCCTCAACACGAACACCCGTGAGAGCCTCCACCAGCGTGGCGCGGTGGCGAGTCGAGAGTTGAGCACGCACGGTCTCGAACTCGGGCGGAGGCGCGTCAAGCAGTTGTAGAGATGGTGAGTCTCCTAGTGAGCGTGGAACCGCACATAGACATCCAGCCCTAGAGAGTCAAACTGACACTACACCTCAAACATCTGCTGGTAGAAGTTGTCAATAGTGGCATCGAGCTACTGAAGGGAGTGCGCCTAGTGCACAACAAAGAGGTATATAGCATCACTCGTCGGCTGGTAATGAGCTCGGAGTTGCTTCCACATTAGCTCGATCGTTGGCGACTCGCCACATCCATGGAAATGGCCACGAGCATGCTACCCGCGGGATAGCGGTAGCACGAGCCGGCATCTGCCATCTCTCATAAACGCGTTCATCTGGTAGAACTCTAGGGCCTCCTCTAGTGTAGTATTGGCGGTCTCTGGCGGCTGATCCACATCACCGAAAAGCGGCGGTTTTGGCGGCGTAGGGCGAGGCGGATAGGGGTGCTCGCCGGTGAGATTAGGGGTGAAAGCGGATCGAAGCGGACGGATAATGGCTTTGCCATATTTGTTTTCATATTATTTTTGGATCGGATCGAATCGAATACCCCGAATCTGAATACGAATACGGATAGTATCGAATACGAATCTGAGCGAATACGGTCCACAGATATTTTTGAACATGAAAACCCCTTAAATTGTATGCGAAATTAACGAAAACATATAACTAATTTATTTGATGTAAATATTCATGAATTGTTTTTTTAGCAACCACACATAACATTGGCACTAGTAAGTTACATTAACTAGTTCATCACAAATACAACACTTAGTTTACCATATTTAGCTCATAAGTCATAACTTACAAAGTCATCATGCATTCACACATAGTTCATCATATACATAAAATTTAGTTCACACTAACATCGATTAGACTGGATGGTTAATCTATCATAAATGATGTAACATCCCAAAGTATATTACCAAAAATAAAATTAATAAAGTTATTATTTTATTGGATTTTCTAAGATTTAAAAGAGTTTTTAGTTTAAAAGGAAAAAACAATAAAATAAAGTCAATTATTTATTTTCTACTTTTAATGTAAAAATAAAATTTATTGAGTTTTCTGGGATTTTATTGGATTTAAAGTGAAAAGAAAATTTTAATTAATTTATTGAATTTTTGGATTTTAAAAGGTTTTCCTATTTTTAGAAATTTAAAATAATTTATATACAAAAATAAAACTAACTTTAAGTTAGAATTAATTTTATTAAGTTAAAAATAATTCAACGAATTTCTATGATTTTTATAGGATTTTTGAACTCTATTTGTTATTTTCTAAAGACTATTTGATTTGTTGCATTTTAAATTCAAAAATCAATTAAAATCCCCTTTTCTCTTTTGGGCTGAAATCCACTTTTGGGCGAAATCGGATATCCGGACTCGTCTTATCCGGATAATCCGTATTCGTTTCCGTATCCGTGGGATAGCATGCCTCCGTATTCGTTTAGTTTAGACAAAAAAATCCGAATTCGTTTCCGATCCGAAAATTATCAGAAAAATCCGATCCGAGACATTAGAATCCGTTTTGTCCGGATCGGTCGGAAACTATCCGATCCGTTTTCACCTAGGTGAGATGACCCGAGGCGGTTGTTGAAGTAATCCTCGGTGAACAACCCGCTCAGAAAAGTTCATACCGTCGAAGCGAGCCAGGAAGCGGGATAGCGAAGAGTCGCCGGCGGAGGCCATCGGTGAAGTAGATGCGAGATCGGTGGTGTCTTTGGGTGGAGGCGATCTCGGCGGCGAACTTCGGGATAGAGGCAAGCTCGGACAACGGTGCTCGCGGCGGCGTCTTGGCGGCCGGTGCGTCGGCGGTGGCTCGGTGCATCAGGAGCGAGGAGCGCGAGCTCCCAAAATAGAGAGACAACGCGTGCTCTGAGCGGAGAGAGGTGCAAGCTCGGTGGCGAGGGAGGCTCGGCGAAGAAGATCGGCGGCGGGAGACTCGGCGGCGAAGATCAGCGGCGGCGATCTCGGCGATGGAGAAGCACAGCCGCAGCGGAGAAGCAGGCGAGCTCGGGTGGTCTTGATCGGCAGCGAGAGCAGCGGGGCCTGAGTGCGGACAACGTTAATGCGACGGCGGGCGACGGATCTAGTGGTTGGAGCTCGGGCAACGCATGATCTTTAGGCGACGCACGGAAAACAGAGGAGCAGAGGGGGCACGGAACAAGGGGCTCGGGCGCGGCGGCAGTGGCTAGGTGGGATAGGCTAGGGTTAGGGTTTCACATGCTCTGATACCATGTTGGATTAAACCCTTGTCTATTCTAATGGGCCAAAGGCTAATATAACATATACATGGTAGGTCAATATGCAAAGAACACCTAAACTATATACATATCTATGACTACTTCCCATCACCCCTCAATAATTACAAAACAATGAGGGTATGATGGTACATTCCCTTTTATGTACAATGGTTTGCTTATGGGCCATCCCTAAGGCCTATTAGGCATTAGTGGTGGCCAAATAGGGTTAAGCACCCCCTTTTCATGGGTCAATTCCAAGGCCGACTAGGCACTCCTGACAGCCCAAAGGAGTTGGGCACCCCCACAAGGCCACAACACCAGGCTTATCAACTAAATCACCATCTAAGATGATGTTGCAATATAAATTTTGTTTATAGCAAAAATGGATATGAACTAGGGATTGCCCGTTTGCCCATTTACAGTGGATAATTACCTAATGGAGATGGGTACATTCCTGTTTTTGTACCCATGGATATGTTCGTGGGCGAGAAGTCCTACCGATGGGTAAATGGATATGGGCATGGGCGACCACTGCCCATGCCTACTTTGCCCGTTTACTGTGAACTTGCTGACATATGGGCCAACCCAATAGCCCAACTCCACCAAGGAACTCTATCCAACTTCAAATTCTACATGACCCACCAGGCCATACTCACCCTGTACTCAACTCATACATTGATACGCACCACCCCTATAGCCAATACTCATCTCGCAAGCCACCAATCCCTAGGCCTCCTCGTCCGCAGCACCCCAATCCTCTACGACCAAGTTATATATCATATAGAGATGACAAAATCCTATAGAAGGTTACGAAAATGCAGATCAACATGAGAACAACATTTGTTTTTTTTTAAGTCCATGAATTTCGAAATTCCATTTTATATTTCACCTAACCTAAGTGAATTTTCTTGAACTGGAGAATCCAGAAGATAGCTGAGGCCTATGAACCATTAGCTTGTCAGAAAATAGCAAACACACTAACTATAATTGTTTTGGCACTTGACCACCTGCACTTATAATTTTAGCCAGCCACCACAGACTTCAACTATTTTGTGATCAACCACTTCAGTCTTGACAGTCTAATTTGAACTAAAATGTAACCAAATTTTAGAACTAATTGAGTATATGGGTGCTTCTTAACAAGGCAAAACTCATTCACTCAATGAAACATTGGTACTACTTTGTTAACTTTTGCCATAATAGAATAAGAACAATCATGCGCAAACATAAGGAATTTAGAAGCAGAAAGGAAAGAACAATGATCAAAGCATGCATCAGACTACTGTAGCCTGTAGGTTGCAATCTGGACCACAAAAGCATACAGTGCCCTCAGAATTAACACTAGACAACTAAGAGCTAAATGAATAGGTTTTTTAATTCCCAAATGACAAGTTTAACAAGCACTATTTTGCAAGCTGCATTGTAGGAGAATCTAGACAATGATCTTTTCTAGTGCGACCAGCAAATTAGGTTACCTTTAGCTCTTAGGGCTTTCTAGGATCAGCAACTAAGGAACCCCAAGTGGACACTGCTTCCTTGACGTGTTACTATGAAAATGCAAGTGCAAAGGGAATGCAACTTATAAAGCCTCACAAGTCACAACACAAACTCTGAAAAATAAAATGCCTGTTAATCTGAAAGTTAAGGGTGTGTTTGGTTCATTGAATCAGGCCATACATGTACGGGATGGTCCTGAATATGCCCCGTCATAGGAGTCATCCCATAACCAAATCCTCAGGTTTTGGTGTTTTTGTTTCCTTTAGGGTGTGTAATAAATTCTTGAGGATATTTTGTAGGTGAAGGGCTGAAGGCTTCTCAAGTATTAAGACTTAAGATATTCCATGCTATGCAACCTGTTAAATTGACATGATAATGTCAGTATGCTGTTTTGATAACCTCTCAAGTATGAGCAGCTACAGGCAACATTCTAACCTAATAAAAAAAAATATCTCCAAGATGTCACACTCACACCATAGTACGATCACTCTAGTCAATCAACTTCTTTTGCACCAGCCACAGACAAATCCGTGGGCACCCTCAATGTGCAAGTAGTCAAACAAAATCCAAAGACAAGCTGAATTCATACATCATAGCAACCAACGGAGACATAGGACAAAAATAAAATGGACAGGGCAATAGAAGTGTAGCACCAGCTGGAGCTCACACGGTCTAATCACATACAATTGAAGCTCTATTTAAGCCCTCGTGAAATCAAAATTGAGCAACCTAAAAGCACACTGTCCACAATGTGAAGAGCCCAGCACCACAAGTCTCATAGGCAATCAATCGAACATGTGGTGAACATGCATGAAGATGATCCTCAATCAGAGAGTCCACACTGATTCGATGAGTTCTATCGTTCAATCACACCGACATGCTTATTTCTTCACTAGCGTTACGATTTGACATTCAGTGAAATGAGAAACTGTTTTAATCCATGAAACAAGCAATTCACATTGTGCTGCTGAACCCAAGGGGACATGAACACCGAACACCTCCCCTGGTCTGAGAACTCCAAGACTAAGAATCTGCAGTGCTAGGTTCACCAAGCTAGCCAGTAGAAGAATCTTTACGCAACTATACCATGCACATGTAGGAACAGCATAACTGTAACTGCCTCTAGTGGGGGCCGGCCCCATTGTGCTGTAATTTGTAGCCCAGTTGAAGCAAGCACCTTTGCAAGTAATCTAAAGCCATGCACCTTTCTTGATCTTAAATTAAGACGAGATTAGCCTAACCTGAGCATGGCAATTGGCTGGGCAAGCACTCAAGAAGAGGTTGGAGACGGTGACACCCCCAAATTGGACAAAGTAGAAATTTTGACCTAACGAGAAGGGATGTGGAGGAACAAAGGTTAGTTGGTGCCTTGGTGGGTGTTGGACTTGGAAGACTGTCACTGGTCCAGGCCTCTCCCTCCACCCAAAAGAGCGGCCAAAAAGCGATGCCAAGTCCAAGCAAATTCCCACTGCAACACAACTCCGCGAGGAAGGATTGCAACCTCCCTGGAGAAAAGTCGTTGGAGAAAGCAGAACTGGCACTGTGATTCAGACATCCACCGCTTGCCCATCAGCAAAGGTTAATCATCACAAGCGAAAGAAAGCAAACGCCACAAGAAAAATATTTTACTTACCTTGGAGCAAATAAATAGGGGGATTAGTGCTGTCATCAGTCTTACCTGTGGCTGCAGTTACGGAGTACTGATTAGTGGGATGGGCACCGCTATCACCACAACCAGTCCACCAAGAAACTCCATCATTCCATATCCCTGAAAGATCAAGCAGATGAGGCCAGATGAGTGCATCCCTTGCAAGTCCCAACACCCCCCAACCACAACCAAGAAAGCAATAAATACGTAAAGGAAAAGATAAATGCGGAGAAAGATAAATCTTCCATGCCCTTCTTAAATTCATGATTTATGCCATTGGTGTAAAGGATGTATATAAAGAAAACGGCCTACCAGAATTGAACTGTTCAGTCTTTCCTTTTATTTTCCTTTGCGTTTAGCGTCTTGTTTCTCCTCATTAAACGCGTGATAAATAGAAAGGGATGTTTCACTTGAGATCTTCCTTTGCGTTTGTTCCTTCTGTGTAGCTTTCAGGAGAATAGAAATTTGCACCTTCTCTCCTCTCGGTGTTCTTTTCTTCTTCCTTAGTTTTTTGTTTGCTGACAACTAGGGGCTTTAGGATAGCCTGTTCTTAGTTCAAGTCCTGAGCATAACATAAGTTCTGGGAGTATATGTTGGTGTCTTGTGTGTGTGTGTTGTGTGTGTGCTAAATAAGCAAGCCATCAAACGATTAGCTCATTGCGGACATCTCTATCTTTTTCCTCCTCTTGTTAGTGTTCTTGGTGAGACAGGGAGAGACTGAGTTTTCTCTTTAGGAATTGTGTATTATGGGTAATTGTTGGTTTAAAGGGAATCCGTACTTTAACAGGGTTTCTTCCAATGCAACCAAGTCAGGTACCACTGTCCTTTCTTGTATGATATATGTGATTATGCAGTTGCAGCTCTAGGATGCAATACTTTCTGTTATTTGTTTGATCCCCCGATTTAGAAATAGATATGCATGTACATGTTGATATGCACTATTTGTTAATGAGTACAAACTATTGCTAATTTTCTATACAGAATGCTCTCTTTATTTTTAACAGTTCGATGGCAACTTTCGGCAATTTAATCTCAATCCAGAAAAGGACATGCCTACCTCCATGCTTAATCAAATTAGAGGCTATTAATCCTGTAGATTTTAGTCTGATCCACTCCATTGATTATACATGTTTTCATTTTATTTTTTCCCAATCAAATCAATATAAGAAGTTTTAATTCTGCCATGTGAAATTCTTGTGTATCTTCAGAAACTCATGTTTAGTTGATCTGTGCAAAGTAATCTGAATCATTTGCAACCTGCACTGTGGATTCTATCAATTTTGTGACATGTATGACTTGCCCTTTTATTTGTTACAGAATCTCCAAAAATGCAGAGCCAGTCGGAGAGAAACGAAAGGAGGACAGCCTGCTACCATCCAACCCGAAAGAGGTGGAGGCTCTGAGAAGGGACTCGGCTCGGAACCCTCAAATAGCATTCACATTTGAGGAGCTCAGGAGAATCACCAAGAATTTCAGGCAGGATTCATTACTAGGGAGGTGGATTTGGCAGAGTATACAAAGGGTACATCACCAAGGATCTTCATGAAGGATTAGCAATAGAAGAGCCTCTGCGAGTTGCAGTCAAGGTCCATGATGGAGACAATAGCTACCAAGGCCATAGGGAGTGGCTGGTGATTAGCCTTTCTGAATAATACTTCAGTGCTAAAAACATGCTTGTGTTCAGTTATTGTCTTGTTCTTTGTTTTTTTGCACGCTTTGTTTACTGTTGTCAGATATAAAGCTATTTTTTCTTTCATGTCTGCAGGCTGAGGTCATATTTCTTGGGCAGCTCTCTCACCCAAATTTAGTGAAGTTGGTCGGTTATTGTTGCGAAGATGACCACAGGGTTCTTGTATACGAGTTCATGCCCCTGGGAAGTGTAGAGTCACATCTGTTTTCAAGTAAGACTAAGCGTGTTCTTGAGAAATTGTTGCTTGTTTTGTCAAAGTTAATCTTCATTTATGACGCTATTGATTATGATGCCAATCGGTTTCATTCACATAATGTACCATTTTATCATTTGGTTACATGAGTTACAAACCTACTTGGAACCAAGTTCTACTCACCTAGGAAGTGCAATGCTCTAGTGACACCATCTTATAGCATATCCTGTTATTAACCTTATCATCAGTTAGCTCAAACTTATATGTATTGAATTTCTTTATTACATTTCCAGAAACACATGTTTGCAAAGTTGTCGTACTGGGTAGTAGTAAAATATACATCACTTCTGGATTTGCATCAAACAGTGTTCTTGATAACAGTGTGACCAATGTGGTCAATTATGTATTACATCTGTTCATTTGAGATCAGCCACAATATTCTAGTTATTTGTTTAAATAATGGTATTTACTTATGCAGGGGTAATGGTGCCACTGCCATGGGCTACCAGAATGAAGATTGCACTTGGTGCTGCAAAGGACTTGCTTTCCTGCATGAAGCTGAGAAGCCAGTCATTTATCAGGATTTCAAGACATCAAACATATTGCTAGATGAGGTAGACATTAAAATTCCTTTGAAGAAACAAGGGGGAAAATCACTCTTTTAGTTGCTTTGTACACGCTCTTATTCACTTATCCACTCTTATACACTACAATCCATGCCAACTGAAATTAGTTGTGATGGGCCAAAAACCAGAACAAATACTTTGTCAAATCTGATCTACAATTCGACAGTAAAGTACTGTCATGTAATTTGTCGCAGTGATATTTTTTTGAAAATATCTTTGCCATAGTAATATGAAACAATATTTCTCGCTTGGCCTTTTCTTCTTTGACTCCCAACAATTTTCATGTATAGGAGTACAATGCGAAGCTCTCTGACTTTGGACTTGCAAAAGATGGACCAGTTGGTGACAAGTCACATGTTTCAACTCGTATTATGGGTACCTACGGTTATGCAGCACCGGGTACATCATGACAGGTAATGTGCTCTTCATCTTGTATCTCTAAATTAAAAACAAACCTAACTATCATTAAAATAAATTTTAAAATAATAGCTAGGCAATCTAGGTTGATGCAAATGTTTGGTCCTGCTGCCCTTATAGCCATGACCTGACACTAAACTTCAGAGTAAAGCAAAGGGGGATTGGTACTGAAGCTTATATATATCATTAGACTTTTAACTTCAGCACTAGACCAATGCATTGTTCTTTTGCCACTCCAGGTCATCTGACGGCGATGAGCGATGTCTACAGCTACGGAGTGGTACTCCTTGAGCTCCTGACGGGACGTAAATCATTGGACATGTCCAGGCCGGTTAGGGAGCAGACATTGGCAGACTGGGCATTCCCATTGCTGACACAGAAGAAGAAGGTGCTTGGCATAGTAGACCCCAGGCTCGCTGAGGACTACCCGGTCAAGGCAGTGCAGAAGACGGCGATGCTGGCCTACCATTGCCTCAACCGCAACCCCAAGGCTAGGCCGCTGATGCGCGACATTGTCGCCACCTTGGAGCCTCTGCAGCAGCTGGAGGAGAACCCCGGTGACAGTGTGGGTGGTGGGACCTGAAGTGTTCACTCCACCTTGCTCAGGGAAACAAAAATGTCATGTACTTACATATTGACATATGTGTGATTATAGTGGCTGCTAGTGTTCTTGGTCTGCAGATGATTGCTTAATTATTTAATCCACGGAAACAAGAGTTTTGCTAAGCAGGTATATCTCTGTAATTGTGGGTATGTTTGTGTATCTAGTGTTGACATGGCGTGTGTTTCAGCATTTTGGATGTGGAAATGGTTCTCTGTAATCTCTAATCTGTATCGCTTACTGCTCATCGGGTAGGAGTAGAACAGATGGAAGCTTGTGTGCCACTGAGTTTGTAAACCCGCATTATGTATTTTGAGTAATGTAAATATATCCTTGTCCAGAGAAATGTCAACAAATGCAAGCTCCCGATGTGGTACTTCCTTGGCTGCTATGGTGACCCATTTGCATTTGTTGCATTGGACTGTGTATTGTTTTGTGGCTCGGACGCCTCTCTACTGGACAGGAAACGGTGGTAATCTGATTATGGCATCTAGGTTGTCGAAATTAGATGTCTTCAAAGCTTGGGTTGCGTGTACGAAGGGGATAAGGATTTGCCACGGTATAGATGTGCATTTTAGGATTTTGTCACTTCATGTCTCACTCACATGTGGGTCCTGATGTCTCACTGACATTGACCTTAGGACCCACATTTCAATGAGACATGGAGTGACAAATCCTAGAATGTGCATCTATATAATGGTAAATCCTTAATTATTCCGCGTACAAAAGATTTCTCAACCCTACTTGTAGTTAGTTGATCACGCAAAAGTACGCCTTGCATACTGGTTTGCGTAAAACAGTGGATACACATCCAAGGTAAGTATCCTTCTATATAAAAGGAGGCAGAAAGGGAGCTCTCTCAGGGTGGCCACGTGTTCTTTTTTTTCCCTGGCCGTCCGATCTTGCTACTCTCGTGTACGTCGTCCGATCGGATGCGGCGTTGCCTTCCCACGCGCTACCCCCATCTCGCCACGTCGGTTTGCTGTCTCCTTTCCCGTGCGTTTTGTCTTCCTTTCTTCGTCAACACGCCCCCTCCGTTTCCTCCTCCTCGTCTGTATCGCCACTCTCGCTCCCTCCTGCGTCGGTCTCCGCTCCCGCACCCAAGGACGGACCCAGGACAAAATTTTAGGTAGGGCGAGTCGCAAGTGCTAACCAAAGACCTCTGGTTGCCTTGCCTCTCCGGCTCGCTGCGCGCCCCGCGCCCGACAACCCTGGTTGACACTTGACTTGACAAGCCCCCTACCGGTCTTGCCAACTCACCAACATGAATGTTAAACAATGAACACTACGATGAACACATTTCCTTCTCACAATGACAAATTGACGGTACGACAAATTGACAATTGACAATTTGACACAATGTTCAACTTGAAGTCTTGAACACAGAACACTTGAACAGACAGAACAATTGAACTCATAGTTTCACTCTCATAGAGTCGTTTCACACAGTCACGTCTTAGGACTGAATTGGATTACTTGGAATCTTGGATCCAATCCAAGATTGGAACTTCACTCCAAACTCAAAACCAAAAGAAACACACAGAGAAAGGAGATAGAGCAGGAACAAGGTGGGTTACCATCTCCCTGAGGTCGTCACCGTGGAGTCCCTGCAGGATGTCGAGGAAGCGGTCGAGGAGGAGCGCATCGTACTCGATGAGCTTGTCGTCCTCCGACACCTTGGCCGGCACCAGCATCCGCAGCTGTGCGTCGATCGATGACAGCCACTCCACCTTCCCTCCCCCCCATCGCCGCCACCCTCTCTCTGCTCCCCTCTCCTCACCTCCCCTCCAACGGCGGAGAGGATCACATTAGCGGGCTCCCGGACGCGCTCCTCTGTAATCCTCTCCCACCTCGAAACCGCCAAGGTGGCCCGCACCACCGCCCTCTCCGCGCGCCGCGTCGTGGCGCGCGACCCGCTCCGCCTCGGCGACCTCAAGTCCCGTCCCTACCCGCCATGCAGGCTCCTCGACCGCACCCTGGACGGTGCGCGCCGACGCCGTCACCCGCGCACTCACCTCCCACCTGGGCCCCTCGCGTGCCCATTGCCAAGGCCTGGTTCTAGGATCTCACAGCCAAGTGCACCCAATAGGTCTTCCTTTGTTGCCTTCCTAATTGGTGCCACCTCGCACTCGCCGACCCGCTCCTCGCCTGCCCCAGCCTCGAGGCCCTTGCCCTCGGTGGGTGCCACCTCTCCGACGTCGGGGCCTCCTTCGTCGCTGCTGTTGTGCCGTCGCACGGGAAGGGGTCTTTGCGCGGAGGAGCTCGGCGGCGCTCGAGCATGTCGAAGGAGGTGTGCCCCTACCGCACCACGTCGTCCTCGTTGCCGCCAACAAGGCCGCCTCCAAGCTCTCCTCCCACCAGCTCAAGGTCTTCTGCGTCGCTGACCATGCAAGAGTCGCGCTCGCTGACCTCACCGCCGACAGTTGCGTCCTCTCGCGCTTCCTCCGCTTCGAGTGCATCAACCATGCCTTCGTCCACGATGTGCGCTCTCGGTCTCAACCTCGTGCTATGCCTCGCCGACAAGGCGTGGGTGCATCCGATGCCTATCTTCCCCTCGCGATCTCGCTCTATGCTTGTTTTGCTCTTGTTGGATTGCTCGATATGCTTGTGTGCCTATGGTTTGAGCTAGAGGTCAAATCGAAGCAAGAGCGGGTTTCATGCTTAGGAGGTAATCTCGATAGGGTGTTTTGTTGGCCTCCTTTCTTCTTGTGCTTTTCTTCACCTAGTTCTTACTGTCATTATTCCTTTTGGTTGGATTTGAGTGGTCTTTGTCCGCCCCCTCTACCCACTGTGGTCTCGATTTTGCCTTTGTTTTTTTTTGATGTCTTACCTTCCTCGGCTTCCGTCGGGTCTTTGTCAAAGGATCCATGCGGGTTCGGTTCTCTATTTGTCTTTGTGATCAACTTTCGATTTTTGGCCATCGTTCTCTTCGGAGGTTTTCCCCTCATCTTTCTTTTTGTTAGATCCGGCTTCCCGTTGGGTCTCTTTCTATGGATCTATGCGGTTTCGGTTTTGGCAAGGTCTTATTCCTCGTTGTCGATGCACAGGAAGCATAGTATTCATCTAAACAAACTTGAAGGCTTATAGTTGATATTCTATGGATTTGGAGCTCCAAGAGCGTTTTGTGGAGGTTGTGAACAAGCTTGAAGGACTTGAAAGTAGGGTGATCCTTCTGCTTTCCTTCCCATTTAGACAAATCATACTTAAGTTCTCTCTAAATGGTTTACTTCGGTATCTCATACACAAGCACCCCCTAAGGGTGTTTTGAAACTTATGAAAGTAGAAGGCCTGACCATCTATCATGTAAAGAGTCATTTACAGGTACCAATGTAGATTCCCCCTTTTTAGCAAAAACTAAAAAATCAAGTATCTATTCTTAGTTTTTTTATTGTTACTTAAGTTTTACTTGTACTTGTTGTACAGAAGTATCAACTAGCAAAATATCACAAGTGGTAGAAGCTCTAAGGATGTGAATGGAGGTTTAGAAACAACTTCATGACCAATTAGAGGTGGGTATTAGAAACTATGGAGTCTGAAGTGCAGGCTATTTTGTTATTTGTATTAGAGGGTTCAAGCATAGGCTTACTTTATCGATAAATATATCAAATTTACCTTAGAAAATCGAATGAAATTAGGTGCGAGTTCTAGATTAATCTATAATGTGATGCATTCGGTAGAATTGCATTATTGTGCATCAGTCATCACTATGATTGAACAGCCCAATTTAGCAACATCCATGTGTTTCAGAAATGATTACATAGAAGAACTATTTATTTACCAGATAATTATTTGAGTATATATTAACTAATAGTTGTTCACCGTCATGATTACATTAATACTCAAGAAAATTGAATATATTGCAGGTTTTTTGCACTTCTTCGGTTAAATCACACCACCAATAAAAGTCTAGAAATTTGCTGCTGCGGTTTCTTTTTGCTACATAGGAGGATTTGAGCCTACGGATTCAATTCCAAAATCAGTTAATAACCAAAAGATCTTGGTGGTGTGATTTAACCAAAAGATCTGGAAACGCATATTCTTCTTGTTGTTGTTTAATCGACACGGTGCATTGCAAAAAAAAACCCTAATTTAGATGTAAATTTTGTGATCTTAGTCAGAGGTTTGAATTCTGATTGTTTTTTGTTGCTTACATTATGGTTCCCAAGTAAGGAGCAAGGACATGTGAATTAGCCAGAGAGCTCCTAATTTTTACAAAAAAAATGATTAACAGGGGTAAAAGATCTTGGTTTTAGCGATTTTTGGTAGTTTTTTTGTGTGTATCCAACCTTCAAGATATGATTTCTTGAAATTCGAAAGATCTTATTTGGTAGAGTGATAATCTGAACCAAAGGAAAACTAATGTCAAATTGAGGATGTTACGAGAAGTTGAGTTGGTTTGTATGCTTATCAAATTGATAGGTGTTGAATTGAGCATAAAACCACGGATGCTAATACAATTTGGCATCTGGGGCGAAGATCGGCTTAAAGGTTTTTTGCCAATTCTTAGGGCCAACTATCATGAAAATTTGTTTGTGTATAGGTGCAAATAGTGCATTGTTGGTAGTGTGCAAAGAATGATCATGTCCTCACAGTAGGTGCCTAGGTTGTGCTTCTTAACTTACCGAAATGTTGCTCTTTGCAGGTGAATCTAGTATATCTCTTGCTTAGGACACCGAGTTCGAATATGAATGATTTTTTTTTGTCAAAGTCACTTTTACCCAATCATATCAACCATCAAACCCAAGATTGCCAATTAGACATCAAGCGTGTCCAAGAAGCTTAAAGTGGTGTACTGCCTCTTCATCACACCTCTTATAAGGCAATACCTTGGTGATTCTTGGGAACCTTCAAAGGACTAGAGAGCTAAAGATTTTGTGCGGTTTTGATCTAGAGCAGTGGTATAATGGCCACAAAGTTTGTGGAGAGACTAACCTTTCTTGTTTAGTAAGATTCTTTACATGAATGCCTTTGTTGATGGATCACGAGAATGTGTCACTAATGTGCTTAGGTTATTGGAATCCACAGGATGTGGATACTGAAGGATTAAGATAGTACATGGCCAAGTTTGGACCCCTAGATGATTCTTGTTTGTAATGAGGTTTGGAATAATTTCACTTTAAGATTAAATATCACATGCCATTCTCATTGTTTTCTTTTCCTTAATTTTCTGATGTTGGGATTTTAGAAGTGTCTAGTTGACAATTTCTTACACATTTTATTCCTCTCAAGAATGAGTTTTCTTTGGAATAGATATGGTTATGTGCTAATTTTCTTTCACATTTTCCTTTGAGATTTAGTTTTTTTAATGTTTTGTGCTTTTGAAGGAAAATAGAGTCATACTTTTTAACATAGATGTAAAACACATCTTGTCAATTTAAAGATGATTATATTTCACAACTATTTATCGTTGTCTTTGTGTTCATCGACTCATTACATGGTTTGGTCATCTATCGCTAATTGTTGTACTAATTTGCGCCTTGTTTATTGCTTGTTGAAAATACTTGAGGCAGCTCGTGCTTTCGATCTCGTGGGTTTGGTTATGTAACGTTCTCATCAACTGATGATGCAAAGGTAGTAAAAGAGGAAAAAGACTCATTCTTTCTGTTTTGACTTCAGTGGCTTCGGTGTGAGGCGATATTTGGTCCCTTTTTTAGTTTATCCTGGTTTTATAGTTCTAAAATAGGACTACTAGCTCTTCTAGATTATGGTTTGCTAATTTTGGACTAATCTCCTGTGTTCGTCTAGATTTGTTTGATTCTAATTAGTGACCAGTGTTACTTTTTATCATAGCCATCATCTGCTAGAAGAATTATATTACATTAGTGAGAAGTACTATATTATTATGTATTCCTGCCTTTATAGACACACATCTGGGTTTGATATCTCATTGATATCAATCAAATAAACTATATTGTGCATAATGCGACCCAATCCATTGAGACTGGTCTCAGTTTTGAATTGTGAAGTTTGTTATTGGTCTAATTGTAAACTTCAGTGCTGCTATTCGTTGTCTGTAGGCAGCAAAGAAAAAATGTGCAATTATGGACTAATATCCCTTTTTAGTATTAAGTGTTTTTACAGAATAAAAGCATTGCTCATGTGCAGTTAGTGTACAACTTGTAGCCCTTTTTTGTAATACCAAAAATGCAGATCCTGCTACAATAAGGCCTTATCTAGCAAAGGATAAACCTACCATTAAGTAAATATTGATATTAAATTATGGTTTGTTGTCGATTGTTCCTTTTCCTTTTCTTTCCTTTTGCTTTATTTGTGGTCCATGGCTTCATTAGTGTTTACTACTTTATGTAGTACCTTTGTATCCTACCATGCACCCCTATTTTTTCTTCGGTACTATTGCACAACTATAGTCATATAATTCAAAAGGCATCAATTCTAAAAATGTAAAGCTAATTAGGAGCTGAACAAGTAAAGAGCTAATTTATTATTTGATTCTATTCCCGATCGCTAGCATTTCCTGTTGCTCCACCAATTTTCCTTGAAAGCTGCTAGAGAATTGTTATATTTAATGAGTTTTTTCTATTAGGACATGCAGGAATGCCCATAGCAATAGATCCTTTAGAGCACATCAACCTCTATCGGTGTAACAGAAGAATCCTTAGGCAAAAAAAAGAGAGAAGAAGTAGATCAAGTATAATATCTTTGTTACCATGTTCTACCGTTCGCGTATATTCTTTGTTTTACAAAGATTTGCTGATCTATATCATATCTCTTAGTACGACTTTGTACCTGATTAAATTCTATTTTGTTTTTTTACAGGAGTAGCTACCAACTATAGTTCTATGACATGCTTTGTCTTTTGTTTGTCGACTTTGAATCTATGCTCTAATCTAAGCGACAACGTCTCTATCTTATAGAAAGTGTAATTTATTTAGGTCAATGGTGTGTCCTCTCTATCGTAAATTTTACAAAGTGCACACTGTTGTTGAACCTTTAGAATGGGCTGCCTTTTGCACACTTTTGTAACCCGTAAACAACCGCGCCTATAGACGCTTGGATATGGAGCATGATCTCTTCTTGTTTATGCACCTTAATTCTTGTTGTGCTATGTTTAAAAAATCAAAGCTCAGTAGTTCGTAAGTTTTATTAGCTTGTTTACCGGTTGTTACATCATGTGGTAACGACACAGACTAAATGACTATGTTATTTGTCATCCATACAAATATATGTGTGTATCTAGTTGTATACATTGTGTCTCCAAAAAATTATTTCTCTTCAACACAATGGTGCCTTTCTCTCATACGCCAAGGCGCGCATGACTTTCTAGTCCTTCTATATAAAAGGCGAAAGCCTCGATTCCCAGCACGTCCATGTCATCTTTTTTGTGTGTCGTTCGATTCTTCTCCCTCCGTTTGTTGGTCGTTTGATTGTTGCACGTTGTGCTCGCGTGTTTGCTTCGCTGGATTTGCGCTGTTCGATGCTGCTTTTGTGTTGTCGGCTGTTCAATCACGTGAGGCAATGCGTTTGTGAGTCCCCGTATTTTCAGGAAGCCTTGATTCCTATGTGGTTTGCTTTAACTCCTACCATGCTTCATTGAGCTCCACGCCTTCTTGCTCCTTTGGTTTCTGTGAGGCTCGCCAGGCTCTCTTCCCCACCATTTCTTCTTATTTTTGTTTCCTCACTTGTGTCGCTGCTGCTTTCTTCCCTTTGTTCCCGTCGCCCGCCTTGTTGTTTCCTTCAGGTCGGCGTTCTTCGCCTCTCGTCTTCTTGATTCTCTTGATTCCCTCTTGTTTCTTTCTTCTCTTTGCCCCAACCCATCCCACCGCAAGAGAGAGGGTGAGAGAGAGCGTCAATCTAGCAGCTTTGTCCCAGGTGGGTTCGATTCGATTCCATGGTGACCATGCTCTGCTCCTACTACATGCCCACCGCTAGAGCTCCGCTCCTCCGCAACAACGCCATCGTCTCTCCCTCTCTTGGCTTTGCCACATCGCAGCTCGCCGGACTCACCCTCGGCCTCGCCCCTGCTGCCAACTAACATCCCCTCTCCAGCCCATCGTCGCGCGTAAGATTCATTTGCACTAACAGGAGAGAGTTTTACTTGTTGTCAAGAATTGATGTCCACTTTATCTAGCATTTGCATGTAAAAAGGTCATTCCTTTCCCTTCGTCTTTGTCCTCGGATGTTCTGTATGGATCTCTGATTTGGTCTATGCGCCGCTCTCATGGATTTCACCGTTGCGCTTAGATGCGCGTCGATATTTGCTTCGATTTGGTGCGTTTCTTGGCTCATGTGTTTTCAATTTGGATCGATATGTGCCTAAGCGTGGGTGGGGATTCTCCTGCCACTTCTTTTGATCTCGATGGACTCTTCTAATTAATTATCGGGATGGTTTTTCTCCGATTACGTTCGTAGGATTTTTTTATCTAGGATTTTCCAATTCCAGGTCATCTGATGATGCATCCATTTTGATTTAGTTTTTACCAAATTGCGAGATCATACAATGATGCATCCATTTCAATTAGTTTTGGAGAAGCGTTGCCTAGTGTTGCAGAATACTTGAATGGTGATTCGAGATATGTTCGCTAACTGTGATTTATCCTTTGACTTGAATTGTTGCTATACTTCGATGGGTGTGACGATATTAGCCTCCTTTAGGCCAAAATGATTTGTCATTAGATTTTTCAGCACCTCAGTGATTGCTTATCGTTTTGATTTTCTTTCCACTTCTACTGGAAAAATCTTCTTCTAGGTCTAGCATATGCAGTTGGTCTCATACCCGGCATAGCTCGACGTTAGTAAATAAAGAGGGGATTTTCTCTTGTTTGGATGATTTGCTATGATAAGCTTTTTTCTAGATTGCAGATGGAACAAGTTAATTCTCCTGTGCATCTTCAAGGTGTTGTTATTGATGATTGTAGGATATGATATCTTCACAACATCGAGTGAGACAGACTAGTTGAAAGCATCTAGGTCCATAAAAAGTGTTTTGGTATTTAATGACAATATGTTCTATGGGACTAATGTGATTATTAAGTGTTTAAAAGGTTTAATCCCGTGATGAACACATCTACATGGAAATGCATGCTTGAGGACAATATGAAGATCAATATGGCTCAAGACAAGGTACAAAGTAGTTTAGGATCTTTTACATTCAGGTCTCGGGAGAATTGGTTGGGAGACCGGATTATAGGTTAAATGTTGTACTATTAAGAGGGATCACAACTAGTAACTTGATAACATGTTCCTAAACACAATGGATCAATCTAGGATCATGCATACTTTGGAGGTTGTGTTGAAAAAAAGTCTCTTGTGTTTTTCAAGTGGAACGGTAGTACCAATGCATACCTGGCGGAACTACCGATCAACGGTAGTACCGCAGTATACTTGGCGGAACTACCCCTCAATGGTAGTACCACAAGTCCTTTCAAGAAACTACCGTAAACTCTTTGAAGTATTCCAAGTCTTGTGGTCAAAACCCTTGTTCCGTAGAAATTAATTTACTTATTGGGGTTTACTTGAATATTTTCTTTGAGAGATATTCTGTATTTTATTCTGTGATGATACCGAAGCGTTCAAATTACGGAATTACCGCTTGGCGGTAGTACCGATCTTTGTGCGGTACGTTTTTTTTCAGAACACTCGGTATTTGAATTTTATGTGCTCTCTTAAGGAGCGGTAGTACGCGGTGCTTTTAACGGAACTCTTGTAACACGGTACATCGAAATATATGGCGATGCGTTTTTCTGAGAACACATGTTTTTGAGTTGTTTTGATCTTTTGAGAGCGGTAGTCGGAGTTAAACTCGCGGAACTACGCATTCGGTTTTCCGTTGGTTAAGTAGCGATGCGTTATTTCGGTACCAATGTTTTGAAACTCAAGAAAAACATAAGTACACGCTCTTAATCGAAACTTCCACTAAAGCGGAACTACCGCATGATAGTTGGCGGTAGTGCGTGCCAATTTCTAACGACTTTGTCGAGCATTTAATACGTGTATGAGCTAGCGTTCTGAGGCCGTTTTGGGATGGTGCGGTAGTACTGACCATTCAATGGCCGGTACTACCGTTTGTCTTGTTTTCGTTGAATTTTGGTCACAGCAGTCGTATTGGTTGTGGGGGCTATAAATACCCCTTCACTGCTCTTGGGCAGAACTAGTGCTTACATATTGACATTCTTGAGCTAAGAGCATTCACTTCACACCTTATTGACTCTAGTGCATTCATTGTGAGGTTGTTGAGCAAAACTTCAAGTGCATTCATTCTAGTTTGATCCATTGCACTTGAGTGCTGTCAAGCAAAGGTTGTGATTTATTACTCTTGGTGCTGTTAGCACCTAGACGGCTTGGCGGAAGTTTGCACGTGATCTCTTCAAGAAGATTGTGAAGAGACTCGGTGCCAATTGTGAGTGGTTCGGTGTTCACCATCTCCAGAGTGGAGAAAGAACAACCACCAGTGAAATCGAGGGAAGGCTTAAATTCGTGGAGCCGGCTTGATTGGTTAAAGCTTCCTCAAGGTGGACTAGTGAAGACCCAGGTCTTCGATACCACGGGAAAAACTGTATTGACCTCACTGTGGTGATCTCTTGCCATTACTTTCCGTATTTATAATTTTAGCTTTTCTACTATGATTTACTTGTTTAGCTGGAATTGTATCTCATATTGTGTCTGCATCTCTATCTTAAGTAGTTGTTTAGTTCAACCTTTTGTTTCTAGACTGCTCAGTTTGAATTGTGTTGCTAAAAGTTTAATTTGGTCAATCAAATTTAAAAACCTCCTATTCACCCCCTTCTAGTCGGTTATCCTTGATCCTACACTAGTTAGTTTTTACCGTTGCCTGGACTATATACAATTGTTCTGATTTATCGTTTATATGTTTTATTAGTATAGCAATAGTAGAAACACTGTGAGCTAAACTCAAGTTGTATTTAATAATAAAAAAGATGCTAAGTGATATATAGCTTTAGTTTAGGTTTGTGTTTAATCATATTACAGGTAGGCTATGAATTGAGTCTTGTGTGTCTGTGACCTAAACTAAAGTCATATCTTATTTGTGCTATACTTGCATAAGCATATCAAAATATTCTTATAGAGAAGCGAACAATAGTTACGATTTATCGCTCACATGTTTCATTAATATAGCAACATCGAAACACTACAAGATAAACTCAAGTCATATTTAATAAAAGATGCTAAGTAATGTATAGCTTGATTCGGGTTTGTGTTTAGTCATATTCTATGTAAGCTACGAATTGAGTATTGTATGCTATAGCCTAAACTAAAGTGATATTTTATTTGTGCTATATTCGCATAGGGCGCTTGCTCGATTTAAACATTCGCTCACGATTAATTACTATTTACTTGAGCTCGGATAGAAGAAATCAATGCAAATGTATATGCTCCTTGCCACAGAATATGTACATGTTTTATTAATGTATGTTTTACTAAACCTAAGTCATATTCAATGAAAAGATGTTGTCGAGTTGTTCCTCACAATAAATTGTATCTGCTGTTAGCTTCTTATTGTAATTGTTTATATTGTGTTCGCCTTCTTGTATCATGTGCTTCCTTGATGTTTAGTACGTACATTAGTAGGTCTATTACAATCTACTAAGAAATAGTCTAGATTTTTAGTGCCAATTTACCTTCATATTTATGTATTCGGTATTCTTCACAACACACTTGCATATACTATTGGTGTTGCGCTTCTTACACGGTGTACTTCCATGCGCATCCAGCCATCGCACCAAACAGTGCCCCCTCCACGCCGCCTCTCTATCGTCGAACCAGAAAAATAGCACATGTGTGTTCCCTTCACAACTCTGTATATATTCTTTGTTGTAGTATTTTCCATTCCCATCAATATATATGACATAACGATTGCTCCTCTATTGTACTATGGCGGCAAAGCAGATGCCACACCTACTTCTACTCACAAGAGACTCTTGACACACTATACGCTTCCAAGCGGTGAAAGCGGTGTTGTCTTTTCCTTTTATACTTGATATCGATAATACACATCTAGATAAACATGTGCTACATCTAACAATACGAAAGTAGATGTTTTCTATACTCTCTTTGTAGTGTTGCATACAAAATAGATTGTGTTCATTTCCATAGAAACATCTAACAGTAGATTACTAACGAGCATAGAGGATGAACCTGCTCCAAGAAAAAAAGCTTTGACCACGAACCACGGTAGATCAAGTGATCTTCTTGAGGATAGACTACGACCGGTGTGCATATCTCTTTGGGCGGATTCAGATTAGCTGTTTGCTATTCATTCTCCTCTTCCTCCATCTTCCTTACTTTTCGACAAGTGTCTTCATTATTATTTGTTACCATGCTATAGATTCAGGTTTTGTTATAGCCACACGGTCCGCTGACTACTCTTTGCACTCTTAAGCATTTGTAATGTAATTGCCTTTATCAGATCTAAAAATAGCCCACCTATATTACTTTGGTCTTCAACAAATGTGTCACATACACATCTAATATCAATATCAATAGGACAGAAGTCAATTTCAAACATAGTGCATACACATATTAGTAGGCCAGAAATCATAAAGAATAGGCTTTACTTCAGTTGCAGAATAGCACATACACGCCTTATGGCAATATCAGTACAACAACATACATAATTATGTTTGTTATAGAGATGGCTGCATTAAACCTCTGAACATTCACTATTTATTTATGTTCTTACATAACTGTACACATCTGTGGTATAGTCATCTCTGTAATTCTCATCCACATATGTATTGCAGTTTAATTATACTTCAATACTTACATAATTATATATCTATTTGGGGATTTCTTTGCTTAGCTCTGTTCTTACATACTTGATGGCCAACTAAATTCTGAGATGTTTAGCAATGCCATTACCAACGTGTCTGCAATACATAGTTAGGCTCGTGAGTGGTCGGACAAAGTATCGTGTGTTTACTATATCTTTACGGCTTTTGGTAATACCAATTCCCTAGCAATACAATGCATTTTTAGCCCAATTTAAACCTATAGATACCACTTTCTTACAGACGACATCTATTTTGCATTGACGATGACGACAGCGATCACACATCAACCTCCATCGATGTAGCAAAACAATGATTAGACAAGAAAGCTACAAACTAGATCCAAACATAAGGCCTTCACCAATATACCTACATTACGTAGTTGTACACATATTTGTTGATTCCTATTATATCTCTTTATGCGATTATTTATGCGATATACCTTTGTTATGTTATTTTACAACGATTGCCTACGGATGTGGTTCTATGGCGCAGCGTCTATTTTGTTTCTCAACTCGCATCTATGCTATGATCTACGCAACAACGTCTCTATGTTACCCAAACTACAGTTTGTTTATCTCGATATTATGTCCGTCTATCGAGCGTTTTAGATCCTGTTGTCTCTAGAACCTTACAAACACAATGCGTTTTGCGATCTTTTGTAATCGGTGCCTATAATCACCTTAATATGGACGATCGTCTTTATCGTCTTTTTATTATGTTCTTGTTCGTTTATCGCTTTTCATTCTGCCGTGCATATCACTTCCCATTCTATCCTATATTACCATTTCTGCTTCGTAATAATTACGGCATACATTGTTCTGCCAATATTGTTGTTTTATCGGTTCTGCGTCTATTTTCTGCCGTTAGACAAAGCAGAAAGTTGTCGGCCGCGTTAGACAAAACTGAACCCTATCAGTTCTAGGGTGCAAAACAAAACCCTACTAGCTTTCTAGTTGTGTATCCAGTGAATCAGCGCCTCACATCAACCGGTCTCATAAGAGTATATACAACAATTTGTTTCCTAGGATTGTCTCTAAAATCTTTAACTCATCTATAGACAACCTTAGAGACAACATCTTTAATAATTTATCTATAAAATCATTCATTTTCAACACAACTTCTCTCTTTTCACACTCACCATTTGTGATGATTTGTGTGTACAGTATATCTCTTATATAAGAGATGATACATCTTCTTTTTCACATCTTCCCTCATTTAACTGAAATTTTGAGTAATATAGTAGGTGAGAGATGGTTGAGATAACAACTATTAGAGATGCCCTTGTCTCGTTGCGTCCCTTGGATTCGAAGCAGACAAACAAGGGAAAATTGATTATTTGCCACTACAAAGAATAGCCTTTTACTATTTGCCACTACTAACATTGTAATTGATTATTTGCCACTACAAAGATTGGTTGATTAATAATTTGTCATTTTGGACTTTTAATTACATTTTCTCTCATTTCTCCCCTTTTTCCTCAAATGTTGCCCTCCATTATTAACACATACACAACCCATCACAACATCTCGCCCTCATCCGATACAACTTCTGCGGCCTCTCCCTCTTCTCCAGGGGCGACGAAAATGTTGCTTGCAAGTCTCATGAATGTTGTGTCCCCCGCTTGAGGGCCGCCGCCCCTGGAGAAGGCCGCCGCTGCCCTGGAAAAGAGGGAGAGGTCGTAGAAGTTGTATCGGGTGAGGGCGAAATGTTGTGATGGGCTGTGTATGTGTTAATAATGGAGGGCAGTCAGGACATTTCATTTGAAAAAAAGGGGAGAAATGAGAGAAAATGTAATTAAAAGTCTAAAATAGCAAATTATTAATCAATCAATTTTATAGTGACAAATAATTAATTACAATATTAGCGATGATCTCTACTACTTAAAAATACGAGTTGGTGGCGGTCAGTCCTCCACTCTCTTTATCGTCTGTCAGATCAACAATCCTGATCGGACCACCGGCGGCTCGGATCATCTCTCGCAAGAACCCTAGCCCGCTCGCGCGCTCTCCTCTCTCTCATGCTCGGCGCTGCTCGGCCCACTCGCGCTCTCCTCGGTTCCTCTCTCACGCGCGGCGCTGCTCTCGCCCCTCCACCACTGCAGCGCCACACTCCTCACCTCGCCGACCCGCCCGCCACTGCGCATGCCGGATCAACCGCGCCTCCACCTCTTCCCACCTGGGTGTGCGGGGATGCGAGTGGAGGAGGAAGAAGCGTTCGCGTGAGAGGGGATCGAGAATGGAAGGGACGGCGATGCGGCGGCGCGCGCGGCGCCCCAGCTGCGTCGCCGCGCCGCCCTCCCCACGCGCCGAGCTCTCCGTTCCCCAACGCGGTGACCTTCCTCCCTCACCTCAGCGGATGCGTTGTGGCGGCGCCGAGGTGGAGGAGGAAGAAGTGGTCGCGCGTGGGGGTCGGGAATGGAAGGACGACGGCGGCGGCGGCGCGCGCCCCAAGCTGCGTCGCCCGCCGCCCTCCCCACGCGCGACTCTCCGTTCCTAACGCGCGCGAGGAGGAAGAAGTAGTCGGCAATGGAAGGGGCGAGGGCGCGGCTGCGACGAACACCGGCGGCGTGGCGGCGACCACCCACCACGATCTTTGGGTGCTAGCCAACCGCCGTCGACTCATTGTGGCAACCGCCCGGCTCGCCAACGCCAAGAAGGCGAGTGCACCCCCACCCACGATGTTCAATGCACGGCGGTTGCAATAGCGGTAGAGATGCTCGGTGGTTGCCTCCTTCCAACATACAAAAGATAGCTCCTCTGCCACATTACCTCCTTCTGCACTTCCTCTTCCACAAGAAGGAGGTAAACTCCTCTATATTTACATGCGTATGTAATTTACACCTTCATGCTTGCATCTTATTTAGCTTACATCGGCGGTGTATCAATTTGGTAGATCAAGTCATCCTCATTTTGCTTGAGTCGGTCGTCAAGACACAAAGAACTCACGACCAGCACACGACATCACCTTCGGGTTAGTCATCTATTTCCCTTGTTTCATTAGATGTATGTTCATTCTGTTCTTTCACATAACCCATTGCTATTGCTATTGGAAACACCAAAATAATCGACAAACTTTTCTTGTGACCTTTGCATCTCAGGTTAGCATTGATTGCGTTATCGCGGCATGAACCCATTGCTTTTCTCACCTCAGGTGAACTTTGTTTTGGACTTTTATGCATGCTATATGTATTATTGTCTTGATGCAGTAACTTTGCTATTGTGATGCCTTGGGTGAAAATTTGGTTTGTGCATTCATTGAGTAATGGTTTCATAGTGCATGCGCACACGGATGCTTGATTGATTAGATAATAAGTTGAATGAGATAGATTCGATTAGCGATAATACTCACCTCTCTCTTTTAATCTCCATTAAAGACTTCACTTTGTTCTATGTTTTAATCGACATTCTGGGGTTAGTAGAGATCAGCATATTTGAGGAGTATCATGCTTTATCCTTGATGCTATTTCTTTGCTTTATACGAGATTGCTTTAGTACAAGACTCTCTGCTTCTAATTTTGCCGTTTTGCCCTTGCATCAATTATGTGGATCAAGTCAATTTGGCGCGATTCGAGATCGGCCAATGATGAGTCGATCGTTTATCTATTGATGATTGATGATATGGTCTAAAACAATAGTAAGTCATCAAGGTCTAAGTACATTAGAAGAAATTTGCATTTTGGATGTGGATACTCTTGATGGCTTCAATAGGTCTGCGATATTTAAGATCTTGCACTAGGTTGACATGATTAATGCCATGTTGTGTTTGGATGTAGATACTCTTGATGTATTCAATAGGTCATGAGATGTTTTAAGACATTGCACTAGGTTGACATGAATAATGCCCAATGAATATATGACTTATATATATCTGCGCATGAATTTGTGACCTGTCGATGTACTGAAAAGGAATTCAGGAGTCAAATAGGGATTCCAAGAATTCAATTTGCAGATGATGCACTTAAAATGATGAAGACTGTAGTGCTCTCTGCTCAACTGGTGGTGCCATTTGGCCGGGGAGGGCACACACTAGATTATTTAAGCGACAAGCGTGTCTTCTACTTAATTAGCCTCTGATCACAAGGCGTGAGATGTAGATACTCTTGGATTACGTTTATGTTTAGCTAATTAGGTGTAGTCTGTACTCTGGAGCTTCAAACTTGAGGCTTGACCTATGTCTACAACCAGAAGGCTTGAGGAAAGGTGGCTGCTCTGCTCTGCTCTGCTTTCCCTTCCTACCTATCAAGAGCGAAATTTATTGGTTACAACTTCTTTAGATATGTGTCTTATCTGTCTTTAAAATTGAAAACCTTGGGTAGCTTATTGGATGTTGGCAGCGTGTTCTTGAGATGATGTGATCGAGTTTAATTTTGGTTTTCTTATGGTGTCATGTTGAATGATGATATTTTTGTTCTCTTTTTGCTCTCAAGGATCGGTTGAAGTAGTATGAGAAATGCTTGGTTTAATCGTCCTTTGCTCGCCTCCGATGTTAATGTTATCACTGGTGGCAATTGCAAATTGTTCGTGAGATTGACAAAAGGAGTGCAGGTATCTTAGTGAGATTATGATTATCCATGCCATCAGGTGCATCATTGGGTGTGCATATCTATGATTAGGTTTTGTACTATTTGTCTTGTATTGGTTTACGGTGATTTTGGCTTATCTGTAGCCATTGTCATGACTACATGTATTAGTTCGACCTTGATGCACTCCCATGTATTTTATTTTATAGATAGATAGATAGATAGATATATGCATTGGTGTTTGATATTGTTTTAGACGGTGGTTGATTTTATGGTAAGGTATTAAGGTGATTTACCTTTGTTGACTATTCATTGGGGTGTGCTATCTCATACGAATTATAGATTGTAGAGACCATTGGCGACTTAAAAATCTTGAGTGGATTACCAAGATTTTAGTTTTCAAATGGTTTAATACAATCATCTGTAAGTGATAGTGGTAGTGGTAGTTATTTCAGGACCAACTTGTATTGTATATAGTATCTTCTGAAATAGCTGCTAGTTCTATGCTTACGAGGTATCTTCTGTTCATGACCTATCTCTTTTCTTGTTTTGTATCCTTCTTTGATAGCCTAGGGTAGGATGTTACCACTACTCATAAAAGCTAGCGATACAATGGTACATATGTATCCTTGAGCGAGAAAATGTTAGGCAAACCAACTCAATGCATATGTCCAAAATTGTAATCAAAAGATGTATTATTGACCTTATATTGATTATTATGTAAGAGATTTGCATTATAATTAATTGGAGTTCTCCTTGTTTAGTTTATCAAGAATAAGTATTGTTGGGTACTCTATCTTTCTCTCTGTATCTAATCTTCATGCTTGAGTGTATGCATTTTCTCAACTCATTATATTTCAATCCAATGCGTATTTGACTAGAGTTTGAATACTATGAAAAGGTCTTGATAAATGTTGTTCATCATGATATTCCATGTTAGGGAAGAGGAGGGTTTATCGTGACAAGAACCCAACACCAAGTAAAGAGGTGTGCTAATTTTGGCTTTACGATCAAGTTGTTTCTTGTTTTCAAAGCTTCTTCTCTGAATGCATATGTCTTTGGTCACTTGATTGGGAATTTACATCACATTGAGTTTTGGTGATGTCTATGCAATATTCCCTCCTCTTTTAGTTGGAGGATTATTCAAGTGTCTGCAATTTTCTTTTATGGTGCTTATTTAGATTTACGAACAAAAATATATCACAACTTCCTTGCATTTCTACATAGTAGAGATATCAAGTGTGAGAATTAAGAGAACAAATAACTTTGTTACATAGATCTCTTCCCAGTGTTGATAATTTGCAGAGCTGGTACCTAATTTTTAATTGATACATGTTGATAATAACCTAGCACCAGAAGCACTCCTTAATGATATGTCAGCTCAATTTGTAATTTGATGGTGCATTTAGTTGTTCACCTCCATGTAGTTTCCATGTTCTCGAATTTGCACATTTATCAAAATTTGAACCACGATACTTTTTGGAAACCAACAGGCCGTTGCAGGAGGATTGGTGATGGGATTTTAGAGCACGCATAATATGTTTTTGCATAGCAAAGCATGGACATAGCTTCTTGTAACAAATCAAATCTTCTCCATAGTTACATGCTGGTTGCCATCTTTAGACCTTTTTCATGTAGACCTTTTCTTGCTGTAACAAACTTAGATATCTCTTATCTCTACTGCATTCTCCTCTCATCCTTGTAGACCTTTCTCCTCTCCTCTCTGGTTACATGTGGCTGCCCTCTTTAGACCTTTCCTGCTGTAACAAACTTAGATATCTCTATCTCTACTGCATTCTCCTCTCATCCGTGTGTAGACCTTTCTCCTCTCTTCTCCACAGTTACATGTGGCTGCCATCTTTAGACCTTTTCCATGTATACCTTTTCTTGCTGTAACAAACTTAGATAAATATGAGAATAAATATGGTTGTATGCGGAGGTAATTTAGTGCGAGGTATGGAATTATTCACGATAGTAAAAAGCGAAGAAAATATTACTTAAGAAGATTGCATACGGATCTAAATCGTGATCCTTTTTTTAGGGCTGCAAAGATGTCGAATCATCCAAACCAGTCATCACAGAAAGGCAAAGAAGGTTGCTATGTTGCCCACCTTTTTAATATTGCCTATATTATTCCATTCGCGTGATACTATATACATGAAAATATGTGTGCTTTCTTTTTGATCTATCATTTTATGATGGTGGATGCACATCATGCTCGAAAGAGACCTTGCACCAGTAATGTGCCACTAGCCCCTCTTGGGTTGTTTATCGTGAGTCATCCAGCATTTGTACACCAAAGTTCTTCTTCGTCGGACAGCGGAGATGAGCCTAACAACGCCTATGCCATATACATTTCCATCTCAAAGTACCTTCACAAAGGCGTATTGCTACAAGGCAATTGCTCAAATGGTACAAATAATTTTTGCGTATGTTCTAATGATACACACATTGTTGCACCTCTTGTTAGTTAATTATTATACATCGCTATACCCTTTAGGCGGGAAGCATGACCGTGATGTGGCGGCAAGTCACGCTACCATGACAACTGGAGCAAACACAACCAAGTCGTGGTCAGCGAGGTTCGCATTACACGAGCAAAATGCGGCAAGATGTGTTGTAAATAATGCGAGAATGGAACCCTTACACAAGAACAAATACAATCAAGGCGTGATCGACATAATGCTAGGTATGTAGCTCTAACACGAGCAAAGGCTAGCAAGGCGAGAACATGGTAGAGCACGTCGTCAAGTTTAACAAGCGAACAAAGGCAAGAGATTAATGCGTCGAAAGCACGTAGACAAAGTTTAATAGCCGAGGAGAGGGTGAGATAAATACCGTAGAAAGCGACTAGGCAAAGCATAACATGCGAGGAGAGGCAATGTTGCTAAATGAGCGTAATGCAAGCTACGGCTAGGAGAGACACCCATGCGCGAATCAATTGCAATGCAATGCCCGAGCGGGTGCTTCAGCGGTGGTCAATCCATCACGAACTTCGCATTCATCGGCGACGGACTCATCTTCAACCGCTGCGCCTTAGCTCTGCGGATCCCCAACACGATCATTCATTACGGATGATGGTAACGTCTACACTTATATTTAACTTTTTCACGAAGAAAAGAATTGTAATTAACTGTACTCATGCAAATGCTAGGTGGTCCGCAAACCATCCTTGAAGAGGACATAGATGGCGAGTATTACATGTTATTGGTAGTGGTATTTCCAACGCCATTTGTCTATTCTATCAACGCGATACAACACCTATCGTAACCCATTCACTCTAACCCCATCCGGTGATGACACCATGGAGGACTCATACTTTGATGAGCCAACGGATGCCTCATGCGTAGGCTCTAACGTCCAAGATCCATACGGCCGTGTGTATAGCAACATACGGATAGCGCGCATGTGCTAAAGCATATGGTGGAATCGACAAATGTGGCGCGAAGAGGTTCGATCACGAGGCGAAGGGGTTTTGTTGTCGGAGCGGTCCGTCGAGGCTATCGGACCGGGCGCCCCGAACTCGGAGGCTGCGGTGGCGCGATTCGATGCTAGGCATTTCGGGACAACATTAGATTCTTCAGCGGTCACTTCTCCTTCACCACCTCGGTGTGAGCCTCGGCGAGAACTACACCAACATGAGGTCGAGGTGTACGTTAGGGCTCACGGCGGTTACCACAATGTACATTCGTTTGGTCAGGGACTCTGGCGAATCATTTGGAGCTCTATTTCTCTGACGGCGACCCAAGTCTAAATCATCGGTTCCGCCACTCTCTAGCCTAGACCGGAAGTCGTTAGGAGGTGGTCGGCATCCGCCGAGACAACCCCTACTCTCAAACTTTGGAGCTGGGCGGGCGAAGACCTCGAGGAATTCGCGTCTCGTGAACAACGACCTAAAGATGGACCAGCGGGTCTACAGCGAGCCAATAACGTCGGAGGTGGCGCGGTGTGGGTCGAGGAGCAGTGCGCGAGAGAATTTAATCGGTGTAATCCTTTACGGTAACAATAACGAAATACAATATCAAGCCATACTACGGATGCTCGACCCCACTGTCGTATCCACTCTTCTTCGGGAGGAGCTTGGTGGCATCAGGAGATCTGAAATATGGCGTGCCCATGGATCTTTATGTCGGGGCAAGTGGCAACAACAACGAAAACAACAATGATGAGGTTGAGTTAGTATTGCGGTAACATGGCATTTGGTTGTTCTTGTTATCCTATCTATCAATAGTTGTCTAACATTTTATGGCCCCTTCTTGTGCGTAGATTCAAATAGCGGCTCTGCGTATCTGTAGAGACTACTCTTGCTACAAATTTGGATCGTCGTGGGATATTCAACGCCGTCTTGTGCGACAAGCGCTTTGTTTCAGTGATCTGTTGTTGACATGTACATCAAGGTGGAGAGTTCAAGGTTGGACTACATCGGGGTCACGGGGCGGAGATCGTGCTAACTTTGTACCAAGGCGTGGTTGATAGCATAAGATGCGGAGAGAGTCGTGCGCATCTTTGTGGGCAAAAGGGCGTGCTCGGCATCATTCATCGGGGTAGTAGAGATATGGCGAAGATTCATGGGCGCTATGGCCTTAGTGCGAAGTATGGGAAGCGGACATCTTCCTAACAATGACTGCAACCCCAAGCGGGAAGAGATAGCGCGTGAGCTCGAGCTGGACAAACTCCACAGGACCATACTGATCTCATCGTTCGAATATTTAGATCCAAGTGGAGGACCTTAAGGAACAAATACTCAAGAGGCACATCCTTGCACGATGGCTGCTTATGTCTATGTCATCGAGTTCGGAAGAGGGTCTCACACGTTCACTTCCTTTTGATCATGAAGGAGGGTACAAGCTCACGTGTCTCGGCGATCGACTACCTCATTTAGTGAGCTCGGACAAGAACAAGTACCCGAGCTATCTGAGATGGTCGTCAAGCATATGATGCATGGCCCTTGTGGAGTCTTAAATCCCAGAGCGTGTGCATGCGGGGCGGAGCTTGCAAAAGCTACTACGCGCCCTTTCAATGCGGCTACCCTACGGGGCAAGGACTGCGTACCAGGTATGCGGGAGGCGGGACAACGGCCATCGTGCAAAGGTTCGAGTCGGATGCTTGACAATAGGTGGGTTGTCTTTGTACAATCCTTACCTTTTGAGGAAATACAATTGCCACATCAGCGTGGAGTGCGCTTTCGAGCATAAAGGTGTGAAGTACCTTTTCAAGTACATTTAGAAGGGCATGACCGTGCATCTGTTTCTCTTGATGAGCGATAGCGGCGACATCGATGAGATTAAGCGATTCGGGGCGCGAGGTGGGTTCGCCACGAAGCTCTGTGGAGGATCTCGGCTTTGACCTCGGCAAGGTCTCCCGCGTGTTGCGGATCTGTTGCATCTCCCAAACATGCACATGGTCTCGTTCGCGCGGGGCGGGATCTTGAAGATGTCGTCGCGAACACGGCGTTGAAAGGTCCATGCTTACGAGTATTTCGGTGAGCCGGACAAGCGAGAAGGCTCGATGCATCTGTCTGAGGATTTTCAGCGGCATTTGTGTGGAATCAAGGTCGAAGCAATGGAAGGCGAGGAAAGAAGCGAACACGAGGTTGGCGGTGTGTCGGCCCATCCAAGCGAGGGGGCGGTACTATCTCGGGTGCTCTAAACCACGTGCTGGAGCCACTTCCTTTGAAGACCTCGGGGCGGTGGGCGGTGTAGTCTACCGTTCTTAGTGGCCGTCGAAAGGGGACTTATCGGTGACAACACCCTTGAAGAGTGCCTTAATGAGGTGGTGTTCGGATGCCATCCTCGCTCGAAGGTTGTTCGCGACTATATTGGTCTTCTGCGAGCCAAGCGGCGTGTGTGGGCTCTGGGGCGAGGCACCTCGAGGAATGTTGGGCGACTCTGCGATCCCACATGCTCGCGCTGCAGTCGAGCAAATGGTGCTATTGGATATCGAAATATGCTCCAATCGATGGGAAGGACATAACATCGTTCCCTCTCCCGCTATTGATGAGTCGCACAACAACGCCGGAAGAGAGGCGGGAGATCTTTGAGAGTCAGCGATTGAGTTAGACCACGAGCATGCGTCTTTATCATCGTCCCTCAACCGGCGGAGGGTTGCGTATGGCGAGATATTATCTGCGGTTGGCAGGCGACGGAGGTGTCTTCTTCGTAGATGGCGGGTGCTTTGGAAAGACATTTACGTATAAAGCATTGCTTGCAAAGGTCGAGCGAGGGCAAGATAGCGATGTGCAGCTGGCGTCTGGCGTCGCTGCCTCCATCATGCCTGGAGGAAGGACAGCACACTCTAGGTTTAAGATCCCACTCAACATTGATGATGGGGTGGTTTGCAGCTTCACGAAGCAAAGCGGGACCGCTAAACTTCTTCAGCGAGCGTCGCTGATCATATGGGACGAAGCCTCAATGATAAAGAGACAGGCGGTCAAGGCCCTAGACAGTAGCATGCGTGACATCATGGGCCAACGCGACGTACCGTTCGGGGGGAAGACAGTCGTGTTCGGTGGAGACTTCCGGCAAGTTCTTTCGGTTGTTCGCAAGGGGACGAGGCCACAGATAACCGGCGCGACGTTGCGTAACTCATATCTATGGGAATGCATGCGTCAGCTCAAGCTCGTCCGTAACATGAGGGCCCAGAGTGATCTTGAGTTCACAAAGTTCCTGCCGGGTGGGAGCGGCGCAGGAGACCAATGAGGATGGCGCTACGGCTTCGGGCGAGATTTGCGTCTGCATCTCTGGGAAGGACATCGACCTCGATAAACTCATACAGAGTGTGTTCCCTATGTTGGATGAGAACCTTTCAGACCCAAACTATATCACATCTCGGGCCATCCTGTCGACTCGGAATGAGTACGTCGACAGGATCAATATGAAGATGATTAACTTTGTTTCGCGGGAGAGATGGTGTACCATAGCTTTGATCGAGCGGAGGGCGATCCCCACGGCTACTACCCCGAATTCCTAAGCGGCTGACCCCTAATGGGTGCCTCCACATGTACTCAAGCGAAGATTAAGCGTCTCGTGATACTCTTGCGGAACATTGACTCGCTAATGGACTATACAGCGGGGCGAGGTGGTGTGCGGGGTTCGGAAGAATGCGATAGGCAGAGATCGTATTGGGCGGCCCGCGGGAAGAGGGTGTTCCTGCCTCGAATACCTCTATGCCCCTCTGGCGACGATATGTTCCCATTTCGATTCAAGAGAAAGCAATTCCCTGTCAGGCTCAGCTTCGCGATGACGATCAACAAGGCACAAGGGCAGACCATCCCGAACGTCGGTGTCTACCTCCCTGATCCGGTGTTCTCTCACGGACAGTTGTACGTTGCGCTGTCTAGAGCTACCACTAGAAGCAACATCAAGATCCTCGCCGTCGCGGATAAGAAGGATAAGCGACGCAAGTCTAGGAAGCCCTGTGGGACCTTCACAAAAAACATCGTCTACAGAGAAGTTCTAACTGCATAGACGAGGTATTGATCACTCGATTGTAATTTTACGGTTGCTAATTACATAATTCCTTGTCAACCCCGCTCCCCATTGTCTCCTCGATTTTTGTACATGTTGGACGAGAAACCATGCAAACTGTTGTAATTTGGAGTTTTGTATTCGATTTGTTTTACTTACAACCATCTAAGTATAAAATCATTTTATATGTGATCCTTTGTTGTTTGCTATTGGCATCCTTGTCAAGATGTATGTCTCGTTGGAATGTTTTTAGCACAAAAGTTACAAAACAGAATTTGCTCGTATTAGATTTTTTCTGACAAAAATTGTTTGATGTGCCATGTTAGCATCATGTCAGTTAGGAACCTTTCCACTCGTAGAGTCTATGCTCCGTTTGATGCCCCCACTCCATCCCAACCTAGGTAAGTTTTGTAAATGCACCTTTATGCTTATTTCCTTTTTTGTTTTAGTTAATATTTTGTGTTTGCATGTAATAAATGTACATTTAGCATGAATACAAAATAATATGGTTGATGATTTCTCTTTTTGTAGATGCATCCACTTTCATCAGTTGGGTGCAGACAGTGTGCATTTTACGTGGTTCTTCAGTGTGTACGTAGTGCACAAATTCCCTGTGCGAGAGGTCATGTCCGGACCTATGCTTCAGTTTATTGTTGCTGATGAGAATGTATGTACCGATATTTACTTTAAAATTTATTACACGCACATGTTATTAAGATTTTTCTACCAAGGTCTTTTCATACATTGATCATACGCTTTTCGCATTTCTATTAGGGAATGAAAATGGAAGCATTTTGCTTCGGTAGACAAGTGGACATATTTGATAGATTACTTGCGGAAGGAAATTCCTATGAGGCCCGTGTCGTAAGCGTTGATCCAAATCCCAATGAATTTTGCTTCCTTGGGAAGGAGCTTGAGTTGAGGTTTACGTACCAAACTACTGTTCAACAGTTGAGTAGTTTTATTCAATTTTCTGATCTTCCTACCTACTTCACACATTTTGAAGAGGTTTATCAGAAACCAAACAAGTCAATTGTTGGTAAGATATCTATTTTTATATATTGTATCTTCTCATATAATAGACTTTTTGTATCGTTACTTCTCACAATAATACTTGATGCAACTTTATAAGATGTGGTTGGTTTGGTTGTACGTCGTCCCAATTCGGCACATCAATAGCTTCCACGTCGTATCTGGATGAGGGAATTATGCATCATGGATGGCAGTCTGAGTAGCATAATGATGCTTCTACTTTGTTGAAAGAGAATATATTATATTGCATATCTTTTAATGAATCTATGTTTTATGTGAATTAGCCATAACTTAATATTCGTGCGTGTTTGGGATGGGCTGATTGTGCGGTATCTAACACGGTGGAGACTTGCGGGTGAAGACCACCATGTTTTGGCCATGACAATGCTAAAGAAGAATAGTCATTATGGTATGTGTAGAGCTATTTCAAACTTATTCTTGATACTCAACAAATTGCTATAACATACTAATCCTATGCACTATAATATTGAAAAGGTTGCTTAATGACAATGGGATGTAGCAATTTCTTCTTTGGACCTCAAGTTGCTGGTGCACAAGAGCTTGAAGGTAAACAACCAAGTAAATAATGTATGGACATCTTTCTTTCATAATTTAATCGGTACTCTCTTTAAGCGAACTCGACAAGTAGTGTTGCACGATGTAAATGTAAGGAACTTTGTCATGAATGTTGTTGACGTAAGGAATGACACACTTCTTTGGAATGTTTCTACATTAATAACGTAAGCAAGTCACTTAGTCTTTCGACATCTCTTTACATATAATTTACAATAGATTTATGATGTTTAACTTTTGTTTGTCATTTTGTAGATTGTGCTTCCATTCTCTTTACGTGACAAGCTAGAGATGAGGATGTGTCTTACATAAAGTGTGCGCATGAACCACATTTCTAAATTATTGTTTATGTTTCATTTAATGCATGATGCACACTTGATCTGTTGGTTTGTACTTGATCTACATTATGGTATGTCGATTATTTATGTATTTAAGTATATTATAGGAAAATATTGTTTCTATTGTTCATTTACGGAATTGTCGCCTAATACAAAGAAATTTGTGTTTGCCATTTTATTGTGAAGCATTTGATTCTTGAACCATCGTAACTCTTGTGATATATAACCAAAATAAGCATGTAGATAAGAAAGGCACACCTTGCCATGGTCCCATGGACAAGTGGCTATAGGGGCAAAGCAATGTTACCTTACATATCGGATGAACTACGTCTTCAAGTTGTGTCTTTGCTCTATGTTGGTATTCTGTGGAGACCATAATGAAGAGCGTCTTGAAATGGTCGAGGCGGCCACGGCGAGGGCGGGTCACGAGATAGGAAGCAATGGTGGCGTGGGAGTACTACAACTCTGGGAGGGCCATCTACGTCGACATCACACACAAGGCCATCCTCGTCGACACCGCGGCACCCTCCTCGCCCCACCAAGCCCATGGCCCGGAGTCGGCTCACGTCTCTCTCCTATCGCGATTCCTATTTCTCGTTGCTTTGTTTCATGCGGAGGTTCTCATATATTCCATGAGATGCCAATGGTTTGAGGCTGCGTGTTTCCATGTCTTTGTATCTGTATGTGGTGTGCACGACGAGACAAGGTGTGATTGGGGTCGATCGATCTGCATTATTCTATTCGAGTATATACATATATTTGGGTTGTATGGAAATGGAGATATTTATTTGTGCTCATGGGTATTTATTACATTACATTACATTAATTCTTTTATATTGTTTTACGGAATACAATCAAATTATGCGACGAGAGAAGCTAGAATTGCCGGGAGATCGGAAGAAAGGAGAGAAAGATGGAGAGACACGGAGGTGGAGAAACACAAAGCGATGGTGAGCGACCAATTCCTTCTAATCATTTTCTTGCATAATTGATTTTAGGATTATCTTGTGAACCTTTGTGTTTGATGACATTGAGATAGCTTCTTCGATTATTTTGGTTCATATCGTTCTTTACCTCAAAACTACTATAGGATGGGGATCTAGGTAACTCAAGATTTCATGGTGATCCGCAGCTCTGCTTTGAATAATCCCGTCTTGATCTTTGAGAAAGACAAGGAGTTGAACTCAAAGGATAGTTCAAGAACAAAGAGCCAATTAGTTGTTAACTTATTTGAGAAACTTGAACTACCCTTTAAATGCATGACATCTGATAAGGTAATATTGATAGAACTTCTATATGTGAGAATCTCCCTTGCCTTTTTTTTTCTTGGGGAAACCGTCCATATAATGCCCATATTTAAGGTTTCCTTAATTTATTTTCTCAGACTATGCCTCATTAATGTTTTATTTTCTTGTCCACGAAATGCCCACATTTGTGTTTATCTTTGTTTCTGTTCTGCTCCCATTATGTGATGACGATGGCCTCACCTATTCTTGAGGAAAATCCTATTACAAACAGGCATTACCAAATTCTCTTCCCTGTTCCATCCCTTCTTTCAGTAAACTATTTATTTGGACACTTTAGTGAAACTATTAATTGCTGCTTATGGCAATAATACTTGGGAAGAAGGGCGAAGGGCATTCCTCGTCTTCACCTTCTAGAAGCATAGCTGTACGATTAATTTATCATACCTTTCATTCAGGTTTTGTACTTTTGCAGAAGCTGTTTCTGTAAGTTGGTTTACTCTCTTTGAACTTGTCACAATTCGTGTTTGTTTCATTGATCAGCCTTGGTTGTGTTTTAGCTTCTCATTCTTTGACACTTAAATTCTCATTATTATTCCTTGCATTTGAAATTTTCAATACGCCCATTAAGAATACCTATATCTGAAACCTATCTGAATGTTCTTCTTGGCAGAACATTTTTAGTATGTGAATCATTTTTGAACTGTTTTGTGCCCAGTTCTTTCACATTGGTTTATCTTTTTTTAAGTACCCTGATCGCTGATCACATGGTGATTTTTAATTTTCCCAATGGGGATTTCTTTGTAAGCATTTGCATTTCACTGAAATCTTCTTTTTTAAGAATTGGACAATTAGGCCCCCTGTTTCCGTTGAGGTTGAGAGGATACCCCAAACCTTTGACAAAAAGAATCAACACTCTTTGGACATTCATACTTTCTTTTAAGGTGTACCTTTGATTAGTACCAGTTAAACTTGATAACTTGATTGTTTTACACCAAATCTTTGGATTCGAAGCTATAGTTTACAGTGCGACGACGATAGCATTTAATCTTATTATTTTAATTTGACATGGTGTTAAAATTAGTTACATGTCATGATGGCAAGAAGCGAGTTTTGTCTAATAGAAACAAGTTGCTCATGGGAAGCTTATTTTATTTTTCATTTCAGGAAGTGCAAAGAACCAGGAGCATATCTTTGTCGCATGTGGTAGCCAACGGTCTTTCTCGGAGGCATTCTCCATATGCGACGATATATTGCGGTTTATCAAAATTCTCTTTGCCCATATGGCGATGATATATTGTAGTTTGTGAAATTCTCCCATAATGGTCTCATTGTTCTTTTCTTTCTTTGTTCTTTTTACTTGATGGAGGCAATTAGTTGAAAAACATCGAGCGACATCAATGAGGCATCAATGAGCGCATGCCCCAATGACATATTTTGATGTTTTGTGATAATAAGTGTGTAAATAACAAATTTACTTTGTGAACACAATATTTTTGAATATATTTGACATACTAAACTTATTTTGCAAGGTTGTTTAGTTAAATATGTAGCAAGAAAACCTTCTTAGCTCTACTGCAAGATATAGAAGTTTTAACTTATGAATGGCAATAGAGAGATTGATGAGCTACAAAAATATATTCTATACAAAAATTGATTTTTCGTTGCAGCATACGAGCACGTGACTAGTAAATAGTAAAGGCTAACAATCTACAAAGGGTAGCTTGTGCTCTCGTCTCCGATGCTCCAAATCTACAAATCCAAATACAATCCCATTCCCAAATCCGTCGCGATCCCCAACTAAGCGATGAAGAACCTAAGCCTCCTCCCCGAAGCCCGCCTCCTCCGCCAAGCCCCCGCCGCCATGGCACCCCGCAAGTCTCGCTGGGGCCCGCCACCCGCCGCCGCCGCCGGAGACAAGGCCGCGTCCACCTCCGCCCGAACCCAGAACCCCACCCCCTCCTCTTCCGACTCCAGGCGCCATCCCGCTCCTCCTGTTCCTGCTCCTGCTCCTGCCACCCTCTCCCGCAACCCCGCATCGCCGGCGCCCGCCCGCCGCCCGCCGCAGCCGCCGGTGGAGACCCCTTCCCCGCCGCCGTACGGCTTCCACAACCTCGACCGCCGCACCATGCTCCTCGCCGATGGCACTGTGCGCACGTGCTGCCCTGCCACCTGATTACCTTCAGCCAACCCCTTGCCCCCGCTCCGCACCTCCCCACGCTGGCCCCGACGTCTGGCCACCGCTTCAGCCGCCGCCGCCGCAGTTCCCGCCGCTGGCGCCGCACGACGCCAAGCGCAAGCACCCGCCGACCCCGACGAGGGCTTCCCAGGCACCCCAAGCAGCCCCGGTTCGAGTCGCCGCATCACCCATCGCAGCTACCGCCCCATGCCGCGGTGGACATGCACGCGCTCAGGAGGGCGTTCCTCAAGTACGCCAAGATGCTCAACGACAGCGCACAGCAGAGGCGGAGCTACCTCGAAGGTGGACGCGTCCCGTGCCTCGCCTGCGGCAGGTTTGGTGATCCGCGTTGCTTGTCACTTCCTTCCTGGCAAGCTTTCTTATACTGTTTGTAGTCAGGTTCCTGTGCTGGTTTCTTTCCATTGTTGAGCTCGTTCTTACTCTTTGACTCGATATGTCTTTGATGCGTGTTTCTTGTCACCGTAAACTGATACTGACACTATCATGTGTGCGTCTGGCTGGAGAGATCCACATTGCAATGTTTCATTTTGTGAAAAATGCTAGCCAATAGGTTCGTAGTTTTTCATGCTGCTCAATTTGTATGAATTCTATGCGGGGTGTACTTGGCGATGGTTGAGTCGGGTTGACTACCAGTTACGCTATTCCTTCATCTAGATATCAGTTAGCAGTACTAGGAATGTTGTGGTGAATTGTAGCTTAAGTAGTCTTCCATTTCATCTGGTACAGACATGGAATTGAACTGCAGTTGGCGGAGCACCTTAATATATTTTCTGCTCTCTGCTACTATGTGTAATGCCATTATGGTTCCTAAAATTAATTCCCGTTATCCAAGGTTTTTCTTTTCTGTGGTTAGAGTAACAACGTCATCATATTATACTGGACCAGTTATTTGTTACCTCTGCTTATTGTGTTCCTTTCCTTTTCCGAGTGTGTGTCTGCAAGCTTGCCTCTGCATCTATGTGGTTTATGTTGTCTCTGTTCTACCCACTGAAGATCAGAGCAAAGTTATATTTTACTTTTTTAATCAGAAATCTAGAGAGAACCATAAGGCTTTCTTTTCTACTTTTAGCATTTAAATGAAATTCCATGCTATTGTTATTTGAAACTTCGTAATAATGTGGAACTTTGAGTTATAACTATCCTTACATTTCTTAAGAACTTCATTGTTTTGTGAGGTTTCTGATTTGGTGTACTGCAAAGTACATTGTTCTGAAATAATATATATACGCATATCATGCTTCACCTCTTGCACAGGGTAGTTACTACATATTGGCTGGTACTGATTGGACAGATTTGCTACTAATATATTTGTTCGTTGGTTGTGAATAAGTATTTGTCAGTGCTAGTTTATTTGATTTGTAACAGAATATTCTGCTTTTGTATTTTTGGGTTTACTTTGGATGGTTTGGTAAATTATGACATAGTGACTTTGCAATAGGTGAGGCGATAGATAAAGATTTGAAAAATAATATATTAAAATATTCATTTTTCTGCAAGGTTCTAAAAATTGGTAACCGGTACTCGACAGGTCACCCACCTAGTAGTGATTATACGGCATAATCGGCCTGATTATGCTGCATAACCGGCAATTACATGGTAACAGGTAGGGGCACATGTTACCTGTATACGGCCTAGTAGACCCGGTTTTAGAACACTGTTTTTCTGAAAATAAGTACATATATATTTTTTTACAAAAATATTATGCTGTCACCAGTTGAATGGGCAATACCCTTGAAATGGCCTATCCAAACGGTGAGAGATATCACCCTCCCAAAGGCACTGTTATCAGACTAGGACAGGGCCGGTGGTTCGACTGGGGAAAAAGCCAGGACCCGGTGGCTTGTCCGGTCCAGGCCATGCTATTGGATTGTTTGAGCATTTGGCCCAGGATGAACAGTAGCAGAAGTTGACCTGCAGGGTTTTGGTATGAACAGTTTTGACCCAAACTCCTCTCTTCATCGCTGCATAAATTAAACAAAAAATGTGCCTCTGATTTTTTAACCTGCAACCTCCTGCGTCAAACTTCAAGAAGAGACAGCCTGACCAACTGAATTGACAGGTTGGTTGTGTATTTTAGTAGGAGTTGGTGGTGATGTTGGTACGTCATCTTACCTCCCCTCCTCTCACAAAGCTCTTGGCGCCGACATGTGGGCCTCTAAACCTCCCGCAATTTTTTTTTCTGGCTTCCCATTTCACGTAACAAACTCTAACTGAATTCCTTTTTTCTCTCTCAGCTGCCACATTCCTTCCCATGTATTCGCTCTCTATCTTCCTCGCTCTTTACATTGCCTCTCCCGAATCCCTCACCATCCGACATCCCCACACCGCACTGCTACTCATCTCCCCTACCCTCTCGATCCTCTGTCCTCCCGATTCGCGAGAATGGCATGATGACATGGATGTGGATGCGGGCTCAAGGGTGCTCGACTGGGCTCAGAGCAGCCCTAGCACGGATGCGGAGGCGCGGTTTTAGCCAAATGGCGGAACCGGTAGTGCAGCGCAGGCCAAGCATGTGATATGTTTGTTTAATCCATAGCAAAGTACGTACAATTTAACTAGTATTTAATAAAAATAGCACATTTTGATTGCCTTGTTCCTTCTTAAATGCAATCATTATCGTATAGAACTACGATCTTGTGCCTATATATGCAATTATTTTTTATGTCATATATACCAAAGTATTTTTAAAAATGTGAAGCCCGACTGATGACCAGTAACCAAGTGATTTGAGACCTTGGCAGGGCTGGATCTAATAACACTACCAAGATGGCAACATGATCCCCGCCGTTGGCTACAGGGCTCTATCACCCTTTGGAATGGCAATAGGAATTATGTTGCCACCTGTTGAAAGGGCAATGGCGGCTATGACATTGAATTTTAGATGACTGTAAATACTTACTCCATGGTTGTCATCTTCTCTGCATGCACATCAGTGCTCGCCTACTGCTGCATCTGGCCATCCACTAAGATGCACATATTTACTTAGCAGCTCTACCATACTGTTATGGCGTGGAAGCCACGACGTGGCACTGTAGTAACATCATGCGTTAACAGTACTCGGGTACTCGATGTGGTGTTGTAGCAATACCGTGCGTGAACAGTGCTGGGGTGCTGTAGCATTGGGATTGGGAAGAGATTACCTTCCTCAATAAGAATATCTATTTCCCTAAATAGTGGGATTAGTTTCGTTGTATAGGGATTAGTTAATTAAGAAGGTCATCTATTAGATAGATCTTATCTATAGTTGTTAGAAGAGCTCTCTATATAAGGAAGCCTATTTTAATAGTTGGCATTAAGCAAGAAAGAATAATAAAGTTCATCCCATCTCTAGTCTCCCTTCTCTCCCCCAAGGACGTTGCCGCCGCTCGGCCATCCTCTCGGTGATGTTTACCTGTTATGATCTAAGGGTCATAACAACTTGGTATTAGAGCCAATCGCTGCGACCACCATGGCAGACAACGATAGTTCCGGTCCCAAGGGGACGCCATGCTTAAGCAGATCTTAGTTCAACTGATCATCCTTAATGAGAAGTTCAAGGTGGGCAAACCGGGTACTGTCACACCAAGCGACGGCTTGCTCGACGAAGCCCCCGCAGCAGTCGTTGCCACACCGGGCGATGGCTTGCTCGGCGTAGCCCGCGGCGATCTCGCCGTGTCGAGAGGCGACTTGCTCGACAATTCTTTGCCGCGCCTGCTGCTGCGGCGGTGTAAAGATCTTATATCATTACGAGGTAAACACCGCCAGGAGGATGGCCGGGCGGCGACGGCTTGAAGGGGGAGGGACTTTAGAGGAGGAAGATAAACATAGACGAGGATGAAATATTGTTTTTTTGTTCTTCTTGCTTCCTTATGAATGGTGTGACTCCTCTCTTTATATAGATGAGGTTAGCCCCTAACAAGATGGACAATATCATATCTAATGCAACCAATCAGCTAAGGATAAGATAATATATACTTTCTAAATATGAAGATATGCATCTAATCATTCCTAATATGATGATATGCATCTAACTATTCTAATATAAAGGAAACAACTAATCTAATCCATTTGGCTCTGTTCACATGTGTGAACAGTGCGCATGAACAATAATTTCGCCCATGGCGCATGGCGTAGCTCCGGGGCCCATACCCATGACACTTCATCCCTCCCGGACAAGCGGTGGTCCTCGAGCTCTGAGTGGCGGCCATGGTGCAATCAGAGTGTCCCCATGTCGACGAGAGGTTGTGGGCGCCGGTGGAACATCACATGGAAGATGGCCCGCAGCGCTCCAATAGATAGCGCGAGGCTGCGGCTCGCAGCAGCGTCTAGTGGGCGTCGGCGGTATGGACAAGCTACGCGGCGATGGTGGCGCTCTTCCCGCCATAGGATGCTTGGTGGTGGAAAAAACACGGCGTTGTTGTGGTCCTGACATCTGCCACGCCCCGCACCTACAAAGGCACAACGTCGACCGGGCGCATAGAGAAGATAGTCGTTGGACAACAGCCTTCTTCCTCGGCGAGGGCGCCGTTTGTGCAACCACGGGCAGGGAGGTCAACGATGCAGAAGTCACGGGCGAAATCAGAGATGCCTCCAGCGGCGCAGATCGCGCAGCAGCTGCTGCCTGTTCGTGCCTCCTTCTCCTTTTCAATCAGCTTGGCCACCATAGTCGCCATGTTTGCCAAGATGGCTTTCATGTCGTCTACGCCAGCACTCATCTCGTTGAGAGTGGCCCTCATGGCCTTGAAATTCTCAGCAGCAAAAGCCATAGTGTTGACTCTGATACCAAATGTTATGATCTTTAGATCATAGGGGTAAATATCACTGGGAGGATAGCCGGGTGGTGTCGGCTGTTAGAGAAAAGGGAAGACTATAGATTGAGGAGACGAAAGGGATTGGAACTTAGACTATTGTATTCTCATTGCTTAATGCCAACGATTACAAGAAGCCTCTTTATATAGAGGGCTCTTCTAACAATTATGGATAAAATCAATCTAAATGATGTTCTTCCTAACTAATAGATGATCTTCCTAATTAATAGATGATCTTCCTAACTAATAGATAATCTTTCCGATTAACTAATCCATATACAAGGAAATTAATCAATTTCCGATTAACTAATCCATATACAAGGAAATTAATCAACTATTTAGGGAAATAGATATTCTTATTGGGGAGGTAATCCCTTCATAATCCCAGTGCTACAACACCTGTCGTACTGTTCATGCATGTGAACATTACCCCGGCCCATGACACTACTCCCTTCTTTCGCGACAGCTCGTCCTCGAACTGTGGTGGTGGCTATGGCTGCAGCCCTAGGAGACTCCATGTTGACGAGAGGTCGTGGCGCCGACAGAATATTGCATGGAAGATGGTCCGCAACGCTCCAATAGATGTCGGTCGGTCGTGTGGAGAAGACAGTCGTCGGGCAGCGGCCTTCCTCGGCGAGGGCACCGTTGGTGCAACCACGAACAATGAAGTCGACGACGCAGAAGTCACCGGCGAAATCAGAGATGCCTCCGGTGGCACAGATCGCGCAATAGCTGTTGCCCGTGCATTCTTCTCTTTTTCCATAAGCTTGACCACCATAGCTGCCATGTTTGCCAAGATGGCTTTCGTGTCGTCTATGCTGGCACTCATCTTGTTGAGGGTGGCCCTCATGGCCTTGAAATTCTCGGCAGCAGAAACCATGGTGTTGGCTCTGATACCAAATGTAAAACCCTTATATCATTCCGGGGTAAACACTGTCGGGAGGATGCTCGAGCAGCGACGGCTTGAAGGGGGAGGGACTTTAGAGGAGGAAGATAGACATAGACGAGGATGAACTATTATTTCTTTGTTCTTCTTGCTTCCTTATGAATGGTGTGACTCCTCTCTTTATATAGATGAGGTTAGTCCCAACACTGTTGTCCATTGGAGGTTTGTTGCTCCTTGTCCACGTGACGTGACGTTGTCATCGTGCCCTTTCGTCGACATGGGAACGCGAAGGTTTTAGTATGTGGCCGCCACCTAACAGCTCTCGCCACGGGGGCAATTCCATGCGTAAACAACACTCATTTACCCGGCGTGGCACTGTAGCAACACCATGCGTGAACAGTGCTTGGGTAATGTAGTATTGCGGTTGGGAAGGGATTACCTTCCTCAATAATAATATATATTTCCCTAAATAGTTTATTAGTTTCCTTGTATAGGGATTAGTTAATTGGGAAAGTTATCTGGATTAGTTAATTGGGAAGGTTATCTATTAGTTAGGAAAGTTATCTATTAGTTAGGAAGGTCATCTATTAGATTGATCTTATCCATAATTATTAGAAGAACCATATATATATGGTCTATTGTAATAGTTGGCATTAAGCAAGAAAGAATAACAAAGTTCATCCCATCTCTAGTCTCCCTTCTCTCCCCCAAGGCCGTCGCCGCCGCCCGACCATCCTCTCGGCGGAGTTTATCCGTTATGATCTAAGGGTCATAACACATACAAATGCAACTGTTGGATCGATTGAGCCCAACCACCTCGACCAGAATGTACCGAGTGTGCCAATGTCTAACGTGGAGACATATTTTACACGGATTGATGGATTTTTGAAGGGACAAAATTTCAGAAGGAAGTAGAAATTATCTCATTGCACCAAATCTTCATATTTTCCTGTAGTAGAAATCTGTTGGCACGAAAGGGGTTTTAGTTGCTAATACTGCGACCCGTTAGCGAGTGCAGCGACTTAAGACATTCAGGCGAAATCAATAGAAAGATGGATATTTTATTGATATTTGCTGATAAAGTACAGATGAATGTTTGTCGAGGGTTTAGCTACTTCTAATTTATTCCTAGTGCAGGAAAATACTGTGATAATAAATGCAAGAAAATTAGGAAACAGTAAATGCGACAAGGAGGTAGATTTGTTGAATTGGATAGCAGTCCATCTATCGTCTCACCGACCTTTCCTTTTGCAGCCCTATGTTTGTAAATCGACTCAGCGTCGATCCAAACTTCTTTTTCCATATGCTCATCGGTTTCCTTGTGCAACACTTCCTCTTAGCTGATTCAGACTCGCCATGGCTTAGATTCCCTAGGCTGTCTATTCTTTCCATTCCGTAGTTGATCTGCAATCATCCCGCGTCGAGAACTTCCTCTCTTGTTCCTCAAGGCCCAAGCCGATTGTTTGCATGGATACCTTTCCTAATACGTTTGCTAGGATACGCTTGCCTGCCATATTTCAAAATTCAAGTGGCAAAGACCCTTTTACTGATCTTAATTTCATCCCTTTCTATGTTGTCGTTCGTTTCTTTTTCAATTTATGGGTTTGTGTATATATGCGTGTGCGTATCTAGATATGTGCGTGTGCTCGCGTTTGCACGTGTGTACGAGTTAGCTTGGGTTATCCATACAAGTGGTGAGCTTATGATTGGTGGGTGTGGGGGGTAAATGGATGAGTTAATTGCACACATGAGACTGTGGTTGGCTGAAGCATATGTAGGGTCACACGCCAGGTTCATAAGCTACTGCATGCCACTCTGTGTCAAGGTGTCGCCCTCCTGTGCAGCTACAGGGGCGTGCACAGGGGCGAAGCTAGCCAGTTGCCCATTGTGGTGGTGACAGGTCGCGATACCTCTTTCTTTGTCGCCTGTTCAACAAGTGATTTCAAGAATATCTCCCATTCAGTATAATATTTTTTGTAAAATATATTTATTTATTAATGGAAAATGATTATTCTAATGGAATTTTACATAGTGCACCATTTTTCTGGCTTCACTGCTTCAAATTATGCTAACATGTCAATAATACACAAGTGTATGTTTAGTGTCAAATGCATTGTGTATCATTGATTTCTGACAGCATTTAGTTCTTATCTTTTGGATCCCTATTTATAGTAGACTTCAGTTAGCTTTTATCTAAGAAACATAGTTAAGGCCTGCTACTTGGTGCAGGAGTGCAGTGGGAGCTATGCACATCACACATCAGTTGTGTGTCATGCGAAATTGTGGTCATTTCTTGTCACGTAATATATGTGGCTCTCTTACAGGCCTGTGGATTCCTTATTTGATAAATGATATGTATTCAATGGATTTTTTTTTTTGCGTAGTCTAGTATTTTAATGGTGCACGCACTTGATACTTTGATTAGTATGAACCCTTGGATGAGGCTTTTTTTATTTAGTTTATAGAATTGATGAGTGATTACATCATGTGAATTTGGTTGCAGATGCATGCAAGATGTTTGTTACTTGCTAGAGCCCTGCTTAATATTAAATAATTAATTTAATCTTAAAATTGTAGTTAGGCTCATTTAGAAAACAAAACAAATCTTGAGCTAAGGAGTTGAACTAGCTCTAGCTTGAATTGTTTGTATGGTCATTCTAGCTATCATGTTGATGGTACAATGTAGAAGTGACAACTGGGACTAGAATATAAGATTGTAAGGTTTAAGTATTGCAAAATCTTAATTAGTCCAACTTTAGGTGCAAGCATTTCTTCCTGCCATATCTTCATCATCAACTGGATAAGCCGAACAGGACATGGCTTGTAGGATATGTTGTTGAGCAATGTAAATTAGTTAGGGGCTTAGCGCATGTTTGGTCAGTGACCACAGCTTGCCAAAACAAGTTCGATCACACTCACTTCGTCCATGGCCTAACTATGCTGTCTCATTCATGAAATGTTTTATGCTTAGCTAATGTTTCATCAAGTGCATCATCAACAGTATCTAAATTATCTAGACGTCTGAAAGAATTATGTTGTTTGACATGTTATAGGCCTAAGCTATACATTCAGTAGTCCTTTTCCTTTTTTAACCTGTCATCATGATGCTGTATGCTTTCTGTTGTTTTCATCATAGCATATTCTTGATATCTTCTGCATGACATTCTATGTAATTGTAGAATAAAATTTTCCATCATCTAATCTCAAATCATTTAACATGCTAGCATTACAAACAGTGGCTTGAAGTGTTTTTTCCTTGATGCGCCTCTCCTGAGCATTTTGGTCAATAGGCCACTGGTCAATTTCACTAGTCAATAGTCTGTAGGTCTGTAGCTGAACTATCTGAAAGGACAAATCACTGCCACAGAACTATCTTGGAGTCACCTTTAACAATAAATTAATACTATCTTTGCTACTAGCATATCTCCCTTTATTGCTACTAGCATATAGCATATCTCCCTTTATTGCTACTAGCATTATCTCCTCTATAAAGGGGAGTGGCAGTAGCTACCGTTCCTTATCGATGTATGACAGAAGATCCCTGGTGTGACCTAGGCCGCTTCATTCCATAGATCCTTGAGTGTCCTATAGTTACTAGCATTGTTCTTTCTTACGGTTCATTCGTGATAAATATGTTTTTGTTTCGGGGCTTGGTACATTCGTGATAAATATGTTTTTGTTTTGGGGCTTGGTACAGTGAAGTTGATATTCTATTTCATTTGTAGATTCTGTCATATAACGCATGTAACGAAGGCTGCATTTGCTTTACTAGTTTTTCATCTCCTGTTCACCACATCTTATTTTGTTTGTGATTATGTCTGGTCAATGTGCACAATTCCAGGTCTTCTAAGGACTTTGCTGATGTGCATGGACTTGTCATGCATGCTTACAACCCACCAAATGCAGATTCATTCATTGATCATCTTGGTTTACACAAGGCATTATGCATCCTTATGGGATGGGATTATACAAAAGTCCCTGAAAACTCTAAGGCATACCAATCTTTACCTCCTGACCTTGTTCGAGCAAGTAGGGAGGACCTTATCATATGGCCGCCAACTGTTATCATTCACAACACTGCTACAGGGAGGAAGAAAGATGGCGCTTTGAGGTTTTGGGAACAAAGAAATGGATAAGAAAATTACAGGTAAATTTATATATTGCAGTCTCTTCTTACGTGAACAGTATAGTGTTTGCATGCAAACGCCTGTTGCATAATTGGTTGGATAAATGCATGAAGGAAGTTTCTGATTTGCACTCTATATGCTTGGTATGCCTATGTGCCACATCTATGCAGCAAAATTCCCCTTGTATGTGGGGGATATATATTGAGTTAGGGATTATCATATCAAAAGGAACTTCTAACCTGTATACTGATGCTTTCTAGGCCCTCTCACCCTGATATTTCATTTTCCACTGAAAGGTTAAAGTAATCCATTTTGTTACGTCTAACATTCATCGTATTAAGCTAGGAATGTGATAGGCTCACAGCAGTTAAACATATAGGACCATTGTATAGCTCACCAAACTGATGGGTCTGAGAACACTGAATATTTCCCAGTTTTTGTATGACCTCAATCTGCTTACTACTCTGTTATGTACATATTACATATACCAGGTGATGTGTTTGACTAAGCTGACTGTCTGTGTCTAGTAGCTGTTTTGATATAAACTTATATGTTTTTTTTATTAAGGAGAGTGGGGGTTTTGCACTTTTGCTGTTATTCTATTTCTTGTTGGCTCATAGAGCATAACTGTCTTGGCTGATTGGACATACTGCTGAGGCAGTACCTCTGGAGTGTTAGATTCCTGATAATGCATTCTTGCAAGCTTGATCTCTGCAGGAGCAATGGTGGGGTATCTCTAGGTGTTTTGTTTGGCTACAATAAGTAGTTGCATCCAACGCTTGATTGGATGGTTTCTGTTGAATATGCATTCAGCTAAAAGTAACTAACGCTTAGAGTACGGTACATACTGAAGGTATTGCATTGTCTATACAAAATTAGTTTCCTGTGGTTTTGTCTCTGTTACATGAGGTATCCTGTCCTGGCCTCAAGGAGCTCCGTTACGTTCTGACTTAATCAGTCTAGCAAGCATACGGTGAACTACTTCCAGCAGGCTATGTTGCTTTGTTGGTCAGATCTGGAAATAGCATCTCTGTCCAATGTTTTGCTTTGCCACCTTTTTTGTTAGGGAAGAACTATAGCATCAGTTTGGGGTTCATATTCATTGCTAAACTAAATAGCTAATCTAGCAAAGATGTTGAGTGTGCAATTTAGATCTGAACCATATTTGGACGTCAAGAAATAAAATCACGTGAGAAGTAGCATTCCCAATTATGCAATTCTGGCAATGCTGAGCACATGTTTATGGAGTAATTCCATATATATCATAGTAATATTTGCTGTGTCAATCTCTATCTTTGTTTTCAGAACTAGGGTTTGCTGGTGGCAAGTCAAAGTCCTTGTATGGAAAGGAAGGGCACTTGGGTCGGACACTTATCAAGTTTGCCAACAACCCAGCTGGCTTGAAGGAGGCTGAGCGCCTTGCTGAGTTTCTCGAGAGGCAAGATCACGGACGTATAGGTTGGTCACGTGCACAAGCCACTCACTCCGTAGATTCTGATAAGAATCCTTTGCTAGTCGAGACAGATAACAGGGGCGAGAAAAAGAGGATACTTTATGGATACCTAGCAATTTCATCCGATCTGGATGAATTAGACTCAGATTCGGGAAAAAGGGCTTCCCTCAAGAGCAGAAGAGAATTTGACCCATCTGACTAGTCTCTTTTCACAAAGGCCCGCCATCTTTTCAGTTTATTTAATTTGCACGAAGCTTCTGTACCTTATCTTTGATGCGGTTTCATAGATATATGCTGCTTCCGTGCACCAAAAATCTTACCTTGAATATAATACCCGCACTTAGGATGGTTATAATCATTATCATTATTGCCAGACATTATATTTTACAGTGCCATATCTGGCAAGCGTCCATTGCCCACTGATTGAGTGATTATCTGGAAGAGTATATTTCTTCTTCCAAATTGATAGTTATTGATTGAATGATCAATTGCCACCAATTTGAACTGTGATGTTAGTTTTGTCTAGAGTACGCCTGGTAGATAATATTTTGTAAGACACTGGTGAAACATGTATTTGTGATAGGGCAGTCGTACTTATTCCTGTGCACTGTTTATTGTTGATTGTTTGTTCTTTGAAAATTGATAGTGAATATGTGATACATCTTTTTTTTTTGGTTGATGGTAATATGTTACCATATATCGTTACACTAGGTTGGTGCCATTATATTGCCTGTTTCTAGGGAATTGCCATACTCTTGGAAGTCCCTACCGTTTGTATTTATCTTTATATTGGGTACACACTCAATCTGTTGCGTGGAATTGGATGATGTTAAAGCCACTTAAATGTCAAGTGTGGTGCTTTGTAGTACATTTTAGTTTTGTTTTTGTTTGTGTTATGGGCAGATGTGATTTGGTTCCACCACTTCCTTGCCAGTTAGTTATGGAAGCAGATAAGGTACAGAGTGGATAGTGGAGAGACCATATCTATGTCAACAAATATTTCATCTTTATAGTGGAATACATATTCAGATTTTAATGGACATTGAAATGACGCTGACATCAGTTAGATCTTAAAAGAGCATCCCTGTAAATTAATAGTCATTTACAGGGCAAGGGTTTGAATAACAAAGTTGAAATTATACATACGTATCTGTTCTGTCATTGATTTTTTTCATATATATATAAATGGGTTTTGCTCTCTATGTATTCAATACCATATCCATTACGTGTTTGGCTTCTCGGAACCGGATGCCTCGTCTCAGGTGCTCCATTGTTTCTGGGTTCCATGAATGGTTGCACCTATCCTGTGGAGTATGTAGACTCTAGTGCATCTCCAACACCCTGATTGTGGTAGCATTTCCTGTTGGTGGCAGTGCTGTGGTGTTGCTGCCTGCCGCAATGTGGTACTGGGTTGGGTTGCCCACACTGCTGTGCGCGTGGCCATCAAAGATGATTCTGTCGGCGTCGCTGCCGGTCAGAAGGATCAAATGGTCACCAGTGACAAGACCTGGAGCAGCATAGTGCTGGCCGGTGGTGGACTTAGATCTCGAATTCTCCATTCTACTGTTCCAAGGTGCTGCTGCTGCAGAGATCGCAACATGGCTGCACAATGTCGTAGCTCCCATCTTTAAGGCTGCTTGCTTGTGTAGGTCCCCATGAACATGTTTTGCGCAGAGACAGCGAAACCCATCTGGTCTGATCAGCTGGACAAAGCAGATCTTGGCTCGCGGTTGCCCTCAGTCCTCACAGGCTTAATTGCTTTGCCGTTTGCCATTACGACTCTCTTCCTTTTTTTTTTCTGAGAGGTTCGTCGTGACGACACGGGAGGGAGTCCATGAATCCTATCAAGCGCTCTCTCTACTGAACTGAAACGAACAGAAAAAATTAATGCCAGATGGTTACTAGCTACTCCATAGATGCGATCCATCGCAAAAGCCATGTGTGAGCAGCCTGCGATTCATGTACTACGCCAATTGGTTTTGCACGGCATCTGTTTATTATTGCCTCCTGTGGCTGGATCCGAAGACCTTTTTTTTTAATTATTTTTTTAAATCTATTTTTTAAAAATACTTTAAAGATAACATCTCTCTAACTTTATTTCAAATTCTGACTCCTCTGGTCACGCTATGACCTGTGGCGTGACCAAATTGCGCTGTCACACCACCGACCGTGGCGTGGCCAAATATGCCGCCACGATAACCCTCCGAGCCAACACGTGCCCGTTTTTAGGTTAAGTTCTATCACACCAAAAGGAGCATTGTGACAGGACTCGTTTGTCACACTGAGATCCGTGGCGCGACAACGTGCTTTTGACACGCTACGTGTTGTGGTGTGATCAAAGGGTCAGAATTAGAAATAAAGTTAATGGGATGTTATCTTTAAAATATTTTTTAAAAATATATTAAATACTAAAAAAAGTTCGACCTAACCCGTTTCAAGGGAGGCCTCGTATATGGGACAGTTTACAAGTTGCGCTGCTGTCGTTTGCTAGGATTGGGGTCATTCTGCTACTTGTTGCAAAAGCCAGTGATAAAAGAAAAACAAGGAGTGCATCGATTGCAAATGCGTATCCCAAAATTCCCAAAAACAATGGTGTTGTCAGGGAAACTCAATGGGAATTGTATTCACACTAACAAATATTTAGTAGCACATCATAATAGTTACAAGTTAGGCCCTGTTCGGAACGTGGAATTTTTTTTCGAATCCTGCAGGAATTGAACCGTTCCATATGAAAAATCCTGCAAAATTTATGGGTTCCAAACGGTACCTTACAAGTTACAATGTCCACGATAAGCTCACAACATAGCGATGCTTGACATGGGCTAAGCCACAAAAGCAAACTTAGCCTTCAGACATATACCCCATAGAGAAGAGTAAAAAGAGTAGAGAGCTAGAGATGGCCAAAAGGGCAAATGCAAAGCAAACAAAGCAACACCTTTGTTGAAGCTAAGGTATTCTATCTTCACCAACACGCTGACACCTTAAGAAAAGGGCAAAGGCTATGCATACAGACTGATATTTGCTACGAAATTTCGTAGAACATATGTACAGTTAGACGATCTGAACTGAGCACAGGATGAGCTTATTAGTCGAACCATGTTGCAAGGAATTTTCGCAGCAAAAATCTGTTCGTACGCATAGCAACGCTCTAAAAAGGAAGAAAATGCTCCAACTCCGGCAGACATGCAGCTATACGCCTCCTACAGGCCGTGCTGTTCCTCGTCGAGATTTGTGGCGGTGAGGCGGAGGAGGAGGTCGGTGAAGGCGCTGACGACGTACTTGTGCGCGTGCTTGTCGTTGAGCGCGAGGTAGCAGAGCAACAGCTCGTGGAGTCGCTCCCTGTCGCGGCGCTGCCGCGCGTCCAGCCGCAGCGCCTTTGCCATCTCCTCCATCGACCTCAGGAAGTCGGCGTGCGGGTCCGGCGAGTACGTCGGCACCGCCACCCCGGCCACGCCCACCCCCACGCCCACGGCAGCGTGCGCGGACGATTCGACGATGGAGTTGGACCGGCCGGGGAGGAGAGGAAGAACCGGCGGGACGCGATGGCCGAGACAGCCCGGAATCGGAGAGCGCGGACGGGTTCTTGCCGACGGCGCCGTCCCCGCCCCCACCGGCTTGGAGCGAGCTTACATTCTTGAAGCGTACGGAGGAGGAGGACGAGCACGGGGAAGTCCCCGCGGTGGAGCCCGCCGAGGTCGACACCGCCGACGTGGACGCGTCGTCGGACGGCGGCATGGGCGCGGGCGCCCCCGCTGCTGATGTACGCTGCAGCCGGGAGAAGCAGCCCAGCATCGTGGCGCGCTCGTGCTTCTTGGTTTTGCTCACTAGACTAGAGAATAGAGACGAAAGAGAAGCTGTGCCTCCTGAATGGAGTGAGAAGGTGGTAGGTATATGAAGGCATGAAGCTGTGGCCTGTGAGGAGTTTATAGAGATGTTTGTAGTTGTAGCCTTGTAGGTAGGGGGGGGCTCACCTATTATTGGACAAATTGAGTTCAGTGCAAGCTGACATTTGTTTGGCAAAGAAGGTTACTCCTACCTACTGACATCGTTACAGTCTTCAATATATAACTTTGATCACTAATTTTTATATAAATATATTCATAAAATACTATAAAATTATTGTATTATAAAAATATTTTTATGACTAATATAATAATACCATTTTCACATGATCAATCTAAATAGTTTTTATATGTTAGTAGTCAAAGGTAAGGAAATTTGATTGCATGCTTTCTAACATGTCAAATATTTCTGAACGAATCGAAGTACTTAACAAGTGGAATCGATAGCTTCCTGCAGATATATTCATAAGTTATGCAAAGATTTATTCCCCCCTAAATGACAACTAATTATAAATAAGCAATAAAAAACATAATAGACGTATAGTATCTATTCCGTTGGCAACGCGTATCCCATCTAATTCATGATATATACATATCACTTACATGCTAATGCACGAGGACACGACCCTTTGTTTAGCACATACATGGAAGTAGATGAAGTTCACAATCAGACTATGAGTCATGACCACCGGAAGGGATCCGCTGCGTTGAAGGCTAAAATATATAGAGCTATAGTACTCTGCATTAGGAACATGACTCCTTCGTTAGATCAAGATTGTATGACTGAGGTTGATTGCTACATCGACATACGCACAGTACCAAACATCAATGCTACATTGTATGAACAGTGTTCTGTAGAACCAGTGTATCATTCTTGATCGAGCCGAGCTTGGTGCGGCGAGGAAGAACTGTCTGGAGGATGAGAGAGAGGAAAGGAGAGAGAGGGGACAGTGCACACGAATGTCGAGGTAAAAGTGGATGGTTGTGATAGTAGTTGCACGTGGATTCTTGCATTGTCCCTGTCTTAACCACTAATTAAATGGAACACTTTTTTTAATCTCAGAACGAAGTAACGAACGAAGCTTCTCTATCATTTAACCTTGCCTTCGTCCAAGCAAGTGATCATTAGGCAAACAGATGTGCATCATCGCAGCCCTGATGCAGTGTTCAGAGATGCATGTACCACCGAAACTAACCTGTGAATACTGCCTTGCCACATTGGCACTTCAGAGTTTTCAACCACCACATTTGCTTCGCAGTACATTGACTGGTCCTAGGTTGTAAGAACTAGTTACTGTCTTGTCGAATTCATTTCACTCCGCTCGTACGTACGCTCGCTTTACGAGCACTGGTCCAGGCGACAGGCGTCCAGCTCGTACGCACCCGGCTTCTCTGTACGCCTGCGTCTGCGTGTGCTAAACATGCATGCGGTGACACCAATGCTTGATGAGCTTCCCATGTGTTTGTCGTACTGCATGGTGATGTTGCTGCGCGCACTGCTGCTAGCGTCAGTGATATGTTGTGGGGATCCGGAATATTGGAAATGTGACTAATTAAAATTATACTGTAGCATAATTCTTAATTAAAGAACAGTTCTGCCTCTTTATTAAAGATCATACTAGAAGTATAAATTTAACAAGTAACAAACCCAATATTCAGGATTCCCGGATATATGTCTTACAATGGTTCCCAGGATCAGTGACCATTGCACATATATCCTTAAACAACATTGCATCATACGCATACAAGGCATACATTTACATAATTAAACATAAGTTTACAATTCGGTTTAGTACTACAATATCAAGTGACTCAGGGTCACTAACAAAGTGTAACAGCGGAAGCAGAAAATTAACCAGCAAAAGCCACCAATGGCCCCATCACCCGCAAGCTATTACGTGGAGGAAAGAAATAGTTTCACTCGTTAGCGTCACCCTAATCGACGCTAACGGGCACCTTATACAGATAACTATCCTCACCGCTGAGAGGTTATAACACCTTGAGTACGGAAGGTACTCGATAAGACTTACACAAACTAATAAAAGAAAGTATTTGTTAGAACCTATACAAAGGATTAGGATTTGTACATGCATAAGGTTACAACAAGAAGGCATAATGGTTCAATTTTGCATAAAGCAATACATCTTAACCTACAATTGCTAAGTTTTGATAAAGCAATTTAATAAATCAAATTGGACTAAAACAGTAAGTAAATGAAAGTAAATATAAACAGTACATTGCATGAATTCCCTCATGCTGAATCAGAACCCAAACAGTAGTTGAAAACAAAATTCTATACAAGTGACACCAACTCAAGTTATCGTTCATGACCGCGGACACGGCTATTCGAATAGTTTTGATACCCTGCAGGGGTGTACATCTTTACACACATGACTTAGTTAGCCCGTAAGCCTCCAGAATAATAGCACACAACCTTTGGTATGCCGGTCGGGTAAACTAAGATTTGGTATTTTTCAACAAGTTGACACTATTGAGCTGGAAAACCCATATGTGAACTAATCCCGCTTAAACAACGACTGATAGCATCTGCTTAACCGGGGCACACATGTTGCGCCGGAAATGCCGATCCAATCAAAAGAAATACAGGTTGTGTTCGCTACACATACTAGATTGCAATCGGAACCTTTAAGGTACGTACATGCGATGGAATACATATACGCCCTCACCCTCCTAAGAACATCTGATACTGATATAAAAACTCACATGGCATAAGACACAGCCCGAAGACCTAAGCATCTATGCCATACAAGATCAATACACATGTCCTTACTCCCCTGTTTCCAACTCAATAGCATTAACCCTTTACTTAACCAAACAGCGCACATACACCGCGTGTGGAAGTACGTGGGGACTTGAATTAAATAGTCAGAGTTCAGTCCTTAATTGGTCAAGACAAGTCCACCACAATTCCCAATCTCGTGCACGAAGGCACCATCACTAGCATCCTCTTGTCCAGATCAATTGAAATTTAAATTCAGTTCTGGTTTAAATAAACTGGACAAAGGGTTAAAATGACTGAAATTCATTTGTTGCTTCCATGTTTGACAAGATAGTCTTGCCAAACTCTAACGTTCTATAGACTGCATGGCTAAGCAAATTTCTGAAATTAAATATCGTAGTATACATCACTACTCTAAGTTTTGAGTGTGTGATCAAATTTAAGGTAAGCCACAATGTTAGGTCATAACTACCTACTAACAGATCACAATTGTTTTTTTAAAGGAAATTAGCATGCAATGATTATCATTTGTATTTTGAAAATCTATAGTATAAAACTTTGGGATCAACATGATGCAGAGAGAATGCTTGCCTTGGTAATAATACACCTCTTGTTCAGTTCTTGTTGACCAACAAAAGATTTAACCACTTCAGAAGAACCAGAATCTAGAAACTCAAATAAAATCCAATAAATAGTAGAAAAATGACAGAGAACAAAATATAGAAAGAGAATGCATGATCAATACTTGAATGTATAATTATCAACATGCTTAATCTACATCTAGCTCAAATAAGGATAATAACCCATATTTAATACCTAATGATACTAATTACTCAGATTAGGGTTTAACTTCAAGCTGCAGCTTTAGATTTTGAAATTTGAAAAACAGGACAGATTTGCAAAAGAAGAGCTATTGCTATCTTAGACTATGAGATAAATATATTTTTGATTTAGCTACAGCTAAATAAGTAAAACTAAAAGGTTAATGTATCACTTAATATCAGTTAATACTAATTATTAAAATTGAGGTTTAATCTGGATCTAAAGTGTCAGATTTTGGAAAACTGAAAATGTGACAGATTACAAAAGAATGGTGGTTTAAGCTATACATGCACAAATAAAATTCTTTGCTAAAGCTGAGAGTATTCCTAACTAATACAGGGACCTAACTTATCATTTAATTACTAAGTGATAAGAATTAAGAAAGGAAGAATATGCTGCCTTTTGTCGGTTAGACCAACAGCAAAAACAGCACAGGTACAACTGGCAGATTTTGATGGATTTGGAGATTCACTAAACAGAGATTTCAAATTTGAGTTGAAGCTGATCTAAGAGGTAGATAATACCCTAGACCAACTCTGGCTAACGAGACCTTTCAAGATTATTAGAAAATAGGAAGCTCCGGTGTTTGTCGGTTTTGCAGACAAAACACATCAGAGAAGGATTTTGCCTTAACTCGAATTGGAGATATTAAAGAGCAAAAGAATAACTAATTAAGATGCTAAGGTTTAGTTATGACTTAGTTAAGTTGAAAAGGTGACAAGTGAAGCCCTAGAACTTGAAAACGACAGGAAAGACCGAAAAGTTATCAAAAGTAACTTTTCAGTAAAAGCAAGACTCAGCATTACATGCACAAGAGAATGGTTCCAGAGAGTTACTGAGGTCCTTAGGGAACTTAAGGTGGAAAGAAACAAGAACAAAGCTTACCAGCCGGAGTTGGAGAAGGAGAAGTTGGGTTTTCGGCCGAAAACAGAGAAATTGTAAAGTTCTCTTCTCCTGTCAGAGCAACACTTCACCGAAGTGGTGCTCCAACAGACTTAAGTCGACAGAGAGCAAACCTTTGTTCAACCCACAAAAGATGCCCAAAACTCATATTACTAAGTGAATTAGGCATGATTATAGATGAACAAGGAGTGCAAGCAAGAAAGCTTCACTGAGAACGAAGAAAGAAGGTGAAGAGAGCTCTCTCGGTCAACAATGGATGTGAGCTCAAAAGTTAGGGTTATATATAGGGTTTGAACCAATAGAGGAAATGGGAACTCTCTAGAGCTGATGCGGTGGCATTTCAGTGCTAGATGTCAAGGTATTGTTTGTCAAAATCGCGACGCGACACTCCTCTCCGGCAACAAAGATCGGCGGCGATGTACATGCATGAGGAAGAAGAGAGGGGTCTCACTGACATGTGGGTCCCGCTGTCAGTAGCAGACTCCCACTCCTTTGTAATATCAAAAGAACACCAACCGTCTGATTAGAAATGGGCGGTTGCGATGGAGATAGGTGTTAGGATAATCTAATCGATATCTTTTCATATGGACCGTACGATCGTAAACGAAGGGTTGAGATTTAATGGAGCCTTAGGGAAGTCCGAAGGTTACATTCAAAGAGGAGCGTTGGATTTGAATCCAACGATCGATCCCAAAAAGATACACGCCACTTTAAATGGAATTACGTGGCGCGGGTAGATTCGTTTTCAGCGGTCGAGATAGAGGAGGATCGGCGGCGAAGGTCCCATCTTTATAGACCCTACGATCAACATCCAACGATCCTATGAAGATTGGACCCTAAACACCCGCGATCAAAAGGGTACCGTAGGATTTAAATCCGATGGCCAAAAATGAATGCGCGCCTTTAAGTTCAAAAATGAAAAGAGCGGCGCGGTTGGATTAGAGATCAACGGTGGAGATTGAAGAGAAGTCCGGTGTCCCGGACGACCCAATGAGTGTGGTTCGTCCGATTTAGATCCAACGGTGGAGGTTGAGTGGTGCGTTTGGGCAACCCGAACGGCCCACTAAATCTGGCTCGTTCAAAGAGAATCCAACGGCTCACGTTTAATTGGACCTTTACATAAGAAAAATGGTTTAGTCCAAAAAGTCAGCGCCGCACGATTAAAATCCTACGGCCAGGATTGAATGAGCCCTATGGGATGGCCCGAACGACACAAACGATCTGGCACGTTGGTTTGGAAATCAACGGTCACGAGTTGGAGGTGCGTTAAGATTTTGATCTAAAGCTGGATGTCGTTGGATGAAAATCCAACGGTGGAAATCGCACGGAACACGTGGATAGCCCGCGCAGCTTTGCGAATCTCGGCCGTTCATCAAGAAATCGACGGCTCACGTTCGCTGGAGGTTTGGGCACGCGCGCGAATGTGTCGGGTGCGGCCCGGTTGCACAGTTTAGACCCAAAGCACTTGAGCTCGGTCGCTACAGTGCAAATGGTTGGGTTTAGACCGGAAGAGTTGACCAGCCCAAATTCAAATCTTCAAAAGTTTGACCGGGACTTTAAGAATAGCAAATAAATTTGTGAAATTATGAAATTTTGCAAGGATGATACTGGGATGATATATTCCCTAAATAAATTTTGAAAATCACTGTTTCACATTTTAAAATATATACTTAATTCACTTAAACCGAGTAGGTTTATTTAAAAACAAATATTTTTCTCAAGATCAAAATAATTTCTAAAAATTCAACAAAAATTATTTTTGGCCAAGATAATTTATCCAGGCTTTAATAAAAATACCCCCCAGTCATAATACAAGCATTAACTTGTATTTCCTTTGAAACTTCAAATATGTTTTGGATTTTGGCTAAAAAAAGAAGGTTTTAATTTGTAACATAATGCCCAATTTATAAAAATGAACAGTGGTACTATGAACAACATCTCAATACTGTTATGAACAGTACCTCATTAGTGTTCATAAAGCATTTTATTACTGTTCATAAAACTGGGGCTGTTACATATGTCATAAAAGATAATCATGGAGATGATTGTATCACGTCTATATTTATGAGTTATAAAATAAACTAGCAAGGTGATCCACGCATTTGCGTGGCTAAATTTGTTTCAAAGTTTGTAGCGACAAATGATATAACTTAGATATAACTTGAGTAATGTAATTGAAGTATGAGTTTTCATAGAAGAAAATCATGAGTATAATAAGTTAATCACTCTCCATTATGTAAACATCATGTAGATGCATGCTCTTGACTCTTTTTCAAAATGTTTGCATGCACATGTACCTCTGTTAAACTCAAGTAATACATTGATTATGTGTGCAACAAAATTATCTTATTAGTTTACATGATAATAGAGTACTTTGCCCACATATACACCGATACACCATGGGTGACATACCTTGAACTTATCTTCCTTTACGTTGGTTGCCCCACCAAACCGTGTGTCTTCTATCTCTTCTCCCCGTCATAATTTTTATGCTTCAACCTCCAAGAGCAAGTTCAATTCTCGATCGATATCTTTCAGCTGCTACCACTTCTAATGCAATACTCTACCACATATTTATCTTCTACTTCTCTGCAATTATCGCTTAATGATGACCGTTGTGACATCTACATGTATATGCGTACAAGTATCGTCGATCCCTGTCGGGACACCCGTCACGCTCTCTCCAGTGGCCCCAAGTCTATTCCTTACTGTTTGCGGTATCTCTACTTCGAGCTCTTCTCTCATTTGTTTTTGTACGCCCATACTTCTATTCGTAGGATGCATCCATGTATGTACATATGCACGATGTTATACATGCTCGATGTCTTCTTCTCCTGTGTCGGTCGTTCCTCTTTTTCGACATTGTCCAACTCAACGATGTGGCTTCCTCACTAACTGCGACGACCTCTCATCTTCACTGATGTCAGTATGTCTACCTTAGTCGTTGTTTAACGATAGGGAGAATCTTCTCGTGCATCGCTGATGACGCTATGTCACTCACCAACGATGGCATGTTCCTAGGTACCCAATGATCACATATCGTCGATAACTCGCTTTTAATACAAAGCTTCATCTCCTCTCTGCTATGTCTTCCTCATTATCGAGTTTCTTTGGCTATTGACTTCTTTAAGAACACTAATGCACACCATTCGTCGTCACAACACTTGGCTCCTTTGACTCTAGTCTTTCTCTTCAATGGCTCCAGCGAGCAGCACGACATTGTCCTTATCGAATAGCTAAAGTGAGCAGTATGGAATTGCTCTCATCTTCATCGCCGCTGCCTCGGCTATTCGCTTCCTTGTGGATCAATGTCTTTTGGTAGGACAGATCAATGCCATTGCACTTTTTCGTGATCTCTTTCGATACCATTCACGATATTCTCATTATAGTTTATATTTAATTTATTCAAAATTATAGTTATTAAGAGATTTTACTTTGGAATTCGTATGGAAATTAAATTACAAATTTTCTTTTATTTGTTCTCCCTAATTTTAATTATGTTTTTGTTGGAATTCGTAAACCAATCCAATTGTTAGTTTTTACTTAATTTTTGTGCCGATTTTATTTTATTTTTATTCTGAAATCATTTTTTTTATTGAAATTCATATATTTATCCAATTGCTATTTTGGTTTTATTCTTTATTCCGAGTTGTATTTATTTAGAATTTTACTTAGGAATTCGTATGCAAATCAAATTGATGGTGTTTTTTTGGTTCCAAATTTCATTTATTTAAGTATTTTACTTTGGAATTCATATGGAAATCAAATTGTAAATTTTATTTTATTTTTATCCCGGTTTTTAATTATTTTTGTTGGAATTCATATACTAATCCAATTGCTATTTTTAAATATATATATATATATATATATATATATATATATATATATATATATTAAGAATTAGAGTTATTGGTGATTTTACTTTGCATACGTGTCGAAATTAATTTGCTAATTTTATTTTATTTTTATTCCAAATTCTAGTTATTTTTTTGTTGGAATTCGTATACTAATCGAATTACTATTTTTTTAAAATTTTTTATTCTGAATTATGTTTATCTAGTGATTTTACTTAGGAGTTCATATCAAAATTAAATTTCTAATTTTATTTTATTTTTTATTCAATTTCAGTTATTTTTGTATTGTACTTGAGATAGACTCTTTCGTTTAATCTAGATCGTTATAATTTGGACCCACCATAATCAACAGTGTAGATATTTTTCTTTTTCCACCGGTTAATATGAGGATTTATAACTCTTGAGAGCGAACGTTGTGACTTCTTTTTCTATCGCTTTAATAATATTATAGATGTTATTATGTTTCTTGGATGAATTATCATTTATAAATATTAACTAGTATGTGACTTGTTGGTAAAGTTCTTTAATAGTTGTATGATGTCATTCTAAAATGATTCCTGGTCCGATGTCTCTGGTCGGGACACTAGTTACTTGCAGACCAACACATGTATTGATTGATGATCACGTTTCACAGGTCATAGATATGAGGGATATCGAATCAATAGTGTGAGCACATATTAGAGACCGTGATGTTGGATCGACCTACTTTGAAACACTATTGAAATTGTTATGTTTCTATATGTCATCAGCTAGTCTCAAGCAATAATGATGTATAATCCTTAGATCTGATATCAGTATAATTTTCTACATGTGTAACAGTACACTTAGGGGTTATCAAATGCTACTCTATAACTAGGTAGTTATAAATGTGACTTTCGGGTATGCTATGAAACACGCGGAGGGATGTGACTGGTCGGATATGAGATTTACCCCTCCTAGCATGACAGGAGAGATATCTCTTGGTCCCTCGATGTGTTCGGATAAAGGAAGTGTATGGTCGTTCCACAAAGTGGTCGAAGAGTTGACCACACGGAATTATCCGTCATGTCGGTGTTTTAGAAACGATCTTACGTAAAGATTGTTTGATTCGGGGGGTCTCCACAATTGATCACACAGACGGAAAGAGACACGGGGATTTTTATACGAGTTGGACCTTCTCGGTGAGAATAACAACCTACTCTGTGTAATGTATTGGGTATCCTGATTACAATCAGTGAAAAGATTTGCGCTAATGTTGCTACTGACTGTCTCTCTAAAAAAAAGCCTCCCTTTCTATCTTCAAAAGACACCTATTTATACTACGTTGTGGTGGCGGTTGTCGTTCCAGGCTAATTAGTCGCTCATTATTGCGTAATAATAAGAGTAATTACTGGAGTAGTAACCTCCCCATGTTGTCCAACGGTTATCAGTCAGAGATAGTGGAGTATTATCTGTAGTTATTTCAGATATAACTACGTAATTTGACTGCCCAGATTCTCACCAATAAATGGACCTTCTAACGAGTGGACCCAGTTAATTATGAGGAAGTTGTAGCAGGACTGACCGTAGCAGAACTTACGACCAGAGGGTAGTCGTAGAAAAGCTTACGACTGGGTACTGGTCATAGAAAGACTTACGGCCGGATGTAATCGTAGCAGGGCCTACGATTACAGCATAGTCGTAGAAACACTTACGACTAGGGGGGTGGTCGTAGAAGATAATACGACCACCTATCTTACTCTTCCCTTATAATATTAAGGGGTATACCATGTGACGTCATATTACATGATTATGGAATAATAAAATGAGGATTATCAGATCCTCGTCACGTCACTAAATTGATAAAAGAATGATCAGTCTATAGATAACATATATCTCACCTGAAGTTCGATCAGATATCGTGAGGCATAAGGAGAATACGCAAGTAGGTTGTTTAGTCCAACCAGATACGAATTTATCGTGAGCTGGTCGTACATGATCACAAAGCGATCGACGAGGCGGTCGTAGGTATTACAAAGCTGGTTGTATCCGGATGTGAGTCGTCGTAAGGAGTTCTGAGCGATCATGGATGAGGAAGCGTCGCAGATCATATTGCATAAGGTTCGTCCTATTTGATCTTTATGTGTATTCGGGAGTCGCTATGCCCTGCTAGGAACCGCTATCGACTTATGGATTGGAAAAGAGTTTTGAGTCATAGCCAGTGCGTATGAACCTCTGAGGTCACACACTTAATAGGTTGAAGCAAACTAGTTTGGATTGGATCCATTATGAGCTCATGCGGGCTTTTGGGCGTATGGTGCCACCCATCGAAACCTAGTTGTCACCTCCTGAAGGCCCAACTGTGCGTGTTAGTGCTAGCACATCGGTACACGATGTTCCACTCCTTGACGTGTGGATATCATAGAGGCCCTACTGCGATCGCTGCTACACTGACCGAGTATGATCCGCGGCGTACGTAGTGAACACGAGATGCTACTGAAGGAGACAATCGGCAGCGAACTACTTCCACTATATCGACGCGCACGATGTTGGACTAAGCTGCTCTAACTTCTCTTTTATTGCATTGCGCGTCTAGTGGTAACGATTTATAATCTCTTACTCTTATAACTTTCTTTTTTACGTGATAGAATACCCTACCAGTTTCCGAGCAGCTAGACGCTGCCGCGTCGTGTTCTGGTACGCACGTACCGGTGGTGAGCAAAGCCGAGGCCGTATGGTGTTCTGTCCGTGACCTGGTTGGTACGTACGTACGTGCGGTTGGGTGCATATATGCACGATGGTTCACATGATCCATGTTGCTACCCGGAGGCAACACATTAAAGATTTGAGGTGTAGATGTATACATACATGCATGTGGCGTATATAAATTAAATGTCAACCAAAATGTGTCTCAACTTGATTATGTATATTTCTTATTTATATATATGTGTGCGTGATGTATCTGCCATTAATTCTCGACCCCCAACTGGTAGATCCTATACGTACATTGCCACCGGCAAATTAAACAAATTAGATACTATATGGCAAAATTTCATTAATTTGTTGCTACATTTTAAGCAATTTTAATTTTTTCACATATATGACTATATGTGGAAAGAAGATGAAGGCATGTAGGAGTACTGCAGATCATGAGCAAGCGGCTTGAGGTTTCTTGTGTGCATACAGATGCATATATGTATGAACCTTATTCCTTTGATTGTACGTTGTGCACCACCACCACCAAGCAACAATCGAAATCGACATGCAACTACATTTATCTTCCCAAAAGTCTGTGGAAAACCATTTCACGTACGGGACCATTTATCACAAATCAATAACCGAAACAGATAGTAGAGAGTACGAAGGTACACGTAGCTGTAGTTGTGTACGTATGCGTATGAACAGTCGTGATCGACGCACGTGATCGTATTCCTTTCGTTCGCACATCTCCATCCGTGTCTATCATCGGTTGATCTCCAGGATCGATCTCCGTGACCGTGATGCAACGCCGAGCTAGGTAATTAGGTAGCTACTAGCTAGGCACGTTACACATTGGGTGCAGAAAAAATTACAAGCCAGTAGCTGCCTAGAGATAGCTAAGAGACACTAGTACACTTGCTACATCCTATGACCAAGCTAGTTATAAATGAGTAACCAACGTGTCGACGTACGTGTAGATCTGATGGATAGCAGTATGGGCAACTGGGCATGCAATGCAAGCAACTGAAGCATGCGCTGCTTCGATCAGCTGCTGGGGGGCCAAAGGTGCATGTGATCAACGCTAGCTACCATACGTGCAATAGGTGGCAAATTGATCGGAGGATCTCGCAATAAGATCCCGCTGCCTTCCATGCACAGATGTTCCTATTAATTCCCTGCCCCATTCCATCGGCGCAACAGCTGACAACACCCTGTACAGTACTGCTGATCAGTGCCTCACAAGTTCACAATTTTACCCAGCTATGTCATGGCAAAGTTACCCACGGACAGTGACGAAGCTAGGAATTCAACGTTAGGGTGCACACACAAAATAACGTTTGGTACGATTAGTTCAAAGTACGTATCACTGAGTTGTTTCTGTACTTTTTTTCACAAAATTCATCATCTGAAAATATTTTCGTTCCCAGAAGCACACTGTATACTATATAGTAGTCTACTAGCAACTTTTCATATGCAACCGCTATAGTAATCAATTTGGATGGAAAATAACTTGCACAATTTCTGAATGTGAGAAAAAAAAACTAGAAATGTGCTCCGTGGACCGATTTAGTGTTGCAACTGCATTTCACTATTAAATCCTAAATCAATAGAAGAGAGGGAGAAAGGAATGAATGTGACTTGTGAGGTTTTCTTTCTCTAACTCACCACCATATGCACCTGCAAATCTGTTGGCCATATTTAATCTCTCTATTTTCAGTCCAAAGAAATAGCTACTCTCTAGAAGATTTTGCAAATTTTGAAAGTGCCGGTGCACACCCGGCACCCCTAGATCAGCCCCTGCCTAAGGAGTCACAATACAAAGATCGGCCTACCTACCAGCTCTTTTAATCTATCCGTCCGTTTAGAATGCGAGAATGTCGCACATGTACAGCTAGCACCGAATCTCTCGTTCTCTCCCAAATAAGTTCTTTCCCCGTGGTCGGTGCCACTGGCTGGATCCATCAAAATCGGACGGCAGAGGAGCGGCCGTGGGCGAGCGGAACAGACAGGATCCGCGTTTCGTGCTTGTCCGGCCGGCCTGCACGCCGCCATAATTTTTTGGCGTTTGTCCGGTGGGCAGGGCAGGCAGACGCGCGCGCGGCAGCGGCAGGAGGCGTTCGATCCCCGTGGGTTTGGCGTATGCGGGGGGTGGAGTGGATTACGCGCCGTGGCCCGTGCGCAACCGGCCGGCCGCCACCACATGCGCCGCGCGAGCGGTTAACCCGCTAGCTAACTGCTCGTCACGTCGCGTTTTGTCGTCCGCGCGCTGCTCCAAAAGAAGCACCGTTTTGTCGTCCGCGCGCTGCTTTTAGAGCATCTAAAATAGTCAGTTTCTTAGCTCAAAGAAAGAGTCTCAATCTAATAAAAAGAAACAAGTATTCTAATAAATTATTTTTGTGTTTGAATTTAAAACTTTAATTGTTACCATAAAACAAGTTTTTATGTAACAAGCAAATCTTCAAGCTATTTTGTTGTTTCTTATATCTTGGTATCAACAATTTACTTGTTTCTTCATCTAGAAACAAACTACCTTCTTTTTTCACTATCTCTCCTTGAGGAGGTGAGCTAGCTCACTTGGCTAAGGCTTGGAGTTGCCAAGCAGCCCACCTAGGATTTGAGTCCTAGACTCGACGGGTGTCTCACCCGATGCGGTTTGGGGGTGTGGGTGTGTGTGAGTAGGTGGTGTGTGTGTAGGGGTTAGTTTGAGGGTGGTGGGCTCGGTTGGCGAGAGGAGCTTTAGGCTCTCGGTGCCTGCGGTGTGGCGAGTGAGGTGCTTTTTCTTTAAAGGTCATGCGGACGGGAAATCCTGGACCTCTAAAAACTATCTCTCCTTCATATCATCTAAATGCTAATGTGTTCATTCCTTAGTAATAAGTGATATAGACTATATACATTCTTTAGTAATAAGTGATATGAACTATTAGTTACTTTACCCTTGTGACCGCCGCGCGCGCCCAGCTTGTTTATGTAGCCGCGTGCGGTCGGTTCAACCTGTACATGTGACCCACCGACTAATTACTAGGGATGCCTTTGCCCCTTGTTTTTTTACGACCTTATCAACTACAATGTGGCGGTATTTTTTAGAGTACAACGAGGACGTAAACGTACACACCAGTTTTACCTGCTGCTGCAGGATATTGACCTGCGCGGCGCAAAAGGTGCACGGAAGCTAAACGCAGTGAACACGACACGCATACGTACACAAAAAAACGTGCTCACACGAGTTAATTTTACATTGCACGCCTCGACCTCGATCGGAGCGGAGCTTGGAGGGAGATACGGTAATACACCCCACGTGTACGGTACAGACATTACCAAAAACGCGGCCACCTTCTCGCGTGCATTGGACTATCGGCTCGACTACTCCACACGAAAGACGCTAGTACAAAGACGTAATCGAGACACCAACATGTTGCCGGCTGCAACACGACTCCATCACTGGACACGATACTCACTGCCGGACGGACCACGGGCTTCACACACCATGGACGAGTCGATCGACCACGAGAACTCGGACGCGCACAAAAGAGGCCGGCCTGCTTATGTATGACCGCGGTTGAACCGCGCGGCCGCAGACATGGACGCGGCCACACCTCCCGCCCTCGCCGTTGCGTTGGGCCTGTTTCGCGTCTCCGCGCTGGCTACCCTTGCCGCGTCGCCGCTCTCCACCTCCTTGTCCGCAATCAGTTTCGCCGTAGCATTCTGCGCGCCGCTCACCAAAGTTGATTAGTAAAAAACAAGCACGCGTTAAATATATGCAAAAAGGCCAAACACAAAAAGCACTAATTAAACAGAGAAGATATATATTGTGGAACATATGTTATACGTACCGAGAGGATCGACGTCGCCTAGCTTAGTCTTGTCCTCATCGCGCGCCGTCCATGCGTTGGCCGCCGCGGCCGACTGCGCCTGCGCGGCCAAGCCGCCGGGGATATTGGCGTCCAGACCGGTGGCTCTTGCCTCGGCCGCCTGGATGGCTGCCGCGTCGCTGCGTTCCACCGGCTTGCGTCCTACAGCGAACGCCGTCGCCTCCAGCGCCTCGCTGATAGTTATCTTCGTACCATCAGCCACACCTGCAGCGCCGCTGCCTCCTCCTCCTCGAGCTGCACCTCCACCTCCTTCGGTGGCATCATCCGGCGCGAGGTATTGACCCACAGCCTATGTACATCACAATAATTGAACTCGCTGACGATGCGGCCGCCAGGACACAGGTCTCGGAGACGGTGACGCCCTGCTCGGCGGTGGCGTCCGTGGCCTGGTCATGGCCAACGACGCCCATGCGCTCGTTGCGCGTGGCCGCGGCCGGACTGCATGACGGCAGCCGGGTCGCCCTTGCGCGTCTGCCCGAACACGAGGTTCTCGGTCGACTGCATCGTGTCCGCGTCCTGCGGCGCGATGGGCTTATCCGCGAGGCTGCCGCTCACGGGAAAGACGTCGCCGTAGTGAACGCCCTGCTCGCCGCCGGCCTGGTCGGACGGCCTCCTCGGCTGCTCCTGGCTCATTTCTTTGCAGGTACAGTACTGACTACTGAGTACTCCTGCCGAAAACGTAACAACGTGCACTAGCTAGCACTAGTGTTTGATCGGCCTCGTTGCTTCGAGTGTGTGTAAGGTACTTGAGTGTAGCTGAATCCTGTAGTTTGGTGCATCTAGATATCTCTGTGGTTTATATATCGCGTGCGTGCAGCTCTTAGGGGACAAGTGTGGAGAGGTGGGGACGTGGGGCGAACAAGGAAGGCGCGTCGCGGCTGCATGGCCAGGTGGCTCGTGCGCAAGGGTGGAGCACGCTATCAGCGGTTAGGCGGCAGGGCGGAACGGCTCAGGCATGCAGGGGCGTTTGTTCGTTTCTGTTAGAAACCGGCCCGAGACCGGAGTCCCGGCGCAGGTGGGCTCTCCATTCAAACCCTGCGAGGTCGTATCCTATAAATAGGGGTGCTATTCATTGTAAAAGATTGATCGATGGATGAAGGAATAAAGAGAAGCAAGAAGTCCCCTACATCTCTGTGTTCTATCTTTTATTACTGTTCTTGTTGTTCATGCATTGTTCTTACGATTCTACGCTTGTCTACGAGTGTCGCTCGAATTTGGACTCGCCAATGACGGTTCCTCAAAGCGTTATCGGCACGATCGACTCTCCTCGCATCGAAAAGGTAACCGTCGATGAGCGACACTCGTAGATTGAATCGTTTTTCTATATTGCTTTCAATTCGCAAATTTGGCTTTCTAGATTGGTTTTCTACGGTGCAAATCCGCTCTAATCTACGCGAGCCGACTTGAAGTCGCCGCCAAGCCGATCGGTGGGTTGCATGAAAGAGTAGATGATGATTGTACCGTAGGTTGTATATGCGATCGCATGAAAGACATCATGTGCACGGCACGCACCGCAGCGGTGTCACTACCTCGCGACCGTTACGGTCGGCATAGTCCGCCATCACGTATCGCCACGGAGGCAGCAGAGGACCACCCGCTAGCACGCGGCAAGCACGCGCATGTCGGCATGAAGCCGCGCCTCTGTTGCAATCTCATAATACATTATATTGTATCGCATACATGAGTAACAAAAAAGGGCGGAGCGGCCGACAGCAGAGCCGCGTCGTCGCCGATTTTGGTGTCACACCGGCCACGAAGATGGCACCGCCACGCGCGCGACGGGCACGAGGCGGCGGCGCTGCGCCCCGATGATAGCGGCCCGCGCGATGAGCGATGTATGCGCGTGGTGAAGCGATACCGCAGCGGATGAGCGATCGCGCCGCATGAACGATGCCGCCACGAATGAGCGATCGCGCGCGCGAAGCGATGCCGTGCGGATGAGCGATGCACCTCATGAAGCGATGATCGCGCGTGAGCGGTAATCTCGCATAAGCGGTATTTGCGGATGAGCGAACACGGATGAGCGGTAATCTCGCGTGAGCGATAATCTCGCATGAACGGTATTTGCGGATGAGCGGTAAGCACGGATGAGCGGTAATCTCGCGTGAGCGGTAATCTCGCATGAGCGGTATTTGCGGATAAGCGATCGTCGCGCGTGAGCGTGATCGCGCGTGAACGATGTCGCGGATGAACGGTAATCACATATGAGCGGTGATTACATATGAGCGATCTGAAAAATCTCGCGGCGCCCGCATGCGCCGTGTGATGTTCGCCCGAAGCCGTGCGCCTGCCGGAGCGGCCGCTGGGCCACCTCCCGTAAAGGTACCGTCGCCCTCTGGTCGCTGCTGCGTGCGCCGTCCATGGCCTGTAGCCACCTTGCACCGCGCCGGCCGCACTGCGCTATGGCATGAAGTAAAGGAAGGAGGGAAGAAGGCTCCGACTGCGGCACCGTCGAATCGCGCCCGACCCGTCGTGCCGCACATGGCCGTGCCGCGCCGCGCCGCACCCGGCACCGTCGAACCGCTACCGGCCCGCGATCGACATGCCGTGCGGCGCGCCCGTAAAAGCCGGCCTGCGCCCGCGCCGATCCGCCGCGCCGTCGCCGCGGCGACATCTCCGGCCGCAAGGCCGCCACGACCGCACCGCCCGCGCTCCGCAATGGCCACCGCATTGCCGCCGCCGCTCGTGCGCCCACCTCAGTGGTGCCGCGCGTAGCGGCCGCTTCGCCGCGCTCCCGCGCCGCGCTGAAAAGTGCGATTTCGCGAAAAAATCATTTTTTCGAGAGAAAGAACCAGGAATCCTTTTTTTGCATACTTTTGAACTTGAAGCATGTTTAACTTTGTTATTATTATTTCTATGCGATTTATTTACGCATTTACTTGTTTTGATTATCTGTGATTGTTTATATTGCCTTTAATCACTGAAAATAGCGATAAATCATGAAAAATGCATAGAAAAATGCGAACACGAACACAGGTTGAAGAGCATTGTGAGAATTTTGCAACCATTTTATGCAGATTACAGTGATAATCCTTTGAACTTTTGCATGAATATGAAGATGGCGGCATCACGAATCGAGAATTCGGAGAACTAACCTAGTATGGTCGAATTTGTACGAAATTTATAACGATCTTCAATTGCGTGGTAATATAATCACGGATGAGCGAAGACCGAGAAGACCTCTACCTTTCACCCGAGCGGTGCAATCCGCAAGCAACTATTGTCAAGACGGCTACATGAAGTATGCGAATTAATTGGCGTCATGCAAGTTGCGAAACTCAAGATGATATTCTAAGAAAGAACTTCATCTCGCAACAACCTAGTAGCAATGTTGGCCATGAAGCCATCGCTAGCGACTACAAGGTGATGAAGCCTCTCACGAATGAGAGAAACAAGAAGGGTAAGGTCGTGCGTCGCATATTATTGATGTTTTCCGGTCTAAGAAGAAGGGCAAATGATAGCATGAGGCATACCTCGCCATTGCGAGCACGGAGGATTCACATCCATTACGCACTTATGAATGTGAGCAGCCCGATGCGGCCCCATCATCCCTCCTTTGGACATCACAGCCGCCACGGTAGTAGCGCCCAAGAGGAGAAGATCGCGCATGGAGCCGATTTGGCGAAGTTCTGAATACTTCGCCTATTAGATCCGATGCACGCATTGCACTCGGACCTTTATAGAAACTTGCGGTTTGTAATTGAAGCGAATTTTGAATTATTGAATAATGGTTGCAAGCTGCGGGAGAGCAAAGCATTAAATTCTTATTATGAGTCTGCAAGACTTATTTTCCGTTTTATAATAGCAAGTTATGTTACGATATCCAAGTATTTTATTTATGTGTTGCTTGCTTTCTGCTACATATTAATGAAGTACATTATATTAGAACGCGTGTGGCGCCCTATGGAGGAAGTGTGCTTAGCATGTAGCGGCAACGAATACCGATACGAGAGAAATAAAAATTTTCGATCGATCGGCAAGAATGTTGGTAGTCTTACGACGATCGCATGACGACGATACTTGTATAATAGGCTCGGGAAGGGCCATAATTATACTCCCAACGCACAACTTTGGTCATTGAAGAAGACTTGTTGTACCGAATCGACTAGAACTCTCAAGGATATTTGCGCTACGGTTTTCATGTAGAGGCGAAGAAGAGTATGAGTGCGAATACTGCTCATTACAAAGCGTGAAGAAAGTAAAAAATAGCATTAGAATGTCTTCCTTCATATGAAATTGGGCTATACTACATTAATATTAAGGCACCTGCAGCCTATACTGCCTTGAAAACCGTATTTAAAAGCTCTGAACTTTTCTATCTCTAGCATGATAGATTGTGCCGTCTAAGTCTTAGGATGATGAGAGATATAATTAACAATTCACAGGGACATGATATGAATGTTAAGAATTTCTCGAATCAGGAAGATTTTGTGTGCCCCGCATGTGCCACGAGAAATTAATTACTAGACCTTTTGCTCTGGCGAAGGATGAAGTCCTTGCATTCTGGACCGTATCGGGGAGACCTTTTGCGGTCCTATATAGCCCCCGTAAGGGTCATTTTAGGTATTTATAGTGCTCATCAATGCTTCTTCAGAATAGTCGCACGTATGTTTATTGTCTACGAGAGATCATGCTTTTGTATAGCTAAATCTCGCAGATAATTAAATTAGAAACATTTTCCCTCATCATCATGAGAAGTCCACATGAATGGACAACATTTGGAGAACTTACTCAGAAAGCATTTGATGATTATTGCATGAAAATGGGAATTGAAAGTTGAGCATTACATGCATCGCATGTCCACACCTGAATGGACTAACGAACTTTGAAGAATTGTAATTTACCAACTACATGTTGGGGACGTGCGATCCGCTCGCATCATCTCTCATCAATTTTAGGCGCCGACTTATAACATCAGTCCACCTATGCAACTAGCGCAAGGGTCAAGACAAAACTACTCATCTTCGCGAGTTTGGTCGTAAGGTTTATGTACTTATACCATCACCGCGTGACGCAATGAGTCTTCTCAGAAAGTCCAGGATATACATTGGTTATGAAACAACATCCATAATCAAGTGTTTGGACCCTATGATTGGAGATTTGCATAATGCCCGGTCGTTGATAGTATATCGGATGAGATTAGTTTCCGTCATTAGGGAGAAATCAACCCTTGATAATAATGTCGGAAATAATTGAAGTCTAGAAGACAATTGAAATCCAGAAGATAATTAAAATCTATGCATATGACCCGCGCACTAGTGAAGCAAATAGAGAAGTCCAGAAGATAATTACGATCCGAAGATAATTGAATTGAAGTCTAGAAGACAATTGAAGTCAGAAGATAATAGATTTGCAAATATTAGCAAATTAAGCGTCGGACCACTTTAGTGATTTGAAGAGCGTGACCAAGTAGCATTTGCACATGCGCAATGCACGAGAGGTTGAAATACTAATGAAGGTATCCTAATCCCGTCCGAGGCCTCTCGAAAGGGCGAGAACTCCGGTCCCTCGAATCCGAAGTAACCAGGGACGCCTGGTGGAAAAGGATAAGAAGGACTTGACACAGCCGATCACCGAAGTGCCCCGTAACCGAAGGAGCCGGTTGAGACACAGCACCGATGCACGAACCTTCGAAAAGGCGTGCGAATTGAACATCCCCATGAAGGAGACATCGGCATGGATGTGTGCGCACACATCGATTTGAAAAACTAAAGGACTTGCCCGCAATTGGAAGCGGCGGTGAGCAAGTAGAAGCATTAGAAGAATCGCCTCTTGAAGAAATAGCTATAAAATTTATGACCTCGGAGAATCTTTGAATATGACAACGACCAATGTCGACATATACTTTGCAAAGAAACTTGCCACAATCATCAATCTTGATTGAGCACAGACGCTCGTTGAATGAAAGAAAAGATCGATTGAAAGAAGGCGAGAAACGAATTATTCTCTCCGAATAAAAGAAGGCGTTTGGGCACAAGGCCGTCGCCTCCTTGTGCACCCCGTAGGGCATAAGTGGATATTTGTTCAAGAGAAATAAAGAAGCAAGGCTCGTTGCATAAGGTTTCATTGAACATCCAGAGATGATTATGAAGAAACCTATTCCCGATCATGGGCGAACCCCTTTAGACATTTATCTCAATGGCGGTGAACTTGAAGTTAGAATTGAAATTGATGGATGGGGTACCGGCATACCTTTATGAAATATTGGATTCGGACATTGAAGATACAGAATGTATTAATGTCGAACCAAGATAGAGCAAATGGAAATATATGCGATGTGAAACTCGAGAAAGTCATTATGCGAACTTAAGCAATCGAGGCGGAATGTGGTATAATCGCAGGCGACTTTCTATGCAAGAAAGGCTACATGAACAATGAGAATAAACCTGTGTATTTATACGATGATTCCATAATGAATTTTGTATAATCTCGGTGTATGAAAATGATCCGAATATCATCGAACCACGAAAGGTATTAAGAAAGTAAGCTTTTTACAAGTCGAGTTGAAATGAAAGATTTGGGTGAAAATCAAATATTGCCTAGGCTTGCGGCTTGGGCATGCCCTCAAGGAATTTTAGTACATCGGTCAACCTACTGATCGAGAAGGTGTTGGAAAGGTTCGGCTTTGGAAAGGCATACCCTTTGAAGGTGCCAATGGTGGAGAGCTTTGCGACAAGACAAGGACCCGTACAAACCTAGAAAGAGGGGAGGAAGTCACGGGACCGAATTCCCATATTTAAGTGTGATAGAAACACTCATGTATTGAATAAAGCAGTACTAGACCGGGCATTGCATTTGCCGTGAACCTATTAGTAAGGTATAGTACGAGAACCTACCAAAGGCATTGGCGGGGAATGAAGGACATCTCCGATACCTCTAAGGAAGCAAAGAACTTGGTCATTCTCTGAAAGGACAAAGACTTAACTATGAATGGCAATGGATAACGGGTACTTGTAGGACCCGCATACGATAAATAACAAACATGCTATGTATTCCTATGTGGTGGAACCGTAATTCCATAAAATCGTCTAAGTAGTGTCTTGTACCGATTTGACGAACCACTGGAAACAATAGCACTACACGAGGCCTCACGAGAATGTGCTTGGCCGGCGGATGATTCACTACATCCAGCGATTATGTGGATTGAATACCGCACAAACTCCCACTATTATCTATGAAGATAATGTAGCTTGTGTTGCACAAGTGCGGATGGGTTATTGTGAAGAATCCTCTTACAAAAGCATATCAACCCCAAGTTCTTCTATGCTCATGAATTGCAAAAGATGAACGTAATCAAAGTACTCCATACTAGGTCATGTGAGAATCTTGCGGATTTATTCACTAAGTCACTTCCAGTCTAGCTTTGAAAGATGCATATGTGGAATTGGAATGATGAGACTTAGAGAAGTGCGAGTCGGGGAGAACCTTCACGAACTCATTACTAAAGCTTGATCACGAAGACCGAGTACCCAAAAGGTAAATCACGGAGATTAAATGAAATTGGGTGGATTGTACTCTTTTTCCCTTGACGAGTTTTCCAAGTTTCTCGGCTAAGGTTTTTAATGAGGCAATTAAATGTGACATAGCGAACATGATTAATGTACTCTTTCTCTAAATTTTTCCACTGGGTTTTTATGGAGTTTGATGAGACATGGACATGAAGGATGAGTGCCCAGGGAGTGTTAGGAGCGGGCCGGGGACCGGAGTCTGGCCCAAGGTGGGCTCTCATCCCAAACCCTAGCGGTCGTAGCCTATAAATAGGGGTGCTATTCATTGTAAAAGATTGATCGATGGATGAAGGAATAAAGAGAAACAAGAAGTCCTACATCTCTGTGTTCTATCTCTTATTCTGTTCTTGTTGTTCATGCATTGTTCTTACGATTCTACGCTTGTCTACGAGGTAATCGCTCGGACTGGACTCGCCAGCGACGGTTCCTCAACAGTTTCTTCCGCGTGCGCCCGATTTTCCGTGTGTTCGCGAATCGCGATGTGGTGTACGTGTGAAAATACGGACGGATTCGAACAGTACAGAACGTACGACTATATGTTTTCTTTGCCTTTTTTTGAGGGGGAAAAAAGCGAGCACACGGATTACAGGTACTAGTAGGCCGGCCCATATCAAGCGAGGGAATACCGATACAAATTGGGCCTCCATATCAAGTGATTGTAAATTTGTAATATACGAGTTAGATTCAAGCTATACACGCAATGTCAGCCGGAGATTTGACGCTGGAAACAGCGTCCGCCTGCCTCCCGTGAATAGGAGCATGCAATCAAATTAATTTCATGCAAATCTAGGACTCCGAGAGATATCCGCCTAACCGATGAGATCGGTAATGCCGGACGGTTGGAAATTGCTCTTGGCCCAATCGTAAGTGCTCCTTGTTCCTATATCTCCTTCCCACGGGAAAGGAGAGACAAATTGAAACCTAATCGCCAAATTAACCCGATCTCTTGGCAGCGTCGACCAGGATGTCCCGATCAGGGTTCACAATTTTGACGAAATTTTGAAATTTTTGTAATTTCGTTACCCTCCGAAATAAATACGATTTATTCAAAAAAATCGAAAACATTTGAATTTGGACAAATTACGTCCTAAATTCAGCAACATTTGAATCTGGACAAATTTTAGTCAAATTTCATCCAAATTTCAAGCGTCTGTTTGAAAACTCACCGAAAGTGTAACAAAAATTCCAAAATTTTGGTAATTCCGCTGGTTTCGTTACCATTCGAAATAAATTTCAAAACTAAATTGTTATCCTGGGTCCCGACCCAAGCCGTCCCCGGCCTTACACCGCCGCCACGCCCCGACGCTCCGGCGACCCCGACTATGTCCTCCTGCACACACGCTCATACATCGCCGACCGTCGTAACACGACCACTGTTGCAGCCTTGTCGAGAACGGGCCACACCGTCGAGGTATCCTTCTGCCTCGCAGTCACCGATCCACCGGAATTCTCTTGCTTGTGCGTAGGGATGTCACTGGATGGGTTTGAATTGATATTATCCATACCCGAATAAAAATGGGTATACCCAATGGGTTTTGTTAATCCAGTGGGTAAAGGAGGAGAGAGAAGTGTTTAGGTCAAAGCGGCTTGTGAAGGAAATTTCCGTAAATTTTTGGTATTTAAAATTCCAACCTCGCGTTCACGCTATAAAGGTATCACAAAATCAACTAAAATTTATTAGAGATGATTCTACGTGAAGGGAGCTAATTTTTGTGCAAATTGGCGGGCCCAAGCGCATAGGTGGGCCTCACATGTTTTTATAGGAAGCTTTCGTAAACCTTCGGTATTTAGAATTTTAATCTTGTGTTCACACCATAAAATTTTCACGAAATTGACTGAAATTTGTTGGAGATGATGTTGCATGTAGAGGAGCTACTTTGTGCAAATCAACGGGCCTAGTCGCATAGGTGGGCCCCACATGTTTTTATAGTAAACTAGGTAGGCCCCACATGTTTTTATAGTAACTTTCGTAAAACTTCAGTATTGGAATTTTAACCACTCGTTCACACCATAAAAGTTTTATAAAATCAACTGAAATTTATTGGAGATGATTCTACGTGTGGGGGAGCTACTTTGTGCAAATTGATGAGACCATATGGGGGAGCTATTTTGTGCAAATGGGCGGGACCAGATATGCACAAGTGGGCCAACATGCTTTTATATGAAGCTATAATTGGTATGGGTAGTCCAATCTCATTCCCAACTCTGGGTTTAAATTGGTATGGATAAATGCGGGTAAATTGGTGTTACTCTCTTCATAGTCCATGCCCAAATCTAAATGAGTATTTTATTTCTTACCCATATCCTGTCCAATAGCGTAAATATGGGTTTAGACAAGGATAATGGATACCCAATTAGGGGCGAACGTAAAGAAAGCTCAAATTTCAGTTTTTGATAGATTAGTCTAATCACCTATATCGCCGCTCAGCACAAAAGGGTGCCCCAACAGCCTCAGCTCATTTTTTAACCAGGTCCGTCCCTATACCCAGTGGCATCCCCTACGTGTGTCCACAGTCCACTGCCCCCTGGTGCTTCGCTTTTTTTATATTATAGAAATGGCTAGGAAAAATTAGTCATTTTTTTCTCTTATGAAAATTTTTTTTTGTTCTGGGATTTTCTTTCCAGAACCGACCGGGCACCAGTACCGAGTCCCGGACTCGAATTCTGATGGGCTGGACAGCCCCTGCTGCCATAAACCAAGTGAGCTATGCTCACTTCCCGTGCTTGGCATCTCACCGTGCGGCGATATTTACGACGAGCACTTTGTCGTGGCGCTGACGTCCATCTCTCCTCTGTTTACCGGTGGGCTTTGGAATTACAAGCTCGACGTCTTCTTGTCCGAGGCTGGGGCGTGGATCACAAAGGAGGCCCTGCTGCGCATAGACAGCATAGATCGCGTGGCGTTCCCTGAGACTGACAAGGTGATTGCACTTGCAGGCGGCTTGCTGGGCTGGGTCGATCTCTGGTGGGGCATTCTGCTGTGCAACGTGCTCGGCGAGAACCCCGCGCGCGGTGCGGTTCATCCAGCTGCCGCTTCCGACGGCCGGCGCCAGCGAGGAGCGCTTTCTTGGGGAGAAGGCTGCACGGCCGGTCCGGGACGTCACCGGCAGCAACGGTCTGATCAGGTTCGTCGAGATAGAGCATTGTAACAGCAGCAAGGTACCTGGCGGGTGGACGGCTACGACATGGTGCGGGGCAGTTTCTTCAGAAGATTGGCACAAGTGCTTCACCGTTTCCACCAGTGATATCCTGGTGGTCAACCCAAGTTACACAAGTTTACTACCTGATCTCTGGGATGACACGGCCGGGAAGCTAACACTGAACAAGCTGATGAGTGCTTCTCCGACCCTGAGCACGAACGATCCTCGTGTTGTTTACATGATGTCCAAGGATTTTTTTTGAAAGGTCATGATGTCCAAGGTGAACTACAGGGACCCAAAGGCCTGGTTGACTGCTGTTAGCTTGGGAGTGAAGACGCTGGAAGCACTCTTCCTGGGTGCGGGAAGGAAACAAAAGCAGTTACATTTATCATTAGGGCAAGACCCTATTAGAGCATGTACGATGCAGGTGTTTAAAGATGTGTTTACCAAATAAAAAATAATTTTTTTTACCACATAGGATAGCTAAGGTGTTTATATTGTAGTGTCGATGCTTAAGTAGGCACCGGTGCAGCACCGGCGGTGCTTAACAGATGCTTATATATATATAATTATATCTAATTAACAGATAATACATCATCTAAGCACATAAAAAAATATGCTTGCATCGGAGGAAATGAATTTTCTATGGATATTTGATAATGTGGCTATACTCTATCTTTAAACACTTATATATAAGCATGCCCTTACCTCAACTTGCATTTGTTTGTGTTTGCTAAGTTGGCACCTGTACGCCCAAAGGAGAAGATAGTCAGATCGAGCAGCGTTTGAGGACCTGTTCATCCCGCTCATCTTCATGGTTGAAGGCTTTTACATTGCGACGCTTCCAAATACTTCACACCACCGCTGTATATGTTCCACCTTTTTTTAGTTGTAAAATGTGAATACAACAAAGACGTACAGAGACACATAGTGTGTATATTTTTGTGTGTAACCGGAGAAAACTTTGTTAAGCTGCAAAGATTGTAGCATCATCCACGAGGGGTTGCAATAGGAAAACATGGGTATCATCGTCGGTAAAATTAACTACATGACATCATAATTTTGTGTCATTGACTCATTAAAATAATATATTCGTCTTAGAGAGGAGAGAGTGTGTGCATGAAAAGGCTATTTTGCCCATATTTGGCTCAGGTGCCCACGTCAGGCTCGATCGGTTTGGCTAAGGTGGCTGGATTCAACCAAGTCAAAGTGGTTCGGTCCAAAGGCTTGGGCTCGATCAAATAGGACGGCTTGGTCTAACCACGAGACAATAGTACCAACCCGATAATGTGCTTCTTTCTAAATGAGACAAAGCGAGAAAGGGGAGAGACTTAGAGATGGGCAGCAGCGCTACGAGGAGGGAGTGGCAATGGGGGTGAGCGCACAGTGTGTTCCGAGATGACGCGGACCCAGGGGAGGCGGTTTGAGGCGCAGGGGTGGATGAGGACGACCGGAAGGGGCTGGGACGGGGCGGTTGGGCACAAAGGAGGACATTACGGCGGTGGATTCCGGCTGTTAGGGGGCAGCGGTGGATTCCGGCTGTTAGGGGCAGCGGTGGATTCCGACGGTTAGGGACGGCGATAGTACGCGCACGGCGTGTTACCAAGCACATGATTGCCATTTTTTAGGTTGAGGAGGGTGAAGGAGGTTACAAGGATGCTGCCGTCGGTGGCGGCCATGGCGGGGTAGAGGAGCTCGGTGGCAATATCACACAGTGGACGAGGTGCTCGACGGTAGTGGGTAATAGCATCAACACAACGAGGCACACCTCGGGACGTGGTTGCCTTGGTGAGGAGACGGTAGTGGCGTGTCATCGGTGGCAGAGAAGAAGGCGGCGGTGTGGCTCAAACTGGCGGTGCTCCAGCAAGTCTCGATGGGGGAAGAAAGGCACTGTGAGATTTGCAAGGAATAAGGGAATTGAAAGGCATGATCAATTTGAGGGAAGGATGGAACAAGAGGACGAATTTGGGGAAATGAGTCGCTTCGTCTTGGCAGTCCCTCGCCTGACGCCTTGCCCTGGTCGGCGGCGGGCGCCACGGATGTCGGCGCCAGGGGTGTGCCACGAGTGGCAATGGCGGCACGGAGGAGACGGGCGAGGCCGCTATCTGCCAGCAGAGCTAGCGGATGAAGTAGTGGATGGAGATGGATGCTAGAGCGGAGGAAGACCTCCTGGAGGTTGCAGGGGAATGAGTAAGAAGGGAAGATTATGAAGATTATTTTGAAGTGTTTCTCTCTTCCAAATAACAAATAATATTATTATAATGACATCAGTATCCCACAACAAAGAGTCATAAAATTGTAGTACCTTTCAGTAAAGATATAAAATTTAAGTGTCCTACACAGCTAATGACACAAAATTATGATGTACTATAGCCAATTTTTCCCATAATAAATTGATCGTCACACAAGACACAAGCTAAGATATTTTAGACGACACCCCTCGTCTCTTGCCAGTTGCCAGTTGCCAGTTCATACACAAGGACAGGGAAAAATAGGATCGTATACTTCAAGCCAGTGGAACTGGGCCTCAAGGTTCGGCCTACAAAAGCCCATCTGCAATTTCTTTGCTTATTTGTGGGCCGCACTGAGCGAGAATTCTACATGGTCCTGAGTAGTAGTACTTCACCTGTTAGGAACTCAGGATCTCTACCTCTACCTCCGAAGCAGAAGTTACCGCGAGCTATTGATGGCGATGGCGATCGCGGCCGCTCGCCGGCGCCTGTGGCGCGGGATGCGGACCGCGGCAGGCGAGGAGACGGACGGCCCCCTGCTCGCGCGCCTGGTCGCGGAGCCGGAGTGCCGCGTGAAGGCTACCATGGAAGAGGCGAGCTCCTCGGCGCCGCACCGCGACGGCGCCTTCTGGGAGCCCCTCGCCGCCGCCCTCCTCCGCGCATCCTCCCCGGCCAAGGCGCACCTCGTGAGCCCCTTCTCCTTCCCGGTTCTGTCACTCGAGTCGCTGTTTGGTTTTGTTTAGTTCTGTTGTTGCGGCGGAGAAAATTTTCCCCTTTTCCCATCGGTCAGGAACTCAGGATCAGATCTGCAACGGGGGATTTTATGATTTACCAGTATGACCTCGATGTCTCACTGACATGTGGGCTCAAGACCCACATGTTGGCCACGTGTCAGTGGGACATCGAGTGATAAATCCTCGAATACACTTATTCATAGCGGTAAATCCTTAATAATTTCATCTGCAATGCATGACGGTAGCACGTTTTAGCTTGTAGTGATGCCTATTGCTCTGCGAGCTTGTGATGCATGGTTATATAATGTAATGAGAACTCTTCAAAAGCTGATATGATCAATGAGTTATTACTCTTGTAATACATTGGTGCAAGTTTCTTTTGCAGTTCCGCGTGATGAATGTTGCCGAATTCTTAACATATATTTTTTGCTTGTAATGAGAGATCTTTGTTTTTGCGAACTAATACGGGACCAACATTGAACCAGGTCTTCGAATGGAAGCTAGAGAAGCTACTAAAGGAAGGGGTTCATAACTGTGAACCCTACTCAACGATCATCCGTTTCTGTGAAGATACAAGGAATGCAGCACTTGCAATGAAAGTCTTTGAGTGCGTGGAGGCACAGGGAATTCAACTGAACACTGGCATTTTCAATTCCCTTGTTAATGCTTTCTTGTCAGTCGGAGATCTCCTTGCTGCAATGACCTTGTACGAGACTATGGAAGGCATAGAGCACTGCAAACCTGACTCTGCTACATATGGTGCATTCATATCTGCATTTTCGAAGCTCGGAAGTGGCCATGCTATGATGAGCTGGTACTTGGCTGCAAAGAATGCAGGACTTACTCCAAGCATTCAAGCTTTCGAATCTTTGATCACAGGATTTGTTAGGCTGAACAGGCTAGATGACGCTGAGATGGTGTTTGAAGAAATGGATTCCTTCGAAATTAAGCCAAACCTTGCTATTTTGGAGGCCAAGCTTGAGATGCTTTCTAGAACGAAGGAGGCTAGTAGGGTCAAAAAATTGATAAAATCTGTCAGTGGCGGCAACTGGGGTTGAGTAAATCTGCAGTTGAGAGGTTAACAAGATTATGCCTGGATGGAGGCGAAGTTGATGCAATGGAGCAGCTGCTTGCCCTAATACAAACGGGAGTGCACTTGAGATCTCTAACACAACTGCATTGTGGAATTATCAGGTTCTATGCTAGTGCAGATCGCTTGCGAGATATGGAGCATGCAATTTGTCGGATGTTGGATAATGGCATGATCTTTATGCGCCCGGAGGATGTTGAGGCTGTTATATGTTCATATTTTCGTCACAAGGATTTTGACAGGTTGGATTTATTCTTAACCCGCATCCGAATTTTGTACAAGCTCACCCGTTCAACCTATGATATATTGATTGCTGGATATCGGAGGTTTGATTTACAGGGAAGACTTGTGTCAACCGTAAAAGATATGAGGGAAGCTGGATTTGCATGAGCTTCCAAAGAACTTGTATGCACTGTGGTTTCCTACGTTTGATATTTCCAGAAGCCATCAACTCCTGGGTTAAAGCTTGTTGCAAATGATCCCATTCAGATTCTTTGCCTAGTTTTAGCTAGGGTTTAGGAAAGATCTCGGACGCAGATAAAGTATCATGTCAGATTATTGATAGGTTCTGTGTGTGCATATGAGAAGAATGGAGTTACATGGGCCTCATGCTTGGTACTATACACTATCTATTTAGCCAAGATGCCACAAAGCTTTAGAAGCTGTGGAGATTTCTTTAATGAAAACAGGATTTAACCCTGAGTTTGCAGAAGGCATTATACTCAGAAAGAAGACCAGTGAGAGGTGGATTGGGCTGAATAGTTTTTAGCTGCCTGACATGTCATTTAGGTACGTATTGTGATACCTAGCTTCTCTGAGGTGTTATCACATTTCACCTTTTTAGGCCTGAAGTTCTTACAGCAAACCCTTCTGTATCTAAGGTGTAATCTGAAATAATATGATTGAGATAGCCTCTTGTCCAAAGTCATATGCTGTTGAATAATTCACTTGCATTCTTTTCAGTCCTGTACAGTATTCAACAAGTCTCCACTTAACCAAATTAGCTATTTTACTAAAGCCAGTAAGATACACTACACTTTGCTAGTGTTAAACTCTCTGACATAGTCAACCAGCTAGGAAGATAAGATGGCCTGTATGACCCTGGATTATCTCAATTAACTCTAATCAGAACACACAATCTGCTACAAGCTAAGTGAGCAAATCTACATTTCCTAATTCTATTGTTCCCTCTCTCTCTCTCTCTCTCTCTCTGCACTTTAGAGATAGCAAATGTATCTTTGATCTTGAAGAGCACCATAATTGTCGTAGCTACAAACTAGACAGTAGAGAGAAAGGGGACCCCGAGCTCCCCATAGATGCGGAGGGGGAAACCCTGGAGATCCTCAAAGGTGGGAAACAATATTAAAGTATTAAGGGGTGTCTTTATTGCCTTGAAAAATAGCCCCCTTCGTTACGTGGGGAAATTGTTTATTTTATAGTGTTACATCCAAGATACAGGAGATTACAATTCTACCCCTAAAAATGTTATATGCTTTAGGGGCTTTAGGGTCTTTTCACCCCCTAGGTGTAGCCTCCAGTGCATAGTAGACCCTCCTGCCTTTGATCCACCATGCCTTTACTCTTGGTCCGCAAGTGGCCTTAACTCCTTTCGCAGCATGGGGGTGGCCCCGGAGTGAAGGCCCCTGGGAACCCCCCTTGCTCCTTGCGAGGTGGTCTGGAGTGAGGTCCCTCCAGGGCCCTTCGTGTAACATCCCGACCCGCCACCTAGGCCCAGAATGCTACCACTACATATTATTCATTACAAACTTTGTGCAGTTAATTTAACAACTAAACATAATACAACAAAAGTGGAACACTAGGAAGGATGGTTTGCATTATTAATCACATGTGACGTGGATGTACTACTGTCCCTTCCCGAAGCATGTCATCTGTGATGTTCACCTAAAAACCAACAATAAGCAAGGGTGAGTCCAGAGACTCAGCAAGCACATCATAGAAACGATAAACCCTGTCACACAACATAAACATAACCATATAATTTTTCCATCATTATATTTCCATTAGTGCAAGGCATCATTATTCTATATGCACCATCATGCTCATGCTCATATGCATCTCATCAGTTGATACCGGTATCGCGGAGTGTTCACCCGTCGATAGCACACTCTTCCCCTATCTTTGTTAGGATGGGGTGCTTACATTGTAGGACTTTATCTAGTCCCTACAGATGTAAGACTTCATCTAGCGCACTTCGGATTAGTCATGTATCTTTCTCAGCGACCACACCGGAATAGTTATATGACTTTCTCACCGACCTGGCTCATGCATCCTTTTCATGATGCAAATGCACATGTCCATTGTCATTAACATGATTCATTATTGTCATCATTAACATAATTCATCATTGTCATTATTAACGGGGTAGCCTCATTGCTCACCTTGTCCCATCATTTTCGCCATTACCATAAGCATCATCACATAAGCATCATCGCATAAACATCATCATATCGCGAAAACATCACATAATTCATAACATTTACATGTTATCGCTCTACCATGCACTTGCCTGTTAACCAAGCAGAGCGGAGTAACATGTGGAAGATGTTGTTCCAGAACCTCCACCTGAATAGTCATTCCACCATACTCAATATGATGTAACAATACATGCACACATACAAACGATATCGATCCTACGCGCAATCCGACACGAACCAACCCCTTCTCACCGGGCACTTTTCCGCTAACCCGGTGTCCAACATAAATAGTAACAAGGTCAGAGATCGCGCCATTAAATCTTGCGAATAAAAATTTATGCGTGTGTCCCAAATTTCTTTCCTCCTTTTCTTTTCTTTCTTTCCTTTTTTCTCCTATCTCTTGGCCGAAGCCACCCTTCTACGCTTATCTCCTCACCTCCTCTCTCACTCACTCATTCTCTCCCTCTCTCTCGGTGGCTCTCGGTCGATCCGCTTCCGTCGGAGCCGCCCCGCCGGCCGAGCACCGCGCGCCGCAGCGCCCAGCTCCTCCAATGTCGCCCTCAGACTCGCACCTCATGCGCGTCCTCGTGTCGGCTCGCTCGCCTTTGCCGCCCGCTCCTCTGCGACGTGGCTCGCTGCGCTCGGCTCGACCGCCGGCCGCGGCGCCTCCCTACGTGTTGCGCCTCGCCGGCCGAGCCCAGCCGCGCGCGCCAAAGACCGCAATAGCTCCCTCCAATGTCGCCTCCCTCGACTCGCACCTTGCGCGCCTCGTCTTGGCGGCCACGGCGTCGCTCGTCCCGCTCCTACCGCGCCGTGGCTCGCTCTGCGCCCAACAGCCTTCGGCGCCGTGGCGCCCCTACGCGTGCGCCGCTCCCATGCGCTTTGGACCTGCCGGTGAGGTACCTCAGCGACCTCACCTCCGGTATGCCCCTTCTCCCCTTCCCCTCTACTCCTCTTTGCTCTATGGTAGATTTGGTTGATGACGGGGGTTTCGGTTTGGGCAAAAGAGAAATGGGAAAGAAAATGATGGATCACTTGGTTTCGCCAGTTAGAAAGGGATGGCAGTGATGACGATGACGAAGCTCGTGGTGGCCGCCTTGCTTCCTCCTGTCCTCCTTACTTCTCCTGCTCTTCTTCTACCGCCGGCTACTTGTGGCTTGGTTGCCTTCGGCGGGGAAGAAATGGGATGGGAGGAGAGGTTGGCCTGGTGGGCTTGGTCTTATCCCTTCTCTCTCTCTCTCCCTCCCTCTCTCTACCTCCTATGGCTTTTCTACCGTGGAGAGGTAATTTGGTAAAAGTATTCTCACTGTTTACTTTCAATCATTTTGCATTTTCTACTGGCATTACACTTTGCTCCACGGTGTGGCATCCTTCTGGCGGGGCTGCCTTCGGCAGCTTTTTTGTACCCTTCGCCTGTGTGAGGGGGTATATGGTACCCTCGTCTAGACCAAGGTGCACCTCTGGTTCGGTGCCTTCGGCGGCCTTCCTGTACCCTTTGCCCCTGTGTGAGGGGGTATATGGTACCCCTCGTCTAGGCCGAGGTACTCCCGTGGCTTGGTGTCTTAGGCGGCTTTCTTGGTGCTTTCGTCAGATCGTTGGGGCGGTAGGCCACCCTCACGACAATATCATCTAGAAGTCGCTCCATTACTTCTGGAGCTTATTCTCTTTGTATGAGTGTCCTATTTCCTAACTAGCGTTTCTTAGCTGCTAAGTTCAATGAACATGTATATTTTTCCAACTGGTAGTTAGTGGATTATACGACATAATAAAGAGGCTTGATATGTAGCCAGGCCATCGTATATAAAATTTATGTCTTCATGTTGTTGTGGCTTTGTTTTGTGTGGGTTAGATAATATTCCTTCCATAGTTCCATTAGCTAACTTGTGTAGCAATTGTTTTGGGTGCTTCTAGGACCAAATTTGTGGGTAGATCACTATCTCTATAGATTGGGTTGGTGCTCACACCTATTAATCTAGCTACTCTTATCTGGATTATTAATCTAGCTATTCTTATCTGGATTACGTTTGCCCTTGATTTTTCTAGTTAAATATAAAGCATCCTGATTTTATTTGAATTGCTAAAAGGCAGCCCATGTGAAGCTGCCTGCAGTGTTGATAATATGGGTACAAGTGGTCACTATCCAATGGATTCCATCCCTCTAGAGAAGGATCATCATCGCAAAGCTATTTTTTTTTATGTACTATAACTTAGCACAGATTGATGCATACAGCAAAAGCAACAACTTGGGTGGTCCATTTGATCTTGATAGGGTTCGTCCACTCTTGTCCATGATGCTGCAGGCGCTTTACCAAACTGGGTTCCCCTTTTGTTAGGCACGATTCTTTGAGCATGTATAATTGCTGATTTTCCTTTTCCCTTTTAAATTGCTTTGTGTCAGCTATTTGGTGTTGTTTATATGCCAAACTGTTAACTTTTGTTTGCAACTTGATGTGAAAGTTGGTAAGATTGTGTACGTGTATATTGTCAGGCCAATAAAGAACAGTATATCTATTGCAGTACTAGGTATATTCTTAAGTAGTAATCCTTTATATGAACTGTGAGTTTTGCGGCACGGTGGGGCTTATTAACAATCCGACATGCATCAACTAGCGATGGTGTGCAGAATTAGGTGAAGAAAAGAGAGGATAATATCCGGATTTAAATGGAAAATAATGGAGAGTATTCTGTGCATGACTCCAGAGTTTAGCAAAGTAATCGCGACTTGTGGCATTACTTTGTATTATATGTGGATGGTCGATATTGAAGAAGCAAAAATGGACCGGCTTGGATGCAGAGAAGATAAAATAGTTTTGACATTTGACGGAGTAATATTTTTGCACTGTTGGCAAGAAAAATGATAACAAAGAGTTCAAATTTAAAGATGCTTTCTAGTAATTGTAATCTGTCACGGCCAAGCCTAGATCGAAGATTGTAATCGTGTTGGGCAGGGAACGCTGGCCGGTGTCGCCGGCCAGGCGCCGTGATTGGTGGTCAAAGGAAGCAGGCGCAAGAGGTAGATGGCGCCGGGATAGATGAGAAGCAGTTGCTAGAGACAGAGAACAGAGGAAGGAAGATTTGATAAGTTTCTGCTTGGTTTCATTAACTGATTCGGCCGGCCTTTTATCCGCAGGCAAACGGCCCCTAACAATAATATCTATCAAACTCTTTATTCCTAATACAAACCCGAAATACAAACCGAACTCTGCTTTCCTAATGCAAACTCTGATTTCCATTCTATTGTATCCTACTGGCACTTCATGCCAACTAGGACTCCACGCCGCGTCGTTGTTGCGTTGCCCTGATGCCGGCGGCGATGTTGATACACGGAATCCTGTACATGACATCGTCCAGCTGAATAACTCTGGTATTATTGGCCTATCATAATTTAACACTTAAAACTCTAGGTGAGAGTGAGAGGCAGATGTATTTTTGGTCTCTGGAAGTTATAGAATACTAGGCTATCACTGACCTCAATTCAGCTAATTACAGAAGAAAATGGCAAGTAGAAATATAATAACATACAAATAAACAAAGGATTTCTAGATAGAAGTTTCTTGAAGCATGGAAAAAAAAGAACGTGGATTGTCCAATGACAGTATCTTATGGTATAGCGAGACATATTGCCTAAAACTATTGACATATTTTCAATTTTGTATGAGAATATCAGTGTTTTGTTAACTTTTTCTGTAGACAGTATGGTAATGCAATTAGCGAAGAACAAAGTTGTACCAGAATAATTATTTAGTTAGAACTAACAGACACTTGGCAGCAAACCGTGGGCCACTGAAATACGACAGATTTGTTGAATCCATGTGAAATGCAGCACCAACCAAGTGGTCCTATTTGCATCTGACCTTCAGAGAAAGTATAAAATAACTGGCCAAATCTGGCAAACATTACTCTGATCTAATCCAGCTTGCAGCAAGGACCGACCAAGAGAAGGATTTCTCACAATCTTATATACAATCACTTGATTTCTAGGAAACCAAAGAGAAGTTACAAAAACTTACAGTAGCTGCTTCCATAGGCTAGAAAAGCAGTAGGAAAGTGGCTTATGAAACAGTTCTTCCTTAAACAAGGCAAGGAAAAGAACAGAAAGAACTCATCTTTACCTACAAACAAAGATGGCAAGACATTACTGGATAGATTAGATGAACAATTGGCGCGCGCACACTATTGCCCCACTGGTTCTACTGTACAACCACAAGTCTTCCACTAATCTTTCCTCCATTGCAGCACCTCCAAACCCCGTCTTCGCCTTCGTTGTCGCCTTCACAGCCTCCACGCCCCTTCGGCACCGTCACAACGAGCTGCCCGTTCACGTACCCAGCCACCGCCATCGCCGGACAGCTCGCCTGAGGCAGCCGGGACCTCCACTTGTCAAGCTCCATGTCGTTGTCGTCATCGTCATCACCCTCCTCGCTGCCTTCTGCCCCAGCCTGCACCACTACCTTGACAACCCCGGGATGGATCCTCACGGTGCGCACCCGCACCACGCCGGTGCCCATGGCGCCGGCGGCGACAAAGTGGAAGGCCTCAGGGCCTTCAAACACGGCGACGTCGGTGTCCGCCGGGAGCGGCAGCTCGAGCACCTTGCTGTACACGTGCGGCAGCCGCCGGAGGTCCTTCTTGCCGCTACAACCGCCGGTGGGCGATGGATGGATCCTCATCTGCTCGCAAACAAATCAAGAACTCCAAAAGGAGATCCTTTTTTTCTTTCTTGGTTCCTTACTTTTCTTGGTGGTATGGACAGGTGAACGGTGGAGAGGATGGGAATTATAGGGTGCCGAGAGGCTAAAGGCTAAGGAGGTGTCACAAGGTTCTTGACGTGCGGGGAAGATAAGCCCAGGAGGGGGGTCAGGAGGAGAAGGTGGTGAGAGGAGTCAGAGAGATGGAGATTGGGGACGGTGATAGGCAGGAGGAGACCAGTGGGGTGTGCGTGCCTGCTCCGTGCCTGTGTGTATGTTGTTTCTGGCGTGCCGCGCGCGGGACGACGGACGGGGCACGCCACGGTGGTGGGCTCCGGTGGCCTTGAAGATAAGGGTGGTCTTGGCGTTTCTCCATCAATCCTAACAACCAAACATGGGGCTGCTCCAACGGTTTCAGAGGTTTTGTTTTATCGGCGGAGCAACGCGAGTGCATGGTACAGTTGCACTACCAAATTTTTTGTATGTAAATCTATTATACAGTATATATATTTAGTATAATACATAGATTATACAATGAATTACATTATGTTATTATCAGCAATCAATAGTTAGCAGCCCACCAACATAAACTATATTTTGTGATATCGACTGTACTAGAAATATATAATTTAGTCCATTTGAATCTTTACCATATTATTTAAACTTTTATGTTAGAATACGTCGTTTAAATTCACACATTTATGCACACACGAGTGCGTTTTCAGTAGAAGTTTTGTAAGGTTGCGGATTTATTCCTCAGCCTCCGTCTTTCTAGACATGTACTAAGGAGACGTACTCACACGTGTGTGTAGTGTGTGTGCATGTGTGTCTTCCTTGTAATAAAAAAAAAGTTTGTACCTTTATCGTAGAAATCCTAGCTCCGCCAGTTTTAATCCTCCTGGCATCCGTGTGTTGTGCTCCTTAATTTCTGGTCAGGAATTATGGGCGTCGCTTTGCCATTTTAATTGCGGTTGTTATTAACCACAAACTGGTAACAACAAGTCAGGCAAAGATACTGGGATGAATGGATGGTAGCTGCATGGGAAGCTTCCCGTGGTTGAAGAAATCCTCCGTCATTAGTGGAGCAAGCAACTTGTGGTACAGGTGACGCTCGTCCTGCATGGCATGAAAGGTATTTCTCGACGGTCAGATACGGCTCGGCGCCTTTCCGGGTTAGGCAAGTCACCTGGCGTCCTGGCCCTTACGTATGGAGGTAAAATCGTACTATTCTGCACCAGCATCGCTGCAAATACTACTAAGCTGCCGCAGTCTGCAGCTAGGGGTGGGGAAAAAAAATCTCAAAACTTGCGAGCTAGTTCGACTCGTTAAGTATTCGGCTCAAACTTGATTCATAGACGAGCCGGACCGAGCTGTCATTTCTGCTCGTTATCTCAACGAGCCTAATTCGAGCCAGTTCGCGAACAACTCGTTAAACTCGTTTAGCTTGATTGTATTAGAACCCAACCCAACAAACCTAGTAGTTCAACTAGAACAAGTCCAACCTAAGCCTACTAGCTCAGCACAGCAAGCTGCAATCCTATCCTGTGCACATAGTGTCTGGCTTCTGCTCGACGCCTTCATGCAGTCTCAAGCCAAACAAGCTAAATAAGCCAACTCGCGAGTTCATAACGAGTTGAACCGAGTAGACATTTTTGCTCGTTTGTTTAATGAGCGTAGCCGAGCTCAGTTCCTTAACGAGCTCGATTGAGCCAAGCCGAGCTCACTCATTTCGGCCGGAATAGAATTGTGAGCTATTCTTGGTATTTCTAGCTGTTCGAAACGAAGGTGTTTTCTCTAATATGGATTGTTCAGCCGTGGTGTTTGGATATGTACCAGTGAAAACGATGGTCGTACAGCAGAGCTTATCTAAACTGCCGTATAGTGTTTGATTGCCGTGTCAGCTCACACACTATTTTTGGGCTATGTAATCTGGTTATGCATTCGTGCAAGTGCTTGCTGTGGTTTTTTTTTTCCTGTAGTGATAACTAATAAGCTAGAGTAAGTTTTTCTTTTTTTGTCTGGTGCTACAATAAGAAGATTGTGTGCTGACTGTGGCCGTTCTTTCGCTACTAATGGCTATGTCTAGGGTGTCAATCGAATTTGAATTATTTATTTTATTCTGTATTTGAATTCGGTTGGTAGCAAATATAGTTTAATTTTTTTTATCCGATTAATAATTTCTTCCCTATTCGCATTCATATTCGCATCCCTATAAAAAATATGGATACGAATATGATATGAACTTTTGCCATCCGAAATGTTATTCTATTCGCACTATTCGTATTCGATAAAATAATATACATATTTTATTGCAGTATGCTAATTAGTTGGATGAGTATTTTTAGTTTAATATGAATTCATGTTTTTAGGTGAAATAGATAAACTAGAATGATTAAGCGTGCTATGTACGAGGATAAAGTATCATAAATATCTTGTAATTACGTAAGTTACGAGGATATCCAAATTCGACCAAATTGAATAAGTATTCGATTTGTATTCGTTACAACATTTGATTCATATTTGTATTTGATAATATTCAAATTTGTACTCATATTCGTTTATAAAATACAAATATAAATATAAAAAAATCATTGTTTGATTCGTATTCGATCCGTTGACACTCCTACTAACGCCTTGCTATTCCTCGCGCGCCGTTCCGGCTTTCATCTGGAAGGTGTGTGCCTGTGTGTTCCTGTGCTTGTCGGCTTTTACTTGGTTGATACTGGATTCGTATTTACCCAGAGTCGAATTAAATTAGTCCGAGTCTGTAGTGCATGCATGCGTTCACGTATAAAGTCCGAGGCCTTAGGCCAACGGAGGGAAGATGAGTTTTGTTTTTAGTCGAATAAACCAAAAAAATCGCCTTGATCAGCGGCCACGAGGTATACGCGTTATTGTGAATTTCCGATTTGAGATTCATCTAGGTGTGTTGGATATAGCTGTGGTGCTAGTTCTTGTTCACTGGACTGCAATGTTCTTTCTTCTTGAATCGCATTTTGTGGTGTGCGTAGGGCGAGAGACTATCTAGTGTTTCGGTTCGTAGCTACTGAATCCATTTATCTTGGTATCTACTACACTAACGCCGAAGTGTTACTGCATGAAGAACATCGTGTCATTGCACGCCAGCAGGGGTGTTACTGTACGTCAGCCAGTGTTACTGCACGCCAACTGGAGTGTTACTACACCATCGCCAAAGTATTACTGCACGTTAGTCTGAGTATTACTGCACACCAGCTAGAGCATTACCACACCATCGCCAAAGTGTTACTGCACTATTTATTGTACTGTGAAAGATCGGATCAAAACATGTTATTCTCTTGCGCTCGGCTCATGCGCCCTACCTTGAGCTGACACGTTTTCCCTGCTCACAGTCCGTGAGACCGGTCTATTGGGATTTTCACGTAAGTGCTATGTAGGAGTTTCAACGAGTAAATTGGCTTTTGGGGGTGGATTTGCAACCACGTAGAAATTGCGAAGGGTCTTTTGACGTACTTTGAGATGTATGCGTGTTTTTTATAAATTCCCCACTTGCATGTGGTTTTTTGCAAAAAAAAAGAAAAAAGAAAAATCGCTACTTTTTTAGAATCAAACGGAGGGTTTTAGCCCCCCTGAACTCTTTCATTGATTAAACCAAAATTCAATCGCAAAGTACAGGGATGCTGGCATCCTGCGGCGTCTACAGAGATGATAAGCAGGGGACGGAGGGAAAAAGAACACATTTAACAGAACAGGGCCCTTCGAATCAGATAAAAACCGAACACGCATCGGTATCTCACAGGCTGTTCCCGTGACGAAGCTGTTCATCGAATCCTCGACGCCGAGTAGCAGTACACTAGCGCTCTCTCCTCCGCCTCGGAAAAATCAGAGACGAATATATGTGTTGGCCGACCCTTTGCTTTGTTGACGTGCAAGTACAGATCCCAAGTCGTTTTCTTCCCTCCCTTCCCTGCTCGGAGCAGAAAAATCTGCCTGTCCGTCGTCATGGAGGCAGCTGACTGAACCTGTCGTGTCGCACACGTGTTTCGCCAATCAGATCACATACGCGTAAATGTGTGAGGACTAATCAGAGAGAGAGAGAGAGAGTCGCAGTGGAGAGTCGCGGTGGCAATTCGCCTCTTCGATCGGATGTGTTTCCCACTACTGTTCCCCTGTCCCGTCCTGCAGCAAGGGAGCTTCCGGCCACTCCGCCGTGATAGCTTCGCCCGAACCACCGCTCCCATTAGAACCTTAAATATCTGCTACGGCTTCTCCGCTGTCTCGTGGCTAATCAGAGCTTCCGATTTGACAAGCAGAAGGATTTTTTTTAATGCTTTTGGTACTTTAAACTTTATAATAAACTAGATTATATGCATCTCTATTTTTAGATAATAGAAGAAAATCTCTCCGCTCTGCATCCAGGATCACATAGCCCAAAATTTATTACATAAATCGAAGAATTCTTAACCTGAATCGAAACGATGGCCTTATAAACCATAATGAAGCGGCAAAACTAACGCTGTAAAAACATAAACCAACACCGTAAAATTCATTATATGCATCCTTGATGCAGAGATCAAGAATTCTCTCTTCCATTATCTGAAAAGCGAAGCTTTTTCGAAAGCGAAAGGATGTAAACTCACAGCAAGCTGCCTGTTCATAAATCAAAGAGTTGTCATTCGCCGATCATGGGATACTAGCTAGCGCCCGTGCGATCATGGGATACCGCATGTCAGGTTCAGAGTATAAGCGAAATGAATCATGAGGAAGTCGCCAGAAGTAACGCTCTGTCGGCAAGGGACCAGCAACGGCTGAGATTCACGGCGCGGCAGCGATAAGTTCAATCTCACGGCTGGGTCTCAACAATCAACTATTAAGACCTGTAGACGTCATGCGTTTTGTCGTTTCCTGTTTTAGCTTCAGTTTACTCTCAATTATTCAGTTTCTACCTACTACTTTGTACCGAGCTGTAAAAATATGGATATTTAGGCAGCTGCGGCGTGGAACGGAAGCATGAATGAAGAAAGCTGTTTACTGGTGTCTCTTAGTTTGAGTAAAGTAGCCTAAGAACTTTAGCTTTCCTCTTCAATTTATTCTCAAATCCATCAAATTCGTATGCAATTTTAGTTGAATTCGATTGTCATCGACACTGCACTTCTTCCGCGTGCTATTGATCGGACGGCTCGGACCATGCGTGAGTTTGCACTCTTTTCCTTTACTTTAATACGAGTAGTCTTGATTAACAAATGCGAGATGATGCTTTTGCGTCTTCCATGTAATAGGAAAAAACAAGGAGTGAGCCGCAACCATCAACGATGGAAACCTTCTCCGTGAATGGACCTTCTCCGTTTGATCCGAGAAGAACGGATCGATCAATTGCTACTGATATCACCACTCGGTTCATGAATAGTACCATTGCTACTCTATTTTTGCTACCATGATGCTACAATATCTATGCTCTGACGACACACTCTCTTCCTCTCGTTTTGGTCTAACAACTGTCACACCGTGTTTTGATGCAGTAGTGCGTGACATTGCAACGTGAAGTCGAGGAGGCGTTTCCTAGTCACACAGGCCCAGGAGGTGGGCCCCACCCACGATGGACGGCGGCGCGCCGTCTCACTCGCGTCGCGATCCCCGCATGATTACCCGCGTTAAAACTTAGCTCACGCCTAAACCAGCGGTGGTTCCTTAGGTAAATAACGCCGAACCCCAGCCCCTTTTAATTAACCCCCGCACTGAGATAAACTAAGCTATAGCCTATAGTAAACCACCCGAGCCTTTTTGCAGTCTCCCCCCTCGGAAACATTACTCGCTCCCTTTCCCCACCTCCGCCTTCCTCCTCACGGCCCGGCCCCGTCCCGAGACCTGTCTCCTCGCCGATCACATCACGCGGCGCGCCGAGAAAAATCTGGGGCGGAGATGAAGAACCTGTTCAAGAGTAAGATCAAGTGGCAGCACCGATCCAACGAGCCGGCGCCGCCGCAGCAGGCGCAGGGGCAGCAGGCGCAGGGGCAGCAGCAGCCGCCGTCGCCGTCGCCGGTGAGCTCCCCGTCGGGGGCCGCGCCGTCGCTGTCGTTATCGACGTCCTCCTCCTCGTCCCCCTCTGCGGTGGCGACGCCGACGGCTGCGGCTGCGGCTGCGGGTGGGGGAGGCGGAGGTGGAGGGGGTGGGGAGGATTACATGTTGTCCGAGGAGGAGTTCCAGATGCAGCTGGCGATGGCGCTGTCGGCGTCCAACAGCGACTGCGTGGGGGACCTCGACGGGGAGCAGATCAGGAAGGCCAAGCTGATAAGCCTCGGCAGGAGCGACCGCTTCGCTGCCGGCCGGGACGAGGGCCACACCGCGGAGTCCCTCTCCCGGCGCTACTGGGTCAGTCTCGAGACCGACGGATTCTATTCGAGCTGGATATATGCTGAACTCCACAGTTTCGTACTTCCGTGTCTGTAGTGAGATATTAGGTTGCAGTCGCTTACGCTAGTTTATATAACAGTCAGACTCAATGTAGAGCAATATTGCGTTATTAGTTCATGTTTACCGATTACCACTTCAACCATGCTACCATTAAGTTTTTCTATTCATATCAATTTAAGTTCAGCCGATGGTTTGGGATAGTAGCTTATGTGGCTATGTCAAGATTGTTGTCAAGCTTCAGCTCAATCAACGGAGTGGAAAATCACATATAGAGAAGAGAAGTGCTACCATTTAGCATTGCATGTATATGCTACTGGACCGCAGTAGTAGAAATATTTAGAAGGCAATAGGAATGGTCCAGGTTGGAGGTGCTTGTGGAAGCAACTAATCAAGCTGTTTTTTTAGTACACGTTGTGTTGATGCCGTTAAAATACTTAGTGAGCTGCATGCTATTCATTGCTAATTCCTATTTATAGAGGGTCTGCCTGGGCAGGCAAATATTGGTCTTTTTTCCTTCCCTGGTGTGTCAATTAAGCCCAGATACTCAGAAAACATGTGCTATCCATTTCTTATAGCTAATCATAAAGATGATTTTCTGCTGGATAATCTGAATTCAGTTGCTGGTTTGGGATAGTGTCTTATGTCCTGTTTGTTGTTAAGCTTCACCTCAGCCAGTGGAATGGAAAATCATATATGGAGAAGAGAAAACGCTACTATTTAGCAGCTACATGCATTGTAGTGGACTATAAGAGCAGAAGATATTTAGCATGATGTAGGAATGAGGGAGGTTGAGGTGCTTTTCGAAGCAACTATAGGTTTGCTTGGTCACATCAAGCTTTTTTTCTTTTAAATGTTGTGTTGATGCCATTCAAATACTTAGTGAGCTAGATGCTATTTGTTCTATTAATTATTTGTAGATATTCGCCTTGGCTGGGCAGGTATCAGTTTTCTTGTCCTCCCTGATGTGTCAATACTCAATAAAGCTCAAATAATTAGTTAACATATATCTATCCATAAAGGGTATTTGCTGCTGGATTGTCTGACTTTTTATGATTGTGCTCCATTCTGACTTTCAGGACTGCGACTTTCTTGATTATCATGAGAAAGTTATTGATGGCTTCTATGACATATTTGGCCCCTCTATGGAGTCCTCTAGGCAGGGGAAGATGCCATCACTAGCAGATCTTCAAACAGGTATAGGGGACCTGGGCTTTGAAGTCATTGTAATCAACCGCACCATTGATGCTACCTTGCAGGAGATGGAGCAAGTGGCACAGTGCATCCTGCTGGACTTTCCTGTTGCAAATATTGCAGTTCTAGTGCAAAGAATAGCTGAGCTTGTTACAGATAATATGGGTGGACCTGTGAAAGATGCAAATGACATGCTCGCAAGGTGGTTGGAAAAGAGTACTGAGCTGAGAAACTCACTGCAGACTAGTTTGTTGCCTATTGGCTGCATAAAGATAGGGCTGTCTCGTCACCGTGCCCTACTTTTCAAGGTCAGCCCCCTCTCGCGGTGTGTGTGCGCACTCACCGTGCACCTGTTGTTCCCTCAGAAATGCAGAATATCTTGCACCTAGTCTGGTTATACCTGGTGGACCTTTGAAAAGGGTTGTTTTGTTAATGTCAGAGACAGGATCCCTATTCCTAGTTCATAGCTTGGGCCTTGGATGGGTATATTAATTTAAGCCCATACTAATACCCACCCTGATCCGAATGGCAAAGCTTGATGTCAAAATGACACTCACCATCAAAGAGAACTTTGAATCTATGGTGCATTTGCTCGTTAACTGAAATTTAGTTTAAATACTATCCTCACTCCATCTCCATCTATTTATCATTGTGAATTTGGAAGTGGGTACCTAACAAGTGGTGTTACCCTAGCCGGTGTTTGCGTCCAGCAGTCCAGCTTGACACCACCACCAGCCTCGCATGGACAGAGGTTACTCAACACCACATGTGGCTGTTTGAAAAAAATTTGTATTTCAACTCTTTTGGTTAGTACGGTGTATGGAATCTAGATTACATCAGTGAAATTTTGAAGCAAACTGAGCCGTCAAGGTTGCGGGTTCCGCCTTTTTCCGGTTCAACCGCCGGTCCGGTTTTAATAACTGTGCATGAAACTGACAGATGTTATTCTATGGAAGCATATCAACTTCTTAATTTATTCCGTCATTTGAGTGGTTTATACTTTAGAGTGTGTTTGTACCTACTCATTGATATAATGGTGTTTTTACATGATTTCCCTTTCACACAGTAGTGAAAATATATTGATAGTGTTCATTAGTAATTGATGAATCATGGTCCAACACAACTTATATGTATAAAAATGAATTGAAATGAAATCAAACAATGCTCAAGAGTCAAGAATAAAGGCAGAAAAGCCCCAGTATATTGAACATAGCACCACATCTCTTCATTTGCCTGAACATACCTAGAAGCATTCTCAATTTCTCATAGCTCTTGTACCTCTTCGTGCAGATTCTTGCTGATAGTGTTGGCATTCCCTGCAAACTTGTCAAAGGGAGTAATTATACTGGTGATGATGATGATGCTATTAATATAATAAAGACGGACAAAGAAAGGTATGGATGTATTCGAGCATTGCAGTTTGTTTACAGCATAGTTATTTCTCAGGGAAACATAATCCAAGTACATTATTCATCTACTACCACTGTTTCTAATATATTTTAATTCATTTGCTACTGCACGTTTGCTAAGTAGATTTATGTATTGCAATATTTTTCTGCAGGGAGTTTTTGGTCGATCTGATGGCTGCTCCTGGTACTCTTATTCCAGCAGATGTCTTAAGTTGGAAGGGCAATTTGTTAAATTCTAACCGAAAACTCGGCCAGAATCAGATGGCTGGGTCATCAAGTACCATCGATCCTAATCTGGGTGCTAATGCATTGCCACTTGACCATAAAGGTGACCAACTGCCTTTGTTTAGCAGTGGCGATTGGATATCAGACAGTCAATCTGGATATGAGAAAGAAGCAGCCACAGCATCTTCACAAACCTCTCTGGGTGACACATCATCTGTTACTGCTGGAAGTGTTTTTGATGGTTCTTGGACGTTAGTTTCTCGTGAGCAATCAGATGAGCCATCAACTTCTGCTGGTACATCGTCACAGCAGAAACTTGAACTTCCAGGTGGAGAACATTCACGGAATGGGAATATAAAACTGACTCCAGATCTGCAGGAAAATTCAGAGTCCAGAAACCTATTTGCTGAGCTTAATCCTTTTGGGGGTATTGAGTCGAAGAAAATGTCAATACCATTCAATGGGCCAGATAATAGAAACAATGAGTTGCAAAGACGTAGAGAGAACATAATCCCTAACGCTGGAAGACCACAGCAGCGATTGGTTATGAAAAACTGGTCACCTTACAATGATGTTTCCAACAACAAGCAGTACAACTATGTCCAGGATTCATTTGCACGTAGAAACGTTGGTGATAATGTTGCATCATCATCTCAGATGCCACGGTCAGCTGCAAAGAATGCTAATCTTAATGCTGGAGTCCGTAATGATACATCATACGTGGCACCAGCTCATAATTATGACAGCATTATGGCTGGTTTCCCTGCCATGAAAATGTCTTCCACAGCTGGGATTGTTAAGGTTCCTGAAAAGGTTATGCGTGGTGATTTGGACAAAGGTCCTAAAAATTCTAGACTGGAGGATCAACCGCAACTAGAAAGGCATAAATGGGGCAATTCTGCAGAAGGACGGGTTGCAACAAATACAGTTCAGAATCTTGCAAAAGAACGCAAGGAAAACTTAGATGGAAAGCAAGACAATAAGAAGTTACCTCCTGATCCAAAGAAGTCTCCGCTTGACAGATTTATGGACACATCAATGCCATCAAGAAATCCAGAATCTATTTCACCATCCTCCGCGAGGTCACACAGGCTTGATGCCATGTTTGATGATGTGTCTGAATGTGAAATTCCTTGGGAAGATCTTGTGATTGGTGAAAGGATTGGCTTAGGTATTTCTTTGCAACCAACTTTTGATGTATTCCTTACTGCCCTTTACACTAACAAGTTGAATTGACACACTCTTTGTTTAGGGGGACATATTTTAAACTTGTCATACAATATGTCAATTTGTTAGCGTGGTCAGTTATGTGCTTTTAATTCATTGCACTATTAGGAGCCAATTTGTTGCATGAACTTGCATCTTTGTATTCTCTGCAAGGAAACAATTGAATGAATTGCTTCCTCCTTCCAATAGGTTCATATGGAGAGGTGTACTGTGCTGATTGGAATGGAACAGTAAGCAGTTCTTTCCCTTCATTTGCATCTTGAGCTTTGCCATTCTTCCAAGATGTTATATGCACGTCATGTTCTACATAATTAAGATGAGAAACCAAATCATGGATCATCTTCACTTTTTCCTTATTGGATAACTTGGTTCTGTCAACACAGTGAAGTTTTTGTTTACTTGCAGGAAGTAGCTGTAAAGAAATTCTTGGATCAAGATTTCTATGGTGATGCTTTGGGCCAATTCAAGTGAAGTAGGTGAAAGTATATGTTTTTCTATCTTAGAGTTGTATTAAGTGTATCATTTATTTTTCATATTTAGTTCATTGTTGCTGCAATGTTTGATAATTGCATGTATTGTCTTTTACAAGGTGCGGATTATGCGTCGACTCGTCATCCAAATATTGTTCTCTTTATGGGTGCCGTTACACGCCTCCAAACTTATCTATTGTATCTGAGTATCTTCCAAGGTATAACAATTTTGTATATTTTTTACTGCATAGTTAGGTTATAATCTTGTAGTGTTTGTGAATCAAGTTACAAGTATCCTGGTCCCAGAGTCCAAATAACATGGAATGGATTCTAGCTAGCAGACCTACATAGAAAGTTCAGCAACTTAGCTTTAAAATGGAGTGTAATACTGAAGGTGCTACATGCTACTGAATGGAAAAATACTCATGTTCATCAGATTCACATAAAATCTAAAGATGTATGTGTTCTTCGGAGGTGGCGTGTATCTATCATAGCTCCAATATAATGTCATGTAACTCATGTTCCAGTCTTAAGCAAGTCTATAATGGACGTGGTTCATGTTTGATGGTTCACACTTCACTGTTATGTCCTTGCTCAGGGGAAGCTTATACAAGATCCTTCACCGTCCTAATTGCCAAATTGATGAGAAGCGGAGGATTAAGATGGCCCTTGATGTGGTAATGATGAATCTTGTATATTTTCTTGTCATGTTTGTTTATTTTCCCTTGCTTATGCAGATGACTGTTTTCTCTTAAGGCCAAAGGCATGAATTGCCTGCACACTAGTGTACCAACAATTGTTCACCGGGATCTTAAATCACCAAACTTACTGGTTGACAATAATTGGAATGTAAAGGTATGTGCTTCTTTTGCCTTTTAACAATTAAAATCTGACAGCTCGTAGTCATATTAATGTGTGTGTTGGTCTATTGGCTCGCCAATGATATAAAGCAGGTTTGTGATTTTGGACTTTCACGCTTGAAGCACAGTACATTTTTATCATCCAAATCCACTGCTGGAACTGTAAGTAACTGGCACCTGGACTATAACAGGATGTTTTTTTACTTTCTTTAATCATCATTAAAACATTTACTGGTTCTATTTCTTGAATTAAAATATATATTTTTATTTTTGGTATCCCACCAGCCTGAGTGGATGGCACCTGAGGTCTTGCGGAATGAACAATCAAATGAAAAGTGAGTGATTTTCTTGATGTGTCTCATTTCAACTGACAAGTTTATGTCCATGCTAGTTCCATTTACTTATTCATTCTGGATATTCTATGTGAAGTTGTTCAGCAATTACTCTGGATGGGATGTCTATCTTCCCATCGGAGTGCTTGTGTTTAAATTTTCATGCTTGAACTTTTAGCTCATTGGAAGTTGGGATGTGATATAATGCTTTCAAGTTTCATGTCATGGAATCCTGCATTTTTTCAGTTGACAAATGGACATGTAATGTTGATTTAAAAATCGATGAGCAGTTTACCAAGTGTGATAAAATATTTTGAGATATGAATAGGCTTGTAATTCACTCCTTAGATTGGTTTGACAATTCACCATCCACTGGAAATGTGGAAATACCTGAAGTTATCATGTAGAAATCAGAAATGTGCAGAAATACAGATCAATTAACTGATCTTCCCCAAGAAATAGAAAAAGTTTGACCAATTCTTTTTAAAGGACCTCTGTATAATTCTTTATAGGTGACGAAATACCATCTTCCTCCCGAACCCTTCAGCTTTTCTTTTAGTTCTTTTTCCTTCTTTTTTTAATTTGTGTGACATCTGGATTAATCTCACTCACCATTACCTGAAACTTGTGCAGGTGCGATGTTTACAGCTATGGCGTCATCTTGTGGGAACTAGCAACACTTAGAATGCCATGGGGTGGGATGAATCCGATGCAAGTGGTGGGAGCAGTTGGCTTCCAGGACCGACGGCTTGATATTCCCAAGGAAATCGATCCCCTAGTTGCAAGGATTATATGGGAATGCTGGCAGAAGTGAGTTTCTAAGTTTCAAAAAAAAAAAAAAAAACTTATGCTGTGTCGAAAGAGTACCCCCCAAGTCGTCCTGTTTTGGGTCTTAGCAACTTAAAAATTTGATGTTGATGCTAAATGCGAGCTAATATGTGGTCTATCAATCTCCAGGGATCCAAATTTGCGCCCTTCATTTGCACAGTTAACAATCGCTTTGAAGACCGTTCAAAGGCTAGTAACCCCTTCTCATCAGGAGGCGCAGAGCCCCTCTGTGCCTCAAGAAATATCGGTGAACTCTTCTACCCCTTGAAGGGTATTCCACACTCAATTGTGAGAGGAATTGTTGATTGTTGCTGTCATGTTTGTCCAAGTCTGCAAATGTGGGCGCATTGTGTAGATTGAGCGCCCCAGATGTTTGACATCCTGCTGCCGCGACCAATCCCCCGTGGCAGAATATGTAGAGGCGGCCATCAAACAACAATCGGAAGAAGAAATCCAGTTTGTGTCATCTCTCCTTTTCCCCTCATGTCCGCGTTTTTCTTTCCGTTGTGCATCCAACTAGGTGCGAGCCCTCTGGAAAGCAGTGAGAGCTCGTGGTGTTGAATTAAGGACAAGTGTCCGACTGTGCTTACAAGTGGATTAAATTCTGATTGCCGCAAAAAGAGGCCGCAATCTTGTGTGTTGTCACAATGTGATTCTCAAAACACAAAAAGTGTGTTGTCACACTGTACAATTAGAACTCGTCATGTTAAGGCTCAATATTTTTGGGGAAGCTGTATGATAATCTGTGCACATGAATGTCTCAGCTACTAAGCACATGTTTGTTTTGTTTAAATAGAACATCTTGCTTCCACCAAATGTCACAAAAAACGAACATCAGCAACGTCAACTAGCATAAACATTTCCTTGGGATGTACCAGTTCACACAGTACATGGACATTAGGCTCATCCGGGCCTTTCAATCGTCAGCTTAATAGTGCACAGTACCGTGCTATAATACAGTAAAATTAGCTTATAATAATGTTACAACGGTACTCATCTGCAGTGCAGAGAGGACCCGGGTCCGATCTCTTTGATTCTTAATAGTATCTGCACGAGAAATTAATTATCTTTTACGCTAGTACGAGCCTCAGTGGCGTCCCCTGTAAATACCCCCAAACTCCCCTAACCGTTCCGCCCAACCCAACCCAACCCAACCCAACCCAACCTATCTATCCCCACCGCGGTACCCGCATACGCCACCTTCCACCACGGGTCCTCCATATCACCGTCCATTCCCACCGACCATACAAATCGACGGCCCAAACCACACTCCCCATAGAAAAATGCGTGCGGTCCCGTGCAGATATCACCACGCAGCGCACGCACGGACTCCCCGTCTCCTCCCGGATCTTTATTAAACCCATTTTTGCGCAGTCCGTTTCAAGTCCGGCGTCGCGTAGCTCTGATCGTTCAGATTAGAGTGGTTGCCTTCCACATCACTAACCCCAACCCAACCACCCCCCTAAGCTCCCACCAAATCATCCCTCGCGGGGCAGATCTCGCCTAGAGCAGCAGCCGGATCCGCCCGGCCGGCTCGTCGGATCGTGGCATCGTGTCGATTTGGTGCGACGGATCGGTGAGTTGGCGCGTTGGAGCCCGTGAGTTGTTTTTTTCTTGGGGGGCTTTGTTTGATCTGTGGTGTTGGGATTCGTTGATGCAGTGTGCGCTTGCGTGCGGATCTGGTTTTGGACGGAGACGAGAAGCGTGGAGGCGATCTGAGAAGAAGGGGCGCCATTTCTGTGCTCTGTTTGGGTTTAGATCTGTTTTCCTCGGCTGTAGATCTGGAAGGTATCTATCTGCAGATCTATGCTTCCGCTAATTCCCGCTTCATACGTTGTAATTTTTTTTCCGTTTTGTAGAACGAAAGCGACAATTTTTTGCTTGTTAATCTCGTTTTTTTTAATGATTTTCCCATCAAAATTGCAACTTTGCTAAGTTTTTAGTAGTATCTGCTAAAATGCACTGTTTTGATCTTCTTCCGCGTTGGGTTTGTTTGGCACTAGGGCTTCCTGGGGTCTGCCACTCCGAGCTTACAAAGTTATATAAGGAAGTCTCCGCCTTTGACACTCATCGCCACCACTCGCACTTCGGACCATGGAGACTCTGGTCATCTCGCAGCAGCGCGGCCACCACCACCACCACTCCTCGGGTCGCCGGAGGAAGCCATCGTCGGCGTCATCGCACTTCTCCTCGCCCCAGTCCATGCGTGGCTTGCATGCTGTCAATTGCCGCGCCTTCCACTCCACCGTCAGCATTGGCATCCTGCCGCCTCCACCCCCATCTACAGCGCGGACCTTCTCCTCCCCGGAGCCCAAGACGCCCAAGCTGCAGCTGCACCACGGGAAGAAGCGCAGCCGGGCAATCTCTATAAGCCCTTCGACGTCTCCCCCCTGCCGTCCTGAGCTCTGGGCTGGCCCGGCGTTCTCCAACTCGCCGCCACCCAGCTCACTGCCGATACCCAAGTTCTCCCTCCACCAGAAGCGCAGTGTCTCACTTGAGTTGCTGCCTGCTGATCGATCAGATGATGTGGAGGTGCCTCTGCATGCCAAGTCAGCACCTTCGTCACCGACTGCTGGCTCAGGTGTCAGCTTCTTTAGTGATGACAGTGATACTGCCATTGCGACGGAGAATCTGAGGAGGATCCTTCATTTGAAAATCACCGATCACTGAATGACAGACGGAGTGATCCGTGTACATAGGTCTTTAACAGCTAACCATCGTAGCGTGTATAGAGTAACTTAGAATGGCCACCTTTCACCTGACGGTGGTTCTGCATCAATAGGAGTAATGTAGGTGGGTTAGCAAGCACGTCAAGAAGGTTGGCCAGCAGGAAACTGCAGTGAAGGATGTGGTGGTGGTAGAGACTGGTGCGGTGGATGAGAGAGCACAGCAGTTTCTGAGTTGCATTTGTAGCTTGTGGTCACCTATATGCTTCCACTGTCTTTTTAGGATAGCTGCATCTCACGGTACTTACATTGTGCCTTGCCTTGTAGACATACTCTCTTGCATCCTCTGACTATCTGACTCTAATCATACCAACTTCTCCTGGTGCTCTGCAATGAACACAAGGATATGTGTATACTGGCTCTTCTGATTTTTTGGAAGGAAGATGCTCAGTGGAGATGTCATGAAGTCAATGTTCTTGCTACCTCATCTGTTTACTAATTTTACCTGTGCACCTCGTTTCCCCCCAGTTTGTTGCATATCTAGCATGTCATATCCCCTCCCCTGCCATCCAATCTTCATTTCGTGCCTTTTAACCTACAGTTGCAGCTAGTAGTTGGATGCCTTTGTTTGGGCACCCTCTATAATTCCTGATCCTTGTTCATGTTCGTGGAACATGTTCGTTATTCTACTTTTTGTCATATAAAGGACGCCAGACTACAGAGACCTGGGAGCATGCAAACCTGAATATGGTATTTATAAGTTTCTTGCTCTTTTGTCCTTATGCAGCTGATCTATTTGGGTAATGCTAATGTAATTTCTGTGCTGTGGTGCTGCAGGTTTGCTTATCCAGTGCACTTCGTGTTTTACATACCTGGAGTTCAGATTTACCTCTAAGTTTCAATAATCTAGTTATTTGTTTACGTTGTAGTCAACAAGCAGCGTAGTATGTGCTAGGCTGTTACTATTGTGTAATGTCTGCTTGGCTAGTTGTTTCTAGTACCCTTTCAATGTTATTACAAGGTGTCGGTACTGCTTCATGTTATTAGCACGTGTTGCTGCTTTCTTTGTCAGCTTGCTATTTGATAACTTAAATGCTAGACTTTTATGTCACTTTTAATCTTGTTTGTATGGCATGTCTGAGAGCTTAGTGTTATGAAGATCAATCCTGTGTTATAGTTGGTTTCGGTCATCAAGTGGCCAATGGTTATTGTACTTCTGTGGTGTATGTTGAACTACAATTGTGACCACTGACCACACAATCTTGAGATGCAACACGTATGGTAGTAGGAAAATTTGCTAACTGTTGATTTTGCTGGGCAATAACCTTTTCTGTGTTCTTGAATTCTGTAGTTCAGTGAAACATTTAGCTGTGTTTCTGTTGGTCGTAGTGTGTTGAGGTGCTTTCAACTTTCAAGGACTAGATCGGTTTTTTCCTCATTAAGTACTGCGCATGGTCTAAATCTTGATTTACTGATGGTGCAATCCTGTGTACTTCTGTGATTATGGGTCGTAGCTGTATTTCTGTTGGTCGTAGTGTGTTAGGTACTTTTAACTTTCAAGGACTTAATCAGTATTTTCCTTATCCTTTGACTGGCTTAATCAGCATCCAGAGATTATGGGTGGCTGACAGTATAATGCATTCGGTTGATAACCCAATTCATGGCCACTCTGGTGTGCGCTTAGTTGTGCAGGGCTGATAAGCTCCGAAGGTCAGTTCTTGTGTGAGCATGAGCGGACCATTCGCTTGATGTCATTATGATAAGCACTAAAGCTGCCTTTGCCCCTTCGTTCACTGTTTGTGTGCTTTATTTTCCATTTCTGCCTCATTTCGATTCTGGGAACGTTCCTTCTGTTTTGCTATTCCAGTTTATGCCCTTCTGAAGACTAGACTTTAATCATCGTTGGCACCACGTTTTTAACTTGAATCCCCGGAATGGCAAGTGGGTGCTTGTCGTTGAAATGCCAGCTCTGCATACTGCATTGCTGTTTTGTGATGTATATGTACCCAATCTTGCATTGTTTTACACGCATAGGTGTAGCCAAGGTTGTCAGAATCGAATCGTATCGGAGATTCTTCAACCAAAATAAATATTTTTTATATTAACCTTGTATTTGAACACTTCTATATTTTTAAAATTATAATTTTAGAATTTTTTTTACAAAAATGTAGTGTGAAAGAAAGATTATTTGTTATTTACGCAAATTATAATGGACATGAAGAAATAAAAAGTAAAAGTTTACGATGAAAAGGACATATACAAATAATTATTTATAATAAATCACTACAAATTGTGGAATCAGGTAGGATTGTATAAAAACTTTAATCACGATTTTTTTTTTGTTAGAACCATAATAATGTTAAGATTATACCTCAGTCGATACAGATCTAGAAACGTAGGATCTATGACTAGAATCGAGATTACTACGACGATCTTAGCGTAGCCATCTAGAAGCATTTGCAAAATTACCTATAAAATAACGCTTCACCGATAGCCAAACTGGCACCAACATTCTACTCGGCGGCTGGTTTTGGATGGTAAAACCAGTATGTTTTACACCCTGCTTGTCCAATTGTTTCAGGGCTTGGGAGTTCTCCCGCCAGGAAAACACCATATCATGTCGATTTGATGCAATCATACGAGACTGGTCGTCTGAATTATGTATCAGGTGATGCCAAACTAACTACCAGGAATCTCTTGCTCGGCTCCTCTCCGCATTTTCTCCCAGCTAATCATTTTGAGCAAGCATCTACCGAACATGACGGTACTTGGCATATCATGCGATGGGGAAACGCAAACCGACATAATTATCGTAGGCTCGCAGATTCTGAATTTTTTTTTCCCCCGAAGACTGCAGCAGGGAAGATGCTATAGCTACTCGATATCCATGCATATAGATTCTAGGATAGCTTAGCTGAATCTAAAGCGGCTGCTAGTGATAAATTATGTGCAAAGAAGATTGCACAGCTCTTAAAGCGCCTACGGCTAGTCATAGCTAAACGCAATTTAGCCTCTCATGCCATTTGCTTGACTTCATTCTACATACCTACGCGTGCCTTTTATTGCCTATTGCGATGTACATTTGTTAGAGCTTTTACAGGCATGAAGCGCCTACGTACCTGGATGATTATTGCTAAAAGAGGCGAACTTGCTTTGATTTCAGAGAGAAATTGCTAGTCGAAACATAGGGAGATGCGAACTAGATGATCACAGGATGGGTCACATGTTTTGAATGAAGAAATGTACATGGCAATAGGCATTCAAACTCTACTAATCTTCTGTCGTGCAAATCTTATGTTCTTGAGTTCGTTTGCTACAGCCAAAGCTTCAACAAAAAACCTCCCAGGCCTAAGACTCCAGACAGTCAATAGCACTAACCTGCGATGCGGTGATGACTAGAAAGTAGCAACTAACAATCTAGCGAGATTATTACATTATTACGTACATGACGAAACCCTGACTTATCAAGGATCAACATTCCGAGATACTGATGACTTGTTCATGTCTTCTTCAAGACTTACTAGATGATATACGCTGAATTGCCGCGGGTACAGTACACCATGCAATGCTATCACTTCGACCGCCGTCGCAGCATCTGCCGCATGCCGTCGGCTACCCTGAAGGCAGGGTTCTTCCTGCACTTGACACAGAAGGACATGTGGTCCCTGAGAGCCTCCTCCAGACCCCCACCAGGGCTCTTCCTCCCCTTGGCCACCTCGTCCCTCACCGCCTCCGAGCACAGCCCGCAGAGCCACCTCCCGCCGAAGTCCGCCTTCACGCCGAGGATGTAGTCCTGGGTGCACTCCTCCCTCAGCTCGCAGCACTCGCACTTTGCAGACTCTATCTCCATGGCTGGATGTCTAGTGAAAGTGAAGAGAGCTCAAAATCATGCGGAGCTTGGTGTGAGAGAGGGCAAAAGTCTATTTAAGGCAGAGCATTCTGTCAACACTGGATTTTTAAAATAATATTTTTCTAAAGATATTTACAAAATAAATAGCGCTTCAAAAATTACAAAAATGACTCCCTATCGCCAGTTGTCATTTTTGTAATTTTTGGAATGGCTATTTATTTTTGTAAATATCTTTAAAAATATTATTTTTAAAAAATCGTCAACACTGCATGTTTATTTACAGAGGACTTGGCTTTGGAGTTGTACTCTGATGCATCCATCGTCCAACTGTCATTATGCTGAGTTGCTTTTAGCTAAAGGTCTACTTTGCTGTGGTGTTGTGCCATTGTTAGTCATGCAGTGAGTCATACCTAACCTTGGCTTGGCTTGATTTGGCATCTGAACATACATTGCCATTTGCCAATTAGCTCACTTAAGGAAATTCTTGCATGGTTACAGTATGCAGAAGCATGTTGTATGATGTCATCTCTGAGATGTAGTTCCTGATGAACAATACACTTGTCACTGTGAAAATGGACGTGTTGAGATTAAGAGAACCGTATGATTGTGGATATTGGTTAGTTCACGTATGAAAGAGTTGTGAAATTAGGTGATTTATTTGTGAAACAAAAGTTGCTGAAGTATTCATCTTCTGACCAACTCACATGCCTTGATTCAGTTAGACATCTGATAGGGTAGTATACTAACTCTGAATTTTTTACAATGTATAAGAAACTGTTGGAATGGAATTCAAGTACAATAAATAGTAAGACAAAATCATTAAGGGAATCTATGTGATTCTTGCTCTCTATATGCTTCATAAAGTTTGAACAGAAACCTTATACAACAATTTAGTTACTATCGATCTAGGACCACCCAGCAAAATCCTTTTCGTCCCTTCTGTTAGATTTCAGTCACTGATCATAATACGACACAACTGATCTTGTCCGATCGGTTGTTACGTGGTCGAGCCCTGTTCATGACCCGTGATTTATGAACACACATTTGCTTAACTTCTTAACTAGTGTTCTTCGACGAGATAAGTTTAGCTTGGACCTGCATGAACTGTCGATGAACTCAAGTGAAGTGCCTCATTTGCATCCTCGACATCAATGTAGGACCTACCATCCGTGCCAAGTGCTACAGCACACAATTTTGGGGATCCTGTTTGGACAGTATGACCTAACCGCACAAATGCCATTGCTTTTTTAGATAATAGAAATACTACTTTCGGCCTCTACACTAACTAGGGTTGCACACAATCATTACACCACTATCAGTTAAAAGTTTAAAATAAAAAACGGCAAAAAGCCAACAATGATAAACAAATTGGCATGCAAAGGCTAGCCTAAAAAGGGACCACCTAGCCTGCCTTCGGTACCAACCAGGAGATTGTCCACACGCGAACAGCAACTGCGCAACAAAGAGGTGAAGATGGACCAGTCTCCGTAGCGACGCTTCTAAGAAATGATACAACTCACGTCGTCATCGTTAGATCCAACCAGCGAAGGTCAGATCAGGAGTTTTCACTCCGGAGCTCAGGTACCAGTTCTCCAAAGCAATGCCTTCAAGAAGGTAACGCCGCTCAGGTCAACATTGTTACCGGATCCAACCAACGAAGACCAGATCAAGAGTTTTCACCCCGAATCGAATGTATCAGTGCTCCAAGAGCACGTCACAACACGACCTCGTCACTGGATCCAACCAATGAAGACCAGATCGGCAAGACAACATCCACAACATCCCCAACGGATAACCATCGCCAGCACCAAAGGAAGGCGACGTTCACCGCAGCCCATGTGTCGGCCGGTTAAAAGCCGTCCACCGGGAGGAGTCGGCGCGCGCAAACCACCGCCACCAGCATGCGCAATATCTATCAATCGTCGCAATATCTATCAAGCGCTTCAAATCGGATCGCACGCGCCACCTCCGTCATCATGCCATTGACGGAGCCGCACCGCCGAAAGAAGCCGACGGAGAAGTGCTCCGGATTACCACGTCCGAAGACGAGCTTGCGGAGAAGGCCCCAGATCCAACCATAAGTAGTTTCTAGTGTATATGACAAATGGATGTCTGTACCTTGTACTGATTTATTAGCTGCAAAGGTTGGTGATACTTATTGTTCCAAGTAGGCAAAGCCCTTCTCTTGTGTCCATTTGTACAGCTGTCAATTTGATGATCTCTGGACATACTTAACACCATTGCTTGTTGTCCTACGATCAAAAGGCAATTGTACCATGAAGAAGTACAACGCAACACACAAACGAAACCTAGTGTCTTTTCTTCTCTATGGTTTTCTTACTTTTTGTCTATTCTTTTGCTAGACCTCACAACATATTTTCTCGTGATGAACAGTTAGGTAACTGTCTGTCTGTAGCAGAAAAGTTAAAACATGACAGAAATAAGTGGTTCATGATACACAATCTACATCGATTCAAACCTTCATTTTATGTTCATTGCTGTGTAACATCTTAATTAACCGCGTAGTTATGCTAGTGTAATAGCATTTTTGGCACAAGACAAAAATGAAGTTAATTGTGCAAGCAACTGAAGCACAAATGATGGAAGGCAAGAAGAGAACAAGTGAAAGAGATGCCAATTGCGAGGTTTCTTCTGATTACTGCAACTGCCAAAGACCCCACCTTACCGGTATGCCCTTGTGAGCTCTTAGAGCCCCTATCTTCCATTATGGATTTGAACGAGACAACGCTTGATATATTCTCTTACCATTATCAATTTGTCTGAAGACTATGATCAACTACCTCAATAATTCTTCACAAGTGTTTGTTGTCCCTCCTCCATCAGAAACCTGGCCAAGTTCTACCAAATACTGATTGCCCTTCGATCCTCCCACATGAGCACCACATGCACTTGCCCCCTCCCGTTGTTAATTATTTTAACCCCACAGCTGCTCCCTCTTCTGCCATGTAGTATGCAGTATGTGTATGCGTATGTACGACAGTACGAGTGCACAAGCTGTATGTGAAGTACGTAACATATTCGTTTGTTAGCAAATCATCGTCATACCTGAAGCCTGTGACACGAAACATACGCGAAATGAACAAAATAGGAGGGCCAAAAGGCCTGGCAGGACTGTGAGAACCCGGGCCTTGTGAAATCGCGTGTCCATTGGCATCGAGACGGAACTCCAATCTGCTGTGCAAGAATGGCCTGCGCCATTGAGGAAACGGGAGGCGTCCGCGCCGTATCGATCGGCACAGGCACAAATCCCTTCGGGCCCGACACCCCGTGCATGTATAGCTAGCGTTTCTTTGCGCGGTTGCGCCGCACGCCAAGATCATCTCGTACGATGGCGAACGGCGGCACGCACGGCTGCGCGGCGCACGGCCAAGCGGGCTCGGCACGACGTTGCGCTGCCAGTTGCCATCTGCCAACCCACCACCGACGCGGTCCCGCGTGCCCTCCCGCGCTTGCCACCGCACGCCCCGCCTCTCGATCGGCTCTCGCCGCGCTCAGACTCGGCAGACGCGGGGCCACGCCTTCCTCCCGATCATTCGCTCCGTTTGCCCGCTTCCGCGTGGCCGATCACTGCATGCGCCCCATCCCTTAGGGTATGTACAGTGAGATGATATCAACGGTCTATAATGTTTGCCACATAAGTTTTTAATGAAGTGGATGAGAGAGAATAAAACTGTCTAGTATGTAACTATAGTTTATGAAGTTATATATACATAACTTAAAGACAACTCATTGTATAAGTAATATTTAATTTTGTCTATAAATAACATAAAGAATATCACAGACAGCAATCATCTATACCATTGTTCATGCTCTAGCCGCCGCACCAAGCCACGAACGGATGGCCGCTCGCGCATTAGCGTCTGCGAGCATCGAGCTGCTAGCTAGAGACGCACAGGTATCTGCACCACCAAATTCACGCAACAAATGGTGGGTGATTCACAATGGTCGGTGTAGTTTACGATCATATTCTGTTGGAATCCTTCTTGTTTAGTTCTATCACGTGCTATTATCGATTTGAAAAGTAACTGAACGTGCTGAGTAATATATCTAGGTATTGCTGCTAATTAGGAACTAAATCCTGCTTCTTTATTGAATGAAGAGCCAAATGAACCATGTTCTTCCAACAGAGAACAAGATCATTTAGCGAAACGCGTCACGTGAAGAATATCATAAATTTGATGCCGCTATTCCCCCTAATCTGCAAAGATCCCCACTTGAAGAATATCATGAATATTGAATTAAGTGGCTGATGGCCAAATGCAAATCTCCACCTATGAAGTTGTCCACTACTTTCTATGTCCGATTTGCCTCGAGATTCGTACCGTACATAGAGTGGGTTGTGTATTTGTTGTTGTTGTTTATTTTGACAAAAATCACCGTATTTCATTTTTGGTGGGACCATGTCAGGGAGACACCCGTTGGTTCATGTATTTTCGTAGCATGAGATGAAGTTAATATGTTCACGACCCTATGTTTCAGATTTTGGAGCACTACTGGGTCACTTTTTTTGGAGGAATTTTTTGACAAATTTTGTACATTTTGTTGGACATTTTTTTTGTTAATTAAAACACCTTCCATTTCATTAGTTGGGGATTATTATAGGAGATTCATTGGCCCCATATGTAGGTGAGTATGAAGTTGCATTGTTTGGTTTTCATCTTCACGAAATTGTAGAAAAATATTTTTTTTGTACAAAAAAAAGTCACATCAAATTATTCTGTTTGTACAAAGTTATTCGTACGAGTTTTTGTTTGTACAAAATATTCGTACAACATTATATTTTTTTGTGGAATTTTTTTGTTTGTGCAAAATTATTTGTATAAGATTATTTTGTTTCTATATTTTTTTGTACAAAATTGTTCGTACAACCTATTTTACCTTAAACAAATCATTCGTACAAATTCGTTTTTTTAACATGAACATGAACCGGCCTGAAAAAAACGGAAGAAAAACAAACATGAACCGAAAATTCAAAGATGAAGTTCTTTTCTTGGACGGGCACAAAAAAACCCAACAAAAATACCTCATCTTCTTTGTACAATTCAAGTGGGAAAAATGAAGGGTCCGACCTGGAGCATGGCCCTAACGCACGGCTGTGTCGTGCTAGCTGGTCATCGTCCTCCACACACACTACACGCTGACATAGAATTAAAGGCAATTAACTGTCGAAAAAAATAAGATGAGTGGCAAAATATGTGCGGCAATGTCTAAGAGATTACACGTCCGTTATCGTCGGAAATAACTATTGTCTAGAACAACTTATCATCGTCTATGTTTTTATTTTAGTTACAATACAATTGCCTAGAAAAGTCAATTGAGTCAACTTAAGCTGTCAAGACAAAACGCCTAAGTTAACCAAGTCAATGTAATTGTCGGGCAAAACGTTGGGTGGGAGGTGAAAAAGAGAGAGACACGAGGGCTCAGAATTTTTGGCATTTGTAGCCCCATGTTCTTCTTCTTTTTTTTTTTGCGCAAAACTAGCCCTCCTTACACCATAATTCTTGCTGATCGACTGAAATTTTTCTCTCTCTCAGGATAGTATTCGTTGTGTCGCTATCTGCTAAGCACACTTCCTCTATAGGGCGCCACACGCGTTCTGATATAAAGTATTTATTAATATGAGGTAGGAAGCAATCCACACATAAATAAAATACTCTAAAACAAAACATAACTTGCTATTATTAATACGAAAAAATAAGTCTTGCAGGACTTATCATAAGAATTTAATGTTTTGCTCTCCTAGAGCTTACAACTATTATTCAATAATTCAATGTTCTATCACAACCATAAACTGCAAATGACTACAAAAATCTAAGTGTAATGCGTGTACTACATCGAATTAGCAAAGTACGAAGAAACTTCTGCCTAAATATGTTCTTTGTCCATCTTCTCTTCTTCGGCAACTACAGCTGTGGCCGTTGCAATATCCAAAGAAGGGGTGATTGGGGCTGCTACTGGGCTGTCCACATCTATAGGTGCAACCAATGGCTGTAGATTCTCTGTGCCTGCAATGGCGAGGTGTGCCTCATGTTGTCCTTTGCTCTTCTTCTTAGACTTAAAAGCACCAATGACGTGTTGCGGCTCACGGCAAAACCGTGACCAATACCCCCATGTGCCACATTTGTAGCATTCTTGGTCTTGCTGGCCATAGTGCTTGACATCTTGCCTCCTTTATCCGCCCTTCTTGGCTTGAGCATTTGGCTCGACCTTGCGACCCACGACCTTACCTTTCTTACCCCTCTTCTTTGTGAGGGGCTTTCTCACCTTGTAGCTGCTAGCATTTGCTTCATGGCCAACATTGCTACTAGACGACTGTGAGATGTAGTTCTTTTGTAAAACCTCATCTTAAGCTTCAGTAACTTGCATGATGTCGATCAGTTAGGTATACTCCTTATAGCCGTCTTGACGGTAGTTGTGTGCGGATTGCATCGCATTCGGGAGAAAGGTAGATAGAGTCTTCTCAATCTTCTGCTTATCCGTGGTTACCTTACTACGGAGTTGAAGACTGGTACAAATTCTATGCAAGACAAAATTGTACTCCTCCATGGTCTTGTAGTCAGCAAAACATAGTTGGTACCATTCTTGCTCTGCTCGAGGAAGAATTGTGTACTTCAGTTTTTCGAACTGCTTCTTCATGCAGTCCACAAAGCTAGTGCGCTCTTCTCCGTTATATACTCATTCTTGAGCGTTAGGCAGAGATAGTGTCTGAGGAAGTGAAGTGCATAATCATTTTTCTCAGTAGTTGGAGTGGCATCCTTCGAGGTGCCAAATACGATAGCAGCATGGAGCTTTTTGGCTCTAAGTACGATCTCGACGTCAGATGCCCATGTCAAGTAATTCTAACTATGCTGGGCCAGCTCTTCGAACTCCGGTTCGTGATGCCAGTCATCTGCATATTTATGCAAAGAGTTCATAATATTACTACTGATAATTTTAATAAAATGGTTGCAAAAATTCTCGTAATGTTCTAGTATTTTTTACGCACTTTTCATGATTTACTACTATTTTCAGTTATTAAAAACAATATAAACAATCATAGATAATCAAAATAGTAAATACAATATATAAATTGCATAGAAATAATAACAAAGTTAAACATGCTTCAAAAGTTCGAAATTATTCAAAAATTGAGTTCCCGGGGTCCTTTCCTGCTAGAAAATGAATTTTCGGTGAATTCTGCAATTTTCAGGGGCTAAACCGCTAAATTTCAATTTTGAGGAAATTTTCATAATTCTTCTGAGAGTCTGAGGGCCTTCTTGCAAAATTTCCTTCCCGTTTTTTTCTTCCAAAAAGGAACATGGGCCAGGCCCTTTGGCCTTTCGGGCCCGTTATGGCCCCATAGTCGGCCAAACAAAACAGGAGGGATAGGGTTTTCCCTACTCGACTCCTCAATGGTGGTGGCTACACACGCGCAGGAGGCCGAGGGGGAGCTCGTGCGGGAGCAACGTGGAGCCTGTGCGAGGGCGGCGTGGAGCCGGAGAGGCGTGATGCGGCAGGGCCCACGCGGATGCGGTGCGAGGGCGGCGGGTGCAGCCCAACGGGGCCGACGTTGAGTGGCGCTGCGAGGCCGTGTGCAGACGACGGCCGCCGAGCAATGGCCATGGTGTCTGCGGCTTCCAGTAGCGGTCGGGTGTCTTGCATGGTGGGCGGTGCGGCTCGGTGCTGGCCGCAGCGGCGACTTTGGGCGACACGACATGGTCGGCGTGGCTTCAAGGCACGCGGTCGCAAAGGCCTTCGGTGCTATGGGCTTGCGGCAGGGAGCCCGTGCGGGGGCAGCACCGACTTTGGGAGGCGCGGTATGGCCGGTGCCGGCATAGCTTCGGGCACGTGGCCACATGCGAGCGGCTACGGACGGCTCTAGGCCGAGCGGTGGTGTGGCTCTAGGCCGGCAACAGTGCATGGGGTGCACAATGGCAGCGCAGCCACGTGTGGGTGGTCGGCGGCAGACCGGTGGCAGCGTGGCCATACGAGGCTGTGCCAGCTTTTTTTTTCTTTACTGTTCACCCATAAATAGTGCAATCGTCATTTACTCTTTCAAGCAACCCAGCGATCGGTTTGGCCGGCAACTTCAAGTTATCTCGTGGTAGATTAGAGCAAATTTGCAATCTTCAATCCATAGTGTAATCATCATCTACTCTTTCATGCAATCTACCGATCGGCATTGTGCCGGCGACTTCAAGTTAGCTCGCAGTAGATTAGAGTGGATTTGTAATCTACAATCCACAGTGCAATCATTATCTACTCTTTTATGCAATCTAACGATCGACATTGTGTCGGCGACTTCAAGTCGGCTCGTGGTAGATTAGAGCAAATTTGCATCATAGGATACAATCTAGAAAGCCAAATTTGTAGAATTAAAAGCGATCTAGAAAAATGATTCGGTCTACGAGCATCATTCTCAATGATTACCTTCTCAATCCGTGAAGGCCGAAGAGTGTAGTCGTGCTGATAACGTGTTGAGGAACCGTCGTTGGTGAGTCCAGTCCAAGCGATCACCTCGTAGACAAGTGTAGAATCACACACAAGGACACAAGTACAGAATAGTAGATTAAACACAAAGAGATAGGGGGACTTCCTTCTTCTCTTTATTTCTCTTCTCCAAAGGCTCGTACAATGGGTTGAGGATCCTCTCCTTTATATAGTCTACAGGGGATGAGAAGCCTATTATGGGCCAAGCCTGCGAGTCCTGGCCTAGGTACAAATCTGATCCTTTAATCCTCACGTCCCCTTTTACCACGACACAAATCAACTCCTTCCGCACGACCCATTCCACGAAACAACTTATCTCTAATAATTTCAAAACATCTTGTTTTCACGTATCCTTTTTTGTTTAATTACGCAAAAGTCATTGAGAGGTTATTTCGGGATATTACAATTCTCTTTCATCCACATCGGCTTAAATCCTACATGTCAAAGACTATAGACAACTGATGTAAGTCTATTTGTACATGACCTTAAGTGTGACCTGGTGTTTCGCTCCTCCTTCTTGATTTACTGTCACTTATTTGGTACTGTTAAGAGAGGGCTGCCACTATGAATTAAGTTCATGTTCAGAAATACTATCAAAGTCGTTGCTACATCCTTCTATGCTCAATGTCACAACTCCTTGCAAATTGACGTAGTCATACATCCTTACTGTTCGCTTTTAGATACAAAATACAATATCCTTAGCTCTTGCCTTTTTGCCATACACTGCTTCAAGCCCTAACAATGTAATGTTGTTTATAGTTGCTTCTTGGCCAAAACAAGGCGACCCTTCATCTTGGAATTATAATTCAGTTTGCTAAAAATGGTTCCGCTCCTTTTCAACCATGCATATAATATGTAAAATGGTTCTCCCTTCCTCCTCCCAGGGTGCTGCGGCGGTGCCTCGCGAGGCGCGTGGAGGACCTCCCGCGAGTCTTGCGACGGCGCCTCCGCGCGCTCGCCGTCCCCGACCTCCCCTGCTGCGCCGACCTACTCCTCCCCGGCTTGGCTCCTCCCCGGGTGCTGCGGCAACGCCTCCGCGCGTGGAGGACCTCCCCTCCCGCGCCACACACTCGATGGCATGCCGCTTCCCATGTGCTTGCGCCGCACCCGGCCCATGGCACCGCCGCCATCGACGCCGGCCTGGAGGCTCGGCCTTCCTGCGCTCCCGTGCCCCGCCCCACCGCGCCTCTCCATGGCGCCACCGTCTTTGACCCGGCTCGGTCTTGTGCCCCTGTTTGGTGCGTCGCCGTCCCTGGCGCCACTTCGCCTGTCCCCGGCCTCCCGTGCGCGCCTTGGAACCAGCGTGAACGGCGTGGTTCGGCATTTTTTTCCGAATGGTATGATACAACATAAACATGAAACATTCCTATTTCTTGAACTATCTCATCCTGAATGGTTTGATTCCATTCAACCAACCAAACAACTGAATGAGCTCATTTTCCGTACCGGATGATTCAAGATCACATGGTTCAACGAACCAAACATACCCTTAGTGGATCGGTGGATGCGATGCGAGCGAAGTAGACGGATGGGAGGCCGTGCCACATGACCCATGTGGGCCTTTGTGCGTATCAGTTCGGCCAAGATCGCGAGTAAAGCTCAATTCAAACATGTTCTCTGGGCTTAGCTGCCTGAGCCGAACGAGAATTACTGCAACTAAACGATATGGGATTTTCCTATAGAAAAACATTGGGATTTTTGCATCGTAGGCCCGGGCACAGCCTAGGCAACCAATGACATACGCTAACACTCATGACCGAACGTTGACTGGACCCAAGTCTCGAGCATCGCCAATCGGCAGCGCTGGCTATTGTTCGTCGAGCGTGAGGAGCCGCACCCACACGCTCTCGGGGGGAACAAAACCGCACGCGAGCACGGCCCGGCAGCTTTCACAACCGCGCGCGGCGTCGAAGCCGGCGCGGCGCGTTGGCTGTGCCCGGGACTGTGAGGTGGTTACGCACAGGGCCAAGATACCGGGGGCCGTCCGGCGCGCGTGCTGCACTGACGCAGAATTCTCGTGCCGACCTGCAGCTCCACATGCATGCACCGCTGCCGCTGCCGTAAGGGAGGGCTTTTCTCCCGTCAGTAAGCGCAGTGTAGTTCTATCCGTGCATCAGGGCGGCGTGCTGCACTGCTGCCACCTGCCGAGGCGAGCGGCAACGGCTGGAAGGGCCTTTTCGTCTGTGAGAATTTGCCACGCACCTTGAGCCTCGTTCGGCGTAATTTTTCCACGGCCTAAAAAAACGAGCTCTGCAGCAAAAATTTAGATGGGCAGAGGTTGGATCCTTTCAGCCATCTAGCTCCTCTCCTCTGCCACCTATGGCATCGCGACTCGCATGCTAGGGTTAGCTGTTGCGGCGGGTGGTGCCAAATCCCGCGTCGTTTGATTGATTCGAGTGCGAGTTCGTCAAATTCCTCTGAGCAGTGGGAGGTGACTAGGAAGATAAAAGAAATACTCTGGCCCTTACCAAAATTGTGTCAGGCAACCTCACTGCCCAACAATTAACTCATGATCTTGCGTTAGCCTTTGCTTGGAAATGGGAGTGGTCTGCAAAGAGAATGGCCCTGGTATGTTCTTGACTTCAGCGGCTAGAATTGGGGCGGTCTCTCCTTTTCTTCTGTGATCCGGAGAGGTTCTGGAGCTCAAGTCGATGTTTCCAGATGGACACCTGAGACTATGGCTTCTGGGAAATTGCATACTGTATGGGTAGGAGCCACTGGTGTGCCTGATACAATGAAAGGATACTTTGGCCTATGTGAGGTTGGATCCACTCTAGGAGTTGTAATTCTTGAGATAGATATGGCACTGCTAAGAACTCATGATTTGGCTAGAATTAAAGTGGGTGTTAGGGATCCCTTTAAGATACATTTCAAGACCCTTACCACTCCTAAGTTGCTGACTTATGGTGTTTATTTCACTGTGGAATATGTGGTGGAAATTGGTTGGTCAGAACTCAGAAAGGAAAAGTATACTATCACAATTGCAGATGATTTGAATGTAAATAAGGAGCCTGGGGTTGTCATGTGGGGCCTGCACTGCTCACGGCGCCGCAAGAGCAAGCCGAAGGAAGGAGACTCAGCAACAAATCTTCAGGCTTAGAGATAAGCCATATATATGGTATTTCTTTTTGTTAAGATTTCCTTCTTGTTTTCCAAGACAGCTAAGATTAATTACTTTGTTTAGGGCCTATCTCTTCTTATATGAGATGAGGCGCGTTATCAGTTTTGGAATAAGAAACAAGAAAACCCAAACCCTATCTCTCTTCATCTTCTTCCTGTACGCGAGTCTCGCACTTGCCGCGCGGCAAGCGAACAGCACTCCGCCGCCGAGCCGCAAGTGGCCAAGGCCGCGTCCAGAAACTTATTAAAGTGGGAGTTTGTCATAGTTTTTAGTTTCAGTCTGTAAGAATGTCTGAATGTGGGACGTTAAAAGATGGAGAAGCAGAGGAGAGGAGGATCTGCAAGGATGCGGCACGATGAGCCAAAGCCAGGAAGGGGAAGGTGAAGGATCCAGGGAGTGGAGGATCTGCTGGTGTCAGCATTACTGCAGGAGCTGTTGCGGCCAAGACTGGAGGACAGAGGCCGAGAGCGGAGGAGGCGAGGATGAACCACGAAGAGGGTCATCGGGTCGAGATGTCGGTACCTTTCCTGTACTTCTCTCTGTTTTTTCTTTGCTTCTCTTCTATTCAGGTATGATTTATGAACTTGGATTGCGTAAGAGTAAAAAACAATATTTGTATCAATTTCACTTAGTTCTTTGAACGCATTCTCTATTCTTATCATGACTTCGTCACTCTATGCGCTATCTTTATGTCCCACTCTTCGCGTACGTATAGGAAAATTGTGAAATATATATGCCTGCCTTACAATTTGAGCAAACTTTTATGAATGTGACTCTGACTCATCGATGGACCACTCATGCATGTATGTGACGTGATAGGTGACAACGACTGACCGACACGAGTCTCGTGTCATCCAGCATAGTACAAGCCGGCCAACCGGTGCACAGATCAAACTGGTGGCATGCATGGCAGCAAAAGTCAATGAGGAAACAAGATGGCGACGCATATCACTCGTAACTCCTGAGGTATACATATTTGTCTATACTACACAAATGGTGTATATATGTATGTATATACATTTATACATACGTACGTACATACATACATGCATACATGCATACATATATACATATAACACACATATACATATACATATACATATACATATACATATACATATACATATCTCAACTACTAAAAATCGGGGTTTACCCCACGCAGTGGGGAAGATCGTCCATCCTTCCCCACCCGCGACTCACGAATCACAAGCATGTCAACCCCTCCCCCCGCGCAACTTATTCTACGGTAACCACTCTCTCGCCTCACTGCTTCTCCTCTCTTCCACCACGCCGCCTCCGCCACCAACCACGTCGCCCTCTCTCTCCCAACTCGCCACCTCCGCCACCAGCCACGGCGCCCTCTCTCCCTCTTCCCCGCAGTTGACGTCGTCGTCCTCCCTTACTACTACAAAAATGCTAATACTGGATGCCTCATCACAGAAGGTTGACCAAAACCGTCTGTATTAAATACAATCACAGACGGTTTTGGTTTAGCGACCGTCTGTGTTACTAGCTACGTTAAAAACCGTCTGTGAAGAAGTAATATCACAGACGGTTTGTGTTGAAAACCGTCCGTGAAGTATCACAGACGGTTCAGTGATACTTCACGGACGGTTTTCAACACAAACCGTATGTGACTTCTCGTCCTCATCATAGACGATTTGTATTAAAAATCGTCTGATTTTACCATGGCTTGAGATCGGAACTCTGTGATTTTGATTTTACCATGACTTGAAATCACCAACTTTATGATTGTACCATGTCTTGAAACCATCTGTGATACTAGCTTATCACAGACGGTTTTTATTTGAAACCGTATGTGATTCGTGAAAATTTTTGAACGTTTGCGCGGGAGGCGAAATGTTTTGGCGATGTCCTTATATGTTAATATTATACCCACTCCCGCCTTGTCTTCTATCAATCTCTCCTTCTCCTCTCCCCACGTCGAGCTCCGGCGACCGCCCTCAATTCCCCGGTGTAGTTCGGCGAGAGACGCGACCAACGACGAGGAGGAGGAGAGATGTGCGAGAGCTCTATGTCCGCATGAAGGTAGGCTGCCAGAAAATGCGTGTATATCCCCAAAACATACATAATTTGTTGGTGTTTGATTGTTCTTATTTTATTTATACCTTTTGTGATTTAATTTTCATAAAAATGATATTAATTTTGTGTTACCTAAGGTCGAGCAACATCGGAGGTTTTCTGTCATATCTCTTTTTCCTTGCCGACGAGCTTGAGTCGGTCGGACGAGATGCAAGAACAGTTTGTGATATGCTAGTGAGGTACATAGAGGATCTCACAAAACCAATCTAAGAAGCCGATGAGTTCTTCGGGAGCTTGAAGGCACAGAAGGTTTCTAGCTAGTTTAACTTTGTGATTTTATTCTTTTTTCCTATTCAGAGGGGACGTTGTGAAATATTTTGGTTTCTCTTTTGCTAGATAGGTCTCTTCTACAGTGTGTTTGCCATCAGAATTTTAATTGGATTTTAGTTATCTTGCTAGAGGTTATATATGAAAATTATTGTTCAGCAATTGATTAGTTTGGCTCAAAATTCAAATTTTTTTGCAATAGAAAAAACTATCATAGATAGTTCTGACAAGAACCGTCTGTGATAATTACTATCACAGATGGTTCTTGTTCAGAACCGTCTGTGATTGAACCGTCTGTGATGACCCTATGTCATTACGGACCCATAAACTCAGACGGCTCACGAAATCGTCTATGGTGACGTTTTTGAACCGTTTGTGAAGATTTTTTTTTCTGTGGTAGTGTATTCTTGCGGCAATAATTTATGTTGTAAATCCTGTTGATGAATTCTTTATAATATTATCTTATATGAAATTGTTTGGCGATGTGTTTGATATTAATCCGAGCTTATGTTTGTTCTTGTTTAGAAAATTTTAATTTACTGTTAATTATCGATTAGCATTGTTTAGATTAGTTTAAGTTTTCAAGTTCTCACATCATATCTATAAATTAGCATACTAACACTATTTCTGATATAGCGACAACAGTATAATTCTCATAGATTTTGTTGTGTGTCATCATGTTTGTTTGGAGATTTTTATTGCGTGGTTGTTTGGAGATTCATGATAGGACACGCCATATGAATGATGAGAGCGTGATATTGAAACATACCAAATTATATAAACTAAACATCAACAAATATGGCGTTCTATTTGAATTGCAAAACGCATTTTGAAACATATATAGAGGAATCTTGAATTTATTTTATGAAAAGTAGTTCTATTTGAAACATTAAACAATGGCATCAAACGAGTCAAGCAAAGGAAAACATGGCTGACTGATTATTAGTCCTGGAACAAATTACTCTTGTGATATTTACATGGCATCACTTTAGCCTATGGAACATATAAATTAAGGGGTGATGCCATTTTGATCTTTTTATTAAGTTTATTGATTTGGAACAAGGGTGTTCTCATCTGGACATCTTTTTTATCTAAGAAAATCTTGTGCAAGTGTTGCTGAAGGAATCAGATTAACATGTCGTTTTTTGTCCTGCAAGATTTGCAAAACATATCGGCCAAGCTATGCAATCAACACCACTATTGCCTTTATTGTGGATGCAAGGTCAGCTTCATTCTGTACACAAGTGATGCAATAGACGGAGTTAATGTTTTTGTTTATATATGTGAAAGAAAATTGATATTTATTATGAGGTTTATGATCTCGATTGCTAATATATATCACTCTCTTTTGAGGTTTTGTTGCACGCATACGAGCACCCTACTAGTACACACACATATAGGATTAATATCTTCTACTTAGGTGTAGTTACTCCACATCGATATACCACCTAAAAGAACTTGACATACTCCTTTATCACTTTGGGTATACTCATATACTAATTATAAGATACTCCAATGCGAACCACACGAAAAATTTGCAAGAGAGTCAATAATTTTTAGCATATTTTGTAAATACCTTTATATTCGCACATAGAAAGGAGTATGCCTTAAAAATTATACATACCACCCCTAAAAAGGTGTAAATACCACTTAAGTGGTATTATATACTCGTATACTACAATTACATACTCTCAGTTGTGCAAGATACTCTCTACGTTGTGAGATATAGAATAGGGAGTAACTACTCCCGGGAGTAACCCGTTTCGTACTCCCACTTCTAATATATCACTTAAACGAATCTATTATACTTCTTTATCACTTTCGGTATACTTGAATACCAATTATAAGATACTCCAATGTGACTTGATCGAAAAAATTTCATTGGAGCCCTTTGTTTTTGCCATATACCCTTTTTCATACATAAAAGAAGTATATACACGGATTTTGGTATAAAAAGTGGATTTTCATGAAATTTTTCATGAAACTCACTTTAGGGTATCTTATAATCATTATTGGAGTATACTCAAATTGATAAAGAGGTATCATCATACAATTTAAGTGGTATATAAGAGGTGGGAGCATTACTCTGAGTATCATACTATTTTCCTATATATATATATATATATATGTGTGTGTGTGTGTGTGTGTGTGTGTGTGTGTGTGTGTGTGTGTGTGTGTGACGCTTTGTTTGATACTCCACTTTCAATATACCACTTAAATGAATATATTATACTTATTTACAGTTTTAGTATACTTAAATATCAATTGTAAGATACCCCAATACGACTTGATTGAAAAAATTTCATCCGCGCCTTTATTTCTTGTTATATACCCTTTTCATATATAAAAAGTATATACACAATGTTTGCTATAAAAATGGACTTTCATGAAAGTTTTAATGGAACCCACTTTAGGGTATCTTATAATCATTATTGAAGTATGCTTAAATAGATAAAGAGGTATCGTCATACAATTTAAGTGATATATGAGAGGTGGAATACGTACTCAGAGTACCATACCATTTTCTCATATATATATATATATATATATATATATATATATATATATATATATATATAGAGAGAGAGAGAGAGAGAGAGAGAGAGAGAGAGAGAGAACCCAAGAGCGGGAGCTCTACCATTCATTTAAGTAGTACAGCACCAACCTCAGAGGGAGAAACACCAACACCAAGGAAGGAGCCCCAAAACTGGAGCTCCTAATCTACTATATCAACAAGGCCAACAACTTGTGGAGCAATGACATAACATGGCCCTCACCCAACAAGCAAAAAGTGAAAATTAAAGCTAGCAATCACCGAGGAGCTGCACAAAACTGAAGAAACCGTGATCTTGCAAGTAGGGATGCAAGTGGACGCGGGCTGTCCGCGAATCCACTAAACCCATCCCACATAAAACAATAAGTGGGTGTTAGTGGACTAACTCAAAAATTAAGTGGACGCTTACGGGACAACCGCATATCCCACTTCTTCCTTTGGCCCACTAAGAGATGACATGAGCTTCATAAGCCCGATTCGGTGATTTTCTGGCTAGATAATCAGTAGTAGTTAGCTTTTCTCTTTTAGTAGAGTCGGGACAGTGGCGGTGGTGCAAAGTTGACGACCGACCAGTTGCTGCATCACATCTCTACAGCAAATTGCATAGCTAATTGAGATGAGAGGCGGATGGATTGCGTCTTGGCTCGATCTATCCAGGTTGGTTCGTGGGCTCGCACATGATCCTAACCATGTGGATTGATTGTACAAAAGAGCACTCTCTTCCTCCATAGGTGGAGAGAGAGAGACAAGCACAATGCTTGTTGTGAGCATCCGAGCTAGTTACATCAACTCAGATATGCAGAAGCGGAGCTAATGCTGGCACTTGCTTGTTCCATGCATCTGAGCTAGGATCTATAGTACTTATAGATTCATGGGCCCGTTCAAGAAGTTAGAAGTTGGGGTGGGCTTGGACTCGTGATTTGTCTCCGTGTAGTTGTGTAACACTAGACGGCCGGTGCAGGCAACCGCAACTTATCCACAAACTATCCCACTTGCACCCTGACTTGCAAGGGCTCCAAGTACGACCGTCAGAACCAGGGCGCACACAACGACGGCAGCCACGCCCCGGCAACACGACACACCGAAGGACCGCGTCAGCAGCAGCACCACCACCACAACAGACACAACCACCATCCACGGCAAGAGCACAATAAACAACAGCATGCAAGCACAAGCCACCAGAGAACTGTCAGCAGATAGCTTCACAAAGAAGAGGGCAAGGGGACCCCTAGGCTCACGAACCCGGCAGCTCCGAGTCCACCCTCATCCTCAAAGCCCACCCGCGAAGGCCTGCCTACTCCAACGGCCCGGACCACTGGCAACACCAACGGTTAGCCAGCACTCAGGACGGCGATCCAACCGCAGCATGGCTGAAACTTCTTCGCAGCTTCCTGTATGCAAATTCATGATGCATGAGAGAGAAGACACTAGAGTGTGATCGTGGTAGCTCTCTCTTCTGAGTCCTGACAGCCGCTTCTGCCCCACGCAAAAATGGCATTTCCAAAGGCAAAGGTAGCTAGGCTTCTCTTGCTCAGCTCATTTCCAATCCAAAGTCTTTTCTCCCGCTTCCAAAGCGAAAGCTAGGGTGATGTCTTGTTGGTTGCTTCCCACTGAGGATCAAAGCTTGATAGCTCCCGATGCTCTCCTCAGGCCTCTACTCTTCTGTCTTGAAGTGATGGTGTAAATGATTAAATATTCTGTCGCTATGTGTACCAGCTGAATGAGCCAAGGCTTAAGTTTCCCCTTGCATTGCTAGAGCTGGCTAAATGGGCGGCCTGGTCTGAGCCCAGGCCAGCACGGTCCATTCTAGGACACAAACTAAGCGAATTCGTCTTTGGTTAGGCGGCTCGAGCGCGGTCAGATAACTTTTGGGCTACAAAATATATTTATATACTTAAAACGAACGATATAAAATTAAAAACTACAAAATAAAACAACATAAGTATTAAAATTGAAAATAAAATCATATAAATATTAAGAAATTAAAATAAAATCATATATATATATATATATAGGGCGTCTTTTGTACTCTGTGAGTATGTACTCCCACTTCTAATATACCATTTAAACGAATATATTATACTTCTTTATCACTTTCGGTATACTTGAATACCAATTATAAGATACTCCAATATGACTTGATCAGAAAATTTTCATTGGAGCCCTTTATTTTTGCTATATACCCTTTTTCATACATAAAAGAAGTATATACACGGATTTTGGTATAAAAAGTGGATTTCTATGAAATTTTTTATAGAACTCACTTTGGGGTATCTTATAATCATTATTGGAGTATGCTCAAATTGATAAAGATGTATCATCATACGATTTAAGTGGTATATGAGAGGTGGGAGTACATACTCCCAGGAGTACCATACCATTTTCCTATATATATATATATATATATTAAAAATTAATGGGCCAAACAAGCCGTGTCGTGCCGGGTCATCTGAGGCGGACCGATACTATTCGTGTCAGGCCATGCCGGCCCGTCGTGCCGGGGTGACGGTCCAAGCACGGCCCGAGCTGTCGTGTTGTGTCTGGGCTGGGCCAATAGTTCTGTGCCTCGACCCATCCCAACTGGTACAGTACATTTGGCCAGCTCTACATTGCACATTGTGTTTCTTTTTGAATAACAAGTCTGCATGTTGTGTTGGATAATGTATTCAACGCTATGGGCATGTTGGTTTCAGTCGATCAGGCATAAGCTTGCTGTCTTCAGTTATGAATTGTGCTACGTTTATTCCCACATTCTCTTTTTCAGTTATATTTTCTCCAGATCGATTCAAACTCTGGGATTTTGCCAAGCTGTACTTAAACCGCCCACATCAAATCCTTCACGTTGGTGTTTAATTAACATTATCTTGAACAACTTTATATGATTGCCGCACGTTGCAGTAAATAACATAAGCCTTGCTTAAATAACAAGTACGGCGAGACATGGCCAGTCTTTAATCTTCTATCTTCGTGTTACCATGCACGCATCCACTCTTTAAGAGTTAATTCTATATATGTCACTCGAAATTTCCAAAATCACTGACTGGATCCATATATATATAAGAAGTGATGCAAATTTTCGATGATAAATAAGAAATTGCCCTTTTTTTTAGGATAGCGCGCTTTAGACTTTAGGTGCCTGCGTCCTCCATGCGTGCAAAGATTGTCTGATCCGAAAGTGTAGCATTGTCCATTTGCATTGCATAGACCATTCTCTCTCTCCATATAGTTTTTGTGCAAGAAGATATATACACGCAGAGAAAGAACATACTAGAACAGCAGTACTCGATCGAGATGATGAATGATATCATTGAGCTGATTGAACATTTTGGTGCCTCGTCTGTAAAGGCATAACATTATTTGCTAATTCTGGTGTGAGATTGCTTGCTGTTGTCGTGATGAACACTCTCCTACACAGGAGCGAGCAGGAGGAGGTTGTGGAAATGATGTCCATGGTTTTCTGGGTCCTGCAGGAAGCTAGGCGACGGTGATGACATCAGCTACCATGCATGCACTCCTCCAGATTCGAGCTAGCCAGCTGATCACGTGGTAACCATTCATTTCATGGTCGCCACATCGACCAGTTGATGGTCCTTGCACGTCGTAGCTGCCGCGATGTTGGAAGCAAAGCGATCGCTTCACTCTTCATCCATCTCTGTCTCCACATCTAGCTAGGATTGATTTCTTCTCTCTTAAAAATTGAAAGTATCAGAAATGATGGGCATACAAGCGTCAGAAATGTTAAATACACACATATATAGCAGCTGGCTCTATTTGGTTTTTTTTTTTGAGATGGGCTCTGGTTGGAATTGGAACTATATATTCTCTCTATGTTTTCGACTTGAACGAACTGACATATATACGTACACATGCTGCAAAAAGTGCAGCAACATGCAGCTTGATCATGACATACTGTGGCACTGTCCAATCATTAGCAGAGATACAACCAACCCAGAACTGCATGTAAAATCCGATCGCGAGTAGGAAAAAAATCTGCGATAATGATGAATCTTGAGTTCTTGACTGCATTTGCTCCCGTCCATAAGATTGTTTGGGCCCATGCAAATGCAAAATGTGGCTCTTTGCTATTCACCATGAATGCCTTTGGGGTCTACTTCCAGCAAGGAGCTAAGGCGATGCACATCTCTCTCTCTCTCTCTCTCTCTCTCTCTCTCCCCCTCTCTCCCCTACCGTCGTGTCCTCTCATGCATCCTTTTTTTCCAATCACTTCAATGTCCAAAGGGTGCAATGTCATAGCTATTTTGCCCCATACTGATTGAGATTCTTCAAAAACCTTGGAATTGGTGTATTCACCCGGTGGTTTTTAATTTACGTGATCCATCGGAAAGAAATACTCCCTCTATAGTCACACAAGAAATGACGTCCCAAAACAATGCAATCAAACGATTACAATTTTGACTAGATATACTGTTGCAAATATTTATATTGAGCATATGGAAGTGCGATAGGCGAGTTTTGCCAAAAAAAAATTATTATTATTATTGTGACTTTTTTAAGTTTATGGTAGTGAAATCTATTGGCCAAAATTGCATCTTGTTAATTTTTAGCAGTCAAAAACATCATTTCTTTTTACAAGGACTAGTTACAACTTGTAAAAAAACACACCCCATATGCTAGCTAGTAGCCTATACCTAGCCAACACAAACAATCACGAAAGTGCTAGCTAAGACAGATCATGGATGTACTAGATTGGTAATTTCGATGCATAGTTAACAGAAACATGCTACCTGCCTTCCTTGATACGTAGGTTTGGTAAAATTTGCAGTTCTTTTGCGGTCCACAAAAAAGAAGGTGAAAGATGGCTGTCATTTCCTCCAACTCGCTCCTTTTAAGGCGCAGTAAGGGCTAGGATATCTTCTGTTAAGACCAATCAAGAAACACTGTTATGTGAAAAGAATGTCAGTTTCTTCGGCTGGAAATGAGGTTAAAGCGACCTCGAACTCTGCATTTTCGTTCCCTATCGAATTTTGAATGACTGGGGTTAGGTCGTTAGGATGCTGAGATCTGACAGTAGTTTTTAACTTTTTTTAGATCGTATATTTCTTCTTCTCCCATTCTAGTGGACAATGATTTGCTTCAGGAAGCAATATCTGAATCTGATGAATCACTAGTAAGTCAACGACTATTGGCGCGCATGAAGTTCGTTTGATCCCTCTTCTGCAGTTCAACGATTTATGTCAGGACTGAAGCCACTGAATCACACTACACAATTGCTTTAATGGAAACCGTCTGAACTCTGAACCACCTGTAGATTTTCAGATTGCACTCAATCTGACCATCATGCAGTGCAGATGAAGTAGCAAATCATTCATGATTGCATAAGGTCTAGCATGCTAGACCTTATCAGCGCGTGCGCATGCACTCACAACACTATCAAAAACAAAATAGTTTTTCAAATGCCTCTGCAGAATCCAGCAACACATTTCTTGGCTTTTATTCGTAGCCCCTGCCAAGAACAGTGAAAAGGGGCAAAGGAAGTAGGGGGTAGAACATATTTTCCTGCAGAGTGAAAGCTGGTGAAAATGTGACTGGTAGGCTTTTTGTCAGCTCAATTGATCAGACAACGCTCATAAAACAAAACATGACAATGATGGCCTATACACCCTTTTCCATCCCTGGAAATGATATGAACAATGCAGGCATTCATGATCCTTTTTCGCAGCTTTAAAATACCCACAGAGAAGTAAACTGTGCAAAGGACTGCTTGTCGTTACTATCTAAAAAACAGGGAAGAGACGATATGAAAAACAACCTTGCCCTACAATGTACAGATAAAAAAATCTGGTGCACGCTTGCCGTTGTTGTCAGTAGTATCTTTGCTGTGGCCAAGGTCTCCTGGAGTTATGATTGAATGGTCGTACTATCTGCTCAAGAAACGAACCATTTGCTGTGTAAGTGGTCATCTAGGTTCCTTATTCTCTTTGAAGTCAGTGAAATAGTTTTAGCCGCCAACCCCACTAGTTGAAGTCTGTAACTTTGTTCAGAGTTCAGAGAACATGGTCCTCACCTGCAGAAGAGAGAGAATAGGATCCAATGGCTCATTAGACCTCTCCTCCACCACAAGTGTAGATCTTGTAACATGAAATTGATCATACTTGTACCTTGTCTCAATTGGTTAACTCTTGTGAACTATCCAAGCACTTGGTGCATTTCCGATGATTCCAATGTGCAATTCTGGGATTTTACTAAATTCAGTCGGTTTGTAAGTGCTTGCCAAATCAACTGTATTGATCAATATATATGAATGCCACTGACCATTTTTTCAGAAGCTGTAACTTTTGTCCAATTAGTCATTTTCTCTCCATCAACAATGCAGCCTGTCATTGAAAAAAATATTTACTATTTATGAAACACATACATTTCAAGTTAGAAACAAATTCATTCTCCAAACCATACCTTCTCATAACTAGTTACAGGACTGAACATTCAGAGGATGCCGAAGTTCCTGAACCCTTTCAGTAGAAATTTAGATCGGTGTATCCATATGGATTGATGTCAGTATATCCATATGAGTAGGGCAGCAGTTCTTCGATGTCCAGTTGCGAGCTTGAACAACTCATCTTTTGGATTCGGCTATGATTGATAGATTCTACTTCTGCACTGAAGACGCTGTACACCGGCCTATGATCTGAAAAGCGAGATTCGCCTCGAACATATGACAGTTGACCAAGGCCCCTTCCATACCACAAAATACGATCGCACCTGCGCAGCAAGATTACTAAATTTAATTTAACTGTACAAAATCCGGCAAAAATTGGCACTATTAGTGTAATCAAAATACCATGCAGGAGTTCTCTTCTTTTCCTTCTGGTTCATGTCATCCCCAGCATACTTGTCAGAATTGTTTGAGTATTTGTATGTTGGCGGGAAGTATATTTTCCCCTCGTTCCACCCAACAAATACCCGTCCACCTCTTTGCTCGATCCTTAGCTGAAAGTGTCAAGTTTCATGTCGTTAAGCTCATACAATATTTCAAATAATTTTTATAATAAACACAATAGCCCTTCGGCTTTTGCCTAGCTATCAGAAATCTTGTAACATGGTAAAGTAAAAGAACGACAAGACAGAAAGCACTGATTGCCTGTGGCACACGAATTTTACTGCTTTCTAGGGCTTCAACGCTACACACACATACACATTATGTTCAAGATGGTTTACAAGATCTCACCTGATCTTTCTCCAGCAATGCTTTCCAGTTGCGCATCTCCACTAGGGCCTTAACTGACCGGTAGGAAAGCGCGATTCGGTAATTTAGGTCCCCGAGCCAGATGATTCGACTGCAAGAAAAGGCACAAAAGGGGCCCAATGTTACAACAAATGCATATGGAACATGCTTTATGAGTTCATTCTAAGGTTCTTTGCTTACTCATGCTCTAAGATAGTTTCTGGTGAACGCTCGTACTGTCCATAAACCATTGGGAACCTGGTCTTTCTGAGGATTTCCAGTACATCTGAATTCCTCCGCATCTCATCACCTTCCTTCTGTCCTGACGTCAGATGGCTGCAGACGAAGCAGAAGCTTGTTTGGTGCAATGACATGCTAATCGAAATTGAACCCTGGAAAACAAATACTTTACCATTGAATCCCTACGCTAATAAGACTTCTTGTTTGCGATCAAGTCATATAAGGTAAAGGCGTAAAGCATTAAAAATCACAATACCTAGATAACATTAGAACACTGTGACTTACCTTATTACCAAGGTAGCCCATCAATCCTCTCCCAACACAAGAAACCTTCAGATTTCTTATGTCATCCCTTATGTCTTTCCGAGCCCAAATCATCAGAAACAATCCAACCATTTGCTTGCTTGCAACCAGGCAATATCTGAACATCCGATTGCCACAAAGAAAGATTCAGTAAATCTCATGAAAAGAGAAAGCACTGTAGCTCTAAGAATCGAAAACTTCAAACACTTCAAATATACCTAGTATGACCAGCTGGTCTATGACTGTCTTCCAGAGATGATGCATTGCCGTATCCATACGACATTGGTGAATACACTGTACTCGGTGATTCCCCAGTGTTATTCTCGTCATCTGATGATCCACCCCACCGGTAGTTGGTCTCATAGTCACTAGGCCTACGACCGTAGATTGCTCGGTCACAGACGCTGTACCGCCGTTCCAGCCTAGGCTGGGGGGCAAGTATGTCACCCTCCATCCGCAAACTCCGGCTGAGCCCGGCCTGGAAAGACCGGCGGTGGAAGAAGGATGCATTGTTCTGCCTCGATGACAACCCCTCAAAGTCATCATCCATCTCCACCACCGGGTCAGGCGCTGGAGATGGCGTCCGGAAGCTTCCATTGCCACTAGTACCCGGCAAATTGTTCAGCGTCCTTCTGATCAGTGAGACCCACTTCCTTGCCGGGCCATTGTCCTCTGTCCCAAGAACATTCCCGGCATTCAACGGGACGATTTCTTGAAACCTAAACAACGCGATATTATCAAATTTATCGGTGCTACCGAACTTGTAGCGCTGTGCCATCTGAAACGAATTCAGAGATACGAGAATACAGAGGAGATGAAACCAGTACCCGAGGACATAAATGTCGGCAGGAGGTGCAGCATGGAGCCAGTCCTCGAGGCTCATGTTATTTGGCGGGGATCGGCCACCTACATTCCATGTAGCAACAAAGATCCTACTTCAAGAACAAGAGGAATTATGCACGGGTCGAATGTGGGATTGGGTATCACCAACATTGCAATGCAGCAGCGTACCTATAATTCAATGTCACGGTGGCCTCGGCGGCGTCGAGGTCGATCTTGCCCCGCCTCGAGCGCTCATGGCTCCTCCTCGACGACCTCTCTGAGTTAACATTTCACGGCATTGGAGAATGCAATCAGAAATGCCGCATTCCGGATCAAAAAAAGAAGTTTGTGGTCTTTTGCAGTTTGCTCACCAGTCTTGCTCTTCTTGACTGTGTCTGGCTCCCTCCTGGTGAAGCTGCTGCCCCTCCACTCCTCATCACCTCCTCCTGCAATCAAAACAGGACCTAATCAATCCGGGTAACACCCCGAATAACAATGCATCAAGAATTTTGTCAAAAAAAAAAACTTGGAGAAACGGAAGGTTTAGTGCTTTCCAGAAGTGGCAAAAAAAAGAGAAACAAGACAATGAAAGACGAGCAGTGGACGAAGCAACCAAAACTGATCCCCAGGAGACAGAGGGACATGGCGAGCTCACTGTTGGAGCAACAGGGAGCAATCAGGTCCACAAATACAAGCACACACTCGCAGAGTCGCACACATACACTGATACACACCTCTCCTCCCAATTGCAGCTACATCATCAGCATGGAAGTCATGGGCCTTGCTCCTGATGTTGAACCACTTCCTCACTAAGCTCTTGGACCATGACAGCTACAAGTTGCAACAACATGAAGAAACACCACCACATTTAAGCATGAGGAAACAGAACAAGAACTCAGGGAGAGACCAAGCATGAGAGAGATACCTTGCTCTTCTTGGTGGTGTTGCTGCCATCTCTCATTGTTCCTCAGGGGAACACTCATGCAGCCCAAGAAACTGTTTATTTGCTGCAAAATGGCCAGTCGATGACTTGATGGCAAGTAGGGGGCCAAGGAGGGGTAGAGACAATGCAGCCACTGTTCGTTTCTCTATAAACAAAGATTGTGATTTGATGGAAAGGAGGAGGGGAAGAGAGAGGAGGAGGAGGATTGAGGATGAGAACAAAATCCGGATTCTCTTTGGAGGAAAGAGTCTGGTAACACCAATGTTCTAACTGGCTTCTGAAGCAAAGGGAGAAGAACAAATGTGATGCTAGTATGCTGCTACTAACCCACAGCTTCTTGGAGGAAGAGTGTGTGTGTGTCAAGGGAGCAAGAGTGAGAGAGTAAAGTTGGAGGGAGGGGGAGGGAGGGCTCTCTCTCCTTCAAAAACCTCAGTCTTTGGAAGTGAAATTGTGTGAGTACACTAAATACCTGTGAGGATGGGAGAGAATAAAGTGTAAAGGAATCTTAGGATGGTCAGTCTCTGCTTTTGTTGCTCTTGCAAAACCAAGGAGGGTAATAGAAGGGCAAACAATACATACAAACACAGCAGAGACAGTACCCTTCGGGGAAAGAAGTACTGCAGTATTTAAGCATGTGAGGACTTCCATGAGAGAAAAAATCTTGAAATTTCAAAAGAGGATGCATTTCTCATATTTAAAAAAAATTGCAAATATTATATCAATGTTATTTGATATAGTACTATTTTTTTAGATTTTGTGCTTATTTTATTTAGAGTATTATGGAGGCACACCTCTTTAAAAAGATATTATTTGCACTGAACAGCTGGTGTTTCCCTCCCCATTGGTCACTCAAGCAGCAGAGAGACAGGGAGAGCTAGCAGTTGGGGAGGAACAAAAGAAAAGAGAGCATAAAGTCAGGAGGAGAGAGTGTTCAGAGAGATCTCACTTTTTCTCCCTTCCAAGACGTTTTTCTTGTGTTTTTGGTTGGGGGTGGGGGTGGGGGTGGGCAGCCGATATGATACGGCCCCTAATTTGTTTGTTTTTCTTTGTTCCTACTTCGGTACTTCCTTTCATGCTCTTTTCTGCCTTGTTCCTTTCTTTTGATATGCCTTGGTACTCCCCATGGGAGAGGAGACTGGAGGCTCTAGGAGAGTATTTCCAAGGTGGTGGACTGGTCTTTGCCTCTTTGGCTGCTAGATTTTGTGCTCCTGTACGGCAAGGAGAATGTGAGTTGGAATTCACACCCTTTTTGCATGGCAAAAGAAAGTTTCATTCAGGTACTGTTCTTAGCTAGGCTCTAAAATTAAAGCAGCTGTGTTACTACATTCTTGATCATACAATTCCTAAGAAAGGCAGGTGCAGTTGTTAGCTCAATGCAGTGGGCAGCATTTAGATCATTCATCGGATATGACAAGTGCAAATATCAGGAGGCTACTTGGAGTGAAGCTGTTTTGAGATGTTGGGAGGACTCTTTGTTGTTTGTGGATACTTGGGGCACGGATGCCTTTGGAATGCGATGCTGGAATCTGGATGGAAGTGATTGCACATTGGCTCCTACTTCCTAGATTTCAGATTTCATTGGGGGTGTAGGATTTGTCTGCACCTTCAGTCCAAGTAATTCTCTCCTTTTCCCCCCTCCTTTTGTTTCTTGGCTACTTTTGATGTGTTCAAGAATCAAGAACATGGCTTCTTGGTAAAATCAAAGAAAAAGAAATGTGATTAATTTCTTTTTTGGTCCTTCCTTCCTTTCCTTAGAACCAGAGACTGACTGACTGAATATGATCGAGATCAAAAGAAAGGAGCTGGATAAAATACACCCTCTTGAGGTAAACCACCACACTTAATGCTAACTGTTTCTCTGTACTTTCTTCCTTTTGTAAAAATGCTAGCGCTATAGATTATAGACTATAGACTATAGCATTATGGCAACTTTTTTTTGTTGTAAGACTGTTAATGCCCGTGGTACTTGTCAAGAAGATAACACTGATACCAACTTTCTGGGTAAGAAGTCAGATGCATATATGTGAGAGATCTCAGTATAGTACACTGTTTGTCTTTACTCCAAAGGACGCAAACGGACTGAGAGTGTGAGAGATCTCAGTACAGACATTGAAATAATAGCTGATATCAGCAATAAAACAACCACAGGTTTGATTCTTCCGCTCCCATTTTGACCGACCAGGTTTGGTTGTTGCCCCGGAGCTATGGACTGATTCGTCCGGGCTCTTTCTTCGTCCACTGTCTAAACAGTCATCAGATGGTTTCCATGCAGTAAAATGATTGCAGTTACCATCGCACTGAACTTGGCATTCAGGACAGTGCAAGATTCATTAAATTCGGCGGAGCGCTGCTATGCGTACGAACGGACATTTTTATGCCGTCACTAACAGGTGGGCCAGGCACCTGGTGTGGAATTTTGGCGTCTGCCTATATTAGCCGGTTTGTAGGGATTCCATAATTTTCCTCATAACCATGGTATATCCGCAACAACCACTCCAGGAATTTGTTGGGATTTTTTAATGTGCATAGTCTGTACGAACTCCACCATCAAAATCAATCAGGAATAAGATTACAAAATGATGGCAAGAGTTAGGTTAGAGAAGAGAACCAGAAAACCTTCGTGCCAATCACGTGAAGTCGATTTCCAATTATCATTTGCTCAGATGGCAGGAGCGAATGTACCATTTTGGCCAGAAGTGGTCAATCCGTCTAAACTCTCTAACCAGCCAATAATTAACAATTAGTATCAAAATCCTGGAGCCAAGAGATTACGACTGGGGTTATCTCCGTCAAAAGTCGTGCAAAGACCCACCCTTTCTGCTTAGTTTATCCCAGAATTCCCACGGATGCATGGCAGCTCAGAGAAAGTAGCCCTGAATAGGAGCAGATTTGTTATTGATCTCTGTTCCAAGTTCATGTTGATCATGACTTACATATCATGCTACCAATACAGATTCTTACTACCCCAATCATGGCCAAGCTACTTACTTTTGTCTTTAACAACTGTACACACTAGATTCATGCGTACAACATATAGTATATATAGGTCATGCTTGGTAGAGCCTCTAGATTCTGTTTTGTTTTTCGGCTCCTGCTCTCTATTCTCTTAAAATCCACTTTTTCGAGAACCTAGAGTTGGTTGAGAAAAGTGTTTGGTAGAAGAGATTATAGGAGAATTTGGAGCTAGTTGAGGGAAATGTTTGTTAGGAGGTTGGCTCCTAAAATCCTGAAAGAGAGGATTGGAGGGGAAAAGACCACTGTACCCCTGGTTTTAGCACTTTTGGTTCTTACTTCTTACTCCTTTCTACCTGTACATAAACTCGGCAATCCACTCGACTAAACATTGAACATATGCATTGCAACATATTTTACATCTATAAATCATTATTTGCAAACATCACATGTGGTGGGCAACTGTATCACACAAATAACCTGTAGATCCTTACCAAAAAAAAAATGGTAGATAGTGCTCACCCAAACTAGACAAGAAATCTAATTCCCAATTAGGCATTACAACAACATGTGGTGGTCGAGCTTCATTATAGCTATAAGTTCATTACAGCAAGCAGATAACCCTTCCACTCCGAAATGATCAAATGTTAACCCAAAACCGAAATGTCTGGCATCCAAACCGACACTAATGCCACTTCAGTCACAAGTCTCTTCACAGAGTGGCCATCCACGGTTTATTCCCCTGAAAAAAACAAGGGCGCGACTAGCAATCAAACGTGCGATCTGAGCGCTAGCGTCGTACGCCCGAGCGCCAACAAAAATGCAGAACGTGTGCAACATGTCAAAAATTCATATGCAACATTTTCTCTCAAAAATCTTAGAACAAAAACAAACATCTAGAAAAGGACGCAACATATCAAAAATCTCATAATCAAAACAAACATTTGGAAAAATGACGCTAAAAAATCTTGCAACACCACCGTGAACCGGATGCAACTTTTTTTTTTGACAGTCGCAACATTTTTTTCAACAAGGCGAAACATTTTTTTAACGGGTCGCGACATCTCAAAGAACAGGATGCAATATTTTTTTGACGATCGTAATATTTTTTTTTCAACGGGCCGCAACATCAGGACCAGAAACAATAGAGGATAACCTCTTGAATATTGCAGCTGGTGGAGCAAGGAAGCGTAGAGGAAAAGAATGCAGAAAGCAAGAGAGAGGGAAGAAATGGGAAGAAGAGAGAAGGAGGAGAGAGAAGTCAGTGAATGGCTTAGAAGCCATTCGACCGAATAGGAAGTATAGGATGAGTGAGAGATTAGGGAAGAGAGAAGAAGCGCGCACAAATAAACTCCACCGTCCGATGCGTCGGACAACCGAACAGTAGCGAATTCCAGAAAACAAACGATCGAATCACAAAGAAGTCGTCTCCGATTCACTCGCCTTGGGACCGAGGGAGTGAAAGGCGTGGAAGGAGGTGAATCGGGAGGAGGAGAAGATGGCTCCCGTCGACCGTGGGGGCGGCGGGAGGAGGTGGCCGCAGTCGCCGCATGAGCTGGATCCAACCCTAGGAGCTAAGGCCAGAGTGGTCCGCGAGTGGCGAGGGGCCATCAGGGTGGAGGCTTGGTCCTTAGCCCACTGGAGCAGCGTTGCAGCCACCCTGCTCCCCATCATGGCCGATAGCGCGATGGCCTGCGGAGGAAGAAGGCGACGGAGAGAAGGAATATGGTCGGGGAAGGAGGCTGGGGCAAAGAGAGGGAATGAGCTCAAAGAAATGAATCGAAGGGGTACGACACAGTTGGGTGGGATAGGGTATATGGATGGCATTTGGTGGGTAATTTTCCTAAACTCTCAAGTGCATTCTTAAATCGTGTGAGTAGCTCCCCACCAGAATCCACCGAAGGGTCGCTCCGAGTTCGTAGTACAAATCTGCTCCAGATTCTAGTAACTCATGCTCCGAATTTTACTCGAATAAAACCGCTTGGCTCAACTCCTCCAACTCTCAATGAGAATCCAGGCTCATAGTGAAGTAGTATATACCAATGCTACATATATGTTGATCCTACAAGCCGGGTATGGCATGCTGAACTCATGGGACCCACTTTCGTAGAAGAAATTGCACGAGTGGGTGAGAAAGATGTTAGTTTCTAAATGAACACTAATGATGATAACACTAACACTGGTTCCAATCTGGGATTAGACTGGTGCCTAGGTTGATTAATCAATCAAAAAGTACATCCTTGGCTAGTTGTTGTGCACATCTGCTCCCTTTCCCGAGACAAGGCCAATCTTCTTGAGTTGAGCGCAGACTTGACCAAGAATATGTTCCTGGGAAATACTAACGTGCAAGCTGTTTCAATGGTTGGTGGACCCACTAAACACAATATAATGTTAGAAAACCTCATAGAGCCTTGTGTTTAAACTTGAAGCGACACAAGAGGGCACTTATGTTAGTCTAGTTAGGAGATCAAGGGGCATTTAACTTGGAATGATTGGCTGCATAAAATACATTTGTCAGGCTAATGGCCAGGGCAAAGCAGGTTTCAGGGTCTAGATTAGCTATAAAGGCCATCTTGTCCATGCATGCTCTTCCCAAATCTCCAAAAATGGGAATCCCTACATCCACCTTCTTGATTGTTGATCTACATCGGTTTACTTCAGAAAGAGAGCACCCACTTTGTCAAGATCTGTGCTCTCATCCTAACTTCCAGAATGTGATTTTACAGTATTTCTCAGATTTTCAAATATATTTCAAAAATGCTAAATTAAGCACCAACTGGGGTGCTACATGCAGACAATAATCTTATCAGCTCTTAAATTCTTGTTTGTGTGCACGATTTCCAAACTGCAAAGTGTCACTAGTGGTCTACTAGATCACACATATGCAAGTACAAATGAGGGTGCAAGAAAGAGTATAATAAAATATACAAAAACTGGTAAAGTACAAGTAGGACCTTAGAAATTGTAAGCACAGTGCAAGACCTGTCTAAACTTGAAACTAAGTACTCCTAGTAAGTACTAATCTTAGTAATATACAAACTACAGTGTGCCATATTGCTGAAACCGAAATTAAGTGATGTGAAGGTGTGCCTGTGTGGACTGTGGAGGCAGTCAAAACAGGATCTGTGTTTTATGCTTTGGCCAAAGTGTCCTTCTTTGTCTTTAGCTTTTCAGCTTTGCAGCCGCCCGCCTCTCTCTCTCTCTATCTAACGGTGACAGCGCAAACTCAAGGAGTCAAGGTAGACAAGAAACAAGAAAATAAGAGAGCAACATACTGGAAAAGATCAACGTAGTACTGCGATAATCTTGCACAAAAGTGTGTGGCAGTTCTTCTACAGCTAAGCTAGCTAGATTACTCCCATATTCCCCTTCCCCTCGTGTCATTGTCTGAAAGCCTCTAGTTGATAGGGATGTACACGGAGGACAACCCCAAAGCCTCTTTGATGTGAGAGTGAGACTAGCTGCTGTTCTTGATCGATCTACCAAGTACCCCATCGAACCCGAGTGTGTGTTGTTCGATTGGAACAGTGCATCATGCGCCCCTTTTGCGCTCTCTCTCTCTCTCTCTCTCGTCCTCCTTTACACACACACTCTCTCTCTCTGCTGCCATTCCACCCTTTTGTCCCACTCCCACGCCTCTCTTTCTCTCCAACCCTGCAGTCTCTGTATCCACCATTTTTGTTGCTGTAAAAAATTGCCTCCTCCAGCTGGGCCCCAGCCTTGATAAACGCATCAAGTGACCATCATTGACAAAACCTTGGAATCTGGCCCACAGTTCGTGGCGACATGAGCATGCCCATCAAAGCCCAAAGGTATAGTACGTACGTATCCCCTTTACAATACTCGCAAGTCGCATCACCAACTTCTAACAAGAGAAAGAGAATGCGGCATCCATGTTTTTTCATGCAGTTTCTATGACATGCTAGGAGATTGCATTTCATAAATAAATTTTCTAGATATGTAGCCTACTCAAACCTATAATCATTTTGCCAGGTAACCTATGGACTCGGGCAAAAACAACAAAAAAAAGGTGTCAAGCATACGACCTCCATGAAGCTTCCTGTGATTGTAATCTGTAATCTTGGTATATCATGCAAAACCTTGCTAAATGTTTCACAGTAAGTACATAAAGCATTAACCATCTACAGTAAACCTATTAGTACTATACTTCACATCAAAGAAGGAGAAGTCACCAGTCACCCATCAAGGAAACAAGAAAGTTGTGCCACATAAAAGGGCATGAATACAATCCATACAAAATTCCCTAGCACATCATCAGGTTGCAGCAATGCAATGGTAAGAAGCGGGTAAAATAAAAACACAAGTTGCAAAGTCAGAGTAGAGTAATTAGTAGCAAGACGACAGTATTTCCTCACCTACAGTGCTCCTGAGCACGTACAGCCACGCGAGGGTTGGATGCTTGCCAATCTCTGAAGCTTCCAAAAAACCGCCTCAAGTGGTCCATCCAGCTTCGGCTGCTGCGGCTGCCATGCTCTAGCTTAAAGGCGAAAACCAAACCTGCAAACAGCAATGTATACAAGGACGAGTTACATATGTCGCACATGATGCAGATCCAGGCCCACATGCATAGTAGCATTGTAACAAACTTCACCGGTTATAGCATGGACAGCTGACCAGAAATGGTGCATCTGAAATGCAGCAGACAATATGCAGACTTGGAGTGAAATGTGTGGCAACATTTGATTTCCATATGTGCAACAAGGACAGCTAAAATGGTTTCTCTCCATTTCCATTTTGCAGTAGGAAATATCATTCTAGCTCTACCAATAAACATGGTTGTGCAGATGTTGAACAATCCAAGATTAACATCCAGCGACTTGGAAATAAGTTCTATCCAACCATCATTAGCTTCTGTCCCGTTGCCGAGCTTAAAGTTGAGAGGAAGGGCAGAAATGAGCCAAGGGGATTACAACAAAAAATGCACTGCATACTTGGCAGAAGAACCAGTGTCATAAGGCATGACATATGTATTTAGCTTGAGCTAGTTTGTTCATGGTGGAGGACCATTGCTTTGAAGCTTTCCTATACACTGAGAAAATCTTATCCTTCTGATCCATCACAGGATGAGCAGTTGTTATTCGCATCAGAAGTGCGGACAGCAAAACTGCAAAAGTGAGAGTGAACTACCAGTCTATGATACATAATAAGGAGAATCTACGGATGTAGAGAAATGCCACCACAACATTGCTAATAAGATATGACTGAAGTCTTGCCAAAACAGAACTAGACTTCAATAATATCTCTCTGAGACACAGATAATCCAAGAAACAGTACTAGGCTGCTGGCAGAAGATGTTGAGAATTCTGTGGATATGAATGACCATACGGGAAGAAAAATCCAAGATAATCATAATACAAATGGACAACAATGGACCTGAGGTTGTACTTAAACAATGTACTTTCTGAACAACAAGCTTCTGCACCACACTAATATGTCCCCCGTTGCAGAACAATCTACCAACCAAGATCAGATGCTGGGATGTCGACTAACAATTCACTGATATATGATCAGAGCAAGCTTGTTGAGAGGGAACATCTGCATACATGCCCATGCGCACACTTTGCTCAGAATTGATGAAGTGGTAAAAAAGGACAATAATTGGAGGAAAGATAAGTTTTGGGGGGAGAAGTCTTGAAATTTGAGAGACAGGATTGTGTAAAATCGAGATCGCAATGTGTATGGCGATTCAGCTTCCGACATCCTCGTGTGATGAATGCAGTGATGCGAAAGCTCTCTGCGGCACATGTTACTGAGTTGGTGCGAGGGTAACACCAAAATCAATAAGAACCTGCCCAATAAAATGTAAAATGACAGGTTAGTGATCAGTCTCAGATGGAATTCCTGAGTTCTTTAAGAAGGAAATAAACAGAACAGTCCTCTAATCAATCACCGGTTGACTGGTGCTGCCCTTGATAAACATATTTGGCATGGTCAAATATCCATGAACAAGGCCAGTATCATATAGTTTACCAATTGCGGCCCCTATCTGCGTGGCAATATCATTCAGTTGTTCATCAGCAAGGAGGCAGCAACTCACTGATCCCAAAACCAAGCATAGCTCGCAGACAGGCCATTCAGGTATTCATAGGTTAATGTCCATCATACAGAACTAGGGTCTTGTGATGAACTTCCTACTTACTGAGAGGATACAAAGCTAGGAATTGAAGAAACTTCAAGAGAACATCGTTATTTATGGTTTTGGCCTACATCTTGCAGTTCATCATATATGCTTCAACCAATATATAAACTTCAAAACATTTCAAACTCTTTTTTTGCGGGATCAGTCAAATTTATAGCTTTAGCTAGTAATAACCCAAACCAAGTCTATCCCTTTTTCTTTAAACAAAAGAAAATCACAATGACTCATAAGGTGCTGACACTTCTTTGAGAAGCACTGTTTTTGCAAGTGCTATTTTTTTTCTCCTGTTATATTACGCAGACAAAAGAAGTGGATTTGCTTAAACTTTTACAAGTGTATATGGACTTGACCAAAAATACATTTCGAAGTTGATATGTAAGGACAGAAAGTAATAACTAAATGATGGCAAATCCAAGGGTATACATTGTGACTTAATCTTGTATGCGACTCTTTTAGCTTTCTTAGCATTCCAGTGAATTTAGCACCTGTGGATGAATCTACACCGTACAATACTACAATGCTAACTACGACCTCATCCCCATGCTACCGTTATCCTACATCATCCAAAAATTGGTAGGGGTGTAGAGCTGCAGCGGCTGATTCTCCTCCAAGGGTATGCCTCACTCTGCAATGGTTTCAGATAGTTATAGGGAATCTTTGCCATATCTAACAAAATATTTGTGTAAGAATTCTAAAACAGAAGATACTAAATAACTAACATATCAAAAATAATACAAAGGGCTTTTTAAAAGCCACCTCACGCCAAACAAAACCTAGGCCTCTAATCATCGGATAGCCGCATCTTCTTTCCTAGCTTTTTGCAAGAGCCTTAACTACAGTGGTGGGTGTCTTTTGTCCATTAATCCTTTTCTGTATCACCAACAGAGCAACAACAATTCTCATGACAGTGAGTTTGCCTAACCTCTATCGCCAATTGAACATGTCATCCCCAATTCAGTACGGTTCTTGGATCAAAACCACAATAGAAACCAAAGCAACCACTTACCACAATCACCTTTTTTGCTACGCTGTCTTCTTCTCTCTTTTTTTGAGGAAGTGCAAAAGCTTTGCACATCTTTTCATTAAGAAGGAGAAACAAAAACAAAACACATACAACGAAGCAAAAACAAGAGAGGGAACAGATAGCCCTCAAGACGACCAAAACACGACCCAAACAAAGAAGACGAAAGAGAGACACGGCCGCCGCACCACACAGAGCACATTATGGTAAGAAGCGACAGACCGAGAACAGCCGGAAAATAGAAAACTAGTTTAAGGAAGGACACTACTCATGCTCCCCGGGTGCCTCCCGACCAGTAGTCGCCGCCATGCGCTAATGGTGATGCTCTTCAAGGATCCGGACAAGAAGCTGATTGATAGGAGTGGTGACATTATTGAAAATCCTTTGGTTACGCTCTTTTCAGATCATCCAAGAGACGAGAATAATGCACGAGTCCAGTTCTTTCCGACGATGCTTTGGTTCAGACTTCCTTGCTGCTATCCAGTGGTCTGGCCAACAGGGGCTGCTGCTCGGAACCCGACCTGACTTAGGACCCGCGCCCAGACTTGTCCGGTTACCGCACATCCAACGAGGATGTGGTCGATGGTTTTCTGCCCAAGCCCGCAGAATACACAAACACCTTGGTTTACCAATCCCCGGCGCTGCAGGCGGTCTGCTGTTCAACACCAGCGGCGAATTGCTAACCAAAGGGAAATTTTGCATTTAAGGGGGGGCCGTGTTTTCCAAATGGCCTTCGCGCAAGGAAACTCTAGCGAGCCAACAAAGAATGCTCGGTAAGCCGATTTTGCAGAGTAACAGCCTGAGGATTCCCACCGCCAGAGCACCGAGTCGTTCTCGTCCTGAGATAACTGGATAGACCGCAGCGTGTCCCATAACCGAAGAAATTCTGGAATGTTAACGTCCTCTGGGCGACCCGCTATGTCCAAAATCCAAGAATGCCCTGCAAATGTCCAACAAAGGATGTGCATGTGGGGAAGCAACCACATTCAAAAGAATCAAGCCTATATAGGATACCTGATCACACAATGCCTCTTCAAGTCATATGGCGATACATCAGAGGATAAAGCACAGCTGACCTCAACTGGCCAATCTCAAACTTGACGTTACCACATTTTACTTCAAGACTCGTGAAGAAATTAAAACTTTCCTTCCCCCACCTATAAAATCCCTCCATCGGTGGGATCCAATCTATCAAAGCTCATCAGTGAGATTTCATACGCGCTTCACGTGCATTTCATTCGCACACATAGCATCCCTCATCATCACAATCCTAATACCTAGGTCCATACCAACACCATATATAAACCATTGCCACCATAAAAGATGGCCATAATAATAATTTCTGAAAACTAACGTACGAGTTGCCGTCATCGATTAGTTCCGTGAAAGAAAAGAGATGAACCAGAGATTGAACTTTGGTGCATTCACCATCCAGGAACCATCAACCGCCCAGGTTTGCCCCCCAAATAACCAGTACGAAAACTTAGGGAAGTACGGTCAGGTACAACCTTTTGTTGCTCCTGCTCGAGCCGCCGCGCCGCCTTCCGATCCGTACCGCGACCACCGCAGCCTCCGCTCCTCGAACAGCGCCACTTGCCGCCGCCGCCGCCGTAAACTCCCGCAGCTTTTTTTCCCTCCCGACGACGACGGCTCGGAGTTTCCGCGGAACATTTTTTGGGCCATGTAAATATAGGCCGGGCCGGGCTGGAGACTCGTACGTTCCTGGGCTAATGGGTGGATGCGATGGGCCACCCGAGGGAAAAAGCCTAAGGGTCAATAGGACCAACTGTCCAATACAGAGGGCCCATCGGCTACACTTTTTTTGAGTCAAGCACTCACGCAGATACACCACACACGCACTTTGATACGTCTTTTAACACATATCTAATCTAAAGCGGAGATTAACACCCTACAAAGTACGAACACACGCTTTAACTACTGAATATGTAACACTTACATATACATATACTATCTCTAAACCACCTGAAAAATGAAGCACGCGAGTTCAATCCCAAGGAATAAACCCGAGCGAGCTGCCTGCTCGACGGCAGAGCAAGCCACCCAAGCTACGCGCGGTCCTCACACTTGTGTTGGCCCAGACGTGCCGTACTGGCGATGCATGCACTGGAGACGCAACGATGGAGCAGCAGCAGAGCGGAGGAGAATGGTGGAGATCGATCAGATGCACCCACGGGCACACGCCATGTGAGGGAGCATGAGGTGGGCACGTGAGCGAGTACATGGGCTGTCTGTCTCTTCTCTTTTATGGCCATGGAGATTTTTGGGGGCCAAACGGTGGTCCTGCTGTTTTTTATTCAGGTCACATGGAATCCTTTTGGCAAATGGCAATTGACAGATCGTACGTACTTCGTGAATGGCGTGTAACAAACATGGCTGTAGACTGTAGCTCAAGTACTGCTGCTAGCTACTTGCAATGGTGGTGGTTGTCCTCCATGTGAGGAGAGCTGATGGGCTAGCCGGTCCGGTAATAATGTGTCTCTGAAGACTTCCTGCAAAAGCGATGGAGGTAGTACTACTCTGTACTCATGGTGTGCTTGACCTGAACAGTAAAAGATTACTTAGTACAAGCCTGTAAAAAAAAAAGGCAGGACTAGCAGCATAGTTCAGATCAGCTGTTTATAGGGGTTCTTTTTTTCAGTGTGTAGTTCTTCTTCGGAAACACTGTAACGTTTCTTGCAAAAGCATGTAGTAACAACGAAGAGGTTGCGCACAGAAAGAGGACCAGATCGTATGCTAAAACTAAATTTCGTAAAACTACACGTATCTATACTAATATAAAAGATGGAGTTTTCCTTTGTTATACCCACCCTATGTTTATGTGCACAAAACAATCCTAACCCTTGGATCGGCTGCATTAAATGATCCAGATTCGTTTCATACCCTGCCAGTATTTAATATCACAATTACCAATTAATTACCTACTGATTCCTCTCAAAACAATTTCCAACTAATATCACTAATAATCGCATCAACGTTATGGATTTTAGGGGGACCGACCCCTTTACATCCATTAATTTTTTTTTATCATGCGGTCCATATTAGTTTACTATCATGATTTCCTTCGTCCCTTTAAATTTTTGTATTAATCATTTAATTGTCCTAATCACGCCATTAATCAGGTTGTTATCCTGCTGCCGAGTACATATACCTGTGCGCACATTCCAAATTTCCAATCGAGCACTAACATCACCATACTCCCTTCACCTCCTCTAATGTCCCCCTCTTTGGCTACCAAGCACCTCACCCCTCAGTGTCGATCCTGACTTCTTGCCTAAGTCGCCTCCGTCGTTGCGGGTTGTATCGTCGTCTATTGTCGTCATCACCCGAGGTCTCCTCCGTCGCTTGTGTCACTTACCTTTTCTGCAGGTGAGAACTGTGTCACCAACACCCATCTATGATGAGAGTCACATCGATACCAACAACCAACAGTTTTCTTTTCCTCATCAAATGTTTCTATGCAATGATGGTGGGATCAAATCAGATCCGGCAGCAAGGTCTCATCGGGAGGACCACCAATGACAAGGGCTCCCCTTCCTAGCTCCCTCTTCTCCTTAATCAACAGTGACGCAGATGGCAGTGTCAACTGAAGGCAAGTGGTGCAGAAGCGGACATCAAAATTGTTTTTTGTGTTAGCATAAACTTAACATTAAAAAACATTATTTTGTTTACATGATTTGATATTGATGTGACATGAAACACCATTAGACTGAACAAACATCATGTTTTGTAACTTTGCGCAAGTATTTTGTTCCTTTTCGAAACTTGAATTTGGGGATTGTATTGCTTTTCAACCACTGTTTTTTTTAGTTATTTGGAACAATTTCGTTTTCATTAGGGCCTACACATATAAATTTTCTACCCATGCACTAATATATGGTGTAAATTGGACTTGACTCTAGTCTTATATTGTTCAACTAGCAGGGTGCCTCGCGAATTTGCGCAGTTAGATTTATTTCGAAGTTTGTATAAATGATTGAGAATATATTTATATATTTAGTAGGCTATTTAGATTGTTAAGATATCATAAACGTTGGAAATGACAATAGAAGCTTGAAAGAAAATATAACTTGAGGAACGTAATTAAAGTATGAACTTTGATGGAAGAAAAACATTGAACATAATAAGTTATTGGGATTCTTAGAAACAAATCACTCTCTATCATGCATAATCATGTAGCGGCATGCTCCTATTCTTACTCTATTAGTAATTAATTTCATTTTTTCAAATTATATGCATGCGTATGTACCTCTATTTAATCTCAAGCAATGTGTTGATTATGTGTACGGTAAATTATCTTATTAGTTTACATGGTATTAGAGTACCTTACTCACGTATACACCGATGCACTATGGGCGATCTACCTCAAACTTATATTCCCTTACACACCGGCTGCCCCACCGAACCGTGTGTCTTCTATCTCTTCTCATAGTCAAGGCTTTTTTGCTTCAACCTCCAATAGTAAGCCCCAATCTTGATCGATCCTTCTCGATTGCTACCCTTTTCAATGCAATATTTTATCACATAGCTATCATCTACTTCTCCCTAATTATTGCTTAAAGCTAACCATTGCGACATCAACACATATACACATGCAACCATCACTGATCTCAACTGGTACATGTGTCATGCTCTCTTCGGTGACCCCGAGCTTATTTCCTATAACTGTGTCATCTCCACTCCAAGTTTTTTGCTTCTCTGCATCTGTACGCCCGCCCTTCTATTCTTACGGATGTATGCATATACATACACATGCATGATGTTATACATGCTCGATGTCCTCTTTTCTCGTGTCAGTCGTTCCTCTTCTTCGACGTTGGCCAACTCAACGCTGTGACTTCCTCACTAACCACGACAACCTATCATCTTCAGTGACGTTGGCATGTCTGCTTTAGTCGTTGTCTAACGATATGGAGAATATTTTTGCTATCACCGACAACGATGTGCCTTTCACTGGTGATGGCACGCTCTTAGCTACCTGATGGCCCCATATCATCCATAGCTCATCTTCAACGCAAAAACTTCATCTCCTCTCTACACGGGCTTCTCCATTATCGAGTTTCTTTGGCCACTAACTTCTTCAACAACGCCGCACTCACCACTTGTCATCGCGCCTTGGTTCCTTCAACACTAGATTTTCTCTTCAATTTGTTCCGCGAGTAGCACGACATTGTCCTCGTTGAGCGACTAAAGCGAAGCGTGATATTGTCCTCATCTCCATCGCCATCGCCTCGACTCTTCACTTTCCGTGGGTGAATGTCTTCTTGCGGGATAGATCGATGTTATTGCACTTTTCGTGGTCTCCTCCGATACTATTCGTGTTATTTTCGTTATAATTTTTATTTTTTATTCAAAATTCCAATTATTCTTTGTATTTTATTATATAGGAAGCAACAATAAAAATACATGACATTGAGAGCGAACATGGTGGCATCTTTTGTATCTTCTCAGACACCATTCGTGCCATCCTCCTTACAACTTTCATTTTATTCAATATTTTAGTTATTTTATCGGAGTTCGTATATAAATCAAAATGCTAAATTTATTTATTTTGTTCTGAATTTTAGTTATTTAGGGATTTTGCTTTGGAATTCGTATGAAAATCAAATTGTAAATTTTCTTTTTTTTCTCTAAATTTCAGTTCTTTTTTCCTTCGAATTTGTATCTGAATCCAATTGTTATTTTTTAATTTAATTTTTATTCTAAATTACAATTATTTAGGGATTTACTTTGGAATTCATATTGAAATCAAATTGCTAATTTTATTTTATTTTTATTCTGAATTCGAGTTTTTTGTTGGATTTAGTATACAAATCTAATTGCATTTTTGTTTATTTTTATTCTAAATTATAATTATTTAGGAATTTACTTAGGAATTTGTATGGAAATCAAAATATTAATTTATTTTATTTTTATTCCAAGCTTTAGTTTTATTGTACTTGACATAGACTCTTTTACTCAGGAACTCGTATGGAAATCAAATTATTGATTTTATTTGATTTTATTTTATATTCTAAATTTTAGTTTTATTGTACTTGATATGGAAACTTTATTTTAATCTAGACCGCTATAATATGGACCCAACATGATCGACGGTGTAGATCTTTCTTTTTTTCCACCGATTAACGTGAGAATTTCTAACCTTTGAGAGCAAACGTGGTGACTTCCTTTAACTCTGCTTTAATAAGATAATACATTTAACATGATTATGCGAGGTCTTCTTTTAACATGCAAGACAAAATTATTTGTGTAGGTTAAAATTTATGCACTATTCACTTTGCTTGAAATTTCTCAGCAAGGTGTTTGAAATTTGGATGATATTGTACTATGATGTGTATGATTTGTATGTTTCTTGTGCTTGAAATATGTTTGGTTTAATTTATATTAGTCGAGATGTGCGAACACATGCACGATTACTAGTATTGGCACTATTATCAGAGAAAATTGCACTTTTAAGTTTTTATTTCACAAAACTGCACCTTTTGCACCAAATTTGATTAGAAAACCCTATTCCGTTACATTTGGCGGAAACTGGCAGGATGGCCCCACACCTTAGTGGCTTAGCAATGCAACATTCATCACATGGATGATGTGAGGTGGCTAGGGCTGACGGGGACTAGGTGAGTATAGAACCACAAAACTAAGTTTTCATTTCACAAAACTACAAGTTCAAATATTTTTATTAATATGAAATAATGCATGGGGTAGGATTTTTAGCCATTTCTTGTGATCTATACTCAAAATATCGAGCATGTCCCATAAATGTGATAACAAGGATAACCACGAAGTGTCGCTGATATGCGGACCCATCCGTTTAGTTTCCATCAAATATAAAAGGAGTGGGTTTTTCTAATCAATTTTGGTATAAAAAGGTGTAGTTTTACGAAATAGAAACTTAAAAGTGTAGCTTTGATAGTTTTGCCAATATATACGTTCTTTTGCGAATTTTGCTCTATGCTAAATAAACATTTGCACTGTGCAGCAGAGGCAAGGAGAAACAGTAGAACATGGCATATTCTAAGTGCCACTTTTGCAGGGCAAGTGTGTCACATGACATGGGGATCATCTCATCATTTTGTTTTTCTCGGTCGCTGGGTTAATCACATCAAGTCAATTGTGCCATGATCAGAACAACTTGATGAATAAGATCGAAGTAACATGTTTGATGTTTCTTTAGAAGCCCCAACCCGAGAAGGAACACAAGTAAGGCGAGCATTGGAGAACACACAAACATAAACATGCAGATGCCAGGTCAGAAAAGAAAGAGACCCATTCCTTAAAAAAACATTCCTTTAAAGAAAAGAAAGAGACACACACTTCTAAAAAATACAGATCAAGACAGAAAGCGCTATAGACTCGTATGAAGTATGAACTACTCCATTTGAGAATTGAGACTGGCAGCCATGGGAAAATAGAGAAAGGAAAACTGAAACAAACGTTTAATTTGTGCATTAAACCTGACGACAGTTTTTGTCCTGATTAATATTTTAAGTTTTTTACACTCCAAATTTATTGCCAATAGAACATCACTGTTACAGTGTTACTCAATTGATTTCTTGTTTTAAAGGACCATTTATTGCATTCTCAATCACACATCCATTTTCCTATATATATATATATATATATATATATATATATATATATATATATATATATATATATATATATATAACTCCTCTTATTTGCTTTGTTGGGTCCCTGGCTTGCGGCTTCCCTCACCTGCTTATGAAAACCATCATATTTCCCTTAACTAATATCCAATTTAACCCCGTAATTTCGGAGAAAATTAGGCCGTTTTGTTACCGTCATTGCTAATCACTAAACAAAACTCTCTATATATTTTTCCTTTTGGCACAGTTTGTTGTTTGTACTGTCTCTCTACTTTTCCTGTGTGCTTTTACAGCCTTTCTCGGCATGTACACACTTAATGCTGCAGACTCCGATGACCATAGACACAGAAAGGGGCAATGCGGTGAGATGGGATCTTGCTTGCATTGCCACTCGTCACTGCCGCCTCTGGCAGAGTCCACTATGGTACGCCGCTGTGCTTCCTCCCTCCCTCCACTCCAATACTGGATCTTTTTCTGACCCTTTTCCTTCTCCTGGTCACGACCCAGCTGTTCCTCTTGATCTGTTCCCCGTTTCTTTGATCCAGAGATTCATCTTTTCCGGTACATTCTGATGTTTGTTGGTTGGCCTCTGCCTTCTGGTTGGTGTTCTATTGGTTCATTGGTTGGTGGGATGCAGAAGAACAATGGGTGGTGAATCATTCGGTTTCTTTCTCTGGTTGGGAGATCATTTACTTGGTTTGTTAGTTTTGCCTGCAAAGGGGGCCTTCTAAGTTCTTGGTACGAGTGAAAGTTTCCTCCTTTCTTCAGCATTTCGTGTTTCCGCTCCGTTTCCTGCTTCAAATCTCGGCGGCACGTTATTTTCTTTGATTTTTTCCCTGTCCATAGCATTGGCCCTCCTCCAATATTTTCCTGAATCTAAAGAAAGGAAGGGCATAGCTTGTTATTTAGTATTTTATTTCTGCAGTTGCATTTCTGTCATTTTTTGCATCTTAATTTGTTCTCCTTATTCACTGTTTTTTTTTTTGTGTGTGTAATGCAGCGGAGTTATTAACCTGTCTTCATATGCTCTGAAACTGGTTCAGGGTTTCTTCCATTCTGCTGTATTTGTTAGGAGATTCATGGATGCGAGGTGAATATTTCTACTACTTGTCTTGGCGCATCATAACTTACCTTTCACTATTACTCCCTTAGTAGATTCATCGATGCCTTCGCACAACATTCATATTTCAACTGCTGATCCATTTATCCTTCTGCACTGTAACACAGGTAAACTGTCTACAAATTGGAGAGTAAATTCCGTGTGCTTTTCAGGCTCCTAGCTCTTCGTTTTGCCCGGAAGCATAATATATTCGACAGCTGCTTGAATGTATCCTCTGAAGCAGTGGATGCATCTTGTGACATCAAGCATGATATATCGCACTGCTGCTGAATTCTGAGCACTGAAGACATTGAGAAACATCGTGACATCTGTGGCGGCTTACCTTACTCTTCTGTGCCAATGGCGTCTTTGGTCCGTCACGATTCAAATCCCACACAGTACTCATGGTGGTGGGTTAGCCATATCAGCCCCAAAAACTCCAAATGGCTTCAGGAGAATCTTACCGGTATGCATTTATATTAATCTTGTGAATCTAGTGAGGAGAATATGCATGATTGAAATGAGTATATACAAGCAACGAGATTTTCGTTTAGCTTCGCGTTAAGCTTTATAACGAGTCATCAAAGGCAGCATGTGCATGCAAGCATTTTGTGTGCATATACAAATTCTGTTCTCTTGGCTGGCATCATCGATAGTTCATTACCTGCCTACGTGGTTTTGCTTGATATCTGCCTAGTTGGTGTGCTGGAACATTCAGTAATTCAAACAAATTATAGGATCATACTTTATATGGTTTGGAAAAATATCAGTCGAACTCCTATTAAGTGTGCCACATGATGAAACAAATCTATTATATAATAAAAGCTGATGGCAGGTGATTTACAACTGCTAAGAAAAAAGAGAGAAATATGCTATAAATTCTCTGAAAAAAGAAAAACATATAGCCTTGCTTAGATTTGATAATTGACTTAGAGATATAAGAATTCTCACAAAAAATTAGCCCTTAATTTGGTGTGCCCTAATTTTAAAGGTTTTGATTTGACAGTTAGCTTTGAGATATATTAATTTGAAAAAAAAAATAAAAATGAGATAAGTAGCACTACCCACTATTCAAAGGTTGAGAGTGTGCACACCTCCCAATGCTCTCTTTGACATCGGGGGGATATATATCAAAATAAATTGCGTTTTGAAATCAAATATCCCAATCTCAATATTTGGAACTTGCAAAGAAAATTTTATATGCTATGCTATACCACACTACATCGCGCAATTGTGTGGGTCAACCAGCTAGTTGAAATAATGTTTTGACGCCTCATTTTGAAGTTTGGATTTATAAACACCAGCTAGCGTGTCTGGTCGTGTTATCTATCTATCTATCTATCTATCTATCTATATATATATATATCTTGGTCCAGTTTAGCTAAATAACTTATTGTTTCTGATGCTGATCATTTGGGACCATCGTCTGAGTACCAGAACTGATAGAATCTATGTTATGAAAACAAATTTGATGCTTCAACTTCAAGTAATTTTTTAAGTCAACACAGAGACTGAACTGACATTAATTGTTGTTGTTTTTTTTGGTAATAGCACATTATAAATTACAAACTACAGCTTATTGCTTGTAGTATGATTATTCAACACTACATAAACCTATCATTGTTTTTTTTAGAATCACCTATCATTCGTTTTTTTTTATAATATCTATTGCATTCATGCTAACACTTTTTGTGAGCTTCCAGTTCATCTCAATCTCATGAGTTTCCCCATACTTAATTTACTAGTGTGTATTTTATGAATAACAGAATTTCACAAATACCTATTATGAAAGTATTTATTGTACATGCGTCAACATTTGGATTTACATACAAACACAATGGGCTTAATATGTTGTTTGGTTAGTTTGGTGGGAGTTCAATACAGACTATTATATAGTAAGATATTTCCTTCCTCCTCCTTTATATTTTGTTGTACCAAACATGTTCTGTTTAATTTTATTTTTGAAATAAATTTGTCTCTGACTATTTTGTACTTACCTTCTTGATACATCATGTAGATGTTGGCTACAACATTGAAACTTAGAAGTAACTAAATAACTGGTAAATATTGAATGGCATATAACTAAATGAATTTCTTCTTGTGTAACAGACATGGATGTGATGGTCAAAGCAATGATCAAACTTATCAATGAAGACGCTGATTCCTTTGCAAGGAGAGCAGAAATGTACTATAAGAAACGCCCTGAGTTCATGAAACTTGTGGAGGAGTTTTACAGAGCATACCGTGCCTTAGCAGAAAGGTATGATCAAGCTACTGGTGCACTCCGGCAGGCCCATCGGACAATTTCAGAAGTGTTTCCAAATCAGATGCCATCAATGTCTGAGGAGTCGCCCTTCTCAGGCCAAGAGGTGGAGCCGCGTACACCAGAAATGCCAACGCCCATTCGTGGACCATTTGATCCGGACGATATGCACAAGGATGCACTTGGAGTGTCACCACAGCTTTTTACTTTTAAGAGGAATGGTACACACCCTGATGAAATAAGCTCTTTGTCAAGTCGCAAAGGACTCAAACAGTTCAATGATTTATTTGCAAGCGGTGACAGTGCCCATCGTATCAGTTTTTCCGATGGAAAAGTTAGAAAAGGCCTCAGTTTTGAAAGCCCAGATGTTAAAGGGAAAGAAGATGCTAGTAGTGATATCATGAATTTGCAACATGAGATTTCCAAATTATTAGCAGAGAGCCAAAGTCTGAAACAACAAATTTCATCAGAGTCTCAGCGGGCAAACAATGCTGAGAGTGAAATCCAAAGCCTTAAGGATAGCATATCATGCTTGATTTCTGAGAAAGACACGGCCCTTCTGCAATACAGTGAATCCACCAAAAGATTGTCTGCTTTAGAGTCTGAGCTCTCTAAGGCACACAACGAACTGAAGAAACTTTCTGATTATATGGCCATGGATGTTGAGAAGCTAAACCGCTGAATCTCTAATAGTGCAATGCAATCTGAGCTTGAGACTCTAGTCCAGAAGGCTAAGGTGCAGGAGCAAGAACTTGCACAAAGTAGAAAAGAGATTGAAAGCTTCCACTTTAATCTACAGGATGAAAGTGCCAAGTGCAAACAGGCTGAAGATGCGCTATCAACTGTAGAGAAGCAGTACACTCAATCTCAGGAAGAGGCAAATAGGTTGGCTCTAGAGATGGAGGCGGCAAATGATAGGTTGAGTGAGTTCAAGCAGGCGAAACTCAACCTGGAGAACACAGTCTGCGAGCTGAAGAAAGAAGTTCTGAGACTTACTGAACAAAATCAATTTTCCGAGCTTTTAATAGAAGAGCTTGTGGTGAAATAAACTCTCTGGTGGATTCGAAAAGCAAAGTTGAGAGTGAGATCCAAGCCCTTAGGAGCACTATCTCACAAATAAATACCGAAAAGATGTGGCTCTACTTCAACACCGGCAGTGTATTGAGGAGGTGTCTGATCTGGAGTCCAAGCTCTTGAAGGCACAATCAGAGCGGAAGAAGATTGAACTGAAGGTACAGATGCTGGTGCAAGAACTTGAACAGAAGAGAGAAGAGGCTGATGCCATACATGCACAGCTGCAAGATGAACACTTCAATCACATGCAAAAGGAAGCAGCTCTTCTTGCAATGGAAAACTCACATTCCCAATCTCAGGAAGAGGCTAAAAAGCTTGCACAAGATCTTGAACACTCAAAAAAGAGGTTGAGTGACCTGGAAAATAAGAACCTGAAATTGCATGACATGTTGCAAGGACTTGAGAAGACGGTTTCAGAGCTGAATTCTAAGAAAGATGCAGCACTTATACAACAGCAGAAGTCCTTGGAGAGAGTATCGTGTTTGGAAGCTAAACTTTTGGTGGCACAGTCGGAAATGGAGAAGATTGTATCTAAAGCTCAGATGCTGGAGCAAGAACTTAAGCACAAGAACAAAGAGGTGGGTAAACTTCAAAGTAGTTTGCAAAAGGAAGGCCAGAAGTGCATGCTTGCCGAAACAGCTCTTCTCAGAGTGGAGCACCTACATTCGCAGTCACAGGAAGAAGCCCAGACACTAGCACAAAATCTTGAAAGCTTAAGCAAGAAGCTTAGTGAGGTTGAAAATGATAGGCTGGACCTGCAGAATATTTCACAAGAACTCAAGAACACCATTTCAGAGATGAATTCTGAGAAAGATGCAGCACTACTTCAACAGCAACAGTCCTTGGAGAGAGTATCTTATTTAGATGCTCAAGTTTTCGATGTACAGTCAGAACTGAAGAAAAATAAGCAAAAAGTCCAGTTGCTGGAGCAAGAACTCAAACACAAGAATGAGGAGGTGGATGGCCTCCAAAATAATTTGGAAGAGGAAGGCCATAAACGGATGCATGCCGAAGCAGCCCTTATCATGGCGGAAAACCTGCACTCGAAATCTCAGGAAGAAGTAGCTAAGCTTGTTATGGACCTTGAAAAGTTAAACAATGAGTTAAGTGAAGTGCAGGACAGCAAGCTGAGCATGGAGGAATTATCATGTGAGCTTAGGAACACCATCTCCCTTCTGAATACTGATAAAGATGCATCACTTCTTCAACAGCAGCTGTCCTTGGAAAAAGTAACCGATCTGAAGTCACAAGTCTCAAACACACAGTTGGAGCTGGAGAAGACTGAGCAGAAGTTGCATATGTTGGAGCAAGAATTTGCAGAGAAGAGTGGAATGGTGGATTTTCTGCAGTTGAGTCTGCAATATGAGGGCAAGAAACGTGTGCAAGCTGAGACAGCCCTCATTTCAGCTGAGAATTTGTACTCTCAATCGCAGGAAGAAGTGAATAGGTTGGCCTTGGAGATTGAGATGCTGAACAGAAAGTTGAATGTGCTGGAGAACCTGTCTTCTGAGCTTAACAGCGCCATCTTCCTTCTAAATTCCGAGAAAGACACAGCTATTCTTCAGAACAAGCAGTCCTTGGTAAGAACATCTGATCTGGAATCTAAACTCTCTGAGGTGCATGCTGAACTAGAGAATGCTGAACAGAAAGTGCAAATGCTGGATAAAGAACTCAAACAGAAGAGAGAAGAGGTGGATATCTTGCAGACTAGCCTGCAAGATTTAGCCCAGAAGCGCATTGAGGGTGAAGCAGCTCTTCTCATGATGACTAATCTGCATTCTCAATCTCAGGAAGAAGTGAATAGGTTAGCCCTAGAGATTGACACTTTTAACAGAAAGTTGAATGAAGTGGAAAACGTGTCTTCCCAGCTTAAGAACACCATCTTGCTGCTGAATTCCGAGAAGGACACGACTCTTCTTCAGCACAAGCAGTCCTTGGTGAGAGTATCTGATCTGGAATCTGAACTCTCTGAGGTGCGGGTTGAACTAGAGAATGCTGAGAAAAAAGTGCAAATGCTGGATAAAGAACTCAAACAGAAGAGAGAAGAGGTGGATACCTTGCAGACTAGCCTGAAAGATGAAGCCCAGAAGCGCATTGAGGGTGAAGCAGCTCTTCTTGCGATGACAAATCTGCATTCTCATTCTTGGCAAGAAGTGAGTAGGTTGGTTTTGAAGATTGAGAAGTTGAATGACAAATTGAAAGAGACGGAGAACAGTAATGTGGACCTTGAGAACACGATATCCCAGCATGCAGAGGACATCCGCATCCTTGGTGAACAAAATCTTTCTGCCGAGTTAACTATCAGAGGTCTTCACGATGAATTGGATATGTTAAAGGAAATGAAAGCGAATCTTGAGAATGAAGTGGGGCTCCACATTGGTGAGAAGAAAGTGCTTCAACAAGACTTGGCCCGTCAGAAGGAAGATAAGGAAATTCTGGACAAGCAGCACTGTTCTCTGGAACATGAGATGAAAGCAGTAAATATAAGAGCAGCAACACTTCAGCAGTTACTTGAGGAATTGCAGAATAAAAACCTTGAATTGAAGGAGGCATGCACGGTGCATGACATCGAAAAGGCACTCCTCTTGGAAAAAGTTTGTGACATGGAGACGCTGTCAGAAGAGTATTCAATCTTGAAGAAATCATTTTCAAATGCAATTGTCGAAATGGAAGCCCTGAAGGAGATCATAAAAGAACTAGAAGCTTCAGAAAGCTCTCTGGCATTAGAACTAGAGATCCTTGGTAAAAATATGTCGATATTTCAGAGAAAAAGTCCATTATGGAGACTTCATTCTCTAACATGAATTCTGAGCTTGAAGCACTGAAAGTAAAGTTGAAAGATTCAGAAGAGTCCTCTCGGTCTTATCTTGCCAATAACTCTGCTCTTCTTGCTGAAAATGACAATATTCTATCCCAGGTATTACTTAAGAATACCTTACCTCTTAAGTTCCTTTTTTAGTACAAATTATATTTTTATTTATTCGTGAGCTGCTTGATCAGTCACGTACCTATCTGACTCACATCTTCTTGACTGTCAGCTGGAAAGCACTACACTGGCTATGAAATCCCTGGAGGAGAAGCATGCTGATCTGGGAGACAAGCACTCATCTTTGTTAGCAGAGCAGGATCTTTTATGCAGTCAACTAAGGAATCTACAAGATCAGTTGGGAATTAAAAATGAACAGAATGAAGCTATGCTCATGTTGCACCAAATACAGGTAAATGATTTTGAAGAGATAATTTCTTCTCTGCAAGAGAAAATCCGTCATATGGATCAGATGCTTGAACAAGAGCTGCAAAACTGTACAAATGCTTCTATCAGCACATTGATCTTGAATAATAGTTTGGCCGATGTGAAAGACAAAAATTTTGCTCTCTTCAATGAATGCCAGAAGTTCATAGGGGCCACTTATTCTGCAGAGATACTAATCGCACGGCTCAAGGAGGAAGCCAAAAATGAAGAAGAGGAGAAGAAAGCATTGTTGAAGTGTAATAAGAAACTAAGGGATGGAATCTCACAGCAAATTAAAGTCCTCAATATCTGTAAGAATTTAGGACATCCTGATGTGGTTCATGATGAAATTATGCTGAAGACTATGGCTCACGAAACTTTCAACCATGTAAAGCATAAAGAGGAAAGCGAAGATAGAAATGTCTTCATGGATGCTGAGCTATCGGTTCTTGGAACAATTCTGACACAAATAGTAATTGACTTCAGAGATCTGCACTTGCAGAAGTGTGAACTTGCGAAAGAAGTGGAGACAGGAGCAGCAGAATTGCTTTTTGCAAAACAAAATCACGAGCTTATTGAGTTGAATGAACAGTTGGGGCAAAGGTTGCAGCAAGGTAGCAAAAGGGAGGAGACATTGAAGATTAAAATGCTGGGTTTATATGAGGAGATATCAGGCTTGAGAGAATCTTACGAGACCTCACAAAACAAAGTTTACAACCTAACTGAGAAATATGAGTCCTTATTGCAGGAATACGAGCTTTTGGTTGAGAAGTACAATGCCTTGGATGATGAGAATGCTGATGTTCTTGCAGAATGCATAATGCTTGACCACTTGTCTTTGCTCTTTAGTGATCGTAACAATGAGTCAGCATCTGCATTGGCTTCTCTTAATAATGATATGGCTAAACTGGGTTTGGCCAAGCATGAACTTGATCATGAGGTTAAAGTGCTGAACAGAAGAGCTAAGATTCTTGAAGTGGACTGTGAGCACCTCAAGAATACTCTAGAGAATCTGGTGGAGGTTCTGGAAACTCGCTTAGTCCTTTCAGAGTTTGATTATAACACATGCAAAAGCATCTGCCAGGAATTGGCCATTGAGCTCAAGAGTGGCATGGCACAGTTGATGCAGAAGGATGATAAGCTAAGCAAGGCAAATGAGAAGGTTCAATTCTTGCAAGAGATAAACCAGGAATTAAGCAGAGTTCTCAGGGATCTTGAGGCTGCTGTGGAAGATGCAGAAGGGGTAAAAGGAGAACTTGAGAAGAAAATCACAACACTAACTAAACAAGGTGCTATAAGGGACAATGAAAACTTTCTTCTTTGCGAAGCGAACATGGCGTTGCAAGGAGAGGTTGGCATTCATAAACAGAAGGAAGAGAGTTTGACATCTACACTTGAGATGATAACACAAGAGGCTGAGCAACATGAAAGGGAAATTGTTGTGCTGGTGAGTGATATGATAGCATGTTCAGTGAATGTCATGATCTATGAGGAACAAGTATTTGAGCTGATGATGGAATGCGAGGCTCTCGAGATAAGAATGATTACTGAAAGGGAAATGCTAATGAAAGAAATCTCCTTAAGGGATGCTTATGTTGTTGAGCTGCACAAAAGGATTGCCAGCATGGGAGGAGAAAATGCAGAACTAAAGGCGGAGTTGAGCACATATCTGCCACTTGTAGCATCTTTGTCTGATCAGATAAGCGTGCTGGAAGAAGGCACTCTTTTACTGTCACAACTTAATAAAGAAGGCAAATTGGTAAGCTGCTTCATCTGTCCTGGGCAACTAGGGAATATTTTCCATTCTTCATGTAAATGCAATCCTATTATTAATTACAAAAAAGTATCCATGGTGACCCCAAAACAAGAAATTTTTCGTTCTCCTAGACGATTAGCATTCTTTCATGTTGAAAACTAGGTAGTTCTAATATGGTTGCATCCACAACAAAGATATTCTTCATTATCTTATACTTACCTAATCTTTTGCTTCTTCAGGAATTTGTGCAAGAGGACAGACGTAGTTCAGAATCCCAAGACAACCCATCAGGAGCTTTGGAGTTGCAAAGTTTAATTGCAAGAGTTGAAGCACTCCGAGTTGTAATATTAGAAGCCAAGAACCGCGGAGATAAGGAGTTTACTGAATCTGCTGCCAAATTGGAAGCGGCGAATGTACAAATTCAAGAGGTTAAAACAAGTAAAGGCTCATGCACTGGACGCAAGGAGCAGTACATGGAGGATGATAGGCAAAAATATGATGCCATTAACTCCAAAGGGAAGCAAGTACAGATCATGAAAGATATCGAACTTGATCAGGTATCTACTTGTTCACAATATGGTACTGGAGCCACCGTCTATCCTCTTGGTGGTGATGCAAATGCGGAGCTTGATGATGAGATGCTTCAACTGTGGGAGACTGCGGAGAAGGATTGCAAGAACCAAACAGCCAAATCTTCGTCGTCTGAGCATGACATACAAGCGGTGGAGGAGGTGAAGAGTGAGTATCCTTCCTTTGAACTAGCAAGGGGAAGAGATCTAGGAATTGACAGATTCGAGATATCAACTGTGTCCCGGAACCTCAACAATTATGGCGCAAGAATGTCCTTGAGAAGCTCGCTTCCGATGCTCAGAGGCTGTCAATCATCCAAGCAAGCATTGATGAAGTGAAGCAGAAAATGGAGGGCACTTCGAAGGGAAAATCTCCCATGAGCTCTGAATACAGCAGCATCAGAGCTCAGCTGCAGGAGATAGAGGGTTTTGTCTTGGAACACATAGAGTTCAACAACAGTTTGACAAAGAAGGCTGAGAATTATCCTGCATTGGAGGTAAATGCTGAGCTAGAAGGCTATTCCAGCAGAAGGAAAATATCAGAGCAGGTGCAGAAAGGATCGGAAAAGGTTGCGAGGTTGGAGCTGGAACTTCAGAAGATACAGTATGTCTTGCTGAAACTCGAGGAAGAGAATGAGTACAAAAGGGTTATAGTCTCTGAGAAGCGTTCGCGAGTGCTTTTGAGGGATTATATGTATGGAAGAAAGGACAAAAATGATGCCGGGCAGAAGAAAAAGAAGAGGGTACCCTTCTGTGGTTGTGTGCGTCTTAAAACAAGAACTGAGTGAGTCGTAACCATTTTGTTCTGTAGGTAGCAGGAGGAAGGATATCTTGATATCAGCCCAAATAGGCTGACATTCTTGCTGCTTTGAACAGAAAGTGATGTTTTAGGATCTCTTCTGTAATGAGTTAGCATAATAATATTAACAAGAAGCTTATGCATTCAAAGTTGTTTTTCTTGTCCAGAAATGAGGCAATACTGTCTAGTTTAATGAGTTAATCTTACTGATAATGTTATGAATCGAGCCATTGCGTATTTGTATTTCCTCATGTGCTGCTTCTATGTCCCCACGAAGATACCAAGATAATGCTTCCTTTGGGAGCATAGGTCTCACTCCTTTTTTTTTATACTGTATACAGATACAGTTCATCTTTAATGGTTGGTACTTGGTAGTCAATATCTGCAGTTTTCTCTGTTCAGTCCAGATTAGGTGTTGAGGAGTAGAGGATAGAGATGCAAATGCATGTACTGTTGCCTTTTCTATGTTCTGATCAAAACTGGAATTTGAGTTTTCTTGCCCTTTAGGGTGTGGTAAGCAGGATCAAAATCCGGGCTGGTAATCGGATTCCCCGGTAGGGACCGGATGAACAGTAACCGGCTGGAAAATTTTAAATTTGATTTTGGATTTTGACTGCGTAATGCACTTCTTATGTTAATTTAGGCATTTTTTTGGTTAGATTATGTATTGTATGAGCTAAATATGCTTGAAATGCCTTTCAAGTTATGGTAAAATCGGAGGGTTAATATGAACCGTCTGTGATATTAGCTCATCACAGAGTTAGACATTTCAAGTTAGGGTAAAATCAGAAAGTTAGTCATTTTAAGTCATGGTAAAATCAGGAGACGCTTATCACAGACGGTTTTTAATATAAACTGTCTATAACTCTCATCAATATTGAAAAAGTTGTAGTTAGCATTAGACTTGTCATATTTAATTTGAAGGAGAATACAAACAATGTATTAGTCTGATTAACTTTCATCAATTAAATTAGGTTTTCCAGTTTTTTGGTTTTTCTGACCGGTTTTTCCGGTAATTGGTTTTCAGAATTCGCAATTCAAAATCCGGTTCATGAATTTCATCTGTTTTTCCCAGATTTCGTGAAATCACGACATTCGCTACTGCCGACACGGATTTCAACTGGTTTTGGTTATTTGATCCTTGGCGGTAAGTATCCCTTTTTTTTCTAGGAATAGACACATATTTGGTTTTTACTAAGCTCAATGCCTTTGTATGTTTGTGTTAACTTGTTTGTACTTAATTATCCTCTGCAAATGTATTTATGATATATGACTTCTGAATTTTTGGGCAATGAATGTTGGGATTGTAAATGAACTCGCACCTGATGATTTTCCAGCAGGTGTTCGACATATGAGTATGACCATAGTGGTTTGTATAGGCAATCATGCTAGAAGCAAGATTGATGTTTGGGTTAGTCTCGTATCATTTGTTCAGATCAGTAACTCTAGCGCATCTGCACAGGGTTAGCTTTTGCTTCACCCAAAAAAGGGATTTTTTTCATGTGAATTTTCTTGAAAATGTAGTACGATACTCGAGATGTCTATTTATCTGTGAGAACCCGCGTAGTTAGCTAACCTTTTTTTTTCAGTAATCGGTTTTTGGCAGTAATTAATTTCGGCTTAGCAGTAAGCTAACGGTAGTTTTGCGATCGTCGTTAAGCTTCTAGTTTGTCGTCAGCGTTGGTTTAGTGGGTTTCGTTTCGTGAGCAGCGCATCATCGCATTCATCAGTGCACAGTAGCATCAATCATAATTAGATTTCACATTCCATTTGCATTAGATAATTAAGTCAATTGTAAGCATTGCAATAGAAGTGTATCATCATCTCATATCATCTAGTGCTGTTTAAATAGTTACATCTTAGATTGGTTTACTAAGCAATAAAAAGAGTACATTCTGCATTGCATATCGCCGAGTCCTCCTTGTATCCTTGTTCTTCGATCGCCGAACCATCAAACCTCGGTGTCGTCCTTGTCATCCAAGAAACCTGCATGCATACCACTCTCCGCCAGTATGGTGAGACAGAAGCAAGCCACAGTATTAGTAAAGTGAAGATTGCCGTCAGTCTCCCGAAGTGCAGCTGAGTACTCGGAGCAACCTGAGTAGTCGGTCCCTTGACCATCAAGATACCCAGACCAACCGGAGTTAGTCGGCTCCTTGATTGCCAAGATATCCTGACCACCCGAGGTCCTTCGATACCTGTCACTTATGTGGGCCTCATCATCCGGCAATATTAAAACCGACACCCACATTTTACCGACCTACCTTAGCAGAATATCCGAAAACCAATCCAAAGCCCACGTTTGGACCCAAGGTCCATAAGCCAACAACAGTAGAAGCTTCATCTGAACCGGAGGTCCATCAGCATTACCCCACCAATAGTAGAATGTGAGAGCCAGAGGGATTAGAGCCAGCTCCATTAGGTTTATTTCCCCTTTGGTCACAATTCCCACAAACCATCATTTCTTCACAAGCCAGTCAGAGCAGCCCCCAGTATATATATATCTTGCTCAGGGAATGGAGAGAGTAGTAGAGATAAGGGCAGAGGACAAGCCCCAGCCGAGCCACTCCCCTTGCATAACATTCATCCCCTTACTGCCACCCTCACCAAGCCTCACAGAACACCAGCAAAGACCAACCCCCAAATATCAGGCACAAGAGAGCATTGAGGATAAGGGCAAGGGGCATAGTGGTCATTAGCCTGGCAAGAGACCAAGCCAGCCAAAGTATCAAGCACAGGAGAGTGCCACCCGAAGGCAGCCAATGCCCACCCCACAGCCAGCCCCATAAGTTTTTCCCCAGTCAAGCCAATCACCTTGCACCATTTCATCCACACGGTAAAGCAAAGAAGTCAAGATAGCACAAGGCAAGACCAAGGAGTCAAGCACCACGGACAACACCCAAACCAGAGCGAGGAACCACCAAGGCCTAGGAAATATCGAGGCTCAAGCAAAGGGATAGGGTCTTGGTAAGAAAGGAATAGAAGCTGGTGGATAAGGGAATGCACACCATCGATAAGGGTGAAGCCCTCCCTCGACAAGCCTCCCACTCCCTTCTTCCCGAATCTCACACAAGCACAAGCACAAGGTAAGCGGCCAAGGTTCACATGCCACCCACTTGTCATCCAAAGCCAGCACCTCATCACCCCAAGGAGCCACCGATGGAGAAGGGCTAAGAGGCAGGGAAGACCAAAGGCGACCAGGAGCCATAAGGCAACGAGCAAGGAGCCAGGAGGTAAACGGCGACCAAGCCATCACCAGCATCAAGGCAAGAAGGAGTCGAGAAGAGCACCAAGACGAGGCCGATCGCACCCTATTCCCAATCCCGAACCCAACGGAGGTAATCCCAAGAGCACCTCGGTATGCATGGATACACATTCATCATTCACATAGCCATCATGCATCATCAATAGCATCAAAACATAGCTCTCAGAGCATCAATGATCATAACAGAGCAAGGGGAGAGATCAGAGAAGAGAGAACCTCGGTAGATCCTGATAGTTCTTCCCACATCCACCAAGCCTCATGCCTCCCCATCATTAAGCAGCCGCATATGCATACCTAGATGGAGATCAAGCTGCATTAGTACTCGTTTTGCACACATGGGCATTTCATCAAGCATTAGCAAATAGATCTCTGTGCGTATGAATCTGAGCAAGAGAGGAGTAGAGAGAGGTAGAGCCGGGTAGCTAGTAAAGTTAGTAGAGCGCCGTGCGCCGAGGCCGAGCCAGTGGTGGAGACCGAGTCGAGCAAGCTTGGCGCCGTGGGGAAGCGGGGAGGAGCCGCAGGAGGAGGCGTGGGCCGGAGCCTAGTGGAGGACCCGGGCGGGGCCAAGCCAGAGGGAACCGAGCAGCGACGCCATGGACGCCGAGCCGACTCAAGCGGCGGCGCTGGCCTTCCGGCCGCGCCGAGAGAAGGAGGCAACCGGGGAGAAGTCGAGCGAGCCGGGAGGAAGCGGCGAGGAGTAGAAGGCGCGGCACCGAGGACGCGGTGGCGCGGTGGTGGCGCCGGCTGCGTTGAGGCCTAAGGAACCGTAGGGGAGCGGCGGCGCGAGTGAGTAGAGGGGTGAGGAGTAGATCTGGGGGAGTGGGAGATGTGAGCGGCAGTGTGTGTGTGTGCGCTAGGAGTTGAGCCGACCGAGAGGGGAGAGAGAGAGAGAGAGAGAGAGATTAGGGTTAGGTGAGGAGAGAGGTAATTAGGGGAATTAGGGTTAGAAGATTAGAGGTTAGATTTGGGAATTGGATGTTTTTGGTTGGGTACCAGGATGATTGGGGATCGCTCTCGTTGAGTTGGTTTTGCTAGCGGTGGTAGTTCCTCGGGTTGAGTGGCGGTAGGTTCATTGGTCGAGTGGCGGTAATACCACGTGTTAATCAACTAAGATCGCATGTAGAGCGCCTTGTTGGGAGTGCTAACTTAGTAGAGATCTCGAAAAGTTTTATTTAAATTAAATCGTGCTAACATTTAGAAAGCCACTAACTTATGTATCTATAGTATCATTTCAAAATCAAATATGTATTTCTTTATATTATTATTTGTCTCATTGATTGCTCTGAAGACGACCCAAAGATCGATGGGAGCAAATTGAAAGAATTTCGTCAACACCAACCTTTTCTACAACTTTAAAGGCAAGCGATCCTCTTGAACATGAATCTAGTTATTTTAACTGTAAACTGTATATTACTATATCATATACATATTGCATCAAAATTATTTCTCAAAACTCAAATCATTTAATGTCTATGATGATGAAAGAAAGGAATGATATGATGAGTAATGAATGAGATGAAAGATGATGTAATATTATGGCTGGTAAAGGGGGCCCGGGGCAAGGATGAAAGAGGGCAAGAGGTGGGACCCCTTTACATATGGTTAAAATATAAGGACCAACAACACTCTTGCTCGGTCAGATGCCGTATTTGAGTACCAACCATTCTCCTGTTTTGGTAGGCAGAAAATGCTACCAGATTACGTAATTATGCTCTCCACAACGGGTAAGTATATATGTGTGCGTGTGTTATGACTGAAGCAGGCGCTATAGCGCTAGGTGGAGTGTTGGGTGCGAGAGGATGAACGGCCCAACCAACATTATCGAACTCGGTGTTGGCTGTGTCGGCACCGACGGAGGTAATGGGTGGAGAAATTAATCACGTAACTGGAAAACGCTCAGTATTCGAACTCAAGTCGCATCAAAGGAAATGCGATGGACCTAGCTCATATAGAGCTCGAATAGTTATGGGTAAAGTGGTACAAGCTCGCGATGCTATATCAAATCATGAATTCATGCCGTCTCTTGGATTGGAGTCTACGGAACCGCTTAGGGTCTTTCTTCTCTCCGAGTGACTAGTAGTCTTTTGAATAAAATTTTGCCACCTAATGTTTTATTGAGTTATTTTTAAAAGAGATGAGTTAGAAAATGAAGAAAAGAATAGAGATGAGTCATACAGTGCATTTTGCTATTAATGCTTGCTGGGTACATTAATTTGTACTCAACCTTGCTAGTATTCTCCTTTGTAGATCCTAGTCCGGCCGGGAACTATTCTGTGTGGGACGAAGGACTTGCAGGTACCGATGATATTGCACGAGGCGAGGGCGTTGACTACGAGGACCAGGGTGAGAAGGGCAACTGAGTTGGCGTTGGGGTTGAATTGAAGACCGATGGAGTCAAGAAAAGCAGACGAAGGGTTTAATCCCATTGTGCCGTTTATAATTACTATATAAGAACCATAGCCTTGCGTGGCTAACTGTTTAATAAAGAACAGTTTCTATTTTATTGTTCTGCTACGCTAACTCTGGTAAAGGCTTACTATTCGTTGGAGCAGTGTTCTACTGGGCAAACGAATAGTAATCCGTATGCTTAAGTGTGATTACCCCTGGGGTAATGACACGGGGCGCTAGATTATCTCAGCTTTCCTTTTGATAACTCAGGTCAGAGTCGTCCATATACTACACCAATTCTCCAATCAGACCATGTTCTCATGGGCTGCTGCACGGTCCATGATCATGCCTGGCTTGTGCGAGTGCAGCACATAGTCGCACTCCGCCACCGCCTCGCCCACCGTCGGGAAGATCCACTCGTGGCCGATCAACTCGAGCACCTTCGAGCTGTCCAGTTTCTTCATGATTTCGCTCCCCGGGTTCGCCAACACAATCTGAAATGAAGAACACGACAGCAGCAAACCGAATCAGCCAGGGTTCACGACGCAGAACACTTCAAACCATAACATCTGTCAGCAAAATGGCAATGCTGTTGCTCTCTTCTTACCTGAAGGCCCCTCCTCTCCAGGATCTTCTTGAGTTCATCCAGCATGCTCGTGCCGCTGGTGTCGATGCTACCGACGGCTGCCGGGAGAGAGAATAACAGATCAGACTTCATGTTACTGTTTCAGATACGATGCTTCTGGTGTGTGTGTGTCAAGTAAACACACAGAGACCAACTGTTTCAGATGAAGCATGGTCACGTACAGTTCTGTCTCTGTCTCAGATAGTCAGGTGGTGTAATTCAGACACAAGACAAGAACTTGTAACTTACCACCCATGTCTAGGACCACATACTGCACGCCCATCTCGCCCTTGCCCTTGGTCCGGTCCTCCTCCTCGTCGATCCACCGCAAGATCCTAACTCATCACAACACAAGTTTGATCATCGTAAGATGTCCACATCACAAGTCGTTGATGGTCTAGTGTGCTGTGCGTGCTGAACTGCTTTGCTCACCTCTCACGCAGGTAGCTCGCGTTGGCGAAGTAGATAGGCGAGTCCACGCGCAGCACGAGCACGCCAGGCACCGTCTGCGCCATGGTGTACTGGTCCATCCTTCGGTAGATCATGGAGTTGGGTATGTTCCCGAGCACCGTCGTCCTCGGCCGCGCAACGAACAGCAGGACACGCAGAATCGATATCGCAACCTGAAACCACACAACAACAAGAAACAGATGGCTAAGAACAAGTAGTATGCAAAGACAAGTACAAGAGGAGGCAATGTGCAACGTTGCAACGTACCGCAACGACCAGCCCGATCTCGATGCTGCCGAAGACGACGCCGAGGTAGGCGCCGATGCACACGCAGAAGTCCACCTTGTCGACCAGCCAGAGGTGAATGGCGGCCGGGTAGTCAATCAGGCCGAGCATCGCCGACATGATGATCGCTGAGAGCACCACCAGCGGGGTGTAGTGGAACAGCGGCGTCAGGAAGAGGAGCGTGAACATCACCGCCATCGACATGATCACGTTCGACAAGGCCGTCTTGCAGCCGGCGTTGTAGTTGACGGCCGACCTCGAAAATGGGCCTGGCATATACAGGATGAAAATGGTTGTAGCAAGAGATCCTGAAGACCTGACTATCTCACTCATGTTGGTGTGTTCGAGATAGGAATGTACCGGTGGTGAGGTAGCAGGATGTGAATGATCCAATGATGTTCATCGTTCCAAAGGCAATCATCTCCTTGTTGCCGTCGATGTGGTAGTTCTTGAACATGGCGAAGCTCCTTCCTACGGCAATACCTTCCTGCGTGTGACAGAAGCATGAGTACACCGGTGTAAGTACTTGCGGTTGTACGTTACTGACAATCTTTTTGCCGGTAGCTACAGTATATACAGTACTGAAATATCTTTTTTTTTTCTTCGAAAGAACAGGTAATGAAATGTATATAACCAGTGGGAGACAAGGATGTTAGGCTTACGGCGAGGGCAATGACGCCGGTGATGATTCCAGTCTTCAAGGCGAGCATCATGTACGGGAAGAGAAGTTGAGACTTGTAACAGATGGTGGATTCAGACCCTTCTTGAGGTAACCGATCTAGAATGTCGGGAAAAATGGCGTCAATTAGTACTCCATGTTTTACTGAATGTTTACGTGTATCTTGATGGAGTTTTGTCGATTTTATCAGGTGCTGTGCTCACCACTTGAATGCCATGGTTTTCAGCATGAGTGAGGTACACCAGAAGGCTTCCAAGGATGATCGACGTCAATGGCGCAGCGGCGGATATCCAGAACAACTTCGGCCGCCTCTTGCTCTGTGAAACGAAGTAAGATTATATTATATGTAATAACTTGACAGTCCTGTGTGGAACATGCAAGAAATGGTTTGTAATTTTAGATGCCACTTGGATCAGAGCCTCAGAATTCTCATCAAGAACTACCAGTGGAATAATTTTCACACATAATCTTGGATCACAGCTAACTCCATACGGATTATATTCATTCTTGCACATGTAAAATAATTGTCGATTGCGCCAAGAAATAAGACAAGAAACTTGGAATAGTCAGCCCATAAACACAGTTCGAATCTTCAAGAACAACTTCTGATTGGGACAAAAAAAAAAGCGGGTCCTATTTTCTCCAAGGAGGCTTGCTCACGGATCTTATTTGGAAAAGTTTAATACTACTCCAGTGGTTGGTGGACCTTGGCCTTTTGCAATTATTGGCCCATTCTTTTCATACCCATGATATTGGATTCGATCGCTTTTCAGTATGAACGTATGAAACTAATGCACAGCAAGTCAGCAAGTCAAACGTTCAACTGACAAAAACGACATGATGCAACACCTATCCGACGCAAATTAAGAAACTTGCAAGCCTAAAATTCTGTTACCTCCATCATTAGCATCTCCAACAAGACAAAGGTTTTTCCTTGTCAGACGCAAAGGAAAAGTAATAGAGTGATCAAATTGGATTGTGAAAATTTGCATACTAAGAATATTCAGAGGCTAGGAAGCTGACAATGGAAAACATACAGGGGACAAGCAGATTAGATCATCAGATGCATATTTAAGCTATCCAAAAGTGAACAGTAGATCGTCATCGATTCCATTGCCCCACCAATGGCCTCACGAGTTTATGTCCCTATATACATATGGCTCCAAAACATTACATGACAAATTCTCTTTCTTGCATCTCGAGCACACCTGTGACTCGGGCAGTAGTTGCAAGTAAAAACCGCTAGATCAATCACAAGATTACTACTTGTTTTTTTAATGAAATGATACTACTTGTTTGTCGGTTGTAGTTTGTAAGATAATTATATCACAAACTAGCAAAGTGGCCCGTGCAATTTCACGGGCTAGTTTTAATATAATTTTAAACTTTAACTATAACTAACAAATGTTGCATACCTTAGCAGGCTAGCAGCCATTTTAATCGGCGTCTAAGACATCAAAATGGAAGCTCTTAACAACATTTCTACGTCTTATTCCATTTTTCATGTGAGTTTTAACTCAATTTGGATCACGCAACCGTTCCCATCGGTTTTATTGTCCCAACTCTATGTCTTTTTGATTACTACACGTCTACGTCTACACGTATACAAAATGGAATCTTATCGCCATTATCCCAATATTGTGTCATCAAGCTAGCTTTCTCGTCACAATACTAGTATTACTGCGGTATTACGTCATGATCAACTATACACGAAGGAAGGAAGAAAAAAAGAGCCCTATGATTGGCTGATCGATTCTCTTGTGATCCTCATATATACTGCTTTTAGTATGATTGGACCAGTCATTTACAGGAGATTCCTATGCCTCATCCTACCTTTTCTACTGCTAAGTATATCTATCCCTCACACTTTAGAGGCAAAGTAAGAGAGGCTATTAAATTCCCCTTCTCGTGTTGCCTTGCCCCTAGAAGAAGATTTCTCAAGTAAAATTGCATGCACAGTATTATTTAGATTTTAGAAAGTACTAAGTAAAAGGGAAAACAATGTAGGAGTGCTGTGCTACTTACAATGAAGCGGGTGAGGAGGAGGAAGAAGAGGAAGCCGCTGCCGAGCAGGACGCTCTCCCATCGCCACTGCAACCCAACCACGGTGACACGGCACCCGATCGAACGAACGAACCCGTCAGGGACACGGAAATTATTAGGCAAAGCATGCGTCGATATGAACGAAATCAAATAAATAATTTAACTCAATCATTAATCAGTCTCGTCAGAAATATGCAGCACGCAGCAGGTGTCCAGCAAGCCAAGCAAAGCTGCAACTGCAGGTATGCATGACCGGCCAAAGAGGCAAAAGGAGACCAGGGTCATGTCCCTGTCACAATTTACAGGTCCACGTAGGTTGCAAGTGGCAGTACACTGCAGGTCTAGCTATAGCTAGCTATCTCCAGAGGCTTGTGCTTGTGCCTGTGCCCTCAGGAACGTGTGATGCACATGCGTGGTCTCATGTCATGTCATGCCATGCCATGATGTATATAATTGTGTAGGTACGGATCTGTATCGGTGTGTTAAGTAGGGAGAGAATTAACCTGGTGCGTCTGCGAGAAGACGGAGCGCATGACGGAGACGAGGTCGGTGGAGGCGGTGAAGTGATCGAGGCCGAGCATGCCCTTGAGCTGCTGCAGGCACACCACCGTCGCCGCGCCGCCCATGAACCCCACGATCGTCGCGTGCGACAGGAAGTCCACGATGAAACCCAGCCTACACACAGTAGTAATTAAAACCCATAGGCAGCAGTTATACCTAAACGTCAAGATCAATTAAACTTGCTCAGTCTCAAGACTCAGACTCATACCGAGGACTCTCTGCTCATAAGGTGATTGAATTTTTTTAAATATAAGTTATCTTTTTATTCATTAAATCAATATCTAATCATATGATACATCAATCTCTATATAAATCTAACGGTCATAACCAGAACTTAAACTTAAAAAAATCGACGACTTAAAAGTAGCAAGATTGCGATACTAAATAGTAGTAGTAGTTAGTACTAGCTAGTCTAGAAACTAAGTGACTTTTGACAAGTTAAAAGTAACGGTGCTTTCCTTATTTAATTTGGTCTCTTCACCGACCACTCTAGCCTGGTGGCTTAACCCACAAGAGAGTTACTAATTTGTGATTATATTGATGGAGTAAGAAGCTAGCATGTACTGTACGTACCTCAGGAGGCCAAGCGAGGCCTGGAAGACGCCGGCGAAGAAGGTGGCGGTGAAGGCGAGGTGGAGGTAGAGCGCCGGGTTTTCCGATGCCGGCACCTCCGCCCCGAGCATGGACCCGATGAGCAGCGACCCCACCGCCACCGTCCCCACCGCCAGGTCCTGGAGCTCCCCATCATCGCGTACACCAGCGGCGGCACAAAGCTCGAGTCTAAACAGTACACACACATAATACGTACGTTGATAAGCATATCTACGACTCTACGTGCATGCAGACATTACTGTGCTACGTATGTGCATGACAGGCTGACAGCAGCGTGCTTACAGAGGCCGAGGATGGGGGGCAGGTTGGCGAGCTTGGCGTAGCTGATGCCCTGCGGGATGGCGAGGCTGGCAATGGTGATGCCGGCGATGAGGTCGGACTTGAGGGTGCCAAGCGTGTAGGCCGGCAACCACTCCATGAACGGGAAGAAGTAGCGTAGCGCCGCCACCGCGCGCCGTCCCGCGCCACTCTCCCGCACCACCGCGCGGAAAGGGTCGTCCGGAAAGAAGGTCTCCTTCAGGTTCCCCCGGAACGTGTCCAGGAACGGCCGCGCCGGCGGCACCGGCACCCGCGGCACCGCCCGCTCCCCGCCGTAGCCGTTCCCCACCTCCGCGCTGCCGCCCATAGCTGGCTCGTGTACGTGCTAGCGAACTTGAGATGTGTACAAAAATAGAGGGAGGAGAGGAGAGCCCGGCCAGGAATCAATTAGGGAGTAGCGAATTATGCTAGCCGCGTTTGGAGATGGATACTGCCGCGGCAGTGTATATATAGGGTCGGTTTGTATCAGCTATGCTTTTCTGAAAAGTGATTTTTGAATGTGTTGCATGGCTTTTTGATTGTGGGTTGAACAGTTGGGCTTTTCTGATTTTGTGTTTGGTTGTCTAGCTTTTAGGTAGGCTGGCAACAACTTCCGAGATGTGAAATGTCTTAAATGCCCCTGAGGACAATAATATCTTGTTTAATGTCGTTTAATGCAATTAACGATATTTAACAATATTTGACGATATTTAACAATATTTAACGATATTTAACGATAATTGACGACTATTATCGACGACTAACGCAATTGACGAGGCATTGATAATAAGAGGAACATGCATCACTGGATGTAATTACAATAAAAGTAACCGAACAAATTTCTATAGATGTTGAGGCATCCAAAGTTACTTCATAGTCTTTGTAAACTACTTCAAAGCAAGTTTCATTGATCCTCTAGATATCAAGTACACCTTAACAACCTCAATTAGGTCATAAAACTGATCATGCACTGAATTGAAGCATGTTGCACGAATTTCTCCACCATGTGAATCAAGGATTAGTGTATTTAACGATAATTATTACAATAAATATTTATTACAACAAATAATTATTACAAACAAATATTACATAAATAATTATTACAAACAATTCATGCCCTCCATTTTTTCCGGCTTAGGACCGGTATTGGCGAGTGTTAGCACACCCACCCTCACACGTACCAAAAATAAAAAGTAACAAAGAGAAATGCATACTCTAAATGAAGGTTCATCAATTGCCATCTAAGTTGTCCATTAATGTAAACAGTTGTGTGAATTTATAACATGTAATAACATTAGCATTGAGTAAATGTTCCATTAGATGGAAAAGTGAAAAGTTTGACAAGGCAGTGTTCGAATACTAAGTATGGCCTTCCCCGGTTGCAGTTGGATCAATGAAGATTTTACCTCCTCATGTCAAAAAGTAAAGGAAAGAAAGAAGCGAGAACAATTAATGACAAAGATATGTCACACCCTTCACTAGGGAAAAAAAGCACAGAGATGCGTAGAGTAACTATTTTGGAGTTAAACAATGACAAAGATAGGTCACACCCTTGTAAGGCGTGTTAAACAATGCATAACGAACACTCCTTGTGCAATCTTGTATTGACCTTTTTGTCTACACCATGCTGAAGTGAGTTCTGCAGTGCTATGGCTGCATATATGATCAAGTGAACTCACAACTCACAAGCATTGGAAAGCATGTTAATACTGCTATTAGCAACCAACAGTACGAGCCCACACGAAAGAAATCAAATGAAAGATTAGTCTCTTTATCCACCTTCTTTAGCTGTGCCTTTTTACCCTTGAAATGTGGAGAAGTGAATGGAAATAACACATGCTAGCTATCTCGTAGTTTTTATGAAGTGTATAACTTCCTTCATGGTAAGTTTCTGAAGTTTCTCCAAGGAAAAAAAATATTTTGGAAACCACAGGAGAATCTTCTGCATAACTGAGTTGACTTCTTTTCAAATATTATTGATGTTTTGAGATAAAATGTACATGAAGAAATGTGAAAGATTTAAGTTCAGATATACTAAACAGCATATCAGCATATATCATCGCTGAACCTCCACTGTAATGTACCTTTCGATGCTCTCATCACACAATGTTGCAGCTCAAGGGATGAATCTCCCCAATGGGTTGCATTATTGCAGTTGCCTGGGGTCAGGCCATTGAAACGATTTCTAGTGCAGATGACATTCTCCACCGAAGGCGCTAGGTTCAACAGTTTATTCGGAAGTCAGCTCTATAGGTCAAATTAGGCAGTTGTGGAACAGAATCTTTTTTTAGGAAGTGCAAAAGCTTTGCACAACATTTTATAGAGCCAAAAAAAGGTAAAAAAAACATACAAAGGAAATTACAGCCAAACTCAAAAAAAGGGGAAAAAGAGGACAAACAAAAGGACATCCACCCTAAGCAACACCAAACGGTCACTAGGGTAGGAAGAAACAACTAAGCGGCACCTACTCCACTGCAACTCCCCGACCAGTCGCAAATGCCAAGCGCCACTGGCGATGTTCGTCATGAATACTGGTCAGGACCTGGTCGATAGAAACTGCGACCTTCTCGAAGATCCTTTGATTACGCTCTTTCCAAATCATCCAAGAAATGAGAATTATATACGAATCTAGCTCCTTCCTGCGAAGCTTTGGTTGCAAATTTCTTGCCGAAATCCAATGATCTTGAAGCGAAGTCCGACCAACAGGAACAACTTCTTGAAACCCTACCTGTCTCAGGAATCGCGCCCAAATTTGTCCGGTTACCACGCATCCCACCATAATGTGATCAATGGTTTCCAGTCCAAGCCCACAGAAGACACAAACACCTTGGTTTTGCAATCCTCGTCGCTGAAGGCGGTCGGTTGTCCAACACCGACGCGAATCGCTAGCCAAATGAAAATTTTGCATCCGAGGAACCCTAGCGCCCAGATCGACGGCGCAAGGGCGCTCAAGTGAGCCATGGAAAACGCTCAGAGGCCAACTTTGAGGAGTAGCGACTGTAGATTCCCACTGCCAAAGCACCGTGTCGCCCTCGCCCCGCGATAGCTGCGGGACCGCAACAAGTCCCGTAGAACTGGACACACGTTAGCATGCCCGCATCTACTCAATTGTGTTTGTCGGCTGCATAATTGAGCAAGGAAGGATGAAATGTTTAGGTGACTCGTGCCTTGCGTCGACAAACAACAACGACTTCCTATTCATCCGAGCAATCTATAGCCTCATGCAGATTTGCTTCGCCGCCTCTTTTATCTACCAACAGAATCGATCACAACGCATCATGATGGCCATCGCTCTTCCTCCACGTCAGATGCTGAAAATTGCAACATCCGTGGCAAACAGTAAAAGAATGCGCGCGATACGTGTACATCGAATAGTTACAGTGTCGCCAAGAACTAAGCGATGCAATCGAACTTCTTTGAAACAAGGTAGTATATGTAGAACTAGCATCGTTGCATCACAAGAACGCTCATCCTCGCTTCTCAAACCGATGTTCTTTGCCATCGGTGATCACCAAAGACCTATCTCCATACTTACTAGAGCTCGCGCTGCCTTGGCGCACGTGCGCAGACACGCCTATGGCTATACCGTAATCATCGAGATTTATAAGTTACATTTATAATTATACCAAACTAACTATAGGAAAAGAAGCGTAAGAATGACGGTATGTCCAGTGCGTAAATAGTTGGTATTGGGAAGCTAATCGTACAACAACAATCGCACTATGATGTAGGAGCAAGCACGAAGATAAAAACAAGTTCGATATGAGTACATCCAGTGTGTCCAGTATGCAACAATAAACAAAAGATTTGTTCACTCCATTCAAGCCTTATCCAAGATCAAAGAAAAACGACCATACCGAAATTGAGCACAAGTTCTATCCAAGGTAAACAGTTTTGCTAACTATTCGCTTTGCTATGCATAGCAAGCAGATGAAAATCTGATTGGCACTGGATAAACCTATAGAAGGTGCTAGATAATGAGTTCTAATAGTGGGCTGTAGTTTGCTTAGCGTCATTCTATACCAAAAGCATTGAGGATAGAAAAATGCAAAGTATTTTACATTGGTAGATATATATTATAACGAAGTATGAAAAGCAATATCTGATGTTGATCCTGCATAGACGTGATTACCCGAAGATGGCAAAAACAAGTAGTGTGTATCGGGAGCATAGAGAAACCAGAATACATATAGTCCAGCAGTACATATAGAAAGGTTATAATAGTACAGGACGAATATAGACCATACCATATGTTTTTAAGAGTAGATTAGATAAAACACAGAGCAACGGTTGATTTAACATGGAGTACAAAGCATGGATTTCTAGGATAGAAGCCAAATGTAAGCTATGCGGTGGCAGCATGCTTCGTCGGAGTGACTGCAGGAAGACAAGGATGGTTCAAATTAGCATGTGAGCTTTGGAAGGGAATAGGGATTTCAATAGGGATGACTAAAGATGCTAGTATAGATAACATACCTAGATCTAGTTGTTGCCTTCTGCATCTTGATGACTCTTTTTTGCAAGTTCAGAAGTAGTGATATTGTCAGATGGCGCACACGTTGGGTTGGAAAATATTATGCAGGCCATGAAGACGGAGCATAGATAGTTTCAGACAGCTAGGGGAAAATTGTATAGTATTAACTACACGACGATGAGCACGAATAGAAGTAAACAACAATTCAGCTCTTTACCTCTTAGGTTCTGAAATAGGCAAACATCTGCTAAGGTAGTGGCTATTCAGCAATATGACCATGGCTATGCGATAGCATTATGCAAGTAATAAGAAAATATATTTGACTAGAAAGATGTTATCACATAGCCACAGCCATATTAAGACGGCGAGAGAGCTCCACCGATTTGAGTGTACATTGGTGAAATCTATGTACCACGTTGGATGTTGTTGTACCTATGAATGCTGCAAGTTCTAAAAGAAACGGCCATCTATTGTTGCACATATGTATCAATGTGATCAAAGAAACACCATAGAAAATTGATAAATCAATTCTATAAAACGTGGTATCGACTATGTATGAGGAATCTTTTAACCATAAGAAGATGACTGAAGTAGTAAACCTAGATAACAGAAAGAAAAATCTGTAGGTAACTATAGAACCATGGTGGAGAAGGATGTACAGAAAGAACTATAGACTGCAAGAACCTACATAGTAAGTTATAGCGTAACGAAAATTCAAGGGAAAGTTGAAAGGTAATATATGGTGAACCAGAGGGTGATAGTTGGAGACACTCACATTGTCGTAGCAAAGAGGGCTAGACAGTGTAAAAAGGCGATCCCCGGTAGCTACGAGGGGGGCCAGGGGATCCTGGGGGGGGCGATTGTCAAGAGAAGTAAATGTATATTAATTGTCTCCCAAAAAAAGGTCTCCTTTATTACATAGGGGAGGTGGCTATTTATAGACTTTCGACTGGGTACATGAGATTACAGATCTCCCCCTAAAAATGCCCTATGCCTATAGGGACCGCAAGGGCTTTTTCTTCCCCTATGCATAGCCTTCAGCTTATGGTGGACCTCTCTGGTCTTAGTCTATCCGGCTGGTACACTCAGTCCATCGGTGCTCTTCGACCTTCACCTGGTGTGGGTTGTCCCTGGGCCGAGGGGCCCCAGACACCCTTTGACGCCCCCAAGGTGGCCCCGAGGAACCCCTGACTCCTGGGTCTGTAGTGCTCGGCAGTCCTTCGGAGGCCTTCGTGAGGCCTTTGGAGCCTCCCCGAAGGTGTGCTTGGTACCCTCGAGGAGGCCCCCTATTGCGCTTCCAGCCGTTGGGCCACACGGCCCCCCTGGTGGCCTTCACATGGGCTTAGAAGCCTCCCGGCGCATTTGGTACCCGTAGGCCTCGGGCCACGCCGGCCACGGCCTCGGGGCCTTGCGGTCTTCGTTGGGTCGTTGGGGCCAGTGGGGCCGCCTACAACACACATTGACTGGGTCTTTTTTCAGAATTATCAATGACATTTGTCTCGTTAGTGAAGGAGGTAGCTTGTTCCGGAGGATACTCAGCTTGTGCGATCCGAAAATAGTTAAGGTGCAAGTAGAAAAATGTAAATATCCATATAGTGTATGCAGGTATTAGGATATGGTAAGGCAAATCACAGTGTCCTAGTTCGATTATAGGAACAATTTGTATACATACATATGTAGTATCATCAGTAAAGAAACAGATAAAGGAAAGATGAGACGAATACAGCTCGTTTCTACGGTGACCAATGACTAAATAGACGTTTTGAGTATATGGCATTGCAACACGTGCTTCCTTAAGTTTGTAAGGCAAAAGAATATGAACGATATGTGAAATACTGTAATGCGATGGTATATATCAAATGAACAAATAAAGAGCGAGGTGACATAACGTACTTTAGATGGCCTTCTTCCTCAATAGCAATCAAAGTTGTGTGGGAAGGCAACGTCCGTGTTGTCGGGTTGAATCTGCAGATGATATGCATACTATTAGAAGGACTAATACTTTTTATGAGCAGCAAGATGGTGCAACAACCGAGAACTAACCGAGGTAAATGAGAGGTAGTCTAAAAATGATAAGGCATCGTTATGGATACAATATATGAATGCAAAATAATACACAACATAATCACAAATACCGTTGACCGAAATACATAGGACTATAATAGACGTTGAAGGGCAAGCAAATCTAACAATCTATACTGTTAACACATGAAAAAGGCGTAAGTAACGAAATCTATGAATACCTCGAAGCAATGATGTGCGAGGAGGTTTATTAGGAACAATTCTCTCGTGAGTATGAAGCATATGTCGGATGCAATGTCTCTTGATCAATGACTTTGCTAATCGGTCCCTTGATTTGGTCAACTAAATGAAGAAGTTTAGATGAAGATGATGCAATATGCTTTGAGGCGTGGATTCTTGGAATGGTAGGTTATTTTTCAAATACGGTTATAATATGGTTTACTTGATAGGACTTCTTAGGACCGTGGAAACTTTTTTCCGTGATACTAACATGCCAACTGCATTGCAGATAACGACTTGAGCAATATCTAATGGTATTTCATCTCCTCCACGGTTAGATCTAAAAATAGCACCGACTTGTTTACCAACAACTTGCTGCCCGACATCTCTAAATAGGATAAACTCTACATCCATTGTTCTATCAGTGCCAATAACACAAAGCTTTTACCTTTCAAAGAAAGAGGGGCACAAGTGAACTCCAGCACCTAAAAGTGTATAGGGACGCCGATGCTAACAACAACAGTGTACCTCGGTTTGGCGCCTCTACAGGGACAAGACGAACATTTTTATGAACCGTTGTCTGGAACAGATTTCCTATTGCACTTATTGTAAGAGAAAAACCATCATGTCTGACTGGGGCTTAGCCTAGCAATTATGACAATGCATCTAAGTTCAGTAGGCTACATGCAAATATACAAGAGGTATTTACGCTGTATATAAAGGATAATTACAAACTCAAGGTAAAGAACTAAAGGGGTAAAACTAACCACGAAATCAAATGGATTTATGTCAACTATTTCTTCTTCAGCTTTTTCCTTCCATCCGTTTGAAGGAGTGTTGGTTCGTGGGATTTGATCACGTAAAGTGATGTGGGATACAAATTCAAAACGGTACTCCATGTTGTGTAGCACAAACTAAGTTAGATAGGTGTATGGGAACAAAACAAACGAGACATTAGCAGAAGTTATGTAATTTGAAGAGCAAGTTGTGTAGTGTTAGGTTTGCAAGTCTATAGTTGTATATCTAGCTGCGAGGGTTGTAGCTTCTGGAATACTTAGACAGATATACCATCGATGTGCTGCATTGGCCTGAATGATAACATAGCGAAGAACACAGAAACTATTCTGAGGAAGTAATAGTAGGTACTGAAATCGAGTGAAGCAAGCTACATGAATAGGTGTAGAGATATGGCCTGAACGAAAGAACAATGAAGAAAATACCAACTTTTTGCACAAGACAGCAACACGAAGAATAAAAACATCGTGTGCAATGGAATAGATAACATCACACAAAAATGTTACTATATCTGCAGCTATATGTCGCTTGACTCGAGCCAGACTACATGTCTAGGGAAATAAATGTTTGTTGTCCCAGTATATATAGAACATGTTAGTATATAGGAACCCATCTAAACGTGCTAAATCGTGTACTGAGTCGTCTCTTAGATCTGTCTAATCACAGTCATATGATGAACCAAACCTACAGTACAAAATATAGACATCTAAACAAAACTATCTAGTAGGTTAACTATACAAGTTTCAGTGGTAGCCTTTGCTGCAAATGAATCTATGTTAGAGATCTATGGTTAGGAAAAAATATAGCAAAAATTATTTTAGAAGGAAGCATATAGAAAGCAACACCAGTGAATCTGGTTTGTAGAGGCAATTGCATGAGGAAGTATATAAATAGCAGCACCAATGTCGAAACAACTAAAGATTGTTGTAGAAGTTAGCATGACATAGAAAATGTATTGTCCAAAATATAGTTATGTATCACTGAGTTTTACAACAAATACGATGCAATATGCAAAATGTAAAGACATAGATCACACTGTCTGACACCTACAGTATAACCAATATTGGTAGATAGCACCATATGCATCTAAGCTTGTAAGGCAAATGTATGTAAGTCTGTACATAGCCAGCTAAACTCTAGAGAAAAAGAGAGGTAGCTACTATGTTTATGTGAAAATATACTAACCGTAAGAATGGGAGCAAAATGACTATACACTATCGTACAAGACAAAGATGATCTATAAAACCACTACAAAAAGCAGTATCGCTAAAATCATTGCACAATAGTCGTAAGGACTTAATGATAGATGGAACTATAAAAGCAATATGAGTAGATTCGCAACATATATATCTAAAGTCAGTAAAGCTTAGTGCATCTAAGGTTGTATGCAGATAACCGAACAACAAAGCTTTGCATCGCTTGGTATGTCACTATATAGACCACGAACCAAGCGCACAAATGAAGGTAACATATAGTTGTATATCAAGCAAAACAATATGCACATCTCTAAATACAAATCAAATTAGGTAGATAAAGGAAAGCATAGAGTACATGTAAAACAAAGAACCATACGTAAGCGGCTATAGAGCTAGAAAAGGCATAATGATGGTCAGATGCGCAAAGAGAAAGGGCAACAAGGATAGAGAACTAACGCCCATATCGCTTCATGAGGACACCCACAAAAAGAGTTGCAATAGGTCGTATTTGGCCAGCCTCATAGATGTGATCAACATCGAATTCAGCCGCTCGTTAGCCCTAGAGCGTAAGTTTTATTTCACGGTTGCTGAAAATGACAGCACCGAGTGGTTAACAAAAACAAAACTATATAACATGCATAGCATAGTAGGAATAAAAACTGTAGTGAAGGTAAAGCAGATCTCGTTGTTATACCTAGCATCCCTCAGTGTGATAACCCTCTTCACTGCAGGGAAATTTTGGCTTGCAATCTGAACAGTTGCAGTGTTAGAGACGCTCACGATAACACCCATAACATCCGCGATATAACCGTACAATTAGGCGGTTGGTAAAAGCAAAGAGACTTGATAGAAAGCATGAAATTAGGCAACAACAAAAGGACAAAAACAAAGATGATGTGTAGGAACGTACAAGAAAGGATCTAGTCTTGCCCACATAGTTAGGGAGGTCAGCAAATGACACAAGACTGTACGCATATGTGGGGAAGCTATCCAAGACATCAAATGACTCCTTTATTTGAGTGTAGTAAGTAAGCTCGATCATGTAGGCACTATCTACGGATCTATATTTTCTTTGTTAGCGCACACGAGAAATCGGCTAAGAGCATATACATGTCCCTCTTGCGCCTACACTCTCTTTTCTTCAACATGCTCGCCAGGTATCTCAGTGTGCATAGGAACACCCTACAATACAAAGGTAATAGATCATGGCTAGCAAGACTACACTGTAGGGAACAAAAAAGGTTGCGAAAATACTGACATAGAAGAAGGTTGCAAAAATACTGACATAGAAGAAGTACTGAGTACCTGCTCATCGATTAGGACAAGATCCAGATGCTGGATACTATCACTATCCACACCACCACGGTATTCCCATAACCGCAACACTCTAACACAAACACTCTATTGCTTGCTTGTTGGATTTATTTCAGACAAAAGATTGCACGTCATTTGCACATTGAAAAAAAGGGGTTAATCACGGACATACATAGGATGTACATAGAACCAGCAGAGAACATACATCACCTATTTGCGAATAAAACAGGAAAATGTAAACAAAAGATTGAAATATCTTTTTTTGCCTAGTACTCCAATGTATAGTGGCGAACTCTTGTATAGTAGATCTGTAAGATATAGCATCTCTATTGAAAAAAGGATGGAGAACACAACATATGTGACACGAAGTAATAGATATAGTTACATGAACAAGTCAACAGTTTTTTTAAGCTGTACAAAACCGAAGACAAACTACGAGTTCATTAAAACTACACACTGCATAGAAGACAAAAGAGTAATATCTTTGCTAGGTTGATTACAAGATCTCATGATAAACAATATTCTTTATTTTAGATCCACATGTTCCGTCCTCATTTTCAATAAGGATTTTTAGTCCCTCTCTGGATGTAACGCATGAAATAGCAACGTAAAGTTGGACGTGTGTAAAACTGGTTTTAAAAAAATATACACCAACACTCCTAAGGGTCCGCCTTGACTTTCATTAATAGTCATAGCATAGGAAAGTCTAATTGAAATTGGCGACATCAGAACTTAAAAGGCCATTTTGCATTTCCAGATTATCAAAGTGATGTGGGAAGATATACAATCGACTAATACCGTAATCATCATAATAGCAACCTCAATCATAACATGACCAAGTTTCAGAACTATAAGACATGTTCCATTACACAAACCAACAGCTTTGGTTTAAGTTTCTTAGAAGCATAATTGGAACACCTACTTTGAGGACCAGTTTATGCTGGGGGAAATTGTTTGCATCTATAGAATTGAGAAGTTCAATAGGATAAAGAAGATCAAAGATCGCCATCGTGTTTGGTGGATTTCGATATAGCATCACAGCTGAGGCACTCTACATCATCAATGTATTCTAGCTAAAATGAAAGAGTTTATTTTGTCAACATCCTCGTTAGTGGCTTATGTGCAGCGCGGTTGCATAGATAGTCTGTTTCACGAAAACAATTCTGTAAATAAATGTAAATAGAATATATTATGGCAGCTATCTTATCACCTTCTGTTGTTATAAGGAACTCATCTAGGATTTCTATCCAAAATGGCTCGTGCTCGACTGGATAGTCGATAACAGGCAAATGGCCATCACCAAGATCTAAAATCCATTGACTAAGTTTAGAGACATCACTATGGGCAGATTGACTTGTATCTATAGCAAACAGCCTCATATTAATACCTAATGACAGACTTCAATGGATTTCCATAAAGACGAATTTGTAATCGTGGCATCGACTATCCGAGACCTAGTTCCCCTTCAATGACAGTAAGATCTCGCCTTAGGTCATCGCCAAGGACAAAACCTTACCTCCAAATGGTACATTCGAAGGTCGCTATCCTCGTTGGACAAGATATCATGAAAAGTCCAATCCAACATCTCAAAACATCTTCTATGGGCCATAAGGACTTCATCCCGTATAAATAAGACAGCAAATTTGATTAGATTTGCAAGCATGGTTCCTCTCTTTATATCACAGATAGACAATTCCTCTATATCAATCAAGATCTTGAAGTGGGAATATGTCGTCCTACCTTTACGTAAAAGAAGGAAAGCAACACCAGAAGAAGCTACAGTTAGAACAAGCTCCGGTAGAACTCAGATATGTTACAATTGCATTCCAAAGAAATGTCTTCCCAGTGCCTCCATAGCCGGATACAAAAAGAAACATGGTTGTCCGTTGTTCACGCGCGAAACTATAGACTCAAAGGCTTTTTCTTGATCAGGTTTAAGGCTTTGCGTAAGTTGCCGACTAGGTAATAAGATCATCAAGATTGTGAGTTTATCATTTATCATAGTATTAGTGAGGCTAAACGTAACACTAGTACTTTACGCAGGCAAGTTGAAGGAACTTAACTTAGCTCCACTTCTTGCAAATAAAGTAAACAACTCATCTAGCAAATGATCTTTAAGTTCAGATATAGACACCACGTAAGTCAGATTATGAATGGAGCGACGTAATCGATGTTGTAAATCATCTGCAAGATCTAACTAGACTCTATCAAAAAAAGATCGTTCATCACTAACATCACATAAAAGTAACATCGTAACAAATAGATGTCTAAGTGTTGTGTTGTGCCCCACGTGGTTGCTTCCTCAAAACCGCGATACCACTCAACATCATCTCCTAACAAACCACGAGCAGCACAAGCCTCTTTGAATGTTTCATAGACAACATCCTGAAATGTACGAATGTGTTCGAAACTCTGTGCACCCTTAACCACCATAAGTAGCATTCTAAGAAAGTAGCGCCACCACCGTATGGTGCACAAAATACAAGCGCCCTATCTTTGTTCCATTGCGCCTTCTCGCCAAGATCTAGTATTGTCGCCCCAGCGCCACATAGAAGGGAAATCACAATAGGATAAGGTACGCGCATCGAATAGGTCCTATTCGCAAAGAAACCACTCACCAACGGTGTCCACGCAAGAAATGAATTGGAAACTACAGTCGTCAAGTTAGTATTAGGGTGTAGGCTAACGTTATTCATGTGAGGCAGATGCACATCAAACCGTTCAGCAGAAGGATAATGTCTATGGATATAATAACCAAGGATCCTCCACATCGCATCTTGCTCACATATATACCGACAGTCTAGATATTCTTTAACCTCGTTAACACTGGACGCCCGTAATCATATGGTGCATCTTCGCTTTCCTAACCTTTTCAAGGTATATCTTTGCACAATCTTGGCCTTTAGTAACATACTTAAAAAGATACTTTAGTACCCGCGTTTTATTACACCATTCAATGTTTATATGGGTTGAGTATTTTTTAAGAGAAACAAATTATATGGAACTACCCATCCGTTGTCTAGACAAACATTTTTTAATGGCAAAATGACCATTATGAGGGCATCTATAAAGAGCAAAGTCGTCTTTCTCGATGGTTGTTTCATTTCAAAGAACTTTGGATAAAACTTCAACAAGGACCATCTTTCATGCAGGACATCTATCGCTTAGGGCACCACAAGGATCGTGCATCATATGCTCAAACCAAAGCATATGCTAAAGGATCAACTATTTGGATTAGGTATCTTAGCAGCATAAAAGAATCAATAAGGATCAATGTCGGCTCATTAGTGTCTCTAGTTAGCCAAACAACGATGTGAGCGCATGAAGACCACAATTCGGAATTCTATAGCGTGGAGCACTATAAGAACAAGGAAAACCACATGTTAGAATAAAGATGTCGAAAAGCAAATGATAGGCGTGAAGCAAAATGCGTGGGAAGAAGAGAGGAAGCTAAACTATACACGTATAAACACATACATGCATCAACAGACCAAATGCGCACCATCCTTGATATCCTCCGAAGCTCCTCTAATTTCATATTGTAAATCTTATCAATAATGTCACTCTATCAAGATTACGTTGTCCGTGCTCGAACCCCAAAGCATCAAAAATCTCTAGCCACTTAGGATTGCACGTGAAAGTAATAAATAAATCGGGGGCCATAGACTCGGCATATAGCAATAGCATAATGGTAGTTCTCAGAACATGTACCGCCTACCACCGCTTGACTCGCATGTAGCATTATACGTTTTCCAACATCGCCGTTGTCTATAGATCCTACGCAACAAAGATCGACCACACCCCGCAAGCTCTCCACTCTTAATTCGCCCCGTGATCTAGTATGTATTGAAGTCTACACTCATCGACACACGCACGAGCATCAACCTTATCCGGGATGACAATCGGACACGCTTTAAGTAAGGATTTGGTTGGTTCTTTCTATAGTGGAATTAATACTAGAAGTAGTCCGCATCGTAATCTTGGAGCGAACCCTCGATTGGTAGGATCAACACCGATATAAGGTATGTTGACCTGAAACCCACGTTCGTCGTACAGGAACAACAATGGGTACTATAGAGCCATGAACATCGGGTGCAAAGGAGATATCCGGTGCAAATCTCCGGATCTGTTATGTACGATATTATCTCGCTATAGGTCTCTAGAGAGAAATCGCCAACAATCAATAGCGCTAGCTCGTCGCAAGTAGGTAGATTGTACTGCACCGAATCACTCGGTCTAGCTCTGACAATTCTAATACCGATAGAATCATCACCAGATTGCCGCAGACGGTCTCTTGCAAGACGAAATTGTCTAACCAATGGGTTGTGCTCATCAAGCATGCGCATAAGAGCCAAAACTATGCATGGATCTAATCGACCTCGGTATTTTCGGATGAATCTAGCGACGATCCTCGTTGTCAACCTCGTTGTTAGTATCGTATATGTAAAGCTCAATAAATCTAGGAGCAACCTCACCATGAGGAACTAAAGAACTAATGCGATGATGCACCTAGACACAAATGCTGAATACGTATGCGCCTCCATAGTTATTGACCGATCGATCTATCTTAGCACCCATAGAAGTGAAAGCAAACAAGCGGTTATATTGACGTATTTTTTTGTAAAAAAATTTCTTTCACCGAGCATCATCATTGAATCTCAAAAGTTCAGATAGAAAAAGGGGAGGCTGCCTGAAAGTAGGCAATGAAACCTTACCACCTCTACAACAGTTGTTGTATGCGAACCTCTGGGCTCTGATGGATGTCTGTTTCTTCACACGTTCACAAAACCAAAAGATTGTGCTACAATGAGCGCACTCATAATCGGGAGGTCCATAATACGACCTACCCGGGTAAGAAGCTATTGTCCAGGACAGAAAAGAACAAAGAAGAGAACAAGCAAACAACTTAGATAAGAACAAAGATAGTAGATAGAAATCCAAACATCTAAAAGGAATGTACTACAAAAGGCGAAAGCAAAGGAACTGATACATGAATAGACATATACGAAAATACCTTTGAGAGCATCAATGTACTCCGGAGGAAAGCGAAGCGAATCAAGTGCTAGCGCATGATCAATCAAAGGACCTAGTTCAATAGTAGCGGGGAAAGATCATGTACAATTTGTGGGGGAAGCGAGAGAGTACATCTTGATTGGAACAGATAGAGGTAAAAGAGAAAAGACATATCAAAACAAATTTGGTAGGGGCGTAGATAAAGTATAGAGAGAGGAAAGTGCATGTACGCACCTGATTGAACCATGAGTCGCTTAGTGGCAATCTTCCAACGTTTTTCTCTTCTTTTTTTTTCTTCGTCTGCAGAGACATGGAACACATGATGCCTCCTAAATAGATCAAGAAAGCGCAAACATCCTAACATAAATGCTCACGGAACAAAAGAGGTCAAAGGAAAAGCGGTTAGGGAGATGTGCGCAACCTTACACGAGAAGCACCACTTTGGGACATGCCTACACTGGCAACACGATGAAGGAATACTAAGCTAGAGAAACACTAACGAACACGATACATACGAATAGAGATGAAGCCAGGTATTGTCAGCAGAAAGTGGTCACAGGAACGGAGGAAGCGAAGGAGAAGTACGATCAAAAGTCCTGAAAGCAACGAACACACATGAACCACACAAACCACATTGAGAAGAAAGGGCCAACTGCAGAAGGAAAGGAAAAGAAAACATGAGAGACATCTTGAGGGGCAACGCATAGAACTATGTAGTATAGTGGCCAAGACGCGGGCCGAGAAAGGGAAAAATATTGGAGGCATGAACAATGACATAGAATAAAGACAAAGACGCACAAGCCCTCTTCGGCGGAAAAACAACAACCACCACACGAAACACGGACCAAGCCATGCAGCACGACGCACCAAAAGGCCGGCAATCAAACACACACCGACCACAGGACCGATACATGAGAACACTAAAACTGTAAATAACAGGTACGAGCAATGACCAGAGTAGAGTAACGCGGGACGCAAAATCGCACATATGTGCACGCATACCGACCCATGATTAGAACAATACACAAAACAAAACAAGCAAGCAATGTGTAAATACGTAAATGAAACTATTTAGGATAGGCAAACAGATGTATGAAACAAAGATTAGCAATCAAACAAAGAGTAATGCAAGATGACCGATAACGCAGCATAAAGCTTACACTGTGGAGGACTGATGACCAGAGGAAGCAGGAAGGCAATAGTAATACCTGCAAAAAAAATAAGCAGACAGGTAAGGCAGAGCAGATGGCGACACATAACTGGACAACACTACATAAAAGAAGAGGGAGCATCAGACCGAAGAGTGAAGGAACCAAGAAAACTACGCAGAACTAGAGAGCGCAAGCAGAAGTACATGCAAAATAGGAGAAACAAGTCAACCGACTGAAGAGGAACAACAGAACCAAATCAAACTCAACCGAAGAAAAGGGAGAAAACATAGAGCAGCAGAACGGCAAGGGAAAAAGGAAACGCAAGAACAAGCACTCTCGGGAAGAACCAAACACGCAAAAAAGAAGCACGTACCAGGAAGAAAAACACGAAAAATCAATAGGGAAGCACCCCCAATAGCAGCCGAAGAAAGGGGTCTATAGAAACCCCAAAAAAATCGAACCTAAAAAGGGCGGAAACGAAGCAAAGGAAACAAACCATCAGGAAAACACCCCCAACAACAGCACGCTAGCAATGTTGCAGGAGAACACGCTGAAATTGAACCCCCAAAAAGGGGGGAAAAAGAAGCAAAGGAAGTCGAAGAACGGGGCAACACCCCCCAACAGCAGCCGAACGAAGGGAGTGCTAAAAAGCAACTAAAAAAGAAAGAAGGAGGAAGAAGCAAGATACTATGCCGGTAGCGAGCACCTACTAAAGAGGAGGCGCACCGATCAGGTAAGATCAAACCGAACAAAAAACCAAGCGAAGAGGGAGGGCCAAAAAGCAACCAAAAAATGAGGAAGAAACAGCAAACAACACATCGGCAGTGAGCGCCAACTGAAGAGAAGGCGCACAGATCAGCTAAGATTGAACCCAACAAATAAACCTAACAGAGGAAACCGACCAAAAAGAATAGGCACACACAACATGATAGAAACAAAACTAATAAACACACTAAAATCGAACCCCAAAAAAGGGAAACGAATAAGCAGAGGAAACCAACCAACGGGGGAACACCCTCAACAGCAGCCAAACGAAGTAAGAGCTAAAAAGCAAACCTAATAAACAAAAGGGGGGAAGAAGCAGGAGATGCCACGTTGGCGGCGAGCGCCGATCGAATACCAAGCGCACAGATCAACTAAAACCTAACCCAACAGAAATCCTAGCGCAGAGTCACGCCACCGAAAGCAGGAGGGGAGCATCCCCAATAATAGACGACCAAAGCGTGATGCAGAAACGCATGAAAATCCAACCACAAAAGAGAAAAGGGAACAAGAATAGGCAACACGATAGCACAATAATAGAAGCAGAAAAAACATGAATCTAATCGAACAAGCATAGACCCACAACGGAATCCGCCCTCCCCATAAGGGTCAAAAATCAAGCGCAACAAGAACACGATTACACAATAATGTAAGTAAAAACGCAAATCTAATCGAACAAGCATAGACCCACAAAGGAATCCGCCCACCCCATAAGGGTCAAAAATCAAGCGCAACAAGAACACGATTACACAATAACAAAAGCAGGAAAAACACGAATCTAATCAAGCATAGATCCACAAAGAAATCCACCGTCCCCATAAGGAGCAAAAATCCAGGGCAACAAGAACAAACAAAGAACATAACAGGGGGAAAAAGAACCGAAGGAAGAGAATGGGCAAACAATGGCGCTGACAACCGGAAGGGAAGAGCCAAGTGGGCGACGAAAGCAAGGAGACGGGAGAGACGAAACGGGCTCGAGGAAGACGAACCGGGGGCTACGCAACGGGGAAAAGAGGAAGCAAGAGCGGGGAAAAGCAAAACAGCAGGCATGGGAAGCAAGACAACGACAACACGTGGTGCGTCGAACCGGACAGAGCGCATGCGAGCGCAACGCCGCGCCGAACGCAACGCCCAAGGCAACCGGACGGCACGGAGAAAGAAGGACAAATTGAACAGCAAAAAAAAAAAAGGAACCGAACGTCCGGCGAACGACACCCAAGACAATCGGACGGCGCGGAGAAAGAACGAAAAATCGAATGGCAAAAAAAGATCGACGTGGCCGGTCTCCCCGCCCCTGCAGGGATCCTTTTGTAAAGAGCTTGCATAATTCTTGTTTAATGCAAAGCAGTACTCCCTGCTATTTGTTCAAACAGAAAAAAAAAACTGATGTTGCTGCTGTTACTAAGACTGTTACTGGCCCTCCCAAAAGGAACTAAAAATACAGGTAAAAAGGAAGGCCTTTGAAGTTCTGAATCCCTTCCGTTTTTGTCAGAACGGGCAGAGAAATAATGGTCATTGAGCTTACCGGTGTAGTCACTATCTGGCATCGTTTCTTTGCATTCTAGAAGCAGTTATAGATCCTCCTGCATGCAAGAGGCTGCACTGTAGTTGCTGTCGCAAAAGGCCTGGACCCTCCTCTCCTGCCACCCGTAGGTCCAGACGGCTGCTACTGAGTGACGTCCACTCCACGCACTCGCGGCATCCACAGCTCGCGCCACACCGCCGCTGCGTTCTCCGCCACACCAATGCCAGGCCCCGCACCGCACCGTAAAAGGCGCGAAAAAACACGCTTGAGCCAGCCCCGGCCACAGAGACGATGACACATTCTTGGACCGCAATGATCCAAGGACACAGCTAGAGGCAGAGATGAATGAACGTCGTACGATGAATGTGATGTTCGGTAGTGGTAGGCGTTAGTTTAGCACTTGGGAGTGCATAATAACCACACATTTGCAAGCTCATGTGTATATATATGTTGACTCGTTTGGAATGCGATAGTGTAACGAGACTAACCATAAAATGTCCTCTGATGCCGTCAGAAAATGGCCAAAACTATGTCCTCTCGCGTGTCTCAGAAACCAGAAACTGGCCAAATGGGGCTTTGGGAATCTCTCGTCTTCGCAATGGCGGGCCCGGCTGTGACTGATCATTGATCCCACTAGGGCCTGAATTATTGGCGAAAAGGCGGTATGGTTCGTGATCAAAGGTGTTTCTTTTTCTCCTTCTGTTTTCTCTGAAACTGAAGCATCGAGAGTTTTTTTTTTCGAGAACACGAAGCATCGAGAGTTCGAGGAGCGGTAGCTAAAATGAGTAGCGTTTTCAGTGCACTACGGTCCGTGGTGGAGGAAAATGGAGGCAATGCGGTTGACTTGATGCAAAGATATTCTGCATGGGTTAAGGAGTGGCTTTGGTAGTTAGTGGGAACTATATTGCCAATTCATTTCCGGTCGTATTGATTGAGGCCAAGTTTGTAAGTTGGGAAAAAGAATCCAACGATGAACTGTATGACGTGTCCAAATCAATCCCAAAAGGAACTACAGAAATGGTTAGCGGAAGCTTACTAGTATTTGGCTGCAGCGTATTCATCAATCAATCAATTAGAGGGAGTCTTGAAGAAAATCAATCAGAGGGAATCTGAGAGCGAGAAGAAAACGAAAACCCGTGGCGGCTGAGCGCGAACGCAACCGCAACCGCAACCGCCGAAGCGTCGTCCGCGCGCGTTTCAGCTGGGCTGCACGCGCCTGACCGGCCTAGTTGGGTCGCTTCTCCCACGCCACCTTTTCACAAGACAGAGGCGGGCCACAACTCCACCGCGCGAAAGCCCACCTGGCTTGCGGTTGCGCGGCGATCGGACGAGGGATGAGGGCCCATACGGAGGTGCCCGCTTCGATCTTTGCCATGATGCGGGATGGCAGACCAGACCGAGCACCGTGGGTGTCGCTCCCAGCTCCAGGCCGCCCGTGCCGCCGTTGCGGCGTAGACGCGGCTGCTTGGGGAAAGAACCCATGGTTTGGTGCGTATGCTGCGGCCTGTAGTTCATGGGGCCGATATCAGATGTGCCTTCTTTTTTTTTCCCGTCAAAATGCACAAGATTGCCCAGGAGGAAAATGTACAGGATGATAGAGACGGGGGGAAATAGAGGAAACAAAAGCAAGAGCTTGAGCGTTAATGGGCCATCCATTGCTCCCACGTACGTCATAAGCAAGAGCTAAAGCTGTGCCTCCCCGGTTGCACGAGCTTAAAGCTATGTCTTAATGGGCCGTAGCCGACCCTAAGCGGCGGATTACTATATGAAAACGGGTCGGATGCGGAACAAATTCAAATTAGTCACGGGTAATTTGACGGATAGTGTGCACATAAAGAAAAGATATAACTTCACCAATAAAAATGTCAAATATACTACCTATTAGAGAATTATTTATCCTACTTAACAACATAAACACAATCAAATATAAATTCATATTATATATTAGTCAATGACTATAGAACCATAGAGGATATTAAAGTTTATCGGATATCTTTCATATATCCTATAAAATACGGATACAGGTCAGATATTGCTCCTCTCGTATTCTAACTCATATTCCATGAGATTTTCCAGTTGCAAGTACAGATAACATCGGATGCAAATTGGGACTAAAAAAATGTACCTACAGAGATTTTTTTCTAGATACAACATTAGATCAGATGGGAATTAGCCGTATCGTTTTCATACGCCACAACTCCACTTCGCGAAAGCCTTCCGATCTGTGTGCATGACGCGGGAACGACTCCCCCCTCCGCGCAGACTGGGCCGCGCACTCGCACCGTGGGTCCCAGGTCGCCCGTGCCGCCGTTGCGGCGTTGCCCCGCCCGGCCGGCCGCTTGGATTGGAGAACCCATGCATGGGCCATTGCGCCGTGCGTGGCCATGCGGTTTGGGCGTTCCACGCGCAAATCAGCTAGCCTTGATGGCCCATCTCGTGCGTGCATATATGGAAACGCCAGCATGTGGCCGTTTATTCAACTTTTTTGTTTGCTGTCTAAAAATAATAACTTAGACTATGCTGACTAGTGACTACCGAGGCCCTGTTCCAAATGTCGAAATTTAGTTGGATTCTTTGCAGGAATTATACTGTTTTCTATAAAAATTCTACGAAATTCATGTGAAATTCACAGAACTAAGAAGATAAATATTGCTTGAACAAAACATGCTCGCTTGGTGCGTTGGCGGCGATGAACGGATCAACGACAATGCTGGCCCATCGCAGCTGTACCGAGTCTACCGACCAAACAATTGTTGAGCACCGACCATGCTCATCGCTGTATCGGCTGGCGGCTGGGCCCGATCACGACAGTGTCCTTTCGATCATACAATTTGGGCCAACTCTGGTGTAAACTCCTGCTTCCTCACCATTAAGCAACCTTACACGCGACCTTACAATTTGGGCTTATTGCATTGTGCAACACTGCAACTAGTATGGGATTACCAATATATTACTACTACCTTGCAGTCATCGCAAATGGCCTACAAAATGTGCATTCCAAACGCATGTACGTATGTACAACTCTGAACTAGACACGTTGCTCCTCAACACATGACGAGGCTAGCAAACTCATAAGCATTGCACGAAACTCCCGAATAATTCCGAGCATCTGAAGCCTTACGTGCATCGCTCTAGCACAACTCGTGACTTGTCGAATCCGGCAGGAACAAGAACTCAGTATAGACCCCTGCGCACCTGGATCGAGAGGGAAGAGAAGATTTTGTCACGATTAAACGGCACAGGTATCTTCTTATATATGTGGTAAAAACATCTTGTGGTCGGCTGATCGCTCACCTCGAATCCGACGAGCGACCGCGTGCGGCTGTAGACGGTGGCCGCGGTGAGCACGGAGCTGGTCGACCCGCACTCGCTGTCGTTGAGCGACGCGTCGAGCTTCACAGCTGACCACGGGAACAGGCCCCCGCGCGGCGCGGCGCCGGCTTGAGACGAAGACCGCTGCATCTTGGCGCTCCTCGGCTCGGTCGCCTTCCTCCTGCTCGGCTGCCGCTCGAGCGCGTCGGTGCGCTGCCTCGGCGCGCTCTGGGACCGGGCCTTGGCGCGTGACGACTCGGTGTTCGCCATGTAGCTCGGGAACAGCTCGGATGCCGGCTCGGAGGCCGCTGACACGTACTGGGGGCTGCTGTGCGCCGTCGCGAACGACAGGTCCTCGAAGTGCCCGCTGTACGCCCTCGGGCTCAGCTCCGTCATGGCCGACGGTGCTGGCGAGCACCGCTCGTGGTACTCGACGAAGAACTGCCTGTCCACCTTTGCCGCGCCGGGCCGCGCAGGCTCGCCGCTGTCCATCTCGACGATCTTGGCGTTCTCCTCGCACGACCTGTCCATCTCCTGATTCAAGCCGAATTTAACCATTGTGTCATTCCGTTCTGTGAGCCACCGTTTACTGCTGTAACAATTAAACATACGTAGGATCTGCGGTGCCTCGGGTGCTGTGGAGACGGCCGTGGTCTGGGCGGTGGTTGCTGGGGGGCTTCCTGGAGGAAGCGCATGCGCTGCGCGCGCATCTGGGACTGCGCCGTGAGGAGAGCCTGCATGCAGCGGAGGGTGGCGTTCGCCTGCTTCCTCACGAGCTGGCCTCGCACCAGAGCTTGCAGCTTCACTATGCCTCTCAGTGCGCATAGCGCCGTTCTTGCCTGCAGATAGGTTGAACGCGCATGTTACATCCTCCAATGTCGCATTTGATTTGCGGCGCGTATTCTCGACTTGTTAGGCACGTGCGTTGGTCTCAAGAACACGAGCAGAAAATTTTGTATCAGAGTAAACAGCAAGGTGCTTTTGGGCTTATACCAGATAGCCTCTAAAGGTGGCCTGAATCCTGACAGCCGCTGCCTCCTCGACGAGACTCGCCGGCAGGTGCGCCTTGCGAGAGGACAGACGTATCATCGCGGCCGCCGTCTGCGTTGCGGCCATTGCTGCGTCGGCGGCGGCCGCGGTCGCCACTGCAACCGCCACGGCGTGCTTCTTCTGATCAAACTCCGCCTCTGACGCCGACAAACCAAAGCCGGCTTCAACAAACTCACCGTGCCCCGGTGGCTCGGCCGCCTTCTCGGCCACCAGCACTGGCCGACGGAAGCTCCACAGCTTCTCCTTCGGGATTGCTCCCGGCAACGCCGTCACCGGCATTGCCTCGGACTGCGGCCTTTCCTTCTTGGCCTCCTTCTTTCGTGCCAAGAAGCTCCTCAGCCACCTCCCGCCTTCCCATTGCTCCTAACCGATCTCTGCAAACGCAATGCAATGCATATTCAAGACATACTTACATTGTTACATGTCTCATAAGACGAGATATTTTATATACCATATTTCGATGCGCAATCTATGGCTAGTACCTAAACAGAAGCCAAGGATGCAGCAGCCAACCACCGCGTCTACTCCAATGCAGGCGAGCTGAATGGGAACGGCCACGTGAAGCGGCTTGCCGAGAACATGGCATGGATCCTAACAGCGCTGCCCTTTTGGCTATCAGAATCTTTTAATATCGATCTGGAGGAGGAGAGAATTATGAGAACTGTACACGGTCGGGTCCATGTCAATCATGGAATGGTTGGGTTGGTTAGCCTTGTGAACTGTGAGGTGTGTGATGATCTATGGCCCAGCCTTTTTCTAGCTGGTCTCTTTCTTCAGGTCGCTGAATTTACCCTTTGTTCTTTAGCGGTGTTTGCTGCAAGCCTGCAAGTTTGACATACCTAAGACTGTCAAAGACTGAATCCACGATCTGAAAAAGGAAATCACGCATGAATTATTGCAGAAGCTCGTTTGTATATTCCATATGGATGTCAGATTTGGATGTGGTCCGCGCGATTACTGGCCGTCGGTAGAGCTGGGAATTGGGCCGCGCCGCCGCAGACGCCCGGCCCACCGTGCCGGCCGCATCGCGCCGCGTCGGCTCGCCCGGCCACTTCGCCGCGCCGCGCCGCCGCGCCCACTCGCATTCGGCCGCCAGCCAGCACGGCCCAAAGCCCGCCGTGTTGTGGTCGGCCGCGCCACCAAGCCCATTTCTAAGTAACTATTGACGGCGGAGACGGCGACGGCGGAGACGGCGACGGCGGCGACGGCGACGGCGGCAGCGACCGCCATCTTCATTCTTCTCGTGCGGTCGTGCTTGCCTCATTAAAAACCTAGTTAAAATTGAATTAATTGCGTAAAAACATGGGCACGAAAATATTTCGGGGAAAATGTGAAATTTTCTTAATATTTTACAAATACAATGTTACTGCCTCGTTAAAAACCTTACGCCCCAGAGTGGGGTTCCCCGAGTAAGGAAAAGAGTACAGTAACAACATGTGTACATACTGACTACTCATCAATATCGAGATCGCTCATGCGCTCAAGGTCGCCAGACGCGCGATCTCAAGATCCTCCGCTTGATGTCGTTGCGCTTAGCCAATTCCCAATCCTTGGCGCATGTGATTGCCTCCACCATCCTAGGCGTGAGGATGATCTTCTTTCTTCAATTATTCTCCCGCCATGCCGAACGTTGCTTCAAGATACAGTGGACACCGCACCAACAGTAACATCTCGTGCGAAATGTGATAGTACAGGAAATATCCGCTTGTTGTTCTTCCACCACTCGAGCAAGTCTATCTTTCCACCGGAAAGGTCAGGATCGATGTTTGCAAAATCATACTCCAGGTAGTGGTTTAGCTCTGAGACAGAATTCCAGTTGGGGGTCGCCTGAGGCTGAGAGGACGAAGAGCTGGACTTGCCCTTTAGCTTCTTCCACAAGTGGGATGTCAAGCTTTTCTTTCCTTGTTGCGTTTGTTGTGAGGCCTCCGATCCCGCGCTACTGCCGAATTTGTCATAATACATACGGAAAACACGAAAAAGTTCCTCTTTGACATGTGCAAAAGCTTCCGAGTAATCAAGATCAAGACATTCACCTATTCCCTCCATACCGATCTGCAAACCTGATAACTTTTTCGTAGGATCGAAAATGATAGCAAAGCAATACACATGTGAAATAGACTCAAAATATTTAGTAAATTTTGTCTCCATTAGCGCGACAGCATGATTTAAAAGGGGATCCTTCCTAGATTTGGCAATCTTGTCTGCAATTAACCAAATAAATTCTATAACTAAGCAAGAGGTAGGGTAATAAACACCAGATAACATCTTTGTTGCTTTATAAAAGGTTGTAAAACTGCCGAAAATGACTAGCACTCGCTAATCTGAATTGGTAACTACCAATTCATTTTTTCAGAGTTAGCATTGACAAAAACAGATATAATATGTTCGCACTTGTACCTTCTTTAACATGATGTAGGTCGAGTTCCACCTCACCTTCATGTCAAGACCGAATTTTCTTGGCTCCTTCCCATTGGTCGCGCAGCACCGCGAACTCGCTATCACTTGTGGGAATTTGTGAGGTAGCGAATGGCGCCGCGACATTGTTCAAATATCCGCCAATCGCTTCCATACCGTCTTGAACAACAAGGTTCAAGATATGGCATACGATCTCGGTGGAGAACATAACCACCAATATATGTCCGCAATCTTGGGGTGAGAGTGTTCATAGCAAGAGTGTTCGCCGATGCGTTATCAAGAGTGATAGAAACAATCTTATTATCTATCTTAAAATCATCAAGTACGTGTAGTATACGCCAAAGAATAGCCTCTCCGTGTGTGATTCGTTAATTGGCTTAAACCCTATGACTCTCTTGTTTAGTTTGTAATTATCGTCTAAATAATGGGCTACAACACTAAGGTAGGCACTTCTCGGTGTGATGATGTCCAAATGTCCAAGTTATAGCAAAAGAGAACCGAACTTGTAGGAATTGTTCTTTTAGCTCGCTAGTTGCTTATGATACATTCGTAAAATATCGATGTAGTGGTTCTCCTACTAACATGTTGGTACTGTGGGCAAAAGCGCGTTGGATCATTTTTCAACGCGCGCTTTCACCCATCCTAATCGGTTGATCTTCCGCAACAATATATCTAGCGATTTCTCACGCGTAAAGCGGGTTGTATACCCAGTACTTACGAGCCATCGCCTCGAAGTTTAGCCGCGCTTGTACTCCTCCCGGCTCGCGCTTCCGATCTTGCGCAAGCATGCCTTGTAGTGCGGTTCAAGTGCCCCGTCCCTCGCACTGCATTTGAGCACTTAATTTAGCTTGACAATAATTACATGTTGCGATGTCTACCGCTTGGCGTCATGGATTTCCGCCTGTGTCATGTGCTTCCAACACCCGCCTTCGCCCGCACTCCGCCAATGTTGCCGTCAGGACGCGGGAGAACTCGAGTCCCCATTGGCTCTGGACCGCCTCGTACTCCTCGTAGCCCTCCGCATCGTCCATATGACGGTCATCCATGCCGTAGTCTCCCATGCTTGGCGACACCGGCGAGCATCAACGGAGTCGGAGCCGAGGAGGACTAGGGAGCGAGCGGCGAGCTTACACTAAGTCGCCCGCTGTTCTTTTTGAGCTCGATTTTTTGCATACCGCTTGATTGCTCCTCGAATCGCGCTTCTTGGTAACATGGTGATTAATTAATAAATAAGAAATATAAATGCAATAAATATGCTTGTGAAATTAGAAGTAATAAATAAATAAATAAAGGGAGTGAAGAAATTGTTGTGATGCTCTGAACAATAAATATCCCGAACCGTGATGCTCTAAGAAATTGCAGAGCGGAGGAGTGAAGAATGAAGCAATGCGATTATGTGGAAGATGCAGAGCGGAGGAAGTGAACTTATAAGGAAAAATACGAACGTTACTTTCTGAACGTTACTCTTCTGATCGTTATTTTCTAAACGTTTCTGATCGTTATTTTTTAAATGTTGCATGCGAACGTTAGTCTTCTGTGTAGAATCAACTTTTTTTCACATCATCTTGCTCTTTTGTCCGTCCACGCCTCCTCCATTCTTTTTCCCACCGCCCAAGCATTCTCCGTCTCGCCACGCCGCTCGACGCCGCCGCGTCAAATATCGGTCACCTCTGCCCCAAGGCTACAAACCTCACACCTCCTACAACCTACACCGGACCCACACCCACGCACGCCCTTTATTCCTCCCCTCCCTCCTCCGGACCCACACCCACGCACGCCTCCTCCCCACCCCGCCTCCCGCCCTCCTCTCGGCCTCCCGCCTCCCCCGCTGCCCCCGACGCCCCGCCCCCGCCTCGCGCCTCCCCACCGCGCCTCCCGCTCTCCCGGCCTCGCCGCTCCACCTTCCCGAATCCCGCTTCCCACCGCGCTCGCTTCCCACCGCCCACCGCGCTCGCCTCCCTCTCCGCCTCCCACCGCGCCTCCCGCCTCCCGCCGCCCGCCTCCCGAGGCCCTCTCGCCGCCTCGCCGCTCCGCTCCCCGAGGCCCTCTCCGCCTCGCTTCGCCCGCTCTCGCCGCTCGCTTCCTCGAGGCCCTCTCGCCTCCCGCGCTCCGCCGCCTCGGGTCCGCCCGCCCCGCCGCTTCCTCTGCTGTGCTCACTCGCGGCCGCGGTCCTGGGTCTGGCGGCAGCTCCGAGGCGGCGGAGCGAGGCGCGCGATGCTCCCTATCGACGGAGGAGGCGGCGGTGCTTCACCACCGGCCGCGGGGCCGAGGCGAGCGACGCGGCGAGGAGGCCAGGAGGCTGGGCGGCGGGCGACGGAGGCGAGGCCGCCGCCGCCGCCGTGCCGAGGTCCCGAGAGGTGGACGCATCGCGCTCGCCTCCTACGCCTACGCGCACCGCCGGCTCCGGCCACGGCCGCCTCCTACCTCTCCTCTTCTCCTCGCGCGGCGTGTCGGCCGTGCCGAAGCGTCTGCGCCGCCGCGGCCGGCCGCCGTGGCCGGGCGTGCTGCGTGTCGCCGCCGAGCACGCGCGACGCCACCGGCCGCGCGTGCCGCGCCCGTCGTGCCGTTTTCGCAGTTCCGCCACCCGCCGCAGCCTGTGCGTGCCGGCCGGTCCGCCACGTGGCGTGCGTGCCGCGGCTTGGGCCGTGCCGAGCGGCCGGGCTCGGGCGCACGGCGACCGGCCCGACTCGCCTTTAGCCGTCGGCATGCAGCCAAAAGACTCACATGCATGTGTTGTCGCTGAATCACTGTGACACTTGTGCTGGTTTTGATGCAGGCAGGACTCGGCCTGTCAATCATCTACAGAAGCTGTCACACACACGACAAGAGAAGAATCGAGGAAGAAAATAGCAAAACGTTTTCAAGCATTAAACCCGAGTGTTGTACTAGCAAAACTGCGGTTTATTTAACATGACGATATTGAAGTATGATCTTTCGCTACTGGATCGAGAAACAAAATTTTCTTTATGGCAAGTCAAAATGTGAGCTATTCTTACATAGCTCGATTTGGATAACGTTTTATTGAGGGATCAACAAGATATTCGCTGCTTGGTCACTTGAGGAGAAGCAAAGAAAAGATCATAAGATCTTATCTCATATTCATCTTCATCTATCAAATAACATTCTGCATGAGATTTTAAAGGAGAAGATCGCTGCCGCGTTTATGGTTGAAACTGGAGTAGATTCGCATGACCAAAGATCTTATCAGTAAGATGCATTTGAAGCGGAAGCTTTATTCACGCAATATGGTGGAAGGCGGATCGTTACTGAACCACCTGACAGTGTTCAAAGAAGTAGTTTCAGATCTCGAGTCCATGGGGGTAAATATGATGATGAAGATTTGTGTCTTATTCTTTTATGCTCGCTGTCTAGTTCATACTCTACGTTCAGGTATATTGTTCTATATAGTCGAGATACTCTTATACTTAATGAAGTCTATGGAGCACTGTATGTGAAACGAAAATTCAAATTCGCATGCAGAAAGCCTGAGGCATTTCACCAACCAAAGAGATTATATACAAAGTAAGGATCATTGCCTAAAGGATACAACCAAATTCTAGGTATTGATTCTACCGATGTCTTTTCTTCAGTTATGATGCATTGTTTCATTCATACTTTACTCAGCATAGTGGCTATGCATAATTGTGCGTTTGAACAATTGGACGTGAAAACAGTGTTCTTACATGAGGAATTGGATGAACAAATTTATATAGAGCAACCGGAAGGATTTGTCTTTCCGAGAAATGAGAATTATGCTTTCAAGTTGAAGAAATCTCTTTATGGTCACCCAGAGAGTGGTACAAGAGATTTGACTCCTTTATGATCTCTTAGGATTTCAAAAGATCTGATTATGATAATTGTGTTTAACTGTTAATAGCTCAGCTATTTATGTGCTCCTATATGTTGATGATATACTGATTACTGCAAAAGATAAGGCAGAAACTTCAAAGTTGAAAGCATAATTGAGCAGTGAATTTGAGATGAAGGATATCGATGCAACAGAGAAGATTCTTTATATGAAAATTACTAGAGATTGATTGTTTGGGTAATTATACCTGAGTAAAAAAAAGGTATAATGGTAAAGTTCTTCATCTTTCAACATGCATAAGGTCAAACCGGTGAATACTCAGTTAGTTGCACAATTCAAACTTTTTTCAGCGTCCCTGATTTATGTCAATCATTGACTGTTATTAGTAGATATATGGCTAATCTTGGCAAAAAAAAAAACATTGGAAAGTTGTTCAATGGATTTTCAGACACTTGTGGGGCATATTTGATGCTTGTTTACAGTTTGGGAAGGATAAAGATGGAATCGTTGATTATGTGGACTCAGATTTTGCTGAAGATTTGGATAAGAGAATATCTATTAACGGTTATGTGTTCACTGTTGAAGGATGTGATGTTAGTTAGAAAGCAAGCCTGTAAACTATTATTGCTTTGTTCACTATAAAAGTCGAGTATATGGCTATTTCTAAAGCTTGCAAAGAAGTCATTTGGCTAAGAGGTTTGTTTACTGAGCTTTGTGGAAGTATGTCTTACACTATAATATTTTGCGACAATTAAAGCGCTATTTGCCTTACGATGGATCAAATGTTTCATGAGAGAACGGCACATTGATACAGATATCATTATATTTGAGGTGTCATTGCATAAGGTGATATTAAAGTCAGAAGATAAGTACTCATGATAATCCAACTAATATGATGATAAAGTCATTTCACCTGTAAGTTTGAGCTTTTCTCAGCTTAGTTGGTATCATTCGATAGTCCTATGGATGTTTTTGCACAAAGTATTCATGCTAACTGCTTTGAGTATATCACATTTTGTTTTTGCTACAGGATGAATTCGTCTCGAGGTGGAGATTGTTGAGTTTGAGTGTAATATGAATTGAGTTTGAGTATGACATGAATTCGTTTCCTACTCGAACTAATAGTAATACACCTACACGTAGTCTTTCATGTACCACTATAAATATATCCCTGTAGTATATAGGGAAGAGCAAGAGCTTTATTGTAAATATCATCTCATATAGTGATATTGCCTTCGTGCGTCCGTGGTTTTTCCCAAAAGAGTTTTCCACGCAAAATTTGTGTCTCTCATTTCTATTTTTTTGTGCATTATTTACAACACTCATCACTCCCTATTCACTTCCCTGATCTGCCTATCATCGCCATTGATCCATTAAATCTGGGTAAAAGTCTATTTTGCAATCGTGACCTCTTCGAAAAATCCGAAAATAAATCTTGAACTACAAAACCGACATGTTCAACCTCCAACTCTCAAAACCGTTCGCTTTACCCCTCAACCCAAATCGGGTGGTTTTGTTTGACGTGACCCAATCCAAAACGGTTTGACTAACATGGATGCCACATTTCCTTCTTTTTTTTCCTTCCCTATTTCCTTCCCCACACTGCCACTTATCTCCTTCACTCACTGCCTACGCGTGTTGTCATGTCATTGTGGTGGCCGCAAGGAGCTACAGCCATTGTCTATGCCTTCTGCCTGAGTGGCGCTTCTATACACACGAAGAGCCTTGGATAACACTCGCAGAATGACCACATGTTTCCTTTCATTCTATTGTTTACGTCTCTCGAGGCCCCTCTTCTCTCTCTCTCTCTCTCTCTCTCTCTCTCGTCGGAGACAAGATTGGCGGACGTAGGAAGAGGGCGGCCGTGGAGGTGGCAGAGGACGGCGGTGCGCTCTCCTATTAGTGCCTTTCTTGCCTCATAAGTTTGCCAGAAAGCTGACGACGTCGAGCCACGCTACCGTCCTGTTCTCTACTCCAGACAATCCGTCGTCTCCTTCATATCCTTCCTGAGACAACCGCGTCACAAGGTGCACCTCGTCGAGCTGGAGCTAACCCCCACCTCATTCGACCTCCTCGTCCACTATGGACCACCACCACCGAGCGCCATTGAGCCACCATGGCCGCCGCCGCTAAGCAACTCTCTGTGATCGACCTTGTTTCTATTGACCACCAAAATGGAATATCCACCCTGAACATGCGATGTTCAGATCACCCGCCTCCAACCCACCAGAGCCTTGCCCATCTTCTCCACGCCCGACAGCCTTGTCGTCGTGCCGTTCCAACTGCTCGGAGGAGGAAGACAACTTCGGGAGTGGGAAAACGATGGGAGGGAGGAAGTTCCCTAGATCCCGATGGAGGAGGTGGCGCGGCTCGTGGCCAGGGGAAGTGGCAGCGCATGACCAAGGGAGACGGAGGAGGCTCGCTGCCGGTGCTCGGGAGGAGGAGGAAGGAGGTGCTCGGAGAGGAAGAAGAAAAGAAAGGATAAAGGAGAAGGAAAAGAAAGAGTAGAAGATGGGAGAGGAGAGGAGATGCATAGGGAGGGGATCTGAGAGGTGATGCATAGGGAGGGAATCCGAGAGGAGGTGGCGGCGGGGGGGGGGGAGGCATAGTTGGAGGAGGGTGGGAGGAGGGAGATAGAGAAGAGCGAAAAAGGATAAGGGGAGGAGGAAGGAGGTGATTTGGCTGATGAGGTGACAAAATACGGTGACATAGGTGCTAATGTAGTCGTTATATCAAGAAACCATGATGGTTTTGGTCTCGTGGGGTGAATTGGACGGTTTTGAGAGTTAGTTTGGCGTGTGCCCGGTTTTATAGTTTATGAATGATTTTTGGACTTTTTGAAGAGTTTATGGTTGTAAAATAGACTTCTTCATTGAATTTGATCGATGCAGTGTTGGAAATATGGACAATATTTTAATTCTAGATTTTATTATGAGGCAAAAATCACATAAAATTAGAGATGCATAAAGCAATACTAACAACAGGAAACTCCTTACACTTCTAAATATACACAGTAATAGGATTATAATAGAATAGTCTGATCGTACAACCAACTTACAGTCGGGCTTGATGAAGAACATGAAGCAGCGCAGACTCGAAGCAGTGTAGAATGTAGATGAAGCAGTGAATCAAGTGGTCGCGCATATGCGTTACCCAGAAACCTTATTGTCGCCTCGTGCAGGTGAACTCTACAATAATAGTTCAGAGATACCCGCTCACCCTCCTTGCATATTTTAGAATTTCATAAATGAGCTGGTATTTACGTTTATGGGGCCAATTCTAGCGTGCAGGCCTGAACTTAAAATACACGCTTGCAGACTACCCACCTTAATCATCTGGAGCTAGTAGTACTTAGCTGCTGTAGGAATCACAGATCATGGCGTGTAAGTAACATTTGTTGGAGCAATGCCTGCGATTGTGACATAGCAGCATTGGATCGTACATTTGCACCAGTGTCCTGTACCGCTGTCTTAGCTGGATGCTTGGAGCATGAGACACCATGATAGGCAGTTAGGCCCGGGTGTGCTTTGGCTGCTTCTTCGCCTTTAATAACCGCGCGGCGCACAACACAAGGCTCTTCGCGGTAGGCGGCTGGTCCAGACGTCGGTGCTCGGTCTGGGAGTTAGCATTCGGTGTAGTACCGTTTGTTTGTTTTCGTTTTCGAGGGAGAAACCATTTGTGTTGTTGGGCTGGGGCGAAGCCCATGTTGAATGGCGGCAAGTTGGTTTGGTTTCTTTCTTTGAGAAAATGAGCGAAGGCTCTGTTGGTGTTGGGGCTATATTCAGATGGCCGCAAGCCTAGGCCTTCGTCGTAACCAGGCCCACGCTACGCTAACTTGCCATATATATATATGCACGGTGGAATAGCCGGATACTGCGATAAATTCTTCTATTACATGAACTAGCTGAAACGGATGTGTTTGGGCCGGAAACGGATACGTCGGGACGTAATCACCATGAACGTCCACCCTGCATCCCAATGAAGTATACAACAATTTATTTATTTTTTAGGGTTGTTTCTAAAGATTTCAACTCATTTGTAGACAAATTTAAAGACAACATCTCTAATAATTTATCTCAGAAATTATTATTTTCAACACAACTTCTCTTGTTGCTCACTCACCATTTGCGTTTGTTTGTGTGCTCAGCTTGTTTTTTTTAATAAGAGATGACACATTCTCCTCTTCACATCCTCTCTCTCCTCTATCTAGACTTTTTTTTTTGATTAAAGGGGTGCTTATCTCCCTTGATTTCAATTAGTGAAACCAGCCACAGTATTATCTACAGTACACAGCTACAGCACCATCTACAGTACCCTAGCTACAATGCATCTACAGTCTCCCGGGTGCTTTTCCAAATGGCCACCCATCCCTTTTCACTCTCCACCCAACACGCTCAATGTGCAAGATCTTAACCTCCTGTAACCAACTCGTTCATCGTGATGTTACTCTTTATCTAGACTTTTGAGTTACATGATAGGTAAGAAACGACTGAGATAACCACTATTGAAGATGACAGCTCAAGGGACAATATATTGGAATTGTTCTCTAAAATTGTCTCGAGACGAAGAGTGTTAAAGGCAATGTAAAAGACAAACCATTGAACATGTCTCCTGAATCGGTTCACGCGTGCTCTTCCCTCAAACTTACTCACTGCCAACTCGGTCCCACGACTCAGCCACATGTAAAGCCCATACCATCGATGAGTTCACGCAGCTCCCTCCATGCCGCCGCCGCCGCTTCAGGCGTCCTCCTCCTCGTCTTCGTCACCTCCTGTCCCTCTTCGCCGGGCGCAAATTCTACCTACCCTTCCCCGCCGGCCTCTGGCTCCGGCGCCGGCGCCTGACTCGGTGGTCTGAAGTCTGAACTGAACCCCTATCTGGTGGCGCGGTGACGACTGACGTCGACGGGTTCCAAGCTCTTGCACCTGCTAACTGTACCCGATCATGATGTTCTACTGAGCCCGAGACGCCGAGTCCACCCATAGAAATGTTTGTTCGTGACGGCATCGTTGCAGATCATCTTGTCTTCTGAATCCTTGTTCAGTTGATTACCAATAAAAATTCTACCTTGTTTTTTCCCAGTAAAAAATTATGTACTTAGTTTTGTGGTGCTTGACAATTGTTAGTATTGATGTTAGTATGGGACGTGTAGAATATCTGAATATGGAGGCTCCTAGGCTTGCATTATTTGACATTTTCTGTCAGCCGTCGTTCTCATATGGGACACATATCTGAGCGTGTTCTCTCCCAGCAGATGGTGCAGTTAGTCAATCAAACAGATCGCGTTGCATTCCTGTGAGATCATGGTCCTGGAACGCGCTTAACATTGACACGATGTGACGAAGATAAGCATCATGGTGGCCTGGAATCGATATATGCTCAGGTAGTTTCTTTACAACCACAACATGTCAAGCAGGGATACGATGAACTTGTTCAGCTGTTTGGCTTGTGTTTATAAGTTGTCTGAAATTTTCTTAAGTTTAACTTAATTGTTGTGATCATTGGATTTATGTAGAGATTGATATGTCATATGATGGAATATTGATTCAATAAATAAAATATGTGACTTATACTTAATAAAATTTCAGATAACTTACGAATAGACAATCTCTTTAGTAAACTGACGAAGCAAAAAGGAAGAATCCTTCTGTTGAACACTTTAAAAAGGACCGCAGAACGAAGTCAACTTTCACACTGAACCAGTCAATCAGGAACAAAATCATACTATAGTAGTATTAGTAAGGTACTCATCGCAGAATGTTTGAATAAGCACAAAGGCGCTCTTTCTTCACCATGAATCTACTTGTATTTTTATGTGGCCAACATAAATATTTGAACTTTGTAAATGATAAAAAAAAAAGGTGACAAAAGTTCGATTTTCAGCCAATTAAGCCCTCACATCTGTCAAACATGTAATAAATACAAGATCAAGGTAGTTCATATTAATTGCTTGTCGCGGTCCCTCGTCCTCCCAACCAACCCTTTGCTTCATAAATAAATCCACATTTAATACGAGCATATGCATATTTACAAACCAATTTTTTTAAGGCAAAAGGCCAAACCAAAAGTACCAGGGAAAAAAGAAAAATATAGTAATAGGCAAATAGCTCGGTAAAATCGAAAAGAGTGTGCAATTTAGAAAATTGCATCACCTCACGTTCGAACTTTTTATATCTTTTTAATGTTACTGATCAAATTTTGCCCGGCTAAAAAACTATTGCCACTGACCGAGTAGAAACCAAAAGTACTTGCAATTGTTCAGAACGGAGAACAAAGTACAGGTCATGCGTCCATAGGCGCTATATCAGGCGGAACCCACTTTGGCTTTTCCATTTCTTCGCTTATTGCTGCCTAGTCAATACTGGAGGCCTCCCATAAGCCGAAAGCCACCCCTTTTTGGGTGGTATTTTTCGAAGCCGAAAGTCTGAAGCTGTCTGTGGGTAGTTTTTTGTGGCTTTGGCGGGATGGATTTACGAGTTTGCTCTTAGAGATCGGAGGTAATTATTCGCCCCTTGCCACTGAACAAAACTGCTAAATCCCCTCCTCCTATGTCCTCCCGTGCCGACTATCTCCTCCCCCGACGCCGCTGCCCTCCTCCCGCACCGACACCCCTCCTCCTTCCTCCCGCGTCGCCGCCCCTCCTCCCTACTCCTCGTGCCCGCATTCTCCTCCCCTCCTCCGCTGCCCACCCGCAATTCCTCCCTCCCAGGGCCACCTCTTCTCCTCCTGCCGCCACCGCTCCTTCTTCTTCCTCGTCCCGTGCTGGTGCCCTCCTCTGCCACAACCTCCACCCTGCTGCTCGTCCGCCGCGCGCGCGCCGCCCGCTCTAGCCCCACCGCCTCTCCTCCCATGGCACCTCCGCCTCCTCCTCTCTCTCGCCTCTCTCTCCTCCGCCGCCATCCTCCCAACATTGCTGCCGCCGCTTTCTTTTCTTCTTATTTTCCTGATATTATTTATTTTCCTTATTTTCTTTTTCCCGATAAAGATGGATTATTTATGTAATTATCGTTAGTTACCGCATTGCCATCAATTATCGTTAATATTTATTTATGTATGAATTGTCGTTGATTGTCATTAAACAACATCAAACAAGCCATCTTTTATGAATATTTCAAATATTTTCTAACTAAGAAAATTCAGACAGCCTATATAAAAATCAAACTATCAAACACCGAAAGTCTTTACTCAACCGTTCAGCTCGAAGCTGCTTTTCCGAAAAGCATCTCCCCTCTCCCTCTTAAAACTCCATCGTAACAACCGCTCACTACACACGGAAGAGCAGAGGGGGGGCGAACGGGGAGTACTAGTGGCAGGAGAGTCCAGGGAGGAATCAAGAAACCAAGATGTTGGCAGCAAGGAGACGACTAGCAGGCGGCGCCGCGCTGGTGTTGCTCCTCGCCGTCACCGCCGCCACCACCCCAGAGTGGCCGTCGCCGATGATTTCTTCTCCCACTCAGCCCTCTCCTCTCCCCTGTAATCAGTAAGCCTCCTCACATACTTCTTCTCCCAATCCTTGCAGAGCAGAGATTTCTTGGTACTTTCTTGAACTCTTGCATACTGCGTTCAACTGGTCATGTGTTGCTGAAAAAAATTGGGAAGTTGATCAGTTGTAATGGAAGTGATGTTTCTTGATGCGTGATTTGATGTGAGCAGACTCGATGTGCAACACGGTGGCGTGCGGGAAGGGGAACTGCACGGTGACGTCGGGGTTGCGGGGTACAGGTGCGAGTGCGTGCCGGGGTGGACGCAGATGCACGTCGGCGACGAGTTCAGGTTCCTGCCGTGCGTCATCCCCAACTGTAAGTGTTCAATTCGGTACCTCTGTACTTCACTCTTCACATGCTCAGACTTGTGTTGTTTGGCTCATCAATGGGCAGTAGCCAGCCCATACGATTTGTCCATAGTTTGGTTGTTGTACTAGTGTCGGTGCATAACTGCATACCACCTACGTTTATCATGGCTTAATTGATTAGCAACTTTGATTTAGGATGTGTATGCAATTTAGAAAATGGTTGTTAGGGTACTACGATCGTTCGCTTCCCCGAAGGTGCGTGACTGCGTGTGTGGCAAACATTTGGAGTATGGTGTACAGTGATCAGTCGGTCGTAGCAAGTTAAGGTTTGCTCATGTACTGCTTATACCTGAAGAAAAGCTGTAGCTTGGACCAATAGTTATGTTCACAAGGAGTATCAAATTTTAGTTATAAGATTTAATTTCAGAACATAAAATAGTTTAGCAACCTGAAGTATACTAGTACTTTTCATGTTTTATGCATCTTAAAACATGATGTAGAATTACAGAGTTATGTACTGGAAGTCTTCTTTTAGGAAAAAATGCTCAAAGTTCAAATGTACATAAACTTCATTGGACCGACTAGGTGCCTTTGGCATTTCAATTTTGTAACTCTGTTTGCTGCCTCTTTTACTAAAGCAACCAGGTTTCATAATTTCAACAGGCGTCTCCATCTGACAAGAAAGGATGGGTTTCTTTAGAATGCTTCCGTCTTCTAGTCTTCTTCAGAGATTATTTTTGAACCAACAGTGTCATCTTAAGAGTTCCTGTGTGTTTCCTACATCAGAAGAATGCTAGTGATTATCAATCAGCTATCCACAATATCAATCAATATCCTTTAAGCACCAAGTTTACTAATGTGTGCTCATATCAGCTCACATAATCAAATTAATAATATATAATTGCAGGTTCCCTTGATCGCACATGTTCTAACAATACTTCAGCACCTGCACCGGCAGCGCCTTTACCACCACCCAAAAATTTCTCCCTCTCACCAGACCGTAATGACTGCAACCTACTATTCTTGTTTTTTGGGGGTTACCATATATATTTCGTGTAATCTGTGTCATATTGATCTCTGCTTGTACAATTTTGTATCTGCAGCCTGTGAAATAGCATATTGCGGGGCTGGAGGCACATGCAAGAACGGCACAGGTCTCAGTTACCACTGCGAGTGCAAGGAGGGTTTCAGCAACCTCCTGAACATCACAACAATGCCTTGTTTTCAGAACTGTATGGTCGAAATGCACCGAGCATTTTTCCTTCTGCATAGAAAGATCAAAGGTCGTGCATTGCAGCCCCTAACTCTTTGCATCATTCCAGGTTCAATCGGTGCGGATTGCGCAAGCATAGGGATCCTTCCACTCTCAAACTCTTCCAGGTCTTCTCCTCCTGGCTCCGCTAGCCTTTCTAACAACGGCAATGCACCCGCACCAGGTATAAGTTTCTTCCAGTCAGGTATCATTGGATACGTGGTCTCCTTTGTATATATGCAAGGTTTCAGACAATTGATCTACTGTTATTGCTTTGTAGGATCAATTTCACGACAAGTTCTTCTTCCACTGCTGATATTGGCCTCACTGGCCATGGGTCGTCAGGCGATATAAATGGAGAATGGAGCATAGCACAGTAGCCCTAGAAGTTTTTTATTCACGGACAGGGTAGAGTTGCTAGCCTGTTAGAGATATACTTTGGGATGTGTCATACTGGTGCACTTGATGGTTATTTGGTTGTGCGTGAGATTTGATCATGTGATGTAAACATGGAATAAACTCGCTCTGTGAATAATAAAATAAATTGATTGTTTATTTGACATGTATTTGGAGCAGTAGGATGGATCATGTGGTTCTTGTTATCATATATTAAACACGGGAAGATCTTTTGCCTCTTAGCATAATAGTACTCTTAGGAGAAAACGACTATACTGAAGTATTCATTCGATGAATAATGAGCTTTTGAAGATTTGATTCCTCCTGTCGATTTCTTTTCAGTGGTGTTTGATTTGATCATACAAGCCAGTATTGATGCTCGGCCAAGTCGCCAAGAAGCATAAATGGGCCAACAGGTGCTCGTCCAGCCGAGGCCTTATTATGCCTGGATTCCTTGTGGTGGTCCTCGATAGCCACCTTGTCTTCGGCCCATGCTTAATGAGATCGACGAGTTGCAATGTTCTTTGACACCGTGTCGTGTCGTAAATTCCTTCTCCATCTTCTAGCACACCTTGGCTTCGGGCAACGGTGGCGTGACTAGATCTCATTGTCCTATCCTCGGCGTCAACAATGGTCCTCAGCAACGGTTTAGAGTGCGAACCAATTCAATTGGGCTAGAGGTCCGCGGCAAGGGGGCACTCTCTCCCCTACTTTTCATCATGGTGACGGAAGTGCTCGGTAGGGGTGCAAATGGTAGGTGTAATTCCGATCGATCTAGTACCGAATTAGGTATGTACCAAATTCGGAAAGGGAATTCAATATACATCGGATTCAAGATTCGTGATCGGATAGCTAGTCTCGATTCGGTAGCAAAATTGGGAGAGCTAATATCTGACAGAATAGCATCGGTAAGCGGATAGCCGGATATCCGGAATCATACCACACCACACAGTCACACGACTCACACGGTCATACCTCCGTACCTCACACAGATCGCCTTCCCGCCACCTCCGCCATCGCCTGCGGCTTGCCGCCGCTGCCGAACCATGTCGCTTCCTAACGCCGTTGAGAGCTATTGCCTCCACCGCCGCCATCGGACCAAGCCAAGACATACACACCACCGCCGTTGTTGGATTAATGCAAGGAGTCGACGCCGATGCCGAACCTCACGAGGAAGCCGCACGCCGATCCGCACCAATCACAGCAGGGTCGCCGCCGCCCGGACGCTAGGAGTCTCGGAGGAGGTGCGCCACAACTAGATCTAATGTCGGGAGGCTGCGCCGCCACCAGATCTTCACCTCACGCCGCTGGATGGAGAAGAGTAGGGAGGATGGAGGTAGGTGGAGAAGGAGAGGATGGTGAATTCATTTTTCTTTTTCCTTCATTTATATAGCGTGTGGTTCACTGTTACTTCTTTCTTTCTTTCTTTCTTTCTTCACCATTTAGCATGTGATTCATGGTTACTTTATTGGTTTGCATTACTTGCTATCCACTTTTATTAAGATGAGGACTCACCTTATGTATGAATTTATCGCTTATATTGAATTTGTGTTGTGTTAAACTTGTAGTGTACTAGGCTATTATATCGTGTCATAGTTGTGATCATCATGTACTCATGTTTAATAGTTGAAGGCTTGAAGTGATGGTGATATGGTTCAATATATATTCCTTTTTATGTGCATAATATCCGCTATATTATTTGTTTCAATTCGAATCCATCATGTATCCATCCGCATAAGATTGTGTTCAAACTCGGATGCGCTAAATTTGTATATGTATCCGACTCGATCGTATCCAATCAATCTAGGAAAATATAGGTTAGAGTATGGTATGAGCAATATCCATCCAAATCGACTGCTTGCACCCCTAGCGCCAATACCATGTTTGTCGTGATCTACAATCCAAGGAGTACTCATTGCCATCGTGACTATCCGCGCCATCAAGCACATCCTTTACGCAGATGATGTTGTGATGTTTTTCGCCTCAACATCCCAAGATGCACAAGCAATCAACAAACTTTTGAAGCTCTTCTGGCTTGGTCTCCAGCCTCAAGACCAATTTCCAAAATAGTGCCATCACCTCAATCCGTTGCTCCAAGGAGTAGCTCACCGAAGTTACTCAACATTTGCAGTGCACAGTCTAGTGCTTCCCTATCACTTACATGGGTTTGCCACTATCCATGAAAAAGCCCAACAAAGACAGAGCTGCTACCTCTCATCGACAGGTACTCCAAGAAACTCGTAGGTTGGAAAACCATGGCTACTCTCACCGGGTGGAAGGCTTATCCTTATCAACTTGGTGTTCATGGCGTTGCCCATCTACTACATGACGGTGATACAACTACCGAAATGGGAGATCAAGATGATTCAAAGAAAATGTAGGGGCTTCTTGTGGAAAGGAGTAGAGGAAACAAGTGGCGCCATTGCCTTGCAAAGATGGATAAGGTATGCATGCCAATGGCCAATGGCGGACTAGATGTGAAGAACCTCTCATTGTTCAGATTGCGCTACGACTTCAATGGACATGGTACCACCGACACTTGGCTTCGCAACGGTGGCGTGACTAGATCGTATTGTCCTATCCCGCGCCAACAATGGTCAACAACAACGCTTAGAGTGCGAACCAATTCAATTGGGCTAGAGGTCCGCGGCAAGGGGGCACTCTCTCCCCTACTTTTCATCATGGTGATGGAAGAGCTCGTAGAGGTGCAAACGCTACGATAATTCCCGATCGATCTAGCATCGAATCCGGTCTATACAAAATTCAGGAAGGAAATTCGGTATATGTCGGATTCAGTATCGGTACCGGATAGTTAGTCTCAGATTCAATAGCGAAATTAGGAGAGCTAATATATGACAGAATAGCACTAGTAAGCGGATAGCCGGATATCCGGAATGATACCACACCAAACAGTCACACGACTCACACGGTCATACCTCCGTACATCACACAGATCGCCTTCCCGCCACCTTCGCCATTGCTCGCGCTTGCCACCGCCAACCTCGCCGCTTCCCTAACGCCGTTGAGAGCTATTGCCTCCACCTGTCGCCATCGGACCAAGCCGAGACATACACACCGCTCTCGTTGTTGGATTAATGCAAGGGAGTCGCATCGCCGATGCCGAACCCCGCTGAGGAAGCTGCACACCGTATCTGGCAGCCGGATCACCAGGGAGGGCCGCCGCCGCCGGACGCCAGAGTCTCGAGGAGGTGCGCCACAACTAGATCTAACGCCGAGGTCGCGCCGCCACTAGATCTTCACCTCACGCCGCTGGATGGAGAAGAGTAGGGAGGATGGAGGTAGGTGGAGAAGGAGAGGGATGGCGAATTCATTTTTCTTTTTTCCTTCATTTATATAGCGTGTGGTTCGTTGTTACTTCTTTCTTTCTTCACCATTTAGCGTGTGATTCATGGTTACTTTATTGGTTTGCATTACTTGCTATCCACTTTTATTAAGATGTGGAACTCACCTTATGTATGAATTTATCGCTTATATTGAATTTGTGTTGTGTTAAACTTGTAGTGTACTAGGCTATTATATCGTGTCATAGTTGTGATCATCATGTACTCATGTTTAATAGTTGAAGGCTTGAAGTGATGGTGATATGGTTCAATATATATTCCTTTTTTATGTGCATAATATCCGCCTATATTATTTTTTTCTGACCCAAATCTATCATGTATCCATCCGCATAAGATTGTGTTCAAACTCAGATGCTCCAAATTTGTATCCGTATCCGACTGATCGTATCCATTTCGTAATCTAGGAAAATATGGGTTAGAGTATGGTATGAGCAATATTCATCCAAATCCGACTGTTTGCACCCCTAGCGTCTGGTACCATGTTTGCTGCAGCCTACAACCCAAGGAGTACTCATTGCCATCGTGACTATCCAAGCGCCATCAAGCACATCCTTTACGCAGATGATGTTGTGATGTTTTTCGCCCCAACATCCCAAGATGCACAAGCAATCAACAAACTTTTGAAGCTCTTCGCTTGGTCTCCACCTCAAGACCAATTTCCAAAATAGTGCCATCACCTCAACTCTGCTCCAAGGAGTAGCTCACCGGTTACTCAACATTTGCAAGGCACGCCTAGTGCTTCCTATCACTTACATGGGTTTGCCACTATCCATGAAAAAGCCCAACAAAGACAGAGTCGCTACCTCTCATCGATGTGTACTCCAAGAAGCTCGAGGTTGGAAAACCATGGCTACTCTCACCGGGTGGAAGGCTTATCCTTATCAACTTGGTGTTCATGGCGTTGCCCATCTAAGACATGACGGTGATACAACTACCGAAATGGGAGATCAAGATGATTCAAAGAAAATGTAGGGGCTTCTTGTGGAAAGGAGTAGAGGAAACAAGTGGCGGCCATTGCCTTGCGAATGGATAAGGTATGCATGCCAATGGCCAATGGCGCACTAGATGTGAAGAACCTCTCATTGTTCGTGATTGCGCCACGACTTCAATGGACATGGTACCGCCGACACTTGGCTTCGCAACGGTGGCGTGACTAGATCGTATTGTCCTATCCTCGGCACAACAATGGTCAAGAACAACGGCTTAGAGTGCGAACCAATTCAATTGGGCTAGAGGTCCATGGCAGGGGGCACTCTCCCTACTTTTCATCATGGTGATGGAAGCGCCGGTAGAGGTGCAAACGCTACGATAATTCTCGATCGATCTAGTACCGAATCCGGTCTATACCAAATTCGTGAAGGAAATTCAAGATATGTCGGATTCAGATCGCACTCGGATAGTTAGTCTCGATTCAATAGCGAAATTGGGAGAGCTAATATCCGGCTGTAATAGCACCGAGAAGTGGATAGTCGGATATCCGAATCATACCACACCAAACAAATACACGACTCACACAAATATACCCTTCAACCCATGGTTGAGTACCTCAAGCTCGGGATGCATTGCACTATCACTTGTATCTCTTGATCAAAGTGTACAAGATCCCATTATCCCATTATCCGTCACCAAGCTTAGCGCACACATGATCGGCATCTTTGGCCTATAGCCTCTTCTTCTTAGCGAAAACCAAATCATTGTGTGGAGCACGATTTGAAGTCTAGAGCACCGACGCGTGTAAATTCTTTATGTGGTTGGTGATCAAAGATAGTTGCTTGACGGCAAACAATTTGGAAAAGCAGTGTGGCCTCATCAACCTTCTTGCGCCTCCGCTTGGTCGAACTGCAGATATGACTCGCATGTTTGTTCTCTGTAGCTACACCCAACAAGTCTAGATGTTGGTCTAGTGTTGGATTAATGTACCTTTGAGGTACCACCAGACATGAACTCACGGTGAAGTCGTGGTGATACAACACTTGAAAGGGTATGCACAAGAAATTCTGTAAAGCATTCCACTCGCTTGTAATTCTTGTGCATTGGTTCATTTGGAAAGAGAGAAACATGAGGATTTTTTTCGTGCAAAGCATAGGACGCCGGTCGAGTTGTTATGGGTGATCAAGGAGGAATTGTGGGCATGGAGAGCTGCAGATTTCTTTAAGGAACAACTGAATAATGAGTGATCTAATGTCTGAACCTAGTGTGTCAAGCGGCGAGTTTCGCGTTGTTGTTTGATTTAGATGTGTTGAGCGGTGAGTTCCGCATTGTTGTTTATTTTCTTGTTGATTATGTACTATATTGACAACCTTGTTGGCGTTCTATAATTTGTTTTCTCCTGATTCTTAATAAACTTTGGCCGTCCCATGCAAAAAAAATGTTCTTTCACTTTGTTCACAACAGAAGTTTTGGTGAAAGATTATTGCTAAATGCTATGCTAGTATATACGCACTACAAAACATGAAAACATGGGGTGGCTGACTGAAACTTCACTACGGAAATGAAGGTCGTGTGATAAGTGGACGATGGAAGTGGAAAACAAAAGTATGCAAAAATAACATGTCATCTCTCCGATCTCTGTAGCATCGCATATTCCACTATGCAAACAAATGTTTTGTTAAAAGAGTGAACAGTGATTTGCCATAGTACTGCAACAAGTGGGAAGATATTGTAGCAAATTTACTGTAGTGAAAACACCGCAGCAAAATATTGTAGCACTGGATCTCGGCTTTTATTCAAATTTTCTACTTCCACTGCTGATATTGGCCTCACTGGCCATGGGTCGTCAGGCGATATAAATGGAGAATGGAGCATAGCACAGTAGCCCTAGAAGTTTTTTATTCACGGACAGGGTAGAGTTGCTAGCCTGTTAGAGATATACTTTTGGGATGTGTCATACTGGTGCACTTGATGGTTATTTGGTTGTGCGTGAGATTTGATCATGTGATGTAAACATGGAATAAACTCGCTCTGTGAATAATAAAATAAATTGATTGTTTATTTGACATGTATTTGGAGCAGTAGGATGGATCATGTGGTTCTTGTTATCATATATTAAACACGGGAAGATCTTTTGCCTCTTAGCATAATAGTACTCTTAGGAGAAAACGACTATACTGAAGTATTCATTTGAGCTTTTGAAGATTTGATTCCTCCTGTCGATTTCTTTTCAGTGGTGTTTGATTTGATCATACAAGCCAGTATTGATGCTCGGCCAAGTCGCCAAGAAGCATAAATGGGCCAACAGGTGCTCGTCCAGCCGAGGCCTTATTATGCCTGGATTCCTTGTGGTGGTCCTCGATAGCCACCTTGTCTTCGGCCCATGCTTAATGAGATCGACGAGTTGCAATGTTCTTTGACACCGTGTCGTGTCGTGTAAATTCCTTCTCCATCTTCTAGCACACCTTGGCTTCGGGCAACGGTGGCGTGACTAGATCTCATTGTCCTATCCTCGGCGTCAACAATGGTCCTCAACAACGGTTTAGAGTGCGAACCAATTCAATTGGCTAGAGGTCCGTCAGACGGAACTAGAACGAATTTGATCGTGATTCACCACTTCATCATGCATATAATAGTATATGAAATTTTCAAGTAACATTGCACTAAATAGTAATATGTTCGCTATTTTTAACATCAATAATTCGACATAACCGATGGCAATATACAATGATAAAGAAGTAGCGATCAATATGCATACCAAAATGATGGAAGTCAGAACTAAAGACTGAACTACAAACAAAAGATGGTTGTATTGGCAAAACGTAAAATACATCACCCAACCTCAATAGCCTAAAAAGAAGAGAATAAAATGTCCTAGAATTCTCAAGTAAAAATAGTAGAATGATCAAATAAAAGTAGATTAGTACTTAAGTACATATACCTTTTAGTATTTACGTTCTTTCAAGTTCATGAAGCGATGAACCACAATATCATTTGTAACTTTCTTCATTTTTTATTTCTCAATATAACAAATAAGGCTATCTCATGAAGTCATCATTGATGCGATTGCACAAATATACTTTCAAATTTTTCATAGCTAAAAAACACCTCGTAATAAAAAAAAACAACATTATTTGCATCTCATAACCAACTGATAAGCTGCATACCCTGAGGGAAGCTCATTTAGCTTTACACCGCGTCCTTATACTCATTCAGATAGCCCTACGACCAAAGAGCAGAAGCGCTTTTAAAAAACCCGACGTGACCAAAAGCTTAAAAGTCATTCAAAATTGAGGCTTACGAAAGGAACCAGGACAGATATCACTTACTAAACATAACATTGTCTGGGAGCACCAAGGAGATCAAAAACTTGATCCTGATGCCTTGGATTTATTTATTTGTGACTGGAAGGGAGCCGCCAAGAAAGAAGCCTAGTAAGTATGCATCCCATCAGATGCAAGTAAGTATCGATAACCTACTACTTGTGATAACATATAAAACAATTTGCCAATTTCACACTCAATGTATTGCTAGATCCTAAAATCATGTATTCTGATATCACACTTTTCCATTATTAAAAATACAGATATTGAAAAAAGGCTACAATGGATCTGAAATAGCTCAACTCATGATCTGATCCTATATGGACGGTAAAAGCACAATTGCGCCAGACAAATTTTCCAAGCGAGTTAGTATGATACCATGTATAAATTTCTGCAGTCTAAGTATCCACATACTCTAATATCTTTATTAGTCCTGACATGTATCTGATTCGTGTATGTATCATCCTTTAAAATTTGGATAACAACATGATTTTGCTTGTAGCCGGTACCTGGTAAGTAGCTAAGCTGGAACCAATTAACAGATGAAACCAATTAACTAAGCTGGTAAGTAATAATCACCAAATTCCAGATCCAACCAATAAAATTAGAGCACGGTTTGCAAAAGACAATACTAATTACTAAGTAGTGATAGAAGGGAAGGGAAAACTGTAGAAGTCAGGAGTTGTTGTAGAGGATGCAGAGCTCGCCGGAGTGGTTGACGGAGACGAACTGACGAAGTAGTGGTCGCTGGCAGCTCAAGAAGAGCAGCAGCAGGGACTCGCCAGACCGAAACCCCAGCCTCCACAGAGCAGCCTTGACTGCGCGACACCGATCCCGCGCTACAACTCCTTCGCCTTGTGCTCCACCGCCGGCTTCTTCCCCTCTCTTGGCGCCTTGCCACTACCTATTTCCAGGACTGTCGAGGGCGACACATCACACATGGTTGCCGCCTTCCAGATCTGCCTTGCTAGGGCGGTGGCTCGAGCAATTGGTGGATGGTAGCGCGACATCCAGCTGCGAGTATTTACTGCACCGCGTGAGCGCCTCGCCGGGCCGCGACCGTGGTCGCGCGCGCGGCCGCCGCACGCATGGGCCGCATGGGGTGCACGATGGTGGGCTTGGGCCGCACGCCCGATACATAGAGGCTAATTCTCATTGAAATTTATTTTGGACCCGTGTCCCGTGACACCGATGGGCTTATTGGGCTCCGCCCGAGGTCCGCGCAGGGGGCACTCTCTCCCTACTTTCCATCATGGTGATGGAAGCGCCGTAGGGGTGCAAGCGGTACATGTAATTCCCAACCAATCTAGTACCGATTCGGCCTGCACTCAATTCGTGAAGGGAATTCAGATACGCCGATTCAAGATTCGCACCGGATAGTTAGTCTCGCATTCGTAGTAAAATCGGAGAGCTAATATCCATGCAATAGCATCGGTAAGTGGATAGTAGGAATTCTAATCATATCACACCACACCACAGGACTCACATGGTCATACTTCCGCACTCACATAGATCTCCTCCCGCCACCTTCGCCCATCACTTGTGGCTTGTCGCCACGCCAACCTCGCCGCTTCCCTAATGCCGCTGGAGTCGCCGCTTCACCTATCGCCATCCAGGCTGAACTAGAACGAAATGACCGGGTTCATCACTTCACCATACATATAACAACATATATAATTTTGAAGTAACAATGTACTAAATAGTAATTTATGTGGTAAATATTGGCAAATGCATCATCCGACCAGTAGATTGGGTGAACCAGAGTGCACAACTTTTGAACCGTGGCGCACGCATAGTATATATAAACTAATCTCGCTAAATTTTTTTGACCGTGTCCGTGACACCGGTCACCCTATGCGCTCCGCTGCCGCCATCGCATTGCCGAGACATACGCATCACCGCCGCCGTTGGATCGATGCAAGGGAGTTGCATCACCGATGCCGAACCCCGCTGAGGAAGTCGCACGCCATATTTGGCAACCGGATCACCGCGAGGGCCGCGCCACAGTGAGGCTAGGGACACGTGCCGCCGCCGCCCGGATGCCGAGTCCGGGAGGAGGAGCTCCACCACTAGATCTAACGTCGAGAGGCCATGCCGCCGCCAGATCTTCACCTCACGCCACGCATGGAGAAGAGTAGGAGGATGGAGGCAGTGGAGAAGGAGAGGTGGCGATTTCTTGTTTTCTTTTTTCCTTCATTTATATAGCGTGTGGTTCGCCGTTACTTCTTTCTTTCTTTCTTCCATTTACTGTATGATTCGTGGTTACTTTATTGGTTTGCATTACTTGCTATCCACTTTTATTAAGATGTGGGACTCACCTTATGTATGAATTTATCGCTTATATTGAATTTGTGTTGTGTCAAACTTGCAGTGTACTAGTCTATTATATCGTGCCATAGTTGTGATCATCATGTACTCATGTTTAACAGTTGAAGGCTTGAAGTGATGGTGATATGGTTCAATATATATTCCTTTTTTATGTGCATAATATCCGCCTATATTACTCATTTCAATTCAATCCATCATGTATCCATCCGAACAAGATCTGTGTTCAAACTCCTCGATGCTCCAAATTCGTATCCGATCCGACTGATCATATCCACTTTGAACTGGGAAAATATGGGTTAGAGTATGGTATGAGAAATATCCATCCAAATCGACTGCTTGCACCCCTAGTGCTTGGTACCATGTTTGCCACAACTACAACCCAATAAGTACTCACGCCATCGCTGACTATCCGCATCATCAAGCACATCCTTTTACGCAGATGATGTTGTGATGTTTTTCTCCCAACATCCCAAGATGCACAAGCAATCAACAACCTTTGAAGCTCTTCGCTTGGTCTCCACCTCAAGACCAATTTCCAAAATAGTGCCATCACCTCAATTCGTTGCTCCAAGGAGTAGATCACCGGTTACACAACATTTGTAGTATGCATCCAAAGGCTTCCCTATCATGTACATAAAACCATAACTACTCTCACCGGGTGGAAGGATTATCCTTATCAACTTGGTATTCATGGCGTTGCCCATCTACTAAATAACGGTGATGCAACTACCAAAATGGTCGATCAAGATGATTCAAAGAAAATGCAAGGGCTTCTTGTGGAAAGGAGTAGAGGAAACAAGTGGCGCCAACGCTTGCAAAGATGGATAAGGTATGCATGCCGCTGGCCAATGGCAGACTAGGTGTGAAGAACCTCTCATTGTTCGGATTGCGCTACGACTTCAATGGACATGGTATCTGGACATACAGAGGCAAGCCATGGACACTCTCCCGCAAATACCGCATAAGGAGGTCAAGCTGATTTTCCAAGTGGCGACAAAAGTGTAGCTGGGATGAAAAATTCAGATATTTTTGGCGATCTAACTGTTACCGGAGAGGCCAATTGCTTCATTTGTGTCAACCTCTATAGCTATGTTCGTAATCGTGCATAACCATTGTAAATATTTGCGCGCAAAGATCGATCAAGGATATTAAGGGTGCCATGTCCCTTCAACCCATGGTTCAAGACTCAAGCTCGGGATGTAGTATAACCGTATCTCTTTATCATAGTGTACAAGATCCCATTATCCGTCACCAAGCTTAGCGACACATACTGACATCTTTGGCCTATAGCCTCTTCTTCTTAGCGAAAACCAAATTATTATGTGGGAGCACGATTCGAAATCTAGAGCACCGACACGTTGTAAATTCTTTGTGGTTGGTGATCAAAGATAGTTGCTTGACTACCGGCAATTTGGAAAGCGATTGTAACAGCCCCAAGTTTATAAACAGTAATAAATGCTTTATGAACAGAATGAGATACTGCTCATGGCATTACTGTTCATGTTTACACTTTGGGCAAGATGTTACAAGTTAAAACCTTCCTTTGTAGTCAAAACCCTAAAGAACCATTCAAAGTCTTAAAGGATACAAGATAAAACTTGTATTATGACTGGGAGGTATTTTTATTAAAGCCTAGATAAATTATCTTGACTAAAAATATTTTTGTTGCATTTTAGAAATTATTTGAGCTTAAAGAAAATTTATTGTATTTAAATAAATATTTTCGGCTGAAATAAATATTTATGTATTTTACAAAGTGAAAATGCGGTTTATAAAATTTATCCGGGAAATATATCATCCCAAAGAGCTTGCAAGAAAATTTCATGAATTTATGAATTTATTTGCTATTTTTAAAAGCCTACCAAACCTTTTACAAATTTGAATAGGATTTGGTCAACTAAACCGGTCCAAATCCAAACTCAACACCGTAGCGACCGGTCTCATGTGATTTGGTCCAACCGAATCAAATTGGTCCGCCTACCACGCTCGGGCGCGAGCCCGACATCCACGCTGCTGATGCGAGCCGTCGATCTTCAATCGACCCGCGAGCTCACTGATCCCGCGAGACGCCCACGTATACTTTAATCTCCACCGTTGGATCTTGATCTAACGAGCGAGGTTAGTGTGTGCAATCGGACAACTCCGATCCATGTTCAATCTCCACCGCTCGCTTCCAATCCAACCGCGGACGCCTTTTCGCTTTAAACCTAAAGACGCGCTTTATCTCACCGTTAGTTTCAAATCCTACGCTTTTCCTTTTCGCGTGTTATTAAAGCCCGCACTCCTCCGACCGCTGGATCTTCATCGTGTGGCCCAGATTAGTGTATGCATTCGACGACTCCGATCCCCGCACAATCGTGGTCGCCCATCCTTGATCTAACGGTATTGCTTATTTCAATATGAAATCGAGGCGCGCTTATGCGGCCTTTGATTTCAATCCCACGCACTCTTTTTGACCGTGGCCTTTAAAGCCCAAAATCGGTGGATCGTTGGATTTCAATCGCACGGTCCATATGAGTGTATGCAATCGGACCATCCGGTTCAACTTTTCATCCCGACCGAGAAATCAAATCCAACTGTTGTGCCATCGCATCTAAAAGGGGTGACGGTATATCTTTTAATTGATCGTTGGATTTCAATCCAACGCTCTCTTTGAAAGCGAGCCCGAGCCTTGGATTCCATTTAGATCTCGATCGGTCGATCTAGATCGTGCGGTCCATATTAAATGATACCGATTCAAATCATTTAATCTCTCTATTTATCACAAACGCCCATTTCCAATCGGACGGCTAACATTCTTTGAGCTTTTGTGAGGCCCGCACGATCGAGGATGACAATGGGACCCACATGTCGTGATTCTTATCATCTTCCTCGCTCTCTCTGCGCTCTCTCTGAAATCAAGGAGAGGTTTATCCCAAAGTTTTTGCAACTAATTTTTGGGATAATTAGCCTAAATGGACACCTCATCAAGCTCTAGACTTTTCCCAATTGCCTTGTAGCTCAACTCTCTTATATATAAACCCTAGCTTTTGAGTCTGCACCATTGTTGACTCATCAAGCTCATTTTCTTCCTTGTCGCCAAGGGATTCTTGCTTCTATCCTTTGCTTATCCATCCTTAAGCATCGGTTTTACTTATAATAAAGATTGGTTATCTTTTGTAGGTTAAATCCGAGTTTATTTCTCCGTCCATCATCATCGGCCAGAGTTCTTGGTATCTTTCCATACCGTAAGCCAAAACCCTAGTTTCGACATCTTGAGCATCTTAAGAACCTTAGAAGTCGCTGTGAATCATTCTTTTAAGCATCGTAGCTTGATCTTGCTTCAAACCAAAAACTGTTATTCTAGCTTTTCATCTTTTGTGTCATTTTCAAGACCTAGGGTTCTTCCCACAACTTATCATCTTATTTAGGTTTTGACTAAACCCTAACAAAGATGACAAGTTGATCTTTCAATTCTTGTCATCATCAATTTTAACTTCTAGTTGAGATCTGTCTGTTTCTTTTGTCTGCTTAACCGACAAAAATGAATTTCTTCTTAGTTGATGTGATCTAACTAGTTAGGGTTAGACTAAGACTGGTTTGGGATATTAATTACCCTAAAAGATCATGCTAAGTTTCATTTATGAACTTTTGCATGTTCTATACTTCTTTTTCCGAAATTGCAATCATTCCTGCTTTACTCTTTTAAAATCAAACGGAACTTTGCACTAAACTCTAATTTCGTCTTTTGAAAAAAAAGAGGTTATAAAATGGGTTATTATCACTATTAGGTAAATATAACTTAAGCATGTCGTTAATCATGCATTTCTTTATTGATCATACAATTTCGATAATTTATACCATTTGTCGCTTTTGGTATTTATTGGATTTTATTGCTTCTTTTAGAAGTCGGTTCTATCAAGCTTTTGATTATACTTCAACAACCCGAGCCTCGCAATGTAAGTCTATTACTATCAAGGCAAGCATCCTCTTGCACCATATTGAACCCGATTTTGTACAATAGCTTTTACAAATCCAGTGATATCTGTGCATGCTATTTGTCCGAAAATACAAAATGTGACTTGTAATAGCTAGCTATAACCGACATGGTGGATTACCTTAATTATGACCATACACTCAACTCTAGTGTAGTAATCGTATACTATATGGTCTATTTTCGATTTGGCTTAGATATGCGCCTAGAGATTTTAGAGTTTGACAAGCATATCTTGTCAAACAGGGAATCACAATCAACCCTTGTTATTTTAAACTCTTTGTCCGCTTTTTAAATCACTCTTGTATTTGAAATTCAAATTGATCTCGACAAGAGGAAGCTAGTGATGGTGCTTTTGTGCACGAGATTGGGTTTGTGGTGGACTTGTCCGGTTGATTAAGGACCGAACTCGACTATTCGCCTAAGTCCCCACGCACTTCCACATGCAGGTATGGGCGCTGCTTGGTTAAGTAAAATGTTGAGACTATCGAGTTGGAAACAGGAGAGTAAGGATATGTGTATTGACCTTGTATGGCATAGATGCTTAGGTCCGAGGATGCGCTTTATGCCATGTGAGCTTGTATGTCAAGACGATGTTCTTAGGAGGGTGAGGCGATATGTGCCTCGTCGCATATACGATACCTTAATGGTGCCGATAGCATTCTACTATGGGTAGGGAACCCAATTCGCTTTAAATTGTTTGGATCGGCATTATCGACACAACATTTGTGCCCCGTGGTTAGTAGGTGGTATAGCCTACACTAATGGGATTAGTTCACACATGGGGTCCAACTCAATTGTGTTGGCTTGTTGAAAATACCAAATCTTAGCTTCCCTGGCCGGCATACCAAAGGAAGTGTGTCATCATTCGAGGCATCCAAGACAACGGCTAGCTAAGTCATGTGGGTAAAGATGTACACCCGCAGGTATAAACTGCTCAATAGCCGTGTCTACGTCATGGACGATAACTTGAACCGATATCACCGTATAGAGATTTTGATTTCCAAAATGTGGTTTCGGTTTATTTTCGGTTTGCATGAGGGAATCATGCATCGCATCGCTTACATTTAATGTATTTACTTACTGCTTTACTTTATTTTTGATTTATTAAATTGCTTTATCAAAAGTTAGCCTTTGTAGGATAAGGTGTATCGCTTATGCAAATTTGAACCTTTATACCTTCTCGTTGTAACCTTATGCATGTAACAACTCTACTCCTTTGAATAGGTCTAATAACCACTTTCTTTTGTTAGTTTGTGTAAGACTTATTGAGTACCTTTTGTACTCAAGGTGCTACCACCTATTGTTGCGGTGAGGATGGTTTTCTATGAAGTACCCGCAGCGCCGATCGTGGTGACGCTAACGAGTGACGCCATTTCTTTCCTCCACGCAATTGCTCGCGGGTGGATGAGGCCATTGGTGGACATTTTCCGCTTATTTTGCTTCCATCAGATATCGTTAAAGTGACCAAGTCACTTAATATTGTAGTACTAATAGAATGATGTAACCTTATGTTTAATTATATCAATGTATGATCGTATGTGTTTGATGCAATGTTGATGAAGGATATATATGCAATGGTCGTTGATCCCGGGAACCATTGTGAATCATATATATCCGAATCTCATGCATCGATTCGTCACTTGTTAAATTTATATCTTTAGCATGGTTCTTAATAAAGGGCGCATCGTTCCTTCATTAACAATTGTGCTACAGTATGAATTTAATTAGTAACATTTCCAATAACCGGGGGTCCTCGCAGCGATGCTGGCCTCATCAACCTTCTTGTGCCCTCTGCTTGGCCGAACCAGAGACATGCCTCCACATGTTCGCTCTCGTAGCTACACCCAACAAGTCCGGACCTTAGTCTAGGTTGGATTAATGTACCTTTGAAGTACCAGCACCACCAAAGACATGAGCTCACGGTGGAGTCGTGGTGGTATAACACTTGAAAGGGTATGTACAAGAATTTCTGTAAAGCCTTCGACTCGCTTGTAATTTTGGTGCACTGGCTCATTTGGAAGAGAGAGAAACACGAGGATTTTTTTCGTGCAGCATAGGACGTTGGTCGAGCTATTATGGGTGATCAAGGAGGAATTGTGGGCATGGAGAGTCTGGATTTCTTTAAGGAATAATCGAGTAATGAGTGATCTAATGTCCGAACCTAGTGTGTCGAGCGGCTAGTTTCGTGCTATTGTTTGATTAAGATGTGTTGAGCGTGAGTTCCGCATTGTTATTTATTTTCTTGTTGATTATGTACTCTATTGACAACCTTGTCGGCGCATTTATAATTTGTTCTCCTATTTCTTAATAAACTTTGGCCGTCCTAGGGAAAAAATGTTTTTCACTTTGTTCGTCAATAGAAGTTTTGGAGAGATTATTGTTGAATGCTATGCTAGTATAATCGTATTACAAAACAAGAAAACATGGGTGACTGATGAAACTTCACCCGGAAATAAAGGTCGTGTGACAAGTGGACGATGGAAGTGGAAAACAATAGTATGTAAAAATAACATGTCATATCTCTCGATCCTTCAGAGCATTGCATAGGCCCACCATGCAAACAAAGTGTTTCATTAAAAGAGTGAAAAAGTGATCTCGCTATAGTATCAGAATAACAATGGAAGGTATTATAGCGATTTTATCGTAGTGAAACACCGTAGCAAAACATTGTAGCACTGGATCTCGGCTTTAGATTTTTATTAGGCGGTGAAAATCGCTCCTAATGACCATGCACCACAGATCATTTGCATTGAGGTTTCCAATCCGTACTGGTGGAGATGATGCTATTTTATATACAGTATTGTGCTAAAGAGTCATAAAATGGACTGCACATCAGAGCTGGGAACAAGCCCGCTGAGCACGCAGAGGCGGCAGGTAATATTTCAACACGGGGACACCAAGCTATGCAGGTTTTCAGAAACATGTCTCGCTGTCTCACCAGCTCTGAAAAACTTACACTAAACTTGTAACGTTTGCAGTCACATAGCAAGCTTGTCTCTGAAAACATGAGTAAACAATATATAATCCAAACATCTCGTTGTAAAGTATATCTCCAGTAATTACTTGCATCCACTATGTTTAGTAAAGTCCTGTGGAAACATATTTGCAGGGTACAAGTGACAACGCAAACAAAAGATAGTTGTTGTCCATCATGCCATCATGGTCTCTCCAAATCAGCAGACTCCATGTACATTACACTGTGGAACACCCAAACTGCTCGTCCTTGTCTCCCAGCTACAGAAGTTCGCTTGTATCATCACACCCATGTACACGTCTGAATAACTTTTGCAGAAAAAAATTTGCTCATCTCTGTTTGGTTTTGTTTCCTTCTTACACAGTTATACTGCTCTGTTTATTCATTTATTCTGCGTGGAGGCAAGTAAAAAGGGTACATTGCTGTAAGAACAAGCAACCGCACTCCTGAGGATACTGTTAAAAACAAACCGCTGAAGCTTGCTGTGAAGCAGGTGCATGGTGCAAAGACATACACACCCTTTTTGTTTTGAAAAAAAAATATGGGGAGGGAAAGAAACCCTTCCAAGCATCCCAAATTTTAGGGAAGCATTGCAAGAACACACAGATAACAAAATTGACCAAAAAAAAGGTGCAAAGACATACACACCCTTTTTGTTTTGAAAAATATGGGGAGAGAAAGAAACCCTTCCAAGCATCCCAATTTTTAGGAAGCATTGCAAGAACACACATATAACAAAATTGACAAAAAAACTTCTCAACAACATTTCAGTTTGTTTCCAAGAAGAAACAACATCAATTTCCAGTTCATAATCTTGTGTAGTATGGCCAGCACGACCCATTCATATATGCGACAGCGGATGGGCGTTTAATAATTGTACCATATCAAATTGAGTCATCACATTACTTCAAGATGTAAGCTTTTGATGTCGTAAGCTGTAACCCCTTTAGGACTTGTACCATCTCTGCCCTGCTTCATAGGCTTTTAAAAATGTTCAAGGACAGGGCTCAGTGTCAATCACTGACCAGAGTTAGTATGCCCAGAAAATTTTCACATCACAGCCCCAAGAAACTAAAAGACCAGGCCACACATGTAGAGCTGCAGGTCCATTTCAAATATTTAAATTTACCCACAAGAGAAGTAATGAAAAATGACCTGAAGTTCAGAGAAAAGAAAGCCAACATTTTCACCTCATCACGCGTGCGTGCGTGCGTGCCACAAAATGCTGCCTGTTCCGCGAAAGATTATAATGGAACCATGATTGAACTAGCCATAGGCCTGCAGATAAGCCTAGCTAATGCAGAGTATACAACAACTATAAACGTGACAGGAACATGAAGTGGTATGGTGTCTAAAATATTCAGGCCTGTCTAGGAACTTATGATGATTTGACGTGAGTAAAGCAACAGCAGTAGCATAAATCGGTGCCACTCCCAGAGGAAAACTCAGAAAGTAGTACTCCTACCATAGGTCACTGTTCCTTGACATATGTATACTACTCACACAGACGTGTTTCTTTCTTTTTCCCTCATGTTCCTTGCTCCGGTAAAAGCTGAGCAGCAACCCTGTAGCTCTACAACCTCTCCTCTCCTCCTCTTATCCCAGCTACCGTTCCCTCTGATCTTTTGGGGTTAGCTCTAGCTCCTTTCTATATGGTTTTCTGCGCAGTCTCATACTATATACGATTGATCTCTGCAAGACACATCCTCTGTCATGTGGTGTGTGCGCTCAAAAGTTCAAGTTACTCTGTTTGACAAGGAAATTATTCTGAACATTTTTCGGGAAAATTGTTTCTTTTTTTAACAGATAGGAAAATAGTTTCTTTGAGTACTGCACGCACGGATCCACTGGCCACAAGAACACTGACAGGCATCAGACGGACTTGAACGAAGAAGTTCGCTTTCATAATTTTATCAACTCCACAGCTCAACTGCAAGAAGATGATGCGATAGCAAGAATTGAGCAGCACATAATGATAAACACTATGTCCATCCAATTGAAAAGATTGATGAAATTAGCTGGAAAATTACTCCCCAAAACCGAAATGGAAGAACCAACATCCGAAAACAAAAGAGAGGGAGAGAAGAGGAAAAAGAAACAAAATGGCAGCAGCATCAACGTCTCGATCGATCGATCTCTCGCTCCCTCTTAATTTGTACACAACACACAACCGGCTACTTACAACATTACACTCGTTAAATCTCCAAGAACTCAACAATGTTCTTACGTACATACATCTATCTACCCATCGAAGCCTCCATGCTGATTAGTTTCTTCCATCAATCTCCTTCTGTTCCCCTCCTCTCTAGCTTCATGGTTGCCGTATGTGTTCTCCCTCCAGTACTGCCTTCTGCGTGCAGCCATAGCGACCCAGGCTTGAAGAGCTAGCGAGCTTTCCGTGAGCGAGGTGAACCAGCACCGGAGTGAACGAAGCATATGTGTATATGGAGTTGTCCATCGACTGTCAGGGCATGAAAGCTTGTCGCCGCACTTGCAGCGCCAGGCCTCCGGGTAGTACTCGAGCGGGAAGCTCCGGCCGGGCTGAATGGCCACGTGCACCGGCTGGCAGGGTGGCACCCCGCAACGGCTCCGGCACGTCGGCGGCGATGACCCGGGCCCACCAGCCCCGCCGCGCCGCCTCCGACGCCGGGCCCCAGAAGTAGTGCTCCTCTTCCACTGCCCCACCGCCGCTCCTCCCGCTCGCTGCCGACGCGCACGCACCTGCAGGACACACAGGAACACATCACGCGCACGTACGTGTGAGACTGAGAGCCAGCTAAGCTAGCTTAGAATAATGTAAAAGAACCCGACGGTGGAGTCAGTCAGTATGCGGTGTGTTACCGAGGGCAGCGGCGAAGAAGAGCAGGAGGAGGAGGTGGAGCGCGGCGGCAGAGAGGCCACGTCGACGGACGCGCGACCAGCCCATGGACGCACGGGCGGGCGCGCTAGCTTAGCTAGCTAGATCTCGTACGTGCCGACGCGCGCCGCGCCGCGCCGCGCTCAAAGCTAGGGAGAGAGGAGAGGAGAGAAGAGAACAAGCTGGCTAGCTAGCTAGGCGCCGAGTGACGCAGAAGAGAGTGAGCGCGAGTCAATTCGCTCGCATGGACTAGTCATGGACCGTGCGGGGGCTGAGACTAGAGGGAGAAAGAGAGATCGGGTGGGTGGGTTGCCGGTTGCGTGTGTTGCCGTGTTGGTGGTGCGATGCCTCCGTTTGCTATTTGGAGCGTGAGATGAGGAGGATTTGGCGTTGGTTCTGGGGTTTGCTCGCGTACGACGCCGCGGGCAAGCGCGCGACGGCGGCAGCGGCAGCGGCAGCAATTCGACTCGCAGTCTGCTCGGTGGGGCCGCTGCCTCGCGATTCGTGCGGGGCCGGGGCCTGGCACAAGGTGCTGCTGGCCCGTGCACCGTCTGATCGCTGCGTACGTACCCTGACTCTGTGGCCGGCCGGTTGGCCGGCCTCCTGCCATTGCAAGGAGATTGATCAATCATGGACCATGGTCATGGTAGTAAGGAGATGCAGCATTCTCCTTTCTAGTTACTACCATCCTCCTTAGTTCTTGCACTACTGATTCCTATGCTTAGTACTAGCACAGTGTATCATGAGCAGTGGAGTATGTTCTAGACTTTTAATCCAACTGACTAGCCTTGTCACCAGATCGCTCGCCGTGCTGATCGGATACCAAGTTTTGGAGCTTGTCTAGCCGCGTCACTCAAGCGCATGCACGCTTGTGTAACTGTGCATGCAGCTGGTTAGTGGCATTGTGCGTGGGAATTTTTCCTTTTCAGAAGACAATAGGGATTGTTAGGATTTCAACCACATTCCCCTTGAAAAGAGAAAGAAGAAGATTTGAAAACACGCTGACTCCTCCATTGTCTACCTTTTCGGGCTTTCCTCCATCCTTATTTTCTACTTTAAAAAAATCAGAGTTGCATGTAAGCATCAGCCTTTAATCACGGGAAGAAAATGCCCTGGTCCTAAAAAAACATTGCATTTCGATCAAGTTTAGATGTTTGTTTTACTCTGAATATGTATTTGTTTTTTAAAAACTCTGGAATCTGGAGCCCTCGTTGCCTCTTTAATCGAGTTTGCAGCTCATGTTGATTGTTGATCACTGTACTAATACTTGTCACTAGCTCGACGATGGATGAGTGGATCATTAATTGAACTGTCAACTGGTACGCTTACATTAGATCTCTAGCTTCTAGCGGCGATCAACGCTCGAAACTCAATGTCCCAGTGCTGTACAGTGTCTCGTCACTTCCTGCTGCTCAATCGCATTAGTATTACTTGCATGAATCGGCCATTTGATAGACTTTTATAGGCTACCTAGATTCCTCCTAGCAGCAAAAGCCATCGCATCTAGTGCGTCAATCCTTCATGTCCTGGTCTTAGTAGCTCTCTTCGATAAGTAAACTGAGTTCGAGCAGTTAGAGGACAAAGTACACTTGGTGGCACATGTCTCTGACACTATTGTTCTTTACACCTGTCGGTCAATCCGTAAAGATGAGAAGAGAGAGAGGGGGGAGGAGTTCTCACGACCACTACGTTAGCAGTACTCTTCCAAAAACATAATCCTGGAGAGAAAAAACATAACTTGCGCCTCTCTAGCGAGATTGTTAACCAGAATTCTAAGGAGGAAAACAAATCATGCGTGTAAATTCTAATTTCGCTATGAAGTGCTATGTGCAAACAGTTTCTTAGCTACTCCCGTAGCGACTAGTCACTGGACACTGACACGCATGGGGCTAGGCGATAGTTACACACAACATCAGAAACCGCTATTGCTTGCAATAATTTTTTTCTGACATGAAAACACTACCTGCTCTAACAATTCCCACCAAAATCATCACAAATTAAGTGACTCGATCTCGATCGATCTAGTGCATGTCTGGACACTCTGTAGCCAAGCCAAGCTTTGTTCGATCATTAGCCCGATCGAGCTGAGGACTGAGCGAAGGTATGAGTGGCCATGGAGCCCCCTATCTGCTCGCGTTCGATTCCGTTCAACCCGTGTGCTAACTTCTTCTTTGAGGCCGTCGGCGATTCTGGCCACGAAAAAAATAGCCCGATTGACGCCTAGATGATGGCTCGATCCAAGACAACGGGGGTCCTCGTGCCGTCCCCCGAGAAGGGAGCCATCAAATCAACGGCCGTGATATGTCCTAACAAGTCTGCTAGCTGATAGTACTACTAGCTCACACACACACTCGCTAAAGAAAAACAATTTAGGTGAGCCGACCAATGCGCGGGAAGCATGCACGGGAAGCAAAGGCGAGACGAGAGCTACGTATGCTGTATGCATCACGTGTCGTGTTAGTTGTTCGTGAAAGCAAATCTCGGGACCCGATTAGCTAGCTAGGGGGGGGGGGGTGGTCAAATGGGCCTCCTGACTGGGATCAATCGGATGCGTTTTGCTGCCGTGTTTGAACAAAAGAGGGGTCAGAGGAAGGTGAGATGTGAAGATCGTTGTGTCCCCTTTGGCTGGTCAGAAAGGAAATAAAGCTAGCTATCAAATCAATCTCACTTGCAAAAGGCGGCAATATTGTGATTCGTTAATTAGTGAACCTTCGTATCTCAATTAGTAGTTTAGTTCTACAAAAAAAAAGAGTCGACATTGCCAGCAGAACCTTAAGCTCGATCCCTCACGCTATACTGAGATCGTTTATCTGAAGCAATAAACAGGCCAGGAAACGATGGAAAATACGCTGCATACACAACTGGATCCCGGCCGTCAATTGGATTCCCGTCCGGGCAACCTGTCACATCGAAACGATCAAAAGCGAGGAGCTGGATCGAACAGTGGACGCGGTTGGAGCGGGCTAGAAAATGGTCAAGCCACCATGCCACGCATGGCGGTGGCGCGGCACCGCATGGCCACCTCCTGCGCTCGATCTGCACGACCGCCTCGCCTCGGCTCCTCCTCCGGACGGTGCACGGGGCTGGACGTGGAATGGGTTCTGCCTTCTTTTGCGTAGGAGCTACCTCGCTAGACCTAGCTAGCTAGACTACCTAGAGCCTAGGCTTGATTAGAAATAGTACTCCTACGACGTCGGATACGACGTCCGATTAGACTGCTCCTGGGCTCCACTTGTATGCATGCACCGCCAACCATGCATGCACGCCCTGGTGCACCCGCGCCTGCGTCTGCATGGACCCTACCATGCATGAGAGCTCTGGCTGTTGGCTCGAACGGTGTGTACATGTGCGGTCGATCGACGGACGAGACGGGCTGTGCGAGGAGCGTCCGATCGACCTAGCTCTCCCTGCCCGTCTGATCGACGACCTGACCTGGGCTGATGATCTGAATCTCAATCGGAGGGCCTGTTTTCAGGGCTGCAGTTTTTCTTAAAAATAGCTTCGGTTCGACCGTAAGCTGAACGGCTCGACGCCGAAATGAAAAAGTTTGATGTTTGGTTATTTAGCTTTTAGGTAGGCTGATTGCAATTTTCGAGATGAAAAATTTCTTAAATAGCTTTGAGAATAGTAATGGCAATTGTTTGATGCCGCTTAACGCAATTAACAATATTTAACAACAACTAGCGACAATTGACGACCACTACCACAATTAACGATGATTAACGCAATTGACCGCGATAATATTTCTTCTCTTCTTGAGACGGACATTCTATTACTATGACAACGTAAATTTTCAAATCGATCTCTACGTTTTTGTAGAATTGAAATTAGATGTGAGCAATGATTTGATGGTCTATCCTATGGATGCTTATTGAATTAAAAAATTTCAATAATAAAAAATCCGACCAAATTTTATGATGTAAGAGAAAAAAATAAAAATAAATTATGCCTTGTTAGTACTAGTGCGCATGGTGCGTCCGAGTTTGTAGGTGCTGCAGTTTCTTCCAGGCACATGCGGTCATCGATCGCTATCAGTTAAGGTGGTTTTGTTAAAATTTAAATATGAGAAAATTTGATCTTGACAACAGTCTGTGCTGAACATTAAGCTACCACTATCAAAGTAAGTACACAGCATGGTACTGATCTGTCCAAAATATCTGACATAATTCAGCAAAAAGAACTTCAAAGACATAACAAACCTCAGTTCCAGCCACGAACTGCACATCTATAAAACATTACATGACTGGCGATAAAGGCAAAGATTAGCCTTGTTTCTGCTCTCACAGATGGCACAAGCGCTCTTGGTTTCAGTCAGTCTCTAAGATGTACAGAAACTGCATACTTGGAGCCAGATAACATCAGAAGACAGCTAGGCACCCTTAACATGTTCATTCTGGTACATTGATGCCATATATTACAGAACACTTGCTCCTTTTGCTACAGCAAACTGGATAAACTAAACATTCACATGAACAGAATTGCCACATCAACAAAGCAAAAATTGGTCACACTGAAGGGCTGGATTCATCATCCCTTTCATAATCGACATGTCCGACTTGTCCTCAATCCCACGATGTTTCTTTTCCCCGAAAGAACTATATGCGTTTTGGCTCATTGGTTGATTTGTCGTCATTTTTCCTCTTGGGTTTTGTAGACATGCATAGAACACCGATTCACATCGACAAAGAAGACTAATGTTCTGCCTTGTACCCAATATTGTTGAGGTCCACCGTTGTCATTCCATACCCTTTGAATACCGCTCCCGGTCATCTTCACCCATTGGCACCGGAACAAAGGGACTTTAAAATTAGGTGTGTCTAGGTTCCCAATCTCCCTCTATGCGCCATAATATGTTTGCCTCTTTCCATTTGGGTCTGCGGGCTACGCGACACCACTGCTTTTGGTTCGTGAACGGTAAAATGTATTTCCATTTATCTCTGCACTTTGTACGTGAGGATTGCCACGACGGTTGCCTAACCAACAACATGCTGCTCATCAATATTGTCATCACTCGACATTTTTCGCAACCAACCACTGAAAGTTTCCATGTGATGACGCCTAATCCAAGCTTCATTCTTCCCCGAAATCGATCGTAGGAATTCCTTGTGTACTCGACATACGGCTCCACCACTGGAGAGTTTACTGTAGCGCTTTATTGAAATAATCGCCCCGCGATATATGTTTTATTCCCTAGTGTTCCCTTTCCACTAAGTCTCCCTCGTGTCGCGATTCGTGAACACCAACGGGCCAGGCCTGAATGAAGTCAACACGTGAACTCAATGACCTCCTTCGTCTGTGTAGCCCTTGGCGATGCTTCCTTCTCGAGCACGCTGGTGAACATATTTCTTCAGACTCCCATGAACCTCTCAAGGGGAACATGTTGTTGAATATTAATCTCCTTGACCAGTGAACTAGGAGGTGTGTCATGATATTAAAGAAGGATGGAGGAACACCAACTCGACAAGACATTGAACCACATCATTCTCAGAGTAGCTAGTTCCATTGGATTGATTGCCTTGCATTGAGGAATGCACATAGCTTCACGGTGGCCGACGCATATGTGGAGGTAGAATTCTCTTAAAGCAACCGGAAGCAATTGCGCTATAAGCACGTAAGATCATGGGACTTTAAGTGTAGGAATTTCTTCTCCGCATTTTTATTATACGCTTTATATTGGAGGAGAACGGATGGGACCTTGATGTTTAGGCATTCAAACATGCTTTCTTCTCTTCTTTGCTAAGAGTGAAGCTATGCTCTCGGATGCAGTTGTCTCGTTCTTTCATGTGTCAGCAACCCGCTGTGCTCGAGTGAATCCTTAGACTTTCCATACACATCCATGAATCCAGCAGTTCACACAAAGATTCTTTGTCGCATCACGCCGATCGCATGCGGACCTCTAGGACTTGCCAATAGGGTAGCTCCCCAAATATGGACTTCTTCTTCCACATGGGTGCGTGTCCTTAGCATCTTTTGAACAGTTCACAAAGACTACTTGCACATCCTTGACCATATCAAGTACATCCTCCTGGGCTCGCTATGATGTCCATTTACTTTAAAATGCTTGCCTTTCTTTCTTAGTTGGTGATTCATAGGAAGAAAACGACGATGGCCAAGGTACACGACTTTTCGACATTTTTTCAAATATATACTCAATGCAAAATAGGTGTGCATGCATTGTATCCTTGTTTGTCCTGTTCCGAAGATTACTTAGAGCAAAGCCAATCATTGATTGTTACGAACAACAATGCTCGCAGTGGAAGTGTTCCGCTTGTACTCATCCCACACACGCACACCGTTTGCTCCATAAAATCGGAGTTCTCAACTAATGGCCTGTGTAGACATCGATGTCAAAGTGCTGCTGCTCGGGCCTTGGATGAGCACCGCATCATAATGAACTTCCGCTTATGCATAACCATGGAAGGTTGTAGATACATAGAGCAGCCAAGTGCTATGACTAGTGCCTGGTCCCCAAAAGGATTCATACCATCCGCACTTAAAGCTCATAACATATACACGCTGATTCCTTGCTTAGATAAATGGGTTGTAAACAACACCATGCCAGAAACATTGTATTTTTACTAGTGAACAGAGTTCCTCAGTGTAACATACATGCAATTGTACATAACAAAGAGCTAGTGAAGTGGAGAGGAAAATTGTTGTAATGCCCCAAACCAATTTGTACTGCTAGAAGTGAGAAAAATAGCTTGAATTCAAGTAGGAAAACATTTATCCGAAACAGCCTTGTATTCGCTTGTGCAATACCCGTTAGTTCATACGGTGGTTATTTCGCCAGACATAATACGCACTTGTGCTGTGACTACCTTCATATCGAGGCAATTGGCCGCCGAATTTTTGGCTAATCTAGCACATTTTCGAGTCGTATTTCCATATATGACCACGGCGTTCGCGTATTAGCAGAAATAGCACCGTTAGCGCACAGTGGGGGTGCGCCAACGTCCGAGATGATGCCACGTGGTGTTGGCGCACGGCTACCGTGCAACGCCGGCCCTGCGGCTAGCCCCGCCAGCCTAGCCGCCAACCCCACTACCCACCCCGCCACGTCGGCCGCCACCAAACGCTTTAGTGTTAGGCTAAAATTTGAAGGAATTTTAAAATATAGCAAATGAGTCAAAAAAAATTTCATTCAGAATTTTTATCACTATTTCATATAAATATCATGTTTGTACGAATCAACAAGCAAATCATGCCATGTGTTGATTGCCCAAACATCTGAATGAGACTCTCTCTCCATTTGTCTTACTTTTCCACCGAAAGTATCAATCACTCGTCATCTCGTCACCTCCTTGTCTCATTCATCAAATCTTTGTCTCCCGAAATGCATGGCTTAATTAACGCGCAAGATAAGGATTCCCTTCGAGCAGCGGCTATAAATTAAAGGAAGCGAGCGTGATTTCATTTCACGCCACTGCTCGTTTCTTCCGTGCTCATTTCATTTCGCAATGCCGCTCTCTTGCTCGCCGACATATTTTTGGGGACATTTCAGTGTTATTAACTGCCATCGTTCACAGGTAGTTTGGTCGTAATTTTTAATTTATAGTGTTTATTAGTTATGAAATAATTAGTAGTAATTAATTAATAAATAGTGTACATTAACAATAAGAAATGCATTCACCGAAGAACAGAGGAGCATAATCTATTTAAGCTAGCTTATCATGTAGCTTATCACCCCAGGAAAACTACTCTGCAATTAATTTACAATCTTTTATGTTCATTATCCACCTTCTCACTAATGTTCCCTCTATTCCATGTGTTGCAAGTCATGTCTCTAACGGAGTTTCTAGAACACTTATACGATGAGAACCACTGGTGCAAGCTGTGGATCACCTTCCACTTTCGGTGGGGTGAAATGACTGTCACCCTACAGGACGTCTCGTTCTTGATCGGTCTCCCGATTCGGAGTGAGCCACTTGTTCCGGGCACTCCGGGCACGGACTGGAAGGCCGAGCTAGAGCAGCGGTTCGGCCAACCTCTCCCAGAGGGTGCACGTGGCGTCCCCCGGGCTTGGCTGAGGCAGTTTAGCGAATGTCCGCAGGGTGCACCTCACGAGGTCATTAGAACGCACCTTGTTGCTTACCGTCTCCAGCTCTTTGGTTGAGTCCTGTTTCCAACCATAAAGGGCAATTTTTTGTACCCTAGCTTCATCTCAATCATCAATCTTTGGTTGACGCGGGCTATGCCAATACCTCGATACAGGTGGGATCGGGCCGCCCTCTGCGCCACATACGTTCAAGGGCAGAGTTCCTCCGGGTTCGCTGTCCCATCGTATGTTCAAGGGCAGAGCTCCTCTGGGTTCGCTACCCCACCGTACGTTCATAGCCAGAGCTCCTCCGGGTACGCGGGATCCCCGTACATCCAAGGCCAGAGTTTATATGCACAACTGGAGTTGCAGGCACCGTACCCCCCTTCTTCGGAGGTGTCCCCCCAGGTCGGCATGGCTCATCACGACGACATGTACGCCTACCGCACCGCCTCCGAGTCACCTACCGTCCACCTACACCTCAATGGTCTCTCGTGACTTCTCCGAATCGACACGCGCTTCTCGGACCGTGAACGATTCCACCGGTCATGCTCAACAGAAACAAGGCGCACAGACGCGACGCAATGAGCAGTAGAGAGTAGTGGCTCAGATGAGTGAGCCATATAGTATCACGTGTTATGCGATTTTATTTTGCTATATTTGTGTGCGTATTTTGGTTGTTAGTGTGTACTCCAGCGCCATATTATATATCGACATCTCTAATAGAGCTGCAATGCAGCTTTTTTATACATTCCAAGTCACATGAAATCATGAAACCCTAATTTTCGAAACCTGAAATCGAAATTATCGCGACCAAAATCCTAAATTTTTGAGACAATACCAGAACACATATAAAATTGCAAAATATTACGCAATCAAGTCCACTGCGTGAGGAACCTTCAAAATAAAATTTATAATTTTTAGAACTTATTTTCTACATTTATTGATTCATACTAACAGGACACTTATACGAAATAGCGATAAAAATTCTGAACGAATACAATTATGAAAAATTTACACAAGGTGTCAGGAGGCTCCATAAAATCTTTTGAACTCATTTACTATATTTTAAAATTCCTCCAAATTTCAGCCTAACACTAACCCTAACCCTGACTAATCTAACTAATTAACCCTAACTACTAACCCTAACCCTAACTAACCTAACTAATTAACCCTAACTACTAACCCTAACTACCACGTGGCAGGGCGGGTGCATGGTGACCATGCGCCAACAGCTAGTGCATGGCCACCGCGCCGTTGCTTGGCACGGCCGAGGTGGCGCCGACGTGGCTAGGCCGACGGGTCGGCGGCTAGGCTAGCGAACACTGGCGCGGCCGGGCGTTGGCACCGCAGTAGCCGTGTGCCAACGCCATGTGGCGTGATCTCCGGCGTTGGCGTACGCTGGCCGTGCGCCTACGGTGCTACTTCTGCAAATACGTTCTCGTCGTGATCATATCCGTAAATACGCGACGAAAAAGCGCTAGACCAGCCAAAAACTCATTGGCCGCCCGGGCAGCTTCCACGATGGCTTTTCCAAGCGGGTTGTTTGTATTTGATTCTACTCTAGCAGCGTCACCTTCTGTCCGTTCATTGTTCCAGCAATCCCTGATTAGGGAATTACGGTTTATCAACAGGAAGGTCTCAGAAATAAACTTCAATGCCAAAGCTGAGGGTGCATTATATGCATATGTTTCATCCAACAACATAAGGTTTACGTGGATGGAACACATTATCCATGAAAATACACTACAAAATGGGCATATCATCTACGGGCACTGCCCACACATGACACAACTGCCATATCAGTGGCAAGGTTAACAGTTGCCGACCGCACCTGGGGCTGAAAACCCAAGGACAGACAGACTTACAAACACAACTAGCGAGCTAAGACTACTCCCAATGCTCCACCTTGGCAAGTATCTTAAGGTTTCACATAAGCAAAAATCTGATGTGGCACTGTAATTAAGGAAGAGAGAGAGCAGTCTAGTATCTTATTTAGATACGACTCATACACAGTATCCTAGGTAGAAATAGTGATAAAGACATTTATATCAAAGGCATAAGATACAATACTCTAGGATACAATGCATTGGGAAGGTGGTATCTAAATACCTTTCATGCAGTAAAAAACTGCAATAAAAAACCACCCATTGAGAGCAGCCTAATAAACACCACACCAAAAGCTCTGCATTCGAGTTACACTAATTCAACTCATTTCACCTCACTCTCCAAAATGCGCTTAACGCTTGCTGCGCGTCCACCGCATGACATCCCCTGGAACCAACCAATCAAATGGCGAATATTAATATAGCTACGGATTACACAGTAGTCACTAGCATTTTAGAACAAATATTATTCCAACGACAGTGAAAGGAGTTTTGGGGCTACTTTAGCATTGATATTCGCATAGAATTAGAGTACCAAAGCTAGCATCCTAACATTGATCATGCTCAACTGTGAAACCAAAGTGCAAACTGCGATCAGTAGCATCTAATTGCAAAATTTTACTACATCGTCAAATTAGCACGTGACTAGTCTACTTTTCTATCGGATAGCAATGACCATACCCCAACGTCAAGGATTATGACATCGGCCTCCTGACCGGATGCTTCCTCCGCCACCGCCGTCCCCTGGGAAGCATGAGGCGCGCGAGCGAGATGAGGAGGAGGTCGCCGGGACAGTGAGGCGCCGCGCAGCGGAGGCGGCAACGGGAGAGCGGCAGAGCGGGGCCAAGGGCACATGGCCTCCGCCAGCTCGGTGGCAGCGGAAGTGGTGGGAGGAGGAGGCGGGTAAGGGCTTGGAGCGGGAGGAGAGGGCCTTGGAGAGGGCGAGGAGGGGCGTGGCAGGGTCCATCCTCTAGAAACTTCTAGAAGGATGTAGCGGCCCAAGCATTTGCTTGCGTGGTTGTGCCGCTGTGCTATGGTGTCGAGTCTAGCGTGCGGGGGTGGGTGGCGGATGGGAGGCGGCGGGGGAGGAGAAGTGGAGGGTGGCTCAAGGGAGGAGGAGGGGAGGGTGGCGGTGCGTGGACGGCGGCGGCGGCTGAGAGGAGGAGGAGAAGAGGAGCAGGGCGGCGCCGCTCGGGAAGGAGGAGAAGGGGAGGGCGCTACTCGGGGGGAGAACTGAGGAAGAGAAGGGGAGGGCACCGCACGCGGCGGGAGGTGAAGGGGGCAGGGCGGCGCTGCTCGAGGAGGAGCTCAGCGGGTAGGGCGGCGTGGGAGAGAGGAGGACGGAGGAGGCGTGGGAGGAGAAGGGAGGCAAGAGGAGGGCGCGGTCATGCGAGTGACACTAGGGTTAGGGGGTGGCTAAGGATCCGGGGTTTTGTTCCGTGGCAAAAGCAGGTAAATAACTCGCAACTTGAGGGGCAAAGTTGGAAGGGTGGGAAGTCATGAAGTCGCTCATGGCGCTTCCGACTTTACCACGTTAACGCGACTTCGCTTCTTCAAAAGCGCATTTAAAACGGCCACCCCAAACACCCCTGAATCTTATCGCTCCTCCGGCTTTTTCTCCATCCACATAATCATCTCGCAGGTGTTTGTGCGTGTGTGTGTGTGTGTGTGTGCGTGTGTGTGTGAGAGAGAGAGGGAGAGGGAGAGCACTGGATCATTGATGGGTGGAGGGTTTGGTGTGTGAGTGTGTCGTGTGGTAGATGTATTTATCATTTATGGCCCAAGCTAGCAGCCGGTTTCTGATAACGATGGTGTTTGTACTCGATCGATCCAATATGTGTTGGTTATTTTTTTCAAGAAACGGACCGGAGAGTTGCCTATTATGTTGATAAAGCAGGCATAAAACGGAGGTTCGATCCTAAAGGATCACAAGAGGTTAAAAACCAAAGAAGAAACTCTCTGGTGGCCTAATGCCTAAGGATACAAAGTAGCTACTTGCCTGGGAAGATTGCGCTAGGCACCTCTCTAGTTGGATCAAGCCCTTGATTTCTCCTTGATCTTGGGCACACTCTGATCTGGGTCGCAGTCCACCCATGGAGCTCTCCACTGTCCAAATAGTACGGTCTTGACAATCATGCTACTCATCGTCTTCCCTTGCAGGCCAAGACTAACAACAAGCATAACAACCAATCTACTAGTCACTCGGAGAGACAAAAGACCCCTGTGGTTCCCGTGAGACTCCAACTCGAGACCGCATGAATTCATGATTTGTTTAGCACCGCATGTGCTTTGTACCACTTTACCCATAGCTATTTCGGAACTCTCTCGTGAATGTGGTCCACCGCATTGCCTTAGATGCGGGTTCGAGATCGTATACGTAACGCTTTCCGTGTTACGTGATTAATTTCTCCACCCATCACCTTCCGTCGGACAAGTGCATCAGATCGCACTGACCTCATCATCCACCGAAGTTACTCAGAGGTTGGTTGAGGCGCCTTCTATCCCGCACTCAACACTCCACCTTAGCGCTATAGCGCCTTGGATCCCCACTTCCGACTATCCCCACCGGTCCCGGGTTCCTCCATATCACTCACACCTATTACTTACCCGATGTGGAGAGCATAGTCACGTAACAAAGTAGCATTTTCGCCACTGATTTAAACGGGAAAATGGTTGGCACTGAATTACTGTGATCTCGACCGAGCAAGAGTTTGTTGGTCCTATATTATAACCATATGTAAAAAAGGGCCCACCTCTTACCTCAACATCATCATCGCGTTTCACCAGGCCCCTTTACCCTCCTAATAAGTCTCATTCTTTCTTAATCATCTTATCTTATCTCAATCATTTTCTTTAGGTTTTGGAAAACCATTTTGATGCAATACATATATTAGTGCAAGATAGGGTATATTTTTAAAGTAACTATGTTAATGTTCAAGAGGATCGCTTGCCTTCGAGGACGTAGAAAGGTTGGCGCCGATGAAGTTCGTCATTTTGCTCCGGCTCATGTCGATTCGCAACTTGTGAGTGCTTACAACACAAATAATAGTATAAGTAAATACGTAGTTGGTTTGAGTGATAATAGGAATACATAAGTTAGTGACGACTACCGCTAGCACATTTTCATTAACTAAAACATTTTCGCTGTCTAAACGGTTAGCACTCCCCAAACGCACCGACCGCCTAAACACACCAACCTGACAGATAATACCATTAGCATAAAAGTTACTCAACTAATTCTAGCAACAAACCAACTAGCAACAAGAGCTAACAACTACCGAGATTAACCCAATCCTAAAATCTAAAACCCAAATCCTAAACCTAACCTTCCCCTAATATCTCTCTCTCTCTTTCTCTCTAATCCCACTTACCGACTCCTCCTAAGCCCACACACTCACGCAACACAACCGCCTAAACACACACACACGCACACGCCTCGCCCGATTCCTCTCTCCCCTCGCGCCGCCTCTCTCTCTCTCCTCTGCACCGCTCCCGCGCCGCCTTCCTACTAGCTCCGCCGACTCCGGCCCTCTGGCTCACCCGCCATGCGCCGTCTTCGGCCTCCTCCTTCCAGCCTCCGTTCGGCTCGGATCTGCCTCGCGCGCCGCACTGGGTTCTCTCGCCAGCCCGCTGCGCCGGCGCACTGTTTGCCCGATTACCTGCTCCACTCGCCTCCTTTCGCTCCTCTTCGCTTCTCGCGCGTGGCTTTCAGACGCCACCGCCGCCGGACGAAGCTCTGGTCGGCCTCCTTCCGGCGGCGCCGGGTCTCGCCGGGCGCCGCGGGACCAACATCGCGTCGCCGGCGTCGGGTCTCCGGCCACCCTCATGCGCACGACCGCCTACAAGCCCACGCCTCGGTCCGCTTCGCTCACGATCTACCACCACGCCTTCGCCTGCCGCGCGGCGAGGAGGCTACACTCTGCTCTCCGACTCGTCCGACACCGCCGCCCGACGCCGCCCACCTCGCCGGGCCTCTCCTCGCCGGCCTCACCGGCGCTGCAGGGGCCCTGAAACCCTCCACACTCCCGCAGGCCCGATCCGGCGACGCCGCGTGGTTTGGCTGGGCTGCTCGCCTGCTCCCGCCACGGCACCACGCACCAAACTCCCCTACTCACCACTGCTCTTGCTAGATGATCAATCGATGAATGCCACTAAGCTTGAATGCGGTCGGTGGGTGGTGGATCTGGAGGAGAAGAGCTACCGGAGGTAGAAGAGCGCGCCATCGAGGTATGAGTGCTCACCTAAAGCTCCAAGAGTGCCACAACATTTACCGGGTGATTGGAACCGAAATGGGTTGGGGCTCTGTAGGGATGAGTGGTCGGCGTTTGGAAGTTAGAGACTCTTGCGGTGAGCAGTGGTGGTGTCGCCCGACCTTAGCGACGCCGAGTTCTGGTTCTGTCTGCCCCTCGGGTGGTCGGCTGTTTGGGTTGGGAGTGGAATGGAAGGGGGAATGAATGGAGGAGGTGAGGAGATAAGGATGCTCTTTCGCTATCTGATGAGGCAGTGTATTCTTTATGCAAATGGATAGGAGGCCACTTTGTATTGCAGAGGATGAATATATTATTGCCATTCAGGAATGGATGAGGTCGCTGCAATAATGCTTGCATCTTTCTGCTGTCTTTACCGAGTATCTTTGCCGAAAAAATGAGATAGGGGTTAGAGAGCGCCTTGGAAAGCTTTGAGGGTAAATTGTAGCAAAGAAATCTTTGCGCGGCTTACTCTAGAGAGGAGTATCCCGAAAGGTCTGTTTCGCTTCCACGGCAACAACATCATCAAGAAAAACCACCTGCTCCCTGGCCACGAAGCCTAATTTGAGCATCAAGTTTGTACAATGTATTGATCGCCTCAATCTTGTCAGGAGGCATCGAGCCAAAGAAAGTGGGCATGTATTGCTTGAGGGCTGTCTCAAGGAGGTTGGCAACATCCTACGGGTGCGGCATAGGTTGTGTTGTGCCCTTTCGGCCATCGTGATTGGTCGAGACTTGACGACAAGGTGAGCACTACAACGGACATTGGCCACGCCAAAAGGTCGGTGAGCGCACTTTGGCGGGGCTGGAATTGACAGAAACGGTGGTGGTTGTGGCAAGACAGGTGGCAGGGGGCGCAGAGAAGAGGTCACTGGAACCACTCTTGGTATGATCAAATGGGGTGCTCGCCGAGCTAGCCCCTTGAGCTTCATCAGGCGTGACCTACATGCTTGCTTGCCCGTCCACCACAGGCGGCGAGATCGAAGAGGCTTGCGTAGTGTCAGAGATGGCAGTCAACACTTCTACAGGCCCATCACACCGGATAAATTCAACTTATTCCTATGGAGGATCTGTACTCGGCTCTGCGAGAGAAACCTCACTGTGGACCTCCAAGTTGTTTGATATGATGGCGACTTCTGCAACCGAGGCTGCCTGGGTCATGGTAGAATTGGTTGACGCACACGCCGCCAAAGGCTGAGCATGCGCAACGTCGCTAGTGATGGTTTGGGCAGTAGCATCGTGGAACATTCCGAGTGATGACGGAAAGCTTGCCTGCTTTGACTGCTGGGCGCAGGTACTCTTCAGCTTTGGAGAGCCAAACTTTGCATGCTTCCTCAAAGGAGAGAACTGCCTTGTCAAGGTTCCCCGTTGCTTGATTGAGCTTGTTGTCGACGAGGTTGAACAAGACATTTTTGAGAGAGGCTGCGAAGGCTTTGAACATCTCCTGAAGCGTGGCAACAATCTCGGCCTTGACCTCTTTTGGGGCTGTTGGTGGCCGAAGAAGCGATGCTTGGTTTGGCAGCATGGTGTAGTTGTGACATGTCGATTGTCGATGGACTTGAGCTCTCTGGCCACTGTCGTCGTTGCCACCATTGTCCGCGTCATTTCCTCTAAAGTGGAGATGTCGTCTACGGTCGTCGAGGTCGTCAGGCCGACTAGGTGGTGGAGCATGAGGAGCTTCAACTGGGGGTGTCCTAAGCCGATGAGAGCGATAATCTCTAGCACGGTGACCACTTCGAGACAGCAAGCATTTGATTGGGTCAGCGCAAGAGCTTGCCCGTTGATCTCTTGCAAGACAATTGAAACATCGCCTTTGGTTCTACTTTATGAACAAACTCAAGGGGCGTGTTGAAACACTTCGCCACTGCAGGGAGAGGCCGCCAAAGGTTGTCTTGAGAAGCCGTCTTGCTGCCAGAAGGAACTTGGAGGGATGACAAGGAGGATTGGCGCTGAAGTAAAGTAAGTCTTGGTAGCGAAGGTTGGACACTTGTGTCCCCTTGGCCAAAGACGCGCAAAGCTCGGCCGAGGGCAATCACGATGGATTTGATGCGCTTGCAGGGGTCAAGGAAGACGAGTTGGTCCTCACCATGACATGTCAAATCCAAGACGCCTTGTGCTACTTCAGCTTATGAGGTAGCTTCTGTGGAAGTAGGAGGCGGGATTGAGGTCGCCGAGGTTGGGACGGCCGACGGGTTGAGAGGCTTTGTCTCTGCAATTCTGGTCTTGATTTGCTGCTGTGGGGTCTCTAGGTCCACTTCAACTTCCTCGTCAAAGCTCCGAGATAGCTTTTCTGACGACAAAAACGGGCTTCGGGGAGACAGATCGGGATCTGCATTCTTGCGGTGAGGGGATGAGGGTGCAGCGGCATGGAGGGGTGCAGAGGAGGCAGCCAGGGGGGTCTGGATAAAATTCAAGTGAAATTCAAAGGACAACAGTAATTTCGACCGATTTTCACATGTTTTTGAAATTTATTGGGAACCCGATAAAACCAATAATCTCAATTTTCGGTTGATAATCAGCAGATTATCCCAACCTGCTCACACAGACTTAATCAGTAGTAGTATTAATTATATCATGGTTGTTACCATACTATCATGCAAATACAGTTGGGAGTATATTTGTATATATAATAATACTACCACTCTAAACTAAAGGTTAGGTGTGAGAACCCACGTAATTAGCTAAATTTTTTTCCAGTAATCAGTTTTTAGCAGTAATTAATCTCGGCTCAGCAGTAAGCTAACGTAGTTTTGCGATCGTTGTTAAGCTTCTAGTTTGCCGTCAGCGCGTTGGTTTAGTGGGTTTCATTGCGCGAGCTTTGCATTTCTAGTCAGTGGATCAATAACAATGCATTCTCATCATTACATTTCATCAATTGTTATGTAAATAATTACAACCCATAGTAGTTGCATCCAATAATAAAATGTTACATGCATTCTGCGTTAGCCCTCCTTGTATCCTCATCCGTTGGTCGCTAGTCTATCGAGTCATCCTTTGATCCATTGTCATCGCTCACCAAGAATACAGAAAACGGTTAGCGAGCCAAGTTGAAAGCAGTATCAGAGAGCAATAGAATAAAGGAAGTGGCCGTCAGATTTTCCCCAAAGTGTAGTAGAATACCCGAAGCAACCTGAGCAGTCGGTCCCTTGACCATCAAAATACCCAGACCAACTGGACTTAGTCGGCTCCTTGATCGTCATGATATCCAGACCACCCGAAGTCATTCGCACTGTCCACTTCAGGCCTCATCATCCGCAATATTAGAATCGATACCCACATTTTCTCGACCTACCTCACCAATATCCGAAAACCAATCCAAAGCCCACTTTTGGACCCAAGGTCCTTAAGCCACAACAGTAGGAGCATCATTAGGACCGGGGTCCTTTAGCATTTCTCAGATCATCAATAGTGCATAGTGTCAAAGAGACAAGAACCCAGCTTTTACCATTCAAAAGATCAAGCACAAGAGAGCACAAGGCAAAGATAAGCCCTCCAGCCGAAACATCCCTCATAGCCAGCCTCAGCAGTTCATTGCCCCCCCCGATCAAGCCAATCACCATGCACCATTCCACCCACAGCCGAAAGCAACAAGTCAGCATAGCACAAGGCAAGACCAAGGAGTCAAGCACCACCAGACAACACCCAAACCAAGAGCAAGAACCAGCCGAAGGCCAACACAAACCAAGCATCATCTTTCCCCATTGCCACCACAAACCCCTTTCACAATGCATCCTCATCTAGTAACCAATGGACCAAAAGGTCCTTCTCTCATTAGTATCATGAGAGGGCATAAGGGATAAGGCAAAGGCCAAGGAAATACTAGGCACAAGCAAAGGGATAGGGTCATGGTAAGAAAAAGAATAGAACCATGGTAATAAGGGAATACACGACGCATTGGATAAGGGCAGGGTAGCCGAATGCCTCCTGTAACATCCCAAAGTGCTGTTACCAAAATAAAATAAAATAAAGGTTATTGTTTTATTGGATTTTCTGAAATTTGAAAGAGTTTCATTGCCTTATTTGAATTTTTGAAGTTTTAAATGTCAAAATTTAAATTCTATTTGAAGTTCTTGAAGTTTTATTTGGTTTAACCTGAAAAATAAAATTTAAATTAATTTATGGAATTTTTTGGAAATTTTAAAAGCTTTTTCCTAAATGTTTAAAGCCAAAACAATTTATTTTGCAAAAATTGATAGCCAACTCTAAGTTGAAAATAGTTTTATTAAGTCCAAAATAACTCTGGGAATTTCTGTGAATTTTTCCATAATTTTTTTTGTTTTTTTTTGCTATTTTCTAAAACCAAATTGAATTATCAGATTTAATTAAATTGCGAAATCATTTAAAAAACCCCTAACCCTCTTGGGCCTAAACCTCCCGGCCCCATTCCTGTTTCTTCCGCACTCGGCCCACTCAGCCCAGCCCACTCGCCGCGCCACCCGCACCCCCTCTCTCCTCGCTCTCATCCCCACCGTCCGATTAACATCGGATGGCTATCATTCTCCCACGTCATTCCGTTCTCCCGCGTGTTTAACCCTGCACGCATCTCAACCGTTGGATCGGCATCCAACGGCCAAAATTCATCGTGACTTCCGGGACCTCCGAACGACCCACTCGTTGTGAGTCGTTGGATTTAAATCAGACGGCATCCTCGCCCCCCCCCCCCACGCAACACCGCCTCCCTCACACCATCAGATCCCGATCTGACGGCCGCAACCCTTTCTTCCCCACTGCCTCCTTCCTCGCGCAACCGCGCCCAACGCCGCCATTAGCGCCATTTGGAGCTCCATCTCCGCCGCGAATCTCTCCCTCTCTTCACGTGTGAATGTGCGCATTCAAACCTCCTCTCAATTCGCACTCCAACCCCACCTTTCACTTTCCTTTCGGCCCCAAACCCCGATAATCTCTCGGCGACACCGCTGCCTTCTTGCGCGCCACACGCCGCCGACCATCCCGCGCCCTATAAAGGAGCGCCCAGACGCGCCTCTTCCCTGCGCACCCGCCGCCACCCACTCCTCCCTATCGCTCCGCGCCCGTAATCTTGATTCTAGGGTTTACCGCCGCCGTTAAAACCTCGAAAGTATCGCCGCCCGACGCCTAGCCGCCGCTGACCGCACCACCGACTTCCCATCATCGAGCTCCCTCGCACACCTTCTTCGCCCCGAGCGCCCCGCTTCATCGCCGACAACCACCGTGATTGCCCTCCGCCTCGGCGCCACCCGCCACCACCGCCGCGGCTCCAGGTGCGGCGGTACCTTCATGTTCGCAATAGCCGTGGCTACGCGTTGGTACCACTCACCGCCGGTGAACCTCCGCCGCTTGCCGTTGTCGGTCACACCCGAAAACATCGCCAGCATCAAGATGACGTGGCAGCCACCGTGGCGGCCACCTCACCCGCCACCTCAGCATTGCTGCCCATGTGGCACCTGCGTGTCATGCTAGGTCAGCGCCCGCATGGCCGGCCCACCGCACCAACTCTCCTTCGGCTCGGTGGAACTAGTCCACCGTGAGCCGTGTCAATGACGCGTGGGACCCACATGTCGGGAAATTCTTTTAATTCTTTTAAATTCCGAAAATCAGTTGCTGATGTCAGCCTTGCGCAATAAACCGGAATTTCCTTTAGAAAAATAATTCGGGAAATTCAATAAAAATCTGAAAATTAGGGTTTCTTATATTTAGAATTTCCCGGGGTTCGTTCTCCCTCATACGAACTCCGATTTCGTCGATTCAAATTCCTAAATTCATCTAAAATCAAGATCTAGCCATCTAAACCAAAATTATTTAATTTTGAGTTCATTTGATCAATAATTCCTTTAAACCCTAATTCATTATTCCATGTAAATTCAAACTTGAAAAATTTATATCTTTTGATTCCCAGCTCCGATTTAGTCCATTCAAATTTGAAAATTCATATAAAATTATTACCTAGCTAACTAATCCAAAATATTTCTATTTGGAGTTAATTTGATCTGTATTTTTGAATTTATTTGAATTTGGTTTGAATTTGGCGTATTTTGCGATTAGATTTCGACGACTTCGGAGAATCAGATTTCGACGCCGATTGAAGATCAACATAAGAGGATTGATTTTGACTGTATGATCATCGTGATCGTACACTTGACTACTCAAGATAGTACTTGTGAGTACTAGGTGACCTGTTAAGAAAACAACGCCACCTCAACACCGACGCTCGTTAGGGTGATCATTAAGAAAACAACGTCACCTCATCAAGTAAGGCAAGTTATACCCTTGATCATATCGATCCCATTATTTTAAATTTATTTAATTCTGTTTTTAAATTACTATTGCATGCATAATTTTTATACAGTTATTTTAATCCCCTGTTTAAATACTTAGTTATTCCAATTCCTTGTGTATAGCCAATGTGAATATTTATTATCATTTCCTTGTCACCATTAGATAAAATAATATTGAAAATAATTAAATGCTTAGCCAATGCCTAGATCAAATCTTGTATTTGGGAAGTTTTTAACCAAATATTTCAAATTTGAACTAAATTGGATCTATGGTATTGTTTTACCATAAAAGGTTTATAAAATACCTTTACCTGAAAAATAAAATGAAAATGGGTTTGAACTTGGGCATAATGGATGTTTGGAGGGTGCATGTTCATGCACGGGCTCAATCGGGTATGGTTGAGGCCCATGGGTTTTGTTGGAATGTTGCCCAAGACAGTTAAGGACCGGTCTTCGGGTGTATGATGCTAAGCCATACCGTACCACCACATGTCCCTAGTATGGGTCGGGACCTGGCTCACTAATTTGCAAAGTTCCATTGCGGTCGACCCAACTGTTTCGGTGGGTTGTCTTTCATGACTATGTTCCCCCACCTGGCACAAGAGGGGGCTTCCGAAAGGTTGTAGCCAATGGAAGCGAAACCTTAGTGAGGGTAGACGGCGGTGGAATGGTGCTTTGTAAAAGCCTTGTCACGTGCTCTAGACTGCTTACCTAAGGTAGTAAGCGGTGGTATCGACAGATGCCGAACAAACTAGAGAAGTCGTGTCTCGTGGGTAAAGCTGTACAACCTCTGCAGAGTGTAAAACTATTCGAATAGCCGTGTCCACGGTTATGGACATGCTAGCGTAACCGCCAAAGTTAGACTTTGGTTTTGTTTGAAAAAGACTTCTTCAAACTGGTTTATCCAAATGGGATTTGGGCTGGAAGCCATGTGATAGGAGGGTATCCTTCATGTCGAACCCGGGAGCGAAGGATCCCGAATTCTCTGTGTTCAAACACCACCAGATTTCCAGTGTACACAGCCTCACAAAAATGAATATCACATTCATATCACGAAACGTAAATGGCATTAAATAAATAATCGTTTAATACAAAGGAGTCTCAAATAATAACATCAAATGTCAAAAGATAAACACATGGAAATAACATAATAGTGGGAGCTACACGATGCGCCACAGGCAATCGTGCAGGTCAAGGCCTACTGTCCGGTCCTCACCGTCAATATAGCGTCTTCTCCGAACAAGATTTATTCAAAGAAGAGTGAGCACTACTACCGTGCTCGCAAGTCACACCCAATATTGAATTTAAATGCATGCATAAGGAAACAAGTGAGTATGGTCGGGTTGTTTTGCATAAACAAGATTTTCAGCTTGAATAAGTATAGTAGTTTCTAAGGCAATTTTATACTATGGATAAAATCATATTTTGAAATGACAATGATATAATGTGGATAACCTCCAATGATAAAGTGAAGGATCCTCCTAACACTTGGCTTCCGCCTAAACTTTCATAAGGATTAACCATCCTCAACATTTAATAAAGCATTTAAAAACCAAAACAATTTAACTTTAAGTGGCCCCGCTAGCATGTCCATGACCATGACGCGCTATTCGAATAGTTTATACTCGCAGAGTTGGTACAACTTTACCCACACGAGGTGACATGCTCGTTATGTCGCCAATTCACGCTTCCGTAGGCGTGGGACCGAGCAATTACCATGAGGCCTTTACAATGTTTTATCCTAGTACATTCATGCCCGCTAAGGTTTCGCTCCTTTGAACCGACCGCCCTCGGAAGCCCTCTTGCGCCAAGTGGGAATAAAACGCCTAACCGACACCCACAAAATCACATGACATAAATATACTAGGATATCACAAATTAGTTAGCCAAATCCCGCCCATACAGACACGTGGTGGTACGTTATGGCATAGCAATAAGCTGCTCAAAGACCGGTCCTCAATTGACTTGGCGTCATTCCTTCAATCCATGGGCCTTGATCTTAACCAGATCAAACCGGTGCATAAACTCGCACCCACCATTCGACCATTTCGCCCAAGTCCAAACCCATTTTGATTTTATTTTGAATAAAACTTCATTTATAAACTCATGTGGTGAAACAATACCACAAAAACAAGTTTGAAAACAATATGTAGAAATCGTGTAAACCTCCCAAATTAAATGTGGACTAAGCTTGGCTAAGCATATATTTGAATTTTGGTAATATCTTGCCTATGGTATCAAGGTAGTCGATACAATATTCAAATTTGGCCATACAATAACATATGGAATTAACTATACGAAACAGATATTAAAATATTTATAACAACATATGCATGCAATAAAGAATTTAAAAACTGAAAATAACCTAAAATAATAGGGGCAATATGGTCAATGGTGTAACTTGCCTTGGTCGATGTCTTGAAATTCTAAATCTTCGTTTGATCGAACTCTCCGAGTCGTCAAGTCTATACGCTAAAATACGACAAATTTAATGCAAATTCAAATAAATTCAAAACATAGCTCAAATCAACTCCAAACTGAAATATTTTGGTTTAGTTAGCTAGATTATAATTTTATATAAATTTTGCAATTTGAAACACCCAATTTGGAGTTCAAATGCAAAAGTTATGAATTTTCAAGTTTATATCTAAATCGAGATTTTATTGAATTTCGCATTATTTCCCTCGAAAATCCATTTATTGCGAATCGCCGACGCCAATGAGGGATTTTCGGAAATTAAAAGATTTTAAAAGATTTCGACATGCGGGCCCCACATGTCGGTGGGTTTGTTCATGTGGACCTAGCCCACCGAACTTTGGAAGAAACGACGACGGTGGACCGCCACGTGGGTGTGTGCGTGGCGCCGACACGGCGCCACGCGGCCGTGTTCTCGGAGATGGCGCCAGTGGCGTACACGCGTGCCGCCACGGTGGCGCCACGCCGATCGCGACGGCGTGGCGGCTCAGCAATCACCTCGCCGCGCTAGAGGTCTCGGCGAGAGGTGTGATTGATACCAAAAGGAAGAGTGGACGATGCGAACGTGGTGCTCACCGAGGTCGCGAGAAAATGCGCGGAAGGTCGCCGGCGACAGGTCGAGCGGCGGCGACCGGGTCGTCGAAGAAGGCGCCGCGATGGTCCCCACGGTGAGCGAACGGTGCGCCCAAGCCGCGAGGCCGAGGCGACACGATGGTGACGCGGTGAGGATGCGGCGTGGACGACGGCGACGGATTGGCGACGGCAACGCAGCGGCGGCGACGAAACCCTGGAATCGACGAGCTCGCGGCGGAGGGAGAGAGTGAGTGAGGAATGGTTGAGGAGGAGAAGGCCTGGCGGCTCCCTTTATAGGCGCCGGAAGGTTCGCGGCGTGGGGTGGTGGAGGTCGTGGCGGCGCGTTTTGGTGCGCGGCGGTTTCGGAAAACGCACGAGGATAAAGGGGTTGAGGGGAAGTGGGTGCGGTGTGACATGGCGAGCCGTTGCACACGACGTTCGATGAAAGAGCGAGCAGACCGCGAGGAACACGAGCTCCAAGACTTGGTCATGGCGGCGGTTTCGCGCGGCGCCGCAAGAAGAAGGCGAGGAAGACGATGACTCGGGCCTCCGATTTTCCACGCATCTGGCCGAGATTAGATTCGCGGTAAGTGACTTTCGGCGCGGCCGCTGGATTAAGATCCAATGGTTGAGATTAGACCGAGCGAAGCGGTAAGCGCGCTTGGCGCCGTTGGATTAAGATAAATGCGGCTCACGTTGATGATGGCATTCGACCGCGCGGTTGTTGTGGAAGATCTTGACCGCCGGTGCATGATCCAACGGTCGGAGAGAGAAGCAGGCGTGGGTAACTAGTAGCCGTCCGATTTAAATCGGACGGTGGCGAAGATGAGAGGCGGTGCGCAGCGCGCGGGCGGTGGGCGCGGCGCGAGGTTTGGGCGGAGCCGGTGGGTTTCTACCAAACTGAATTTTGATTTTCTTTTGATTTCTCAATTGTTTTAATTTCGTTAATTCATTTAGGCTTTAGAAAATAGCAAAATACTTCCAAAATTATGGAAAATTCACGTAAATTCCCATACTCATTCTCGACTTAATAAAATTATTTCCAACTATTTGTTGGCTTTTAATTTTGTAAATAAATTTGTTTTAGCTTTAAAATACTTATAAAAAGCTTTTGAAAATTCAGGAAAAACCACAAACATAAATAAATTTTTAAATTTTTCTGAAATTGAAAATTTGGGCTGTTACACTTCACCATTCATGTGTGAATGTTATCTGACTATAAATCTGAGAATTTACAAAATAATTTGTAGTTGTAAAATAACTACTTTAGAACTTAGTACAATTATTTAAAGAAAATGCTGCTTTATGCAAATCAACCCATAAGCCATCCTTGTTACATCCATATATGCATGCCATTCTGTTACTTGACGGGTGTAACTTGCGAGCATGGAAGTTGTGCTCATGCTTGCTTTATGCAAACAAAATTTCAGAGGAGAAGGACTTCGCTACCGATGTAGATCTCGACGACTAGGCCGCTACCCCAGTCGATTGCCTGTGGCAGATTGCTGGACTCTACTTCTTCTTCTTCGTCTTCCGCTGTGTTCTTTATTGTTGGCCTAAGCCTCTTTTGTAATAAACTCTGTTGATTATTAATAAAGTTGTGATATGAATTTGTTACCATATTTGTTTACTGTGTGAACTAGCGACTGATCATGGGACTAGTTCAGAAATGCACAGAGGATCTGGGATATTAATCCTGGATTCTGACACCTCCCCTCTTGAGCAATCTCTCACACAAAGCCCCTCATTCACAAGCTCACCCCTCAGTGCACGAAGAGAGCAAACCAACAATCCCTAGCCTCAGTCTCAAAGCACCCACGAGAGCAAGGAGCAAAGCCAAGCAGCACCAACACCCCCACCTCCCACTGCCCACCAGCACCTCCATCCATAAACCCACCATGGAGTAGTAGTAAGAAGAAGGAGAGGAGCATAGGTGAAGGGCAAGACCGGAGGAGCCAGAAGGCAAGGAGCCAGAGAGCCAGGAAGAAGGGGGAGCCGAAGAGCAAGGGCGACAGCGGTGACGACTTCGAACCATCGACGACCACCTGAACTCTAGGTCAACCAGCGTCGCTAGGCATAAAGCAACCAGGAGGAGGGCCAAGCTCAGATGCTACATCACCACAGCCTACAAGCCACCCACAGCAGGGAATAGGAGGAGAGCACCAACTTGAAGCCGGCACTGCCATCCCCCTCTCCCATCCTAGAACCCAACCAGAGGTAACCTCAGTTACACCTCATCAGCATGCACTACACATTCACATCATTCACGCCTAGATCATCACACAGTAGCATCAACATATAGTTCTCAGATCATCGCATATGCATCCCAGAGCAGTAGGGCGAGGGGTAGAGAGGAAGATAAATGGGGGAATGGGTGTAAACCTCAGTAGATCCTGGTAGTTCTCCCCATTTCCACCAAGCAGCATACCTTCCCCATCTCCATCAACCAGCATGTGCATACCTACATGAAGATCAAGTCCCCATCAGTGCCCTTCCAACATGCATGAGCATCATCACAAATCCATAACCATCTCTGCACATTTTGGAATAGAAGGGAGTAGAGAGAGAGAGCCGGGTAGCTAGTGGCGCCGAGTAGAGCGCCGGCGGCCGTAGGCCTGGCCGGCCGTGAGGTAGAGCCGAGGCGGTGCTGGCCTTTGGCCGCACCGAGGAGGGGGGAAGACGCAGGAGGTAGGAGCCAGTGGCACAGAGCAGAGGCGGCGTCGGTGAGGTCAGGCAGAGCCGAGCAGGTGTTGGCGACGGCGGCACCACGAGGTAGGAGCTGGTGGCGCGCGGAAGAAGCAGGAGGAAGGGAGAGCTCGGCGGCTCCAGGGAGACCAGAGGGAGGATGCTAGGGAGCCGAGCGGCGGCGTAGAGGAGGCCGGGCTGGACTGAGGGCGCAGCGGGAGCCGGAGGTGGCGGCGCCGGGGTGAGCTGGAGCAGGAGGAGCAGCATCGTCGGCGGTGTGGGTCAGCCGGCACATGAGGGCGACGAGGGCGTGGCGACGCCGGGTGGAGGAGCTAGACCGGGCCAATGGCATCCTTGGAACCGGCGGAGGCGGCGGGCAGGCTGGCCCGGCCGGCGCGCGGCTCGCCATGAACCCTCATGCGACGGCGGTTTGTGGGGGAGTGAGGAGGTGGATTTGGGGAAGGAAGAGTTAAGGTGAGATTTGGGTGGGCTGTTTGGTGAGATGGGTTGGTGCCAGCCGAGTGGGGTGAAAAGAGGTAGAGGTTAGGGTAGGATTAGGGGTAAGGTTAGACATTAGGATTAGAACTTTGGGTTTAGGGGAAAATCTTAGGAATTTGAGTAGATTCTAGATTAATTATTGCGATTAATGTCTATTCTTAGGAGCTGTGCTAATTACTTAGGTGTTAGCCGTGTAATTTTGGGAAGCTACGTGCGAACCTCGAGTTTCGACCTGTGCGCGAGTAGACAGTAGCGCAGCTATAGCGGGGAGTGCTAACAGGTAGAAGGCCACTAACTTTTGTATCCTCAGTATCACCTCAAAACCAACTAGGTATTTAATTATATTATTATTCGTGTTGCCGATTGCTACAGAAGACGAACCAGCACCGACAGGAGTAGTTAATGCAGAGTTCTTCGTCGACGACCTTTTCTACAGTTCTGAAGGCAAGCGATCCTCTTGAACTTGAATCTAGCTATTTTAACTGTAAACTGTATATTACTATATCATATAATTATTGCATCAAAACTATTTCTCCAAAAAGTAAATCATTAAACGGTTATGAGAATGAAAGAAATGAAATGATATGATGAATGATGAATGAGATGCAAGCAGAGTTAATATTATGGCTGGTAAAGAGGGCCCGGGGTAAGGATGAAAGAGGGCAAGAGGTGGGACCCCTTTACATATGGTTAAAATATAAGGACCAACAACACTCTTACTCGATCAGATGCCGTATTTGAGTACCAACCATTCTCCTGTTTTGGTAGGCAGAAAATGCTACCCGGTTACGTAATTATGCTCTCCACAATGAGTAAGTATATAGGTGTGAGTGTGTAAAGAAAGAAGCAGGCGCTATAGCGCTAGGTGGAGTGTTGGGTGCAGAGAGGATGAATCGGCCCAACCAACATTACCGAACTTCGGTGGCTGTGCAAGACCGACGAAAGTAATGGGTGGAAAATTAATCACATAACACGAAAACGCTCAGATTCAACTGAGTCGCATCAAAGGAAATACGATGGACCTAGCTCATATAGAGCTCGAGAATAGTTATGGGTAAAGTGGTACAAGCTGCATGATGCTATATCAAATCATGAATTCATGTCGGTCTCGAGATTGGAGTCTCACGGAACCGCTAGGGGTCTTTCCTCTCTCCGAGTGACTAGTAGTCTTTTCGAATAAAATTTTGCCACCTAATGTTTTATTGAGTTATTTTCAGAAAAGAGATGAGTTAGAAAATGAAGAAAAGAACAGAGATGAGTCATACAGTGCATTTTGCTATTAATGTTTGCTGGGTACATTAATTTGTACTCAACCTTGCTAGTATTCTCCTTTGTAGATCCTAGTCCAGCCGGGAATTATCTCGCGTGGGACGAAGGACTTGCATGTACCGACGAAACCGTACGAGGCGAGAGCGTTGCCTATGAGGATCAGGGTGAGATGGGCAGCCGACTCGGCGCTGGGGACGAATTGAAGATCGATGGAGTCAAGAAAGGAAGCGAAGGGGCTTAGTAATAGAAAGTACAGTTTCTATTTTATTGTTCTGCTACGCTAACTCTGGTAAAAGCTTACTATTCGTTGGAGCAGTGTTCTGCTGGGCAAACGAATAGTAATTTGTATGTTTAAGTGTGATTACTCCTAAGGTAATAATACGGGACGTCGCATTAGGTAAAGCACTGTAATGAAATGACAGGGGACGATTGGTGTTCTTGAGCTCTGTGTGTTCAGAGATAGACGGCATTGACTTCGGAGCGCCTAACACCATAAAGTCAATTCTGTAGTATATTTTGTTATACGCTGGTGCTACTCCTTTTAAGAATCTGTTAACTGACTCTGACGCCGAAAACTAATCTAAGTGTCATGGTTCCCTGGTTATTTTGGACACTTCCGAAATCCACCTGAAATCATCGTGACGTATATGTGCGCGCGCGTGCACGCGGACTGCGTGTCTGCATCCATCTTGATAATTAAGTCTGCATCGACTGTAATGCTATACCATGCAATGCGGTGTTCCTTTTGTTCTTTCGGTTCGCATTCGTGAGCAGCGAGTGACTTAATAAAACGGCGGCATTTATTTAGTATGGCGACTGCAGACACGTACCGTTCCTGAAATGAAGTTTTTTTTGGCGGGAAACTTGTAATGAGGTTCACTATAATTCTTGACCAGATCAATCTTATTTTTATCAAAGTCAGACTTTCTATCAAACGAGGCTCACTTAACATAGGCATATTATAGTACGGTTATCTATAAGTAGTTTATAAAAGAAATCTAATTCCATTTATGACGGTCAAACTGATCAACACAACCAGTTTAGGCTATGAACGACCAGCTGTGGATATTGTCTGACCAACTATACGACTTTGGACAACCAACGACCACCCAACTAGTTTGAAAACACCAACAGTTACCCACATGGCTAGCGGGAAGACGGTTTTTAGCGTATTTAGCAACTTACGACAGTTGGCTAACGAACACGATAGTTCAATACTCTCCTAACGAACGTGTGTGAAGATTAGATGCGTCTTTAGCGTCATGTAATAGCCACCCTTCAAATGCTATAAAGAGGGTAGCCCACATTCTCTGTAAGATAATCCCATCTCATATCTATTCATAAGTTCAATGATCATTACGATCATATTTTAACATCCTTTATATTCTTATACAAACACCTAGGGTGTCTATAATAATATACGGTCTTCATTTGATAGCGTTCTCATGTTACATTACCGAGTAAGTTTGATTAGAAACCTTGTCTTATAACAATATACGGTCTTCATTTGATAGAGTTCTCATGTCATATTACTAAGTAAGTTCGATTAGAAACCCGTCTCATGATCATCTATAGAAGTTTTAGTTCTGCATATAGATCGGTCTTATTCTTGCCAAAGATTAAGCCCCATGCAGTCCACAGTGTAGAATATTAGCTAGTCCCTGGCTACTGCATAAAGTAGTCTTATGTATACATTGTCAGAGCTCCTCTCGCTAGCGCTTGCATTATCTGCGGGTTTAATCCTTCAGGTTTTGCCAATTGCCATGGAATTAATTGTAGGACAGCTACTATATATGTTTTTCTTTGAGCAGTGCGTACATGGTGTCTCTCACTCGCGCTACCGGCCAGCCACTGCACTCATCTGCCATGTCTCGTGCCAGTGCCTCACGCGATCATCGGGACGCTCCTATAATGTGCTGTGCCGTCCGGGCGCACGGCGTGCACATCGTCCGATCTGCAACGGAGGGTGCCGATCACGTGTAGATTACCGTGCTTGTTTGCACGCACGCACGCACGTATAAATGCTTTGTGTGTGGCGCTTCCGCGCTTGTAATAACAAGCTGTTGGCACAGGGAGTCAGGACTAGTAGCCCAGTAGCAGCGCCATCGTACCACCGAAAGGGCAAATGGATGTCTGTGCAGCGAGAAAAGGCAAAGGGGGTTACATTCTCGTGAAAAAGGGACACGCACGTGCAAGCCCACACGGGACCTCTGTCTCGTAGGTCTGACACTTCTTGGACCGTTCCATTTCCGTTGATCGTTCCCTGATGACCAACGTGCGTGTAACATCGTCAGGCTTTAATCCGCTCCATACTCAGAAGCTGAAATGCTCAGCTTTATTATGCATTTTGACTGGGTTCCTGGGTGAGTTTATCTCCTTGAATGGCCATGTGAGACAAGCTTGTAAGCAAATGAGTGCCACTGTTTGCGGCGAATCCATTCACCCATCACTCAGCTGGCAATTACAGTCGCAAATAAGTGAATGCCCAGTCTCCTTTCTCTTTTCCCGTGGCCCCACCGATCAGGCTCTCCTCGAAGGGCGGACGGGCCACGTGGCCCCCTCCCATTGTCTCCATGGCACCGTAACTCTTCCCTCCCTTGCTGACCGTTGGCCACCCCACTCGTAGTCTCGTACACCGGTAAGGCGGTAACACCGAACAGATTCGTGAGCCGAGTCCACTGACCTGTGGTGGGTAAGGTGCGACCCAACAGGTCGGACTCACTCGCCCGATCCGATCGAGCATTCGAGGCTGAAGCCCAAAGCCCGTCTTGACCGGGCCGGACGTGCGGTCGCGCGCGGGCCCACCACGCCTGCTCTGCCCGGGCGGACCCACCCCCCGCCTGGCGGGAGAATCGTGCCCGACACGTGGGCCGGTCATGTGCGTGTTGGGGTCATTTCCGTCACCTCGGCATGGGGCGCACGAGGGGGCGGTCCTGTGCTGCGCCCAATGAGCGACCCGCAAACCCACACAAACTGGGCAACACCAAACACCTTTCCGTGCACCGACCCCGCTGCACCCACGCAACGCACGAACGCGCGCTCACCCCACCCCCACGGCCCCACCCCATGTGCGCCCCACTGCTCAGGCCCGGCCCTTCTTTGTACGTACGTACGCACGTTGTACTCCTCCCTCTTCGATCCACGCACACGGTGGATCGAGTACCGTGGCAGATCGAGTGTTTTGAGACCTTGAGCAGAAACATATGCTGCGGTACTGTACATGCGTCTCGATCTTTCGCACGACATGAGACAAGCTCATGGCCTGATTGGATTAGTCGAGCATCGGAGCTTGCGTACATCTGTTCACGCAGGTGCACGATGTAACTACGTATTCTATCCTATGTGCACAAATAAAATGCAATCTGATAAGAGGATGAAAACGAGTTGACATTTAGGTTTCAGGGCGTGTGCGGATATACAGCTGCAGGGCTGGGTGTCCTCGCAGTCGTGGCATGCATCAACTCAGGTACAGTGCACAGGGACCAGGCCCCGGTAGTAGTACGATTAGCCCTTGCTTTATCACGCAGTGTAAAACCTATCTGAAAGCACGGACTCGGGGTAGGTTGGTGAGTCGGCGGTGTGTGGCGCTAATTATACGCCACTTAATAACTTTGCAATATGTAATTGGTGTTATTGACCATGCCAGGGCGTCACCTCCTCCACCTGCCTGTCCTCGCCGGGTCCCACCTCACCAGTTTGCGTCCTCGCCTGCTCGTGCCCGTCCCAGCGCCGCGCATCCCATCCCGCAAAACCCGCGTCAACGCTCGCCGCCTCAAAATCCGTCTCTCTCACGCCGCGCGCCTGCCCCCGCCCCGCTCCGCTCCCGTCATGCCCCAAGCCCCCACATCCCCTTTCCCCCTCCCACTCCGGCTATAAGAGCCTCACCTTCCCCTCCGGCCCCGTCCCCATCTCGCCCTCCCCATCTCATCCCCCTTTCTTCCCCGAGCAAGGAGAAACCACCAAAAAAAAGGGGAAGAACTCACCTTTGTTGCCGCGCACCCCCGAGCCTTCTTCCCCACCTCCGTGCAACGCCGCCTCTTCCTCCTCCTGCGCCGCCACCCCGTCCCCTCATCTCCCCTCCCGCTCGGTCTCTCTCTCCCGCTTTCTTTTAGGGCAGCCCGAGCCCCCGTGGGCCGCGACCCACGCTTCGCACGCGCTTCGCCCAAGCATTGGGTGGGGCCGAAAATGTGCCGTGGGCATGCGCTTTTTCATTTGTTTTCTTTTTCTTTTCTTTTTCTATTTGAATTCAAAAGAGAAACTTCAAAAGTTCATTTCTCCCTCGTCGTAGCTCCAAAAATTGTGAAACTTGTTTATAAAAATTTGTAAATTCAAGATCTTGCTAATGGCATAGGTTTTGTTTAATCTGGAGTTTATTTGTATTTATTTGCTCTTTTTGCTTGTCTGTGCCTTTTTTCGGTACGTTTGTCCGACTAGGATTTGAAGACACGGACGACCTCTAAATTGATCGAGCACAAGATTATGAGGATCCTCTTGCCTATAACCAAGGCGAGTCAATACTTTGATCGTATTGAGCCTACATTTTATACAAATTATATTCTTTTAAAATAGCAAGTTGCATGCTTTACTTTCTTAATCAAATGTATGTTAAAACTTAAGGTAGTTAAATGCCCATTTGTTGATTAACTAATTATTATGCCATCCTTGACAATTTGAATCACTTAACCATTGTCACCGTAGTAACTATGTAGTAATACTAGTTATAGGTCGTCCTTGAGCGGCATGCTAGTCTTGTTTAAGTACCGGGATATTAAAAATGTCCCAATCATCATCTTTTCAAACATGAAACGGTTTTAGGTAGTCATTGGTGGTCCATGACTGAAGAAAATGAGATAAGTTGATTTTACTCCTCAAAACCCTAAATTGCTATTACCCTGTCTGGGTGGACGATAAGATGGATGGTATGACAGTGGGTACTAATGTAGCCCAAGGACTATCGTTTTGTGGACTGGAATGTGGAATGAACCGCCCAGACAATCCGAAGGACTTAATCTTGTCATGACCTCCCGTGTAAAACAAGTACAACTACAAGTCTGTAAAGTACAACCTGACTAAATAATTTGTATCCATCAGTACAAGTTACATCAGATAGATGATCCGCGACGCCGTAAGCCTTTGTGGCGAAGGGTGTTGGGGTACACGATGTAAGTCGTTCGACGGTGCAAGAGGGGGTCTGAGTAAGGGTTAACAGATCTAAAAACAGAGCGTAACCCTTCATAGACGAAACCTTAACGAAGTGTAATTAATACTGAGGGATGCATTGTAAAGGCCTTGTGATGATCCCCCCTTGATTCACATGTCTACGGAAACGTATGTACATATCAAGACGATTATCTCTTGTGGGTAAAGTGTACAATCTCTGCAGAGTTATAAACTGTTTAAACAGCCGTGTCTACGATCAAAGGCGGACATGAGAACTTAACTTGAGTTAGTTCTATTTCAAAAATCTTGGTGGGTGGTATGAAAATTGTGACGGACTCACCTAGCCATGAGGTTGGATTTTCCTTGAGTTTTCAGACTCAGTGATATTAATAATGGGATTAGCCACAGTCAAATAAGCACCAGGTAGAGTTTCTGACGGAGGGAACATCTGCTGTTATCAAATATTGCACAATTACTCTCTTTATCAAAATGCAATTTGGTTAAAATGCTAAGTGATAGGAGTTTGTAACTATGATAATTGAAAGCATTGTTTTGGCAAATAAAAGAATCTGAGCCACCCTTGTTAAGCCTTGCATGTATATTATTGAATTGTGTGTTGGCTCGCGACAACGGAAGTTGTGCTCATCCTCGCTCTCTCCCCCACCTAAAAAGCAGGAAATTCTGGAGATTACGACTACTACGAGGATCCAGAAGTTGGAGGCCCAGGAGAGGATGAAGCGTAGTGTAGTATTTAGTTGTTCTAGTCTCGGCTCAGTCCAGCTGACCCCGTCGGTGCTTGCGTGCATCCTATATTATCTGAGTTTTCGGGTAATATCGGACGCACACGGGTTTCCCCAGTCGCTCTCCTGTGGAGAGATGTGTTCTCACCCCTTTGCTTCCGTTGTCGCTTCCGCTTTTGTATTATAATCAGTATTGGCCTGTTCGGTCCTTATTGTAAAATCTAACTCGATGTGGTCTATGTAAACTCTGATTTGCTAAATTAATAAATGGTATGGTTTACACCACGTATGAATTGATTCAGTGATGTATCTGTGAGTACTAGCTACTGATCCAGGGAATAGCACAGTATTATTACAGTGGATTCTGGATTACGAAATCCGAGTTCAACAACGATTCAATACATGTGCACCACATGCACGCATGTAATTAAGTTAGACACGTACGGCGCGCACGCTATACATACTCCGGCCGGCCAAGACGAACGACGTCGTGTCATCTTTCGATCGATCCTTCATCCTTGTACGTATCAACAAGCTAGTCGATCTTCATCGATCAGTAGTATCTTCATCGATCGATCACCCCATGTCGATCTACAGCACTGTTCGAGTATTCGATCGGCTGGCATCAGCTACGTACCTAGCTAGCCATATGCATGAATAATGTACGCACGTACGTACGAGAACAACTATATGGAGATGCGTGCACGCTGGCTGCTGCTACTATAGCTGCTTGCTTGTTTGTGTGGCTGATTACTATGTCTGGCTCGGGCTCGGGCTCGGGCTCGGGCTCGAGTAACCAATCAATGCGTGTCTCCAAATTACTCTGCAACCACCACAATGCGTGTCCTCTTCTCTGCCTTTTGGTCCACGCAAAGACGATCGAGTAGTGACACATATGCACGAACGAATACTGGCGAAGTGCACAGGCAGGGCGCTAGCTCACATCGAATACTAGCTCTGAGTTCATTCATGCATGGCTCATATATATGGCTGTCGATTGTCGATCGACCAAGATTTAAGTACCTTGCCAGGACTGCATGGTTTTTATGAACATATATGTCGGTAATTAGTGGCTTCGATCTACAGTTTGTGAGTCGATGTGTGCAGTTCCTGCCTGCCATTACCTGTGGATGCACGCATGCACGGTGTCATCCATCTCCCATGCATGGTTACTTGTATATTTGCGATGTCCATGGATTCATGGAACCAGAGGCAGGTCGCGACAAAATAAATCGTACGTGCGTAGCTCGGCCCTCCAAATGCACTACCCAATTAATTGTGTGTGTCGCAGCTAGCCAGCGGCCGTGGGTCATAGCGGAAATATATTAACCTAGCTAGCTAGCTAGCTAGCCCCTTATTCATCCACAGAATTACTCGCGTTGAAAAGGTTCCACCAAAGCAACGTAGATTAGGATGATCGATCAACGTGGTGTCCTTTGTAATTATTGTGGCTAGCCCTAGTTCTGCACTTGTCGTTTGGGAAGCGAACAAATGCAAGTCACAGGGGTGATGCACGAGAGATCGATTACAAGTGGACAAAAGACCGGACACGCATGCGTGATTGTGTCTGGAGACGACTACTGTGACACATCTACCTCGCGTACGCACGTATGCTTGCGATCGGGAGCATCTTTCATGGCAAGGCGTAGTTTTTCAGCGGTGAATGATGACAAGTGGCGCGGCTGCATGTACTGCGTGCAGACGTGCAGTGTCCTCTCCTCTGTGTGACCGTGATGATACTGAGAGCAAGAGACTTAGATTTTGGGGCCGTCCATGTCACAATCGACGACCGCAAATTTAAGAAAAAACAGGTGATTCTTTTCATCGTTGGATTAAAATCTTGTGGCTCAGATTTTTTTCCTTCCCTCACCTATATACACTCTAACCCTAACCCATCTCAACCTCCCTCCCTGCTAGCTGCCGCCCTCGCCCCTGTGCCGCCTCACCGACGAGCTCCTCCCCCACCACAACCATAGCCCGACGCTGTTGCCGGCGACACTGTCATCACCGGCGTCACCCGCCTCCCCTGCCACCCTTCTTCCTTGTCTTCGGCGGTACCGCCGCCGTGGATCTGCCTCTCCTCCTTGAACTCATCCTCGACCCGCCCGCCGCCTACCTCCGTCCCACCGCCGCCTGGCCACACCACCGTCGTGCTCCGCCCTCCCTCCTCTAAGGTCCGGCTCGATACACGAGCCCTAACCGTGGCGGTGGGAGATGATGGCGTCAGCACCGGAGAGGAGGAGGACGACTTTAGCCGGAGCATGAATCTCCACGTGAATCTAAATGTGAGAAAAATTGATTGAGATTTTGTAATCTTTTGGTTGCCTGTGATTTAGCAAATCCGTAGATTTTACTGCATTCAGTGCACGCTATTTTTTTTACTGCTACTTCATGCTTCATCGTGAATGTGAACCAAAACCTTGAATGTTGTGAAAAATTCTGAAGTAGAACATAAGTGGAGGTGAACCACACAATTTCCAGGCGGCACAACTCGATCGCATTCAGTACGTATATAGCAGATTAATCAGTTTGCTAGGTACTCCCTTTAGTCACAAAAATATGTTGTTTTTGACATCGATACATCTTCAAACACAACTTTGAGCACTAATATCTATGATAATATATTTATAAAACATAATAAAATTAAAATATTTTGAAAGTACTTTCGAAACAAACTGCACATTTGATTTTCATATACAATCTAAATATTTAAAATGATATCGATAGACAAAGTTTTAAGAATTTCACTGCACGTATCCCGAAACCACGTGTTTCCGTGACCGGAGGGAGTAATTTAGAAACCATCTCTCCACAGATTAATTCCTATTTTCTCGAGAAAACAGTTACCGAGTTGTGTTTTTTACCGCAGCGCACGTATGTCGGCATTAAGTGGACGCGCGATCTTCTCCGTGGATATTTGGGCTTGCAGCCTCTTGAATCTTGATGATTAACAGCATGATATGAATAGTATTAGCCACGAACGAAGCAATCGCGGAAAACGCCGTGGTAAGATGCATGCGTGTTTGTTTACTCCAAGAAACTTGCATCGCTACGAACCACCTTGGGCCGTTTAAGACAAGGCCTTCCACGAAAAAGCCCGCATTGCAACACCACATGACTTTGTCCGCTTCTCTGGCCCGTTGAACTGAATTTTAGATAACTCATTCTCTTTTCATTTTGCAGCTTATTGGAACGCGGGAATTGAACTAATTCTTGAAAGAAAAAAATCTATCGTCTGAAATTCTTACGTTATAAACGGGCTCTAACGGCAGTGAAACTGTATAGTAGATAATAGGTACGTCTGAATGTTATAGCAACAGTACAATACAAATACAAGAACAACACATCACATCTTGGAGGTTTCTATAAAGCCTTGTTTTGGGAAGCCTAAGATCCCGATGACCCGATCTATCCCTGTAGATGGACCATGATTTTGATAGACTGAAACTTGGGCTCCCAGACAAGCCCTAATAGAAATGAAACGCCCTTCATGACCAAAGGAAAGCCCTTCATGAAATCATGAGCCATGAACCACAGCACACAGGAGGCAGCATGGACTTTCATGCAACCAGCTGACGTGTACACCTGTTCGTCTTTTTATTATCGTGGTCTGACAATGGTTATATAAAGTTTGTTATATGTTGAACCGGACAATACTGCCAGCACATCGTCATTGTATTTTTATGCCATCATGTTTCATGATGGCAAGCAGAAAAATTATGGAAAGACATCTAGAATTCTCAGGAATTACAATCTTAGACTCCCTTTGGAACACAAGGAATTTTACGAGAAACGGTTCACTTTTGGCAGGAATAAAAAAAATTCACACGTTCGAAATGGACCTTATCGTTCAATGTATCACATTCCACTCAAAACTTTGATTAACCCAAAGTTTGATTAACCCTATGTATGTAAAACGGCACAAACGTGCTATTGTTAAATTACACGAGAAATTCCGAGAAAAGCGAAGGTGGTAAGATTATTTTGAAATCCGGGTAAATTAAAGTTCTTCTTGTACCCCTGGCCTTGGCCCTTGGCTCGTCAGAGTTAGATCGCTCAAGACATGCTGCGCTGATACAAGAAGCAAAAGACCTGATGGCTCTTATAGGTGAGGTGAAGCTATCAAGATAAGGTAGTCCATGAGCTAGCACAAGATGCACGTCGTGCGCGTAATTCTACTGTTTGGCTAGCGGTTGCGCCGGATTGTACAGTGCTCCATGATTGTAAAGCTACCTTCACTGATTAATAATCAATAAATCAAAAAAAAGTTCTCACTGGGACTGGGTTAATATCTTATTGCACAGAATCAGACCGAGAAAATATGAAAAAGAAGGAGGGGCATATATCTAAATAGAAGAAGTTTGGGGGACCATATCCGCGAAACCCTCGGTTCGCGTTAAGCCAAAGCGGGTCATAGAAATCCCCCACCTCCCTGTGTTTCCAGCTTCCAGGCTTTCAGGGGGATTCCAAAGAGAAGGGGAAGGCAAGAGCAGCGTGCGAGACTTCAGGAGGCTGCAGACATGGAGAACGAGTTCCAGGTGCAAGAAACTCTCCTAATATTTTTTTTCCTGCTCTTGTTTCTGTCCTAAGATGTTGGCGAATTGCTGCGTCCAGGGAGTTGGTTATCTTCTTTTCTGGGCATGTTTCGTCAAGGTTTTCTTGACCTTGATTACCCCGGTTCCAGAATTTGGTAGGAATAGGCGAAAGACGTCCGGGCGAATTGGAGCACAGAAAGATGGGAGTGGAAATTGTCCCCCAAAAAAAAAAAATGAGATGTACATTTTAGGTTTTAGGATGGAGACCATACATGTGAAACTTCAATTTTGATTAGACATATCCTCTTCAGTTAATCGATTTGATGATTCAGACTTCAGAGCACGCCAAAGCTTAGAGCTTGGAATATGTAGCATGAGAGTTGCTCTTCAGTCTTCAACTCGGTGTTCTTGGCTTAATGGAGTTTAGTAACCCTAAAGATAAACATACTGAAATGGCAAAACCTTTAGTACTAAATTTAAAGGTTGGAGTAAAACAGTTGTAGACAATTATAATTTTAATGGTATGAACATCAATTCTAGTAGTGTTTATTTATCAGAGAAAGGTGTGCACTATCACCGTCTTATCGAGATCAGTCCCCCTTTGTTCCTTCAGTAGTGTTCTTCTGTTGATACTAGAAGTAGGAGGCACCTTCAACAGTGGCGGAACTAGAACGAAAATGACCGGGGTTCACCACTTCACCATACATATAACAACATATATAATTTTCAACCAATATGGTACTAAATAGTAATGTATCCAGCAACTTTTAGCATCAATAATTCAACATAACCAATGACATGTGCAATGATAAAGGAGTAGCGATCAAAATACTTATCAAGATAAAGAAATTTACTTGTAATATTGGTTAATTGTAGAAAAGTGAAACAACTAAAGGTGAAATCATGAACAAAAGATAGTCGGCATTGACAAAATACATTATCCGACCTAAATGACCTATAAAAAAAGAACAAAATGAATTAAAATTATAAAGTAAAAAAGTAGAATGATCGAAAGAAAGTAAATACATTACCTTTTAGTATTTACGTTCTTTCAAATTCATGAAACGATGAACCACGGCGTCATTGGTAACTTTCTTCATTTCTTCTTTCTCCACATAGCAAATTAGGCTATCACTCATGAAATCATCACCGATACGATTGCGCAAATAATTTTTCACAATTCTCATGGCTGAAAAACACCTCTCAACTGTGGCAGTGGCGACAGGCAATACTAGTACTAGCTTCAAAAGTCGATAGACCAAAGGATAGCAAAGATGTTTCCTTGTCTCCACCATTTTTTGAGAAAGTTGGCCAATAGTCTGTATGTTGGAGAATCTATCATCTGCTCGCACATCGGCAATGTAAAGACAAAGGTGATGGCTAAGATCCCTCAATTCCCTAAAATCAAAATCACTGGGATAAAGTTTAGCAATGCTCATCAAATTATCCAAATTGAAATCATGAAATGAGTCTCTTAGACTCAAAGCAGCCGACCAAACAAGCAAGTTAGAGGTTGTCTCGTTGAAGCGACTATCAAGCTCTTGAAGTAGCCAATCAAGAACATTATTAAAACAATCCACTTCATAATGATGCTTGTTGGTAATTCCAGTTCTTTGCCATTGCTTCTTTGGATTAATGTAAGCTTTTTCTATTTCCAACTTAGAAATACCATGTTTCTCACAAAAAGGCATACACTTCACCTAGGACAGATTCCCACCTATCTCTTCTAAGCTCATCCAAATGCAACCTAGTTGATTTCACATATTTAATGGCATTCACAATGTCTTGATCCTTTCGTTGAAGTGCTAATGACAAGGTGTTGGTGATTATCAAGACAGTTAACATGAGATGCAAATAAAAGACAAAATCAAATGACTGAAAGTACACTAGCAGACCTAATGCTTGATCTCTATTTGTTCTGTCCTTGCCTTCTTCTTCCACAAATTCTAACACTGTGATAACTATTGGGAACAAGTCAACCAAACTCTTAAGGGTTTTATAATGAGAATTCTAACGAGTATCTCGGGTCTTTGAAGACATTGCTCTTGATTTAATCCGTCCCGGTTTCAAGTAGCCCACAACCTAAAGCCTTGTGCACTTGTTCGTGGTTGATATCTCGAACCATGTCCCTCCTCTTCGAAGATCCACCCACCACATTCAATAAGAGAGAAATCGTACTAAAGAAATTACTAATGCCTTTATGCTTTCTTACAATGGCCGCAACTACTAATTGAAGTTGGTGAGCAAAACAATGGACATAATAAGATGTGCTACTTTCTCTCATGGTCAATGATTGCAAGCCATTAAACTCACCTCGCATATTGCTAGCACCATCATATTCTTGGCCTCTAACTTGCTTCAAACTTAGTTTATATTCTGCAAATAGAGAATCAATAGAAGACTTAAGGTAGGCAGAAGTTGTCTCTTTTACACGACAAAACTCTCCTTTATAATTCCACAATTATCAACATACCGCAAGACCACTGCCATTTGTTCTTTGCAAGAGACATCTCTGGACTCATCAACAAGCAAACAAAACACATCATGTCCAATTTCTTTGAGAATAGAATGCAATATGTCCTTTGCAAACCAATGAACAATCTCATACGTATGGGAGGAGACACCATAAGACAATTACCTGCAGCATTTTTACCCACCATCTTGCCTAAAGCTAAATCATGCTCTGCTAAGAACTCATAAAATTCCAAGTTCCCTTTGTTGTAGGACTCCTTCGACTCATCATGGCCCCGAAAAGGCAATCCTTGCTTCAATAACACTCTAGCAACGTCAATTGAGGCATTTAGTCTAGTAAAATAAGAAATCATCAGAACTTTTCAATGCTTGGTTGTGAACGCTATTCACACCACCTACATGCTCTTTTAGTCTAACTTTCTTGTTCCAACCATTCCAACCATTTATAACAAATGCCTTATACCCAGCTTCTTTCTTGTTGCGGTTCCTAAACAAGAAACAACAAAAGCAATATGCCTGTCTTTGGACTCGCTATATTCAAGCCAACTCCCAAACTTATCAAACCATTTAGGATTAAACCTTACATTTTTATCCTCAAAGTGTGTATATGGAAAATCATAAGTCTGAGGTTGACAAGACCCATTATCTAAGTACTTTCTTTTACCACATCTTTTTTATTAGGATGGTAGTCATCTATCATTTTCCTTTTGCTTAGATCAAATTGAATTTTCTCTTCCCAATTGATAACTTCTGTAGGTGAATTCCTAGCATTAGTAGCGCTATCAAGTGTTTTTCTCTTCAGAAACTTTTCCATAAATTTGCCTATCATTTCTCGATTATTTGAAACCTCAATTAGATGTTGTCAATTACTCAATTGCCATGTTTAACAACAAGAATAATAAATTACAAGCATCAAACATACGTGTGGATAGGTGCTTTTACTTACTTGATATTGGTTGAGCACAATAGACACTGCACACGAGTCACGATCACGTGCAATTTTTGCCTACGATCACGGGTCACAATCCAATTTGAAACCCTACATTTCAAGTTTATAAATTATAACCCTAACATTTCATGAATAAAACAACAATCATCATTCATCGAGTTGAAAATCCCCATTTCTCGAAAGAAATTGGAAGAATGGGGGGAAATTAGGACAAGAATTAATACCTAACTCATCTTTCCAAATTAATACCATGTAATCTTGCGTGTGTATTAGTGTATATATATGCACAACTAATGGTACTATGGTAGTACGTACTCCTGCAAGTTTTGAGTACCATTTCTTAGCAGAGCATGTCCACCATATATTAATATGTACATGATGATGATGATTGGATGGAGGCATGGTCGCATGGAGCTCTGAGCTACAACAGGAAGAAGCCACGAGATTACCATAAGAAGCTCCGGTCGGGCGGGCAGGTGTTGCTGGCGGCGTCCAGGGAAGGGACGGGGCTCACGGCTCTGAGCGACTCCGCGGCGAGGTCCGGCCGTCAGGCGTCCGAGGCGAGCGGAGGCGAGCAAGCAAACTGTTTGTGTTCGTTCCAGCGGCGAGCGACCGCGGCATCGGCCAATGCCATCGGCGGCGAGCAAATCGGTAGTGTGGGCTGCAGCTGCGCTGCGCCGCTGCTTGGGGCATGCGGTAGCGCTGGGCTCTTTGGTGGCTAAGCGGCGTCTGCAGCGCCTGCATCGGCCAGTGGCGCGTGGGCGTGTGGAGTAGCGGCGTCGCGCGTGGAGGCCGCAAGCACGTCACGGGCGTGGCGGAAGTCCCGGGTGCACAGTTATTTTGCTTGGGGGGTGCACACATGATACTAAAGAGTTAATACCCACTAAATTTTTTTTTGGACCCGGTGTCCTGTGACACCGGGTGGGCCTATTGGGCTCCGCCCCTGACCTTCAAGCTTGTTGTCACTTGGTTTACTTGATGTAGTCTTATATAACTAAAAACTACTGTATGTCAATACTGGTTTTGCCATTTTTTACATCGACTTATTGTAGACCATTTTTCTCTGGGTCCAGGGGTAGGACAGAGCTTATCAATCTGTCCAGTGTATGCTTCGTATAGGATCCTTCAGATAGATCCTGTAGAACAATCCTAACTCCTAGGAGCTTAGTGTCATGTGGACCTGGAGCACCACCAGAAAAATAGTTCAATATGATTTTGTAATGTTTGTTTGTTTTTGGCATTTCATAAGCCTACGAGAATACGGTTTTGTGAGATGCCCAGTTGGATCTTGATACAATATAAATTATGTTAGATGTTTCCACTTTACAGTTAATTCATGCTATCACTAGGCTGTACTGAATTTCATATTTCCTTCTGTACATGGGTTGTACCTGTTTCTGCACTGGTTATGAATTATGGTGCTCATAACATGGTGATTGGGTAATGCTAGGCCGTGGTCAATTTTTCTGGACATGTTTTGTTACTTGTCAGATTTTACTTTTGCACAACAGTAACATTCTTTTGAATGGCTATTACTAACTTAGGATGGTAAGGTGGAGGTCATCCAAGCATGGTACATGGATGACAGTGAAGAGGACCAGAGGCTTCCTCATCATCGTGAGCCCAAAGAGTTCATTCCTCTCGACAAACTTTCAGGTTTGTGCAATTGCTGCTCAAACCACTCATTGTAGTTTGTGCATGAAGCCATGAACTCTAGTAGAACTAGTGTTGATAAACCTGCCAGAGGCTAAAATGGTGCACATTTAAAATTCCCAGAGTTAGGAATATTAAGCTGGCGCCTAAATGCTGATGACTGGGAGAATGATGAGAACCTCAAGAAAATTCGTGAGGCCAGGGGATACTCTTACATGGTTTGTCATTGAGCTTTTTAGGCTTCTTGTTGTTTTGTGTTTCCATTTTGATTGGCAAGGCTAAAATGCTAAGCAAGTAGTAGAAGCAAACAAGTGTGACAAACATGTGCTGCTTTTCCTTGTGCAGGACATTTGCGATGTGTGTCCAGATAAGTTGCCAAACTACGAGGCTAAGCTGAAGAATTTCTTTGAAGAACACTTGCATACTGATGAAGAGATACGCTATTGTCTTGAGGGCAGTGGTCGGTGCCTTTGTATACTTTTTTGGGCATTTAATACAAGAAAACTAGTAACTGTTTTATTTCCAGTAATAGCCATGGTGGCATTTTTTATATCTACTTTACCTATTTCTTTTATTATGTTCTCAAGGATACTTTGATGTGAGGGACCAAAATGATCAGTGGATCCGTATAGCAGTGAAGAAAGGGGAATGATTGTTTTGCCTGCAGGAATGTATCACCGCTTCATGTTGGACAGTGACAACTACATCAAGGTATCTTCTACTTTCTTCAGTCGTTCCCACCATGAGTTTTGGTCTCCTTAACACTTTTATACACTAAATGAATTAAAATGACTGAACTCTGTATTCATTCGTAAAAGTGTGTGTGTCATTTACTTTTAAATTAATTAGTGATAGCTACGATTCTTTGAAGTGGACAGATAGCACCTACTTATTTCTAGTCCCATAATTCTAAACAGCCATTTGTCTTTTTATGACATGTACTTCTGTGTCTTACACTGTCTGTGAATTTCAAGTACCAGTCGTGTCCCTTCCTTAATCATATATTCATCCTAAGCTCTCTATCACTTCTTGCTCCATCAATTAAGGAACATCACAGTCTAATATGGAGCTGTGATATTGCACTTTTTTCTTACTATGTTTCTGCAGGCAATGCGGCTCTTTGTGGGAGAGCCTGTCTGGACACCGTACAATCGTCCCCATGACCATCTCCCAGCTAGGTACTATGTCTCTGTCTTAGCATTGTTCTGTCTTTATTTTTCCTTTTCTCTTGTACCTCCCACTATTTGTCCCTGTTATTGTTGACTTATGAACCGTTGCATGATTTCAGAAAGGAGTACGTTGACAGAATTATCAACAGAGGTGGAAATCAAGCTGTTGAAGCTTGTTGATGGCATCTATACATGTTCGGCCGAGTGGGTCTTCTGTATTACACTACAAATACTGAATAAGATGTGCTACTTGCTAGTGCAATGTACTCAGACCAACATCCTGTATCAGTTTGTAGCTGTTTGCACAAAACCTCCTTAAAATCTTTCCTGAAATTTTGTATGTCAGTGTTTGTAACGAATAATGGCATCCCATAGTTCACAGAGTCAGTCCTCCGCGTGTCCTAATGGCAATGTCCTACATGACGTGTGTGATGGTATGATGATTCAAACCGCCCGTCTTGATCTTTGAAAATGTTTGTGCACAATGATTACTGAAAATGATGCTTGTATGTCAGTGTGGTGTTGTGGTTCACCTGCGGACCATGTACTAATTGAGTGCCCCTGTTGTTTTCAGAGTATCTCACAGTGAGTGCCAAATCTTTGTAATAATAGTGATAATGCTGTTGATTACCGAAAAGTTAGTGCACATTAATGAATACACGTCAGGCTAGTAGGTTACTCCTAGTACTGTGGATTCTACAGACCAGGGAACTGCTAGAAAATGTATGCTAATAAGACTAAACACGTTTGTGTCTATTGTCTAGTCACTTGCCAGCATTGGTTTCCAGTCAAGACGAATTTCAGGTGAGAGCCAATCGCTCTCCCAGAAACTATCATGTCTCGTGTGTGAATCAGATGAACTGCTAATGTGTACAAATGCAATGCCTCACACTATCAATTACCAAGTGATCATTTCCAATATCATTCTATGCAAAGAGACAAAATTGTTCAGATACATTTCGCAGTACTAAAAACTTTTTTTGAGATCGTAGTACTAACAAACAACTGATGTGGCTTACGTACTCGAGAGGCGAAAAGAATTCAGAGAAGCTGAGAAAAAGCCGAGAAAAGAACAACTTTTATTAGAATATCTAGCCGGTGGATCAGCTTTGCAAGTCGCGGCCAATCACGAACTCGGCAACAAATTTCTGATCTGACCCTCGCAAAGCGTTGATGAGAAGATGGGATTCAGACCAGAAAAAATGGCACGAGTTGTCGCCCTCGGCGTCCCCTGTCGGCTATCGTTTCGTCGCCCACTTGCGCCTGGCGCGCCAACCTCAGCCACACGGTCACACCTAGCCTCCCACTTGCGTGCCCACCCGGCTCCGGCCTCCAGAAACTTCCGAGCCGGGCCGGCCACGAACGCGCCGCGTGGTCTGGAACCTTCCATTCCTCTCCTGACCAGACTCGCCTCCCCGTACAAGGTATTTATCTCTCGCACTGGCCACTCTCCCGCGGAGGATCAGAGACTCTTCTGACTTGGCTCCTGCCAACTGCTACTACTGTACCAGCTCTTCTTGGTTCTTTCTTGCGGTCTTGTGATCGCCGCGCTGGATTCTTCTGTTTTCAAGGACGACTCGTCGATCGGAGCAGAACCCACCTGGGGATTGTTGGTTGGTTGCCGTTCCGGGCGTGAGAATCCCACTTTGGTTGTTTCGTGGGTGATCCACCCACGATGGACCCGCTGCTGCCGGGGATAGTGAAGGAGGAGTGGCCGCCGAGCTCGCCACCGGATGAGGAGGAGTGGGACACGGCGGGGCGCCGCGGCCGATGGAGGGCTGCACGAGGTGGGGCCGCCGCCGTTCCTGACCAAGACGTTCGACCTGGTGGCCGACCCGGCCACCGACGGCGTCGTCTCGTGGGGGCGATCCGGGAACAGCTTCGTCGTGTGGGATCCTCACGTCTTCGCCAACGTGCTGCTCCCCCGGTTCTTCAAGCACAACAACTTCTCCAGCTTCGTCCGCCAGCTCAACACCTATGTGAGTCTTGTCCCGGGCCCCCAACACCTTTGCTTGCCTAGTGTTACTTGTTCACTTGTTCGCAAGTCAATTTATGCTTGTGAACTGTTGTTGTTGCGTTTCTTTTCTTGCATTGTAGACTGTGGAGGAGCATGAGTGATCAATCAAGAAATCACTGAAAGTGTGTAACTTGTGTCAATTCGGAATGGCAATTCTTGGTCTAGCTGAATTGCCTGAGCAAGAGATCACATTTCCTGGTGCTGTCAACTCTTTTTTTACAATTTGGGTTTTCGAATGACCTCCAAATGATGGAATCCTAAAGCAACAATTGGTGCTCGTGTTACAGCTGTAGATAGGTTATGTATAATTTAGCACATATTCTTATTTTTGTGGTGACTATTGTGGTGCGTCGTCACCATGAGTATTGATAGGCATCTAATTCTGGAATTAAGTACCCTAACAACAACATTAAGATGGAATGTAGCACAATTTGGTAATTGGGTGCACATTGTGAATGAGCCATGTTTGTTGCTGTTGAAGAGAGCTTATTGATAGTTGTTCTGTGCATTAGCAGTAAGCGGTTCTGTACGATGATGTGATTTTTTTCACTTGGTTGAAAGTTTTATATGTATAATTAGGTAGCAAAGAAGCTACTTAATGGAATTATTTGTTCTTGGTCCTGGCTGTAGGACTAAGAATTAGGATAGCTAGAACTCTTCAACAGACTGCGATTACCATGGTAGTATGAAGGAATGCAAATGTAGACTACAGCTCTGCCACTGTCCGCCTACGCTAAGTTGAGGCCAATCCTTGCTTTCAAAAAATAGAAAAAAATTGTGGTCAATCCTTTGCCAGACGCATGCGCATAAAACCTTGATTCTTGAAATGTTTTTAATAATTCAGAAACAGGAGGATGCTGGGAGACTGCATAGCCTGCATCTCCACGACAAACTATTTAATTTCTTACATGCTCTTTCTTCAACTTCTTACTGTGTAGCTAGATGGATCAAGACACCGGATGAAGCTACAAGAACCTGCTTATTTGTTCTAGAAGACTCCTTTGATCACCATCAAGCGATATAGTATACTGCTACTTGTTCTTTCACTGCTTATAAATTTCATCGCAAAACTATGTGAAACCTGCAGTTTTACATATTTTGTGAAATCTGCCATCCTTGTTGATCTTTAATATTTATGGCTTCTGAACTTGAGCTAACAATAATTGTTTTGTTACTTAACTTGCAATTTGCAGGGTTTTAGAAAGATTGATCCAGACAGATGGGAATTTGCGAATGGGGGTTTCCTTAGGGGCCAGAGGCAGCTTCTAAAGATGATAAAGAGACGGAGACCATTGTCTTATCTCCCTGCATCACAGCAGCAGGCACTTGGCTCCTCCCTTGAGGTTAGTCAGTTTGGATTGGACGAAGAAATCGACAGGCTAAAGTGCGATAAGAACATCTTACTCACAGAGGTTGTAAAACTAAGGCAGGAGCAGCAAAGCACAAGAGCTGACATGCGAGCCATGGAAGAGAGGCTACAACATGCTGAGCAGAAGCAGCTTCAGATGATGGGTTTCTTGGCAAGAGCAATGCAGAACCCAGACTTCTTCCACCAGTTGATTCAGCAGCAAGATAAAAGGAAGGAGCTCGAGGACGCTTTCTCAAAGAAAAGGAGGAGGTCCATAGACGTAGTGCCATTTCTCAGCCCTGGGGAGACCAGTCAGAGTGAGGAACTCGAGTCAACATTCCTGTTTGAGCCATGGGCATTTGCAGAGTTGAATGAACCTGGAAACTCTGAGTTGGAGAATTTAGCACTGAACATTCAGGGGCTCGGGAAGGGTAAGCAGGATGATAAGGCTAGTCGGGATCAGGTGAGCAGTGAAATTGAGTTGACTGAGGACTTCTGGGAGGAGCTGGTAAATGAAGGTATGAGAGATGAAGCTGGGATGTCAGCTTGAGAGGAGAAGACCTAGATATGTCGACGCATTAGCGCAGAAGCTGGGTTATCTAAGCAATAGTAGTCCAAAGTAGGAGCTGTGCTTATATCATAATTCATAACCCTCGAGTTTGTCCAACCATTGTAGTGATAGTTACACTGTATTGTAGTGCTAGTTTATAGTTATAGCCTATAGGTTGATTATATATTGCGGATCCGGCCGGATTATGTGGCATATATCCAGTGATGTAAAATCGAGCCTTCATTCTTAATGGTATTGACGATTTTTTGCATTCTTGGTTCATACTGGCGTCTATCTGCTTGAGCGATGATTCTTGGTTTGGAATTTTAAAAAGTGAGCTTTTTGCAGGGCTTATATTGCTATCTCTATTTCCCCTGTAAAAAAAACTTTGTGCGATTTTTTTTTATCAGCCATGAATCACGATCCTGTTCAACGTTCTCTGAAATATGAACTTTTAAGCTGATGCCAGTGTGTGATGCAGCTGTCGTGCAAAGGACACAGCCGATGCATTTTTGAAGGCTGACACCAAATAGCACTTGGACCCAAGATTGAAATCTCGGTACCGGTGGAAATCCCGGTTGGACGTCGGTAATGGTAACCGGCCGGTTACCAGAAAACCCAGGGAAAAAACCGTTCAAAATTCGAATTACGAATTTTAAAATCCGGTAACCGGCCAAAAATCGGAAAACAGAGAAAACCAACTTATGGGTAATTAGCAATTGGAATAATACAAATATTAATTAGAAAGTGTTTAATAAAGTGTATATTTAGCTCATACAATACGTAATATAGCATATTTAGCTTATACAATACGTAATATAACATATTTAGCTCATACAATACGTAATCTAGCATATTTAACTCATATGAAGTTCAAACCGAACGGAACAATAATTCAAGCATATTTAGCTCATACAATACGTAATTGAGCACAAAAAAGACTTAAACCAACCTACGAAGTGCATTACGCAATCAAAAATTCAAATTCAAATTTAAAATTTTTCGGATGGTACTGTTTATCATGGTCCCCACCGCCGGCCGGTAGCCGTCTGGATTTTTATCCTTGCTTGGACCAGACCAAGTGAAAAGAAGCTACTTTGCAACGGTAGGAGTTCTTGTCGGACCGGTTTCGTAATCCGAATCCTCGTGAAAATCTTGCGCTATTCCACGGATCGAGAGATAGCGCTCACGGTACACATTCTTTGAATCATTTCATACATCGCGTAGACCAAACCATTCATTAATACAAGCATCCGAGTTCAAATAGACCACGTCGGTCGAGTTTACAATAGGCCGATCGGCCAAATGAGTTCATTACAAAATCTCGAGTGCGTTAGCGGAAGCAAAGGGGTAGAGCAAGTCTCTCCACGAACAGCGGCGGGGTACTAGGTGTCTGACCGATATTAGCCAAGGACTTGGATAATATAGGAGGTACACAGTACCAATGGAGCCAAACGGTGAGGCGATACCTAGACTACAAGTACGATACTACTCCTCTTCATTTCCTTGCTCTTCGGCGTCCAGGTCCTCGTAGTAGGCGTAGTCTCCACGATCTGCGGGTTCTGGGGGTTGGGGGAAAAGAGCGAGGATGAGTACAACTACCGTGCTCGCGAGCTAACACACAGTATGCAACATTATACATGCAAGGCTTAACAAGGATGGCTCGGGTTCATTTATTTGCACAAAGCAATATTTTGAGTACCAATAATAAAAATTCCTATCACGTAGCATTTTAACCAAATTGCATTTTGTTAAAGAGATTACTTGTGCAATATTTATAACAGTAGAGGTTACCTCCACCTCATGCTTAATTTTGATAGCGGTTACATCCACCACTTAACATCACTGGGGTACATCCTCCCAGGGAAAACCAAAACCCGGGTCACAGCGACCCAACACATTTTATCCCGCCCACAAGATTTTATAAACAGAACTAACTCTTGTAAGTTCCCATGTCCGCCCTTGACCGTGGGCACGGCTATTCGAACAGTTTATTACACTCTGCGAGAGGTTGTACACTTTACCCACAAGGGACAATCATCGACATATACACATGTTTAGTAGACATGTGAGTCAAGGGAGATCGTCACAAGGCCTTTACAATGCATCCACCGATGATTTGTTACACCCGCTAAGGTTTCACACGAGAAGAGTTACGCTCACATAGACCAGTCAACTCTTTCCCGGACCCCTCTTGCGCCACACGACTTACGCTCACATAGACAGTAAGTCGTACACTAACCCATAGCCACATAGGCTACGGCGTAGCGGGTCATCTGCACGGTGCAACTCATACTAACGGATACAAATTATTTAGCAGTCGACACCATTATAGACATGTGGTCGTCTTGTTTTACATTAGGAGGTCATCACGAGTTAAGTCCTTAGGGACCATCAGGCGGTTCATACCACATACCATCCACAAACCAACATTCCTTGGGCTGCATTAGCACCCACCAACATACCATCCATCATACCACCCTTGGATGTGATAAGCAATTTCTTTAGGGTTTTAAGAGGTAGGAAAAATACAACATCATAACCATCCCAGTCATTTACACCCAATGAGCGCCCAAAATCATGTTCATTTCAAAAGATGATGAATGGGGTAGATGATACCCCGATACTTAAGCAAGACTAGCATGGCGCTTAAGTAAAGCCTAAACTAGTATTGTTACCATATATTTACTAGGGTGACAAGGGTTTAAGGCAATTCAATTATCAAGGGGTGGTGTATTAATAATTAAACATCAAATTGGCATTTAGCTACCTTAGGGTGTTTAACATACATTTGCATAAGGAAACTAAAGCATGCAATTTGATATTTTAACGGAACATAATTTGCATAAAATGTGGGTTCAACATGATCAAAGTGTTGACTACTTTGGGTCTCACGGCTAGATGATCTTGATATTCTTGAGCTTGATCGAAGTGGGGGTCTCCGGCTTCTCCGAACTCTACGCGATCGATCGTACCGGAAAAGAAATAGACGAGCAAATAAATTAAATAAATAACAATCCTCATCAAATGAACTCCAAAATAAACCAAACTAGCACCAACAGGAAGAGCTTGATTTTAGAAATTTTTAGAAACTAACTTCACAATTTTTGGAGCTAAAATGGGGGAGAAATAAACATTTGAAACCTCTCTTTTAAAATAAATCAGAAAAGAAAAGAAAAAGAACAAAAAAAGAAAAAGCAAAAGCTGGCGGCGGCCCAGAGTCTCAGCGATTCGGCCCGGCGCCAAATGGGCCAAAACACGCCGCGCGCCCACGGCGCGGCCGAAAGGAGAAGGGGGGAGGCGCTCTCGGCCCGAGCCAGATGGGAGAGAGGGGGAGATGGAGGGGCGGCGCAGAGCACGGGGGAAGGGGGGTGGCGGCGCCAATGGCGTCGGGACTGCCCTAGGGCGTCGGCAGCGGACCACGAGGAGGCGGCAGCGACGGGAGCTCACCGGGCCAACGAGGAGCGGCGAACAGCGGTGCGGCGGCCACTGGAAGGTGAGTGGCTGCGACTTTTTCGCTCGTTTTTTTCTTGCTCGGGAGGAAGGAAAACAAATGAGGATGGGGGTTTTGGCGGAGGAGGGGAGGCTCGGTGCTTCTTATAGCCGGAGGGCTTTGGATCCGGGAGAAGGAGGAGCCGTTGACGTTCGGGCGGTGGAAGAACCGAGGCGGGACGAGAGGATGGGGCGGGTCGGCGCGGCGCGGCGGGCGTTGACGCGGCGGCGGGAGAAAGCGCGGCCACCGGCGGCGGCGCACGGCCGGGGCGGCGGAGGAGGCGGGCGAGGGCATGGCGGGCCGGGCTAGGGAGGGTAGGGAGGAGGGCTAGGTTAGGGTTAGGGTGATTTGGGGAGGAAGCTCGGTGCATTTTTGGGGGGAATCCGAATCTTGCACAAAACGGGAAAGCCTCGAAGGTTGAACTCCCTTGATTCTTGAACACAAGAAGATTTGCGAATCCGAAACTTTGGATGTTACAAAACCTACCCACCTTAAAAAGAATCTCGACCCCGAGATTCGGGCTCCTCAGAGAACAGGTTGGGGTAATCCAACCGGTGATCCTCACGCTCCCAAGTGGCTTCTTTCTCCGAGTGGTTACTCCATTGCACTTTGCACAAACGGATGATCTGGCGTCTTGTTTGCTTCTCCACGACATCGAGAATCTTGATCGGATGCTCGGGATCGACAAGTCTTTACGGAGTGCAATGGTTTCAATTGGAGCTTGCTCTTACGGTACTCGAGGCATTTCTTGGTGAGAGCGTGGAACACATTATGAACATCGTGATTTTACGGTAATTCCGATTGATATGCTACTTCTCCACGCTTAGCGGTGATTGGGAACGGGCCTATGTATCTTGGCGCAAGCTTGCCTTTCACTTTAAACCTCCGCATTCGCGAAGGGTGACACTTTGAGATATACATGATCTCCAACTTCAAAAGTTAACCCTCTCGACGATTGTCGGCATAACTTTTCATGCGGGTGGCGGCTTGTAGGCGATCTCGATCAATCGACTTTCTCTTACGCTTGCTTGAGAGTATACGGTCGAAGATATAACCTTCTCGATTCGACCAATGCAAGGAGTTCGCATTTTCTCCCATAGAGTGCTTCAAGCGGGGACATTTTCAAAGCTGGATTGGTAAGCTGTTGTTGTGGCGAGTGCATATGGTAGACATCTCTCGATCTACGGTAAACTCTAAAGCACAAGCCGAAGCATGTCTTCAAGAATCGATTTACCCTTCTGTCATCCATCGATCGAGGATGATATCTTGTGCTAAAGTTCAAGTGAGTTCCAAGTGCATCATGGAGACTAGCCGTAAATGCGAGGTGGCGAGAACCTCGATCCGAGACTATTCTCTTGGGTACTCCATGTAGACATACGATCTGAGCCATATATAACTCGGCTAATTTATCTCCCTTGTAGGTGGTCTTCACGGGGATGAAATGGGCGACTTTGGTTAATCTATCGATTATGACCCATACGGAATCATATCCGGTCTTGGTTCTCGGCGGACCGTAATGAAATCCATTCCAATTTCTTCCCACTTCCACGAGGATTTGCGGTGGTTGCGGCAATCTGCGGGTCTCGATGTTCGCTTTAATCCGTTGGCACACATCGCAACAAACTACGAACTCGGCGATGTCTCTTTTCATTCGCGCCACCAATATAGAATCTTCATATCTTGGTACATCTTGGTCTTTGCTGGGTGTATGGTATCTGTTGAACTATGGGCTTCTTTTAGAATCAATTCTTTGAGCTCCTTTTGGTGGGGAACAAAGAGGCGTTTCCCATACCATAGGATACCTTGTTGGTCTTCAACCATCTTTGAGGCTTTTCCTTTGGCCATGAGATGTTTAAATTTATGAACTCAGGGTGTCCTTTACGGCGGTCTTGACTTGTTCTTCTAAGGTTGGTTGAACTTCCATAGTTGCTAAGGTGCCTTGTTCTACTAACTCGAGGTTAAGTGCCTCTAATTCCTTGCAAAGCTCGAGTTGATACTCTTGAACCACAACATTATTGCGGTAGGACTTACGGCAATGCATCGGCCACTACATTAGCCTTCCCGGGATGGTAATGAACATCCAAGTCGTAATCCTTAATCGTTCTAACCATCTCCTTTGTCGGAGGTTGAGGTGCATGCGGGTGAAAATGTACTTAAGACTCTTGTGGTCCGTATAGATATTACAATGATTTCCAATCAAGTAATGCCGCCAAATCTTTAGGGCATGCACTACGGTTGCTAACTCCAAATCATGAGTTGGATAGTTGTCTTCATGTGGCGGAGTTGTGCGGATGCATATGCTCTGACGTTTCCTCCTTGCATAAGTCTGCGACCAAGACCTTGCGCGAAGCATCACAATAGACTTCAAAGTCCTTGTGTATGTCGGCAAGACTAACACCGTGCGATGAGTTAACTTCTTCTTCAACTCTTGGAAACTCTTTTCACAAGCTTACATCCATTCGTACTTCTTTTCCTTCTTGGCGGTGGGTCATTGGTGCGGATAGTTTGGAGAATCCTTCAATGAAGCGTCTGTAGTATCCGACCATTCAGAAAACTACGCGCCGGTCACGAGGTTGGTTGTTTCCATCCCAACACCGTTTCTACTTTGGATGGGTTAAGCTGCGACTCCTCCAGCGGATACAATATGTCAGAAGCGATCTCTTGAAGCCAAAATTCACACTTGCTGTACTTGGCATACGGTGATGTTCTTTAAGCTTCTCGGGACCAAATGCGGATGTTCGGCATGTTCCTCATTAGTCTTGGAGTAGATTAAGATGTCGTCTATGAACACGACAACAAACTTATCCGGTATTCCATGAATACTTTGTTCATAAGGTTCATGAAGTAGGTGGCGCATTTGTCAAGCCAAGCGACATAGCGTGAATTCATACAAGCCATCAGGGTGGTAAAAGCTGTTTTAGGGATGTCCCACCACGATCTTAACTCGATGATATCGACCTTAGGTCTATCTTGGAGAACTCTTGTTGCTCTGACGGTGATCGAATAGATCATCAATGCGGGCAAGGGATACTTGTTCTTGATGGTCACCTCATTGAGGGCTCATTAATCCACACACAATCTGGCGGTGCCATCCTTTTCTTTACAAAAATCTTGGCGAACCCGGGGATGAGCTAGGTCTAATAAATCTTTTTCTGTAATTCTTCCATTTGTACCTTAAGCTCTTCAAGCTCATCAAGCGCCATCCTATATGGCCTCTTGGCAATTGGGGTACATTCACGGCTTTAGGTTGATCACAAACTCTATGTCTCGATGCAGTGGCATGCGAGCAATTCTTCTGGAAAAACTTAGGGTAATCTTGAACTACGGTGTTGTTTCGGTCACCTTCTCGAGGTTATGGATTATGCGATCCAAACACGAGGAGCGGTCTACATTAACCTTTATTGTGGTGCCCGGGTTTTTGGTGAGTACCACCTTTCTGTTGGCACAATCTATCATTCCTTGGTATCGGGCCAACCAATCCATCCCTAGGATGATATCCAGAGTTTGGGACTGAAGTACTAGAAGGTTTGCTAGGAATCCAGAATCTTCCATAGCAATCTCTACTCGGGGACTTACTAAGATAGTAGTCAAGGGTCCCCCGGGTGAACTAAGTACCACGGGTTTCTTTAGCTTAAAGGTTGGCAACTTAAGCCTTTCAACAAATTTTCTTGATATGAAAGAATGCGAAGCTCCAGAATCAAACAAAACTTGTGCTGATGCTGATTTAACAGAGAACGTACCCATTAGAACTCTGTAGCTTCACGAGCCTCCTCGGCTGTGACATGGTTCACATGGCCGCGATTTGGTGTCGAGGTAGATCTAGGTGCTTGCGGGGCCTGATGGTTCCTGCTTGGAGCTGATGTTTGACCTTGAGCTGGTGTGGCTCCTGAGTTGAACTTCGCGGAGTGTTCGGCGTTGAGGGCATCGATTGGCGAAGTGTCCTCTCACTCCACGATGGAAACAATGGAGATGAGCTTCTGGGTTGCTTGTTGCGGTGTCCGTGGGGACGAAGGATGCGAAACCATTCCCATTGGTACGCGGGTGGAGCTTGAGTTCCTTGTGGAGAAACTACGGTGGCTTAAAAGATGAGTGCCAGGAATGTTGACTTACGAGAAAGCCACCTTGCGGCCACGGAATACCATCTTTCTCTTGCGGCTAACTTCGCAATCTTCTTCTCGTTTTCCGGCCACGAGGCCTTGTTGATCAAGTGGTGGAAGCTAGGAAATCGTGGAGGATAAGTGGCTTCTCATGTCTCCACGCATTCCTTCCATAAAGCGGTCTATCTTCTCTTACGCATCGGCTACGTCCTTGGGAGCGTAACGAGCAAGCTGGTTAAACTTGGTTAGATATTCATTGGTGTCATTTGACCTTGCTTGAGAGTTCTAAACTCATTCTTCTTTAGCCTCATTGTACGGCGGTACAAAGTTAGTCTGGCGATCTTGAACTCGTTCGGAGATTGGGCGCCATGCGGTGCGATCTCATCGGTGTGCCCGGCAATCGCCGGCGATGGCGAGGTCCTGTTGATCTCGATCGCGGATGCGGCGCTTCTTTCTTCTTCTCCGCCTTGCGGGCTTTCACCTCCTTGAGCGGCGAGGTAGTTTTCCCTGGCGGCGCGGCTCCTTTCAAGCGGTGAGTGGCAAAGTCCACCTTGTCTTCCTCAGAGCATCGGGCTGGCGAGCTTCTTCTCGTATCCACGAGCCAATCTTACGCTTCGGGGTTCATCTGCTGAGGCAAAGGTAAGAGGTCTTGTCTGAGAAATCTGCCCGACTTAGAGTGGCGGTGGTGCTCTGCTTGTTGATTAGCGAGCAAGGCTTGAAGGATTTGGGCTTGTTCTTGCATAACTTGTGCCATTGTTGGATGCTCTGGCGGTGGGGAGGTAGGTCTTGTCCACGACCACGGCCATAGCCACGACCTCTTCCACGGCTGCTGCGAAAGCACCACGGGTGGGCGCAGCTCTCCTTGGTGCCATCGAAGAAACACTAAGGCTTAGAACTAGAGAGGGGTATATGAGGGTTCACTGGCCTCTAAGGCACACTGAAGAAAGAAATCAAATTGGACGAACAACACAATTGCGATACAAAGCCGAATGGCTGCAATTCATTAATATTAGGGGATAAGTGTTACATGACTCCTAGGACACGACATATAGGCCATGCAAAGCCATGACACGAGATACAAAACACAACGCCTACAAGCGGTAGATAAAGAAAGTGCTTGCAAACAAAGACTACCTAGCAAGCGCGCTGAGTTAACCTAGCTATCGACTACTCCTCCATCGGTGCTTACCACGCGGTGCTACGATTACGAGAGCGAAGCGGCTACGGCCGATGGTGGTGGCGAAACGGCCGAGTGGCGCCGCGGTCGAACTCGTCGAATCGAGCGGCGGATCGGGCTGCGTCCACGGTGGACTCTCAAAGCTGCGGTCGGTCGGCGGTGGGCGCACTTTCTTGCGTGCCGTGGCGGTGCGGGGTCCTCGGTGGAAAACGTCGGCTGGCACCGGGTTGCCGGGGACGGCGGCCGAGTCTTCTGCGGAGGCTGGGCGGCGGTGCGGTGGCGGCTCTAAGATGTGCCGGCTACGCAGCGGCGCGTCTCTCTCGCTCTACCTTGCGGTGAGCTTCATCATCTCACGAACATGTTGTCGCGGAGGGTGTCGAGTGCTCGTAGCTGCGGTGAGGAGAAATCGGCGTCCGATCTCGTCAACGGCGTTGGCGAGGCGATCGACAAGGCTGCGTGGTGGGGCGATGTGACAGTGCGGGTCATCGCCACGGCGTGGCGGATCACGGGTAAAGCTCTCCTCTGGAGAGTCGGATGGAAGCGAAGGCGAGCTCGGCGAAGGTCTCCATGCATCCGCACAAGCGAGGCGCGGCAAGTCGTGCCACATCTGGGCGACATCAAAGCACGGCTCTGGGGTGCTCGGCCTTGAAGGTGTGAGTATTGAACTCACCCTCCCTAGCATAGAGGAAAACCTCCATGCTCCAGTCTCTCGGTCCAGAACACGAGTCATCAGGCCCATGAAGATCGGCGGATGGTAGTAACCAGAATCTTGCATCGGTGGCGAAAAATCCCCACGAAGCCTCAGAGGTCTTCTCCGTGAGAGAAAAAGTCTCAAGAGTCGGTGGCGACAGAGCACCATCTAAAATTTTGAAAACAAGAGGAAGTCGATGTGAGAATAAATCAAAGTGAAGTAGGATAAGTCTGAACTAGGAATGACAAGTAAGAGCATAAATACACTATATTTTACCAAAGCTTTTCTTAGGTTTTGAAAATAAGACTCAAGACCTTAGGCAACGACCAAACTAACCAAGGCTCCTCGATCGTATGGCTCGATACCACTCTGTCGGACCGGTTTGGTAATCCGAATCCTCTGTGAAAATCTGCGCTATTCCTGGATCGATGATAGCGCTCACGGTACACATTCTTTGAATCATTTCATACATCGCGTAGACCAAACCATTCATTAATACAAGCATCAGAGTTCAAATAGACCACGTCGGTCGAGTTTACAATAGGGCGATCGGGCCAAATGAGTTCATTACAAAATCTCGATGCGTTAGCGGAAGCAAAGGGGTAGAACAAGTCTCTCCACGAGCAAGCGGCGGGTACTAGGTGTACGACCGATATTAGCCAAGGACTTGGATAATATAGGAGGTACACAGTACCAACGGAGCCAACGGTGGCGAGACCTAGACTACAAATACGATACTACTCCTCTTCATTTCCTTGCTCTTCGGCGTCCAGGTCCTCGTAGTAGGCGTAGTCTCCACGATCTGCGGGTTCTGGGGGTTGGGGGAAAAGAGCGAGGATGAGCACAACTACCGTGCTCGCGAGCCAACACACAGTATGCAACATTATACATGCAAGGCTTAACAAGGATGGCTCGGGTTCATTTATTTGCACAAAGCAATATTTTGAGTACCAATAATAAAAATTCCTATCACGTAGCATTTTAACCAAATTGCATTTTGTTAAAGAGATTACTTGTGCAATATTTATAACGATGAGGTTACCTCCACCTCATGCTTAATTTTGATAGCGGTTACATCCACCACTTAACATCACAGGGTACATCCTCCCGGGAAAACCAAAACCAGGTCACAATGACCCAACACATTTTATCCCGCCCACAAGATTTTATAAACAGAACTAACTCTTGTAAGTTCCCATGTCCGCCCTTGACCGTAGGCACGGCTATTGAACAGATTTATTACACTCTGCAGAGGTTGTACACTTTACCCACAAGGGACAATCATCTGACATATACACATGTTTAGTAGACATGTGAGTCAAGGGAGATCGTCACAAGGCCTTTACAATGCATCCACGGTATTTGTTACACCGCTAAGGTTTCACGAGAAGAGTTACGCTCACATAGACCGTCAACTCTTTCCCGGACCCCTCTTGCGCCACACGACTTACGCTCACATAGACCAGTAAGTCGTACACTAACCCATAGCCACATAGGCTTACGGCGTAGCGGGTCATCTGCACGGTGCAACTCATACTAACGGATACAAATTATTTAGCGGTCGACACCATTATAGACATGTGGTCGTCTTGTTTTACATTAGGAGGTCATCACGAGATTAAGTCCTTAGGGACCATCAGGCGGTTCATACCACATACCATCCACAAACCAACATTCCTTGGGTGCATTAGCACCCACCAACATACCATCCATCATACCACCCTTGGATGTGATAAGCAATTTCTTTAGAGTTTTTAAGAGGTAGGAAAAATACAACATCATAACCATCCCAGTCATTTACACCCAATGACTGCCCAAAATCATGTTCATTTCAAAAGATGATGAATGGGGTAGATGATACCCCGATACTTAAGCAAGACTAGCATGGCGCTTAAGTAAAGCCTAAACTAGTATTGTTACCATATATTTACTAGGGTGACAAGGGTTTAAGGCAATTCAATTATCAAGGGGTGGTGTATTAATAATTAAACATCAAATTGGCATTTAGCTACCTTAGGGTGTTTAACATACATTTGCATAAGGAAACTAAAGCATGCAATTTGATATTTTAACGGAACATAATTTGCATAAAATGTGGGTTCAACATGATCAAAGTGTTGACTACTTTGGGTCTGGCTAGATGATCTTGATATTCTTGAGCTTGATCGAAGTGGGGGTCTCCGGCTTCTCCGAACTCTACGCGATCGATCGTACCGGAAAAGAAATAGACGAGCAAATAAATTAAATAAATAACAATCCTCATCAAATGAACTCCAAAATAAACCAAACTAGCACCAACAGGAAGAGCTTGATTTTAGAAATTTTTAGAAACTAACTTCACAATTTTTGGAGCTAAAATGGGGGAGAAATAAACATTTGAAACCTCTCTTTTAAAATAAATCAGAATAGAAAAGAAAAAGAACAAAAAAAGAAAAAGCAAAAGCTGGCGGCGGCCCAGAGTCTCAGCGATTCGGCCCGGCGCCAAATGGGCCAAGGCACGCACGCGCGGCCCACGGGCGCAGCCGAAAGAAGAGAGAAGAAGCGGCTCTCGGCCGAGCCGGATGGGAGAGGAGATGGAGGCGGCGCGAGCACGGGGAAGGGGTGGCGGCGCCAATGGCGTCGGGACTGCCCTAGGGCGTCGGCAGCGGACCACGAGGAGGCGGCAGCGACGGGAGCTCACCGGGCCAACGAGGAGCGGCGAACAGCGGTGCGGCGGCCACTGGAAGGTGAGTGGCTGCGACTTTTTCGCTCGTTTTTCTTGCTCGGGAGAAGGAAAACAAATGAGGGATGGGGTTTTGGCGGAGGAGGAGGCTCGGTGCTTCTTATAGCCGGAGGGCTTTGGATCCGGGAGAAGGGAGGAGCCGTTGGCGTTCGGGCGGTGGAAGAACCGAGGCGGGGCGAGAGGATGGGGCGGGTCGAGGCGCGGCGGCCGGGCGTTGACGCGGCGGCGGGAGAAAGCGCGCCACCGGCGCCGCACGGCCGGCGGGGGCGGAGGACCGAGGCGGAGCAGGGCATGGCGGAGCCGGGCTAGGGAGGGGTAGGGAGGAGGGCTAGGGTTAGGGTTAGGGTGATTTGGGGGAGGAAGCTCGGTGCATTTTTGGGGGGAATCCGAATCTTGCACAAAGCGGGAAAGCCTCGAAGGTTGAACTCCCTTGATTCTTGAACACAAGAAGATTTGCGAATCGAAACTTTGGATGTTACAGTTACTCAGGATAGTTCGTGGATCATGGATGTAGATTGTGCCAGACTGCCAGTACGTCAACTATTCGTTACATGTTGGTCCCGCCCAACTCAAGGCTTGTTGAGCAGTACTGAAACTAGAGCTTATAGAATCTTAATACTTTGTTTGGCCTGCTTGATAGTACTAGTACGTTTTGATGTCCGTGTCTATCCGAAAAAGACGAAGGGAAATGAAACCTTAAATCTCCGTGGTGCGCTGACAAGTCACGCCACGCCAGGAACGCTGGGAAACCCCGCAGCGGGAGCGCCCGCGCGCGCCGCTCGACGGGCGGAGCAGACGGCCGCTTCCTGCCGCGACGGTCTGGCAGGACGCACGCCGCTGGCTTCCTGCCATTGCCAACGATCGCGCGCACCAACGGCTACGGCCGTTCGCCCCGCGTGCGGCGTGCCTGATTCTCGGTTCCGCCCGGTGGCTCGCGCGTAACGTCCTGCCTCTGCGTCTGCGTCTGGACGGTTGGAGCCGCGCGCGCGTACCGGCTGGCCCCGCGGGCACGCACCGGCCGATACACCATACATGCTACGGACGATGGAGACCGCGAACAACCGCCCGGGTGGTTGCCTCGTTGCACGGTTGTTGCGCCTTTGGCGGAGCGCACGGTGCATCGATCCGTGCACGGGGCCAAAACATCCGATGGGCGATGGCCCATCCATCCATTTTGCACGGGCGTTCGTTGCTTCCTCAGCGATGCGATGTTCGCCGTTCCACTTCATGTCCTTGGGCTTCACCGTTCAATCGCCTCGAATGCAAAAGTAGAATATTATTAAGGGTGCAACTAGCACTCGGACGTACGCTCTGATGCAACAAAAAATTTCAACGGTCGTAACAAAAAAATTCGACGGCTACAACAAAAAATTTCAAACGGTCGCAACATCCCAAAAGCAATATTTAGGATCTACAACAAGTGTCAATCAAAAAAAAAAAAAGGCAGCCATCTGACCTATTGCAACATCTCATATGCAACACAGTTTGAAAAAAGTTGATGAAACATTAAAAAAAATACATTGCAACAATACGAAACATTTTATGCAAAAAAATTTCAGAAAAGGTCGAATTGCAATAAAAAATCACTTTATACAACATTTTCATAAAAGGGCTGCAACACATTAAAGAGAAGCATGCAACAACCTATCTTGTCGATGTTGCGCATGATGTGGGCAACACTGAAGTCGAACCCCTCCTTGTAGCAGCCACACTTGGTGGCGACGACAACGCGGTCCCCGCGGGATGCCGACGGAGCGGAGGTGGTCGCCGAGCATCGACTCCGAGACCGTGCCGCCGTAGTACCTGCGAGAAGGGGCGCCGGCTCAGATCTCGCCTCTCCCACGGGAGGTGGGGAAAGGAAGAGAGAGGTGGTGGTGGAGGTTACGGGGATGTGTCGAAGAAGTTGACGCCGAGGTCAAGGGCACGGCGGACGGCAGTGCGGGCGGCAGCACGAGGAATGTTGCCGAATATGTGCCCGGCGGGAGGCACCGGCGACGAGGGCTAACACAGAGGCCCGTGTCGCCGAGCTCGCAAAGCCCCATTGCTTGGCCGCTCGCTGCTGTATCGAGCGGAGGAGGGGGAGGCGCGGGTGGTGTGGTTGGTGGCCGAGCCCATCGAGTCCCATCGAGGCTGTGTGCTACTGCTACTGCTCTCAAAGGGGAAGCGGAGGAAATGAGGATTGGGTGAGAGGGTCGTTGATACCTGTGGATAGGAATGCCTGAAGATGAAGCGTTCGATGGCATCGGATGTCAGTGGGCTAACATTATCCTATTATTAATCTATTCAGGGTGCATGACTGCGTGTGCAGGGCCGGCTTGTCAGTGTTCCTGAATCCTGACTTGACCTCCTTTGTCTTTCTTAGATTTTGTTTCGAAAGAGATTAGGCGTGATTGGCTCTTGGCTTAACAGTAGATCTCTGCTATCAAAAGCTAGAGACAGGGCACTGGGGGAGAAAATACTAGTAATAGATTTCCTGTCTGAGAGATCTTGGAGAGTCACATGATCTTGTTGGGTCACGTTGATTCAATATAATTCAGAGGATGCATGCTAGCTCTTTGTCTTTGGTGATCAGCTACTACTCGCATACACCAAACAACAGTGCCCATGACATGGTGCATGAGACCATGATCGATCGTCCCTACTCTAATTTGTTTTACAAAATAGCCATGATATATATTGCTATGCTCACCCCAATTCACAGAGCATGCTTCTATACAGATCTAGCTCTTGCCAGCTGAATTCTAACACTAGCTGTACTACACAAGAAATACAATATGAATAAGCATGTAATGCATTGGATATTGAATCGGGAACTTATTCCAGATATGGTCGAATATGTCTTCTGTTAGAGCACATAATTAGCAGATCGAGGCGATTCCATTCTTTTTTTCTTTGGATCTGACTGTATCCTGGATTTTCTGTAAATCGGCTGTCGAAAGAGGCTACAACCGTTAAAAGAGCGCATAATAAACCAGGTTACATTTTACATGTCGACCTTCGGTGAGTCTCATTTGTCCTCTCATTCGTCCGATATGCTTTGAGATTTGCACTTCTCTTCATCGGATGAATTGGGTCCTAATTTATTATGATTTTTTCTTCGGAACATAACGGGTTCACCTCATTGCCGTATTTTGTTGGTATAGAATTTATTTTTTTTGTCTTTATTTTTGCTCAACCTCTCAAAGTATATATGTTAGATTTCGAATCATGTGATAGAAATATGAGTTATTAAGACTTTAAAAAATAATTACAGTGATCGAACAAAAATTACATAAATAATTTATTGTAATTTATGTATAATGAAGTTGCAAATGAACTAAAATTTAACTATTTTGGACTGAGAAAACGGTCGAATCTCGTATAGACGGAACCTTGTCATCTGTACTCACTCATAGACAAAAACAAAACAAAAACAAAGCAACACGTGTCTCGGGTACACACGAATTTCACACTGAGAGAGTTAACCAGAATCAGCTCCAAATTTAGGTATGGAGATGCACGAAAGGACCTCCGGTACAGCTTTTAGAAAAGGCCACCGTATGTATGAAAAGCCTTGGCCTGCATGACAGTGAGGGTGTGCATGCCGTGTTCTACTTTCCTTCCATCTTGGGACCACTCTCCTTTCAGTTTGAATTATTCTTGCGCATCAGCTCTAGCTTGTATATAGTACAAACAAACATTAGCGAAGAAAAGAGCTCAATAAAAAGCCCTAATCACCCGCCCCACACCAACCCCACCCTCCTCTCTCCAATTATCCGCCCGCCCCCCTCTATCAAGAATGACAAGCAGTAGATGTGTTCTTCGTTTCGTTTGTGCACCACAAGAAGATGAAGCTGCCAGCATGATCTGAAAGCGTATGTTCTTGATGATCATTTGTAAATTGATTGCATAGAAAAAAAAAAGCAATCAGATCATCTGGCAGTTTCATTTCCTCATGGCAGCACACCAGCTTGATGAAACCCTAGAGAGGCAAGCTGCTTCTCCCAGCAAGATCTTCAAGGGCGAAAAAAGGCCAAGGAAATATTCCCGTCTATACATGTAAGTTCAGCATCTTTCGCTCCGTAAGCAAAGAAGTAGGGTTTTGAGGCGCAGACGAAGAAGCCATGCATATACAGATGATGGTCTGGATGGATGTTTTTGACGAGGATCTGGATGGATGTTACTGTAATATTCTTAGTTAATTTTCGTTTCTGTTGGGTGCAAGTATGTCCTCTACGACTCTAATATAATAGAATTTTCGACCAAATCTAGTGGTTACTCTTGATGGCGCAATTTGATCTATGGCATCTTACATATATGTTTCATCATTTTAGCAACAATGGACACCAGAAGAAACTGTAGGATCTGATGAGACCAAGCTACGATCAGGTAAGAAATCACTATCTTCTCATAGTGCCCCAGACCGTGCCCAAACATAATTAAATAACCCAGTCCCTGATCAATATATGCATATGTGGCATACATGTATTACATTTAGATGTGCTTCTATTTCAAATACAAAGGCAACTCTGATCTTGAAAGTTTCAATTCTATGATATATTAAACTAGAGTTAATTCATGAAGTTTTTTATAATTTCATTTGATTTTTTACTTTGATCCGGTTCAAGTACTAATTAATTCAAATTTCAAGACTTTCTAATCACTTTATAGCACAATCCAAAATTTCCCAGGCTAGTAGGTCTTTTAGGCTAAAGATTTATATCTACAGTTAGATAAAAAAAGGACGCGTCTTACAATATTCATTCAGTGCTCTACGTACTACCTCATTCGATGAATGATCATTGTGATATCAGGAAAGAAAATCTCCAAAATATTGAGGGGTTAGAACGTAGAGTGATGCAGTAACCTGTAAAATTTCCACTATGAGCTCTTCTTTTTACCAAGGGATAGAATTCAGTATACAGGTACAAGACCTTTGACAAGTAAAGAAATAGTATATTGACTTACTGACTGCTGAGTCAAAGTTTCATATTTTCAAGATGCTAGATCTAGTGTACTGGTCATATATAGAGCTTGGTAGGCACTTGATGTTCCTCTTGAAAAGCACATATATATATGCACGGACCAATAGTATGGATCAACATATTAATATCAAGGATATATGTCGTGGTTTTTAACAAGAGATATGCTGTATACTTTGATAACATTACAGTATTAGTTTCAGATACTGAATGATCCGAAGCCTTTTCATCTAATCGAATGCCCCTGAATGATTTATATCCCCAAATCTTCCAGCAAATGTGAATTCCCTTACAGTATCAACCTCTTCTATATATGTTCAATCAGCTAGCATTACTCTGATTTCTTAGATAGTAGAATCTCTTTTTTTTTTCCTGCTCAATGCATCGATTACTCGGCAATTAATCGGTGTAACTCTTCTTTACATAGCAGTAGTAACCGTCTGATCAATGATCTCCTGTCTATGTTGCCTGGCATGTGTTGATGTGTATATATACATCTAACTCAAGCTAATTCAGGACCAATCCTTATCTCTTGTTTCGACTTTACACTCATCCAACTCACTGCATGCTGCTGCATCACTGTCGACTCGTCGTCATCCAAGTAAGCTAGCTCTTTTCTGAGCGCTGACGCAACTCAGTTGACCTCATGAGCCGCGACAGCGTCGTCGATCGCTTGCACTTCTACGACGATGCCACTGCCACTGAATAATCGTTTGATGCCTGCTTTCCGTTACAAGAAGCCTACAGGGTCGTAAGACTTGTAAGCATAACCATGAAGGGACTGCCCGTAACATGGCGCCGGCGACCACCGAATATATAGGTGCACATCCTGTGGCTGGTGACAAATTGCCCGTCAATTCACACATGAAGCAACAGAAAAAAAAATAAGCAAAGAAATGAAGAATCAGAAGCCCAGAATGGCAAAACATTCCTCTACATATATACATGAACTAACATTTTTCATTAGCTTTCCTTTGATGCCTTTTACTACGAAATTCATGTGAAATTCCTAAGATCCAAACAGACGGTGCTAAACAGCTGGCCACATCTCGGCGCACTTGGCATCACATCTAAATACAGTGGTGACAAATGATTAACACCATACTTGTTGAACTTTCTTGTGCCACGGTCTCATGGATGGATTGGATAGAACGCACACAATATTATTCGAGGAGGCCCACATGCATGAAGAAGAAGAACATATAGATATCGCCAATAATTATGCATGAGACTAAGTACAGCTGCAGACGTAAAGTCATGCGATGCGGCCTTCAGAATTGCGAAAGGTGTGCAATGCGAAAAGCGCATCTATCTATCTATATATCTTCCTCGATCCTAGGATTAGTAAAACCAAACCAAGGCATATTCACTTCTGAAATGTGATAATAGCGTATAAATTTTCTATGCAACGGATTGCGATGGATAGAGTGTTTTTCATATAGCACCAGATGAGATTCTGGCTCACCTAGCACAGTGCGTTGTTGGGATTTGATTCCTTGGTTTCTATTTACATCAAAGGCGCATCAACCTTCTAATGGCGTGTGGCGCCCGTGTCATTACCTTAGAGTAATCATACTTAGATATCAGATTACTATTCGTTTGCTCAGTAAGACACTGCTCTAACGAATAGTAAGTCTTTACCAGAGTTATCATAGTAGAACAATAAGATAGAAACTATTCTTTATTACAACAGTAGCCACACAAGGCTAAGGTTCTGGATACAATTGTTTAAGTACAGGGGTAATACATTCCCGCGCTTGCTGCTCTTGCTAGGTCCCTTCAGATCTATTCGTCCCACGAGTCAAATATAGCGTCCATCTTGCCACGGTCCTCGTAGCTCACGCCCTCGCGCCAGCGGTCTCATCGGTACCTACGTGTCTTTCGTCCCACGCGGATAGTTCTGGCCGGACTAGGATCTAACAAATGAGAATAATAGCAAGATTGAGTACTAGTGTACTCATCAAGCATTAATAGTAAAAATACACCTAATGACTCTACCTCTTATCCTTATCATATTCCTACCTCTTCTCTTGTTCTGAAAATAGTCATCACAATTTAGGTTAAATTTTTTTAATTATGAAAAGACTACTTGTCACTCGAATAAAAGATAGACCCCTGGTGGTTCCCGTTAATAATGGGGTCAGGATTTTGACGATGGAGGTATGAACTTAAGATATATCCGTTTCAACATAAGTTCAAATGACATAATACATAAGTACAAATATGTCAAATTACATGTTCGCACTATAACCAACATCACAAAATATTTTAGTAAATTACAACTTTATACGACGTTCCTTTATACTTTGAAAGCAATATTGCAATAAAAAATCACTACAAGGGAGATCAAGCCAACACTAGACCTTGAAGGAGCCAAGGAAGGGAGCGAGCGGACGATCACAGGGACGGGCAATCCTCAGGGTCGAGACTCGATGGGCGCAAAAAGCCACCAGTGCGTCGAGGCCGAGATCGTCGGCGCAGAAGCCAGAAGCGGTGCCAGAGCGCCGTGATGCGCCGATGCCGCAATGAGCTGCCGGCTGCGGCGCTGCGCCCCTGCGCTCATGTGCTACTGCCAGAGCACCTGGATGGGCAGATGGCACTTAGGCCAGACGCCTCCTTGGCTAGTTGACTTGGGTTTGATACTCAGGTTCTGTTAGGCCTAATGCTAAATGGGCTGCGAGGAGTTTAGGAGTATCTTGTTAGTATGTGTAGTATATACTTTATGTATTAAGGGGGTATATATATCAGATTTTATGCAAAAAAAATTTGGGGGGTGCAACTGTACCCCCATGCATCTACTCTAGCTCCGCCAATAGTTTCCGTATACTCCAATCCAGGATACTAGCATGAATTCATGATTTGATATAGCACTGTGCAGGCTTGTACCACTTTATCCATAGCTATTCTGAGCTATAAATGAATCAGGTCCCCAGCATTTCCTTAGATGCGGGTTCGAGTCCAAAATACAGAATGTTTTCCAGATTATGTGATTAAGTCTCCACCCATTACTTTTCGTCGGTGTTGACCTTGTCACGGTGCTGACCTAGTCATCCACCGAGTTCTAGTAATGTTGGTTGGGCTGGCTCTCCAGTCCCTAACACTCCACCATGGTTGGGTCGTCTCTTTTCTTGTTCCCACCACTCTACTGTGTCTGTGTGCTCCTACTTACCTGTTGTGGAGAACATAATTACGTAATAAGGTAGCATTTTCTGCCCGCGCGAAATGGGAAAATGGTTGACACTTGATTTATGGCCCCTGATCCGAGTAAGAGTTTTGTTTGTTCTTATATTATAACCATATGTAAAAGGATCCCGCATCTTGCCTCTTCTCTTTCCTTGCCCAGGGTCCCTTTTACCAACCTTATTAGCTCTCTTCCAGTACAACGGCTCTCTTACAGTTGTACGGCTCTTATCTTCTTCTTATCATGTCTTCTTCTTGCCTTCTTTAACCGATTTGATTTGGAGACATAGTTTGTGATGCAATACATATATGATACAACAATATATGGTGTACATTTAATATAACTATATTTTATGCTCAAAAGTATACTTGCTTTCATAGTCGTAGTAAAAAGCGGCGTCGACGTACTCCGGATCAACGAATCCTGCCTACAGACACACCTAATACATAAATAAATACTTAGTTGCTTTTGGTGCTAGTATAAGTATATGGGTCAGTTGGTTCTTTTAGTTAGCATATTTTAATTTAATAATATTTTTCGGATCCTCGATATGTTAGCACTCCCCGGCTATGATGGTTCTACGGTCTAATGGCTCTCGGATTGAGGTTGCCAAAACTCGCTTTTATCGCTCGAAAATAAAATACTACTATAAACAACTTGCCCACGTGATCTATCACTTAGCATTTTATTACCACGAATCATGGCTAGGGTTTACTTAATCTCATTTTTCTTAACTACTAATTCAGTCATTAACCCCTAATTTCCCCTCTCTCGTAACCTTTATCCACTCCCTAATTCCCCTCTATCTAACCCTCACCTAATCTCTCTCTCCTTATCTCCCTCTGGCCAAAACCAGTGTCTCATCCCTTTCCCCATCTTGCTTTTCTACTCCCCCTTTGTAAGATCAAGGATAACCCACTAGAGGGGTGAATAGGAAGTTTCTAAATTTAATCGACCAAATTAAACTTTCAAGAACACAGTTCAAGCAGAGCGATCTAGAAACAAAGGCTGAACTAGACAGCTACTCAGGAAGTTGAAGCAAAGACAATACCAGATACAATTCCAGCTGAACAAGTAAATCATAGTAGAGAAGCTAAAATTGTAAATGTGGAAAGTAATGACAAGAGATAACCACAATGAGGACGATGGAGTTTTTCCTATGGTGTCGAAGATCCAAGTTTTCACTAGTCCACGTTGAGAAAACTTGAACTAATCAAGCTGGCTACACGAATTAAGCCTTCCCTCAATTTCACTTATGGTTGTTCTTTCTCCACTCCGGAGATGGTGAACACCGAACCACTCACAATTGGCACCGAGTCTCTTCACAATCTTCTTGAAGAGATCACATGCAAACTCACGCCACATTTGTCTAGGTGCTACTTGACACCAAGAGTAATAAATCACAATCTTTGCTTGTGAGCACTCAAGTGCAATGGATCAAACTAGAATGAATGCACTTGAAGTTTTGCTCAACAACCTCACAATGAATGCACAAGAGTAAATGAGGTGTGGAGTGAATGCTCTTAGCTCAAGAATGTCAATGTATAAGCACTCGTTCTGTCTAAGAACATGTGGACAGGTATTTATAGCCCCCCACAACCAATACGATTGTTGGGACCAAATTTCAAAGAAAAACAACACAAATGGTAGTACCGTCATTGAACGGCCGGTACTACCGCACCATCCCAAAACGGCCTGTAACGGCTAGCACAGACAAGCATTAGATGCACTAACAAAGTTGCTAGAAATTCGGCGCGGTGCTACCGCCAACTATCATGCGGTAGCACCGTTTTAGCGGAAGTTCCGATTAAGAGCAGGTACTTCCGTTTAACTTAAGTTCCAAAAACATCAGTACTGGAAATATCATACCGCTAGTAAAACATCGGAAGAACCGGAATTACGGTAGTTCCGCGAGATGCATTCCGGTACTACCGTTCCATGAAAGATCAAGACACCTTCGAAAAACATACGTTCTGTAAAAAATGTATCGTTGAGATTTTCGGATGTACTAGAGGAGTGGTAGTTCCGCGAGAAGCACAGTGGTACTACCGTTTCTAAAAAGATCAAGACAACTCCAAAAAACATATGTTCTGTAAAAAACGTACCGCCACATATTTCGGATGTACCGGAGTTACGGTAGTTCCGCTAAAGGCACTGCAGTACTACCGTTCCTTGGGAGAGCACATAAATTTCAAATAACAAGTGTTCTGGAAAAAAAACATACCACACAAAGATCAGTGCTACTGCCAAGCGGTAGTTCCGCAATTTTAACGTCGGTACTACCGTACAAGAGAAACACAGAACAGATCTCAAGGAAGTGTCCAAGTGGACCCCAACAAGTATTTTAACTTTTACGGAACAAGAGTTTTAACCACACGACTTGGAACACTTCTTGAATACTTCAAAGACTTTACGGTAGTTTCTTAAAAAGGACTTACGGTACTACCATTGAACGGTAGTTCCGCCAAGTACACTGCGGTACTATCGTTGAGCAGTAGTTCCGCCAGGTATGTTTTGGTACTACGTTTCACTTGAAAAACACAAGAGATTTCTTTTCAACACAACCTCAAAGTATGCATGATCCTAGATTGATCCATTGTGCTTAGGAACATGTTTATCAAGTTACTAGTTGTGATCCCTCTTAATAGTACGGCAATCTAACCTATAATCCGGTCTCCCAACCAATTCTCCTGAGACCGGTAAACAGAAAGAGGTCATAAACTACTTGTACCTTGTCTTTGAGCCATATTGATCCTCATGTTGTCCTCAAGCATGCATTTCCTTGTAGTTGTGTTCAACACTGGGACTAAACCTTTTTAAACACTCAATAATCACATTAGTCCCATACAACATATTGTCATTAAATACCAAAACACTTTTTAGGGGCCTAGATGCTTTCACCCACACGCCTCCATGGACCTTGCTCCTCGACTCCCACCTCCTCCTGGTCGGCCCAGCCTTCAATGCCGCCACTGCCGCTTGCCTACCTGTCGTCGCTGTCGCCGCCCGTCTCCTCCCCGGCTCGGGCCACCTCCACCAGCCCTGTACCAGTGCCCCTCTCTGGCTCGGTTCACCTCCCTGGCCCGCACGCACGCCCCTCCCCTGGGCCTCGCCTCCTCAGCCCACGCCGCTACCAGTTGGCCTTCGGCCGCCGGCTCGGCCCCGGCTCTCCTTCCCTTCTCTCTTTAATTTTGATTTCTTGATGATGCAATACTTTCTTCTTTACTGATGAATGCTACATACGGCTTATGCATGAACAAATTTGAGGAGAAATAGGGGGCTGTGATGAAGCTCTGAGCCTCGGTTGGGGGTGATTGTGGGCATGGTTGTCCGGGATGGCATGACTACGGTGAGTTGCGCATTCGGTGGATGTGTCTATTGCAACGATTTCTCTGTTATCTACTCCTCTCCACTCTCCCCCACCCTTGCTTTGTGATGTTCAAACTAGTGATATGTCCGAGGGGGTTTCGGTCTTGACCAAGAAGAGGGGAGGGGCTACGATTGTGGGTTACCTATTTGTCGGTTTCGATTTGGAAATGTCGGGGTGGTGGGTTGACGGCGACGGTCTCTTTGTTGTCGGTTTTGGTCGAACATCGCTATCGATGTCGGGTTGAAGCCTGCCGTGGCTGCCGCCTTGCTTCCTCCTGTCTTCCTTACTTCATCTGCTCTTCCTGTCTTGGCTTGGGTTGCTTCGGTCGGCCGGTGATGAACCGGGGCTTGTGGGGATGTGATGACCAGGGGTTGAACCGAGTCGGTGCTTAGCTTGGCGGGGATGAACTCTTGATGGTTGGCCGAGGGGTGCTGGCTTGGGGAGATGAACATGGGATGGGCAGTGGGGTACTGGCTGGGGGGATGAACTAGGGAGGCTAGCCTGTGCTAGTCTCCCTATGCTTGATATTTCAGCTAGCTTGGTTCTTATCCCTTTGGCCCTGTGCGCTACTGCTGATTTGTGATATGCTGATAGACCTCCGGTCCTAAGGATGTTTTTACTGTTGTTGGCTTATGGACCTTGGGTCTAAAAGTGGGCTTTGGGTCGGTTTTCGGATATTTGGTTGAGGTAGGTCAATAAAATATGGGTATCGGTTCTAATATTGCCGGGTGATGAGGTCCACGGAAGGCGAGATGGTGCCACTACCCTAGGGTGGTCGGGAAGCCATCAATGACCTTCGCAAAGAATCTGATGGCAATCTTCTCCTTCTCCTAATCCTTACTTTAATAATATCATGCTTGCTACTGTCTATTGGTAATGGTGGAAAATGGTATGTGTGTAGGTTTTGGATGGCTGAGGAAAAAGATTTGGTAAGCGGACGATCAATGGACAATGATACAAGGAGGGCTTCGACGGCATGAATGCAACAATTTCATTTTTATTCTTTTTGTAATGTACTTGAAGCTGTAACGAGCACATTTTAATTCGTTGCAAATCATTCTTGTAATAATTCTGAGTGTGTATTAAAGTTTCTAATTTGGCTTGACTGGTACTCATAATGTAATTCGAGATGTACTTTGGTGATACGCATTCAGTTGTAATTTATGTCACTGGATTCTTAATGTGAAAATTTTATATTGTGCATTGTGTTGAGGGTGTTTGATGCCATATCCTTTATGTTCGTTACGGTGATTAAATCACGTTTTTTATTATCCGTGTTTTAGTTACTGTTTATTACCAATTAGCGATGCTAAATCTAGGTTTAGGTTTTCGGGTTCTCACATGGCGCAAGCAATGTTCTGCGAATACTTTTGTACTATCCGACTTCGGAGTTGGCTAGCGTACTCTGTTATGTTGTGGCCTTCACAAGGGTATCACGGATAGCAGTGGCTCTTAACAAACCCGTCTTCTATTTTGGAAAGCGTACTTCGTTCACACAGCCACGCATGGCATGCAGTTCTTTCGCGGAGAAACGTTTCGTGTCGCGCAGCGATAACCGCGAAACGAAAGGAATATTCCGGGGGTGGTTTGGATAAGGAGTGATTAGCCTCAATTTCTTCTGGAAGTGATTTTAGTTTAAATTTGCTGTCAATTTGAAGGGATTAAGTCGTATCGTAATATATCAAACAAACCCGGAGGGTGGATTCGGTAACGTCTAGTGGGTTGTTTTGATCAGATCTAGTTGCCATTACAGAAAGTCAGAAACGCTCGTCGTCAATGATTTCGCAGGTGCGGAGGAAGGAACCCCCGAACTGGAACGGCGCTCTGCCTGCGCGCAACGTGTTCGGCGAAATGCCTCAGGCACGCAGAGGTGTCCTTTGTCGAGGAAGCTGCGTTCTCGTGAAATTTTGACGTTACATTCTTGCTGTTGACAACTTGACATATTTGCTCTGTGTTTTCTGAGCAAGAAATTCTCTCCGGTTTGTTTGCTCTGTGACTCGTTCTAACTTGCAGGGAGCACATTGCGTGTGGTGGTACAGAAGAACTGCTTGAGCAGGAGCTTTGCAATGGTTATAGTTGATTCCGCGGATGCGGGCTATCAACTGAAGCCGTATGAGCTCTATGCTGTGAAAGGTAAATTCAGTTATGCTGTCAATTGTTTTTATCAATTTGGCTGAAATTGATTGCATTGTGTTTGCTTAGTCGCCATTGATGTTCACACTGCCTTTAGAGGCTAAGGTTAACTTTGGCAGAGTTTTCAGTGTGCCTGGCACCGCAACTTCGTCATGTAGAATGATCGATGTTTGCACTAGCATCATCAAGAAATTTTTTTGTCTCGTTCATTGTTATTAGTTATGCCGACACTATCTTATTCATCTGTGCACAATCTCCAAATACAACAGCTAACATTTCACTGAAATGAAGCAGCAACCACTTTCTGCCATTGAATTGATCATAGACATCATAGAATGTGTTTAATGTGATCATCCATGGGCCAAAGGGATCTTTGCATAGCTGGTATGTCCTCAACCTATCTATCAACATTGTACAGTCCTTCACCATATCAACTTCAGGATTATAGAATTTTGTTAATTGGGCTATGTCACACTTAGTGGAGACAAGGGGGGCTAAAACAGGCAGAGAATCTGTAAAATCTACTAACTTGCATCAAAATTTGAGTGGCACCTTTTACTGCTTGCTTATCTGATGAGATTGGCAGTCCGTCACGAAGTAAACCATTGCATTTGCTCAGTTTAATATGCAATAATGAGGCTGGTTTTCTGTCTCTACGTCCTTCCTCCCTGCTTCCTAGCTATTGCACCACCATGGTTCATAAGTCTAAATGTAAAATTTAGTAGCAATTAGGTCCTAGGTAACTAGGTGAGTAGACTAATAAAGTAAGCTCTAAAAATCTTCAAGATCTTATTTTGAAGCGAAGGGTTGGCTGCTCTGTCAAATAGCAGAATGTCCGTATCTTCATTGCATACGTGCTAACAAGATGGTATGGGACTCCCTTCCCTTCGTTACAAAGCAATGTTTTATTGAAGTGTGTCTCCATGGTATCCAAAGAAAAAAGAAAGAAAGAATATTTTATTTGTATATTTTGAAGCATAGATATGTAAGCATCAGCCATATTAATCGGCTCGTTCAGCCCTCCTTTCAGAAGACAAAGAAATGATTGGTTGAATCTACGCAAACCAAGGACCACTATGAACGGCTCACCTTAAGATATGCAGATCCAACACTGGAAACAATGTTCATGCATTGGCTGGCAATGCTATTTACATGGTTAGTTTGTCAAAGTGCATTGAATGACAAGATCTCATCTGATTTGATCTCTGGGTTCTAGGAATGCCCATGAAGCTAAGTTCTTTCTTTAAAAAAAAATAATAAGAGGAAAGATATTATTTCCCTTTTCTTTGTTGTCCTGAAAAGATTGGTGGCAATCATTCCTACAGTAGTGACAGAACTCATAAAAATAGCTCTGTACAATGTAAGCTGTCCCTTTACATTCACTTCTCCTTACATATAGGGGAGAGGGACCCTCAGTCCCTCACCCTGAGCTCATTGAGGTGGCCAAATAGGTTCTGATCGCACCTTTCTCCTCCTCCATGCTTACAATGGCACTGTAGTGCATGCAAGAGGAGAGGCAAAAAGATGATGCCCCTAGCAGCTTAGGTTGTGGCTACATCTTTAGCTAGCTTCTCTCTCTCTCAGAGAGGCAGAGGAGATATATGCGTCTATAGGAGAGGTGTCCATTCCATTGCATGAGCTTACCAGTGTGAGTTTCCAAGAGAGTTGTTTGTGTGCCTTGCTAGCATATCGGTTCTTGGGCCATCATGCAAGAGCAAGCTAATAACACGAGCCCTAGGCAAAGTCCCTGCGTTGTGAATGGTCCCATCATCGTCGGCGCAGGGCCGTCGGGCCTCGCCGTCGCAGCCACCCTTCGCCAGCATTCAGTCCCCTTCACCATCCTTGAACGCTCCAGCGGCATTGCCGATCTCTGGACGAACCACACGTACGACCGCCTTCGTCTACACCTCCCAAAGGTGTTCTGTGAGCTTCCCCACATCCATTTCCCTCCTGACTTCCCTACTTATCCGACCAAGTATGACTTCCTTCGTTACCTCCATTCATACACCTCCCACTTCTCCATTTCTCCGCTGTTCGGTCGCACGGTGACGCGCGCATGTTTCGACACGGTTACGTCGCTTTGGCGGGTAACCGCGGTCTCGGTGGACTCCGAGGTGACCGAGTATGAGGCTCCATGGCTGGTGGTAGCCAGCGGGGAGAATGCTGAGGTGGTCGTGCCGAAGGTGAAGGGGAGGGAGAGGTTTATGGGGGAGGTGTTGCACTCTAGTGAGTACAAGAGCGGAGAAAGGTTCGAGGGCATGAAGGTGCTGGTTGTGGGGTGTGGTAACTCAGGGATGGAGATGTGTTTGGACTTGTGTGAGCATGGTGCAATGCCTTTCATGTCGGTTAGGAGTGGGGTAAGTCCTTTTGCTGCTTGCTCTCATGGCACATTCGTGATCTCCTTGCTTTCCTTGATGTTGCTCAACTATCCCTGGCCTTAAGATCTATATGCTAGTCACTTACACTTTTCTCTGAAAATGAGGTGAATGTGCAGCCTTTTGTTTTCTTGGTCATTCCGGCAACAAGTCTTGTGCAGTATCCTATTTATTACTTGCCTCTAGATATATAGTTGATTACTGAGATGTGTGATGCTTGCCTGTATTAAGGTCACTTTATCATGTATTTAGATTTACTCTCTGTTTGAGTTGTGCTTGATGTTTTCAAACTATTCTTATTTCAGGTGTCATTAGTTGTTCTTTTTGCCTGTCTATAAATAGAACATGCTTGTCGGTCTTCAATTCCTTCGCTGTTCTATATACTACATTAGCTTCTCTTTTTTAAAAAAAAAAAAAGAAAAGAAAAGAAAAAGACTTGCTACATTAGCTGTCATCTAGAAACTCTGTTTCTCTCCCTGTAAATGAAATATGTATGAGCTTCTGGTCTTTCTCAGTTTTATGTTGAAACGCTCTACATGGATGCGTGCTAGTTCCTGCTCATCCTTCATGCTATCTGAACATCGTGTACGTGATTATATTTGTCTACATTAATGAAACAGGTGCATGTTCTACCAAGAGAGATGTTTGGGACCTCAACATTTGGTATAGCCATGAAATTATTGACATGGCTTCCCATTAAGCTGGTCGATAGGTTTCTACTCCTTGTTGCAAAGATGGTTCTGGGAGACACAGAAAAATATGGGCTGAAGAGGCCCAAATTGGGCCCGTTGGAGATCAAGAACGTCACCGGGAAGAGCCCTGTTCTCGACGTGGGAGCATGGTCCTTGATCAAATCTGGAAACATCAAGGTATGATTACACCCCCCCCCCCCTCTCTCTCCCCCAAAAGCTGAAGTGTCGAAATAGTTGTTCCTTTTCCATGACATGCCAATTTTAACTCACTTTTGAGGTTTCCACAACATTCTCCCTTGTTGGCGAGTAGAGTGAAATTTACAGTTTAATCTACCTCTTTTGCCTGGCTTCTTGGCTTTTACCACCCCTCTGCCTGATGCAGGCGTTTGTACTTTAGGTAGACACGTAGCTGTCATGTTGCTCACGATGCTGAGAGATTTAGCATGGAAACAAAATAGCCGCTGAACTAATATAGTACTGCCTCCATGGCATTCTCCAGTCCATTGTATTTCTTGTCCTCGTCCAGGATCTGCTTTCTATAATCTTCTCAATAATAAAACCTTACAATGAGCTCTAGCATGTAGCAACAAGGTCCAGTACCGTGTGTACATTCCTTTTGACTTCAAGCCTCTCTGTCTGTAACTCTGTATTATACCTGCATGTGCACTTCTGATGCCTTGTGCCGTAACAAACGCAGATAGTACCAGAAGTCGAGTCATTCGGCAGCAACGGGGCAAGGTTCGTGGACGGCAACGAGATGGCCTTTGATGCTGTCATCTTCGCCACCGGCTACAGAAGCAACGTCCCTTCCTGGCTGCAGGTTACAGCTTAACCAAATGCCAACGCAACACCTTGGCCGGCCGGCCTCTGTGCTAACACATGCATCTGTACGTAGTGGCGAGTCACTGATACTGTGATATATATGTGTTTCACGACAGAGCGGTGAGTTCTTCACAGAGGACGGCAAGCCAGGGGCTCGGTGCCCTAGCAACTGGAGAGGTCCAGATGGTCTGTACTGCGTCGGATTCTCCGGCCAGGGCGTGCTCGGCGCTGGCGCAGACGCGCTGAGGGCTGCCGCCGACATCGCTGGGAGGTGGCAGGAGCTGGCAGGAGCCAAGATCTCCTCAGTGTAATCCACAGGGTGGTGGTGGTGTTGCACCCCTGTGAGCTATGCATGTAGCTAGAGGGAGACCGATGAGCAATGCAAGCAGCAGCTGATGGTGCTGTTCACTGCTGCTAGCTGCTGCTGCTGCTGTACCAGCAGCAGCTGATGCACACATATGACATATGTATATGGGAGAGGAAGAGGAAGTGTGTATGTGCAGGGGGCCGGGCCGGGGGTTGTGACAAAAATTTGCATAGGACGTTGCTTGTCTCATGCACCCATGCTGCACATACGGCTGAAAGAGTGCAGGCGTTTTTTGTCCAAGGATGCAGGCCGTGATGTCGGCATTACGTCCCCAATTCCAACACCCTTTGATTTGCCCCCTCGATCTCCCTTGGTCTTCTCCCCTCCCCCCGAGCTAGTTCCTCTGATGATCAATCTATTTGACTTCCAACTGTGTCATGTACCAAACAATTTATTCTCCAGCTGATGAGAAGAAATGAGTTTTTGGCTAAAATGATATTGTACGTCCTGGATAGCAAAAGTAGACCCCTCTCTGCATCAAATACAGAAATGACATTTTGTCCGTAGCCCAAGAGACCGGAGCTGCCATGCGGGCGACACGGCGGTGAGTCCGGCCCCTAGAGGCACAGAAAAGTCAAGTTCAACCCCAGGGGCACGGATCAGGCCAAGTCCGGCCCTAGGGGCACGGTCCTCACTCGGCCGACGATTCAAAATTTTGTGCATAGTATTTTGATACTATTTGAAATACTATTTAGCATTTTAAAAAACATTTTTTCTTTGGTTTTTTTTAACCTCGCACTCGCAGCTTCAAATGTATTATCACATGTACTACCAAAAAAATCATAATTTTTTCACATGAAATCATAGCGCAGCACAGCACACGCAGCTTCAAGCTTGGGTGTCAACCGTCACCATCTCTACCTTTCGCCGCCCTCGGTGACTCGATGAGTTGATGGACGATAGTGACCTGGTGCCCTTGCTGTTGGGGCTAGGTTGTCGCATACTTGCTTGTGTCACCGTTGCAGTCTCGCTCTCACACATTTGCATACGAGTCGAAGGGTATGGCTATGATATTATATGATCTGCATGTCAAGCATTTCCCTCAGTTGGTTTATAGAAAAGCTTATCTAGACAGTGGTACAATACAACATTAAAAAATAGCATCCACATTAAATCGATAAATTAACAAAGAATGTACCAAATCCAACACCAAGCACACTCCCAACAGCATGATGATGGTTGACACCCAAGCCACGTGCCCTATGCATGAAGGGGTTCATTATTTCATTCCTATGCATGAAGGGATTCATCGACTCGCTGAGCCACTGTCCATCGACCCACTGAGCCACCGAGTGCAGCGAAGGATGACAATGGCGACGGTTGACACCCAAGTTTGAAGGTGTGTGTGCTGTGTCACGATTTTATGTGAAAACATTTGTGGAATTTTTTTGTGGTACATGTGATAATACATTTGAAGCTGCGAGTGCGAGGCAAAAATAACAAGAAGAAAAATCAAAGAAAAAAGTGTTTTTTAAATAGCTAAAATAGTATTTCAAATAGTGTCAAAACATTGTGCGCAAAATTTAAACCGCCGGCCGAGTGAGGCCCGTGCCCCTGGGGCAGACTCGCCGACGTGTCGCCCGTACGACGGCTCCAGTCCTCTGGGGCACGAACAAGGTATCATTTTTGCATTTAAAGTAGAGAAAGGGTTGCTTTTGTTATTCCAGACGTCAACAACGTTATTTTAGCCAAAACCCTAGAAGAAAGAGGATCGTTTCGCCAGATATATACAGACAGCTTTCAGCTTGTAATCTGATCTGCTAGCTAGCGTGTTGGTATATATATATTAATGTACACGCTACGCTACTCAGCTCGAATTCTCTGAAGTCTGTACGTACCGTATATACTCCATCAGGTAACATATCGATAGGTACGCAGAGACTGCCAGACTGGACTCTTATCTTGATACGTCACTTGTCATCCATGTACATCATCACTATCACTCCGCTCTTCTGAGTTTTCTCAAATCTTCTCCTGCATAGGTAGTACGTGCATGCGTATACGCGCCATTTTCAACTGAGCATACACCCGACAGTCTGATACGGTACTTGGAATCCGTCTCTGCACCTGAGCTGTCCTCTTTTTGTTCCATATGCGAAATCGACGTATGACACTTTTTACTAGGTCGTCGTCTAAACTGTCAGAGAGAGAGAGAGAGAGACGATCGAATTGAAGGAAGAGAGGGGAGCTACTAGCAAACAACGCTCCAATTCCGATCTGTCTGTGCGATGCGTGCGGTGCGTTGATTGATCTCGTTGAGTGGGGCGTTGGCGCCTTGTGCTGCTCGGATGTTATTTGGCTGCCACACCTGACGACCTGGCCTGACTCCCCATTGTCTCCTTCTTCTTCTCTCCTCAGGCGCCGTACCTGGGACACCACGTACACACACATGTGTAACAAATACTAGCTAGTGAGTAGTGACCCACGACCCAGGTGGAGCGCGCATGTGTGACGAGAGATCTCCATCTCGATCGCATTCCCAGCATTCGAGGTTAATTCTGTACATGCAAAGCAAACAGCAAGACACTAGAGCAAACCGATAAAATTGTATTAATTACATGTGTTAGCCAGTGACTGCTCATAAATTAATTAAAGGCTTCGACAGGTACCATTTGTTCAGTATGCTCGCCATTGCTTACTATGCATGCACCACTCCCTATGCACGAACGACTACACCCTATAGGCTATATGCATGCATGATCATTGTGTGATAAACACTGACAGCCCAACGTACTGCACACAGCATCACTCCCTATGGGCCGGTAGCTAGCTATCTAGCGCTGCATGCCAGGCTACATTACCTATATGCATCTCTCCAAGGAGAAGTCCATCACGATGTGTGCTAGCTTCAGTTACATCAGTCTGCTGCTATGCATGCAGGGCAGGCATTATAGGCACATATGTATATGACAATATTATCTCAGCTGTGAAATGATCAGCGTATATACCTCCAATGAGAACTACGTACTCTCTTAGTTATCTCGTGCCTGCTAGATTATACATTGGCCTTGCTGCAGTTAAAACATGTGACTGACATACATACATATATATATATATATATATAATATGTATGTTCTACTGTGCAGCATCAGTGTAGCAGGATAGCAAAGACAAAAAGAGGTCGGTTTAACGATTGCGGGAAGCGGGTCCAGCGAAGCAGGAAGCACAGGGCGCTACATGACGAAGCTTTCGTCATTACCACTGTTTATAGCTAATACTGGGCTCTTCCAGGCTACATTCTGTAGCTGCCAAGCATGGGCGGTGGCAGGGGGTGCCCAGGGTGCACGGGCACCCCCAAAAATAAATGAAAACTTTTTTTAACTAGGTATAAGCGGTATAAGCACTCAGGAGTTGGGCATTTTGGTTAGTCATTTCAACAATTCAGCCTACCAGGTCACCAACCAGAGCAAGTTGCCAGACACTGAGGCAGTGAGGCACCCGCACCTTCCTAAGTCATTATACAATCGATCACAGAGAATACTATCACAAAAGACTGGTTGTACAAGCTAGCGAAGGCTTTTGGCATCTGTTCTGACGAAACGTTTCGGTTCTTGGCGCAGCCTTTTGTTCCTATCATGGTGTCATCTCGGCTAGCTACAATCGCCAACTGAAACAATTACTTCCTGATGCACACCTGCAGAGTACCAGTAATTTATCTCTGGGTACAATCATGGGTGGAGCCAGTAGGGGTGCCCGGACACATAAAAAAATCAAAAATATTTTCAGAGATCAGTTCTGCATTTGGGCTATATTCATAGTACTCCTTGGTGTGCACTCTCTTGGAACCTCAGCTCACGGCCCGCTCGTGCCTTCACCAGCCCACAACCATCTCATCAGTCATCAGCCCACATCCATCACTAAGACCAATGGTTTTGCAAGTGTGTATGGAGCAACTTCTATTTTTCTCACATTCATATTATTATAGTCATTTTCCAAATTGATTAGTATAGTAATGACATGCGAAAAGATACTAGTAGACAATCTCCTCCGTTATTTTTTCTTGACGTTTTTTACTTCTAACGGGCAAATTCTTGGCTTCGTTGGACGATGCGTAGTTTTTTGACAAATATAAAGAAAGTTTGTAACCATATGCAAACACAAGAGTGCATGTGTCGTGGTGGAAACACCCTTAAGTCTTGAAGAGGTTGGTTCTGGGTTGGAACATTGGCTATGCATTTTTTAATGTATTTTTCGTTTTAACTTCACAAAAAATTCAAATTTTTATTCGAAAATTTCAGTAACCGGGTCTGTCGTTAGGCTCCGAAATTTTTTCCCAGTCGGTAGCTTTTTTCCTGGTTTGAACTAACCGTACCCGGCGTTACTTTGTGTGTGCACCCCTAGTACCAAATTCCTGGCTCCGCCACTGCTGCCAAGAGTAGCCCCCACCTTTGTAGCTGTTTCAGATTATTAATTTCGTATGGTTGTTTGGGATTAATCCTAGCCGGAGGCAAATTATAGGACTCAATTGATTTAGTTTCCAAAAAAGGCTAGTAAAAAAATCCAACCCTTGCATTTTTATCCTACGTGGCGGCACTCTGCCCCCACCTCGCCGGCACCTCCTCCGTGCCGGCCAGCATGTCGTCCAAAAAACTAACTTACCAATTTCCAACTTCGTTTTCACCGTAGATCCGCCACCTTCCTTGTCTGCACCGCCACCAAAGCTGTTGACATTGTTGCCAAAAAAAAAAACAATTCAATCTCTACTTTTATCATTGACTAGTACGTTGCTCGTGTGTTGCAACAGAATCCTAAAAAAAATGATACATATCAGCAGAAGGAATCCTAAACCGTATAATAAATATCAATTTTCTTCCACATACATATGAACAGAAATATTAATTCCACCTATCTCATCACTTACTACTACCCGAAAATTAAAAAAATTAGCTAATAGATTGTTTATATTTAAAGTTGAAGTTTATATCCACTTTCCTCTCCTACGTGGCGCCTATTTTCAGCCATTGTCGGCTGACATGGAAAAGGGCTACACGTCGATGGTCACCTTCTACCACCCTGAACCTAAGCCACGACTCAGTTCTCACGGCCATTGGCATCTGCAGTCCTCGCCAGCCACGCTGCGGCGAGGAGGTGGGAAGCCGGGGGAGGAGGCGGTGGCGGCGTTACGGTGGTAAGCGAGGAGAAGGTAGCGATGCTTGCTCAGTCGACGCGGAGCAGGAGGCGACGGCAGCGGCAGCGCAGGGGAGGATTATGATGAAAAGGACACGATGCAGTGAACTTGAAACGACGACGCAGCAAGCGAAGGACACATTCGTCTTTGCCTCTTCCTCGGGAGCCATCGCTGCCTCCCCTCCCTTCCATGGCGCCACTGCTTCCCCTCCAATGTACCGCCTCCTCCTCTCCTCCCTTCCCTCCCGGTGCCTTCTCCCGTCCCTGACACCGCCTCCCTTCCCCGTACCTCCTCCTGTCGCCAGCGCTACCTCCTCGCGCTGCTGCCTCCTAAACTGTCGGACCTCCTCATCTTCGTGCACACCGTCGTTGCAACCCGCGGACTGAGTGGCGGAGGTTCGGGATCTCTGATACACGAAGCGAATCCGAACGGACGCAGGTGGCGAGTCGCGATGTGAAACAGAAAGAAATGGGACGGCGACGAATTTCAGTGTGTGCATGTGAAGAAGAAGTGGGACGACGACGGTTTGGGTGGTTGCGGAAGAATTGGGGGCATAGATACATTCGTGAGTCACGAGGAGATGGCGGGACGAGACCTTCTCCCTGTTAGGTTGGGTCCACATGTTGGTACACCTTGATGAGGAATTTAGGAGGGGTGGGAGAGGCCAACCCCACGCACGGAAGAAAGGACATCATCCCACTACACGGGGGGTAAACTGCTTCTTTTATGGGGCCGACTAAGCTACAGACGCCTGAAATTTTCTTAAAACCTAATCACTTTCTTTGGTACGTTGGATCACCATCTAATGATTTCTGTTTTTTATGTTAAAAAATTCTGAACTAGACAAAAGTAAATCTAGGTAAACTCTACAAATACAAAAAAAAAAAACTAAACTAGACAAAAGTAAATCTTGGTGAACCCTATATATACAAAAACCAATAGAACTAAAAGTTACAGTGAAACTGTGCTAAAATTGCACGTCACTTAGTAATGCAATTTAGGCTTAGTACTATGCAATTATAGGTGACTGAGTTTTAAAAAAATTTCAGACACTAGAGGCTAACAAAAACGTTCTTTTTATTAGTTAAGATAAGATACCGTCAGCCTCTACCGCCCACTATCTTCCTCCAAGCTTGCAGCCAGATACGCCGCTAGGCCCCCGTTGATAGCTTCACGGAACTGTCGGCTGCCCATAGAAATCGGTAGTTTGAGGCCTAGTGGAACTAGATTATATACTTGAACAAACATGAAACCTCGTCGTCAGAACCGCTATCGTCGACCTCTGTATTTACCACGCATAAAAATCTTTAGGCAAATTAGACAGCCCAAAAATCAACAAAGAGCTAGCTTGGGCGCGGTGTCCTACAGCTATGAGCCAGCGGTGCCCTCGAGCCAAATCATGTTTTTGTGCCGTCCTCCAGCAAATAGCATAAAATTACGATGTTCTGTAGCCATTTTTGCCAAGATTAATATAGTGAACTGAGTGTGGTGCTGTCTATACATATAGTCGCTAGCAAGTATGACATGTCTTTGACACTGGCAAATTCTAAAACCCTACTAGCGTACAACTAGGTTGCTTTTCAGCTTTTGCGTATACTAGATATTCTTGGATCCATGGCGTTGTTTTCAAACAATAATTTGAAACTCCAAACAAAGTCCAACGCTGCGAGCTTTTCGTTGGGCCCGCAGAATGGTTCGGTCTTCGGACACCTCTCTCAGATACGATTGCACGAGCCACTGTAGCCAGCAGAGAGAGAGATGGGAATGGGTTCACGTGATCGATCAGAGAGAGAGAGAGAGAGATGGATGCATACCATTGACAAGATCTTCTAGGAAACGGGCGCAGGAGGGTGACGAGTGATGATCTCAGAAGGGAATGCAAGCGTGTCCACGTCGATCTTTCTCGGAATACATGAACAATCCCTTTTGCATGGCTCCGAAACGGTGCAGCAGCTCAACAGCTTATGGCCGACTCGTATCCATCGATCGTGTATACTACTACCACTACATGAGAGAGACGGTGCAGCAGCTTAGCTCACGTAGTACAGCTTCTGGCGCTCATTGAGGCGTCTGCGTCGGCCCTGCGCTTGCTGCACAGCCCAGCAGAACACGATCCATTTTTTATGTGCGTGGTCCCAAGCCCTGATTCAATTCGATCGATGCAGCTGATCGATGACCAGGCCACTCGCATGCATGCGTGGCTAGATGGCACCAAATTTGGCCGAGATGCATGGCTATAAGTCGCCATCCGTCCTCTCTCTCTCCCTCACCCTCTCTTTCTCTGCACCCATATCCATACGTATGCACATATCAACATATATAGGTGTGTATGCATGTCGTGCATGGGGTATATGCTGGCCGGCCGGTCGGTTGATCGAGTGGCGCGACCGATCAGCTAGCAAGGTGAGCTATTGGCTGGTACGAGCGACCAAGAGGAGGCATACATCCCATGCATTGCCGCGCGGTATGCATGATGCGGCCGGCCATACCGGCAGTAAGGTCACAAGCAAAGACAAGCCCCCTCGCGTCCGTGCCCACCTGCGCGCGTACGTTGCGTCCCACGCACGCACGTACGCCCGTCAGCTCCCCAGCGCCGTCCCGTGCGCGCTGCGGCTTGGCTGGTACCACGCGAGTGCACGAGGCCGCATGGCGTTGCGTGCATAGATATACATGCAGCGTTGCCTCCCATGCATGTCCCCGGTCGTCCTCGAACGCATCAGGGCTTCATCATGGCCCACATGCAAGGAGATTTCGGCGTAAATGTCATTGTGTCCCGTATTTACAAATCTAGTTCTTGTCGTGTCGTATTGCCAAATTTAGCAGTCTGAACATGACTCCTCCCATCACTTGTCCTCCACCGTGTGCCCCCCCTAGCCCGGAAAACTCCTATCCGTGTGCTACGTGCCCAAATGCATTAAAAACCGCACACCCCTAGCCCGGACGAGGGCTCCTCTGCACGCCCTGTGCCTGGATGAGCACTGACCGTGCCGCCAATGCCTAGACGAGGCTGCTGCCGGTCGTTCAGCACCCAAATGCCCCTCCGCAAGACATGTGGCCGCTGTGCCGCGCCACCCATGCCTAGTTTCTCCCTTCTCTATCTCCCTTTCGGCGCCAGATTCCTTCTCCCCGTCCTATCCCATCCGTCTTTTCTCAATTCCCTCCCGTCGCTTCGCGGCCAACGTAAATTTTGTTCACGCGGCTATAAAAACCGACGTCGCTCTCGCTCTCGTTGTCGCTATTAAATTGTGTTCGTGAGGCAGAAAGATTTGGGCGAGCGAGGGAGTTGTGATTTTGTTGTAGATTAGTGATTGTTTAGAGCAATGATTAAGATGAGGTAAGTTTTTTTGTATGCATTAGACGTAATTAATTTAGTCGTAGCTAATTATTCATATTTAAGTTAGTCATTACTATTTTTTGTAATTATTTAATTCTTAGTTAAGTATTTGCAATTATTTAGCCACTATTAGTTACTCGTAATTAATTTTGTCGTATTTAATTAGGCTTAAATAAATTAGTCAGTACTATTTAGTCGTAACTAATGAATTTGTAGTTAAATAGTAGTTATCAATTAGGCACAAATAGTTAGTGGACAGCGCAGACGGCCAGGCTGTGTTCGGGCCAGGGGCGCACGGCAGCGGCCTCGTCTGGGTGTTGGCAGCACAGACAGCGTACGTCCGGGTGTCTGCCGCAGGTGAATTCAGGCTAGGGGCGCGCAATTTTTAACGCATCTGGGCAAGCAGCGCACGGACAGGAGCTGTTCGGGCTAGGGGCGTGCGGTGGAGAACAGGTGGTGGGAAGAGACACGTCCGTGCTGCAAAATTTAGCAATACGGTGTGACGAAAGCTAGATTTGCAAATAACATGCGCAATACTGCCATCTATGCCAAAAACTCCACATGCATGCAAGCACTCTATATGCATGTACCGATCGACATGATGTGTACATGCATGTATGTATCAGTGCGTGCTTACCACATATATAAATCTGATGGCTCTCGTTCAGGGTGCTGCCCCGGCCTGCATGCTGGCTGCTACTTAAGGTAGTACTCCGATGAAACACACGTACGCACACGAGAGTCGAGAGTAGCTACGACAATACATATATTTAGTATGTTGTGTCACAAATCAGTCGTTCAGATGACGGACGGACCCATGCAGATCGATGCATGAATACATGCATGCACGCACGTGACGACCTCCAGTACTCGCCTGTACTATCGGTGATCCTACCTCACTGTGTCTGTGTGTGTTTGCTCCCTACCTATGACACACTCCCATTATGCATGTATGTGCACATCGTTTTCTACGTAGATCGATCGAGTACGTGCAGACGGCTGGGAGTTTGCACACAAGCCTGTTCTGTTCAAGTACCCTGTGTGTGTCCGGCCCCGCCAAGTTTTTGCGGTGGCGCTGATTGAACCACAGAGAGATGAACAGTCTTATAACACCACATTCTGTATAACCAGGAGTGCTACCTGGGTCCCAAATAAAAGCGGTCGAAACCATGCGTTCGATGCGACCGGAACGAAAATTAGAGTTACATCGTATTAGGATGCTGGATGCGGATTGGGTTTCGAATTCGATCGAGATTATACCTCCGCCATGGCGGAGTAAGTCTAAGTCAATTAGCAGCTGTGTATACTACTCCCTCCATTTCAGATCAGAGGGTATATAACTTTTTTAGTTTTGTTTCAAAATATAAAACTTGTATGTGATTTTAACGACATTTTCTTTCTTTTGCCCTCATTTATCCTTACTCTCTTCAACATTTATGAGTAAACACCTCCTACACTATTCTCTCTTATTTCCAAGACATTAACACTAGGGACATCATGATCATTTCCCTCTACCATCCTTTTGGTTTTACAACTTTATTAATCTCCGTACATGACCATAATATATCTTTATAATCTGGAATGGAGGGAGTATTAAGGTGCACTAGCAATCCAAATTCCAAAGCAATGGCACCTAATCTCACACCGGGCGTTGCAACTTGCAATTAGTTAACTTTGCCCAAAGATTGTACATCTATGCCACGCGTATCAGACAACAATAACATCGTCTGAGTTCGGCCCGTCGACTGGTCTTCCATGCGAAGCGGCCGTGCGAAACCCGCCTAACCCAGCCTGCTAGCGAGCCCAAAACACATCCTCCCCTCCCCGCGCGCGCGCGCTGCCCAGGAGTGGAGTGGAGAAAGCTGGCCCAACGCCGCGCGCGGGCAGAACCAGCAGCACTCTCCGTGGAGCGCCGAGCGCCTCACCGTGCGGGTAAGGCCTGCACTGGTTGGGAATTGGTTACTTGGCAAGTCGATCGGAAACGCGAACCGCCAAGGACGGTCAGTGCAATCCGGCCGGGCGAGGCGGCCGGTGTTGCACACGCGTCACGTCGCGGGGGCTCAAATGTGGGTGGGTGCGCGCGCGCGATGGTCTCAGATCCCGCAGTGGTCGTCCGGTCGTATTGTATCCCGGCCGGCCGTGGCCATCGTCCTCAACCGGATCAGAACATGTGCACATGCAACGGATTGAGCAAATAATGCTAGAAGGCTAAATCGGTAAGAAATGACACTTTTGGGGCTTGCCTGTTAGACACCATCCAGGCCTAACCTCGACCTTCGAGCTGGTCCCATCGACGCCGAGCATCCGGCATCCGCGGTGCCCAGACAGGTCACCCGCATGTACACTGCACTGGGCAACAATGGTGGATCGCCCTGGCTCACGAAATAGGCTAGCGCCGCGGATACTCACCGCACAAATCGCCTCAGCGCGTGCCAAAATCACACGCGCCGATCCTCGTAGAGATGGAAACGTCCCAACGGCTGCTGGTCCGAGAAACACCGTCGGTGGGCCCTGACCGGGCGACAGGCTTGGGCTAAATCATTAAACCTCCAAATAAACACGAGTAAAATTGGTCTAGCCCGACAAATTCATGTACAGCGCTGAGCTAGCCTTGAAAACTGATTTCCTAATTCCTAGTAGCAAACCGGGTTGGGCCATGCTCTGCAGCTGCAAGTTGTGTCCGGCCCACCTAAACATTTCTAACAAGGATATAATAATCTGTAATACTTATTATAGATAATAGTATCTTTAACAGCCATCATAGGTACCTCTTATCATTAGCTTACAATGATAAGGGAAGATTTCGATTACTTAGTGGTCGTAAGGTTTACAATGATCACTTCATGATCGTAAGACTTTCTACGATGAGATCAGCTACGACCACTCTATAGTTGATAAAACTCACAAACATGTGGACCCAATTGATTAGAGACTTTGTACACTACGCTCATTAACGTTTGGTAGTTATACACGTACTGTCTCTAACAGGACTACACGTAAGTTTCTTTGTTTCTAGCGTAAACTACATGGTGATCATGCAGAGGAGCCTCACTGGTAGTACCCGTCACCAACATACGCAATCCATCAACCGTCGAGGCGTCTCCTAGCATTTAACAACTGTAATCCCTTCAGAAGCTATATAAAGGGCAACGCCGTGGACACAGGGAGAGGATGCCAAGAGACAGAAGTCATTAGCCTTAATTTCAGTGACTTCTTTCTTATTGTAAACACAATCAATACAAGAATACAAGAGTAGAGTTGTTATTATCTCCGAAGAATACCTGAACCTATCTAAAAACTCCCGGTGCCTCCTCTTGCATAGTCTCCATCAAAGAGCCACCAGCATTTATTTCATAAGATCGATATTAAAATATCGACAATTCCCCTTTGAAAAATTTTCCACCCTGAGAGTCCGCAAAAACAATGAGTCTTCGTAGTTACTTGGCCAAATCTGAGAAGGCAATAGGGAAATTCCTATAAAAAAACAAAGAATATATATATATATACATATATATATAGACACACACACACATGCAATCTTCATGCATGATATATCAAACAAATGAATCACAGCAAAAGTAAGTGACTTTTCTATGAAAACTCATGTGATTGTCTTGAATTTACATTGAGTGATCACCAAAATATGAGCACACTCTTGAAATGGAATAGTTGAGCAATAAGATTCATTGTTAAACATGTTTGGGAAGTTGATTGTCTGATCACCGACAACTTGGAACTTTACTAGCTGGTTATTTAGTCAGTAGTGCCGTAGAATCTCAATGGTCTTGACCAAGGTTGAATGTGAAGGTTTGTTCTCATGAAATAGGCCACCATCAAGAAGCACAAAGTCCATCTGCAATTCAGTCTCATCCCAATTATGATACACCCCAAAAAAGGGTTGTCCCCGACAAAATGAACAAGAGTATCAAAGAGTGGAAGAAACACAAACAAAATACTGCTCCTATTGGACTGGCCATGTGTAGAGGTCATAGCCGCAGCAGCACACACCTCAATGGCCTTGGCAAGAATCGCAGCCTCCATCTCACCAAGTAGGCAAGAGCGCCAGAGAATCTCAATGGTCTTAACCAAGGTTGAACGTGAAGGTTTATTCTCATGAAATAGATAACCACCAAGAAGCACAAAGTCTACCCGCAATTGGCCTCATTCCAAATTCCCAATTATGATACACCCCAAAAAGGGTTGTCCCCATGAATGAACAAGAGTATCAAAGAGTGGAAGAAACACAAACAAAATACTGCTCCTACCGGACTGCTACGGTGTACCAGAAGCCGCAGCCACAACCTCACCTCACCACAGAACACAACCTCAGCTGCCTCGGCAGTGCCGCCCATCTCTCGCCGCCGCTGCCGCCTTCCTTGCCGCGCTCCAATGAAGCGACCTAGCAGACTCGGGCTCGGATTGACCTCCGCTTCTTCTCCATCGTCTTTGCCATCACCTCCACGTTCGCTTCATCCCGGCTCCTCTCCGTCGACGTCGCAAGCCCATCTCTTCAACAAATTTGGGGCGGATTCTTACTGATCTAGCAAATTTTGAGAGAAATTAACCAACTACGTACTGGCTATCCGGACAGCCTTAAGCCTAGCACATCTCTTCAACAAATTATGTAATAACACAAAAAACCAAAAACATTTATCGATATCTCCAAAATGAGTATAACTCATCAAAGCAGTCATTGTGCAATCGAAGTCCAAATTGTAATATAGCTTGCAAGGTGCAACATTTGCACCCGTTCATGAGTCATTCACTAACAACATGCCAAAACATAGGTCCACTTGGCCTTCTCCATGCACAAGTCACAAAGTACCGACCACCTATTATTCCTCGACATCTCACCTAAATTGTTGTAACTTCCCCTCAACTTCAATGGCGACATGAGAAACACATGACGCAACGGTGTGGGATTTGGAAATGAAAAGCTATGAATCACATATTGTTTCTCATTCTTACTCCACGACACCTTATCATCGCGTTGCATGCATCACCCAAACCATCCACGATTCCACCAATCAATACGCACGCACGCACTAAGATGGCAATAGATGCAACCCAACATTGCACAATCCAATGCAAAAATCGGTTCCGCACCAGCCCCAAACACAAGCAACACAATCGCTACCAAGTTACCAGCAAAGCACAAACTCATAGCAGAATCAAAACTTACGCGCGCTCAAGCTCGTCGGGATTGGGATCTCCAGCTGCGGCCGCAGTGAGCCAAATCAGTGCTACCACGCAGATCCTCAGGGCCCAACGCCTGGTCCGCCACCACCCCATCTCTGCCCCCATGACGAAGCCCCATCGCCTCCTACTCCCCTCCTCTTAGATCTCCACCCAACAAGAGAACAGGACACCCTAGGCGCCCCAATGCGTCGAAGCGAGTGAAATGGCCGGCGGGGGTGCCGTCACTTGGATCCCAAGCGCCGCGGCGCGGGAGGGATCCAGTAATGGACGAGGGAGCGATCGGGAGGGGCGGCGAATGGATTCGGGGTTCCATCTTTTCCTCTTTTTTAGGTCTCGCGCAAAAGAGAGAGAGAGAGACAGAGGGGCCGGCTCGGCAGCGAGCGGGGGGGGGGAGGGCGTTCCGGCGTCGGGGGAGGGGAATAGGAGGTAGGGATGGGGCGACCATTTTTTTCTTGCGTGACAGTGAGGTGGGTGGCGGGACGATCGTCTCACTGCATGAGGTAAGCCCTAATTTTTAGTAATTAAGATAAGGATAATTGTGAAATAAGTACTACACGATAAGCATGATACAGTGAGAATGCGTAGGGGTTGAGATTCACAATGAATACAATTGAACATCTACATGAAGTCCTCACAGTGCAACGATCAGCGAGAGTTTGATGAGTGGGAAGCATGCACGATCATTTGCAACATGTTTCCCTACTTTGTGGTGGAGCTCATAGAGGTAATTGTGGAGAGACTAGTGGGACGAACTATTGCAGAAAAACTACTCATGTCAGATATATGGTCTTCATAAAGTGGTGGTGACATTCGATGTCATTCGTAAAATATCGCACGCCTCCTTATAGGCTTGTGTTCTTGTTGAAGTTACACTATATATACTTGGCCATGGCAACGTGGTTCCCTTTTATGATCATAAGGATTCGAAAGCGGATTAGTGATTTAGTACTGTCTCTTTGTGTTTTTTTCCCTTGCTCGTATGCAATGGATGGATTAAGAAACAGCATGGCTAGGGCCACCGAGCTTGCTTAATTGTGTATCTGAAAATAGTCTTCTGACGGGTTAGTATAATGGTGCCGGTGGGATGATTTGGAGGGAAGCAATGGTAGCCAGGTCGCATTTGCAAGGAAGTATGGAGCGATGACTTTGTATTGGAGAATACTAGTTTTAAAATGGCAGGGGCATGAGGACTATAAATAAAAACCTGTTGTACCGTGAGAGAGGGTTGTGTCACGGAGCCCCTCTTCCTGGGGCCACATATAGAGGAAGAGGGCAAGTGGATGTGTGTCTAGTGTGCGGGCCCAGCATGGCAGTAGAATCAAGGAGGTGTATACATGGGCAAGAGGGGTATTGTAACATCCAAAACTTCAGATTCGCAAGATCTTCAAAGTTCAAGAACGCAAACCCCAAAAACTTCCCAAATTGCTCAAGATTCGGGTCTCCCCCAAAAGCACCAAGTCTTCCTCCCCAAAATCTCCCTAACCCTAGCCCTGCCGACGCCATGCCCTGCTCCGCCGCCTCGGTCCTCCACTCACGGCCGTGCAGCCGCTCCGTGGCCGCGCTTTCCCCGCACCCTCCTCCTCTTCACGGTCCGCGCCGCCACACGCCACGCGCGCGTCAATGCCCCGCCGCCGCGCCGACCCGCCCCATCCCCTTCGCTCGCCGATCGCCGCAGCAGCTCCGCGCGCCTCGGCACTCCCGCCCGAGCGCCACCCGCTACCCTCCCGGATCCAAGCCCTTCGGCTATAAGAGGAGTCGTGCCCTCTTCCTCCGCCAACCCTCCCCCTCACTTGCTTCCCCTTCCCCGAGCAAGAAATCGTGCAAAGGAGCCGAGAGACTCACCGCCTCGCCGCTTCGCCTCCGAGGTCGCCGCCTCGCGTCGCCGCTTTCCGCCGCCACATCGCTGCCTCCCCGAGCTCTTCTTCACCGGGCGCCCGCTTCTCCGCTGCCGCTGCCTCCTCGCCGCCGCCGCCTTCCTTCGAGCCGAACCTCCTCCTCCCGCGCCGCCGCCGCCCCCTTTCTCCCCCCTTTTTTTTCTTTCGGCCGAGCGCCTGAGGCCCTTTAGGGCAACGCTGCTGCTGGGCCTCGTGGGGCCGTGGCGCGCCGCCGCTGTTGCGCCGGCCGAAGGTCGAATCAGGCCGCTTTGCTTTTTCTTTTTCCGGCTGATTTTCTTTTCCCTTTTTCTTTTTAATTTAAAAGAGAGGCTTTAAAATCTCTTTTCTCCCTCATTTCAACTCCAAAAATTGCGAAGTTTGTTTCTAAAAATTTCTAAAATCAAGCTCTTCCTGTTGGTGCTAGTTTGGTTTATTTTGGAGTTCATTTGATGAGTTTTTGTTATTTATTTAATTTGTTTGCTCGTTTGTTTCTTTTCCGGTACGATCGATCGCGTAGAGTTTGGAGAAGCCGGAGACCCCCACTTCGATCAAGCTCAAGAGTATCAAGATCACCTAGCCCTAGACCCAGGCGAGTCAACACTTTGATCATATTGAACCTACGTTTTATGCAAATTATGATCTTTTAAATATCAAATTGCATGCTTTAATTCCCTTATGCAAATGTATGTTAAATACCCTAAGGTAGTTAAATGCCAATTTGATGCGTAATTATTAGTACACCATCCCTTGATAATTGAATTGTCATACACCCTTGTCACCCTAGTAAATATTTGGTAACTATACTAGTGTAGGCTATACTTAAGCGCCATGCTAGTCCTCGCTATATCGGGTATCATCTACCCCATTCATCATCTTTTGAAATGAACATGATGTTGGGCAGTCATTGGGTGTAAATGACTGAGATGGTTATGATGTTGTATTTTTCCTACCTCTTAAAAACCCTAAAAATTGCTTATCACATCTGGGCGGGTGGTATGTTGGTGGGTGCTAATGCAGCCCAAGGAATGTTGGTTTGTGGATGGTATGTGGTATGAACCGCCAGATGGTCCCTAAGGACTTAACTCGTGATGACCTCCCAATGTAAAACAAGACGACCACATGTCTATAATGGTGTCGACTGGTGAATAATTTGTATCCGTTAGTATGAGTTGCACCGTGCAGATGACCCGCCACGCCATAAGCCTTTGTGGTTATGGGTTGGGGTGTACGACTTACGGTCTATGTGAACGTAGTCGTGTGGCGCAAGAGGGGGTCCGGAAAGGGTTGACGGTTCACGTGAGCGTAACCCTTCTCGTGTAAAACCTTAGCGGGTGTAACAAATACCGTGGATGCATTGTAAAGGCCTTGTGACGATCTCCTTGACTCACATGTCTACTAAACATGTGTATATGTCGATGATTGTCTCTTGTGGGTAAAGTGTACAACCTCTCGCAGAGTGTAATAAACTGTCGAATAGCCGTGCCCACGGTCATGGGCGGACATGGGAACTTACAAGAGTTAGTTCTGTTTATAAAACCTTGTGGGCGGGATAAAAAGTGTTGGGTCGTTGTGGCCCTGGTTTTGGCTTTCCCTGGGTGGATGTACCCCAGTGTTGTTAAGTGGTGGATGTAACCGCTATCAAAAATAAGCATGAGGTGGAGGTAACCTCATCATATAAATATTGCACAAGTAATCTCTTTAACAAAATGCAATTTGGTTAAAATGCTAAGTGATAGGACTTTCTAATATTGGTACTCAAAATATTGCTTTGCGCAAATAAATGAACCCGAGCCATCCTTGTTAAGCCTTGCATGTATATTATTGCATACTGTGTGTTGGCTCATGAGCACGAAGTTGTGCTCATCCTCGCTCTTTCCCAACCTCGTAACCCGTGGATCATGGAGATTACGCCTACTACGAGGACCGGACGCCGAGGAGCAAGGACATGAAGAAGAGTAGCATAGTTTCGTAGTCCGAGTCTCGCCTCACCGTTGGCTCTGTTGGTACTCGTGTACATCCTATATTATCCAAGCCTTTGGCTAATATCGGCCGTACACATGGTACTCCGCCGCTTGCCTGTGGAGAGACTTGCTCTACCCCTTTGCTTCCACTATCGCATTTCGAGATTTTGTAATGAACTCATTTGGCCCGATCGTCCCTATTGTAAACTCGACCGACGTGGTCTATTTGAACTCTAATGCTTGTATTAATGAATGATTTGGTCTACGCGATGTATGAAATGATTCAAGAATGTGTACCGTGAGCGTTATTCATCGATCCAGGAATAACGCAGCTTTATCACAGAGGATTCTGGATTACAAAATCCGGGTCCGACAGGTATCGAACGGCCGCTCTCATCTTCCTCCTCGGTTCTTTCTTTGCTAGTTCCTCCTATCCCCTTGGTCTCCTCCTCCTCCCTGGTTTCTTCTTCTCCCTTGGCCTCCTCCTTAAGGTGATTCTTCTCTTAACTCCCCCGAATCCTTTACCTTGTCTTCTCCAATTCTCCCAAGGCCCCAAATTCTACCACATATCCTCACAAATCTTTGAAATAGTAGATGGTTCATAACATTCTGCGAAGTGTGAACTGCAATGCCTCCTCTTGGCCGCCACGCGGCACGAGAGACTTGTGTCTTGCGAATTTGGAAATGGATTGAGTAGACGTGCAATCGGAGCGGATACAAACGGATATCACTCATCTTATATTATTTTTCTCGAAGTCGAACACAAATAGTATCAGATACTCATTTCTCTATTCAATATTTTCTCTACAAGCTTTCGGTCGGTTGGTTAGAGAAATTTGGGAACGAGCAAGCAGAATTAATTAGCCTTGTGTGTTGCGATTACATTGGCAGAAAACGAACAAGCAGATTTGATTAGCCTTGCGTGTTGCGAATTTGGGAAAGGCTCCAGGCTTCGCGCTGTGGATTTGTGGTTGTTTGTTTGCGCGCACATGGGAGTTTGAGAAACTGGGCCATTCGGGGCTTCGTCACTGTGGTGCGATTGAAATGGACTAAGAACTGGCCCTGTTGGGCCTTGTTCCTTCTCCCTTGCATGGCAACCATGCATTCGTCTGACGAGTGGATTTGGCTGAGGCTTTGAGCTACAGATCTTGGGCCGTTAGCCAATTGCTTCCTGCGCGCCTGGCCAGCTGGGCAACGCCGCCAGGACTGCCTGCAAGGCTGAATGGGCTTGTGCGGCTCCATTCGTAGGCATCCAAAGAATTGCAGTACAGGGGGGAAATTGCCTGCACCCACTCTTAACACATCCATGCTCAGCTCCACTGCTTCAATTAGATTTGCTTCAGAGGTAAAAACTAAAAGTGAACTAAACCTCAACGTGAATACACATACGCGTGGGCGTGGTCTTCAGCGTTGGTAGATCCAGCTGCATGCATCAGGCATGCAGCCACGCAGAGGCATGGACGGCCATGTCCATTATCATCTCGCTGCCATCATCACGGATGGCTATGAACCCCCCACGATTTGCGCTTCGTTTTGCCACCCTTAACTTGACACGACGTTCAGATTAATCTCTAAATCTTTCCTTCACAGAACCTTTATTTTAGGCCATTTTCAGATAACTTTTTAAGAAGTTATTGGAGAAAAGTGCTCTGAAACAGTTTTAGAAAGCTTCTTGGTTGCTAACTTGCTATAGCTGTTTTTTTTCTTCAGAAGATCAGAGTACAAGTCCTTGGTTACATGACAACATAAAACATGTGCCAGATTAACCGAAACTGCCGAGATTTAGCATTTCTGAAGGCACACCCATGCAAAAAAAATATGTCGTGAAATAAAGCCATCCTTTTCACCTAGAAATCAGGTGATCTTTCATGCTTATCTGAGCGCTAATAGCAAACGAAAGAGATAATGGCATCATGGGGGGGGGGGGGGATCACTTGGATTGGGTCATGGAAAAGGGGTTTGTTCGCTTGCCGCCCTTTTTGCCGGTACGTGGTACGTGAGCCTTGGCATGCACAACTTGTGAGCAGCGTTGCAAAAGCTCCCATGCCTTTTTGTTTTTGTGCTTCCTTTTATGATCTGTGGCTATGAGTTTGGTCATGAGGCATTCTGAATCAGAAAAGACTCTGCAGAGAGTAATGGGTGAAGAAACTGGAGAGGAATTAAGAGTGGTATAAGCTAAGGCCAATGAATAAGAGTTGGGTGGCTTGAGACTTTCAGTGAGCTAGAGGAGTTAGGAATACAACATTAGAAAGAAAGAAAGCAATCTGTTATGTGTCCATTCCGGTTTTGTATATACTTTTGCACTTCTTCGATTAACAGAGAGAATAACAAGGGAAGTTCTGAAGATAACATTGAATGGATGATGTGCCACATAACCTGATCATGGCTTTGATTGATTGGTGTATAAAGGTAGATATGACCTATTATCTTTCTTTTCTGAAACGAAAACGATGGTCCGGTCCTTTCTGGGCATGGTCTGTATCATCTCTATATTATTGAGTTAACCAGTTCACCTATATACACCAATCAATTCATCCAAAAACTTAAGTTGATAAAGAAAGACGACAATTCACTTATATTTCAACACCCTCACGCAGGCTCATTCGCACTCTAAGACGTGTAATAGAAATAAGCTGCAATTATTATTTTTAATTGCGCCGATCAGTCTTGAACTCAAGATCTCTCGCTCAAACTATATTGAATTGATGCACCAATCAACTCACCCAAAAGCTTAAGTTGATGAGAAAAACAAATAATTCACTTATACTTTAACAAATGGTATTCAACTGGTACGAATGGCACCAATGCACTGACTATTCGATCAGAAATCAACACAAGGAGAAAAAAAAACATATGAATAATTGAGATGGTTGACATTTCTCACCCACCTTAGTTATGATTGGGCAACTAAAATTCTTCAAAAGGTAGCGAGTAGTTACGGATTTGTTTGGTTCGCTACTGCATTTTAGAATATGCTAGTGGGGGAGTGATATCACGAAACCCACCTTAGAGTGGAAGCATATTTAGTTTAGGCACCAAATCAACATATAAAAGTTGCAAGAAGAATTCTAGATCCAAGAGGAGAAATTCTGCCAAGTGCATAGCCATAATTTGCATGGGACAAAAATTTGATCGCGAACGATACAACATCCTCCGTCACATCGTCATGCAAGACACGGGCAACGAGACTGTGCAAGTTCTTCGGATGGCTATCACTTATCCGCGGATGCACAGCAACAGAAAACCTACAAGCTTGGCAATCTGCCACGCCCGGCTGGGCGATGTATTCTAGTGCCAATGAGCCATGGGCAAGAAGAAGGCTGCTGCATTCACATCTCTTCACCGATTGCCCTTTCACTTTCAACATTTTCACCGTTTGATGGAGAGATTTTCAGAGGATTAGTATTCTGATCAACATGCTTGTGTCTGGCCAGCTGATACCGAAAGCTATCTCAGAGAGGCAGAGGTATGACAGCATCGGAACAGTGTACGAGGAAGCAACGCTAGCTGATTATGCTGTCGTCTGAATGGAACCGAATAGACCCGGGAACATCGGCGAGGAAGAAAAATTGGAGGAATTTTCAGGCGTTGGTCAGGGGCTTTCACGCATCACATTCATTTTGTTTCCTGGAAACATTAAGCTCGGCAATTGTGTAGTATTCATTTATACTCGGTCCATTAAAATATTAAATTGCAAACTCGTTGCAGTAAGATTAAACTTGCGATGCTTCGCCAACAACAAATAATCTTAACCAACTATGTGATTTTACTTCATATTCCCTTCGATTTTAGGGTGAAGACAGCTAGTCTGGGGCTAACCGGCGAGAGCGGATCCAAACAGGAATTTGGGGTCCCCAAGCTAGTCGATCTTGAGTGAGAATCTGGAGAAGCAACGCTTGGATGTTACATCAACCTCAACAAGTCATGTGTAACATATGCTCGCTGATCATGTCCTATTTGCAGTGGATCAGAAGAGGACAAGGCCAGCCGGGTTCACCAGGTGACTTGGTTCTTGGATGGCTAGCTTGTGCATGCAGTGAGACTCGGAGCCTCTGCTCATTTCTCTGCACAATCTGCGGCAAGCAAATGCCTGGGCGTAAGCTTTCACCATTGATTGGGATCCATGAGCGCATGAGCGCCGGTAGTACTGGTTGTGTGGCCAACATGGCAGTTTTCTTGTGTCCACTTGTGATGAGTTGTTGCATGCAACTGTGGCAACATGCCTCGGTTTCTTGGACGGCCATTGAGATTTGACGTCAAGTGTTACCCTTTCGTTCTCCGCCTTCCATGATCAAGTCAAGTGGATATCAATTTGTCAATAGCAACATGCTCGATTGCAAGTTTCTCCATGACAGGAATGGCCTCGTCAAGTTCTTAAAAAAAACACTCAGTTCTCTACACATTTTCCATGAGAAATTGCTATTTATACAATAGCCGTCTCATTCACGGAACACCAATGGTGAAATTTTGATCAAACTTCAAGCTAGAAGCCTTTTTTTTATTATCAAGATGTGCCACCGACAGGTGGGACCATAAAAACGGTGGTCCCACTAGCCGGTGACAAAACCTTGATCTACTCGGCCTGCAAATGAAGCATTTCTTCCTATCTAATTCGAGCAATAATTGAGAAACAAATGCCTTGAAATTCAGTTTTGATCACCCAAGGAACGACGATGGCAAACGAAACATTTCCTCTTTCCAGCCAGGAAAAGATCCATCCAAACACCAGATCACCACTGTCACCTCCAAAATGCCCAAACTGTTCGCAACATTTCGCAACATTTACAGCTTTGCCGCTGCATTTACTCCTCCAGTCACCTATGAACGCTTTCTTGGGATACGTGTTGTCAAACTTCAAAACTACGCATATCATTATCTTTTAAAATATTTAAATTTGATAAAAAAATTGTATGTATAGATTTATCTTAAAAACATCTTCATATTATTATAGTTTTACTAGGTGCTATAGTTATATTACAATAAAAATTAATAATTAAAATTATGTTTTGAGACTATATCAACACTCTAAACGACGTATATTTTTGACCGGAGGGCGTATTACCCTCCCCGCTGCAGGGCAAGCGGGGCAACTGAGCAATTTCACACGTTACCCCCACCTGTCGGTGGCCACGTAGGATAACGTTGAGGATAGAAACGACCACGCAGGATGCCACGCCTCATTTCCGCTCGCCACGTCACTGCTCCCGACCCTTTAAAACCCGGTTCCCTTCTGCTCTCCTCTTCGTCTTCTTCCAAGTTCCAAGAGATTAACACCAACAAAATTAATCCGTAAAAAGGAGAGAAAAAAAGCAAACCCTAGCCGCAACGATCGAAGCCAGTGAGACACCGACGACAGCTATGCGTCCGGTGATCCCCGGAGACCAAGATCGCCGCATCCGGTGACACCGGCGCTGTTGTTTCGTTCGTTCGCTTCTGCGCAGACATGAAGGCCGCACAGATCGATCAGTCCCAGTCCCCGTCCCCTACGGCGCCGGCGAAGTCGCGGCTGAAGCGGCTGTTCGAGCGGCAGCTGCTGCGGGTCTCACCGGTGGAGCGGCTCCTTCGGTCGCCGGCGGCGGGAGAAGGACGAGTCGGAGCCGAGCTCGGTGTGCCTGGACGGCATGGTGCGGAGCTTCTTGAGGACGGCGGCTGCGGCGAGCGGGCGGCTGCCACCCGCTGCTGCAACTGCTTCCACGGCGGGAGACTTCCGACGACGACGACGATGGCCCCGCCGCTGCCGAAGCGGCTGCCACCTCCGACGCCGCAGAGACCATCAAGGTAGTGTTGCTTGTCCTCTTGGCTCGCCGCGTGTCGGCAACGACGAAGCCAGGAACGCAGGGACTGACCTCGCGTCCGCGCATGTGCAGGGCCTCGTCCACTGCACCAGCCTCAGGGAACGCAACCTCCTCGCCGACGTCTCCATGCTCGTCGAGCGCCACCGCGAGGCTGGAGCGCGCAAGCGCGACCTCCTCCGCCTCGTCGCCGCCTCCCTCCGCACCGCGGGCCACGACGCCGCTGTCTGCCTGGCCCGATGGGATAAGTCTTCCTCCCACCCCAAAGGCGAGCACGCCTACCTCGACGTCCTCCTCCCCGCCGGCTCCGAACGCAGCGAGCGCGAGCGCGTCCTCGTGGACGTCGACTTCCGGTCCGAGTTCGAGGTCGCGCGGCCCACCAAGGCCTACCGCGCCGTGCTGCAGCGGCTGCCGTCGTTGTTCGCCGGGAGGGAGGACCGCCTGCGCCTCCTCGTGGCCGCGGCCGCCGACGCCGCGCGCGCCAGCCTCAAGAAGCGCGGCCTCCACCTCCCGCCCTGGCGCAAGCCCGAGTACATGCGCGCCAAGTGGCTTTCCCCCTACGAGCGCGAGGTTCCTCCTCCGCAGCCGCCGGACACCTCCGCTGGTGAGCTCGCCGACGACGGCGAGGGAGGTGGAGGTGGACTCCGTGCTTAATTAAGGACCTGACTTTAGTTGATATTTTTTTGCTTCGGGAATTTGCAGCGTGGTCCTTGGGCAGGCCAGGGAGAATGGGTGCAAATATTTTTTTTCTCTTTATTTTCCTTTTCCTTCATTTTTACTGTTCTGACGGGTTTAATTTTGGCCACGGAGCAGTAACTTGTAAGTACGGAGGAGGAAAACTAAAGAAAGACGACAAAAAAATGCAGTGTTAGTTTAAAGAGATGAGAGAGAGAGAGAGAGAGAGAGAATGGATCACGGCCCATCTGTTTCTTTTGGTTTCAGTGTTACTCTGCAGTAGTCAAACCTGATACTGGAACAGTGACGGAAGATAGTAACTTAATTGCAGAAAAAAATGCTCAGAAAAAATCGCTTAAAATTTAAAAGCTGTGTTCACCGACCTATTTTAAATTTGGAATGTATTTACGTTCACTGGTTTACTGACGTAGTGACGTAGGTGTTTTTTGTTCGCCTTTTTAATTGGTTTCTGCAATTTCACGCCGGGTAAGGTGCAATTGCCTTTCCAGTTTCGCAGAACAAGATGCCGGAAACCACACTGACACTGCCTTCCATTCCTTGATTCCAAGTTGTGCGCGCGGGAGAGCGATCTTTCCTGCTTCAAGGTCTCCTGCATTCTCGCACTTCAGAAGTCGAGAACTCGAGATAGACAGACAGTAGAAGGTAGTAAATCATCTGGATTTACAGGCAACCAAATTCCAGTGACGAACTCAACTTGTGCAGCTTGCTGAAGGATTAAAAAGATTCTCTGCTCAGTGGAGTTGTTTAAGATGAGGTTGTTGTACTGTGCAAGCTAAGCTCAGGTGGGGGAAGGAAGCCAGCCGAGAGCCCGAGAGCAAGTGGATATATCTGCATCGTTATACGCGTTTCTTTCTCCGTTGTTTACTTCCAGCGCGTAAACAAATGCCACCATCCAAATCTGGATCATAATAAGATAATCTCGACAGGTCATAGGGCCCTGTAGATCTATTCAGTGCTTATGGATTCTCTGCGATCTCTTCCTTAATTACCAGCGTACGCTTCCCGTCGTAATGCTCGATAGAGATGATTGGCGAGAGAATGGATAGTTTTTCTCAAGAGGTACAGTAACCTAACCTCCTTCAACGTCCCCCCCTGAATTTCTAGTGGTGTGTATCAGCTCTGATCACGTCTACATGCACGCACGCACTGAACATGTACAGGATATCTGGACGCAGAATTGAACCGCGTTAGTTGAAACGATCGGATAACTAAAACCTATTATTGGTCACGAGTCACGAGCCTTTTTTTAAGAAGATAATGAAAGTATAACTCTCAATCTCAGATCAACTAAACGACATCGCTATTATATCACCATCAGCTAATTTTTTTTTTTTAAAAAAAAGTCAAAAGCCAATAATGACAAATAAATTGTCATGTAAAGGCTAGCTTAAAAAAAAGACCACCTAGCTCCGCCTTTGGGACCACCAGGAGATCGTCCACACACGAACAACAGTTGCACAGCAAAAAGGTGATGATGGGTCAGTCTCCGTAGCAATGTCTCCAAAAAAAGGATACGACTCACGCCGTCGTCACCGGATCCAACTAACGAAGGTTAGATTAGGAGTTTTCACCAGAGCTCAGGTATCAGTTCTCCAAAGCAACACCTTTAAGAAGGTAACACCGCTCAGGTTGACATCGTTGCCGGATCCAACCAACGAAGGCCAGATCAAGAGTTTTCACCCCGGATCGAAGGTACCAGCGCTCCAAGACCACGCCACAGCATAACCTTGTCACTGGATCCAACCAATAAATACCAGATCGTCAAAACGACATCCGCAACATCTTCGACGCCAACCGCCGACAAGGCACGAGCCTACCGAGCAGTTTTTACGCTCGACGAGATATAGCATGTAGGCTGCACCGCACCGCGCACGTCCGGCCGGCACCGCGTCGGACTCTCGTGGAACAACACGACGCCGCGCGCCCAACTCTGTACGTGCCGGCCGGGCTCGCGCGCGTTAGCCTCCGCCCACCGGCCACCACCCGCCGCTACCCCGCGCGGCGCGGATCGAGCTTGACCTTATCCCGTTCAGATCGAATTACTACTGGCTAGGCTCACCGCGCCGAGTTAGGCAGGCAGGCAGGCACTGAATCAATCGCTGCGCAGTGCAGCCGCGGCATAGTTAGTTGGCGCAGCGCTCCAGCCGTACGCACCCGAGCAACCTGTGACCGTACGCGCGGCGACAGTAACGCACGCGTCGTCGCCGCTGGCCGTATGCGTGCGTGCATGTCATGTAGGCAGGGGAGTACGCGACGCGCGAGTGTGAGCGTGACCACACACCTGCATCGCTGCCTGCCTGCACGAGTGAGTGAATTACTGGTGCCGCGCGCATTTACGGGCGAATTAACCTCGCCTCGCCTCGCCTCCTCTCGTCGTTTGGTTTGATTTTTGAAACCACGCGCGGCCGTTTCTTCGAACGTCGTCCTAGGACGGTTTCTCACGAACTCTTCGATTTTTGTAGGAGAAAACGCAGTGTATTATTTTGCCTTTTAACAGTATGGTACTCACGGTGAACAGGTTTGATGGAGGACTCCTCTGACCCGGTAAGTGAAGTAGCTTTATTGCCGTCTGGCTGTGCCCCTGCTGCCTATCACACAATGATTGCCGTCCCTATCCCTTTGCCTCTCCTCCATGCAAAAGTAGCCAGGAAGGAACAAACCTCCTCCCTTTTCTCCTCTACCTTTCCTCTCCTCCTCCTCTCTCTCTCACACTTCCTTTTTGTTTCTGATGGGAAAAAGAGACTGACATTTTCTCTCTCTCTCTCTGTGTGGTGCCACACTTCATCGATCAGGGGGACCTCCTCCTACAACAACAACTGCCATCTTGATCTTATCTTACAGACGCTTCACGATCATCGACCACTTCACTTCACTTCACTGAGAAATCTCGTTAGGTCACTGACACGTATTTACCTGAAATCCTACAGGGCACCAAACTGGATCATCTATCTATCTATCTCCTTTCCCATGCCTGCTTGCAGCATCATAATTCATATGTTCAGAGAGAAACTGAGAAAGAGAGAGAGTGTGTGACCACAGGAGAGAGAGAGAGAGATGTAGTACATGCATCACTGCAATGACTGTGTGGCGCTTGCGACCCTTGCAAGGGGCGCAAGGCAACCGCAGAGTAAATGCGTGCTTCCCCTTTCGGATCGCACCACCTGCTGCATCAGCCATAGATACACGCTGCGGTACGTAATTTCTGTGCTGCCTGCATGCTAGAGTCACCTCGTTGTGACAGGAACGTTTACTGCTCAAAACTAACTTTATGTACATCGGTGAATTCCGGGAGGAATTCGAGTAGAAGTACTCCACTCAAGCGATACGGGACACGGAGATCCTCGACGAGAACGGAGGAATTTTTTTTTATTAAAGGGCGTCTCAATGATGTGGAAAATTGCTCTAGACTTAATTACTACTACTGGGTGCTACCTTCGCTTCCCACTTGCCAGTGTTCTAGACTTCTAGTACGATGATGACGCGACAAGCAGCATGATTCATTTTCACGATTTTCTTCGCTAATTGGATATTACTCCAGCTGAGGAAGAATTAAACGGCGATTGGTGACTGATGAATTGCGAAGTATTGCTGTGGGCTAGCTGAGTACTTGCAGGAGTAAGTTGAGCAGTACAACCACTAAATATCAAGTGATTGGAGATGGAGTTCTGTACAGCTGATGCACAGGAGAAAGCCTCTTTCAAATGCCCCGGAGATAAGGTGTACAGCGCGGTGGTGCGCATGAACGGAAGCGTTAATAGGTCTAGGAAAAAAAGGCAACGCGCGCCCCGCAAGATATGGACAGAAAAGCGCTTACCATCAAATGTCTCGTACAAGCCCATGATGCTTTTGCTGGAAATAAAGTAGCAACCACCGTGAGCCAACGTATGTCGTCGAGGGATACAGCAACAGCCGGGTGTATCTGACTTTGCAACCTGCATTTCCGACCCCGCCTAGGCTCGTAAATTTTACATAAAACAGTTTTCTCGTGTTCTGAACGAGGCGAAAACAAATTTGCCATGTAAAACTTGCATCTGCATGCATGTAGGTTTACGGGCATTTTTTTTTTTACAATCCTAATTGTTTAATTAGTGATCTGATTTGTTTTCTCTCGAAGAAATTGTACACCCTCTCCCTCAAATGAGTATTGCCCCTTCCACGGCAACCTTAGCTCTGGCCTCTGGGCTATCTAGTATCTAGCGTTGCTGCCATAGAGGATCAGATGCTTCCATTGTTCCTGACAGCTGAAGATAAAAGAAGAGCCTATTCTCTGAACCCCCCGTGATTATTAAACCCTGCAATTTCTGGAGTTTCTAAACGGACTACTCCTGCTTCTACTTTGGCGTTTTTTAAATATATTCTTTACCTGTCATTTTCTTTGGACAGGACCTGCCCAGCTTTTGATTGAGTGATACATTACGGTATTCTGTGCATGAAACGGAAACGGAGACAATCAGTGATGGTACGCTTATCCCAATTATTTATTCTTCTCAAGGCACAAACTTTTTTTATTTCACATAACCTGTTTTTAAAACAAAAATAGCTGTGTACATGTACTTGCGAAGTGTACACTTTTATTGCCCGAGCAGCACGTACATTGCCTCTGTAGCAGAGTAATGGATGTTGCGCAGAGAGCCCACTTTACTGTGCCATAAAATTACAACAGGCTGGCCATATTTCTTGTATGAACTCCTTAATTTGAAGGTGCGTTCTTGCACGAACCTGGCAAAGATTTCAAAGCTACTCCATTTCATCGATCAGGACCACAGTGAGTCCACAGACCACTGTATATATACACGTAAGACAGTGTATGAATTAGTCCAACCATCAATACTAAATGAGATGGTTGGTGCATGGAGGAGGACCACTTTTGTGTTGTCTAATACTAGTACTAATTACTACCACCCTATCTAATGGGCAAAGTCAGTATGGCAATTTATTGGTGTACCGAGCTGTGCATCCACGCTGACAGTGCCTTTTTGCATGGGATCCTCTACACTTTGAGCTCGAACATGGGATCTTGTCTATTCACGAGCAGTTTGGTTTGGAGACTAACGATCAACAAAGCTGTTTTTGATTATCATAAGAAACCGGCATCTCAGTTTGTTCAGGAAATACTGGCACTTTGTGATTTAAGCAGCGTTTTTTTTTTTTTAAAGGCGAGGCAGGAGAACTGCCCAACTGCATTAAAGGAGAAGAGGAATAACGAACCGAGGTTCGAGGTACAAGGACCAAAAAAAAACAAAGATACATGAGGAGGAGGAAAGAGAAGAAAACAACGGGACAAAGACAAAAACCAGAAACGGGGAACCGACGAAATTAGCGGGAAGGAAAAAAACGAGGGGGGAGGGAGGAGGAGAAGGAGAGGGAGGAGGGGAGGAGGAGAGGAAAAAAAGAAGGGAAAAAACTATGCTAAGAGAGTGCCGCGTCGCCTGAAGGGAGGTAAGACTTCAGACTGCTTGCCCCACCAAGAATCCAAGCGCGGGCTTCCTCCTTGATTAAGGCTACCAACCCTGGAGCTTCTATACTTTGGGTGTGGAAAATCCGCCTATTCCTCTCGTTCCAGATTTGCCAGAGGGTGAGCATGATTAAGGAGCTTTGTCCCTTTCTTCCTGATGCCACTTCCTTTTCCGATGTTTGTACCCACCATTGCAAGACCGATTCCTGAAAGTCCCCGAGCATCGGTTGAACACTTGTGCGGGATACCAGGATGCTATGGCGTTCCACACCCTCTTTGTGTAGGCGCAATTAATGATGAGGTGCTTTGTTGCTTTCGATTTCCTGCGCAGGGCACCGTAAATCATTTTGCATGTGCCTTGCCGCTAGAATGTCACCGTTGGAACTGCTCGACGGTGAGCCATGCAAAAATTTACACTTCGCGTGCCCAAGCGCCCGTAAGAGGCCAACGTAGGGTCTTTCAATGGCGCCACGAACCGCGCCTCATATGTCGACCGCGTGTAAATCCTCGCTGACCATCTCCAAATGATATCGTCCGGATTTCAGAGAGAGTGCCACCGCGCGACTCTTCCGTGGAGATTGATGAATTCTAGAATGTGATTCGGGTGATCATGCGCCTAAGGTCGCGATCCATGAGTTTCCATGTAGCGCTCCTTCACCGCTCGTTTCTTCCGGCCGCTATGCTATAAAGGTTTGGGGCCGCTTTTAAAGTTGTGTTCTCCACCACACATCATTCCGTAACTTTGCCTTATCCCCATTCCCGAGAATTATTTTGGTGGAGACTCTAACACTGATGGTCCTTCTCGCCGATTGGAAGCCGTGATACCGCTTCCATCGCTTGTCGATCCTTCCAATGGTACCACGCCCACCGTAGCGCAATACGCGATCAAGAAGGCCAAAGTGCGTAAGTCCGAGCCCACCCCATCTCTTGGGGCGCATACCGAGTTCCATTAACCCAAAGATGTCCTCCCCGTGTGCGCTCATGCCCACTCCAAAACCACGATCCGCGCTGCTTATCTATTTGTTTCCGCCCATTCCGTGAGATCGGCTAAGGTCATATGGTAAATGGGCATGGAAGTGAAGACCGCTTGAGCAAGGTGAGTCTACCGCCGGATAGCATGTTCCTTTGTAGCCCGCCGCCTTATGCCTATTTTTTCTACCAGCAATAAAATGCACCTTCCTCAATTTACGCAGAGAAAGCGTGAGACCTGATAGGTGCAAGGCATGCTTTTCCTGGAGCCGAAAGTCTTGTAAGATGGTGTCTAAATCCTGGCTTGGCATTGATAGGTATGATGGCGCTTTGGCCAAATTGATCTTTAACCTTGGCCATCTCGAACAGTGCTCAGAGCTCCTTCAAAGTTGTCCAAGTCTTGTTTGATAGGCGGCGTAAAGATCATAGCATCGTCCGCGTAGAGAGACGGGCGTGCCTTTACCGCCCTCCCCCCAAGCGAGGAAAGCCAGCCATTCTCTGTAGCCTTGTTCAACAGATCTTGTAGGGGATCGATCGCTAGGATAAACAAAAATGGAGATAGCGAGTCCCCTTGTCTCACTCCGCACTGATGCCAAAATTTTGGACCTCTGATCCCGTTCAAGATTATTGAAGAGTTTGAAGTACCCAAAAGAATTGAGATCCATTCTCTCCATCTAGGGCCGAAACCGCAATGATGAAGGGCGTCGAGCAGATAAGGCCAAGAGACAGAGTCGAAGGCCTTGGAGATATCCAGTTTTATCATGAGTGCTGGTGTCCCCGACCTATGATAGCACCTAACAAGATTTTGAACGTGTAGGAAGTTGTCATGTATGCATCTTGTCTTAATGAAGGCGCTCTGACACTTGGAGATCAGCATGTCCATGTGTTTGGCAAGTCTGCGAGAAAGCACCTTAGAGATTAGCTTGGCTATACTGTGAATCAAACTAATAGGCCTGAACTCTGATATATCGATCGGATGTTCCTTCTTAGGCAGGAGGACTATGTCGACTGTGTTTATTTTAGAGAAATGAGTTCTTAAGGTTGTAGAATTTGTTGAAAACCGCCAAAATGTCCAAATTTAATGATGTCCCAAGTTTTTGTAAAAATTCCCAGAAACCGTCGCCCAGGGGCCTTATCCCGAGGCAATCTGTGAATCGCTTGGATGATTTCTTGCTCAGAGAAGGGTTGCTCCAACACGCTCGACTGAACCGAGAAATCCCAGCCTGGCCGGATGTGCTCCCAGACGAACTCCCTACCAGCTGGTCGCGTCGTTCCGAGGATGCGCGAGAAATGTTGGAAGAGTGCCGATTCCTTTTCTGACTGCAGGGAGTAGGTTCCTGCCGAGTCTGAGAGAATGCGGATAAAACTTTTCCTCCTCCTAGAAGTTGCCTTGGAATGAAAGAATTTTGTGTTTGCATCTCCTAATTTCAACCAAGTTATTCGATAGCGCTGTCTCCAAATCATTCTCTGTATTGCTGCTAAGCCTGAGATCCTTGCTTTAAGCCCCGTGCGCAGCTCTCTCTCTAGGGGGGAGAGCTGCCTTACCTCCTGTGCCCGGTCCAAATGGAAGACCGTTTCTAGAGCCAATTGCAGGTGTACTTTCTTGTTATGGCGATTTCATTGCTCCAACCGGCTAGGAGGAGGTCATCCTTCAGAATCTTACACAAGAAGACCTTGACCGGCCGGTTGTGTCCACTTGTTGTGCCCATGCCTCTTTGACCACATCTTTAAAGGAGTGCAACAGGCCAATAACTCAAAGATGAACCGCTCTCGCTTAGGAATCATCTCATCCGCCGCAATCAACAAGGGCGTGATCCGACATGGAGGAAGAGAGCGACGCAAGAGATGGTCCGAGAAAATTTGATCCTGTGCATCGTTGGCGAAAGCACGCCTAGTCTTTCGAGCGTCGGGTTAGCTTGCTCATTAGACCACGTGAACTGGCGATCCTGCAGATGAATCTCTTTGAGCTCGCAGTGAGGCCCCTCCTGCATCGAGCGCTACTTCATGTTGACGCTGCTGCTGGAACTCCACGAGGAAGTCCTCCTGAAGGTAGTGTGAGACGGCGATGTCCCTCAGCGGAAAATGCAAACGAACCTGAATGGCTCGGGCCACCAGAGCCGCTGGGGGGTTTCGGCGCTGTCCCGTCACCTTAACCACGATGGTGAGGCTGCGCAGCCTATGGAGGTCGTCCTCCATTGGCGGCGAGACCGTGATGGCGAAGGAGCATTCCTTGGGCCTAAAGGAGGCGTGCCCGAGACCATGGTCCTCCATGGCAGGAGAGGCTCGGAGAAGGGAGGCAGCCGAACTAAGCTGAGAGAGTTTCTTGCAGGAAGGTCGGAGGGGACAGAGCCGAGCTATGTGGCCATTTGCCTGGCATCTAAAGCATTTGACGGGGTCTATGCAGAGTGCTATGCGGTGGTCTTTTGCGAGGCAATGGAAGCGCCACCGCCGCAATTTAAGGAGATCACCGCGCCAAAGGTCAGAATCCCAATCGCCAGATCGCGCCTTGAATGCGCTTGCTTTTCCACCAATACCGCGCCAACTCGCGCCCATTGGTTTTGATCCTGCAGATTAAGGGTTGCCGCACCGCCGCACTTTGCTTTTCCTCTGGCGCCCACCCAAACGGAGTTAATGGGGCCTCGCCCGGCCTTCGCCACCGAGCCAGACTTTGTAGGTGGGCCTTCAATGCCGGCCGTGAGGGGATGCGGTCTAGGGGCGAGGGGCTACCCGCGCCGAGAGGACTCGTGGAAGGCAATGGGAGACTTTATTGATGTCGCACCACTTCAGTCGGGGCCGACGAGCTTCGTGTTCAGGCATCGCCGGTCTTGTCCTGTGCAATGAGACAGAGCCGAACTCGCCTCAAAGCTCCCACCGAGGCGGCGTGAGGACTGGGAGAAGGAGCCGACGGAACGGAGGAGCAATCGCAGCCTCTCGGGCATGCCTTTATCGGAGGAGGCGCTCGGCGAGGCCTAATCAAGAGATACTACCGATAGTCCAGATCCGGGAGACTTTCCTCTTGCGCAGCAGCTTGCTCAGACACGGACAAGATCTCCAGATCTGAAACTGAAGATCTAGCCAAAGTCCCCACCCGAGGCAAAGAGCCCAAATGGCGCCGAGGTTCTGGTTGTCGCCTCAAAGACCCCATAGTCAAGTCGTTTTTCTTCTTGCGATAAGAGGAAGCAAGGGGGTCGACATCCTCGAGGAGGTGGGGGGGGGGGGGGCGAGGTGCGGAGGTGGGAGAGGCGTGAGGGGCCGGGAAGGGGGAAGGGGTGGGGATAGAGGCGGGCGGGCGAGCCGCTCGGCTGGGCGCCGCCGGTGTTCGGGACACCGACGTTTGCGGCGGTGGGGTCAAGCTAGGTCGCTGGATGTGCGGACATTAGGTGGTTGTCTTTATGCAAAACGATTATATCACAAGATTAAGCAGCGTTCTGGGAGGAGGAAATCGATGAGCTCGCATTTTGTATTGCCATGTGCATCTGCAAGAGATTTACCCTATATAGGAGTTTGTGAGGATTCTGGATTAGAACCATCCAAATGGGAAGGGGATTAGGATAGGAAAACGAGTAACTTCTTGAATCTAGCGATATATTTGTTAGGAAACCCTGGGCTTAGACCTTGCGTGTTCGGCCTATGATGGGCTCCCATCTACCCTCAAGACTATATAAAGGAGGGACCCCCCAACTATTGTATGACGGTTTGATAGAAGAGCAATAAAGAGAACCAAAAAGTTCTCCCTACATCTCTGTGTTCAATCTACTATTCTATTTATGATTGTTGTGTGCGATTCTACGTTTGTCTACAAGGTGATCATTTGAAATGGACCCGTCACGTTATCTGTACGATCAACTTCGGCCTACCTCTAGGCCTACTCTACTCGGATCGAAAAGTAACTGTGGTAGCACGACACTCGCAGATCGAATCGTATTTTCTAGCTCACTTTCAATTCCGCAAATTTGGCTTTCAAGATTTTTTTTCTCCTGCAATGCAAATCCGCTCTAATCTACCGTGAGCCGACTTGAAGTCGCCGGCTAAGCCGATCCGTGGGTTGCATGAAAGAGTAGACGATGATTGCAGTGTAGTTTGCAAATTGCAAATTCTCTCTAATCTCCGCAAGCCGACTTGTAGTCGCCGACACAACGCCGATCGGATGATTGGTTGAAATAGGGTTTGCTGATTGCACTATTCATGAATGAACAGGGGAAAAGCGAAAAAGGGGGGACCCGGCCGGCGCAGCCCCGTACGGTCGCGCCGCCATAGGTCTACCGCAGGCCACTCGCATGTGGCTGTGCCGCCACCGCGCGCCACACAAGCTCGCAGCCGGCCAGGAACCGCGTCGCTACCCGACCTACAGCTGCCGCCACATCGCCCGAATGCCACGCCGCCCCGCATGGCCGCGCGAGCCGCACGGGCGTACCACGCCGCCGTCGGCCCACATGGCCGCACTGGCGGCACCACGTCAACACCGGCCCGCACGGCCATGCCGCTACCCACCGGTCCCGCACGGTTGCAACCGCCTGCATATGGCCCCATCCGCCGCCGCCGCTCAAGACGCGCAGTTCGAAGATGCGCCGAGCGCAGCCGCGCCGCATGCGCGCACCGCTGCACCGCGCCGCGGAACGCCGCAGAAGTCCGGCCGCCGCAGACGACTCGCAGCCGCCGCCAAGCCGCACCGCGCCCTTCGAGCCACAACCACCGCGTGCCTGAAGCGCGCCACCCCACCAGCGCCACGCCCCGCATACCGCAACACCGGCGCCGAGCCGGCTCTTGCCGCCATCTGCACATGGCCTCGCAGCCGCTGCCGCCGGGCCGCACTCCGCCGCCTCGCATTGCATCGGTGGGTTCCACGCGCCGCGCTCTCCACCAAGACGGCTCCACGCCGCGCGCCGCAAGGGCGCCCACAGTCACCGCGGTGTGTAGCCGCCGCTTGCCGCCGGCCCGCGCCTGGGCTACCGTGGCACCGCGCTTGAAGCTGCCGACAGCCTCTTCGGGAGCCGCCGTCGCATGGGAGCACAGGGGCAGGGAAACCCTATCCCTACCCCTTCCTGATTAAAGCTAGCCAGTGGTAGGCCTTAGCAGACCGAAAAGGCTAAAGGGGCCGGACTAAAGAGAAAAAGAAAAAAGAAATAAGAGAAAAATCCCATAAATTTGCAAATAAACCTCAAGGTCAAAATTACAAGAAAATATTTCAGAAAGAAAATCTTATAATAACCCTCGTAAATTGAAAAATTGCACAAAAATTCTTAGAATTGAAATTTAGTGGTTTAGCCTCTAAAAATTATAGAATTCATCAAAATTTATTTTTCAACAAAAAGGGCATCGAGAATTCAATTTTGGAATCATTGTGAGAACTTGAAGCATGCTTAACTCGATATTATTATTATTATTGCAATTTATGTATTGTATTTACTATTTTGATTATCTGTGATTGTTTATATTACTTTTAATCACCAAAATAGTAGTAAATCATGAAAATGCATAGAAAATACAAGATCATGAACCGAGAGTTCAAAGAACATTATGAGAATTTTGCAACCATTTTATTCAAATTACTATCAAGAATCTTATGAACTTTTGAATAAATATGTACATGATCGCATCACGAACATAGAGTTCAAAGAGTTGGCCCACTATGATCGTAATTTGTACAAATATATACCAATCTTCAACTCGTGGTGTTAATCACAGATGAGCGTAAGATTGAGAAGACTCTCTACCTTTCACCCAAATGCAAGGCAATTTGTAAGCAACCATCGCCAAGACGGCTACAAGGAGTATACCGAATTGATTGACATCATGCAAGTTGCGAAAACTCAAGATAATGTTCTAAGGAAGAACTACATCTCACAGCCGCCTAGTAGCAATGTTGGCCATGAAGCCAATGCTAGCAGTTATAAGATGAAGAAGCCTCTCATAAAGGAGAGGGGCAAGAAGGGTAAGGTCATAGGTTGTACGTTATTAATGCTTTCCAGTCTAAGAAGAATGGCAAAGAACAGCATGAGGCACACCTCGCCATTGCAGGTACAGAGGATCCACAACCATTAGTTGCACTCATAAATGTGGGCAGCCCAGTAGCAGCCCTCATCACCCCTCCTTTGGACATTGCAGCGGCTACAGCCGTAGTTGCCCAAGAGGAGAAGATCGTCATGAAGCAGATTCAGACATAAGTTTCTACATACTCCGCTGATTCTACAGAAAGAACCAAGACCTAGCTACAAATGGCTATGCAGATGCTGGATACCTGTCGGACCCTCATACAGTCAAGTCACAAACAAGCTATGTATTCTTATGTGATGGAACTGCAATTCCATGGAAATCGTCTAAGCAATGTTCTGTATCGACTTCTACGAACCACTCGAAAATAATAGCACTGTATGAGGCCTCACAAGAATATGCTTGGCTTCGGTAGGTGATTCACTACATTCACCAGTCGTGTGGATTGAATACCGCTCAAACACTCACTATTATCTATGAAGATAATGCAGCTTGTGTTGCACAAGTACAAATGAGTTATATGAAGATTCAACTCACAAAGCATATCAACTTCAAGTTCTTCTTTGCTCATGAATTTATAAAAGATGGATGAAATTAAAGCATCGTGATACTAAATCATGTGAAAATCTTGCAGATTTATTCACTAAGTAACTTCCAAAGATCTAGCTTTGAAAGATACATACATCGAATTAGAATGAAGAGACTTAGAGAAGTGCAACATTCAGGAGGAGAATCTTCACGAACTCATTAGTGAAACTTGATCACAAAGATCGAGTACACAAAGAATAAATCCTAAAGATTAAATGAAATAGGGTGGATTGTACTTTTTTCCCTGAAGTTTCTCAGTTAAGGTTTTTAATGAGGCAATTCGTGCAGCACAACAGAACATGTATCATGTACTCTTTCTCCAAAAAATTTTCCATTGAGTTTTTGTGGAGTTTTGACGAGATATGAACATGACGGATGAGTACCCAAGGGGGAGTGTTAGGAAACCCTAGGCCTAGACCTTGCAGGGCTGGCCCATGACGGACTCCTCATCCACCCTGAAGACTATATAAAAAAGCCCCCCCCCTTGTATGACGGTTTGGTAGAAGAGTAATAAAGAGAAGCAAGAAGTCACCCTATATCTCTGTGTAATCTACTATTCTGTTCATGATTATTGTGTGTGATTCTATATTTATCTATAAAATAATTGCTCTTATTAGACTCGGCATCAACAGTTTCTCAACAATATTCACATGGACGGGCCAGGAACAGAGCGAACCCCACAGGGCAACTAATAAACAATGCATGATTCCTAGTTCAGTAAATTAGTACTACTAGTTGCACGCTCCACAAATTAAGCAAACTAATGTCTAGTAGCAACCTGATCCGGATCCTCTGCCTTAGTTGAAGCTAAGGCAGAGGGAAACGGTGCCTCTGTCTTAAGGTAACTCCCAACCGTTCGACGAAGAAATAGCGATCCAGATTGAATGCTGCAGTAAAAGGCTTTGCCACAGTAGTTTTTGGCACACTTTTCATATCGCGGTTTTCAAAAGTGAAGTACGATACACTGTTTTGTGGTTGTTGTCTCACAAAATTTATTGTTTTGCACCGTCTCCCTCTGCCTTCTCCTAACAAAGGCGGAGCAACCTACACTACAAGTTCCATGCGCTTGGACTAGTGCATAAGGAATCACTCGCTGGTAAATTAAACTCGTAGTTTAGAACTAGTTGTGTACGTTAATAAACCATTTTGCCCATAAAAAAATGGGCCCTAGCTAGCTTGCGTAGGACACACAAAAATGCTCGATCGATTGCCTCGAGACTTGGAACTATTACATCATCAACACACATGCATGTCTAGCACTCCTCTGTCTTAGCAGCAGCTAGCTTAATATCCTAGCTACTCACTCACGTAATCAACTGCTTAACCCTAGTCCTACTTATCAGAGTAGATGGTGTGTAATGTAATGAGAGCATATGGAATGGCAGAAAGGACAAATCAACAAGGGGTTAAGTAAGTCGAAAGTGACCATTTGATAGGCCCGGTGAATCTCTTCTCATCTCAGGTGGTCCTGCATGGGATCGATGATGTTTGCAGCTACGCGCAACAGAAAATAAAAAGTTGGCAGGGTCTCTTCCCCTTAATTCCCGCTTAATTTTGGATCTACTCCATTCGCCAGGAGCAAATTTGGATCTACGTAAGCTAGCTAATTCGGTGTTACAGTTGGAGCCTTTTCGGTAACTTATTCTCTCCATGTGTTCCGCTTCCCAACAAACGGCTTTTCACTACTTAGGTCTGAATCTTGACTCTTTTCAAGGCATTGGGTTTCTGCTGTATGTCCCAATGTCTGTCTTAATGGGGTTCATTTTCGTCTCAAGAATCAAGACTAGTACGACGCTCTTGCAAACTTCAGAGCATGCATGGCTGATCGCTCGCAGTTTCGCACGGGCTCACGGCCGTGTCCTCATGTGCTCAAATGCCAATGTGTAAGGCTTCATCGCGACGAGGTCATGGGCCATCGCCATTGGCTCGGCTTGGGCTTGTCAGTATTGGGCTTCAGCTTTCGCACTTCATCACCGGTGGGTTTTGCTGCGGTAGGAGTATAGCCATGACACGTACGCTTATGGTCTCACGAGCGAGAACACGTTCCGCGGAGGAGCGGTCCAAAATGTGGCCCGTGTGACAGAGAAAACGCCATGATTTTCAGGTCTTTTGCGGTGGCAGGACCTGATAACGATTACGCCCTGTTTGATTTGGTCACGGAGAAGGGTTAGATGTTCTTGTGTACTTTAAGAGTTTCAGACAAGAAAAGCTCCAGCCATGAGTATCCTTACCTAGATGCTAACATTTGCAAATATTATATTGAAAATAGTTGGGCTGGAGTTTATTGAGGTAGAAGACAGCCATGAAAAATGAAGTATCTAAGTAGTACAGGCGATAAGGGTAAGAATCCGGAGCATACAGAAAAAGCAAAGCAGGATACTCCTCTGTTTTGAAATGAAAACCAGGAACTTCATTTCATTGCAACAGAAGGGGTACAACTACAAATAGGGGAAATCTACAAAATACAAAGAATTACAGGACATGAATTGATCGATGATAGATCGATAGAAATCCCACTAATCATAGCCCACAGGTGGGGACTATCAGAGGTGGGGAGAACACTGGATCCAAACATTACTACACTTGACTGCCATACAATAGGATAAATTTTAAGGCTAGCTCCATCGTAGCTGACATGTGAAACAACATGATGAATGCGACGAATTAAGATGATATTTCTCATCTCGAAGAGCTGTTCCGCTTTACTCCTTGCCGTCAGCAGCACGGAGGGAGCACAGCTGAACCGGCGCTTGCGTAGGCACCACCTTGGATGAGCAATATGCCGCGATATCAACGCCTTACGTCTTCTACTTCTCGATCTGAGCCTTGATCCAGAAGTAGGTGATCCTCAGGCCATCCTGTATTACATTACCAGTTCTTAACAGATACAGCAATCGAGAGACTCCAATGTTGAGCCTCAATGGGTGTACGAAAATGCAACGTGTGCCCCTCGGAGCTAATTTGCATGTAGTTATGTATACCTTCAGCCTCATTGAAGGGGCCCAGCCAAGTTTCTCCTTCATGAGGGTGTTGTCGGAGTTACGGCCACGGACTCCCTCGGGACCAGGGATATGATGGATAGGCAGCTTCCTGTCCTCAAAGCTCAGGACAATCTCAGTCATCTCATTCATGCTAACCATTTCATCACCTCCAATGTTTACCGGTTCACGGAAGTCCGATTTCGTCAATCTACAAAACAATTCTATATTACCAGGTTGATCTGTTCTTTCCGTACAATACAAATAGTGTTAGGTACATGCACACTTTTTTTTATTATTATTATAATTCATAAAACAATAATTGAATCAATAACATCATATATACTAGGCATATTTAGAACTATAAACAGTAGTATGATCATCAACTCAAATATTTCTATCACATATATATACGCTAACAAGGCAAAGCTTACAACAAGAATCCTACTAACAAAAGTAGACATCATCTCATGATTTATTTCTGGGTAGCAAGGCATGCCCGTATCAAATGATATCATCGTGACTTACAGAGAATCGCTCCGACGAAGATCATGATAGAGTTTATTGCGAAGAAGACGACACGTAGTGGGTGATGAAGGAAGCCATGAGCAGTCATACGAACGCTTCCCAAAAACCTGATTCGCTCCAACCCATGCAGGATTACGAGGGACGCCGACTTCAAAGATATCGCTTCCCACGCTCTGCACACCAAAGAATGGATGAAGTAGCCAAGGTTGCGCAACACAGAGAAACATAGCAACAATTTGATACCAATCTCTCTCTGTTATGTATTTGAGAGGAGACTCCTCTCCCTCGTATAGAACCAGCAGCAAATAAAAGAAACTGCTATCATTACTATGTTTTAACGCAGTTAATGCCAACCGCACTAAATCGTCAGACCATTCACACGCACGCCGATGCGATGGCGTGGCGAAAGCGCAAGACGCATGTGTTCTTCTTTTGCTTGCTTCAAATAGGTAAGACTAACTCCACCTTATATATTAGTCTCCTCCTACCTAGACTAGCAATATGGTACTAAACTTCTCACCTTCCACTAGCATGAGTGGCCCTTTGGGATTTTCCTATGATTTATTTAGAATAATATATGGGCAAAGCCCATAAATTCCAACAACCCCCAACAAGATTCCAAAAGCACAACGAATTTCCCCCATAATTCCAAAGTATTGTTGATATACCAGTTTTTTTATGGAGACCGATTAAGATTGAACATCCACCTAGAACCTCAAGCTATATTTGCCCACAACTACACAATGAATTAAGCCTTGAATTAACAGTTTTGTGTCGACAAGTTTCACCAAGGTCTTTGCTGATATTTGGCCGTCGATAGGCTACTCCTCGAGTGGATCATATAGGTCATACTCCTGTGTCTCTTCATGAGCTTCTTAGAGAGCACCCACATCTTATAGACTACGACTAACAGTCGGGCTCATATAGGTGTATTCTTACACGAATACTCTATACGATAGTATTTTGTTGTTAAGTCTCGTAACACATTAAGATAAAGTCATCTTGCCTTACAATAATTAGAGTATCGTGATCTCAAATACATAACCATAGAATAAAAATGACACATAGTTCAATGACTTTATAAATACAAAGATCATACATAGTTAAATAATATAACACGAGTTCATAACTTCATACATTTTACCATAGTCTAGTATAATAGTCTAGCATAATTTCACTTTCCGAAGAAGTATTATTGTGCTGGACCTTCCGAGCTGATTCAAAGGAGTTATCACGTCAATTATGCTCGATATCTAATTACCAGACAGGCTTGAGGGATTGAGGTTATCAGATCCCGCTTTGGGTGCCGGTATGGTATGTTCCAGCCATTCCAACCTGACGAGGATCTAATAATTCTTAATTAATTAAATTATTTATCTGTAATATTCATTATATATGATAGTATCTTTATATAACATTTAAGGGTACCCCCTCAGTATCAACAATGAGGGAGATTATAAACACCTAGTGGTCGTAAGCTATTCTACGACCACCCTATATGGTCGCAAGTCATCCTACTACCAATTCATGGTCGTAAGTTCTTGAATGACCACCTATTAATCGTAAGTCCTATTACGATCACCTCATGATCATTAGTTTTACTACGTTCAAGTTATTCACAACCACCCTATGTCGATAAGAACCACATACATGTGGACCCAATAAACTAGGGATCCCATACACCTTGTCTAATTACACATAATAGCTAATATTTACCATTGTTCTCTGATATAACCGCACGATAATCTCTGTTTCTAGCGAATCAGCAGTTTAACGAGAGTGTGTCTCTAACAATAACTGCCATCAACGTGCACATTTATCAACCGTTGGGGTGCCTCTTGACATAGACAACTGTCACCCCCTTAGACGCTATATAAGAGGTAACGCTAGTGGACAGAGACAAGGACATAAGCAACGAAACAGACATGAGTCATTAGTCTTAGCATTCGGTGACTTATCTCTTGTTGTAAACATAAACAATACAAGAACACAAGATTATAGTTGTTATTCTCTCAGGAGAAGGCCCGAACCTATCTAAATTCCCTGTATCTCGTGTCTGTGTAGTGTCAAGCAAGAAGACTCCCCTTCTAGCATTCATTTTATAAGTTCGATATTAAAACATACGGGAAGGCCTCACTCAAGTGACCTAGCTTTAGACTAAACGCGCGAGGTTTTAGTGTGTCGACTACCTAGGCGGTGGCCCACACTGGTTGGTCTGCACATGCCGTGCTCCACTCGTGATTGGCGTGTGCAGAGAATCTTAGTGCCCCTTATTTTGGATGCAATGATCGCACTAGCAAAGCAAATGCAAGGTGGTATGACTCGTTAGGTTCAAATTAACACCCATTAATTTTTGTAAACATCCACTATATAGCATGTGTAATACATATATAATGAATATACTTTAATTGGGCCAACCAGCCATAATTCCTCCCACCATCAAATCGCACTCCATATGACGCCCACAACCTTAAACCGACCCATGGTAGCCTATGATCACACACCATTCTCGCATTTGCCCTTGGGTACTAGACCATTCACCCACCACAATAAGACATTTCCTCATCTCTCTCTCTAATCCTAACAATCAACATATAGTAGCCGATTCTCAAATCTCCTCTCTCAACACACACGACGCTGCCACGACAAAGCCAAACGCGCAGAGGATCTGAGGTCCGAGGAGCAAGGTCGCATCGGCCGCTGGCGGGCTGTCGCTGCTGGGCGCCGAGTAGCTGAGCGAGACGGTGATCGCTGCCGAGAGGGCGACCGGTAGCTCTACTTGCTCGCAGCCTACGACTCTAAGAACAAGGTTGCACGTGACCGTGGTACCCGATTCCCAACAACAGATGTGAGTTCAATCCAAATTACTAGATCCTCAATTTCAAACTAGCAAAGAATGCACTCCAAATGACCAAATCAGTAATTTTGTTTGTGTTAGTTTAAATTATGACAAAAATATTTTCTTTTTTAGGTGAAATGTAGACCTCGAAGCTTAAAAAAATGAAGAAGTGTGCCGATTTGAAAGGCACGAAGGGAAATCGAGTTAAAAATTAATTTCCTTGATTATTTTGTAATTTCACTAAATTATTTGAGATGTTTTTATTAGTACAAATAATTTATACTTTGATTTTACCACTTTACATATTTATATTTTACATTGAACAATATTTTTTGCAACTTAGAATATATATTCTAAAATTTTGGGTCCGCCACTTTGGGCAAGTGGCAAACCAAGTAGCTCATGTGGGATTTACTTGCTGGTGCAGGGGCATGTGACGATGAGCGGCATTTATTTGCACGAACACGTCCTTCACCCAGGGGCGGATCTACAGTGCCCTTGCAGGGTGCACAGGATATCTCTAGTCCAACACGAGGGGACATCTCAAATCATAGTCCAACCGAACGTGATTCATCTTGCCTTAGGAACCCCGATCATTTTCGTTCTGGATCCGCAGCTGCCTTCACCACAGAGGCCGCACTTCAGGAAACACGTCATGGCCTCACGCTGCGGCACATTTCTACTGGACGTACAGCAGCACTGCTCATGCCTTTACCTACCGGGTGCAGACGAGCGGATGAACTTGCTCTTGCAAACGTGGCAGTTGCCCGGATCGAACTCACTTTCGGCGGGAGCCGAGATTACGGTGTCGATGATGCGATGTGCTTTACAGCAGCTATAATGTAATCAGCTTTGCTGCACATAAGGCGTATTTTCTGAGGTCGTAGGATTCGTAGGATTGGCGCGCCGCGTGCGCGTGGACTACCAGAGCCGTGGCTTTGCCGCTGGCGCGTGCGCGTCCATCCGCCGCATCGCGCGCCAAAAGAGCATTGGCTGGGCCTGTCCGAGCCGGCCGGGCCCACCTGCCACATCTCGACAACGCGCGCTAAGGCGGCCGCGCGCGCAGGTCACGGCAATGCAAACGAATGGGCCGAGCCGCCAGTCGCCCTCGTACGCGCGGTGGGCATCACGCGTCCACGCAACGTGCGGGTGCGGCGCATGAGCCGATAGCTAATCCTAACAATCAACATATAGTAGCCGATTCTCACATCTCCCCTCTCTCAACACAGCGACGCGACCACGACAAAGCCAAACGCGCAGAGGACGGAGGTCGGAGGAGCAAGGTCTCGCATCGGCCGCCGGGCGGCCGCCGCTGGGGCGCCGAGTAGCTGAGCGAGACGGGTGATCGCTGCTTGAGAGGGCGACGTAGCTCTACGCCTCACACTCACGACTCAAGAACAAGGTTGCACGTGACCGCGGTACCCAATTCCCAACAACAGATGTGAGTTCAATCCAAATTACTAGATCCTCAATTTCCAAACTAGCAAAGAATGCACCCAAATGACTAAATCAAGAATTTTGTTTGTGTTAGTTTAAATTATGACAAAAATATTTTCTTTTTTAGGTGAAATATAGACCTCAAGCTTAAAAAAATAAAGAAGTGTGCCGATTTGAAAGACACGAAGGAAATCGAGTTAAAAATTAATTTCCTTGATTATTTTGTAATTTCACTAAATTATTTGAGATGTTTTTATTAGTACAAATAATTTATACTTTGATTTTTACCACTTTACATATTTATATTTTACATTGAACAATATTTTTGCAACTTAGAATATATATTCTAAAAATTTTGGGTCTGCACTTTGGGGCAGTGGCAAACCAAGTAGCTCATGTGGGATTTACTTTCTCGTGCAGGGGCATGTGACGATGAGCGCATTTATTTGCACGAACACGTCCTTCACCCAGGGGCGGATCTACAGTGCCCTTGCAGGGTGCACAGGATACCTCTAATCCAACACGAGGGGATATCTCAAATCATAGCCCAACCGAACGTGGTTCATCTTGCCTCAGGAACCCCGATCATTTTCGTTCTGGATCCGTAGCTGCCTTCACCACAGAGGCCGCACTTCAGGAAACACGTCATGGCCTCACGCTGCGGCACATTTCTACTGGACGTACAGCAGCACTGCTCATGCCTTTACCTACTGGGTGCAGACGAGCGGATGAACTTGCTCTTGCAAACGTGGCAGTTGCCCGGATCGAACTCACTTTCGGCGGGAGCCGAGATTACGGCGTCGATGATGCGATGTGCTTTAAACCAGCTATAATGTAATCAGCTTTGCTGCACATAAGGCGTATTTTCTGAGGTCGTAGGATTGGCGCGCCGCGTGCGCGTGGACTACCAGAGCCGTGCCTTTTGCCGCTGGCGCGTGCGCGTCCATCCGCCGCATCGCGCGCCAAAAAGAGCATTGGCTGGGCCTGTCCGAGCCGGCCGGGCCCACCTGCCACATCTCGACAACGCGCGCTAAGGTGGCCGCGCGCGCAGGTCACGGCAATGCAAACGAATGGGCCGAGCCGCCAGTCGCCCTCGTACGCGCGGTGGGCATCACGCGTCCACGCAACGTGCGGGTGCGGCGCATGAGCCGATAGCTCGCGACGGCCGACGTACCACTGGCCACATCACGCGACGGCACCATCCAACTGGCGGCCCAAGTTCCTGTTTGCTTCCCTGCCCTTTCGGCCGTCCAAATGATAGATGAAGCTCGTGTTGGGCCGTTGAATGGGTATACTGGTTGGGCCTACTGGGGTTCTACTGCAACTTCTAGCGCTAATAGACGCAGAATGCCGTCTGGTCTGGTACACGAGGGTAAAACGTGTTTCCCTGCCGGGAAACGAGGCTACTACGACGTGACTGGGTCAATTCAGTGGATCACACTGTTACAGTTTTCCCACTGTTATAGTTTCTTAGCTGAGAGATCGACAGTATATCATATCGTCGTGGTATAGCTCGCCTGCTGCCTGCCTTATTTCAACTGCTTGTAGCGTCGCTGCGCGTTTTCTTCTTCTTTTTGCACAGCACGGTGGCCGCCGCCACCTGCCCCGCCCGACCTCGCCACCATCGGCTGCCACCAAACACTAGCGTAAGGTGGGTATGCGCCAGCCAACTAGACTAGTTAGTTAGCTAATTAGTTAGGTTAGCTAAAATTTAGAGGAATTATGAATTTTTTTTTTGTGAAGCCTCCTCACACCGTGTACTTGCTTCTGTAAATTTTTCGTAATTTTATTTCTTCAGAATTTTTATCGCTATTTCGTATAAGTGTCCTGTCTGTATGAATTTGTAAATGTAGAAAATGAGCTCAAAAAATTATGAATTTTATTTTGAATGTTCCTCACGCAGTGGATTTGATTGTGTAATGTTTCGGCAATTTTATATGGGCACTGGTATTGTCTCGAAAATTTAGGATTTAGATCGCGAAAATATTGATTTTAGGTTTCGAAAATTAGGATTTTATGATTTCACGTGACTTAGAATGTAGAAAATAAAGTTGCATTGCAACTCCATTAGAGATGTCGATATACAATGGAGTTGCAATGCACCACGACCTAGTGAGTCCGACAGGCATCGTAGCGTTCCTCGTCGGTCACCCGCGGGCCAGGTCGACAGGGAAGTAAGTGCCTATGTGCATATCTACGCTCAGTTTTTGGTTATGCCTTACGCCCGTTAACATCATGTTGTTCTCCGCCGTAGGTCCGCTCGGAATAAATCACTTCGCCATCGCACCTAGTACACAGAGTGGCGCCCCTCGATCATCTACACTACACATCGTGAGGTACGAAGTTCTCGCCACGCCCGAGTGTTTGTTTATACTAACATCGCTCGCTTTACAGCCTTCACTTGGTCGTGGGGGTGACGGCCAGCCCACGTTGACTGATGACATCGGGCGCGACGGGCACGGGTAGTGCTCGCCCATACCCATGCCCGCGACCCTGATTTCCCCCCATGGGCATGCCCGCGAAGGATGACGGGCGAAGAATCTCACCCATGCTCGCCGCTCGCGGTACCATTGCTCGCGGCACGCCCGCTACCCGCGAACAATACATCGCCGCCGTGGGTACCCATCGCCACGAGCATGCTCATTACACAAACAACGTTGTCAGTCTAGTACCAGTTAGAGAGCATAGTACCAGTTAGAGAGCATGCTCATCACACAAACAATGCTGTCAGTCTAGTACAAGTTAAGGGTTAAGAATGTTAAATATACTTGCAAACATGCTGTCAGTCTAGTACCAGTTAGAGAGCATAGCATGTATAGAAATCATGAAGTTACCGAGTATACCATGTATAGAAATTTATCAGGTCATGAGAGATCATGCATACTGTCTGGTCAACATAGAACAGGAAATTGCAACTGCAGAACAAGCAGTCGACCAGGTAATTTGATGAAGAAACCAGCACAAGGGCTAGCATATCGAGAATTGTTATGCTAGCAGAAGCACTTTTTGAGGTATGTGGAGCAAGTATTTCTAGTCATTGCTGTTTTTGAGGTTATGTTTGTTTGAGAATGTCTACAATAACTTATTTTAAGTAGCTTAGCTAATGTTGGTGCATACTTGGAAGTTAAAGGTCAGCTAAACCAAAATGCAAGCCAAATGTCAGTGTTCTACTTCGATCCTTTTAACAAACCATGAAACATGTCATATAATCATATTGCTACATCTCATAAAAGGACAGACAGACAATTGATATTCCACAAACAAATTTGACAAACATTTGATATTTCACTTAAAAGGGATACAAACAATTGATATTTCACTTAACAGGGATACAACAGGGATACAAATAATGACTACACTACAATCAACCGAACAAAAGGTTGACATTTGTTCATTTGAGACAAAATCATGAATACACTGCAAAGAAAAGAGAAAACAACAGCTAGCATGTATGATATATGAATGTATGATACAAAAATCTGGTTCAAAACACAAGCTACTGACATCTACTCATCAGGTAACATTTGCTCAATTCTATAGAAGCCATAGCCTGCAACAGCCAACATTCTTCTCCACTGACATATAATGCAAGTATATGGCTCATATGAATCAACATCCAGTTTTCACTTCTTCTATTGCATCAACTTCTAATGCTACTTGGAGGAGAACTGACATCACAGACTTACAAACATCGATCCAATTTTCACTTGTATGAACACTCCAAAAAATTTCTACCACCAATTTGTACCTCCAACAACATAGATCTCAAGGATACATCCATCATCACACCGACAGATCTGCAAAAAAACGAAGGGGGGCAGAGGCAAATCGCCATGGGAACTGACCTCCAAGGCCGTCTCAAGAGAGGACGAGGTCGCCGAGGGATGAGGTCGCTGAGGGGAGGAAATCGCCGTGGGAAGAGGTCGCAGGGGGGCCGGTGAGAGGGGAAGTCGACGCATGCGCCGGGGGCGACGTCGCCGAGGCCCGAGGAGACGAATCTGAGGCTCACTCGCTGGTCACCGCCTCCATCGTGCGTTCACTTGCTAGTGTTTGAGACTTGATAGGAAATAGGGAAAGGCAGTGGCCGGGCGGCTGGCCGGGAGGAGGAGGAAGTCAAGCTGGTGTTGAGGAGGCCGGGCGGGAGGAGGAAGATCTGGATCAGGGACGGGAGGCGCGGTTGGCCGGGAGATTTAGTGGGACTGGGGGAGGAAGAGGGATGGGGGGAGGCGCGGTCTGGCGGTTGGGAGGCTGGAACCTGGGACTTGACCGAGCCGAGCGAGTGCTAGGGTTTTATACAGTGCTACGGTCCCACTTGTCAGTGTAAGATGGCGGGTAATCGGGCGAAGCGGGCACGGGTGGATCTTACCCATGCCCGCATTCGCTACCCGATGGGCAAGAAATTGTGCTCGCTTATGCCCATGGGCAAACAAAGACGCCACACCCACCTCCATTAGGGTATTCGCCCGCGGACACGCGGGTAATCGGGCATAATTGCCATCCCTACTGATGATGACGATATGGGCCTCCCAGCTCTTGCCAGGAGCAGTACAAGGTGCCAGGGTACAGACAATGGCAGCCAGGGTTTCTAACGTACGTAGGGCAGAGCTCCTCCGGGTTTGCTGCCCACCATACGTTCAAGGCCAGAGCTCCTCAAGGTACACGAGAACCCCATACATCCAAGACCAGAGTACATCCGCGCAACCGGAGTTGCAGGCATCATACCCCTAGAGTGATTTTATAGCCTTCGTCGTGAATGAATTCTTCGGAGGTGTCCCCCAGGTCGACAAGACTCATCACGACAACATGTACGCCTACCAAGCTCTGCTATATAGTCACCATCGTCCACCTCCGCTCAACGGTTCGATTTCACCGAACCGACACGCATTCTCCGGACCGGTGGACGTATTCTACGGGTCATGCTCGGCGCAAAACAAGGCCACGCACACGGATGCAACCGCAGCAGGCAGAGAGTAGCGGGCTCAGACGAGTGAACCATATAGTATCGCGTGTTATGTGATTTTATTGTTATGTACGCGTATTTTGGTTGTTATGTGTGTTGCCATATTGTATATCGACATCTCAAATGGAGTTGCAATGCAGCGCTTTTTCTATACATTCCAAGTCACATGAAATAATAAAACCATAATTTCTGAAACCTAAAATCAAAATTTTCGCGACCTAAATTCTAAATTTTCGAGACAATACCAGAATACATATAAAAATGCTGAAACATTACACAATCAAGTCCACTTCGTGAGGAGCCTTCAAAATAAAATTCATAATTTTTGGATCTCATTTTCTATATTTACAAATTGCACAAACATGACACTTATACTGAAATAGCGATAAAAATTCGAACGACTAAATTATGAAAAATTTACACAAGTAAGTACACGATGTCGAAAGGCTCAAAAAATTGCATAATTATTTAGACTCATTTGCTATATTTTAAAATTCTTCCAAATTTCAAAGATAATCCTAATTTTAACCGCATTGCAACTCCATTGTATATCGACATCTTCAATGGAGTTGCAATGCACTTCATTTTCTACATTCCAAGTCATATGAAATCATGAAACCATAATTTTTGAAACCTAAAATTGAAATTTTTGCGACCGAAATCCTAATTTTTTGAGACAATACCAGGGCCCATATAAAATTGCCAAAATATTACACAATCAAGTCCATCACGTGATAAGCCTTCAAAACAAAATTCATAATTTTTGGAGCTCATTTTCTATATTTACAAATTTGCAAATATAACACTTATATGAAATAGCGATAAAAATTCTGAATAATTAAAATTATAAAAAATTTAGAAAAGCAAGTACACAGTGTAAGGAGGCTCCACAAAAAAATTATAATTTTTTAGATTTATTTACTATATTTTAAAATTTATCCAAATTTCAGCTAACCTAACTAGCCTAATTACTAACTAGCCTAATTGGTGACGATGGTGTGCATGCCCACCGTGCGCTAGTGTTTGGTGGCAGCTGATGTGGTGGGGTCGACGGACACGTGGCAGCGCTGGAGCCGTTGGCGTATGATGACTGTACACCAGCGGTGCTATTTCTATAAATACATACACACCGTGATCATTTTTGCTAATACGGTTTCAAAACGTACTGTATGTGCCAAAAAATCTCATTCTAATTGAAATGATGTGCGCATACTTTGTAACAGTTGTATGTATTACTACTGTAGTATACTGTCTTATCCGGTGACCGAAGACTTTGATTCACAACTGTTTCTCTTGTACTAGTACTATTATTCAATGCATGCTTCAGTGCAATTCACGCGGTTCGATAACGCTCTTATTCACACACGTACACACTCGCCGCTTCGATCTGCTGTCGATGCGTGTCGCGCGGGCGTGTACAGCGGCAAGATGATGCACGAAAGGAAGAAGAATATATAGTCCTTTCGTCAGACGGACGAAATGCGCATATATGCAACAAGTCGCCAAGCTGATTTATCTTCAGTGGCCCGGCCGCAATCTCAGACCGGCGTTCATGATGGACAGCTTGCAAGCGATAGTCTGTACATGGTACTAGTAACTGTTGATCCATTACTCCATTCATTGCTTAATTAGGGTACTTCATGTTTTGAACGGGCACGCAACGCACTACGTACGCACAGCGCATACTCGCAGTGCAATCTGCAAGGCTCATCTTATCTTGTGGAGTGTACCAAAGAAAACGGTGGCACGAAGAACATAAGTCACGTATATAATTGCACATTCTGCGTGCTGATGCTGCTACAGGCTACAGTGTCAGGCTAGCCCACCTCCGAGGAATGATAAGGAAGACAACTCATTAGGCGACCCGGCTCTCTCTTTCCAGGCTACATGCACAGTGCGCGTGCTATAGTATGTATGTGCACTTGTTCGTGCTTGGTCGGTCCGAGGACCGTATATCACCACGTCGATCGATCCATATATAGGCACGATTGATTGTACTCTCATGCATGCATGCATGCGTGCAAAGGAAAGCACAACACCATACATAAATGGCTACCATTAGTGGAATACTACGAGCTAGCGCAAGCTGTAGTTTGGAGGAAAAATGTAATGCTGGAAGCCCGGAGCCTGACAACCATACATAAATGGCTACCAAACAAGCAGAGAATGTTACTACAGAAAGTGAACTGGCTGTGCATGCGTACGTATCTGATTCTGATATTTCTTCCACCATACAACAGCATGGTTATGAATGCTGCCCACGATATGATGGCCACTGGCCGGGCCTTGCGGCGATACATACACACGGACACGGACACACCGTGCGCGCAGAACTGCCAGATCAAGAACACAAGGCGGCATCATACTGATCTCAGCCGCACACGTACGTACGATCGAGCGTGCGCACTGAACAGCACTCGTACCTCACAATCTTCGGCCCTGCATGCACCGATGCACGTGTGTCAGATGAGAATGAGATCATATCACTCGTGCAAGCGCAACGCAATGATCGATCGGTGAATTAATTGGAACTGGCAGTCCCGTTCTGTATACTGTATACAGGCACCATGTCTGAAGGATATGCTTCGTCCCAGCTCAGTCACGTGTAATGATTCAGATCTCATCCCATTCTTTCGGCTTCTACTGCTGTGCTGAACACTGTCAGGTAGAGGCAGTAAGAGTGCAAAATGGAACTGGACTGTAGAGCTAGCGTTCAGCGTATGGCCATCATAAGCTCGAACAGTGCTCTCGGATCTCCATCAGATGCGATCCAAGGACTGGCCTGGCATGTCAGCAACAGCATCTTCACAAGGACGACTGTCGCGTGGCCAGCCAAATAATTAACTTGCAGCAAGTGTAACGAATTAACGACATTGAAAGCTAAATCAATCCCATCTTATCTTAAGCATATGGTGCAGGTAGCACGCTTGCTCTTGCATTGTCTACATGCACACTGAATAACTCGTGTACTAGTGCTTGTAATTGTATGGTGTGTCAGTGTGTGTATCTCAGACGTGTACTTGATACTGGTGTCTTGAGAATAGTTGTGTACCTGTGTATATGTTGGGACTGTGCATATTTCAAATATGTGTAGCCCTGTAGAAGAAAAAAACTATGAAGTATAGTATATTTTCCGCCATGCATGCATGCAGTTCTATCTATATATATATGTTGGGACCCATGCATGCGCGCATCTCTGAATATTTCTTTGCGGCTGTTCATTTAATCGTGAACCACCATCCACTGTATGGTGGTGCAAAAGGTCCACGTTCCTTGAGTAATGCTTATTTATGCTGCAACCTAATTCTGACCTAAAATGGCTGAACGAATGCGGTCTAGATCTAATCCTTGTCCCATACAGGAACTAATTAGTCAGGGATTCTTTGTCGAGGTCTGACTTCATTCACAATACTGAATATTTCTTTGTTCTCCCAGAAGAGCTTTTTTCAGATACAAGTAATGCAACTATATATACCCCCTAAATGACACGGCAATTCTCTCATTCTGTGTGTGTATGTGTGTACATACACTCCAACATATAGCGTATACCTAATGGTGCTTTTATCCTTATTACATTGCATATCCTTTGTTGCTAAAAGGATAAACATATTATGTCCTTTGCAGACTGCGTGTGGTACGTCTAGCAGCCTAACAGTACCCAAAAAAGATTTTTTGGGCGCCTTGCCTTAGTACATATCTTTTAAAAATTCACGAATTTTAAAGCAAAATGATTAATATTAGATGGTATCAGGAAAAAAAGATTATATATATATATATATATTCTAGTACAGGTAAAGACAAGAAGACTGTTATGGCTACTGGTAAAGACCGTTAGTGAATCACAGTTGTCAATCAAAAGTTATGGCTAAAACAAGAAAAGAAACCTTCTAGTACTAACAAGGAACCCATGTTTATTAATTGTTTGCTGGCTACGTGTCCGTACTATTTGGCTAAGATGACACCAAATTCCTCAAAAAAAAAAAGATCACAGTAAATCTTTTGTAGTACTGTAGTAAAAGCACAATAAGGTTGTAGTAAATCTGTTGTACATGTTTATTAACGGTACAATGAGGTCGCAGTAAACGCATATGAAGGTTGCAGTAAATCTCTTTCAGCGGTGTAGTAAAAATCTATTTTAGTAAACACATAGAGAGGTTTTGTTATAGACTTATATCATTTTGTTACTCGTTGTCACCAAGCTACCAAGAAAACTGCTCGTGAATCGGTGCTTACAATCAAAAGTTGTGACTAAAACAAGAAAAGAAGCATTCTAGTGCTAACAAGGAACTCATGTCTATTAGTTGGTTGGCTATGTGTCTGTACTTGTTGGTTAAGATGACAGTACATTCCAAAAAAAAAATCGCAACAAATCTCTTGTAGTGCTATAGTAAATCTGTTGTGCAAGTTTTATTAAAGGCACAATGAGATCGTAATAAATCTTTGTAATATGCAGAAAACGCATATGAAGGTTGTAGTAAATCTGTTTTTGTGATACAGTAAATCTATTTTAGTAAACACATAGAGATATTTTATTGATGAGACTTATATCATTCTGTTACTCTCGTCATCAAAAAACTATCGGTAAAAATTGTTCATAAATCGAAGTTGTCAATAAAAAATTATGGTGAAATCAAGGAAAGAAACATTATAGTACTAACATGGAACCCATGTTTCTTAGTTGGTTGGCTACATGTCTGTATTGGTTGGCTAAGATTACAGTAAACTCCTTAAAAAAATTATAATAAATCTCTTGTAGTGCTGCAGTAAAAGCACAAAGAGGTGACCGTGAATCTATTGTATAGGTTTATTAAAGGCATAACGAAGTCGTAGTAAATATTTGTAGGGTGAAGTAAACACATATGGAGGTTGTAGTAATTCTATTTTAGTGATACAGTAAATCTATTTTAGTAAACACATAGAGAGGTTTTATTGGTGAGACTTATATCATTATGTTATTCTCGTCGTCACTAAGCTACCGGTAAAGACCGTTAGTGAATCGCAGTTGTCAATCAAAAGTTATGGCTAAAATAAGGAAAAAAACATTCTACTAAGGAACCCATGTTTATTAGTTGGTTAGCTACGTGTCTCTACTAGTTGGCTAAGATGATAGTAAATTTCTAAAAAAACCCCGCAGTAAATCTCTTATAGTGTTGTAGTAAAAGCATAAGGAGGTTGTAGTAAATTTGTTGTATAGGTTTATTAAAGGCACAACGAGGTCGCAGTAAACGCACATAGAGGTTGTAGTAAATCATTTTTAGCGATGCAATAAATCTATCTTAATAAACATACAGAGATGTTTTGTTGGCGAGACTTATATCATTATGTTTCTCGTCGTTGCCAAGCTACCTGTAAAAGTAGTTTGTGAATCGGTGCTGCCAATTAAAAGTTATGGCTAAAAAAACAAAAAGAAACACTCTAGTACTAACAAGGAACCCATCTTTACTAGTTGGTTCGCTAAGATAACAGTAAATTTCTCAATCAAATATCGCAGTAAATCTCTAGTAGTGTTGCGGTAAAAGAACAAGGAGATCACAATAAATATGTTATACATGTTTATTAAATGCATAACAAAGTCGCACTACATATTTGTAAGGTGTCGTAAACGCATATGGAGGTTGAAGTGAATTTCTTTTAGCGATGCAGTAAATCTATTTTAGTAAGCGCACATACATGTTTTATTGGCGAGGCTTATATCATTCTGTTACTCTCGTCATCACAAAGCTATTGGCGAAAGCCATTCGTGAATCGGACCTATCAATCAAAAGTTATGGGTAAAACAAGAAAAGGAAACACTCTAGAATTAACAAGTAACCATGTTTACTAGTTGGGTCACTACGTGTCTATAGTAGTGTCTATAGTAGTTGGTTAAGATGATAGTAAATTCCTCAAAAAAGAATGTCACAATAAATCTGTTTTAGTGATACAAGAAACCACAAGGAGGTCACAAGATATTTGTTGTACAAGCTTATTAAAAGCACAACAAAGTCACAGTAAATCTTTGTAAGGTGTAGTAAACGCATATGGAGGTCGCAGTAGATCTATTTTAGCGATGCATTAAATCTATTTTAGTACATGCAGAGAGGTTTTATTGGCGATACTTTTATCATTCTCATATTTCGCCATCACCAAGCTATCGGTGAAAGTCGCTTAGAATCGGAGGTGTCAATCAAAAGTTATTCTGAAAAAAGAAAAGGAAAAATTTTAGTACTAACATGGAACCCATGTTTACTAGTTGGTTGGTTACATGTCTGCATTTAGTTGGCTATAAGATGACAATAAACTATTAAAAAAAATATCGTAGTAAATCTATTATAATGCTGTAGTAAAAACACAAGGAGGTTACAGTAATATGTTGTACAGGGTTATTAAAGGCACAATGACGTCGCAACAAATCTTTGTAAGGTGCAGTAAACGTATATGGAGGTTGAAGTGAATCTTTTTTAGCGACGCAGTAAATCTATTTTAGTAAATACACAGAGAGGTTTTATTGGTGAGACTTATATCATTCGCTTACTCGCCATCACCAAGCTACCGTGAAAGTCGCTCATGAATCGAGCGCCAATCAAAAGTTATAACTAAAACAAGAAAAAGAAACACTATAGTACTAACAAGGAACCCATGTTTAGTTGGTTGGCTATTTGTTTGTACTAGTTGACTAAGATGACATTAAATTTTTTCAAAAAAGATCACAACAAATCTCTTGTAATGCTGCAGTAAAAGTACAAGGAGGTCGCAGTAAATCTGTTTTACAGGTTTATTGAAGGCACAATGAGGTCGCAGTAAATCTTTGCAAGGTGCAATAAACACATATGAAGGTTGTAGTAAATCTATTTTAATGACGCAGTAAATCTATTTTAGTAAACACACATAGAGGTTTCATTGATGAGACTTATATTATTTTGTTACTCTCGCCATCGCCAAGCTACCAGTAAAAACCATTCGTGGATCGTAGTCGCTAATCAAAGATTATGGCTAAAACAATAATAGAAACATTCTAGTATTAGCAAGGAACCCATATTTTGTTAGTTGGCTTGGTCCCCGTACGAATCGGATGCACACTGAGGTCGTAATAAATCTCTTGTAGTGTGGCAGTAAAAGGCTGCATAAGGCATGCTCGGTTTTATTATGCTGCGTGGGGCGGTACTTTTACTCGCTGGGCCATATGGGGCATGCAGGGGGTTACGGTATTCTACACTCTACGCTCAGGCGCTATATATATATATATATGTGCACGTGTGTGTGTGTGTGTGTGTGTGTGTATATATATATATATGCATTATTCTACAGTTAAGCATAGAATAGCTATTCTTCGCGCCAATCAGCCCACCTAGTCCGATCAGCCAATTTCGAATAGTTATGGGCCAAGAACCCTGTTGCTCCATGTGCGACGCGTATCAACATTAATAGGTAGGGGTATATGACAATAATTCTAATAACATTTTTACTGCTAGACTATCTCATAGCGTACTTGCAACATTCCAAAATTTTGGTTTGTTTTGAAGTTTCAAAAATAAAAATAACCATTTGAATTTTTCTGAAGTTAAAGCTCAACTGGATTTTTGAAATAAAAATAATTTAATATGAATAATCCCAATATCAACTATCAAAATTATTTTATTTGGATTCTATGTACTTGGATATATTTTCTAGAATATTTTTGAGTTCATTTTCTATTTGAATTTGTTGTATTTTCTAAAATGGAAAAGCTATTATTAAATCTCAGAAACCTCTTGGGTTCAATTCCTAACCCTTGGCCCATTTGTATTCCCTCCGCAGCCCAGCCCACTCGGCCTCTTTCTTTCTACGCACCCAAAGACGCACAAGCAGCCCGCCGCCCACACCGCCCCTTTGTTCTCACTGCTGGTGGACCCCACCACCATCGTCGTTATCCTCCAGCCTTCGTCTCCGGGCGACTTCGCACCTACGCTCACCATTGCTGGAGCTTGAAGTCCCGTTGAAAGCATCTAGGCCCCTAAAAAGTATTTTGGTATTTAATGACAAATGTGTTTTATGAGACTAATGTGTTTATTGAGTGTTTAAAAGGTTTAGTCCCAGTGATGAACATAACTACAAGGACATGCATGCTTGAGGACAACATGAAAATCAATGTGACTCAAAGACAAGGTACAAGTAGTTTGGGATCTTTTTCTGTTTACCGGTCTCAGGAGAATTGGTTGGGAGACCGGATTATAAGATAGATACCGTACTATTAAGAGAGATCATAACTAGTAGCTTGATAACATGTTCCTAAGCACAATGGATCAATCTAGGATCATACATTTGAGATTGTGTTGAAAAGAAATCTCTTGTGTTTTTCAAGTGAAATGGTAGTACCAAAACATACTTGGCGGAACTACCGCTCAAACGGTAGTACCACAGTGTGCTTGGCGGAACTACTGTTCAATGGTAGTACCGCAAGTCCCTTTAAGAAACTACCGTAAAGTTTTTGAGTATCTGAGAAGTGTTCCAAGTCATGATCAAAACCCTTGTTCCGTAAAAGTTAAAATGCTTTTGGGGTACACTTGGATACTTCCCTTGAGAGTTGTTCTGTGTATTTTAAATAAGCGGTTGTACCGACGTTCAAATTGCAGAACTAGTACCGATCTTTGTGCGGTACGTTTTTTCTAGAACACCTGTTTTTAGAAGTTTGTCTGCTTTCTCAAGGAATAGTAGTACCACAGTGCTTCCAGCGGAACTAACGCATCTTCGGTACGTCCGATAGTTAAGCGGCGGTATGTTTTTTTACAGAACGTGTGTTTTTGGAGTTGTTTTGATCTTTTGTGGAACGGTAGTACCGGAGTTCAACTCGCGGAACTACCACATTCCCGGTTCTTCCGTTAGTTAAATAGCGGTACGTTATTTCCAGTACTGATGTTTTTGGAACTCAAGAAAAATGGAAGTACATGTTCTTAATCGGAACCTCCGCTAAAACGGAACTACCGCATGTTAGTTGGCGGTAGTACCGCGTCGAATTTCTAACGGCTTTGTCAGAGCATTTAATGACTTGTTTGTTCTAGTCGTTATAGACCGTTTTGGGATGGTGCGGTAGTACCGGCCGTTCAATGGCGGTACTACCGTTTCTGCTATTTTTTCTTGTAACTTGGTCTCAACGGTCGTATTGGTTGTGGAGGGCTATAAATACCTCTCCACCTGCTCTTGGACAGAACAAGTGCTTACACATTTACTATAATACTCCGAGTTTTGTTTAGGGGGAAATTAATCGGGAAAAGGTTGCTAGAGTAATTTTAGTTTTCAGAGAGGATTAGGGAGTTTTCGGAGGCCCAGGCCGACAAGGCCTTGGGGCCGGCCAGGTTCCCTTGGGCCAAGGGCCCGTGCGCCCCACTTCTCCCCTCCTAACCCTAGCCGCCCCTTTCTTCCCCTGGCCAAACCCCCCCTTCCTCTCTTGGCCACCACCCCCACCCTTTCCCTACGCCCCTTCCTCCTGGTGCCGACCCACCCTCCCTGGTGGCTGCCCCTGCTGTGGTGCCTCCGCATCCCGCTCACGGAGCTCCCCGCTGCCGGCCTTCGCGAAGAAACAAGGAGGGGGCAGCAAGCTGTACGGCCAAAGGAGGAGAGGAGAAGGAAGACCATCATCTCCAAGGTTCATCCGTCTACGTCCTGGGTGCTGCAAGGGTAACGGATGTCGATCCTCATCGTTTGATTAGTAGTAGATGTGAAATTGCTTATAATTGTTTAGATTGAATTGTTGCGGGTAGAGAGTCAGTTCTGTCCAGATTGTTGTGTGGCCAATTTCGCAATCTTAGAGGCCGAATCAGAGGATCCCATCTCCTAGAGTTATGTGGGGTTCCTTCTTAGCTTTCAGTGGACGTAAAGATTGTGTAATTCCGACATACAGTTCAAACGTTATGTTAGTTTTTGTCTCTGTTGTTCAGAATCCTGACGAGAACGAACTGTCAAATTGTCTTTTAAAACATGATTAAGTTAATGGAAAATTCAGGATTTTCACCCAACTAGGTTATTGTAGGCTTTGGTCTTAGCTTTCGTTATTGATAAAGAACGCTAAGTTTGGTTTAGCCAATTAGAAGTTATGGCATTAATCGTGCTGCTGTCCAGAAAATTGTAGGTAGTTTCTGTCCATTGATAAAGAACGCTAAGTTTGGTTTAGCTAATTAGAAGTTATGGCATTAATCGTGCTGCTGTCCAGAAAATTGTAGGTAGTTCTGACAGAAAGTGTATGTCGGTCCTTTGGGGTTAGGTACGTACAGAATTCGGGTTTTTCACCAACTAAGTTGTTGTAGATAAATTCGTTATCTTTCAAACAAGCCTGAGTTCACTTTTTTTTCGAGTTTCAGAGCAAAAGTTATGTTACTTTTATTGCTGCTGTCCGTTATGATTTCCTATTAGAATGTAGTTAATTTGAGCAATGTGTACAATTAAACGTTGGGGTTGGGGTATGAGTTAGGAGCGTTGCGAGTAGTATCATGGTGTCTTGGTTCTTATTGAGTAACTTAATGGTGTAGGAGATGAGGCGCCGAGGTTAGCGGTATCGTCGTTGCCTCCTAACGCATCGCAACGCTAAAAGCAAGTACATTGACTTTTGTGTGATTTGTAAATACTGGATACTCGATGATTACTATTGTGTTTTTGTTTGATATGTGAGAAGCTTCAATGTCTATGTTCCATTCTTATGTGAAATTCACGTATTTGAAGATAATGCTAGTTGATATTTATAAGTTCATTCATGCATCTATGTTCATGTTTTGTCCACGGGAGTGGAATATCCACGGGAGTGGAGATTAAAGTCCCATCAATTTCAGTATGGGCATGTGAGACCCACCATTCCAATGTGGGCAGTTTTGGACACCCGTATGAAATGTTCTTCATACGGGATTTTTGGATCCCCGTATTTCGATAAATACGGGCTTAAGTGAACACCGACGGGTGTGTCACTAGCTATACCGGTATAAGCAGGAGTGCAGTCCAATCAGTTCATGGCATCCATGCATTTCATTACATTCTTTCAGATAATCCTTCAGTGTCATATTTTTATTCTTCAATGCCGTTGGCTTATTCTTATGTGTTGTATGTCCTATTATTCGCTGTACTTGCTGAGTCCCGGACTCACTCTTGTTTTGTTGTTTTGTTTTAAGTGACCGTTGATGATGACTCTTTTGGAAAGGAGTAGACATGCACTAAACACACACATCACCATATTTTAGTTTCAATAATAGAACTTGGTTATTTTCTTTCATTCGTTTAGTGATGAACTGTAATAAATGAGGTTGCATGTGGTTGATGACTCCCTATTGGTTATGGATGTTTATTTCTCCCTGTGGTACTTGATCACTCCTTTCGGCATGCTTACATAGGTTTAGACTATATTTTTGTCATTGTGCTATTAGAGTGTACCTCCTTCCTTTTGTTATAATTTGGAATACTGTCTCAATTCTTTTGATTATGGTTGTATGTTAGATTATTTAGGTAACATTTTAGCTTCTGAATAGTTAGGGTGTTACATTTACATTCTTGAGCTAAGAGGATTCACTCCACACCTCATTTACACTTGTGCATTCATTGTGAGGTTGTTGAGCAAAACTTCAAGTGCATTCATTCTAGTTTGATCCATTGCATTTGAGTGCTGTCAAGCAAAGATTGTGATATGTTACTCTTGGTGCTGTTAGCACCTAGACGGTTTGGCGGGAGTTTACACGTGATCTCTTCAAAGAAGATTGTGAAGAGACTCGGTGCCAATTGTGAGTGGTTTGGTGTTTACCATCTCCGTAGTGGAGAAAGAACAACCATTAGTGAAATTGAGGGAATGCTTAATTCGTGGAGCCGGCTTGATTGGTTCAAGCTTCCTCAACGTGGACTAGTGAAGACTTAGGTCTTCGATACCACGGCAAAAATATCCTTGTCTCCACTATGGTTATCTCTTGTATTTACTTTCCGCATTTACATTGCAGCTTAACCATGTGACTTGCTTGTTTAGCTAGTTTTGTAACTTGTATTGCTTTTGCTTCTCTGTCCTGAGTAGCTATTTAATTCTACCTTCTTGTTTGTAGACTACTCTGTTAAAACTGTGTTGCTGAAAGTTTAAATTTGGTCGATTAAATTTAGAAACCTCCTATTCACCCCCTCTAGTCGGTTATCCTTGATCCTACAAGTGGTATCAGAGCTTGGTCTCTCTATTTTTGGACTTAACAGTCTAGGAGAGAAAGAATGGCTAGTGAGGGAATGTCTAAAGGCAAGACTCCTTTGTTTGATGGCTCAAATTATGCTTATTAGAAAATTAGAATGTCAATTTATCTAAAGGCCATGAGTCCGAACATATGGAGAATTGTAGATGAGGGTTATGCTACGACTCTTGATCCACAATGTTCCACAGAACTTGAGGGGCGTAATGCTCATTTAGATGCTCAAGCAATGAATGCTCTTTTTGGCGCTTTAAACTCAGATGAATTCAATAGAGTGAGTAATTTGGAAACAGCTCATGCTATTTGGACCACACTCTCTGAAATTCATGAGGGCACATCCACTGTTAAAGAAGCCAAACTGCATAGACTTCGGATTAAATATGAGACATTCACAATGTTGCCTCATGAAAACATCACTGAGATGTATTCAAGACTGAACAATATTATGAATGAACTCAAAGGTCTTGGTACTAACCTTCTTGATGTTGATATTGTGCGCAAAATTCTTAGGGCCCTACCGGACAAGTATGAGACGTTGGTGACGCTTTTCTCAACTCTCCCGAGTTGCCAAGAATGACACCAACCGAACTTTTGGGTAACCTTATCATAAATGAGCTATACAAGAAGAACAAGGAAGAACTTTTGGAGTCATCTTCCTCAAAGAAGAAGATTACCGCTTTTAAGGCAAAAGCGGAATCAAGTGATGATGATGATAAAGAAGAAAACTCCGATGAGGACTTTGCTCTCCTTGTGAGGAGAATGAAGAAATTCATGAGAAGACGCCCACATCGAAGTTTTAACTTCAATAAATACAAGAAAGGGCAATCCTCAAGTGAGAACAAGCGCTTTAGCTACATTCGCTGCTATGGTTGTGATGAGAAGGGGCACATTATCTCAAACTGCCCCAACAAGAAGGAGGATAAAGGCAAAGCATCAAAGAAGAAGGAATTCAATGGCAAAAAGAAGTTGTTTAAGAAATTACATAAGGATGGCAAAAATGAAGCTCATATTGGAGAGTGGGATTCCGATGAGGAATTCTCAGATTCCGACTCCGGTTCAAGTGATGAAGAGTCCTCCAAGAAAAGAGGACTTGTCGATTGGTGAATGGGAGGTTCACTTATCGTTGGTTTGGTTGAGAAGTGAATGTAAAATTCATTGGTTGTTTTATGAAAATTGTTTATTTATTTATTATTCTTTTCAATTACGTATTTCAATCTATTTATTGTAAATGTTGTTTTCAAAAAAAAAACCATACAGCTAACCTTTGTTCAAGCCTTTCATGGATAATATTTGTATACATTTCCCTATGACTTGGTGAGTACTTTATGTGCTCACGGCTTCAATTTCTGCGATTCAGTTGAAGAATACCAAGCTGCTCAAGAGTTCTTCACCCAGGAGCACCATGAAGGCTTTGCGGATTAGGATGTATTCTCCACTTGATTGTCTGTGAGCATGTTGATTGACTTCTCCAAGTTTCCCGTTCCGCTGCAAGAGTTTATCTGTTTCTTTAGCCCTGCGTGGTAAGCTAAGTAAACGTTGACCATAAGGTCTAGTTATTATTATTATTATTATTTGTTACTTTGAGATCTTTTTAGTTAAATCGAATAAATAGATGGTATTTCATCACTGTTTCCTGTGTGATCTAGCTACTGATTTGGGACTAGTTCATAATACACAGAGGGTTTCTGAATCGTATTTTTGGGTCGTGACAGTATTGCATTTTTTTCAGGACACAACCCCACGATCCGCACACACGTGACAGTAACTTGCAACTGTGAGAAAAGTAACTGTGATACCATTTTTTTACTGCCCATAAGCGAACTTTTTTTCTCAGGTCACGATCCCACGCCTTCTATGCTTAGCGTGACAGTAAATCTCTTTGTAGTGCTACAGTAAAAGGTACAACGAGATCGAAGTAAAATCTCTTTTAGTGCTACAGTAAAAGGCACAATGAGGTAGCAGTAAATCGCTTTTGTAGTGCTGCAGTAAAAGACACAATGAAATCACAATAAAGCTTTGTATTGCTACAGTAAAAGGCCGAACAAGGTCAACGTAAATCTCTTGTATTGTTGTAGTAAAGTACAAGGATATTTGAGCTGTTGCAGTAAAAGGCCGTCGCCCTACAATCATACGATGCAGTAATTTTTTTTACAACATTAAAACATACACATCATGGTTTTTTTTGTTAAGCATATTTTTTCAGCAAAACATTTCAAATGGATAGTATATAAAATAAATGGTTTAGAAGAGATTGTCGTTCAAAGTTTGTAATTAACCCACACTTCTCTCTCCACTCGCCCCTCCACACTCAGCGTGGCAGTAAATCTCTTGTAGTGATGCAGTAAAAAGCACAACGAGATTGCATGGGGCGTACGCGGTTTTATGGTCGGTTGCGCGGCGGGACGGCCAGAGTGTAGAATAACCTATTCTACTCTCAGACGTAGAATGGCTCTACTGTGTATATATATGTATAAGAAAATTGCATAAGGCACTTGGGTGCCTAGGCACCCACCCACACACGTGTGTGTGTGTGTACGGTAGCTCTATTCAGTGCCTAAGCATTGAATAGCTTATTCTATGCTCTGGTCGTAACCCCCGCGCATGTCCCACGCAACCAACCATAAAATTGCACGCTTCCCACACAACACTTACTAAAACACTATAAAAGATTTACTGTGATTTCAGTGTGCACCCGCTTCATACGGGACCAAGTCGACTAACAAATATGGGTTCCTTATTAGTATTAGTATGTTTCTTTTCTTATTTTAGCTATAACTTTTGATTGGCATCTCCGATTCATGAATGATTTTCACTAGTAGCTTGGTGACGACGAGAGTAACAGAATGATATAAGTCTCGCCAATAAAACATCTCTACGTGTTTACTAAAAGAGATTTACTGCAACATCCATATGACTTTACTGCACCATTATAAAAGATTTACTACGACCTCGTTGTGCCTTTAATAAAACTGTACAACAGATTTGTTGTGGCCTTCTTGTTCTTTTACTGCAGCACTACAAACGACTTACTTCGATCTTTTTTTAGGAAATTACTGCCATGATAGCCAATTAGTACATACACGTGGACAACTAACTAGCAAATATCGGTTCCTTATTAGTACTTGAATGTTTTTTTCTTGTTTTGGCCATAACTTTTGATTGGAAACTCTGATTTTTGAAACGGTTTTCACCGGTAACTTGGTGACGATGAGGGTAACATAATGATATAAGTCTCGCCAATAAAACCTTTATGTGCAATTAATAAAATAGATTTATTGCAACCTCCATATGACTTTACTGCACTGTTACAACAGATTTGTTCGCAGCACTACAAGAGATTTATCGCAATCTATTATTAAATTATTGTTATCTTAGCCAACTAGTATAGACACGTAGACAACCAACTAGCAAATATCAATTCCTTATTAGTACTGGTATAGTACTCCTGGGAGTGCGTACTCTCATTTCTCATGTATCACTTAAATTGTATGATGATGCATCTTTATCTATTTGAGCATAATCCAATAATGATTAGAAGATACCCTAAAGTGAGTTCTATGAAAAATTTCATCGAAGTCCACTTTTTATAGCAAAATTTGTGTATATATTTCTTTTATATATGAAAAAGGGTATATAGCAAAAATAAATAGCTCCAATGATTTTTTTTCAATCATGTCGCATCAGAGTATCTTATAATTAGTATTTAAGTATACTAAAAATGATAAAGAAGTATAATATGTTTGTTTAAGCGGTATATTGGAAGTGAGAATACGTATAATTGAATAGTAAGTGGGGGCAAATCTTTGATTTGATTTTTTTTGGTTAATGCACATTTGACCCACCTCATATTAACTATTTTGCTTTAATATTCATAAAAAAATTTCTAAAGAGGTGTACCAAAGCATACCCCAATTTTCGGTCATCTATGAATTCATCTGAATCAATAATATCGGCTAAAGAAGAATTGGATACTAGTTCGCTCTATTGCAGCAAGGTTCGGAAGTACTCCTTATAAAAACTTTTTTTAATAGAATTAATAAAATCAACAAGAAATTAACATATAAATCAGAAAAATAGTTTAAACAATTTTCTATGCCCATACAGTAAAGATATCACAAAAAGAAAAAAAAAATCAAACAAACACTTTTAAATTTATCCTCAGGAAGATGTTATGCATCGCTAGCCATTTCCTGGAATCCTTGCAAAGCGACTGTGTCACATCATGTAGCTAGTTCCACACATGTAAGACAGGAAAGCATGCCAATGTTTCCCAGGTGTGCTTAATTAAAGAGAAAATTGCTGTCAAATTATAAGCAGTGCCCAAGCCCAGGATCTGAAGATCCAGGGCACCGATTTGTCTGTCTACTCATTAAAAATTCCTCTGAATTGACAATACCTTCCTCCTTTAAAGGACTCCAGAGTCCAGACAGATCATTTTTCAAGTAGGCAACCAAACAGATCAACAATTTGATTGCACCACACCACAGAGATGCTGCCAAATACCAGCAAAAAGACAAGGAGTTACTGATTGCACCAGAGAACTCTCCAACTACCAGATTTGCTGTTATGGCCGTAGGCCATGCATGGAAGGAAATAGCAGCAGTCGACAATCAAACCAATCAATTACATATTGTTAGTTGGAGTTTTCCTTTTAGTTGTATTTGCTTGAGCCTTAAGCCAATCAGTTAAGATAAGATTATATTGCATTCTATCTTTAATTGAGGTTGTTAGGGTCTACCTCTATAAAAGGGAAGGCAAGCTATTGTGATCAATCAGGCAAATATTATACAGGTTATCCATTCTCTCCTTCACGTTTCCATCTAGCTCTATCTCCCTGCCGAAGGGCTCCATCTCCATCTGTCTTTTTGCTGCCTCCAACCAAACTATTGCTACTTCTCCTGTTCTTATCCCAGCTACCCTCTCCCAAAATCAGTCCAAAAAACTTGGTATCGGAGCGGTTGATCTTGGCACCTGCTGCCATGTCTTCCGACGACGCTGTAACAGCCCCGATTTTCGGGACTGCTAAACCCTTCGCAACCGCCCAGAATGTACAGTTGCGAAGTAAATAGTATCTCAAGCAAGCTTCTGATTGCAACAAAAACCAGACTTTTATTAAACAAAGTTAAGGTTTAACAACCTGTTTTGACCTGACACGGGCATCCAAGCCCAAAGTTAATATAATACAAAACAAAAGAACTTCAAACCACAGGTACACTTGAGCGTAGTCGAGACCTAATAATAGTAATCGTTGCCTTCAGTGGGTCCACCAAAATCTTGCTCACAGGGATCTTCCGCATTTTTCCAAGTTTCTTCTGTAGATGTTTTGCAAATTGCAAGAATGAGTACTACCACTGTACTCAACAAGCCGCGTGGAAATGCTAAATAATTACATGCAAGGAGTTCAATGGATGGTTAGGGTTTACCATACCTGGCATATGTGGATGCACCTTGCATTTAAAACAATTTGTAAAACAGTAAAACAATAATAAGTAATAGCATCAGGGGTTTATTAACAAACTCGATTACCAACTTAACATCTCAAAAACTCTACTTATGCCTTGTATATTGGAATCACCCATGAACACAGCTTCATTAACCGGAAGCACGGCGTATTCGAATACCTTTGATTATTCACTCTGCAGAGTTGCCCAACTTTACCCACAAGATATCTCATGCTCATACTGTCAGTACATAGACACGCAACACGTTAGCGTGCGACTGAGCTGAGATAACAAAGCCTTTTCACTGCTCAATCTTTCTAGTCTCTACACGGTAGGTCTAAATCCATACAGCTCGGGAGACCACCGACCAATAGTGGAATCCGCACTCCGAGGCTGACGGGCCCATACCGTTGTGCAATTCAGCGGGTGCCCTAAACGGTCCACCCCTGATCCACCCCCATTCCGCGTCTGTCCTATCAAACAAGCAACAGTTGACATCCTGTAGATATTCAATCGGATGAGCAGTGTACTAAGCCAGGGAGGAATGACCACGCATGTGGTTGAGCGGTTTTCGTGGTTCATTATTTGGCACAAGGTTCTTGTCCTTACCTGTCATCCAGTGAGGCGATGGCCCAACACCAACTCGTGGCTGTCCACCTCCAGATCTCACTGATGACTCACTTTTAAACAAGTATATTAGGTTGTCCAACTTCCTGGACAATCCTCAACTCACCACCAAAACCTATTGGCCTAAAGCCAACCTTCCTTAACAGTATTTAGAAATGAATTTTGTATGACATTGTGGAATAATTTCTATTATTTTATGTGGACTAGGTTTGTCAATGTGAATATGGCCTACAGGAGTTGGGTGGGTTTGTTTGTGGGGTATTTAGGATTTATCTAATTGTCATGGCATTCTAAAATATTATTTCAATATTTAAAGTAATTGGCAAAAATACGGTAATGAAAGTAATAAATACATGTATGGAATGTAGGTTCAAAATGATCAAAGAATGCGACTTGCCTTCTTGCACAAAGTCCTATGGATACTGGTCTTGTCTGGCGTCTTCCGGAGTCTGGTCGTCAAAGTCGCGACCTAGCGTGAAACCGAACAATAAAACAATTCAAATAAAATCCGGCTCGACAAGGAATGAGCTGGGAACAACATGCAAGTAAATAAAACCAGAAAAGAAACACAGAGAAAGGTGGGTGGTGTGAGATGGTAGGAGTTTTATCTGGTGTTTGATTGGGTTGAACGAAGCTGAGATTTGGATCCAAGTACAACAAAAATGTTGTGAATGGCTAAAGAATCATAAAGGAAGGTGGTGTGTGATTTTTGGGGTTTCATATGGCTGAACAGAGTTGAGATTTGGACTCACGGGCTCGAAACGGTTAAATTTGACATACAATGTCAAATTAGGATTTTAGGCAAAAATGGTGTTGGATAATGAATAGTACTATTTTACTATTCATATATGACAATGGATCAGTGAATAATGACTGGGATCAGTGTTTCTAGTTTTAAGTGAACAATAGATAGGGTTTACGGTTTTTAGCTGAAATGAACAGTGGATTTTGTCGGATTGCGAACAATGTTTTGGTTTTCAGATAAACAGTAAATAAATTACTGTGCAAAGGAATAGTCAAAGGCTGGAATAGGTGAACATATCCGAACCACTATTCATAAATGAGGTTTGGCCATGAATAGTAATTAGGGTCACTGTTTTCGAACGAATATGAATAGCATAAACCATTTTTCGGGTAATGAATAGTAATGGGTTTACTGTGTAATGGCCAGTGTTTGTGCTGATTTAAAAGAATAGATAGTGAAAGGGGTTTTCTGGGTTCGAGGTGGTCAAATTTGACATATAATGTCAAATTAGGGTTTTGGGCGAGAACAAGATTAGATAATGAATAGTACTCATTTTACTATCCATATATGAAAACTGGAGGTGGTCGGTAATTGGAAATCACTGTTTTTAGCTGAAAATAATAGTGGCAGACTATTTTTCATGCGATGAACAGTAACTAGGGTTTACTGTGCATTTTTCGGATTAGTGGCAGACCATTTTGATTTTTTGGGTGAACAGTGAAAATAATACTGTGCGGTGAACAGTATTTTGATTTATTGTTCATTGGTTGTGAACAGTGTCGGGCTGAGCCCGATGCTCAAATGGGCCTCGGCCCAAGCCGGCCAGGCCACAAAGGCCTAGCACTCGGCGCCTTGAGCGCGCGCGGCGAAGGCCGAGCGCCGGCTTTGCCTGAGCCGGCGGCGACGGCGTTTGCGGCGGTGGCGGTGGTCGGCGGCGAGCCCGGGTGGTGCGAGGAGCATCACGGAGGTGAGGGGGTCCCATTTTGGGGCTTTGCCGGGATAGAGGAGGTGCAGAAATGGGGTGGCGGCGGAGGTGGCGGTCGGCCGAGGCAGGGGAGCGGCGCGGCGGCGCTCCGGCCATTCTCCGACCAAATGGAGGGGCGAGTGAGCATCAGTGGGTGGAGGGGAGTCTGTAGGTGGCATTGGTGGAGCTCGGGGTGGAGTGAGGTGGCTTGGCGACGGCGGCCGTGGAGGCGGCGGCGGGGAGGAGTGTTGCCGGTGATGTTCCGGCGGGATTGGGTGATGGGGATGGTGGGGGAAAAGTTGGCGGTGGTGAGGAGAAGCTTAAGCCGGCGGGGAAAGGGAGAAAAGGAAGGGAGGCGGCGGTTTTACCTCGCGGGCTCGTCGGGGAAGAAAGGGGAGGCGGCGGCGAAAACTCGAAATCCGGCCGGCGCTCGAAGAGAAAAGGCAAGGGGAGGTGCGGAGAGGGAAGGTGTGGTTGGAGGCTTGCCCGTGGTGGCCTTTTTCGGGCTGGGAGGCGGCGGTTGCGCCAGGGAGGAGGCGGGAACAGAGAGGCAGTGGGAGTAGGGCGCGGCGGCGACGTGGGCAGCCGGGAGTGGCTAGACGGCGCCGGGAGAGGGGAGGTGGCAGGGTGAGGTGGCGAAGGTGGTGGAAGGCTCTGGAGGTGGTGCGCTGGCGCGGGAGGCGGTGCGATGACGGCAGCTAACTGGGGCGGCGCCGAAGGGGATGGCGACGGCGTGAGGAGGAAGGAGGGAGAGGTGCCCGGGGAAGAAGACGCCTTCGGGCCAGGAAGACAGGATTTCCCAAGATGGAAAGCGGAATTTCAGAAGAAATTTCCGAAAGGGGAAAGAAATCCGAATTCAAACCAAAATGATTTCAAAAATTTTGAAATCCAAATTTTGGGTTATTTCATACGCGAACTCTATGACCATGGTGCAACTTGTGGAGCAGATGAAGGCGATGAGCGGCCAACTGGAGGGGTTGGTCAAGCAGATCGACGACACCAACACAACCGTTGCGGACATACAGCAACAGGCCGCTGCCAACACTGAGCATGTGGTCACCCCGGAACAGCAGGTGACCGGCATGGTGGAGGCACGAGGAGTGCGCCTCACATCGTTGGAGAAGAAGCATGTTGATGGTTTAGTATCGGTCTTATGAATGAATGCTGGGGACATTCCTTGAGTTGAACCATATAGAAAAAGACACAAAGATTTTATACAGGTTCTGACCTTCTCCTGAGAGAATAATAACCCTACTCCAGTATTGTTGTATTGACTATACTTTACAACATGAAAGAAATCGCTAGAACTATGGCTTAATGACTCCTGTCTGCTGATCTTGTCTTGTGTTTGTTGTTGTTGTTGTTTCTCTCCTCTATCCACCGTCTTTACTCCTTATATAGCACATGAAGGGGTAACAGTTGTCCCGTATCAAGAGATGTCTCACTGTTTGATGAAATACACACGTTCAGTGATGGTTATTGTCAGAGACTAATCGTCCCAAGTCGCCTTGTAGTTATATCAAAGGCAGAGGCTTAGTACGTGCAATTATCCTAGAGAATAACAGTACATATTAACTATTGTATGTATTAAACACAACCCATAAGTGTCCCTAGTCGATTGGGCCCACATGTCTGTAGGCTTTGTTAACCATAGGGTGATCGTAGTTGACCTGGTCGTAGTAAAACTTACGATTATGAAGTGATCGTAGTAAGACTTACGATCATGAGGTGGTTGTAGAAACTTACTACCATACAAGGTGGTTGTAAAATGGTTTACGATCACTCGGCTAAGCTTCACCCTTATTAACGATAAGGGGTATTCTTACGAATAACATTAATATATTGTTATCTATAATAATAATTACAGACAAATAATTTAATTAATTGAGGATTATTAGATCCTCGTCAAAGCCGACCCGCAACTTTTGTGGCACTACATCTACGGGGTTGCTGCCGAAGCCGACATACTTTCCATCATTGCCAGTGTCAACCGGAGAGAGTGCCACAACAGTAGTCAGTGTCTTGATGCCCGTGTTGCCGTTGTAACTATCGGCAATTGCACCAACAATGCACCGGCCACAACCACTAGGACTAGGTAGTGAAGTTGTCCAAGTGCCACGCTTTCACAAGCTAGAGTTTCCCATCTATGATGGAAAGGAAGATCCTCTGGGGTGGCTAAATTATTTTTTGGCCAGCGCACCATGGAGGAGGGGAAGGTTTGGTTAACGTGACGAAGGCGTGCCAACATGGTCGCGCTTCAAGGACTGCTTGCAACTCCGCTTCAGACCTTCAATACGGAGACTACTCATGACGGGAACGGTGGAGGAGTACCAGGAGAAATTCATAGCACTGCTCAGTCGCGTGGACACCCTTACTTCGCGACAACAAGTGCATATGTTCATGGCGGGGCTGTCAGACTTCATCCGCATCAATGTGGAATTGCAGAATCCACAGGACCTACAAGTGGTCATGAGCTTGGCTTGACGAGACATGTCATGGCCGTAGGCCATGCATGGAAGACAATAGCAGCAGTCGGCAATCAAGCCAATTAGCTAAGATATTAGATTGCATTCTACCTTTAGTTGAAGTTGTTATGGCCTACCTCTATAAAAGGGAAGGCAAGCTATTGAGATCAATCAAGCAAAGATTAAACAAGTTATCAAATCTCTCCCAAGCCAATCAATTAGATATTATTAGTTGGAGTTTTCCTTTTAGTTGAATTTGCTTGGCCTTAAGGCAATCAGTTAAAATAAGATTAGTTTGCATTCTATCTTTAATTAGTTGAAGTTGTTAGGGCTACCTCTATAAAAGGGAAGGCAAGCTGTTGAGATCAATCAAGCAAAGATTAAACAAGTTATCAATCTCTCCTCGTGTCTCCTCTAGCTCTATCTCCTATGTCTTTTGCTGCTTCCAACCAATCTATCGCTACTTCTCCGATTCCTACCCTATCTACCCTCTCCCAAAACCAGTCCATAACATTTGCAGCCTTCTCTATACCACCTGTGCGCACCTTTAAACGCCATTTTTTCGGTAGTTAATTTCAGTCCAAATTATTCGTGAAAACTGAAAACTCAACTGAATTTTCTCTAGAAAAGATCCAGGCAACTTAATTTGTCCCCATCATCATCTCTATTAATCCACTCAGAGTCAGATGGTCGAGGACTAGGCGAGATCGAAATGCAGCATCGATAGGCCATTTTCAGAGTAGCGCGTTCATCCGGTCCATGAATGGCAAAACGGGGTGCCGTGCCGACACGTCGGTGGGCGGCCGGCGACACGGCGCCATGCTTCTGTGCATCGCCATGCACTGATGCACGCATGCATGAACCGGAACGATCAATGTCGAGAGATCGATCGATCGAGCTCACTTGATCACTACCGTACGTGCATATGCCGCTGCGTGCCAACGTACAAACACAAAAGCGCTCTTCAACTGAACTTTTTTTAATTATTTAATCTATTTTTAAAAAAATACTTTAAAGATAACTTCTTTCTAACTTTATTTTCAATTCTGACTCATTTGATCATACCACAACGTGTGGCGTGACAAAAGGATGTTGTCACGCTACGAACCTTGGCATGGCAAACGAGTGCTGTCACTTTACTCCTTATAGCGTGACAAGACTTAGCCCAAAAGCGAGCGTGTGTTGCCTCAGAGGGCTATCGTGACGGCAGGTTTGGCCACACCACGGTCAATGGTGTGACAGCACAGTTTAGTCATGTCACGAGTCATGGCGTGACCAAAGAGATCAGAAATGGAAATAAAGTTAGAGAGACGTTATCTTTAAAATATTTTTTAAAAATAGATTATAAAATAAATAAATTAATAAATAAACTCTCTTCAACTCTATATCCGTGCGTGTAAAGACCGGAAAAGCACGGAGCTGATGGCCTTCGCTCCCATGGTATCGCTCGCGAACTGCCTCCCATGATTGGAGAGGGGGTAGATCCGTAGATGCCGGTTGCATTTATGTACGTGCGTGCATCTGCTCCCCAGCAAGTAAATTAATTCGAGCATGGCATGGGCGCATGGCAGATTAGCTCGTCGCATTGCTTCGTCAAGACGATTAGAGCTGAGGGAGAAAAATAGTTGTAGAATTTGTGCAGGCATCGATCGCATGGGTTCTGAAAAGGATGGCTGCTTTTGCTCTAATCTAATTTGTCAGCGAGGCAGTGAAGCAGTACCAGTATCGTAGTAGTATTTTTTATATGCATATGCAATTATGCATACAAATGTGTCACACTCACACATGTGTATACAGAAGTGAGCATGTTGCATTGATTAGTACACATGCATGCATCGATCTTTCGTTTGGATGAGGACAAAATTCGTCTGCTGGAATATGAAAGTCTTCAATACGGGATGGTGCAGAAAGGTTCGGCACACGGGCAACTACATATACGTGATTTTAAATTCCTGAACTCTTTATCCGTGCACCGAATGTGGTTTGCAGTACTGCATCCATTTGTCTGAAAAGTAAGCTCTTTTGTTTCTACGAACAAATATCTGGGTTTGATGGTGTCAGCTCCTGCTAGGTAGGAGTAGGTATTACCTGGATGTGGGTTTGATGGTGGCAGCTCCTGCTAGGTAAGAGTGGTTTGATGGTGTCAGCTCCTGCTAGGTAGGAGTGGTTTGATGGTGTCAGCTCCTGCTAGGTAAGAGTAGGTATTACCTGGATGCATATAAACTACAAATAAGACCATATCTGTTACGTTGTTACACCAAGGAGAGAAAATTAAAAAAAACACAACAGAGCATATGAGCATATCCACATCGATCACGAAGGAATTAAGAGCATACTAAACACACCAGTTTTTCAGATGTAATAAGCACGTCAGGAATTAACTGCACTTGCATCCTCCGGCATTATCCAGACAAACGAAGAACAAACAGAGTATGTTGCATGACTACCCGCTAAAATAACTCTGAAAAGAGGCGTCACGTACGTACAATTACAAACCACACTTCTGCAGGTCTAGGTGATCAGCTTTTGCTTGCTGTTACTGACCGGGCTCCATGAAAAGCTGTTGGCAATTGCATGAGAGAGAGAGACGGCGCGCGGTAGGGGCCGGGAGCGAGAGAATGTGGAACGCGTACTGCGCATTGAAGGCCTGGAATGAATACATGTGCTCCTGTACTCCTCGAAGGAAAACAACCATTGTCATCTCATCAGCTTCAGCAAGATACTGTGTGCGGTCCTAGCTTCATCGCTTCACTAACGGTCGCCGGTTTTGTTGATCCCCGCAAATACATACTAGTAGTATGTACCAACCGGCCGGAGCACTACTCCTTAATCATCTACATATAGCATGTGCATAGAGAATTGAATATGCACAGTTGCACACAGAATTACATATATCATTTTTTTTTTAATTGAGAACTGTGGTACCCCTCCGATCGATCACATAAGAAAGATGTACTAAAATATGTGCAAACAAATCGTATCAATTTTGATCAAAGATATTATCTAAAATTTATAGATTGTATATACAGAAATTGTATGAGTGAAGTTGTCACAAAAAATGCATTCATAACATTATATTTTATAAGTCCTTTTGAATTTTTTGATAATAAAGTTTCGTGGTCAAAGTGACATCATTGATTTTAAAAAGCCAAAAATTCTTTTGTGACTGAAGAGAGTTTTGCGATACTTTTCTAGTACTATATATATGAGGGCAAATTAAAGTATCGTGTTGATGCATGGCTGTCGAGATAGCATGGTTTTATGACTTCGTATTAAACTTCATCGTAGTTTACAACTCAAGCTAGCATATTTAGAATTACTAGCACTACAAAGTTTTCAACTCAAGCTAGCTAGCTTATGCTCATATAATTATTGTGATGTAGTATGCATGTATTTTTACAGTTTCGATCGTGTCAACAATAGTATAGTGTACAGTAGTCCTACTGCTGCAAGCCTGCAATGCTGTGCTATTCAAAGTAGCCAATGGTTAATGGGAACCCACGAGACTAGCTTGGCCCTGACTTCAGTGTGTGGAAGTTGCTTAGCTATGCCGATCACAGGAGAAAAATAAAGGCACGATCGACGAACTGCCAAAAACCAAAGACAAGCAAGTAGTACCAGCTCCTAGCTTATACCTGCACATGGTCAGCACAAGCTCCTACATGTGCACCGAATTTTGCATACTACCCCCAAGTCCAAATGTCAACTTACAACTGAATACTGATATAACGATCAAATCACTGTCCTCCTCTCGGTCAGCCGGCCCCCAACCACATGCATCGATCAGCGGCGTCGATCAACCGCGGTTAGCTAGCGCGCGTAGTACATTAATTCGTCGTCCATTCACATAAGACCCGACACGGCTGCACGTAGACACAAGCTACATATGTAAGTAGTCCATACATGACACGACATGGTTGGCACCTCTTTTTCTCGGCTTCTCCTAATTAGGTGCATGCACAGGAACATGCCATGGGACGCGCATTAACCACTACCTCCTCAACCAGCTTACCGCCATTAATCTCACTCCTCTCCTCTCCTCTCCTCTCGCCGCCGCCTCCTCGTATAAATCCGCGCGCGCCGCGCTGCAAACTCCCACACCTTTGCTCACAGCCTCAGCTAAGCTTCGAAGTCTACGTAGCTCCCCACTCTCAGCAGTTTCAAGAACCGTGTGTTTACGACGTGTCCTCGAGGAGGAAATCCATCGAGCGATCGATCGCGATGGATAGGGAGCTGTTCAAGACGGTGAAGCAGGCGACGCGAAACCACGCCAAGCTCCTGTACCACCGTCTCGTCGGCCACCTGCCCCACCTCCTCGCCGTCACGTTGCTCCTCGTCGTGTCCCCGCTGGTGTCCACGCTGTCCTCGACGGCGTGTACGCCCTTTGGCACGAGGCGCGCGCCAACGCGGCCGTGCTGGTGGCCGCGTGCGCGGGGTGCGCGGTGGCGGCGTACGCGTACGCCATGTCGCGGCCGCAGCCGGTGTACCTGGTGGACCTCGCCGGGTACAAGCCCGGGCCGGCGCACGAGGCGACCCGCGCCAAGGCCATTCGCCACTTCGGGCTGGCCGGCAGGTTCAGCGAGGAGAGCATGACGTTCCAGAAGCGGATGATGGAGCGGTCGGGGCTCGGCGAGGCAACGCACTTCCCGGGGTCGCTGCTCAGCCTGCCCGTGGACATGTGCCTCCGCACGGCGAGGGAGGAGTCCGAGACCGTCGTCTTCGGCGTGGTCGACGACCTGCTGGCCAAGACCGGCGTGCGGCCGGAGGACATCGGCGTGCTCATCGTCAACTCCAGCCTCTACAGCCCCACGCCGTCCTTCACCTCGCTGGTCGTCAACCGCTACCGCCTGCGCCACGACGTCGTCAGCCACAACCTCAGCGGCATGGGCTGCAGCGCCGGCATCATCGCCATTGACCTCGCCAAGCACCTGCTTCAGGTATACACGGGCGTTACTACTCATCTCCATGCATAGCATCTTCTTTGCTGGCATTGCTGCAATGCACACATGCACGGATGAATTAGCGGCATGTAATTGGACAAGCACTTGACAGTTGACACGCATGCTATTAAGAGCGACATGCTCTCACGGGATTGTGACACACGACTAGATAGAACAGAATCCTGATAGTATCTGAATTTTCAGGTGGGTAGGAATCAGGGTTTTCCCTACCGGTTGCAAAAAAAATTTGGAGGACAGCGATAGGCCAATTTCGGATTTTAAATTTGATTTTTTTTATTTAAAATTTTTAAAAATCAAATCCGAACAAAATTCAAGCAAATTCAATTTTTTTTTTTGATAAAATTCATCCAAACCAAAAATTTTGGTGTCAGTTTGTAGTTCTACCGGCCCCCACCGGAACCGGCGAAATTTCGCTGATTTTTTTTTTTCACCGGTAGGAATAGGATTACATCTCCCAACCAGTACATTAAGATTCATACCCATAATTTCGAGTGAGTGCAGAAAAGGACATCACTTCTAACTTAGTGATTAGCTCAACTGAAAGAATGATCGTGACAGTTTATTTGCAAAAGGGGAACATGCACATTTTATTTGCTTTGTTCCTACTCTTACGTACCCTACTTAACAAAAGAAAAGGGTAATACATTACACTTCTTTTAATATAAATCAGGAGGTTTAAAAAAAAATATTGCACTTACAACATAAGGAGTTTTTTGGGGGGTCCTAAGGTAGTTGTGTGCCTTAATGGCCTTACCATATGTCCATGGCCCTGGATCTAGTCCCTAACAGTCAGATTGGAGATTGCTCGTATCAACTGAACAACTGGGTCGTGTGTCTCGTATTAAAAACGGTCCAATAAAACCACCAATCGTCCCATCTAAGACAGTCCAGATATTGATTGAGCAAGTAGGGTCCATATTTTACGATGGTCTCATGAAAATACAGACCGCCGGATGTGAGACAACCCAGATCGGCTAGCTGGACAGCTAGATTTTGAAGTGCTATTGAGAATGGCCGCCCCACAAAATAAGCTCCACTGCGAGTCCGGAGATCCCTCCCTTATGGTGCATCCAGGGTGCAACTCCTGGCTTAAGCGTGTTGGAGCTCAGCCATGCAGGATTTGCTGTAACCACACTTTTAAGTGCTATCCTTGAGCCTAAACAGTGACCATATATAGTGCAAATGTACAACACTACATACAGATAATGGTATTAATTAGCCCTGTAAGTGAAGCGAGGGACCTCTTGAAGCAACACACAGGACAGTAGCATATCGGTCGATCTCGTGGGGGTTGTGGGCCGGCGGCCGCTAACTGCAGCACATGCTTCTGCAGTGATGTACACACCTCGGACATTGGTCAAAACTTTGTATAAAGAGCAGGGTGGATCTACCGTGTATGAACCGGAATCAGGTGACACTGAGGTCCTCCAACCCAATCTACATGGTTCTCTTAGTATATAAGCATGTGGCTCACTTACTATCAGCTACAAATTAGTGTTACGAGTTCGTAACGACTCCGCCGACCTTTTTCCGTAGATCAGACCTGATAAAGAGGCTCGAAGAACAGTGCTTCCATGTATCGGTAAGTCACATTTAGGCTCAAGAAAGCTCAGCCCTGCATCACATTTACGTCCATGTGATCCCTGTCCGAGTCATTGGCTGTTTAGCTCCTGACCGACCATAAACTCGACTTAGCAGAACAAACATCCCAGACTGGTTTCAGAACAACACTGACTGGTTTCAGAACAACACTCCTGACTCCTGAGTGATTGTGTTGGGTGGTAGTTGAGATACTGGTAGTAACTAACTAGCCAATTACTGCCAATCTTACCTGCTGCAAGTCTGCGACGAGGCTACTGTGTACTGTCACAGCCCAGTCGCAGAGGCATGCGTCTGAGTCATGCACCGGAATAGTGAATTCCGTGCACCCAGGCCCTCATGGGCATGGCCTTTGCAGATGGTAGTAATAACAAACAACTGCACGATAGTTACTGCACAGCATTGCTGAGTACTGTGCTACATGTGGCTAGCTGCAGGTCTACAGCTGTTCTGATCGTGTGGGTTCAGAAATTACCATGGTCGAGTCACATCCGGGGCCGTGGCTTCCATTTCAGAAGATTTTGACCCCTTCAGGCTGCAGGATGCATTGGATTTGGTGCAGGTAGCGGGAGTCTAGGCTCTAGCGGTAGGACTTAGGAGAGCATCAAAAGAAATGAGCTTATGCACTGCACGTACTGAGCTTCTACTGTTAGCAGTTAGCCACAAGCACATGGATGCGAGGAACACAATAAACATCAGCATTGATGCTGAAACGCGCGGAGAGAATGCCATAGGAGTATAGGACCAGAGAATCCGCGGCGCGTGTAGTACAAGTGTAATAACTCGAAATCTAAACGAATGGTCCATGTATATATACTGCCTACGTTCTTTTTTTTTTTTACTTATATCTTAGAATGGGTATCTTCAAATATTCTAAAGTTTAATCACCAATATATTTAAAATTATCTAGATTTGTTACATGAAAATTATATTATTAAATTTGTTGTTAAAAATATTTTCAAAATATTATAATTTTAGTACTATATCTTAATATAAATGTATAAAAAGTAACAATCAAAGTCAAAGTTTGACCACCAATATGTTTAAAACTATCTAGGTTGGTTACATGATAATTATATAATTAGATTTGTTGTTAAATATATTTTCAAAATATTATAATTTTAATAGTACATCTTAATATAAATATATAAAAGTAACGGTCAAAGTCAAAGTCTGACCACCAATATGTTTAAAACTATCTAGGTTGGTTACATGATAATTATATTATTAAATTTGTAGTTAAAAATATTTTCAAAATATTTTAATTTTAGTAGTATATCTTAATATAAATGTATAAAAAGTAATGGTCAAAGTCAAAGTCTGACCACCAATATGTTTCAAACTATCTCGGTTGGTTACATGGAAATTGTATTATTAGATTTGTCGTTAAAAATGTTTTCAAAATATTATAATTTTATTAGTATATCTTAATATAAATGTATAAAACGTAACGATTAAAGTCGCATCTTAGAGACCGTAATTTCTTTTAAAAAAAAGTCGAGTAAAAAAGAACCAAAGAGTATATATTTTGCTATATACTGTTCATATATGCTAACTGGAGTGGGATTGGTTTACTTGCAGGTGCACCGTGACACGTACGCGTTGGTGGTGAGCACGGAGAACATCACCCTGAACGCGTACCTCGGCAACAACCGTCCCATGCTGGTGACCAACACGCTATTCCGGGTGGGCGGCGCGGCGGTGCTGCTGTCGAACCGGCGCTCCGAGCGGCGCCGCGCCAAGTACCAGCTGATCCACACCGTGCGCACGCACGCGGCGCGAGCGACCGGAGCTACTCGTGCGTGACGCAGGAGGAGGACGAGGCGGGGCACGTGGGCGTGTCCTCTCCAAGGAGCTCATGTCCGTGGCCGGCGAGGCGCTCCGCACCAACATCACGACGCTCGGCCCGCTGGTGCTCCCGCTGTCGGAGCAGCTCCGGTTCCTGGCCACCGTCGTGCTCAAGCGCGTGTTCCGCGCCGACGTGAAGCCGTACCTCCCGGACTTCACGCTGGCGCTGGACCACTTCTGCATCCACGCGGGGGGCCGCGGCGTGCTGGACGAGCTGGAGAGGAGCCTGAAGCTGAGCGCGTGGCACATGGAGCCGTCGCGGATGACGCTTTACAGGTTCGGCAACACGTCGAGCAGCTCGCTGTGGTACGAGCTTGCCTACTGCGAGGCCAAGGGCAGGATCAAGAGGGGGCACCGGGTGTGGCAGATCGCGTTCGGCTCCGGGTTCAAGTGCAACAGCGCCGTGTGGAAGGCGCTCACGACGATCGACGGCGCGGCCGCCGGGGAGAGCGGTCCGTGGGCGCAGGACCTCCACGTGCTGCCGGTGCAAGTGCCCAAGGTGGTGCCCATCGATGACGATGAGCCGTCGTAGGTGCCCATCGGGCGCAGGACGTCAAAAAAAAAATCCATCGAAGCGTGCGTGCACCTGTGACTTGACCTGGCTTATTGGCCGGCTCTACTATACAGGGCATTTCTTATACTACTAGTGTAGCAGTGTGTAAATCGTTATGAACGAATCGGATAATATTGTTGTTGTTGTTGGATGGAGATCATGCGAGGTTTGATCCTTAGTTAAAAAAAAACTAGAGAAAGCAATACTGGAATGTATAGATAAAAGAGTCCCTATGTTAAGAGAGAGCGAGAGAGAGATTAATGCCGCAAGAGACTGGTATGAACAACTTAGTCAAAATCATTGCATTGCCCTGTTTGGGGTATAAGATCAACAAACTTAGCACTAAGAACGAGAACTGGTCTAGCTGGTGTAATGTGTTGCAACCTATCGGTCCAGTTCCTGCGAATCCGTAGCATCGGAATTGGACTGTCTTAGTGGGATCGAAGGCGTGGCCAAAAACCCATTAGTGAGACTGTCAGGCACACAGACGCTGTCACCTTCCTAATCCTTGGCCTCCTCCTCCTCCTCCCCTTTTGCCTTTGTCTCAGGGTTGGGGGCACATGGATCGGTCCCCTGCACAACTCATCATGAATAAAAGGGATAAAAAAAAGATCAGGCCAGCCATATTGAGATGCCATACGTTTCATGAACGTGAAGAGCGAGCACAAATCGCTCGTGGAATCGTTCTGCTCCTCGATCTTCTCCACGGTTTCCTGCAAGATATTCACAAGTCCATTCCGAGCGTCAACCAACTCACAATCTCCAAAGCAAGGTTTGCCTGGGCCATGAGAACATTCCGCTGCTCCTTGGCAACATCAACCAACTCACAATCTCCAAAGCAAGGTTTGCCTGGGCCGTGAGAACATTCCGCTGGCAACATCGCCAACATCTTCAAATGTTCTGCTGATCTCCTCCTCGAACACCTTCATCATTCGCCGAGTTTCAGCACTTCTAGACTCCTTGTTAGTCCAGGGATCATACGCCTCTGGGTCATCTCTAAACAAACGGTGGTGAAGATCCATTTCAAGCGCAACAGCAGTGTCGTAGATTAGATATCCAGCGAATAAGCACAAGACAGCGTGTAATTAGTGCAACATTGTAAAAGCAGAGGCCGCTCAATCGATAAAACAAAGTTGGTTCAACAGCACTTGAAATATCTTAACAAACAACAATTGGAGTACAGAAGAAGCTTGTACTCAGAACAAAGAAAACATAAATATGGATGTTTCATTTTACTGCATCGGTGCTTTGCTTTTGCTTAATTAGTAGTAGTAGTACACACTATATACAAAATACACACATCAACTTAAACATGTGATTCAATTATGGCATGTTTTGATTCATCATTAGGTCATTCCATGATTTTTGCGGGGTGACCCATTTCTTGTTTTCTATTAGAATCGTGCTTATGAGTCTGAGGTAGTGTGATATAACAACCCATCCATTCCTCAAACCATTAGTGGATCTTATCATATAGCCCCTAACAAAAAAAAGTGTCCAATAGAAATTCCCAAACATGTAAACTCCATACCTGAACAAATTTGATCGCCGGCCGTACGTATTTTCCAGAAGGATAATGCTCACGCCCCTATGTCCGGAGCGAGCCAGAGCATCGGACGCTCCGCCCTCTGGCCCCACAACATTAAAGTTGTAAACTGACTACCTTGGTCCCTCGTTACTTGTTACTCCTTTCTCACTCCATTATTTTGTTGCCTTCTCCTATAAGCCTCTTCTTTCTTGCAATTCTCTCTCTCATCTCTCTCGTACCAACCCCCACAGTCGTCTCTCTCTTCAGTGAGCTCTGGCCATGCGCACGCTGTTGAGCAACGCGGGGTGCCTCTGCGCCCATCTACAATGTGGGTGTTGTTTTCTCTCCCACCGACAAACATCACCCACTGCCACCGCTCATGTTCCCCGCTGATCCCCACCATATAAACGTTGTGCTACCGCCATTGATGACTTTGCGCGATGTCAAGTGCTCCTTCTCCCTCAGATCCATCGTGGTACTCCGCCCCTATTGTCAGAAGGCGGTGGAGGAAAGGTTGTGTTGCTAGAGCTCCGGCGAGCAACGACGTCGACGGAGTCAGTTGTTGTTGCATCAGTAGTGTTTTTTTGTTGCATTTGTCTTTTTCGATTGTTACATAAGAGCTCTTTTTTTGTTGCAGTAGTCCTTTCCCATCCTCTCCCTCCCCTCCCAAACTTCCTTTGCCGCCCAACTGCCTCAGGCTTCGTTGCCCCCGTTCCCTGCGCCTTTACTGTGATGCCATCATCCCCACCGTCAAGCTCGTTGGCGTCAGGCTCCTCACCGACACCATCAAGAAATTGAGCAGGAGCCAAATTCAATGGCCGCCGGTGAAGCCACACCCGCTGGACGTGCTCTCCTCTGCGGGAGCTGCAACTGGTGCTTACTCGTCGTCCCCGACAACAGCGATCCCCACAAACACCAAACTCAGTAGTGGCCCGATCGTGCGACGAGGATGTGGTGCCAGGGCCGCTAGATCCGGCCGGTGACGAGGTGGTGGTGTGGGCTGGCCGCCGCCTCCTCCTTTGAGCCCATTTAAAATATTGACACCAGTAAGTCGAGTTGTTGCAGTGGTTATTTCCGAATGTTGCAGCACTCTCCAAATTGTTGAGGGCTGATTTAGTGGGTTTTCATTTTTTGTTGTAACAATATTTCAATTTTATTGCAACAAATTCTTGTATTTGTTGCCACAGTCGTTCTCATTTGTTACACATTTTTTTAGTTTATGTTTGTGTTTGTGGCATCAGAGTGGGAATTTTGTTACAATCGTGGAACTGATTGTTGCAGTTCACAAATCAAAAAAATTTATTATGATCCATCTAAATAAGATCTCACGGCTGAGGGAGCGTATGATAGGAACGCATCCCGACGCCAGTAGTTCCCTACTGCAAATCGTTCCACGGAGTTGTAAACAACTCATAATAATAAATGTAGGAATGACTTGTGCTACAGCTTTTAGCATCACTTCCTTCTCCGCTTTGGATAGTGGGCGATCGCTCCCATCCATGAATTACTTTCCACATCCGATCAAAAAGGAAATTGAAAGTAGTCAGGGACTGGCCAACCCAAGTCAGCATACCTAGGTACGTGGATTGCAGTGCCTCATTATGAACATTCAGAGTATCTGTCACCCTCTGTTTAATTGGAGCAGGGCAGCATGAACCAAACAGATCGACGACTTCTGTAAATTTATACGTTGGCCTGAGCCATCACTGTACAACTGCAAAACATTCTTCAGTGTGTTCACCCTTGTAACATACTCTTGGTGAAAAAATGTCGTCGTCTGTAAAGAGAAGATGGGAGATGGGAGGACCAGATAAAACCATTTTTAAGTCCCTTAACACTACCATTTCTCTCATGCAATTCCAGCGGGCTAGACAATCCTTCAGCGCACAAAAGGGACAAATAGGGGCTTATTGGATCACCTTGGTGCAAGCCTCTTGATGGAATGAACGGAGTTGTAAGCTCGCCATTAGCGTTGACAGCATAGCACACTGAAGTTACGCATCTCATGATTGATGTCATCCATTGCTAAGAAAAGCCCAGTTTGCGCATCACCCCTTTCAAATAAGCCCACTCAACCCTATGGACTATCGTAGCCCTTTGCCATATCGATCTTGAGAGCAAAAAATGGTATCTTTGAGTGTTGTCTTCTTATAGTGTGCATGCATTTGTAAGCTATTAACGCATTATCAGTGATCAATCTGCCGGGTACAAAGGCACTTTATTCTTCCGAGATAAGCTCCAATCAGATGATCTTGAAACGATTTGCCAACACCTTCGATGCAATTTTATGGATCACATTGCATAGACTAATTGGTCTGAAAATTGTCAATAATTCAGCTTTTGCAACCTTCGGGATCAGGACTATGCAAGTATCACAAAAACCTTCTGGAATCTCTTCTCCTAATAGAAAATCCTAAACTGCATTACAAATATCTTTACCAAAGAACTCCTAATGCTTCTGATAAAAGAGAGCGCGAAAACCATCCGGGCCTGGCGTCTTTGTTGGTCCCATTTGAAAGAGATTTGCCTTGATGTAGAGATCATGTGGTTTGGTCCTAGTCTATGTGACGAATAATTGGTATCGTTGTCGAAGGGTTTGAGGAATGAACTCTCAGTTTTACAAATTATCGGGTTGTTGTCAGGCTTCAAGTGGTCTGACCAGCCATGGGAGCGGTTAGACCAGCAGTGCAAAGTTGTGCAAAATGGTCACCAAACACTTGTGTGGGAGTGTTTATAGGATGTGTTTGCACTAGATGCTATTGAAAATAAAGATTATACGCGAAACTAGATAGAGTTTAACCGAAAAGTCCAAAGATATGTGTTTTTTGGTTTTGATGGTAGCGAAGCTGTGGAGGCAGGGTGAAGGTGGTGGTTTGTTTGGAGGCTTCACCAAGTCACTGGAGCTCATCTGTTGGTGAGGCTTGACTGGGTTCGGTGGTGCTTATGGTTGATGTTGTGCTTGTCTATTGAAATTGATGTGTGGTTGCTCTGTTCATGCACTTGGCCTATCAGCAATTTGTTCTGTTGTCTTGTGTGGCACTTCCTGTACCTCGATTCTGTAGTTTGGTGTGCCCCTGATTGTGGAAGAATGGCATTGTATCTCCGTGAACCACGTTGTTTTCACCGTGGCATGGCAACGACGATAGATTTTCTAGGACAGCGTCACTGACATGCCTTGCCTTGACTTCTTGGTGGCTTTGAGTGCCATCAGTTCAGTAAGCATTCTTCAACTTTAAATATCTATTGTGCTTAGTGTGTCATACTAGTGAAATTTTGGTTTTATATCTCTCTTTGATTTATATTAGCACTAGTATTAGGTGATTTTGCATAATAGACTATGGGATTTATATCGCTCAGCGAGGATTGTTGGCCATAGTGAGATTAGTGTGACAATTTAGAGTCATAAGCTTGGCTTTGAGTTAATTTTTTTCATTATCTTGTATCAGTCTGTTACTTAAAGTATGATGTTGTATTACTTCTGTTAGAGCAATTAATCTTGTGGTATTCAATTGCTAGTTGTAAATAGTAATGGTAAGTAGTAGAGCTCGAAACCTAGCATATTTCTAAGAAATTTTCACTCATAATATGTGACTAGACTAGGACATTAGTGGCGAGGAGGCCTTCGTGCTTGTGTAGTCCGACATATGAGAGCAAAATTAAACAAACATCAATTTGAGCATTATGCTAATTGATTTGTTTTATTGGTTAGTTACCTTTTGCATGAATTCCTATATGGAAGACTTGGGTAGTTTATATCGGTTAATTATCATTTATTTGACGCTCATGTATTACTGTTGGTACTGTAATTATGCTTTTCTATTCATAATTAAATCTAAAATATTCGCACCGCATTTATGTCAACATGTAATGTTATGATTAAAGCATATGGGTTAGGAGAGAAACTTGATGAGGCCTGTGAGATAGCTGATGGCATGGAGAGTATGGCATTCTGCCTGATTACTTGACTTATAGTTCTCTCATTCAACTTCTGTCATCTGCTAAACTGCCAGGAAAGCTTTCTACTATTCGAGAAAGATACAAGTAGCAAAATTGTGGATTGATTGTGTTCCGTGATTCGTGGTAGTTAGTCACTGTGTATCCAAGTCGATGATTATGTTTCTTGTATTGTAATTGATGTATATGTTGAAGTTGGAAATGTCCAGCAAGCTGCAACATATTTTGGTTTAATGAAAAAAGCTGGTTCATGTAAGAGTGCTATGATCTATAATTCTTTGATCAAGCTCTACACAAAGGCTAGGTATCTTGCAGAGGCCCGAGAAATGTACAAGCTTCTGAAATCATTAGATACTGACACCAACCTTTATGCATCGAACTGCATGATTCGCCTCTAAAGTGACCATTGTATGGTGACGGAAGCATGTGAGATTTTTGAAAAATTGAAGGTTAGGGGAAGTGCAAATGAATTTTCACATGCGATGATTGTGTGCTTGTACGAGAAAGTTGCTCACTTTCATGAATCCCACAGGATCACTAAGGAAGTTTAAGCTTTAGGATTCTAACTCAATCATTAAGCTACAACTCAACCTGGCCTTCCGTTAACTGAATTAAACTTTCCTCTCCCCAAACTGAACCCATCTTCTTTAGAATCTGACAAATGCCCCCTTCTTGACATCCTTGTCCTCAAGGATGGAATTCTGGTAAGACAACATCCTCCCAAGTGGCTGCCTCTTGTGGTAAATTCATCCATTGGACTAACCACTGGACAACAGACTCATTGTTCCTGGGTATAACTCTCCTCTCCAGAACTGCTACTGGTTCAACTAGTATATTCCCCTCAACATCAACCAAAGGCAGTTCTTGATTGGGTATCACCCGACTTCCAACATATTTCTTCAACTGGCTAACGTAAAAAAAAATAGGGTGTATGAGACAGCCATCAGACAATGAGAGCTTGTAAGCAACTTTTCCAAATTTTTCTAAGGCATTGTGCCTATACGACATTCTGTAGGGGCCATAGAATCTAGAATGGAGCTTCAATGAATTGTGTAGACCCAAGGCATTGTGCCTATACGATTGAAATTTTAAATATACCATCTCACCCACTTGGAACTCTCTCTCAGTTCTGTGTCTGTCAGCAAAGAACTTCATCCTGGAGCTTGCCCTTTCCTATTGTGCCTTGATAGCTTCAAAAGCAACAACCCTTCCTTGTAGTCTTCTTATAGTATCATCAGTTGCAGAGTCTGGAAGTGAGGCTTCAATAATTTGTGGAGGCTTCATTCCGTACAATGCTTCAAAAGGGGTCATCTTCAGGGATGTGTGATAAGAGGTGTTGTACCACCATTCTGCTTGTGCTAACCAAGAATGTCATCTCTTTGGACTCACAAAAGTCATGCACCTCAAATAATTCTCTAAACATTGGTTAACTCTCTCGGTCTGCCCATTAATTTGGGGATGGTATGCATTGCTCAACCTTATCCTCACTCCTAGTGCCTAGAACAATTTTTGCCACAGGGTGCTTGTAAAGACTCTATCCGTGTCTAAAATAATCACCATTGGTAATCCATGTAATCTGTATATTTTCTCCAGAAGCAGATCAACCACAGTCTGCACTATAAAGGGGTGACTTAGAGATAAAAAGTGAGCATATTTTCTGAATCTATCAACAACTACCAGAATCACATCCTTATTCTCTGATTTGGGCAGTTCCTCTATAAAATCCATGTTTATATGTGTCTATGCCATTTCTGGCATAAGTAATGGCTGGAGTAACCCAGGATAAGGAGTGTTTTCATATTTGTTCTTTTAGCACACTGCACAATGTTTGACAAATTCTGAGACCATAGATTTCATTCCCGCCCAATAAAAGATCAACTTCATCCTTTGATATGTTGCTCTCTCTCCAGAATGCCCCCCTAGCGCTGAATCATGGAATGACTTCATTAGTTGTTCCTTCAGGTTTGTGCTAGTACCAACATATAATCTACCCTTGTACCTCAAAACTCCATTATGTAGTGTAAAGGATGGAACTGCATTGACACCGATCCTTAACTTTCTTTTAACTCCTTGAATCTCTCATCTCCTTGATAACCCAACAAGACTTCAGATATCTAGTGAAGGATAGCCACTGTAAGGGCCATTGTTCTCAATGAGTATTGGACTCTAGACAGAGCATCAACAGCTCTATTTTCCTTCCCTTTTATGTACTCAACCTTGTAGTTGTACCCTAGCAACTTAATCAAGAGTTTGTGCTGGATTCCATCAATCAACCTCTGTTCATGGATATACTTAAGGCTTTGCTGATCAGTTCTGATGATGAGACTAGCTGCAATCAAGTAACGCCTCCTCCTTGTCATAAGTTGACATTACAGTTGCCTTGGGTCCTAAAGCCTTGCTCATATAGGATATTGTTCTGCCCTCTTGCATAAGCACAGTGCCTAGCCCATAACCACTTGTATCGGTTTCCAGCACAAAGGGCTTAGAGAAATTTGGTAATGCTAATACTAGTGCATTGGTTAGTAGCTCCTTGATCCTCTCAAATGAATTTTGTTGTTCTCCTCCCCATTGAAAATAATTCTTTTTCAATGCCTTGAACGTTGGTCGACAAATGATGCCATAATTTTTCACAAACCTTCTTTAGTACCACGACAAATCCTAGGAATCCCTCAAGCGAGTAATGTTCTCAGGGATTGGCCAATCTCTCACTGCTTGCACCTTGCTAGCATTAATTGCCACTCCTTTACTAATCAAATGACCCAATTACTCGACTTGCAATTGCCCAAATGTGCACTTGCTCAGCCTAGCATACGATTTGTTCCCCCTCAAAACCACAAGTACTGCTTGCAGATATTTTTTGTGCTCCTCTACAGTTTCACTGTAAATCAGTATGTCATTAAAGAAGACTAGGACAAACTTCCTGAGGTATTTAGCTAGTAACTCATTCATCAAAGTTTGAAAGGTAGCTAGGGCATTAGTGAGCCCAAGTGGCATTACCAAGAATTCAAAGTGTCCATTGTGGGTGCTGAAAGTTGTTTTATGGATGTCAGCTGGATGCATCCTTATCTGGATGCATCCTCATTCATCAAAGTCTGAGGTCCAACTTTAAGAAATACTGGGCTCCATGTAACTGATCTAAGAAGTCTGTAGGATCGAATACAGCAATCAGAGGGGGTGAATGATTGTAGAGATTTCTTATCGACAAAAACCGAATGCGACCAGCGTTGGACTGAACCGACAACAGAGGAAACGTACTCGTGCGAGATGCCTCCTCGAAGTCGTGCGCTGATATGATCTGATCTGCCGATGCTGTTGGCGATGATCAGATGAGACACAAAATACATGATCAAAGCGCGCAGTTGACAGAGACGCGTTATCTCGCCACGCACTGATCCGAACCAGAACAAATATGAGACAATGCTAAAAAACCACGCCGCCGGCGATGACTAATGGAAATAGATCTGAGCTTTACTTCTTAATTTTGTTCTGTGGCTACAAGTGCCCTAACAGCACCCCTTAAACCCAAGCACGAGAACTCCAAAAGAATTCTCAAAAGCCATCTACCAGAAGCCCTGTAAAAACCACGCAAAACCCCTCAGAACTCTTAATCTCTACCTCCTTTTATAGGCTAGAGTCCTAAACCGTGTCCGTAACAAACACGGCACAAAATCTTATCTCTTCTGAAAATCAAGGGACCCGAAACCCTTCCAAATTTTCTAATATCTATAAACCTAACACCTTCCATATCTCCTCACATGTCGTAAGCCTTCAGGACTGCACCTCCGAAGCTTCTTCGCGCATCATGCATCCACCTTTGATCTCCACGTGCCTCAGCGTGAGCCCGACCACCTCGTGACATCCTTGACCACCTGAACCTTAGATTTTCCATCCTAGTCCCGGTCCTCCTCGTCATCGACCATGATTGTCTTCACGCCCAACCTGCACATGCAAAGACCAAAGAACATATTCCCGACACAAGTTCTCCAACTTGATCACTATCAGTTCACACACGCATAACACACTCTCATGCATCAATAAACACTATCTAGATCATCCTTGAAGCCTACGACCACTTCAGCAAGGTCCATGACCAGATCCATCAAGTCTACGACCAGTTCCAGTAGGTCTACGACCAGTTCTATGAAATCCACGACTAGCATCAGAATGTCTACGACCAGCTTCAGGATGTCTACGACCACTTCCAAAAAGTCTACGACCATTTCCAAAGTGTCTACGACCACTTCCAAAAAGTCTACGACCACTTCCAAAGTGTCTACGACCACTTCCAAATGTCTATAACCAGTTCCTGTAGCCTTCGACCACCGACCACGCACTGTAGCTTTCGACAATCGATCATACACTGTAGCTTCAACCTCTGACCAGTCCATCACCAGTCAGTGTAGCTTCGACCACCAACCACTTTCTACGACCACGAGCAGTTGAAACCTCTCACGACCATGTGCAGTTGAAACCTTCTACGACCATATTCAGCTGAAACCTTCTACGACCATATTCAGCTACCACCACGTGCAGCTGAAGTCTCCCACGACCACGCAGTACTTGTGATGAATAGTGTTGTAAAGAACAGTGCTTGAAAAGGACATCACTCGTAGCGAACAATACTCATGATGAACAGTGCTTGGAGTTACAGTACCTGGGATGAACAGTACTTGTAGAGACAGCGCTCGAACCTCTATGCTACAGTGCTTGGAATAAACAGTAACCCTGGACTCAAAATGAACAGTACTCGAAACCAGACAGAACGACCGAAAAACCAAGCAGAACGACTGAAAAACCAAGCGGAACGACTGAAACTTTCAGAACCGTAAATTACGATGCAACCCAAATATTAATTATTCATCATCAAAATTCACGACCCATCCACATGGTCTAACAAAGTCCTCTATTATTGGGATGGGGTATTTGTTCTTAATAGTATATGCATTCAATTGCCTGTAATCAATGTATAATCTCCAACTCCCATCCTTCTTCTTTACAAGAATGGCTGGTGAGCAGTATGGACTAACACTATGTCTAATAGTTGAGCCTTGAGCAACTGCTCTATCAACTCGGCCATAGCATCCTTTTTGTGATAAGGTAACCTATAAGGTTTCACATTGATTGGCTTAGCTTCAGGACTAAGGGGTATTGTATGATCACAATCCCTATAGGGTGGTAGCTCCTTTGGTTTTGCAAATACTTCAGAATTCTGGTTCATAATTTCTAACTCCTCAGGGTTAGTACATTTAATGCCCTCATCTGATTGCATTTCCTTTGCATAGATTACTGCCCCTACCACTCCCTTGGCCATCATTTTCAGTAGTGTGTGTGAGTTAATAACACAGTCATCTTCTGGCCTAGTTTCATCCCTAAAAGTTACTGTCCTTAAGCCATTCTTGACAATACTGAACTATCTGGTTTTCAAATTGATACTAACAGGACTATGATTGAAAATCCAGTCACTGCCTAAGATGATATCATATCCTTTGAGGCACAATAGTCTAAAGTCAGTTATAAACTCTTCCCCTTGGATAATATAACGACAACCATGACATATAGCTTCACTTGTTAGTAGTCCCCCATTAACAATTACAACTTGAATTGGAGAATGATTACTGATCTTGCCACCTAATTGTAGTGCCACCTCAGGGGTCATAAAGGTTGTGGTGCTCCCACTGACAACCAAAGTAGTGGTGTAACATTTTCCAATTTTAACTCTTAAAGTGAAAGTGCTTGCTTCAGAACTTGTTCCATGAATTGCATGCATTGAGATTTGTACCTTTGCACTATCATCTTTCTTGTGTTCAGGACTATAGGGTGGTGTACTGAACTCAGCTTCTTGTTGTTCCTCACACTCTTCCTCCTCCTCATCAATAATTATGAAATGTATTTGCTTCTTGAGTTTGCAAACTGCTTGGTGCCCAGGCACCCAAGGTTCTTGACATTTAAAGCACTTTCCACTTCTCCACTTGTCAGATCCAGAAGCAGTTGTTGATGTGCTCTTCACCCCCATATCCTTCCAGTTAAAGGTTACACTACCTCTTGAAACATTACTACCCTGGAAACTAGTTTTCCCTTTTATAGCACTAGGCCATATTTCAGCTTTCCTGTACATAGGTAGCTCCTCATAATTTCTAGCATGGGCATATGCATCCACCATTGATCTTAATCCTTGTGACTTCAAGGGTACCTTAATATAGTTCTTTAATCCAGACACAAAGAAGTCCAGAAAATACTCTTCTCTCAAATTAAGATTACTCCTTTTCACCCTTGCCATTACTTCCCCAAACTTATCAACATTACTCAAAACTATACCAGTTTGTTGCAAGCTCCTGAAAGTATCAGGTACATCAATCATGCCCTTAGCAGTAAATCGTTTGCAAACTAAACCACAAAAATATGCCCAAGTCATTCCAGAAGTATCAATGCTATTACTACTAATCCATTGATCAGCTCTTCCTACAATATATATTTCTGCTACTTGTACTTTTTTCTTTAGCAGGGGTTTTAGATAGCTCAAAACACCTCTCGGCTTTCCTAATCGATGTTTCAGGATTATCCCCATCAAATTTAGAAAATTTCAGCTTAGGCCCCTTGCTGAATGAGTGCCCATAGTGATTCCTAGTCTAGTGGAGATCTTGCCGAGTGTTTTGGACAACATGTGGCGATGACCATGCATACCCATAGGGAGACACACTCGTGTTTGTCGCATTCACATACTGTGGCCCAAAGTTGTTACTCCAATAACCTAGTGAGGTTACCACTATCGGTGGAGTTGCTAATAATGGAGGGCATGACACCATGTGTTGAAATTGAGGATTGAACTGAGGACTACAATTACCTGAACGTGGTAAGGGTGGAGCAAATGAACGTCCATTTCCTGGGGTGGTTGCTATTCTTCCATGTGTACTGTTGTTTTCTCCAAATTGTTGCTGTCCAAAATGGTTGCCAACACCATCTATCCTAGTTGTCGGAGCCACTGTCTCTCTAGGCTCTCCTTGGCCTTGATTCGCCAGCATCAGATTCACTAAATTATCCATCTGTTGCTACATGTGAAGGGTGTTCTCTTGCATCTGAGCCTGCATTTGCCTTATGCTATCACCCACTGCTGGTTCTAAGTATTCACCTCCACTAATCTTCCTTTGATTTCTTCCACTTCGCTCGCTAGGTGCGACTCCATCCCTTCTTCCCCAATAGCATGCTTGGCTCCCTTCGGCATCTTGCTCAGCTTTCCTCCTCACCAATAGATCTGTAATTTTACAGAGAGAAGTCAAGACTCTCCCAAACCCTCACTATCAATTAACTATTCTTTGGATTCAAAACTCAAATCTGAACTTCACAAGCTAGATCCGGAATTTTACAGAGGAAACTTATTCCTCAAACCCTTTCCACTCGTGAACAACTCAAATCTGAGCTAATAGGCCAAGGATAGCCTTGCTCTGATACCAGATGTCAGGACCTAATAATGTTGATCCCAATTTCTAGACTAAACAGAGTTCAGAGATCAGAGTATTTGGAGAGAACGAGTTTGGGGAAAGAAATGAAGAACTGGAAGAAGGGGAAAGTAAAGTAGCTACTTAGGATTCCATTTCATCGATAATAATCTGTTCAATTACAAGACCAAGTAGCTACTTATTGAATGTTACGGTGAAGTAACGACAAAGAACAAAACGGGAAACCGTAAACTACTCGGTCCTCATCGACCGTTGGATCTCCAGTGATCAACTCAGATCTGCGGACCTCTTTAGAACATCTAACCGAGTAAGTGATCGAGAACTGTTGGATTCACTTAACTAAAAGGGTATTAGTTAATCCTGGCCTTCCATTAACTGAATTAAACTTTTCTCTCCCCAAACCAAACCCATCTTCTTTAGAATCAGACACGTTCGCACTGCCACAGCTACCTCCCCCCACCTTGCTTCGCCTCCTTCCCCGTCCGAGTCCTTGCAGGGCCATGAATTTGGGCTCGGCCGCCTCGTAGACCCCTCGAGGTGGCTCTCCCATTCTCCCCTCCCTCCCGCTCTCCTTTGCCTGGGTGTGGCCGCCGCTGCTCAAGTGTCATCATGACTCCATCCGCTCACGCCCGATCTGTTCCCCTCGCCCTCCTCCTCCTTGTCTTCTCCCCCCTCCCCATCTCGCCTCCTCTACTCTCACGCCGCCGTCGACGCTGCTCAATTGCCGACGCGGCTCCATCTGCTCCTCCCAGATCCATTTCCCTTGCCCTCCTCCTTCCCGTCTTCTCCCCCTATCTCGCCTCCCCTACTCTTACCTCACCTTGATTCTTGGGTTACGATGGTTGATGATAGACACGAAGGGGACGGTGGCACTGGCTGCAAAATTTTCGCTAGTGAACCCCATGCCATCCTCGTTCGCCGTGGTCACCTCCCCTTCCTCCCAGTGACTCTGGCTCAGCTGTCGAGCCTCATGCTTCTTTTCAAACATCGACGCCTCGGTCTGCTCAGTCATGGTCGTCCTGCGGGCAAGACACCATCACCACCGACTAGATGCCAGAGGGAACCACCTCCGTCACCTCCAATCACCCCATCAACACTGATTTTGATGGAGGCTAGAGGAAGTTTGAACATTTCTATTTTCCTTTCACTAGCGTGAACTTCAGATTGATATCAGAACATGCGATTACCAATAAAAAAACTCGCACGCTACTTATCATTTCAGGTTAGTTTTTTGATATGGTACAACTTTTCTGGTTGAAGTATATCTTTAATGCTATTCTTTGTTTGTTCTTGTTATTAAGTAAAAGTGTTTCTTGCAGAGTTCAATTCGTTATCTAGACGAGGCCTGGATGAAGGCAATACGAATGGTAATCCCCTAATGCTCCCTGCTTGTAGTAGTAAACATGTGTTTATTTGATTTTGTTCGCTTCATTTGTCCTTTGGTAATAACAGGTAGCAAATAAGCTATTTCCCATAGCAAGCATTTCGGAAGGATTGAAGATTTTGCAATGGAAAACTTAATTCTATTTTGGAAGTGATTCCAGTCGCTGAATCTGCCACTACTGAAATGGCTACACCTGAAGCACACAAGGTTTGGTTCATCCTCTAATTTCTTTCGCATATTATTGTGCTTATTCTCAGCTACTTGCGACGTTAGATGATTCTTGAATAGAATTTCATTGAACTTCATTATAAAGTCAACCAAGTGATCTTAGTGAACTTTTGAAAACAGATAAAATGAAGACAAACAATGCGCTACTATAAATATGAAAATTGGCAAATGTGATGAGTAGGATATGCAGGTGTCTTAATTATATATTGGCTTGGAACATACCCCGAGTATCATTTATGTTTAACTTTTTTATTCCTTATCAAGCAAAGTATAACCCTACCTTTTTTTGATTGGGATAAATCGTATTTTCTAAAGGATGGTGGTTTAATAAAATTATATTTTTCAGTAGCAAATGCTCAAATTTTGATGTCACTCTATTTTTCTTTGTGCACCAAGGTTAGTGGTTATTGATATGCAACGTACCTCTTAGTCTGATTTTGTGAATTCTACTAACTACATGCAAAATGTATCGTATTCTAGCGTAGCCGTCGAGCCTTAGTTTTCTTTTCAAACATCGACGCCTTGGTCCGCTCGGTCATGGCCATCCTATGGGCAAGAAGCCATCACCACCAACTAGATGCCAGATGGTACCACCTCCGTCGCCTCCAATCACCCCACCAACGCTGATTTTGATGGAGGCTAGAGGAAGTTTGACCATTTTTATTTCCTTTCAGTGACGTGAGCTTCATATTGATCTCTGAACATGCGATTACCAATAAAAAAACATGCACACTAGTTATCATTTCAAGTTAGTTTTTATGATCCGGTACAACTTTTTTGGTTGAAGTATATCTTTAGTGCTATTCTCTGTTTTTTCTTGTTACTAAGTAAAAGTATTTCTTGCAGAGTTCAATTCATCATCTAGATGAGGTCTGGATGAAGGCAATACGTTTGGTAATCCCCTAATCCTCCCGGCTTGTAATTGTAAACATGTGTTTATTTGATTTTGCTCACTTCATTTGTCCTTTGGTAATAACATGTAGCAAATAAGCTAAAACTTAATTCAGTTCTGGAAGTGATTCCAACCGCTGAATCTGCAGCTATTGAAGTGGATACACCTGAAGCACACAAGGTTTGGTTCATGCTCTAATTTCTTTTCGCATATTCCTGTGCTTATTCTCAACTAGTTGCGGCATTAGATGATTCCTGAATATAATTGCATTGAACTTCATCATAAGGTCAACCAAGTGATCTCAGTGAACTTTTGAAAGCAGATAAAATAAAGACAAACCAATGCACTGCTGTAAATATGAAAATTAGCAAATATGATGAGTAGGATATGCAGGTGTCTTAATTATATATTGGCTTGGAACATACCCTGGGTATCAGCTCTGTTTAACTTTTCTGTTCCTTACCAAGAAAAGTATAGCTCTACCTTTTTCTGATTGGGATGAATTGTATTTTTTGAAGGATGGTGTTCTAGAAAAATTGTCTTCTTCCATAGCAGATGCTCAAACTTTAATGTCACTATTTTGCTTTGTGCACCCAGGTTAGCAGTCACTGATATGCAACCTCTTTGTCTGGTTCTGTGAATTCTACTAACATCATGCAAATTGTATCTTACTTGCCAGAAGCATTCCCTTCTTTGACATGTATTTGCAATATATGATAGTCAACCACAGGCTGCAATTACTAGTATTTATTGGGGATACCTGAAGTAAGGGTCTATCTGTATTCATGTACACGATAGTTTTTTTTTCTTGAATGTCTATAGTTGTGTATGATTTACTAATTGATTCCTGCTTGCCATATGTACAAGGCATCAGACTACATCATGGCAATTGATTCATGTCTTCCTATTAGCATGCATGGCATAGGGATGGTGGTTTAGAAAAAGTATCTTATTCAATAGCAGATGCTCAAACTTTGATGTCACTATTTTGCTTTGTGCACCAAGGTTAGCGGTTACTTTTCTGCAACCTCTTAGTCTGATTTTGTGAATTCTACTAACATTATGCAAATTGTATCTTACTTGCCAGAAGCCCAGAAGCATTCCCTTCTCCGACATGTATTTGCAATATATGGTAGTCTTCCACAGGCTGCAATTACGAGTATTTGTTGGGGATACCTGAAGTGAGGGTCTATTTGTATCCATGTACACGACAGTTTTGTTCATGAATGTCTATAGTTGTGTGTTATTTACTAATTGATTCCTGCCTGCCATACGTACAAGGCATCAGACTACAACATGGCAATTGATTCATGCCTTCCTATTGGCATGTATGGCGTAGGGATGGTGGTTTAGAAAAATTATCGTCTTCAGTAGCAGATGCTCAAACTTTGACTCCACTCTATTTTGCTTTGTGCATCGAGGTTAGTGGTTACTGATATGCAACCTCTTAGTTTGATTTTGTGAATTCTACTAGCAGCATGCAAATTGTATCTTACTTGCTAGAAGCATTCCCTTCTCCGGCGGGATTTGTGCTAGATGCTAATTAAATGGTCTAATAGTTTCCTGGATGCTGATTAGCTAATTGGCTAGTCATATTACTACACATAGCTGATGGCCTAGGTTTTTAATTTTATTAGAGGCACAATGTGTCTTTTTCGCTTGTGTTCATTTTGTAATTTTGAAGCTGCAGATTGGAATTTTTGTTGACGCCTACATTACATTTCATCATGTTCTATTTTGTACGTTTGATGATCACATACATTATTTCTTGATATTTTAGACATACAAATTTATTGGAGTTTAATGCACTAAAATTGATTAATTCCATCACCGTATTTTTTAACTCAACATGTTCATGACAAAGTCTCTTTCTCAAATTGCTTCACGAATTTCTTCAAGGTATTCCAGCCCTATTGTTGCAAAGATAACCTTTCGTCACAAAGGACTACACAGGCGTGGCATAGCGCGCCTTGCCTATCTAGTAGAATTTATGATGGAACTTGCTTCCTGATTATAACAACAATACATAGTCTTATGTATATATATTGAGAGTTGAGACACTGCAATCGCCAAGCTGATGGGAGGAGTGGGTTCAAAGCATTTTGGGCATGTACAACAGTTTGTCTATTAGAGTTATCTCTAAAGGTTTCAACTCATCTACAGACAACTTTAGAGACCACATCTCCAATTATTTATCTATAAAATTATCATTTTTAATACAACTTCTCTCATTACCGACTCACTATTTGCGTTGGTTTGTGCGCCCAGTTTGTCTCTTATGTAAGAGATAACACATTCTCTCTTTTCACATCCTCTCTCTTCTAACTAGACTTTTGAGTGACATGACAGGTAAAAAACGACTAAGATAACCACTATTGAAGATACTAAATCTTAGTGACACTTTGAAAAATTGGATTGCAAAAGTGTGTCAACCCCTCATGTTTTAGTTGGGCTTGCAGCTTAGGTGTTGCCGCCTGTTGTTACTACGATGTATGAATATTTTTTTTAGGACGTGAGATGTAAACCTTTTTGCACATGCTCTTCTCTTCTTACCGAGAAGGATACATGCAATGATGCAACTCTTGGGCAAGTTATTCATAAAAAAGCCCAAGCTTGGTTCTGCTGTCTTTAACAACACCTGCGCCATACTATTCCTGCATGTTCTTTGCTTATCCTGTTCTGGTTTCTTTTGAAATGCCAAACCATGGGATACCCTGCAAACATTGACGATTGCTACAATGTCGATAATTCGTTATAACATCGATGCGCATCACATTATTTAGCTCTTATTTGCTGATCAATTGATTGTTGAACCGGACATGACATATTGTACACTTATTTTCACAAAAAAAATCTGTTTCTGAACTTGTATCATTGTATGCATCCAGCAGGCAGCAGCAAGCGCAGTACCACTCCAGTAGCAGCCGCAAGATGAATGCGCTCCCAGGAAGAGAGGGGGAAGAAGGCATCATTACCGGCTCTGGTTTCACTATCCCATCAATGGCGCGGACTCTTTTTAAAGCTACCCCTGCTAGTTACCGAATGCTCTGCCTCTGCGGCTCTGCCACTGCCTGCTCCCTTCCACGTCAAGCTGAGCTCCTTTGCTTCTCCTCGCCGCCACCGGCACAGATCACGGCCACGCCTCACCCACCACAAATTACTCCCCCATCCCCGCGTTCCTGCTGCGCTGACAAGACTCCCCCCGCCTCGGAGTCCGCGCCCTCCTCCGCCTCCGTTCGAGCCCACTTCTCGCCGGCTGCGGCCGTGTCGTTCCGGCGACGAACCGCTGGGTGAGCATCGGTTCAGACCGTCGGAATTTACCGCGCTGCCCCTGGGCGTGCTCCTTTATTACCCTCGGGCTCAGGGCCCCATCGGTTTCCGGGCAGAGGAGGGCAGAAGGGTAAAGGCGTGGCGAGGTCCGCCGGAGGCGGCGGTTGAAAATTACCCTGCTGGCCTCCCTTGCGGGCCCACAGGCGCTGCACCGGGTGGAGCGCCCCGTCGCCTTGCGAAGGCCAGGAGGGTAAAATCACCGCGCCGTGTTCGCGCGGGAAATCCGGAAGGGCGGGTAGAACTCTGCCTGTGTGTATCATCGCTCGCTCTGTTTTAGTACACTGCTGCGGCTGCTGCTTCCCCACCTTTCGTTTTGGGGGTTAGGGTTTCGTGTTCGCCTCGTCTAGCTGCGGGGGCGGTGTCGCTGTCCGATCGGATGCTCCCGCTCGCTCGCGCGTCGTCGTCATTCAAGATCTGAGCGCGCCTCGACTTCGAGCTCTCCGGCCGGCTCGACCGCGCTCGCAGGATGCGATCGGCTCCGAGGTATGTTTTCCCACGCTTGTGCTGCTGTGTGATGATTTTTACCTCGGAGTGTTTGTATGTAACACTCCATTTTGCAGTAAATGAACAGTAATCTCAGTAAATTTCAGATTTTCAGTTTTGAGTTCTAAAGCCCAATTCAAATCCTCAAATCCTTTTGGGCTTAGCCCTGGCCTCCCCCGGTGCATCTCCCCTGCCATTCCCCCTGGCCGCTCCGTGTCTTCCCCGTGCGCACGCACTCCTCATGGCGCACGCGCGCCCGCACTCTGCGCCGCCACTCGCGCCCAGCTCCATCCCCCCTTGCCCCCCCTCCACCCCGTGCGGCCATAAGAGAAGCCCGGTGCTCCTCCCTTTCCCCCTCCCCCACCATTTCTTCCCCCTTCTTCCCCAAGCTCAAAATCGCAGAAAAACCGGAGCTCCCGAGTTCGCCCGTGCGCTGCCGCCGACGTCGAGGTTCGCTGCTCCGGTGAGTATTCCGCCGGGCTAGGTGCGTCACCCCGCGCCTCCTGCAGCCCTCTACTCCTTCCCCCACTCCACTCTTCCTCCCTGCCACCGAGGAGCACCGCCGCCGTGGTCTTCCTCCTCCACTCCCGGCCGCCGCCGCCCCCGAGCTCCCTCACCTCCCCCTCCGGCCTCCCCACCCCCGGGCGCGCAACCCGTGCGTGCGCCCTCCTCCTCCCCGAGGGCCGCGGCCCCGCTGCCCGTGCCCTCATGGGCGCCGCCCTCTGGGCAACCCATTCCTGGCGTCACCGGCGCTGCCGCGCCACAGCCCCTGTGGCAGTGTTCACCCCCCCCCCCCCCCAAATCAATGTCCTTAAGAGATATTCTAATTAGCACTTGGGTTACTTGTTAGAGCATCTGCAATAGTTTGTTTATTAGTTTGTTACTAAGAGGTAAGAGAGCACTCAAACTAATAACACCCCCTCAAAAAAAAAAATCAATGTCCCTATGTCCTTAAGAGTTGTTGAATTGGTATCAACAACTTGCTTGTTTCTTCATCTAGAAACAAGCGTCATATTCTTTAGCCACTATCTCTCATTCACATCATCAAAATGCTGATGTGTCCATCTCTTAGTAACAAGTGATATGAACCATTGTAGATGCTCTTACTACCTCAATGCTATGTGGGACCCAGGGTGAGTTAATGATTGGGTAAATGCTCCTTTGTTTGTCCGAAATTGGACAGGCACTGTGGTGCCTTAATCATCCCATATAAATGTCGTTAGGGCTGCTCTTTGTTTAGCTATGAGCTATTGACTGGTTAATTGTTCCTCTGTGAGAATGTTGCATGGATCCAGCACTTAAGCTAATGAAGCTAGCTCATTTCAATGCTGCTGTGCATTGTCATTTAATCACCTAAATCTCGTCTTAACAGCTGAGCTTTAATTAGTTGTTTTGATGGCCGGGTTAATTAATCAATCTTTGTCCCTAGGGTTTAGCATTAAGAAAATCCCGGTTTAAATGCTGCTAAACCCTATGCCATGTGATCCCGGCAATTAAACCGGTGTTTACTGTTGGCCTTAAAAGGCGCAGTGTCTCAATGACGTGTGGGCCCCGGTCGGCAATTTATTTGTTTTTTTTGTTTGCTATTTATTTTTCCGGCGTGATCATCCAAGTAGAGTTCGAGAACGCGGATGGACCTGAGTTCGATCAAGCTCAAGACGACTAAGACCCTCTTGTCTTAGACCCAGGTGTGTCAATACTTTGACCATATTGAACCTACCTTTTATGTAAATTATATCCTTTTAAAAATATCAACTTTCATGCTTTAATTCTTTTATGCAAATATATGTCAAATGGTCTTAATATAGTTAAATATCAACTTGATAATTACATAATATTATACCATCTTTGACAATTGAAATACCTAATCCTTGTCACTCTGGTAATTATGTGGTAACTATATTAGCTGTAGGTCGTACTCAAGCGACATGTTAGTCTTGCTTAAGTACCGGGGTATTAAATACCCAATCATCATCCTTAAAATCAAGAATTGTTTTGGGCAATCATTGCGGGTAAATGACTGGGATGGTTGAGTAATATATTTTGTGTTTCTCCAAAAATCCTAATAATTGTTGTTACCATATCCGAGCGGATGGTATGATGGTTGTGGGTCTTGATGTAGCCCAAGGCATGTTGGTATGTGAAATGGTGAATGTGGTATGAGCCGCCAGATGGTCCCTAAGAATTTAATTTTGTGATGACCTCTCAATGTAAAACAATACAGCCATAAGTCTATAATGGTGTCGATCTGGCTAAATAATTTGTATCCATTAGTACAGGTTGCACGGTAGATGACTGCACTGCTGTGAACCTTTGTGGTTACTGGGTAGGGTGCACGACTTACGATCTGTGTGAGCGTTCGTGAAGGTGCAAGGGGGGGGGGGTTGTCTAGGTAAGGGTTGACGCAGGTGTGGGAGCGTAACCCTTCTCAGGTGAAACCATAGCGGGTTTAACTAATACCGAGAGATGCTTTGTAAAGGCTTTGTGATAATCTCCCTTTGATTCGTATGTCTAAGGAAACTTGTGTATATGTTAAGACGATTATCTCTTGTAGGTAAAGTGTACAGTCTCTGCAGAGTATAAACTGTTCGAACAGCTGTGCACACGGTCAAGGGTAGGTATGAGAACTCACTCGAGATAGTTTTATTTATAAAACCTTGTGGGTGGGAATTTGAATTTCCCTAAGTAGTCATACCCAGTGTTGTTAATAGGTGGATGTAACCCCAATCAAAAATAAGAATAAGGTCGGTATGTTACTCAGTTTGTTTAAAGTAGTCTCAATTTTAACTTTTCACTTTTGTTGGGCTTAAGTTTTTGACCGGCCGGTATGTTTGAAATGAAGCTGTAATAGAGATTGTGTTAGGACTTAGGACTGTGGCATTTGAGAGGCATGAATTTATTGACCTTTGCTGGCCTTAAGTTTGTGATAAATCTGAATATCTGACAAGAAGCCACAATAGAGATAATGTTAGTATGGTGGCATTCTAATGGCAACAGTCTAAATAACTCTACCCAACTGACATTTCAATGTACATGTGTTATAAGAAATTCTGGCATTTCTACTTTAATAGGCTGCTCCCTAGGTTTATACAGATGAATAATTCTATTGCTGGTTATGTGTTTGCCTAATCTGAATTCAGCTGTGTTTTGTTAATAAAAGAATCCATAACACTTTATAGCATCATCTCACCCTAGGTTTGCTTCAAATATTGCTCTGTAATGAACTAGATCTGCAAGATGGGTTTCATTATTGTTTCATGGTATGGTGGTAGTGGGGTTGCACAAGCTACCATTGATCTGCTTACTGTCCTATATTAGATTATTAGATAAGACATAAGATGACAGCGTATATGATCTTTGGTATGCTTGCCTTTGATAATTTGATGAAGTCAAACAAGTTAAATGAGACAATAACTTAGGATGGGATTGAAGATGCATCTGTTGTATTGGTCATGGATGTAAGGATTGCACATTCCTGTTAATACTTCTGAATTGCATTTAGTTATGTCGATTATCATTAGTGTCCAGTTTAGGTTCATGATCATGCTCTTTCTTTCCATGAAGTCTCAGAACAAATATTTAGCACTCATGAAAGGAGGCAGATTAGAACTTCTGCATCTGGTGCATTTAATTCCCTCTTTTCCTGAGGGTGTTCTTGATGTTGTTTTCCCCCATTGGTGGGTGGTTGTGCATTTTGTTATGGATTTAAGCTCTTGATTTGCACTTTGTAGGTTCTTACTACGAGAATCATGCAATTTTCAAATGCTGCATATTGGACTCTTTCCAGTGTCCCTTTTGAATTTGTGAAGGTACCTCAAAATATCCTTTTAGAAGTCGATATTTTGTTGAGTTTCAGTATGTAGTAACTCTTCTTAGCTTTGTTGTTGATGAATTTATATTTCTGGCATTTACTGTGTGTTGTTCTGTTTTCTGTTCTTGATTGTTTTGGATTCCCATGTGTTTGAGCCAATTGTGATGGAGAGGTATTGGTAATGGTAAACATTATAAAACTAGATAATCAGACTGAGAATTTGTAAATCCAACTATTCAAGACAAAAAAGAATTGGTCTAAAATGTGGGTAAATAATGGCGTGGAAATTGCCTTAGTTCTTCCTGCGATTTCCTTATTTGAGACAGTTAACTGATGACCTGTAGGTCGAGCAAATATATGTTACTTGATTGATCTAGCTGACAAATGGAAATGTTATTGAATATTAACAGTTAAAGCTAAGGTGGCACACATGTCAAAGTTTGTTTCTGTTTATTTCTAGTTTTCTAGTTTTCATATTATGGTTATGAGAGTAAAAGTAACTATTAGTACATCAATCTTCCACCCAAGTGAATCATGTTACATGTATCCATCCAGTTGCAAACTAGAGTAAGGAATGGGGTAATAGGTGAGAAACCATGAGAACGGTGATGTACTGATGATGGTGGTCATGGTAGGTGCACATGATAGCCCTTACTTTATTAATGAGATGTTGAACTTCTGAAGTATGAGAGTATGTCATGGGGTCATTACAAGTTTCATGATGAAATTATCATGGTGAACTGAATCATTAAGTTGTCAGGCCATGCTTTTCTCCTGGACCTTGCCTGAGTTTAATATCGTTGGTTGTTACCCTGACCCTTGTAGGATTTGCCAACAGTAGCAGAATCTCTTTGCTCCTGCAGTATGCTGCCTGGCTTTTCCACAAGTGGTTACTTAAGCTTTTTATGGACCTTGTCTGCATTCTGTCCTTGCACCATACAGTCCAAGCTAATATGATGCCTTTGACTGTCAGCATAAGAGGTCTCCAAACCGCTCTCTTTTTATTTTGAAATCCTTGCTTATGAACCATCTGTACCTGCTCATTCTTCCTTGTTTATCCACATTGATCCTGGAGCTGCCTATTTCAAAAATCATTGCTGGCTATGGTTTTGCTCTAAGAATTGCTGCAGTCTTTTTTTACCAACACCACTGCGTGACATATCTGCTCTTCCTTTTGCAGGGTAAGGCAATGGAGAATGGAACCAAAGCTGCTGATGTTAGGGGAAGGCAACTCAAGCTCATGGAAGAATGTATTGCCGCAACGATCCAGACCCTTGTACATACTGCTCTCCTCTCGGGCTTGGTGAACATAACTTGAGGCCCCTCAGGCCAAGCCCAAGCGCAGCGACCCCTCGTAAGAGGAGGGGATCTTCGTCTGCACGTGCCCATCAACAACTCCTGCAACTGTTCTCCACTCTTAACACTGATGAACTCATCTGGGTGCTAGTGTGCTACCCAGTCCTGGATGAGCTCTGGTGATACCTTAGTACTAAATAGCCATCACTAATCTTCTCTCTGCCCACCCCCCCCTCTTTGCTGGGTTTTATTTTGCTGTGCCCTTCTCCCAAGGTGCACTACTGTTGCAAGTTCATGTACTGTTATGTCCAAAAGAAGTGTACTTGAGGGTTGTGCTGCCTGTCTGGTGTGGTCTTGTGCCATTGGGCGGCTTGCTCCTTTTGGTTGTGAACCAATTTATAAGCTGGAAATTGGTGGATAGAAGAATACTTGTTGCAATCACCCTGTATCATTTGGTGTCGTCAGATTGTGGAAGGCCGTTGTTACGAACGATTTCTTTTTGCATTTTTGGACCTTGTGGTTGCCATTAAGGTTGGGTGTTACGCAACATATATCCGCCGATGGATTGATCCTCAGATAATGAGGTACGTACTTTCCTAAATTGAAAGGTGTTGAGTGCGTCTCTAACATACTTAGAGACACCATCTTCAATAGATAGTCTCTAACATACTTTCTAATATTTATATTTTATAATTTTTTTTTGAAACATGTTTATATGTTAATTAGAGTATATTAATGTATCATATTTTATTTCACATGCACGACAGTCTCTTCACGAGGAGACGATCTGTATTATCTCTTCTCCTCCTCTTCCACGTATTTTGTTGGCGTTATATAACTGAGAGATGATAATAAATATACTATTGGAAATGTCTTTATATAAACGTGGGTCCGGATGTTTGGAACTATAGTACGGATCCAGGCCTTTTTAGCCATTTGTCATTTCATTTCTTTGTTTTTTTTTTGAAGAATCTGGAACACAGCGAAATCTTGAAATAAAATAAGAAGGAAAATGCATAATAAATGCAGACGATGAAGAATTTAAAGCCATCCATTTGTCATTTCTTATCTTTTTTTTTTAAGAATCTGGAACACAGCGAAATCTTGAAATAAAATAAGAAGGAAAATGCATAATAAATGCAGACGATGAAGAATTTAAAGCCATCCACTGCTCGTCCAATTCCACATCGCCTCATCCCGCATCCCCGTGCCGTTAGTCAGACACTTTGCTGTCATCTCCTCCGCTCCGCATCGTAGCTCTCGTCTGACGGCTTCGGTTCTTCCGCCCGCCGATTGGCTCCACTGCTCGTCCAATTCCACATCGCCTCATCCCGCATCCCCGTGCCGTTAGTCAGACACTTCGCTGTCACCCTCCTCCGCTCCGCATCGTAGCTCTCGTCTGACGGCTTCGGTTCTTCCGCCCGCCGATTGGCTCCCCGGCCGGCACACGCACAGAGCTAGTGGGAGTAGAGGGCGATGAGATCACAGCTCGGCGCCTCCGTCTCGTCGCCGCCGGCCTCCGTCCGGCGAGCGCTCCCCTTCACTCCGCCTCGGGTCCTCAGGTACACTCTCTACACTATTGTATTCTTACGTGTGGCCGGCAAGCAGTCGCCGATGGGACGAGCTAGACCTTCCTCTGATCTGATCCACATCTTAATCTCTGCTCCCGAGGGCATGTATTCTAGGTTTTACGCGTTCCCCGGGCGGTTTCGCGTTTGCGGCGGCGGCCGGATTGGAGTTCGCTCCGCTCACCATCTCCCCAGCAAGCGAGGTTCGTGGTAGCAATGCAGCAAGTGTTTCCTGTGTGCTAGTTAGAGCTCTAACACCTTGTAACGAATTGGGCCTGTATCATGTTCGGATTTTGTCAATTTGCACCGCGAGCTCTTTGTTTAAGCTTTACCTTGACCAGGGGTAGGAGTGTTCAATTCTGCGAGGAGGCCGGATGATAAGGAGACTACTGGTAATGCTGAAATCCCAACCACTTCAGCAGCACAAAACGCGCTATGCTTTCCTGCTCAGGTGATTTTCTCTCTGTGGATTGTTCATTGTTGTGATATCCAACCTATACATCGATGCATGGGCTTTGTCCGATACCATACATCATTGTTTCAATATTGGTGCTAGTGGCTGGTATGTGATCTATATGAAGCTAATACATAAATTTGAACAATAGATGAAGATAGCATGTCTTTTTTTTTTTTTTTTTTGAAATTTGGTCGGGAGCTCTGGCATTCACTAAAGAAGGAGGTGGGCACTCGGGTTGGCCCACACTCAAACCCAGATGGGCAAGATGCAGCTGCGCCTCATTACCTGTGAAGATAACATGTGATCTTTAGGATACATTCTTTTTAGGACAATGCTGGGGTCCTGGGGAACTCATATTGTTTGTCAGAGCATCTAAGTGGTGCTATACTGGCATGTGTCAATAAGGTTAATTAATTTTATTGGACAAATAAACAGTAGTTCAATGCCCAAATCCTGCTTTCATGATTGAAAAATAACAGTAATGGTTCAACAGTATTTGACCTTTGGATGCATTCCCATGGGAGATAAATGGAAGGTAAAGTATAGCTGTGTGACAGGTAGTGGTACTACAGAAATTTAGGAACCTGCAAGAACTAATAAGCAGGAAAAGCCATAAGGTATACAAGCAGTCCATCATAGTCCATGTATACTTCCTTTTGACCACAGCGCTTTGCAATAAATAGTTTATTAATGCAACTTCTGTTTGCTTAATGTTTTATGTTCTTTCAATTTTGCAGGGAAGGTGCAACATGGTTACTATCGTAAGCATCGCATTCTGCCTTCTACACAGAACTGTTATAGGCCAGATGCAATTGATGATGAAATTACTCCCTTGGATGTCACACAATATTACAAGTTTGCCATTTGCTTGCATATCTGATCCTATAAAAAAACCTGTGCCTCTTAAGCTAGATGTGACTTTTCCGCCATTGCCTGATGTCAGATGGAGTATTTCACGCTTGTACTATCTATTCAATACACAGCTTGAACGAAGCATTGCCTTGTAAGTGTAACATATCTAGCTTTCACCACCTAGAAATATATGTTTGGTATTATGTAATGTTTCTTTTGTCACACTGCTACAGTTACTGGGCTGCCACTTTTCTGCACATTCCAAAAGTTTGTCTATTCCTAAGTTAGACATAATAACTGAAATTTCTTGCTCATGGTAAATTAACTTCCTACTTTGTCTTGACTATCTTCATAGGTCTGTTATTACTTTGCTCATCACGTGCTTTTCTCTTGTTGTTATTGGAGGATTCCTGTTCCATAAGTTCAGGTCTGTTACTTTTCTTTAAAAATACATGTATTTTCTGATTTATTCTTCTCTGTTTCTCTAGGAGGATACCCTATATCTGCAGTAATTGGTACTAACATAAAAAGATGATGAAATATCTTGGTTTCTATTCCAGGAAGAAACAACAACCTTTAGAGGACTGCTTTTGGGAAGCTTGGGCATGTCTGTGTTCATCATCTACTCATCTAAGAGTAAGTAAGGCCTAGTGAGGTTATTTCCAATTTCTTTGAGGCTTAAGAACCATATGTTTTACTTAGTTTTGCATAACTTTTTTCTTAGCTACTAGCTTTGATTAACCATTTTTTACAGATACTTACCTTTTTAATCTGTTCTTTTGCTTGTTTTCGCAGCAAAAGACTCGTATTGAGCGTGTCATCGGGTTCTTTCTTGCTATCTGGGGTATATTGTTCTATTCTCGTTTGTTAAGTGCAATGACAGAACAATTTAGAGTGAGTTAAAATTCTACAAATTTGAAGTGGAAATCTTTTATGCCAGTGTATGCCTTCACAAATAGTCACCTGGTTGTGCACAGATCCAGATGCATAAGGTAAGGGAAGGGGCACAGTTGCAAGTCATTGAAGATGATCATATCATCATATGTGGAGTCAATAGTCATCTGATGTCCATATTGAATCAGTTGAATAAGTTCCACGAATCAGCAATTCGCTTAGGTACTGCTACAGCAAGGTAATTGAAGGATAACATATTTAGCATTTGGGCAATATCTATCTATATATTATAATACAGATTATTATTATTTTTTAACAATGTCAAGGAAGCAGAGAATTCTTCTCCTCTCAGATCTTCCCAGAAAGCACATTGAGAAGCTTGGAGATAGCATGAGCAAAGATTTAAACCATATTGATGTATTCACCAAGAGGTAAAGGGTGTTATTCACTTCTTATGTTGCTGTTCTGAATACTTGACAACTGCTTCAATATGTTTACCTTTAGAACAGAAAAACTTACTGTGAATCCACTTTTTAATTTGCAGTTGTAGCCTTAGTTTGACAAAATCATTTGAGAGAGCAGCAGCAAACAAAGCAAAGTCTATAATCATCTTACCAAAAAAGAATGAGCGGTATGTATATACCAAGCACTTTTAAATTTACTCAGGTTAGCATATAGTAAATATTTGCTGTACTGGAAATCATTTCAGAGAAGGGCAGCTTGTCTTATTTCTCATAACGACCCTCTATACCAGTGCATTGATATCTTTGTAGAAATAATGATAAACAGCAGGCCATCTGACTCCTGTAAAATAGCATTGCTATATGAAATTTATCATGCTAGCATTGGATGGAACACTTGAAACTTTGCACTTAGAAGGTTTGGAATGAATGACTTGAAACAAGCAGCTCTTTTATCAGAATTAATAAATTCAAGACAACCTCGTTAAAGGAAAAATAGTGCATTTTCGAACAATATCCCATCTGCCACTTGCTGGATATAAATGTCATATGCTAAATTTTGACATATTATTTTGTTGCACCAGCAGTTATTTTCCAAACCAAGTCCTGTTGTTATTTGACTACTTGGCATCACTTTATTTATCTAAAACTCATCTTGTTGAACCTGATCAGATATGAAGTGGATACAGATGCATTTCTTTCTCTATTGGCTCTGCAATCTCTTCCACAAATTGCATCAGTTCCTACCATTGTTGAGGTATATGCAAGCTCCACCATTTATACTATGATTTGTTTTTAATCAATGACCTTTATGTATTCATGCTGTATCAATGTAGGCTTCTAACTCGACCGCCTGCGAACTTCTGAAATCAATCACAGGCTTAAATTTGCAGCCAGTGGAGATGGTTGCTTCTAAGCTGTTTGTGCAGTGCTCTAGGCAAAAGGGCCTTCTTAAAATCTACAGACACTTGCTTAATTATCGCAGTACTGTTCTAATCTTTCTGATATATGTTTGTTGATATGTTTTCTTTAAGAAGGGTGCAGTTGGTTATCGGCTTATCGCATTATCTTCATGGCTTAGCAACCGAGAGGTCATGGGATAAAATCCTGGGAAATGCACAAATAAACCCATCTAACATGTAGTTAGTGGTAGTCGAATCATGGCCTTTAGCCACGAGACATGGGTTCCACACTGGTTGTAGTAGCCACTGGTGGGTTTATTGATACATCTTTACTCAGGATATTTACAGGCCTTTTGGTCTGTGTACAAAACTGGTTACAGCTACGCCCAGCTGTGGCATGGCACTCTTTTTGTGCATTGAATTGTCGTTCTACAGTTTAGCACATAATTTATACTGCAACTGCCTCAAAACCAGTCATATATGGCAGCCCAAATTTTGGTTATGAACTAAATAATAGTCTGTGTCATGTATTGCTATCATACTAACTTTCTGGTTAGATTTTTTCTCTCCAAATCACTTTTATTGTCAGCTTTGGTCAGTGGTCACAGCCACATGCCAAACATGACCTTGTTTCTCTTTCTTCTAAACTTCTGAAATCAACATTCAATTTATGGTTTACCATAGCATAGTATGCAATTATGCATTTCTGATGTCAATGTTAGTGTACCCTATCATCTATCAGCAAAATTGTTCTGATACCATGTTAGTGTTGAATGGGCTTCTTGTATTACAAATGGCCAATGGGCCAACATATATACAGTACAAGTAGGGCAATATGCAGAAAACACCCAAAACTAGGGAAGAATAGCACAGCATACAAATACATCTAACACCCCCCTTCAAACTCATGGTGGATCAACAACACCGAGTTTGGAGAGGAAAAAGGCGGTGCTGAGCTTGTGTGTGTGTCTTCATGAAGAAGTCGGCTAGCTGAAGCTCCGAAGGTAGGGGTGCAAGTTGGTAATGGATAATTCGAAATATCCGACTTCCGAATTCGATAAAATTCTTATCTGGTACGAATTTCAGCATCCGAATACTTAATCGAATTCGAATACGGTATATACACTGTCATATTAATTCGAATATCCGAATGATTTCGACTTAATAACACTCGTCAATTACTCCCAAATGGCCGATTGCGGTCTGGTGTGCCATGTCTCCGATGGTGTGTCCTCTTATGACCAGTGGGGGCTAGCGAGCGATCGCGTTATACGGCCACTCGGGTGTAGCGATCGCGCGCCCAATAGCGCAAAAAGCAGACCGATGGAAGCGCGTGTGTGCGTGTGTTGTTATTTTGGAACCTGGATGGCTGTATGTAGGAACTAACATATATTATGCCCTCTTGTTATGTCATCAATTTATCACCACACGATTGGATTAGTGGTGGTACAGGTACTATAATGTTGCTCTCATGAAACATTGCCTCTAATAGTTATAGTCATCTAGTGATACGTTTTATTAGCTCCCATGGTACAATTGCAATGCTCCAGAAAAATCCTTTCAATTTGTTGTTAAATATGAAAGGCATTCGAATCTGATCGAATTGAGTCCAAAATCCGATTCGAATTCGTATTCGGTGCACATCCGATTCGAATTCGAATTCAGTGTATATCCGATTAACATTCGAATTCGACTAAAGTTATATGGAAACAAATATGGTTTGACCAATATCCGATTCGAATTCGACCGTTTACACCCCTATCCGAAGGCATGTACTGAAGAGCCACAATCTGGTCCTGCACCTGCGATCTCATATAGGAGGCATCGACACCAATGTGCTTGGTGAGTTCATGCTTCACTGGATCTCGCACAATACTGATTGCATCCGTGCTGTCAGACAAAAGAGTCGTCGGTCACTCGGTCCGGTAACAGAGACACCAAAATCCTGAAGGAGCCACCAAAATCCTTAACGACATCATAGCCCTCAACTCAGCCTCAACACTCGAGCGGGAAATTGATGTCTGCTTTTTGGTCTTCCAGGCAATCAGTGAGGATCCAAGGAAAACACAGTAGGCAGAAAGAGATCGACGATCGGAGTGATCACTAGCCCAAGTCGTATCAGAGTACACCTTGAGCTGCAAGGAGCTAGAGCGGGGAAAGAAAATGCGATGAGAAACGGTGCCACGAAGATATTGAAGGACACACAGAAGGTGACTGCAGTGAAGCTGAGTGGGAGCCGAAACAAATTGACTCAGAATGTGAACAGGGTGAGATGTGTCAGGTCGAGTGATCTCAAGATAGACAAAACTACCAACAAGGTGACGGTAGCGAGTGGGATCATGAAGGGATTCTCCATCAGTGGATCGAAGGTGAACTCCAAGCTCTATGGGAGTGTCCACTATGCGCTGATCAGTGAGAGAAGCGCGAGCAAGAAGGTCTTGAATGCACTTCTCCTGGTGTAGAAGTGACCACAATCCCAAGAAAGTAGTGAAGAGGACCCATGTCAGACATCAAGAACTTGTCACCGAGACGCTTCTTCACAAAAGCGATAATCATATCATCAACATACAGAAGAAGAAGAGTCCGACCACGAGGAGAGGTGTGAACAAAGAGAGCAGGGTCATAGTCACTGGCAGTGAAGCTGGCCTCAGTGACAACAGAGGAGAAGCGCTCGAACCAGGCTCGAGGAGCTTGTTTGAGCTTGTAGAGAGAGCGACGAAGACGACACACCATACCATCAGGGACAGAATACCCAGGGGCGGCTGCATGTAGACCTCCTCATGCAGCTCGCCATTGAAGAAGGCATTCATGACGTTTAGCTGAGAAATGGACCATTGGCGAACAGAAGCAATTGCCAGAAGGGTCCGAACAGTGGTCATGTGAGCAACAGGCACAAAGGTCTCGTCGTAGTCACAACCATGCTCTTACTGAAAACCACGGGCCACAAGACGAGGCTTGTAGCTCTCAAGATAGCCATCGGAGCGAGTCTTAACCTTATATATCCACTTGCACGTGATCGGAATAACACGGGCAGGTAGGGGAACAAGATCCCAAGTCCCGGTACACTCTAGAGCAACAATCTCCTCAGCCATCGCCTGCTGCCAGTCCTGATGGGTAGCAGCTTCACGGTAAGTCATAGGCTCAACAAGAGCAGCGGCCGCAAAGCCGTAACGCTCAGGAGGCCTGACAGTCCGATGATCACGAAGATCATACCTGGGAGGAGAGGCTGGAGCGGAACCGAGCAAGGACGAGGTAGTGAAGGGAGTAGAAGGCTCAACCGGAGGAGGTGGCCGTGGACGGCGAGAGTGGTGCAGCGGAAAAGGGGAGATCCCACGCCGATTGAAGGCTCAACCGCCGATTGAAACACGTGTGTGTGTGTTTTACCATCGATCCCACGCGGGAAGTGCGCGAGCGGGCGCTCCTCGCATAGCGTGGGGGGAGTGTGGGCTGGCGCACTGCACGGCCCACACGCAAAATAGCTATTCAGCATACGAGCGTTGAATAGCGTAGAATTGCTATAAAAAGTGGACTTTAATAAATTTTTTCGTAGAACTCACTTTGGAGTATCTTATAATCATTATTAGAGTATGCTCAAATAGATAAAGAGATATCATATCATCATACGATTTAAGTGGTATATGAAAAGTGATAGTACGTACTTGCAGGGAGTACCATACCATTTTCCTATATATACATACATGAGTAGTTGAGCCTCATGGGTTACATGGGCAAAGAGAGACTGCTAATATGTACAAGACTCTTAACAATTATCATGTTTATATGAATTTGTCATTACTGGTTTCTGTGCTGTACATGCTTTTGCCTTTCATTGATTTGGTTTAGCAATATCCTGCTTGTTTTTGGAATCTAGACGATAGCATAGGACTCATTATCCTACTTAGTTTGTGATTTATGTTGTTTTGTTGTTTTATCCTGCAGAAAATGTCTTCAACCTTATCACCTTTCCTGAAGCAGGAGGCATGAAGTATATGGATGTGAGACGTATAATCCAAGATGTAATGTTGTTTCAAATAAGTGAATGCCTAGATTCTGCAGTCTGCAAAACTTATCTATTGTGACTGATTTCTCCCCTTTATGTTCATGGTCAGGCTGTTGTTTGTGGTATCTTTCGATCTGGAAGGATCCACTTTCACCCCAGTGAGGATGAAGTGCTGAAAGAAACAGACAAAGTATGTATTTTCTGGCTGTTGTTTGTCATGATAGGGGCAACTAGTACAAAATTATTTCTCCGGACATAGGATTCCAGGAGAACAGTTTGGTTGTTAAAGGCTTAATGCCCTTGTAAGTGGTTGTCGTTATCCCAAGCCATTTAATCTTCTACATTTTTCTGCTAAGTTGATATTGGGAGCAATTTTTATTGCTCCCTTGGCATATGTTGTCATATCCTGCTAGTTACTAAAGTTAACATAGATATAAGTATCTGTGAATTTATGAATATGTTATCCTACGACCTTTTTCTTAAAAAAATATTTCTTAGGAACTACTCCCTTTGTTTTGCTATATTTGTCCATAGCCTCGGGAGTATCCGTTTCAATATATTTGTCCATTGTGGGAATCTAGAGTGTAGTTATTGCAGTTTTTTCCCCTCTACTTCTACTTAAATGCTTTGGAAGAGATTAAATGGTTGTGTTATGTTATTTAATAGGGGTATGTATAGTCATTTCTCATTAAATATTTGTTAGATTTAGTCAAGGTTGTCATGGCGCTCTGGCAAGTCGTGGTGAGCCCGGGGCGCCAGGACGCCTAGGCGCCCGCCATGGCAAGAGTTAGATGGTGGTAATAAAAATAACAAATAATACCTCATATGGCTGAAAATTAAATAAATATACCTCATATGGCAGGGAATTAAATAAATATACCTTATATTTAACCCATATTTCCATCCCGGGTCTTTCGACTTGGCCTTCCTCTTCGGATCCTTGGATGGATCATAAGTCTCACCGCCCTCCGCAGCTTGCCCAAACATCTGTAAGCACACAAATGGATCACAAGCTTAGAACAGAAGAGAAAATCAGAGGCTCAGAGCAACAAGTAGAAGAAAGGAGGGAGAAGCAGAGCAAGAAGTAAAGCAGAGCAGCAGTGCAGAGGAGAAGAAGCAGCAGCAGCGCAGAGGAGAAGCAGCTGCAGCTCAGAGAAGCAGCAGCAGTGCAGAGAGCAGAGAAGATGCAGCAGCAGTGCAGAGAGCAGAGAAAAGGCAGCAGCAGCAGCGCAGAGAGCTCAGAGAAGAAGTAGCAGTAGCGCAGAGAAAAGTAGCAGCAGCGCAGAGAGCAAAGGGGGAAGAAGAAAGGAGGGAGAAGTAGCGCAGAGGAAGAAGAAGCGCAGAGCAAGAAGCAGCACCGCCGAGAAGAACCACCGCAAAGAAGAAGCAATGCAGAGAGTAAGAAGCAACACAGTGGAAGAAGCAGCGCAAATCAGAGCAAAGGGGGAAGAAGAAAGGAGGAGGAGACTGACCTGACCTGAGGAGTAAGGTGACCTCAATGGAGGCGGCGGCGGTGGGGAGTGGAAGGCGACCAAGAGGGGCGAAGGCGGTGGCGGAAGTGAGCTGTAGAGGGGCGCGGCTGCTGTTTTCTCCCTCGAAGCCCCCATATTTGTTCTCTCCCCTCCTTCACATGGTATCATGGTGAACTTCAAGGGCTTTTCCCTCTCCAGGCGCTCGCCAGAAGGTGCTCGACGACGCCCAGGCGACCATGGCGTTGCCTAGCTTTCCCAGGCGCTGCCTAAGTCCATTTGCCCTGGGCGAATGACCTCGGCGTCTGCCTCCGGCAGACTGGACGCCATGTCGTCGACACGGCGACGCCGTGATAACCCTGGATTTAGTGCTTCTTTGGTCTGTGCTCATGGTGGGCTGTGGACAAAAAGAACGAAAAGGAGGGAGTATCTATGAGGAAATAAGAAAAGAAACTTGTATTACCTAAACTAGGAAGGGGTGGATTTTGTAATTTGCAATTGTATCATCAGTCATGAGAAGATTCTTGACATCTAATTTTTCTAGTTGATGGCCTAACATTCTCCCGATTTCTTTGCTCCACAGTTGCTTCTTATTGCTCCTGTTTGGGGGAGGAGAAGACCACAGTATAGAGTGTTAAATGTACCAGAAGGAACACAAAATTCAAGTCATTACACGGAGTCAAGAGAGGGTCAAAGATCGTCTAGTATGGCTACCGAGCTGAAGGAAGCACGGCTAAAGAACATTGTAAAGCGCCCCTCAAAATCACTCTCTAAGGTAAAGTTCAATCTAATGATGTATCGATGGGAATTCCTCCATCGTCGAATTGCTGGGTTCACCAGTGGTTAATTTTATGCAGAGCAGTGATTGCATGATGGGACCAAGGGAATGCATACTTATTGTTGGTTGGCGGCCAAAAGTTACCGAGATGATTCTAGAATATGACAATTACCTTGGACCTGATAGCGTATTGGTATGTATTAGCACAGTGGGAACAAGAAAAAAATTGTGCTGCTCTCACATTTTAATTGTAGGCTGTAGCAAAAAGATGACAAGTCTACGATGCTAGGGCTCCTATCCAAACATTAGGGTGGAACTTGTGTAACAAATTCACTTAACTGTGCAGGAAATATTGTCAGAAACCCCTATCAAAGAGCGGAGCAATATTGTCAACCCCATGATGCAGAGCCAACTTAAAAATATTAAAGTTATTCATCAGGTCTGTGTGTGTGTGTAGCGCCCTCTGACGCACACAGAATGGATGCTTGCACAGACATAAAAGTAACCCTACTCTTGCTATTTGCTAATGTTTATGTGATAACATACCAATACAGGTGGGATGTCCTGTGAACTACGACACTTTGAAGGAAGCGATAATTAACATTAGGAAATCCGCCAAGTGTGACAAAAAAGTTCCACTTTCAATTGTCGTGATATCTGACAGAGACTGGCTCATTGGAGGTATGACTAATATGCCAACAACAGAACTGTACTATTTCCCTGTTATATAAAAAAAGAAGTTTCATCTGTGTATGGTTTCTGCAGATGCTACACAGGTTGATAAACAGTTGGCATATACCCTTCTCCTTGCTGAAAACATTTGCCAGAAACATGGCATTAAGGTCAGTTCTTCTCACTACAAATACTTTTCAAAATTCACCAAGTGAGCCTCTCTGTTCTCATCGAAGTGTCTATAATGCATTGCTTTTGGGTCATATTGATGCACTTGAGCTGTCTAGAAAGACTCGAACATGACCCTAAAATCAACAAATCATCACTATTCTGTCTTATTAATGGCTCAACAAAATATAAACGGTTCTCTAAGGCTATTTAGTTTCATGCTCCTTTGACAATCGGACTTGAATTGAATCTGGTATTCTGGTGTGCTTCAGTTAGTCATCCCATAATGGTTTTCTTATAATTACTCCCATGCTAAACGAAATATCAATTTGCTTGATTTATCTTATTTTCATTTGAATGTGCTCTATAGGTTGAGAATCTTGTATCAGAAATTGTAGACACAGGACTGGGAAAGCAAGTAAGAATTTGATTACATGTCAATTGCTCAATTCATCAAAATTATTTAAATTTGGAAGAAAGCTCTTTACCTCTGCATTTTATACAGATATCTAGAATAAGACCCTCCCTTTCATTTATTGGAGCAGAGGAAGTAATGAGCCTTGTGACGGCACAAGGTTGGTTATCGACTTATTTTGACTATTTTATTTTCTTTAAAGTGCTCTATCTCATGACAAAATTGAAACTTAGTTGCGGAAAGTAATGAGCTGAATGAAGTATGGAAGGATATTCTGGATGCTGAAGGAGATGAGATCTATATTAAGGTAATACAACCAAGGATCAGAAAACCGTTACCGGCTCAAATCCCGATGGGTGGCCGGTAACGGTTAATTCCCGAAAAAACTCGGTCAAAATTCGTCCAAATAAATTTGAATTAGGGATGTTTCCGCTGGAATTTTGAATTTGAAGTTTTCCGGCCGGTATTTGGAATCCCGGTTCCCACCGGTAAGTCCGGTAACCGACGGTAACTGGCGGGTTTTTCATCCCTGAATACGACCATAATTGGTGTTTCTGACACATTCTTGACTGCTTGTGGTCGTTAACGCATCTGCCCTGTTGCATGTGTTCATTGTAGGAAATAGGAATGTACATGAAAGAAGGAGAGAAAATATCATTCTCAGAGCTTTCCGAAAGGGCAGTTTTGCGTCGTGAAGTTGCGGTTGGTTATGTCAAGGACCAGAAGCAGGTTAAGATTCTCTTTGTTATTTTTTAGTTTATGTGGGAATGATGTTCTCGAAGTACAGAAGGCCTTGTTAAGATTAGATTCTTTCTAACTTTGCTATTCAGATGCCATCTAGCTTCTATGGATCTGATTTGTGTAGACATGATGCTCTTTTGGCTTTGTGAATATCAACAACCATGATTCAGCAAGTTTTGATAGTCTATTAATTCATTTATTGTATCACCATGGCAGCATATAAATCCTATGAACAAGTTGGAGCCACTCCCTCTTGAAATGACAGATTCACTCATTGTGATATCTGAGTTTGAAGGTGAACAACCAATTGCGACGGACAGAGAAACTTCCACATAAAAATTTCAGCTCGCCGTTCTACGAATTTTTGCTAGCTCTGCCTACTACAAGGAGATGACATATAGCCTGTTAATCATTCTGCTTCAGTTCAAAAGGAAGACAAAAAATAGTCTACAGGTCATTTGCGTAGATTTTCTTTGCCTCCATAGCTGTTGATCTTTTTTTGGGGCAATTTTGTTTATCTTCAGCTCAACTGCAGAATCTTTTTTGTTTATCTGTTAGCATAGTTGAATTCACATAGTCAACTTGTATGATGTGGCAATATTGAATAAAAAAGGGGAAAGGAAAGTTGATTGGGTATGTGCCTTGCTGTTGCGTTCTGACTGCTGGATAACAATGAATACGTAACTTTTCTTCTTGGGGTCAGATTTAATCAACTGGGAGGCAACCTTGCTGTTGTCTGTGGGAGACAAATTCTTCTCCGCCAGCATCAACCATAGGAAAAGTTTCTTCAGCTTTAGCTTCATCCACAATCATGGCATCGACCATAGGAAATCTTTCTTCAGCTTTAGCTATATGAGATATGTCTTCTCCAGAGAAACCAAGAGGTGAACACAACATTCATGTCCTCTTGCTTTTTATTACCTGTAGCTTATTTGCACCTCTACATTTAAATATGCAGGGCATAACATGAGGATGAGAAAAACGATGGCCAAGGCAAATGGGGAGACTGATGAAACTTCAGGTCTGACGACTCCCCGGAATCACGAAGGACCACTGGGTGCTTTATATGAAAATGACATCATTCGTATCCCTGAGGAAGTTCGGTCACGTGAACCGGAAGCTTATGAGCCCAAGGCTATCTGCATCGGTCTCTACTTCTATTCACTGAGGTACTCACCAAGCTTCAGGCGAATGGAACAACACAAGCGCTGGTGCGTCAACAGATTGCTGTAGCCAAGGTTCATGTAACCGTTCCCAGGCATTCTCCCGGCCAGGCGGCGGTACCGGTAACCGGCCTGTTACCGGTCAAACCGGTTTTTTTTTTCCGGTTGAAATTCGATCGAATTCGCTTAAAATTCGTCCAAAAAATCAAAATTTGAATTTTGAATTAGCTAAACCGGACATTGTAGTTCCGGTATTTTGTTTCCCGGATGCCCTCCGGTAGCCGGTAACCAGCGGTTACCGTCCGGGAATTTCATCCCTGGCTGTAGCGCAGCAATCACAGCCTTGAACCTTTGGTTCAAGAATTCCCGCTTAGACTGACACAGGCGATCAACAGAAAGCCATTCCAGCAGCTCTATGCAGAGCCAGTTGCTATGACGAGGAGGAAATCGGTCTGATGCTGCTGTTTGATGGATGCTTCATTGTCCACTTCTTGTTGAGGCATGATCCGAAGAAGGGCGCAGAGTATGTGTACTGGTCAAAGTTGGATGATGGATATCTGGATGAAGTATATGAAACGCTCCAGTGGGAAAGGCCCTGGGAGTGGGGCTTGGTTGCATCTTGCATCGACATGCTCCTACTGGAGAACCAGATACCTTTCATCTCTGTCAGGATCTTGTTTGACATTCTGAAGACAGAGCATGACAAAGCTGTTGACCTGACTGCATGCGCAAGGAACATGTTCAACAAGCACCTCCCTGTTGGTATGCACACCTCCACAAACCCAATCTGCGGCCGGGACGTGCGCTGCCTCCTGCAGTTGCTCTACCGGTCCCTCCTCCCAAATCCAAAGCCAGGCAATAGACTGGTGGTGCTACCACCAAAGCCGCCTAGAATTGACATAGAATCTGCAAAGAAGCTTGCGACTGATGGCGTTGGTATCACCAGGAGGTGGCAGTGGTGGCCTTGGAGCAATTTTCAGGAGCCGTTCAGTTTCCTGGACATCATCTTCAGCCATGCCACGGCCGCAGCCGGAGATCAGCAACGCAAGCATTCAGCTGCTGCAGAACCTCATCGCTTTCGAGAAATGCTACCAGGGCACCACATCCCATGCGACCAGCTATGCCGCCTTCATGAACGCCCTGAACACCGATCACCATGACACGGAGTTGCTGCGCAAGCGGCGCATTTTCCATGTCCAGGTCAGCCTTGCACAGCCAGAACTCTCCTTCAGAAGGCGGTGCAAGCAGGATGTCGATCCATCGGCAGAGAATTACCTCAGCCGGCTGATGGTGGATGTGCTCCTGTACAAGGAGGCTAGGGCCAGCACGAAGAAGACGCAGATGCCGATGTCAGACGCGGGGTTCTTCGCAGTGTTGGTTGTAACGGCGTATGTGTTGTTGGCATTATCGCTTCTTGAGAAGGTTTCTGATTTATGCTGCTGTAACTGTAAGTAGTGTTGTTGTAGCCAAATGAAGTTACGGTCTGCTTGCTGTTACACGGGGGCTTTGCTTGCGTGATTGCTGATTACCATTGCTGTGAACTTGCTGCTAGTGTGCTACACTGTTTTGCTGTGCTATTTGTAACAAAAAAAGCACATTAAGCTGGCATCCAGGAGTACGCCTTCGACCATATTGAGCGTAAGCTACGGGGACATACAGGATGCACCTCGATTCTTCCGTTTACGTAAACCACAATGTTACGCTTTCAGAATTAAGTTGCGGGATGTTTGTGGTCCTTAAGTGCGCCTTCGAACAAGAGGAAGACGAATCAAAACAAACTCATCGTCTCCACATATCGTCTCGCCTCTCCTCTTCCTCCCCTCCCCACACTCTCGGAAGCAAAAGCGGCGGCACTGCGAGAGCTCAGAGAGGGGGAGGCATGGCGACGACCGCGACCCTGCCCTTCTCCTGCTCCTCCACCCTCCGAACTCTATCCCGCACCCTCTCCACGCGCCACCCCCTCCGCCTCCGCCGCCGCCGCTTCCACCGCCTCCCCTCCCTCGCCGCCTTCCCGAGGCTCCCCCACCCTCCCCGCCTCCGCCGCCTCATCTCGGCGTCCGCCGCGCCCAACGGCGCCTCCTCGGAAGGGGAGTACGACTACGACCTCTTCACCATCGGGGCCGGGAGCGGCGGCGTGCGGGCCTCGCGCTTCGCCTCCACCCTCTACGGCGCCCGCGCCGCCATCTGCGAGATGCCCTTCGCCACCGTCTCCTCGGACGATCTCGGCGGCGTCGGGGGCACGTAAGTGGACGCTTCTTCTCTTCCTAATTCCTATAGTTCGTAGCTTATTTTTATCCGTAGGAAGGTTTGGCTAGGTTATTTACTGCAGCATAGGAGGCTTCACTTTTTGCATGCACCATTTGCGCGGTTGCATGAAGTTTCTTGTGGAATAACTTTTATTGGAGTGACTAGCGAGGAATGTGCTGCCCAATTATGTCAGCTGTTGCATTTGATCGTTAGTGATGTTTGGTTGGGCAATATTTTTGTAGCAGGAATGGCTAGATTGTTGCCATAGTACTATGTGCGTTAGCTTGTTGAACTGGGTACTTGGAGTGAGAAGATTCCTAATAGGCAGTCAGCACTCATCATGGTTATTAAGGCGTTGCCTAAGCGTCGCTTAAGTGACGCTTAGGCGGTAAGGCGCCTCCTGTGTGCTAAGGCGTCGCCCCGCCTTGCGTCGCCCCCGCCTTGCCGCCTCCTCTCCGCGCGGCTCCTCCTCCCTGCTCCCCGTCGCCGTCGTGCGGCTCCTCAGTGCCTCCTCCCCGCGGTTCCCCGTGCCCTGCGCTCACCTCCTCTGCTCAGAGCCTTCGGTGGAGAGGGAGGTAGAAGGAGAGAAGAGAGGAGTTCACCTGGATCTTGGAGTTCGTCGACAAGGTGTGGGAGCCACCCGTCGCCCTCGCCGACCGCTTCCTTCAAGCCCGTCGCCGAGGACCTCTGGAACGACGACGACGGCTCCCTCCATCGTGCAAAGCCGCTGCCTCCGGATCTCCCGCCACTGTTCCACGATGACCCCGCCACGCTTCCGCGACCATCGCGCCGTGTCGCCGGCTCAAGCTCGCGCACCTGCGCCGCCCGGCCGTGCCGCGCGCACGGATCTGCCTTCCCGGTGCGGAGGGATGCGAGGTAGGGAGAGACGTGGGAGATGGGGACTTCGGGTTCGGGAGAGGAGAGGCGGCGCTAGGGTTAGAACTTAGAAGATGTTGGCAGTTGCAGAGGTAGGGGTGAGCTGGGCTGGCTTATGGGCTGGGCACTGGTCCTTTTCTTTTTTCTGTTACCTTTCTTCTCCTCTTTTTCTTTTTTCTTTTCACGTTTGCTGCTCGCAGGTCGCAACGTCGAAGCTCGCAGCTCGCATGGCGTCCTCGTATGGCGTCGCCTTAGGCGTCCAAGGCGCCGCTTAGGCGTTGGGGCGTTGCCTTGGCGCCTCACCTCGCCTTAGCGCCTTGATAACCATGGCACTCATCACCATGGCATGGCATTTTTGTCATTTAGGGGGTTAGAAACTCCAAGCTGGTGGGGATGGTTGTTTCTGGTGATGCTATTGGTACATGAGTGGTTCTATTACGTGATTTTCACATGCACATTTTTTTTGGCTTTGTAATTTTTGTCCAGTAGAGAAGATATGTTCATATGTAGTTCTGATCAGGGATAGAAAACCGGCGATTCTTGGCAGAACGGATTTACGGTGGTACCGGGTAGTGAAATCTTGGCGGTTTTTCCGGGTTTGCAAATTCAAATTTCAAATTTCGATTTTCGGATGGTTTTTAAGTGAATTCATGCGAAATTCGACCGAGTTTTTCCCAGGAAAACCAGTAACCGGCCAGTTACTACCCGGGATTTTTTTACCAGCCGTCCGGCGGGATTTGGTCCGGTACCGGCTTTTGGATCCCTGGTTCTGACAACTGCTCAAAGTTTTGTGGTTTCTAGTAAGTTTAGTGTTATTGGAGGAATTTGATTGGATGTATACAACACAATGACCCCCCTGCACAAGTTGCACACTGTTTTATGCTGCACCAGCATAATGTAGCCTATTTCGGTATTGCCCTCGCATTTACAATTTAAATCATTATGAGTATCCGAAGTTCAGAACTGAGCCCATGTGTTTGATGACTCTCTACTACATTATAGGGTAATTGCCATGATATTAGTACAATGATATAAAAAATGGCCACATAGGAATCAAGAAGTGCAGTTGCAGAATTTACCAAATAGCAGGGGAGATATGTCTTTCTGCATTTACTGTCCCTTTTTGGTTGAATGTGTCAACTGCAGTGACAAACTATTGAAATTTTGCTAACATTATCTTGTAGTTTGTCACATTTGTGTTTTCCAATGATTTCTGTGTTCTACAGTCCATACCAATATTTCGTGAACCCTTCTGTTTAGCACTTAGCAGTCAGTGCCATGTTTAGCCTTAAAAATGTGCATGTGCTTGTTTGTTTTCTTATGCATATTGAATTCCTGCCACCTTGATTTAATGGCAGAAGGGCATGCATAAGAAGTAAGAACCACTATTTGTTTGTATCACAGATGTGTGCTTCGTGGGTGTGTTCCAAAGAAATTGTTGGTGTATGGATCCAAGTACTCTCATGAGTTTGAAGAGTCTCATGGATTTGGATGGACATATGAGACTGATCCAAAGCATGACTGGAGCACTCTGATAGCGAACAAAAATACAGAGCTGCAGCGCCTAGTCGGTATCTACAAGAATATTTTAAACAACTCAGGAGTCACTCTAATTGAAGGCCGTGGAAAGGTTGGTTGATGTTTATAAATCAGGTTATAGTTTGGTAGGCTATTTTCCGAAATGAATACTATGGAAAGGTGCAGTTGCTGATGTATTCTTGTTTACTTAGTACAGGTAGTTGATCCACATACTGTAAGTGTTGATGGCAAGCTCTACACTGCTAAGAACATACTTATATCTGTTGGTGGTCGACCATCAATGCCAAATATCCCAGGAATAGAGCATGTTATAGATTCTGATGCTGCGCTGGATCTGCCTTCAAAACCTGAGAAAATTGCAATAGTGGGAGGTGGATATATCGCTTTGGAGTTTGCTGGCATTTTCAATGGTTTAAAAAGTGAGGTTCATGTGTTTATTCGGCAGAAGAATGTTTTAAGAGGGTTTGATGAGGAGGTAAGAATAACAAAAAAAATAGTATTTACAACAAATGAAGTGCCTTGTGCTCCGAGTTATTTTTGTCAGTTGTGGTGGATTTTCAGGTCAGAGATTTTATTGCTGAACAGATGTCTTTAAGGGGTATCACATTTCATACTGAACAGAGTCCTCAAGCAGTAACCAAATCAAATGATGGTTTGCTATCTCTGAAGACAAACAAAGAAACTATTGGTGGGTTCTCACATGTAATGTTTGCAACAGGTCGTAGACCAAATTCAAAGGTTAGTACCATACATACCTCTTGTTTTTGTTTAGTTACATATTGTGCATCTCTATTTGCCGATGCAGGCATCCTAGATTCCTAATGTAGTTGTTATCCTTGTAGAACCTTGGGCTAGAGGAGGTTGGGGTCAAAATAGACAAGAATGGGGCCATAATGGTAGGTTAAATAATGCTTGCACATCAAGTTTCTCTGGCTTTTGTTGTCACTTTGTAATCTTTGGAGCTTTTGTTATAAATTTGTGCTTGCTAGGTTGATGAGTATTCTCGAACCTCAGTTGATTCAATTTGGGCTGTGGGAGATGTTACTAACAGGGTCAACCTGACACCAGTTGCACTGATGGAAGGTGGGGCTTTTGCGAAAACTGTATTTGGTGAAGAACCTACCAAACCAGATTACAGGTATTTATCAAATCACCATCAGGAATCTTGAACAGCACATGCTTGAAGGAATGCTTGTTGTACAAAGGCTGCATATTTCATTATTTGACCATGAATGGGCAGCTCTGAGCCTCTGATGCATTTTAGTGGAGGAGGGCTCATCATGAACTAAGGGAAAACTTTGTTAGTAGTTACTTAGTCATATCCTGATAATAATTTGCACTTTGCAGGGGGAAGTTTGATGTAGCGTTGATTAAAAACAGAACCTATATTTCCTTTGTTCTCTGCCACCATGCTGACATTCCTGTGGCGTTGTAGACTTATGGTAGCCTATATTTGAACATGTTGAGGTGTAAATACCACATACTGCCATTTTTCATATCTGATCCCCAATTCAATACAAACAAGTTTTTGGGATTTTTGGGTTATCCAGGGTTCTCTTGTTATTGGTCACTTTGCTTGTGCTGATGTTCTCATTTTGCTGATGCGCCCAGGCCGACAACCTCCTAAAGCTGACTTTGTGCTGAAATTCATAATATATTTTCACAGTTTCTTAGATATCATTAGTTTTGTATTTGAGACTGGATATCATTGTTCTACCGAATGATCTTTCATTGCGAATTACACATTTTTGACAGAGCTGTGCCATCTGCTGTTTTCTCCCAACCACCCATTGGACAAGTTGGTCTCACTGAGGAGCAGGTGATAATATACGGCATGCATCTAAATTTCGTAACACACATAGAAAGTCGCTTAAATGCGTATTTGTGCAGGCTATTGAAGAGTATGGAGATGTTGATGTCTTTGTAGCAAACTTCAGACCTCTCAGGGCCACTCTTTCTGGATTACCTGATCGTGTATTAATGAAGGTTATTGTGTGTGCTACTACGAACAAAGTTGTAGGAGCACACATGTGTGGTGAAGAGGCACCCGAGATAATTCAGGTTGCATGTTTTTTGTATTTTTTTCCTCATTACTTCTGCTTCATTCCTGATTTACTTGTCATGTGTGTACAACTTTATGACAGGGAATTGCAATTGCTGTTAAAGCTGGGTTAACAAAGCAAGATTTTGATGCCACTGTTGGCATTCACCCAACATCTGCGGAGGAATTTGTCACAATGAGGAATGTAACTAGAAAAATTCGGAAAAGTACTGCAGCTGAGGTCCACGATGTTACCATTTTAAATTCATTCTTACGGAAATCATCTGTTTTCAACTAGAATTTCCTGCTGTTGTTTATATTGTTTACTGTTTACACTTTACACCTTTCCCCCCTGATCATTTCAGGTAGAATCAAAGGATGAGGTCATAACCCAGCAGTAGATCTTGCCGTTTTACATAGAAGGTAGGCATGTACATTCTTTTGAACTGGTATTGGAAGTTATGCTTTCTTCTTAGCATGTATATTTATCGTGGCGTAATGGTACTAGTACTATTGTCTTGAGCTTGTTTAAATTAACAAGAATAGTTGGTTGACTTGGTTCTCAGTACAGTTTAATGAACCAAGTGGTGATAAGGATATCAAGCCTTTCTGGTTGATTAATTTGAGATTTTCGGCATTTTCGCATGCCACTAACTGGAGTCTGCAGATATAGCAGAACTCAAACATTATCTTGGACCAATTGACTTGTTCTTTTGGAGGTGGTTATCATTTGATACCATCCTCTTGTTTGAATACTAGGTGCTATGGTTGTAATGTATGTGGATTTATAATTTGCACCTGCTGTTTGTTGGTTTGCCTGGCAGAAAAATAAAACAACTGCTTTCAGATATCATTCACTGTTTGCAAGGAAATATTTTGGTCAGGGTTGTCATCATTTCTCTTGGTCTTATGTAGTTTCTGCTGCGGGCATTCTCCGAGGATCTATTCCGGCTGCATGACAAAACCTGAATGGAAATACACGGCCGAATAGTTCAGTGTTACCCGCAGTAACCGAGAAATCCATCACTGGGAACCAGTGAAGATGTATCATAGCGATGACTGGCTATCTCTGTTTTTTTTTGTCCTCCCGTTTTTTGCATTCCTTTCAATCGTGAGGCTTGGGAATACTGGTAGTTGAGTTATTTTCGTTTAACTGCTATTGATGAAATAAATGCTGCAAATGTGGGTATTACAGCCTGGTAGTTTTTGGGAGAAAACCAGCGAAGAGTTAATTACTGATCTGAACATTTCCGAGTATATTTTTTCATACCGTATTACAGCCTGTATGGTATGCCAGTTGGTCACTGCTTGCTTTCATGTTGCTCTCAGGATGCGACATCTGGATTACTCTTAACAGTCAAACTGCGTGCACGGTATCGCATTTTGAAATTATTGATTGCATCTCTGGGGAAAGATTGGTGATTTCCTCATAACACTGGTGCTTGATCTACCGCGTTGCCGAAGCACAATGCCTTGGGCAACCCGGTGCTACTCGGTCGCGCCGTCCTGAGGCAGGGTTCCCCTCCAAGTTCCGCAAATGTGGCGTAAGTGGGGAGGTGGGAACGCTGCTTTGATCTCGACCGCTGATTTCGCGATGGACGGTGCGGATCGCCCATGTGCATATGTACAGGAATATGGGCTTGTTCACTAGATATGCCGCATCAAAGTGACTAGAGAGGCTGTTCCAAAGCATGCTACTCATTCAGTCTTCATGCTTGGGTTAAACTTGAACCTCTAGTCTTCATGCTTGGGCTAAACTTGAACCTCTGCCATTCTTCCCTACGTGTACCAGTTTCATATTTCTTATGCTTTGCCTTTGCTGCTTTTGTATCCTGCTGTAGCGGCCAAACCGGACAATGGGACAAAGCAATCTGGCTAACTTGCGGTCCTGCAATCTCGCGGTCGCAGGCAAGATCAAGCAGTTCAGTCAAGATATATCGCCATCTTTCTCCTTACACGCCGACACTGAACTGCCATGAGAGGAAAGTCCTTGCCAATTTGGAGATGGCCTAGCAAGGCGCATGGACCAATCATGAATCACGAGCACAAACATTAGACTTTACCTTGATTGTAATCAGCATACCCAATACAATACACACATGAGTAGGGTTGTTATTCTCCGGAGAAGACCTGAACCTGTATAAAAACCATGTATCGTTATTTCTGCGTGATCAATTGTAGAGACCCCCCGAATCAAACAATCTTTACGTAAGATCGGTTCTAAAACACCGACAAAGTTTATCATCAAGCGTGAGTATTGTGCAAGAGAGCACCCAACTTGTTGAAAAATGGTATGGTTGCTGGTGCAGGCTTTTAAAAATGAGGAACTTAGGGTTTGTTTGCTTGGGGACATGGGTAGTGTGGCCGAGAAAAATATGTGTTTGGAGGTAATATGAGATTCTGATAATTTTTATCTGACTAGTCATGTCTGAAACCGACTTGTTTGGTTGGTGACCTGGACTGAGAATACTTAAAAATGATATTACACTTTGATAATCCTATTTTTTTAGCCCTACTTTGATAATTGCTTTAAGAAGCTCCATTGATATGCTTTAAGAAGCAAATAGTAACTTCTTAATATTTTAGCCTTCTCCGGTTGCACATCCATCCATTCCTATGCACATCTACCATCCATCCCCTTCCTGTCCAAAAAAACTAAAACAAAGAAAGAAGAGAATAATCCCCATTCGATGGAAACCATGACCAAGTGATGCTGCGGCAAAGCGTCACGCAAGCACAACCAGCGGCACAGTAGCTTTACATGAGGGTTGGATGGCACAAAATGCACAAGATTGCTTCTGTACTCTGATACTCCTTATGCATAGCAACCCTTAGATTAGATCAGAGTTACGAGATACAACATGGGTGTCCACGATATCAAGAATAAAGTAGATGAACCCTACAGATAACCTAATAACAGCGACGAAATAATCATAACAAGAGAGAGATTTGGCGAAGCCAACCATAAATTCCTTAAGTACAATATAAAAAAAGTACTCCTCGTGGATCTTTTAGGATCATTGGATCCTTGCCCTATACAAGAATTTAGTACTAAAGAAAAACCTAACATTTAATCCTTTCGTTCACCTCTTGCTTTAGATGAGTTGATTTCTAGCTCGTGTTCTCCAAGACGACTCCTCGTGGGTTTATATAGTGCCCCTAAATCTCCTCCAAAAGGAAGTAGGATTCATAATCATAATAGGTTTAGGATATGAATCCTTGTAGAACACATCGCCAAGTCCTAGTAGGTTAGGATATGAGTAATCTATACTCAACAATCTCAACCTTAACTCCTATGCATTGAAGTCATCGTGCTCCTCCAAGAACTTGCTCCAAGTTGGCTCCACCTTTTTATTGCTGTTGTTTTTCTTCCTTTTTTTTGTTGTTTTTCCTCCCACCTTTGGGAGTGCCCCCACCACAGGGGCTCATGCGCATCACAGTAATGTGTGTGTCGATATCCAAGCTAACCCGCGCGGACCTTCCGCCTGAGAGCTCATTCGTTGTGTAGTTTCGTTAACTACACCGCGTGTTCCTACAACCCTCCATACCATATGTTTGTACCGCCTCTGAGATCAACCTGCTCGTCAGTACCATGTGGTTGATCCCACCACATCTTCCTTCTTTCAACAGCTCGCACCTTCACCTTTGCACTGCTAGATTTTGTAACCATCTTTACAGTTTCACACATAACTGCAGATGAGAACCGAGTACCTACCGATGATGACATGTTTCCCTTCTTCTGATCAGGTTTTTTTTTATCAGACCTCTCATTCTTTTCTCTTCCTTGATGATTACCCAGCAATCGATATCCTCCATTGTTCCAGATACTTTTTATGATTACCTACCATTTTGCATGTAACTCACATGACTCTACCTCGAAGTGATATCTTACAACCTTCGAGCTCAAGTGACCTCACATATATTAGATTCTTTTTAAGCCGGGAACATACTGAACTCTCGTTAGTGTGCGATGTGCTCCATTATATATCTCCAATATAACCGTTCTCATCTCAGTAATTGTATACTCCTTGCAAACCGCTAAGTGAACAGTTCTATGCACCAGGCGTAGAGACCCTTCATAAAAAATCTTCCTCATCGAACATATATGGAAGTAACAACCTAAATCTAATATCCATCCATGAGAAGTACTTGATTGACTGATGACTAGTACGTCTGAATCATCTTTAGCTACCGCCACTAAGTATGCACCCCTTATTTGCTTCAAACTTGGACAATCCTTTATCACATGACTTTTCTCATCACATAGATAGCATACACGTGTGCCCTTGCTCTTGCCTTTCTTCTTCATGTGATTTTTTCTTTTACCTACAATACCTATGACAGCCAATGCTTGATCATCCGAGAGTAAAGAATCCGATGGCTTCTTCAAGGACTCTGTCTCCAATAGATATGCCATTGCCTCATTGAAGTTGAGAGTATTTTTCCCGACAGGTATATTCATCACCAATTGCTCCCATGATGGTGGTAGAGATGACACCAATATGACGACCTTGATGTTCTCCTCAATTTTTTCATCCACACTAGTCAACTGTGTGATAAACTTATTGAAGACATTGAGATGGTCAACGAACCGTGTGTCTTCCTTCATTCGTAACCTAAACAATTGCCATTTTAGCACCCACTGATTTGTCAGCGACTTTTTCATATACAATTTTTCTAAGTTACTCTATAATTTTTTCGGTGAATTCTCCTTAGTCATCGACTACTGTACCTCATCGGAGAGACAGACAGATTATATTGATAGCCTTCCGCTCCATCATCTTTTAGTCTTGATCGGGCATATTTTTTGGTTTGTCTCCTTCAAAACCATTGATTAACCTTTGCTGGACAAGAACATCCTTCACCACACTTTGCCACACGCTAAAATTTCCTCCACCGTCAAATTTCTACACTTGGTTCCGCATCATAGACATCGATCTTGATTTTGTGCCACTTGACGCTTTGCTAACCTTCTCATAAATCTGATTAATCCGACATTGGCTCGGATACCACTTGTTATACTTTGATATCCCTTCTTATGCGCAACAACTATCATATCAGATCAGAGTGGCGACATACGACATGAGCATGCATGATATCAAGAACAAAGTAGATGAATCCCCTAGAGAGAACCTAATAACAACGACAAAATAATCACGATGAGAGAGAAAGATTTGACGAAACTGACCGCAAATTCCTTAAGCACAACCTCAAAAGATTTCAAGGGATTATCGCTCTCTCACAACCCTCTCGAATTTTTTAAGACCCTCAAATCCTTGCCTTATACAATAATCTAGTGTTAAAGAATAACCTAAGAATAACCTAACATCTAATTTGCTACTCCTTTGTGCCATCATGTGCCACGGTTTTTCCAAGGTCTCCAATCGGATATTTTAGTAAAGATACCAAACTACCCCTTCTTGATTATTTCATCCTTGATCGAGTCCAATCTTGTGAAGCAATCCCATGCTCCGCCACACATAGGTTCATCAATGGCTTTCGTCATGCCGGTTCCCACCGGACCGCCTCAACACTTACACCGGCTCAAGTCACTTGATGAAACCCATTACACCAAACTTCCTGTTCCTGTCGTTCTTGTCCATCTTCCGCCTTGGTTGAGATCAACTACTTTACCTAGCATCCTCGATCGTTCTGGACCTTGATTTCATCAAACCAAATCCTAATTATCCTCGCCATTGACCTTAGTTAACTCCAAACTTCCACGCAAAGCAATAGACCAAGAAATTGATTTTGGGTACAAGTTCTTCGTAACTTGACCCACGTTAGCCAAAACATACATCATACAACACATATACACTAAATAAATTACTTTGCCCAATTCATAAAATTCAGCACAGCTCAATGTGCAAAACAGCCATGGCCGGTCAGACCGCCGCTACCAGACTTGTCCGACTGCTAGCCCTTGGCCGGTTAGACCACCAACCTCTGGCCAGTCTGACCCCCATGGCCAGTTTGACCATGCTCCCAATAACATGGGACCAGTCTGACCGCCGCCAGGCTGACCGCTTCCCAAAACTAGAAAACACTCATATCTGGACTTTTCAGTTAAATTCTATCTAGTTTCACTTCCAGTTTCTATTTTTAATAGCACCTGGTGCAAACACACAGGGGTGGAGCAAAGTTAGCTCACCCGATGTCACAGAACACCAAGTCCAAAACAATTTTTAGTAGGGATCATCACCACCTGCCTACGTGTGCACCCCCAGTCGGAAGTCTGTGCACCCGAACCCTTCCCTCTAGCCCAACAAAACCACCAGACATTAGCAACCCACGAGGTGCATGATGCCCAACGAAGCCAACAGTAGGACATTGAGCCAACCCATGAGCGGCCCAACGAAGCCAACAGTAGGACATTGAGCCAACCCATGAGCGGCATGAGGGTTGATGCATCGTTTGCCTTTAAGTCTGATTGATTCGATCAATCCCAAACCCAATCGAAGCTAGCGTCGCCTCACACCCCTCGCTTCACCACGACGCCTCATGTTCGTCTCGCGCAGTCATAGGAGACACGCCACACCGCACCCAGTCGTCAGTTGCTAGAGAAATCGGCTACCGCCCTCGCCTGCTATCTCACCGCAGTGCCTCCTGATCCCCATTGCCTCGCTAACGCCTAACCAAGTCATCGAAGGAGGCTTAAACCCACCCGATAAGGCGATCACCTGAGTCGTGAATCATTACATGGTATTTTCTTTGCTCTAAATTTCTCTCAATTTTTTCGATAAGTTTCAAGCACAGGGACTAAATTTGTGTGCTATGGTTTCAATGTGATGACTGTTGGTTGATTTTTGTCGAATTGTAGGGTTAAGACTTAGGGTTTAAATATGGTTGTTTGGAATACCGGTGTAGTTCATTGCAAATTAGAGGCAAAATTAACCAATATTATTAATAAGTTTCTTCGTTTCGATAAGCATTTTGATAACTATTCTTTATCATTGTACATTGTGGTCGGTTATGTCAAAATATTGATGCTAAATATTGTTGGATACACTACTATTTAGTACAGTGTTGCTTGAAAATTATATATATTGCTATAGGTATGATAAAATGATGAACTCGGTTATTTTCATTCTAGTTTCGTCCCTACAAACACATCCCTAAATACTTTCATACAAGTCTTTGGTGTCCATTTGATACATTCTTGCACCACCGGTCTGACCGCCACTCATGATCGGTCAGACCTTCTGATGCATGATAGCAATCCGATAATTTGTAAAACTAAGAGATCACACCCAAAACTCCTTGACACCGATGCTAATTGTTCATCACTTAGATTAGGATCAGACCACGTTGTCTCTACCGTTATCTACTTGGAAATTACTCTATGCAATTTTTCGGTTGCAACCATTTGAATTTCCAATGATACTAGTGGTGCTGTCGTGGTGATATTTCCGAAGTCTTCCGTCTCGATTCATATCTGTCGCTAGAATGCGGACTGTTGTAATCATGTACTTGTATTCAGGGTGGCATAATATCACAAACCATGCCAAACAAAATGATGTAGAAAGACGGGGAAATGTAACATATATAAGGCAGATATTTGAAGTAAGAATGAACAAAACCATAAGCAGGAATTAATTCCACTATCTCAATTCCATACACGAGAAGAACTATAAATCTCCTTACATTATTGACTAGCTAACTACTTAAACCGTCTATACAACTTCGTTACAGGACCTATGTCAGAGACTGCATGCTTTTATTGCAAACTAATGCGCTAAAATTAACTAATTTTGGACAGCTTCCAAGGCTCCATTTTTTTCACGCAAGCCCGTACAATGCAAGAATAAACAAACTAAACCAAAGGAACAGGATCTCTACGCATATATGTGCAGAATGTACATGTCAACGTCTGCAAGTAAACAAACAAAACTGCGACCGGAACGCAGCAGCAGCTGATCGATGGATAATCCAAGCCAGCTCGGCTAGTTATGTGCCATTGCAGCGTCCACCGGAGCCGGGGTGGTTGGGATCTATCCAGCAGTTGTTGCCCGGCGCCGCCGGGCCCTTGGGCAGGACCTGCATGATCAGCGGCCCGGCGCCGCCCTGGCCCTGCAGCCACCCGCCGTCCCGCTCCAGCAGCCTCGCCGCGAGGATCACGTTGCAGCATTGCACCAAAACGACGGCCACCAGCAGCACCGCCCTCACCATCGTCGCCGTCGACGCCATGTCGATCGGAGTTCAGAATTTAATTAGTACGTATATGGTAACGAACAAGCTAGGTAGCTTGATTGGACGGGTGGTTGCAGCTACGTCGTCCAATGCCTCGAACTTGTTGTTGGAGGATATCAGACAGGATCCCGGTTTCCTTTTATAATTTGCTGCGTCTGTTCAACAGTATAACAAAAGGACCGGGTCTATTCTCTGGTCCATCGTACGTATACACGCGCCTACGCGGTTTTCAGCGCGGTCCATTTCAATTCCTAAGGTTGAACAAGCTAGAGTTAAAGATCGATCGATCAAATTAAGCCGGCCAGGCACGTACGTACGTACTGGCACACTAAGTACGCTAGAGTTAAATAACTTGACACATTTGTTTCCTGGATCGTGTGCCCGCTGAAATGCATGCTTGGTAGTATAGTACGAGTAAAACACAATGACCGCCGCGTACATATAGGTATACCGTGTTGTAGACGTTCGGTCTGCTAATATATAGTTGAATCGATCCATGCGTATATCGTTATATGTCAGTTTGGAGAATTTCAATTAATTTGGTCGTATTCAATGATGATGCAAACTACTCGCCGCGGACTGCCATTCTGATCGACTTCATTCTGCCGTCGCGGCGACTTCACCGATTTTCTCCCTTTGCGACGGACAAGCTAAAAAGTTGGTGTCGGATCCGGATTTTCTAATCCAGAGTTCTCTGTGAAACACTGTGCTATTCTCTAGATCAGTAACTAGCACTCACAGATATATCACTGAACCAATTCATACATGACGTAAAACCATACCATTCATTAATTAACACAACATAGTTTACATAAACCGCGTCGGGTCGAGTTTTACAATACAGGCCGAACATGCCAAATTGATTATATTACAAAAACGAAAATGACAACGGAAGCAAAAGGGGTGAGAGCTAATCTCTCCACAGGCAATCGACTGGGGAAACCTGTGTGCGCCCGATATTAACCAAGACTTGGATAATATTGGATGCACGCAAGTACCGACGAAGTCAACTGGACTGGGGCGAGACTAGAATATCTAAAGACTATACTATGCTTCATCATCTCCCGGACCTCAAACTTCTGGATCCTCGTAGTAGTCGTAATCTCCAAGGTTTCCTGCTTCTGACGTTTTTTTTTGGTTAGGGGGGGGGGGGAGCGAGGATGAGCACAACTTCCGTGCTCGCGAGCCAACACACAATGCAAATAATATACATGCAAGGCTAAACAAGGATGGCTCGGGTTCTTTTATTTGCTAAAGCAATATTTTCAATTATCATAATTACAAAGTCCTATCACTTAGCAGTTTTAACCAAATTGTATTTTAGTAAAGAGAGTAATTGTGCAATATTTGATAACAGTAGAGGTTCCCTCCACCTTATGCTTACTTTTATTGGGGTTACCCCTATATATTAACATCACTGAGTCTGAAAACTCATGAAAAATTCAACCTAGGGCTAGGTGTGCTCACCACATTTTCAGACCACCCACAAGAGTTTTTGAAATAGAACTAACTCAAGTTAAGTTCCCATGTCCGCCTTTGACTGTAGACACGACTGTTTAAACAGTTTATAACTCTGCAGAGGTTGCACACTTTACCCACAAGAGATAATTGTCTTGATATGTATACATGTTTCCGTAGACATGTGAATCAAGAGAAGATCATCACAAGACCTTTACAATGCATCCCTCAGTATTAATTACACTTCGCTAAGGTTTCGTCTGCGAAGGGTTATGCTTTGTTTTTAGATCCGTTAACCCTTACTCAAACCCCCTCTTGCGTCGTCGAACGACTTACATCGTGCACCCCGACACCCTTCGCCACAAAGGCTTACGGCGTCGCGGATCATCTATCTGATGCAACCCGTACTGATGGATACAAATTATTTAGCCATATTGTACTTTACAGACTTGTGGTTGCACTTGTTTTACACAGAAGGTCATGACAAGATTAAGTACTTAGGGTTGTTTGGGCGGTTCATTCCACATTCGAGTCCACAAAACGACAGTCCTTAGGCTACATTAGCACCCACTGTCATACCATCCATCTTATCGTCCACCCAGACATGGTAATAGCAATTTTAGGGTTTTGAGGAGTAAAACCAGATTACCACCTTTGTCTTAGTCATGGACCACCAATGACTGCCCAAACTATTTTTATGTTTGAAGAGATGATGATTGGAATATTTTAATCTCTCGCTACTTAAGCAAGACTAGCATGTCGCTTAAGTACGACCTATAACTAGTATTACCACATAGTTACTAAGGTGACAAGGATTATTGGATTCAAATTATCAAGGATGACATAATAATTAATTAATCATCAAATGAGTATTTAACTATCTTAAGTTTTAACATACATTTGATTAAAGAATTAAAGCATGTAATTTGCTATTTTTTTTAAAAAACATAATTTATATAAAATGTAGGATCAATATGATCAAAGTATTGACTCGCCTTGATTGTAGGGAAGAGAGTCCGGGTAATATTGTTCTTGATCAACTTGGAGGTCTCCAGCTTCTTCGAACTCTACGCGGACGAAGTATCAGAAAAATAAACAACAAGTAACAAGAGCAAATAAATACACAAGAATACCCAAATAAATTCTAAATTGAACAAGACCTATGCCATTAGCAAGATCTTAAATTAACAAAATTTTAGAAACAAGTTTCACTTGAATCAGAGTTACAACGAAGGAGAACGAAGCTTCCGAAGTTGAGCTTTGAATTAAATTAGAAAAAGAAAACAAAAAGAAAACCGGCGAAGGCCCATAGTGCTCATTTCGGCCCAGCCCAGCCTTTGGGCCAAAACCAGGCATGCAGCCCGCACGGCTCGGCTGCAAAAAGAAAGAGGGGGGGTGTCGGCCCGAGCCAAAGGGAGAGAGAGAGAGAGATGAGGGGCGGCGGCGCACGAGGAGAGGATGGCTCGGGGGCGCGCAGCGGCGGTGGCGGCCGGAGGGAGCGACGGCGCACAGGGAGACGAAGGGGTCCCGAGGTGCATGGTGGCAGGCGCGGTCGGCGACGAGCGACGGCCGAAGGGGGTGAAGGCGCGGCTAAGGGCGACAGCGGTGACTTCTAGAGGTGAGTTCTTCCCCTTTTCCTCGGTCTTTCTTACTTGGGGACGAAGAGGAGATGGGGTGGGGAGGACGAGACGGGGGCGGAACCAAAGGGGGGGTGAGGCTTTATAGCCGGGGAGGAGGGGAAAGGGGTCGTGGGGGCTCGGGCGCACGATGGGGTGTCGGCGGGAGCGGCGGGCGTGCGGAGCTGACGACGTCGGCGGGTGCGGAGGCGGGGGAACCGGGATGGGACAAGGGCAGGAGCGGCGGGCTGGGGCGAGACACGCGACATGCGTTGACACAAAGGATGCGGGATGGGATGCGCACTAGCGAGAAGGTGGAGAAGGTGGCAGAGGAGACGGTGGGGCAAAGGGGGTGCAGGTGCTGCGGTCGGCCAGCCGGAGAAGAAGACAAGGGGGGCTACTCGTGGCCACAGGAGGAAGAAGGGGCAAGGGGAGAGGGAGGATTTGGGGGGAGGTTTGAAATCCGAAAGTTTTTTTATTTTGAACCCGAAGCAAAACTTGAGAGATTTTGAGGGATTTTGAAAATCTAGAGATAGGATGTTACAATTGGCCAGCCGAAACTGAGTAAGTCTCGGCAGAAACGTCCCCTCGGAACATCTCGGGAGAATCTCACTGTGAAACCAATCACGTGTTGGAATTAATACGGGCTAGGTTCAATTTTAATTCTAATTAATTTCTGAAAAATCCCAAAGGTCCATGTGCACGTGCTAAAACTGTTTAGTCCCACATGGAGAGTTGATAGGGAGTTACGCCACTTTAAAAGGTGGAACGTGGTAGCCCCTTGTGGAATTGGAGAGAGCCAATACACGCACGTGCTCGCTTAATCGCTCGCTCTCCTCGCTGTGCGTGCGTGCGCGTGCGTGTACGGGGCGTGTCGGGTGCATGCGTATTTTTCTTTATCTAGCTGCGGTTAACACTGGTTGATGGCGAATCAATGGTGACTGTTTCCAAAAGCCTCTAGCCTCTTTGTTTTTGGCTATTAGTTCTGTAGAACAGAGCATTGGTTCCTCTTCTAGACACTCTACGACAGACACAAAAATAACTCCACAGTTTTGTTGTTGTCTCTGGTGATCTCCATCCCAGCGAGACGCGTGTACGGCTACACCGGGAGAGCAGGCCTCCGGAACCCTCGTCCTTGAAGGCTTGCACGAGCGAGGACGAATAAGATTTTTGGGGAGCGTTCGCGCGACTGCTCGCTTCATCTGATTTTCTGCTACGTTTACATCTGTGCGACTACTACCACGACATCCACAAAGTTCTCTGCTACATCTACATCAACTGCACAACTACTACCACGACGTCCACTACGCCATGACTAACGACGATCTCACCAAGACTTCTGCTTCTACTTCTGCTGCTCCTTCTGTTGGATCTGGGTATGCCTATCTCGCACTTGTTGTTTACCTAGTTTTATTATCTGTTATTGACTTGAACATTGAGATATGTATGCTAGTTTCTGTTCTTCTAGAAATTCGTATATCTATAGTGTTCTTGTCTACCTGCTTTGTGAAAATGGCTACAATATTCTCCATGATTTATATAGTACATTTCTGGATTAAAGTAATTCGAAAAATACTCATATATTCAACATCAGGCTGGAACTCAAGACTAGAAGATGCAATACACGGTCTGCACTCACGTAGACAAAAAAACAACATGGAAGCAAGTACTCATGTACTAGATAAAACACATGCACATGATCAAAGCACTCACATGAGATATTTTTTTGGTGCTGCCTTGTCACACAACGTTTTCTATTTTCTATTGCTTCAATCAAAATACATATGATTATATATCTTTTTAAAGACTACGAAACTTGCTAACTAAGCCAAAACTAAATATGAAAAACCTATCAATAGAAACAAACTAATTTGATCCGATATATTGATTGTATCAGAATTCTAACGTCATATTACTTAGCAAATCTAAATTAATTTCCAATAAAACTCACGACGCAACTCGGAGTCAGACTCTCCTCTATAAAACTGAAACGGACTCAATAAAGAATACCCAACACTGCCTATAAAATTCCAACACTGCCTATAAAATTCCAACTCTGCGACCTCAGGAGCCAGGTCACATTCCCAGTTTGACCATATATACATTGCCATGCCATGGTCAGACGTCAGTCTAAACGATTTGACATGTCAATCTTGACGGTCAAAATCTCAGGCATAACACCAGATTACTTGTCTTTTAATTGATTAGCGCTGCCCGTGTTTATAGCTAGATTCGTGAGAAGCAAGTATATATGTAGCTAGCAAGCATGTAGTACGTGTGCGTACATGCATGGGTTTGAATGTTCTAGTCTTGATTTCTTCTTCCTTTGTTACCAATCGAGTGTAGAATTTGAATCAGTCGCAGTCTGATAGATAGCTAGGCAGGGTCTTGTGTTTCGACGAGAACAAGGAATTATAATTAATATGGACAAGTTCAAAAAAAAAGTATGCATCTATAATGGGACTCGGACTTTGGAACTGTTCCAATTTCCAAACGGCGCTTGGTTGGTTTGGTCGATCCATCTGTTTTTTTTTTGTGTGTGTGTTCTTGACGCGTGCATGCATACTTTTGGATACAAATTATGAATTAAACTGTAAAATGCATGCGTTCCAAATGGGGGCAAAATTTGTAAATACGTTTCCTTGTGCAATGCCGGCCTAGAGTTTAATGTAAATGTTCCTTCAAAAAATAAATAACGGTGTGCAAAGGCTACTTATATATAAGCCGGTACGTAATTAATTAACCTGCAGGGTCAAATTCTACAGCATGTGTGAGGACTCTACTTCCACTTTTTACTATTCCAAGCACAAGAGGCAACTTGGGTCTAGGGTTCCTTTCCTTATGACTACGATGCTTGATCAGGTCCATTTGTTACACTTCAGTAGTCGCTACTGCACATACTTCCTGAATATTTTTTCGCGGTCAATCTCTTTGACATCTCATGATCAGTGGAAGCTAGCTAGAGGGCAACTGAATATTGTTAGTCATTCTTCTTGTCTGAATTAGATTTGTCAAACTGCGTGCATGAGCAGTCTAGCTTTGTTCAAAGGAAATGCCATGAAGTTTTCAATTCAAAATTTAGATTCTTTTATTCAAAGCATGTATGCAGTCAACTTCTTTTAGCTCGAAATAGTAAATCACGCTAGCTATGGAGACCTGAAGTTTTTTTAAATATTTTTTAGATATTACATTTTAAAAAAGTAATCATGTATACTGATACTTACGTCTTTGTACCATACGTTTTTTTTTCTCTTTTTTGCGAGGCATTCTTACATGCAAATTGAATTTTCCACAGTACGGTTTCCTCAAAAAAGAAAAATGGCAAATGTGCAATTAGTTAATTAATACGTTCTCCTTGTATAGGTAGTTTTAGCGTATTATTATTTGGGACGGTGTTTTAATTTCTCTGAAGGATAATGATATAGAGACCTACGTACTGGTAAACTATAAACTAAACTCAACATATAAAAAAAATTCAAAACACAAAAGATACGATAGCACTAAATAAAAATATCGTGTGGAGAATGACATATCTGAGCTTAGCCTAAAATGGAACTATCTGCATGCAGATTTTGGGGTATGATTATGCAAGCTTTGAAGTGGACCATACAAATAACTATAAAGTAATGTTACTATATTAGGCAGCAGTCATGTTTTTTTTAGGTTTTCACTACCTTAATCTAAGCAGGAGTAGTTGAAGCACACGAAAACATTATAGAAAAAATAAATCAAAACACATAAAATACGATAATAAAAATTATCCTGTGTAGAATTATTTAGCTGAACTTAGTCATAAATGGAATTATCTTCATGTAGACTTTGGGGCATGTTTCTGTAAGCTCTGAAGTGAAATATGCAAAGAACTAAAAAGAAATGTTACTATACTAGTCGGTAAGCATGGGTTTGTTAGGTTTTCACAACCCTAATCCGAGTAGAAGTAGTTGAAGCACATGAAAGCATATGAGAAAATCCCGATATTTTCAACAGAAGAGACCCTAAAGGATACACAGAATTTTACTCTGTACTTCAGAGGCCAAACCATCTTAACATAACATATATCATATACAATACAATAGTTGTCAGGATGATCTTTGGCAACCTTGATTTAACTACAAAGAAAGAATGCGAAAACAGTAAAGCAAGTTTTTTTTTATTACATATAGAATGAAAGAAGGAAAGCACATATGTAGGTAAATTCTGTTTTTTTTGTAACATAATGGAGCAAGTATATTTAACAGCAAATGAACACACTTTTGTGATATAAAATATAGAATTTCGTCAAGTATATATCCCGATGTATGAATAGGAACAGCGAGTTCGATGCATAACCTGATCTGAAATAAAAGTAACATTTTAGAAATTAGAGAATAAGCGAGATCAATTATATCTAGAGTGGAACACTGAAGTTTTCTAAACTAAACTAAATAGGTACAACGTTTTCTAAGCTGAACTAAATAGCTACAACTTTCGCTGAGTATAGAAGTTTTCATTCGATTTAAAATTCCAAGATAACTCATTAGAGCTATGAGTAAGTCGGTCTTGATATATTTGCAATGTCTAGATCTGGTTTTTTTTGCCGCTCTATCACTGCTATTCAATTATTGAAGCTTCCATAAAAGCTATACTAAGCAATAAAGCACGTCTTATTTTACCTTCTGCTTATGCATGTCTCGCTGTAATGGCTATATGCTGCCTTGCAGTAGTACCCTGATGAACTCCAGGGTCAATAGGTTTTCAGGTTGAATCAGAATAGTGTACTGCATGTTCATTGTGGGCTCTGCCTTAGGGATTGAATGACGCCTTGACCATGCGGTAGTGTAGTTGTTCACGATAGGCGAGGGCTATACAAATGTAAATTACAGTACATCAGTACTTGCATATCGTGTGTTGCGATCTGACTAGTTACAATATTGGAAATATTTGCAGGTAGACATCAGTCATGCTTGTACCCACTACATTGAAAGTACATTATGGTGATGACACCGTTCGTGAAGGTCTGTACGGTGTTGACTTGAGCAGTTTTTCGCAAGCCACTCTAGTACACCCAGACGGCGAGAATGCATGAATCGCAGATGTGATGTACTGGCTCATCCGCAGCTTCTCCATTGACCCTGCGGTGTGCAGCGTCGTGATACAAGGGCTTTGGAGCCAGTCTCCCACGCATATTAGATGGGTGTTGAGAAGACTGATGCACACGGCTTTGTGGAAGGGCTTTATAGAAGGCTGCCGGTGCTGTGGATACGAGTATGTGCTGCTTGTGCAAGCATGCCCAAAAGAAACTGTACAGGGCCCTGCCGATGGATATCATCCGGGTGGGTCAGGAAGAGGACCCGGAGGCCGGTGTTACGAAGGGTTCGAAGGATGTTGCTCATGACGAGGCAGTCGTGGTAGATGCAAGAGAGAAAGATCGGTCACCGCATGATGAGCCTACAAGACAGGTTGATGAAGGAGAGCATAGAGAGTACATAGTGTGTCAAATGGAGAGCGATAACCGGATGGCCTTGGCTGAAGAGGAAGCTGTACAGGGGGACGACGAGGACAGTTCCGATGAGGACGGAGCTCCCATCCCCCAAGAATGGAATAGGTTTAATGCTGAGGGTGTAGCTACGTATGATGAGCACAAATCACCGTGGGAGTACCATGCCACGGAGGTTCGGTTGCACTCAATATTTGCTGATAAGACATCCTTGCAGGATGCCATTAAGCTGTGGGCTATGTCCATGCAACGGACGTTTCGGGTTGTCAAATCTAGCTAGGAGTAATACACCGTCAAGTGTGAGCAGGTCGGTTGTCCTTGGCGAGTGCACACGCATAGACCAAAGTATGAGACTCACTAGATTGTCTCGAAGGTGGAGCCGCACTCCTGCGTACTCAGCAGTGTTTTGCTAAGGCATCGTAACCTAACGTCGACCTTCATAGCCAATTTGATGTATGGACAGGGGCGGAACTAGAATGAAAATGAACAGGGTTCACTACTTCACCATACATATAACAACATATATAATTTTCAAGCAATACAGTACTAAATAGTAATTTATGCCGCAAACATTGATAAAATACATCATTCGGCCTCAATGACCAATAAAAAGAGAACAAAATGACTAAAAATTTTGAGCTATGGGGTGCACAGCTTTTGGGCTACGGGGTGCACGTATAGTATATACATGATAATATCTGCTTTTTTATTTTGGAACACGGTGTCCTGTGACACCGGGTAAGCCTACTTGCCTCCGCCCCTGTGTATGGAGAGATAGTGGAGAAGAAGGATGTGGAGGCCAAGCGCATCATGGTGACTATTGAGAAGAAATTCAAGTACAAGATCAGCTACGCGAAGGCGTGGCGTGTGAAGCAGAAGGCTTTGGAAAGACGGTTCGGGTCTTTTGAGGCGACACACGACAATCTTCCTCCGTAATAACCCGCTAGTCCAAGGAAACTTCTCACTTGGTGATCGTCCCGGTTGCTTCCAATCTGATACTGCTTCAACCTTGGCAGGATCTACTGCAATTCCTCCTGCTGACACAATATGTCCAAGGAATGCCACTTGACTTAGCCAAAATTCACTTTTGCTGAATTTGGCATAGAGTTGATGCTCCCTGAGCTTGTCCAGTATCATTCTGATATGCTTCTCGTGTTCTTCTTCATCCTTCGAGTAGATGAGAATGTCATCGATGAAAACAACCACAAACTTATCCAAGAATTCCATGAACACTTTGTTCATCATATTCATGAAATAAGCGGGGCGTGTCACAAACCGAATGACATCACAGAAACTCGCATACCCATATCCGTGGTGAAGGTCGTCTTCGAATATCTTTCGTCCGATCTTCGCTTGGTGATAGCTCCATCTCAAATCAATCTTCGAGAAGACACTTGCTCCTTTCAGCTGATCGAACAGATCATCTATCCTGGGTAAAGGATATTTGTTCTTGATCGTCACCTCATTGAGTGATCTGTAATCAACACACATTCTCATGCTATTGTCCTTTTTCTTGACGCGAACAAAGACCGGTGCTCCCAAGGTGATGAACTGGTCGGATGTAACCTTCGCCGCAGCTTCTTCAATCTGCTTTCTTCGCCCGCTAACTCATTAGTGGCATTCTATAGGGTCGCCGATATTGAGCCGCCCTCGACTAAGTCAATTAAGAACATGACGTCCCGATCCGGTGGCATGCCAGGTAATTCATCAGGAAAGACATCAGCATATTCTCGGACTACATGTATGTCTTCAAGTTTCACTTCCTTCATGCTGGTGAGGATAGAACTTCCATTGGTGCAGGTCTTGGGTTTGAACTCAACTGAAATTCCTTCTCCATTTGTGAGAGTGATAGACCTATTGGCACAGTCTATTTGTCCATGATTCTTGGCTAACCAGCCCATTCCAAGAATAACGCCTGCACTTTGGGAATGCAAGACTATCAAGTCGCTAGGAAGGATACTCAGGATATTTCAAGGGTGAGGTTTGGGCATAAAGAACCAGTTCTCATTTCTGAGCTGTGGAATGGATTATCATGGGATTTGCTAAGGAAGATATCGTAACCCATATTTGCCCACAAATTTATTTGACACGAAAGAATGCGGCTCGGAATCAAAAAGCACAAGCCGTATTGAATTGACAAGAAACATACCAAGCACAACATCCGGTGCCGCCTGGCTTCTCGCCGTGACGTGGTTCACACGCCCTTGATGAACCGCCTGACGGCTGGCAGACGCCGCTGGCCGTGATTCTCGGTGCCGCTTGAAGACGCCACGCCACGCTTGGGGCATTCTGTTGGCATAGTGGCCTGTTTATTGCGTGGAAACAGTCACCTCCTGCACCGAGGGGCGAGCTCTTCACGAAATTGTCCTCCAGCCAGTGCATGCGCGGAAGTTGGAGGTGTTGGGGCGCCGATTCGCACCGGCTCGATGTGGAAGATCGAACTTTCCACGCTGCGTGGCTGCGGGTGAATGAAACGAGGCTTGGGAAAGCCTCTCGCTTGATCTTCGGGCGCCATCCTCCGCTGGCGGTTCTCCATCTCGTGATGTTTGGCCTCTGGCGGATCGCTTGTCCACCAACCGTTGGAAGTCGGTGAAGTTCGGGAGATGAGTTGGACGGAGATATCGCCGCTGGAGTCCCTCCAGAACCTTTCTTGCCGTTCTTCATCTCGCCACATCGTAGGGGCATAGCGAGCCAACTCGTTGAAGCGGTGAAGGTACTCGCCACCGAGCGGCTGCCTTGGCGATGGGCATGGAACTCCTTCTTCTTCAATGACATCCGCCGGCAGGATGTGGGCATGACGGAAGGTTCTCACAAACTTGTCCCACGAGATGGCTCGGCATTGGCGTGGAGATGCGAAATTGTCCCACCATTCCGAGGTCGGGTCCGTTGAGTCGATGAGTGGCGCACGTGACCTCTCGCGATCCGCATTGTGCGATGTCCGCTTTCTCCGATGGCACGAAGTCAATCGCCGCATCCATTGCTCGGGCGGCACCGGAGAAGGTCGGAGGACGATACGCATGAACTCCGACATGGTCACGCCGAAAGGTGTGCCGTGCCGAGTTGGGTGTGGTAGCGCCGTTGCTGGTTGTTCCGAGCGCTGTTGAGCGATCGAGCCAACAATTCAATAAGGTGAGTTTGATTGGCCATCATCCGCTGCCAATCCGTCCGGCCGGTGGTGGGGGAGGTTTTGAACATGCCGCCTCGATGGCTCAGTATTTCGCGTAGACCACCTCGATGTCGCCATTTGCAAGCGGGTGTTCACCATCTCAATTTTCCAAGGATTTAGAAAAGGAAAGAAAAGATAGCTCTAAGAGGAATAAGTCTATATTAGCCCAAAAAGCACACAAAAACAAGGCAAAGAAACAGATTTTTCTTTTGCAAGTAATTCTTTATTTTATCCATCTGATTATGGCTACCACAAAAGGTTAGTAGCTCATAATTCGCAGCTAATTGAACAACTAAAGGGAAAACAAATATCTAAAATGGTGGAGGTATACATCTATGGGGTGGATGGGGTGTAGTCCGGGAGTTACAGTGCATCGCCTTGGCCCTTCTTGTGCAGAGCCATTCACCTTCAATGCCTTCAATCTCTCCTCTCAGCCTTCTAGCCTCCCGAACGAGATATACTGTCTAGGGTGTTGCCATAGGCGTAATCCATCGCCTTGGCTAACTCCACTGTGGGTGATCTCCAGCATATCCTCATTCTCGATCGAGTCAAGGCACCGCCAGCCGGTGGGGATGTGCATAGGGTAATACTGGAATGCAGATCCGAAAATGGGCGTCGAGGTGTAGCGGAAGTCGGCAGACGGCTTCTCTTGCCGTGATCTTGGATGCCGCCTCGAAGTCTCCCGACGACAAGGCCAAGATGTGGAAGGATGTATCCGCGCTAAGTTAGAGTAGAGGATAACCTCCACTCTCCGCGCAGCCTCTGCTGTCCCACGATATAAAAGAATTAAAATGAATTTCGGCGATGGGCCCCATGAGTCTGCTGACACGGTCCATATGGACCGAGTTCAAGAGATTTGGCCCAGGTGCCGGGCGTAGTCACGATGTGGCCGCCACGCAGCGCAGGTACGCGGGACCATGTGGGCGCGAATAACGTGGCACCTAAGCCGCGCGCGGTGGTAGTGCCACGCCGGCAACGACGTTGAGGGCTCAGTTCGGATGGCAACGGGCGACACGCGGACTTTCGGCGGTGAGTGGTGCCAAACGGTAGCTACGACTATTGCGCTCACATTGGTACCGACTTGGCTCAAGAGGTCGCCGAGGTCGCCGGAATTATCGTCGGAGGAGGACGATGTTCGGCTATTGCCTGGAATGACAACCCGATGTGTTCCGCGCAGCAAGCGGTCCTCGAGGTAGTCCTTGCGACACGGGATGTCGGTGAGCTCCAAGAGGCGATCGTCACGATGGTGACGGAATTGAAGAAGAAGTTTGCGCGGCAAAACCCTAGAATCTTGAATTACGCGACACCGAGCTTTAGAGGGGCGTGAAAGGTGGTTCGAATGCGGATTCTTACGATCCCGCAGGTCCCTTTATAGGTCGAGGAGGCCGGAGGTGGCGTGAAGAAGGTGGGGGTCGTGTGGCGTTTTGCATGGCCGTGGTTGAAACCGGCGCGAGACGAAGGGATAAGGGAGGGTATGCTTCGAGTGCTGCAGGAGAGAAACCCAGGCACGTACACTGCTGTGAAGGACAAGCCATCTAAAAAGCTCGAGGTTTTGCGATGTTGTATAGGGCCTTCTTAGCCTTTGGTGCCTGCATCGAGGTTTTTAGGGATATGCTGCCTGTGATCTCAGTTGACAGGACCTTTTTGACCCGGAAATACAAGGGGCAGATCCTTATGGAAATTTGGCGTTGATGGGAACAATTAAATTCTGCCGTTGGCCATTGCATTCGTGGAAGATGAGAATTACGATAGCTGGTTGTGGTTCCTTTAACATGTGAGGGTGGGAGTTGTTGGAGCTCGTCCCGGTGTGTGCTTGATCCATGCTCGCCACACTGGGATGCTGAAGGCCATAAGAAAACTTCAGCAAGACTGTGAGGAGCCGTTCGCGTGGCCAGATATAAGGAGTAGATGATGCATTCGCCACTTGTGGGCCAACTTCTTTAAGCAGTTCCCGAAGCAACCATTGATGAAGCTATTCAAGAGGTTGACTATGCAGAACCAGCAGCGCAAATTTGACGCTTTATGGGCATTGCTGGATGAGCATAGCAGGAAGCACATGGACAAGAGGAACCAAGGACTAGAGTCTGAACCTGCTGGTCCAAGGAGGAGGACCTCGAGGAACATCAAGTGCTTCTCTCACTGGATCGAGGCCGAGCCATTCGACAAGTGGTCCCTACTGCATGACACGGACGGGGCAAGGTACGACATAATGACCCCTAATGTACAACTGGGTTCTTAGGGGCCTTCGTTCTCTGCCCCTCGTCGCCATCGTGGAAGGTGTTCTGCACGGTACAATCGGGTATTTCAGGGAGAGGCATGCAAATACCGCACTTCATGTCACCAACCCTCAAACACCATACTGCTCGAAGATTACAACATACATGTAGGCGAAGACAGAGAAGAGCCAGTCGCACATGGTGTACGTGATGGGCAATATGGAGCATTGTTTTGACGTGCTCCTTTGGGATAGAGCCGGATTTAGGATGGCTTGTTCTCTTGTCACCCACGAGGTATGCCTTGGAGATCATGTGAACGAACCTAGCTGTACGTGCATTAAGCCAAAGCTCTTACACAAGCCATGCTCTCATGTCCTCGCCGCATGTGGGATTATGCACATGGACCCTTCGAACTTTGTGTCAGAGTACTTCTTAAAGGAGAGAGTGGCGCAGGCGTGGTGTGGGGAGCTTAGGGGGTTCAGTGGTGGGTAACTTCGCCACCTTGGATATTGCAAACAAGACCTAGATTTTGGATGTTTACATGCTGAAGGGTGGCAAGGGTCATCGGTAGAGTCATCGTATTACCAATGATATGGACGAAGCGCAAGCCAGGGCGTTAGGTAGACATTGTGGGCGCTGCGGCCAGGATGGCCACACAGTCAGATGATGCAAGGCACCAGCTGAGAGGTAGGCACCGGCATGGTTTGCGGTACCACTTCTTCGAGTGTGCAATGTGGGACCAAAATTGCAAATCATTGTACATTGTCATCTGTACTTTGTATTGTTTATGTAACTGTTCTGCTACTACCCTATTTTCATTTGATGTACGTATTGCCATAGCAAATGTATCGTATGTTGCACATAATTTTTATGTAAGTGTTGTAGTACTATCCCCTTTTCATTACTTTTCAAAGTATTGTCCTGGTAGTGTAGTGTTGTTTTGTTTGTTACTTTACAAGTTAAATTTACTCCTGCTTTACAATCGATGTTTTATTTGCGTGTATTTCCTAACTTGAAGTTGTTCTATAGGTATGGCTTGTGACCCTCGCGGATCCGACTGGAGTTTCAGCCTCCTGGAGGAGCGTATCGACCGGCTACATCGCGCGTCGCGTTGTGTCCCTCATCTTGCAGGCGCGGGTGACGTGACTGTGTTGGGGGTGATTTGCACGCGGACACCACACGTGAAAGTATCTAGGACCCTAAAATCGTGTTTTGGTAATTAATGATTATATGTAATTATTGGACTAATGTGGCTATTGAGTATTTACAAGGTTAAGACCTCTTGGTGGGTTCAATGATAAAAAGCATGCAGGGTAAATAAAGATTTACATGATTGAAGACAAGTATAAGTAGACAGTGATCTTTTTGTATTTACCGGTCTTAGAAGAAAAGGTTGGAAGACCGGATTTTAGGTTAAACGTCGTACTATTAAGAGGGATCATGACTAGTACCTTGGAAACATGATCTTGTGCAATATGGATCAATTTAGGATCATGCATGCATCTGGTTTTGCTTTCCAAAAGCCTTTGAGATAAGTGTCAAAAATCGGTCATACCGACGTCTCTCTGGCGGTTGTGTCCGCTTGTGTGCAGATGACCGCATGTTACTTGACGGTTCTACCGATTTATGAACTCCTCAGCCAACCAGGCGCTAATGCGGTACGACCGGCTCTCAGAGCGGTACTACCGCATTGCGGTCGTTCCGTTTTTTTGTTGGCGGTTGTATAAAACCAGAACCGTTGCATTTCTCACTTAGAGCTCTCTGGGAAAATCGGTCGTACCGATATTGAAAAGCGGTCGTACCGACCGCGGTCGTTCCGATTCTTGTATGGCGATGACGTTTTACAGAGAGCATGTCATCTCGGTCTTTGAAAACCCTTGATTCGGTCGCATCGCTCTCTGCGCAAGATGACCGAGGTTGCGGTCGCACCGCAAGTTTGTTGGCGGTCGTACCGCAAGAGTTGTTCAACGGCTATGTCAGAGCCATTTAAAGCCTCTGTTCTACCCGTTACTGTGCTCAGTCTTGGATGCGGTCGTACCGCACCTTAGTTGGCGGTCATACCGCATTTTGGTATTTCTCTGGTATGACTCTCCAACGGTCGTTTTTGTTGGTGGGTGGTATAAATACCCCCCAACTGCACAAGGGCAGGTAGCTAGACCACATTTAACATCCTTAGAGCCTTGTGCATTCATTCAACTCCTCAAATTCATTTGTTCATTCTTTGAGAGGTTGTTGAGCTCATTCAAAGTGCATTCATCATTCTAGTTGATCCTATTGCACTTGAGTGTCGTCAAGCGAAGGTTTTAGTTTGTTACTCTTGGAGTTTTTGCCGAACTCCTAGACGGCTTGGCGGTGATTGCATGGTGATCTCTTCAAGAAGATTGTGAAGAGGCCCGGTGCCCATATTGTGAGTGGTTTGGTGTTCACCATCTCCGGAGTGGAGGAAGAACAACCAATAGTGATCGAGGAAAGGCTTAATACGTGGAGCCGGCTTGATTGGTTCAAGCTCCCTCAACGTGGACTAGTGAAGACCGGCAAGTCTTCGATACCACAGGAAAACATCGTTGTCTCATTGTGGTTATTCCTAGTCTTTACTCTTCCGCATTTATATTTCTAGCTTGATCTTTGTGCTTGTATTGCTTATCTAGAAGTATAACTTGTTTAGACTAAGTTATTAATTAGCTTATCTCGTTAATTTGTTTAAAAGTTTAAAAACCTCCTATTCACCCCCCTCTAGTCGGTTATCCTTGATCCTACAAGTGGTATCAGAGCTTGGTCTCTCAATTTATTAGACTTTACCGTCTAAGAGAGAAAGGATGGCTAGTGAGGGTATCCATATAGGAAAGGCTCCTTTATTTGATGGCTCAAATTATTCTTATTGGAAAATTAGAATGTTTATTTTCTTAAAGGCCATGAGTCCGAACATATGAAAAATTGTAAATGAGGGTTATGCTATGTCTCTTGATCCTATAAATGTCATGGCTCAAGATGAACATAATGCTCATTTAGATGCTCAAGCTATGAATGCTCTCTTTGGTGCTTTGAACGCGGATGAGTTCAATAGGGTGAGCAATTTGGAAACCGCTCATGCTATTTGGACTACCCTCTCCGAAATTCATGAGGGCACATCCACGGTCAAAGAAGCCAAATTGCATAGGCTTCAGATTAAATATGAGACATTCATAATGTTGCCAAATGAAAACATCACCGAGATGTATTCAAGACTAAACAACATTATAAATGAACTCAAAGGTCTTGGTACTAATCTTCTTGATGTTGATGTTGTGCGCAAAATGCTTAGGGCCCTTCCGGATAAATATGAGACGTTGGTGACATTATTTCTCAACTCTCCCGAGTTGCCAAGAATGACACCAACCGAACTTTTGGGCAACCTCATCACTAACGAATTATACAAGAAGGACAAGGAAGAACTTTTGGAGTCATCTTCATCCAAGAAGAAAATCACCGCTTTCAAAGCTAAAGCGGAATCAAGTGATGATGAGGATGAAGAAGAAGACTCGGATGAGGAGTACGCTCTTCTTGTGAGGAAAATGAAGAAATTCATGAGAAGACGCCCACATCGAAACTTCAACTTCAATAAATTCAAGAAAGGGCAATCCTCAAGTGATAACAAGAGATATAGTAACATTCGTTGTTATGGATGTGATGAGAAAGGACACATAATCTCAAATTGCCCCAACAAGAAGGATGACAAAGATAAACCATTAAAGAAGAAGGAATTCGATGGAAAGATGAAGCTTTTCAAAAGGCTTCACAAAGGGGGCAAAAATGAAGCTCACATTGGAGAGTGGGATTCCGACGAAGAATATTCGGATTCCAACTCCGAATCAAGTGATGAAGAGTCTCCTAAGAAAAGAGGACTTGTCGGCATCGCCATAGAGAAAACTCCTTCACTCTTCACGTCTCCTACATGCCTTATGGCACAAGGAGATAAGGTAAAATCTATTGATAATGATGCTCCTTCATATGACGAATTAATGGACATGGTTGAAGATTTAAATGAATATATTGGAAAAGATAAATCAAAATTTAAAGTCTTAAAGAAAGAGTATATCTCTCTAAAAGACTCTTATGAGGAGCTAAAAGAAGCTCATGATTCTTTTCTCCTAAAAGATATAGAAAAATCTCATTCAAATATTGGTATTACTTGTGATTTAATGAATGAGATGCCAAGGGTAGAAAGTATGCCAAATGCTAAAACCATGTCTAGTATTTCTACCTCTTGTGATGACTTGCTATCCATACCTTGTTGCTCAAATGATGATTCAATTATTGGTATGAATAATACGTGTGACCCTTTGCTAATTGTTGAAAATCATGAGTTAAAAGAGCAAGTCACCAAGCTAAGTAAGAGCTTGGAAAGATGCTTCAAGGGTAAATCAACCCTTGACAAGTTATTAAGTGAGCAAAGGTGCTCATTCAATAAGGAAGGACTTGGGTATGTGCCCAAGAAAGGTAAGAAACCGGTAAACAACCCTCCAAGGTTTATTAAGCAAAGTGGTAAATATTGCAATAAATGTGGTAAGGTAGGACACATGTCAAATACTTGTTTAAATATTAATGTTAAATCCTATGACATTTATGATTCTTGCTACATGCTTAAGAAATCCATTGATGGTAAAATAATTGCAAGATTTATTGGCACTTCGATTTTAGGCGCTAAAAAGAATGCTATTTGGGTGCCTAAAGCCTTGGTCACTAACCTCCAAGGACCCAAACAAATTTGGATACCTAAAAGAACTTGATTCTTGTTTTGTAGGTGAACTACAAGACCGGTGGAAAACATTGGGTGCTTGATAGTGGATGCACTCAACACATGACCGGTGATAGAAAAATGTTCACAACATTCGAGAACGTAAAAGGAAGTGACAAGATCACCTTTGGAGATAATAGTAAAGGAAAGGTAATAGGATTGGGTAAAATTGCTATCTCAAATGACCTTTCCATTTCAAATGTATCTTTAGTTGAATCACTTAATTTCAATTTATTATCCGTTGCTCAAATATGTGATCTTGATTTAATTTGCTCTTTCTCAAATGAAGGTGTGTCAATTTCAAGTGTAAAGGATAATGCTTTAGTTTTCAAAGGCTTTAGATTTGGAAATCTTTACTTGGTTGATTTTTCCTCAAATGCTTCATGCTTACAAACTTGTTTAATTGCAAAAACTTCCTTGGGTTGGCTTTGGCATAGAAGGCTAGCTCATGTTGGCATGATTCAACTTAAAAAACTTTTCAAACATGATCTAGTTGTTGGCTTGAAGGATGTGAAGTTTGAGAAAAATCGACTTTGTAGTGCTTGTTAAGCCGGTAAACAAGTCGCAAGCTCTCACCCTTCCAAGAGTATCATGTCAACCTCTAGACCATTGGAACTCTTACATATGGATTTGTTTGGGCCAACAACCTATAAGAGTATCGGGGGAAATAGCTATTGTTTAGTTATCGTAGATGATCACTCTAGATATTCATGGGTGTTCTTTCTAGATGACGAGCGAAACCTCCGGAATTTTCAAAAGCTTTGCTAAACGGGCTCAAAATGATTTTGATTTCAAAATAAAGAAAATCTGTAGTGATAATGGTTCCGAGTTCAAAAATACTAAGGTTGAATACTTTTGTGATGAACTTGGAATAAAGCACGAACTTTCCACAACCTACACTCCGAGCAAAATGGAGTTGTAGAAAGGAAAATCGTACATTAATTGAAATGGCTAGGACAATGCTTGATGAATATAATACTCGATAGTTTTGGGCGGAAGCAATCAACACCGCTTGTCATGCCATAAATCGTCTCTATTTGCATCGCTTTTGAAAAAGACTTCCTATGAACTCCTTGTTGGAAGAAAACCGAACATCTCTTATTTTCGTGTCTTTGGTTGCAAATGTTAAATTTTGAAAAACGGTGTTCGTCTTTCAAAATTTGCAAGTCGGTGTGATGTTGGTTTCTTGCTTGATTACTCCTCAAATAGCAAAGCATATCGTGTCTTTAATCAAAACTCCGGTTTAGTTGAGGAAAGACACGATGTTCAATTTGATGAAACTAACGGCTCCCAAGAAGGGCATGAGAATTTGGATGATCTAGGTGATGAATTGTTAAGAAAGGCTATGGAAAATATACAAATTGGCGACATCAAACCGAAAGATGAACCGTCATCTTCTACTCAAGTTGAACCTCCTACCTCTTACACAACAAGTCAAATTCAAGTGGAAGAAAACAATAATGAAGATGATCAACCATCCAACCTACCACCAAAAATCCACAATGCGATTGCAAAAGACCATCCAATAGATCAAATATTGGGTGATGTAAGTAAGGGTGTTCAAACTCGATCTCGTGTTGCTTCATTTTGTGAACATTACTCTTTTGTCTCTTCTCTTGAGCCAAAGAATATAGATGAAGCACTTGAAGATCCGGATTGGATGATTGCAATGCATGAAGAGCTCAATAATTTCATTCGAAACGAAGTTTGGACATTGGTGTATAGACCCAAAGAACACAATGTCATCGGTACAAAATGGGTGTTTAGAAACAAGAAAGACGAAAATGGTATGGTTAGAAGAAACAAAGCAAGATTGGTTGCACAAGGTTTCTCTCAAGTCGAAGGTTTGGATTTTGGTGAAACTTTTGCTCCCGTAGCTAGACTTGAGTCAATTCGTATATTACTTGCTTTTGCATCATGCTTTGATATTAAATTATTTCAAATGGATGTCAAAAGTGCCTTCTTAAATAGAGAAATATCCGAACTTGTATTTGTTGAACAACCACCCGGTTTTGAAGATCCTAAGAATCCTAATCATGTCTATAAACTCTCCAAGGCGCTCTATGGTCTTAAACAAGCTCCTAGAGCTTGGTATGAACGCCTTAGAGATTTTATAGTTTCAAAAGGATTTAAAATCGGGAAAATTGATTCAACATTATTCACTAAAGTTTTAGATGATGACTTCTTTGTATGTCAAATTTATGTGGATGATATCATATTTGGTTCTACTAATCAAGACTTTTGCAAAGAATTTGGTGATATGATGTCTAGGGAATTTGAAATGTCCATGATTGGAGAACTTAGCTATTTTCTTGGACTTCAAATCAAGCAACTCAAAGATGGAACATTCATAAGCCAAACAAAGTATGCAAAGGACTTGATCAAGAGATTTGGCATGGAGGATGCAAAACCTATCAAAACTCCCATGGCAACCAACGGTCACCTCGACCTAAATGAGGGAGGTAAATCGGTAGATTTAAAGCTTTATAGGTCTATGATTGGTAGCTTGCTCTATCTCATGCATCTATGCCCGATATCATGTTTAGTGTTTGCATGTGTGCACGGTTTCAAGCATCTCCAAAAGAATGCCATTTAATGGCCGTAAAAAGAATACTAAGATATTTAAAGCATTCCTCTAGCATTGGCTTATGGTTTCCTAAAGGTGCTAAGTTTGATTTAATTGGATACTCGGACTCCGATTATGCGGGTTGCAAAGTGGATAGAAAAAGCACCTCGGGGAGTTGTCAATTCTTAGGAAGATCCTTAGTTTCATGGTCATCCAAGAAACAAAATTCCGTAGCTTTATCCACCGCCGAAGCCGAATATGTTTCCGCGGGAGGTTGTTGTACTCAATTACTTTGGATGAGACAAACTTTGATGGATTACGGAATTAAAATTGATAATATGCCTCTTTTGTGTGATAATGAAAGTGCGGTTAAAATAGCAAATAATCCGGTCCAACACTCAAGAACCAAGCATATAGATATTCGCCACCATTTCCTAAGAGATCATGTGGGCAAAGGAGATATTGAAATTAGCCACATCCGAACCGAAGATCAATTAGCAGATATTTTCACCAAGCCATTAGATGAAAGCCATTTTTGCAAATTGAGGAATGAATTAAATGTCATAGATTATTCAAATATTGGTTGAAACTTTGCCTCATGTGTTTTGAGTGAATTGGTGCTATTTGAGATTTTTATAAAAAGTTTTCTTTTGAAACTTTATTAAGAATATCTATGCTTATAAAAACTATATTCTCTAATAGACATTAGTCTATGCATAATGATCCTTATTAATATTTATTTAAGTGTAAAACTAAGGATCATTTGCAAATCAATCTAATCTCAAAGAAATCCAGGACTGGTTCTTGAAGTCCCAGAAAAATCGGAACCACCGACGTTATATATGCGGTATGACCGTGTCTCGGTACGACCGACTTTATAACTACGGTTCTACCGCAGTGCGGTACGACCGGTGGGTTGTTCACGGTCCGACCGGGCTGTCCTTTTAGAAGGGTTCCTTCGTTCCTTCAGCGGTTCATCCGCAGTCCTACCGCCTCATTTGCCTTCGTTCCTCTCTCTCTCCTACCCGAAGCCGCGAAGAACTCGTCCCCGAAATCTTCCTTTCCCCGGCGATTCCTTGCTCTCCCGCTCATCCTTGCCTCCTTTGAGGTCATCTCCTCAATCTCTCCAGGTAAAACCTCTTTTGATTGAAGTTTTACCGCAAGATTTCGGTTCAAGGAGACATTTTTTAGGGTTAAACGAAATGTAGATGATTTCTTAGTTTCTAGTCAAGCATTTGTGCATAATTGATGTCTAGTGATGCTTGCGCATCTATACCGTGGATTCACTCCACGAAAAATCATCAAAAATCATGTTTTAATGCGTGACCTAGAACTCAGTCAGGAAAATCAGTACAACCGGTTCTTGAGCACGGTACAACCGCAATGCGGTCGTACCGGTTGTATAACCGCGGTATGACCGATTGTCCTGACAGAAAAACAGAAATTCATTTCTATTTCACTTAATTCTGTCTTATGTGTTTCCTTAAACTTCTTGTAATCCTTTCCTACCTCAGGATAGATGCCCCGAACACGCATCATGACTCGAAAATCGATTGGACCACCCCGAGGAGGAAGATCTTCATCTCAACCTCAAAGAGCTCGTTCGCTTGCAGCTCAGAGTTCAAAACCAACTCGAGGCAAAGGGAAAGGCAAAAGACCAGCAGAGAAAGATCCCTTGTCTGACACTGAAGAAAGCCTATCACTTGCAGAGACAGATTCTCAGACTGAATCAGAGTCAGAAGAAAATGCTCAGACAGATGATTTAGGAACACCTCCAGATCCTCCCAGAGACTTGAGGTTGCTCACATCTGATGAGTATGCTATCAAGCGTCATGTGAATCAATATCTCTCCAGATCAGATTCAATAAATCCAAAGTTTCATACAGCTTTCCAAGAACAAGTCTATGAGCAGATTTATGGACATCACAGAAAGTTTACTGATCATAAGTGGATTAAGTGGACACACTTAAACGACTTGGACAAATACAGCGATGTTTATCAGCTTTTTCATCGAGTGGGTCTTAATGACCTTGTAGCACTTAAACAGAATTATGATGATGAGCTGATTAGGCAATTTTATGCCACAGTGCATGTTTCTGCAGACTTGACATCGATCAGATGGATATCTGTTACCAGATATGTGGAGAGGACTAAAGAAGAATTTGAGAGAGTTTTGAGGATTCAGTCCAGTTTATGGGAGAAGATCTTTGATAGTCCAGCTTTGCTTACTCCAGCCTGGGTTGACTACTATGATACCTCTGCCAAGTATAAGCTAGGTACAATTACTAGACTCAAGCCAGAACCTAGCATGGTCAACAGAATTATTAATCACACTTTTTATCCCAAGAGCGGTAACTTTGATGCAGTCAGAGGACATGCTTGGAATATTATTGATCATATCATGAGAGGGATAAAATTTGATGTTGTGGATGTAATTCTCCAAGGCATAGTATCTTCCAAGAATGATAGGATTAAGAGGATATACTATGCTCCCTATATCATGGCATTGATTCTGAAGAAAATTGAATACCATGGTGGTTTGGGATCACCTCACAAGTCTTATCGACCTCGGGATGGTCTTCCTCCTCGTCGTGTTGAGGTTGAGGAAAATATGGATGAGGTCCCTGTTGCAGCTACTGCCCCTGCTGAAGGTTCACTTAATCAGATTCTTCAAAATCAGCAGTTGATCCTTAACAATTTAGAAGCCCTGAAGACGGCTCAATTGGAATTTCAAAATGAGACTCGCTCAAAGCTGGCTCACTTAGAAGCAACTCAGAATGATTTCTTTGATGAGACTCATAACAGGATGGTAGCTATGATGGACGGTTTTAATGATTTAGAAGAGATTTTGAGGACTCCTCAGCGGTTCTCTCGTCGTCCACCTCCATTCTCTGTTGTACCTCCCTCAGGAGTCTCTACCTCTTCGTGCCTCAAGGTGCTGCTCCTCCATCCAGTGGACCCACCCAGTACTCCGGTGAGCCAAGATCGTTTTTTCCAGTTCAGCCACCACTCCACAGATTTCGCTCTCGTGACAAAGCCACCTGAGCTAGTGGTTTTTGGTCTTTGATGCCAAAGGGGGAGAAGTTGTGTGTTGTGTTTTGAGTGAAGGCTAGGAAGAAAATTAGAATTTGGGTTATGCTATTTATATCTTTTGTAATGTTTTATGCTCAAGACTTGAACTATCTTACTTATAATATGTGAAATGTGAACTTGAACTCTTGATACATGTTGTTAGTATTTTTTTAATTTCTTCTCAAGTTCATTCATGCTAAAAGGAACTCCGCTAAATGTTAAATATCCTTACCTGTGCTTGCAAAATTTCTTCTTATCCTTATGCACAAGTTTAGGGGGAGCTTCTTTTATTTGTCTTCAAAAATCTTTCTCACTCCTTGGTTATGTTGTCATCAATTACCAAAAAGGGGGAGATTGAAAGTATCTAGGCCCCTAAAATCGTGTTTTGGTAATTAATGATTATATGTAATTATTGGACTAATGTGGCTATTGAGTATTTACAAGGTAGTGTCAAAAATCGGTCATACCGACGTCTCTCTGGCGGTTGTCGCTTGGTGCGGTATGACCGCATGTTACTTGACGGTTCTACCGATTTATGAACTCCTCACCAACCAGGCGCTAATGCGGTACGGTAGGTGGTTCCAGTACCAATCAGGCGGCCTGTGCCCGACAGCGTGCACGCGTGAGTAATCGGCATAGATGTCCCTCTTTTCTGAGTTGATGAACCATGTAAGACCTCTTGGTGGGTTCAATGATAAAAGCATGCAGGGTAAATAAAGATTTACATGATTGAAGACAAGTATAAGTGACAAAGTGATCTTTTTGTATTTTACCTTGGTCTTAGAAGAAAAGGTTGGAAGACCGGATTTTAGGTTAAACGTCAGACTATTAAGAGGATCATGACTAGTACCTTGGAAACATGATCTTGTGCAATATGGATCAATTTAGGATCATGCATGCATCCGGTTTTGCTTTCCAAAGCCTTTGAGATAAGTGTCAAAAATCGGTCATACCGACGTCTCTCTGTGCGGTATGACCGCATGTTACTTGGTGGTTGACCGCATGTATGAACTTGACGGTTCTACCGATTTATGAACTCTCAACCAACCAGCGCTAATGCGTACGGTAGGTGGTTCCAGTACCAATCAGGCGGTCTGTGCCCGACAGCGTGCACGCGTGAGTAATCGGCATAGATGTCCCTCTTTTGCTGCCATCTCATACCCACGAGTTCTAACTACATGTTACGTCTTGCAGGCACAGTAGGAAGGGAGTCCGCCACGACACAGACTTGGGGAGGAGGATGGACACGTGGGTGGGGTAGTGGGAGGGCCCGCTACAGGACTGTGTGCAGGAGGACACCCCCTACGACCCCAACGCGTATGACGAGCACCTTCACTGGTACGCTCCTCGGACACATACCAGGCTCGTACTTGCTGCCGACTCGCCCACACCATGTGTCCCGGCTGTGACCGACACATACCCTGTGAATTTCGCGCAGGACGTACACCGCGCGGTATGTTACATCATACTTTGAAAACTTTGCTTGTGGCATCCCCACTTACAGTTTTCACCCTATCGTGTTTTCATTGCAGGTGAGCATCGGTGCTGAGATTGCGAGGGACTGTCGCTCCTTGTTTCAGAGGATCACGGACGGCGTGGAGGTCACATGAGAGGAGGCGGCCTAGGCTTTTCGTCGTGCCACTGTTCAAGCCACACGTGTTGTCATCCTGCTGTCGTGCACCAGGCTCCCAGAGGTTGACACGCTTACGCCTAGTCGACAGTCGGTATGTCCACCGGTGTCATCCCGTCCGGCAGCATAGCAGGCGGCAGGTCAGCGTGACCACGTGCAGCACAACCTGACGAGGCCGGAGGCTTGGCCAGGCCACGTACGACACTGCCACGGCCTGGCGAGACCGAAGGGTCCGGCCGGGCACAGCCCCGTACACTGGTAGCACGCAGTACGTTGGTCCTCCGGACTCCTTTGCCGTCCACATGCAGGGCACGTACGACATACCGTACTTCCCTCCAGACAGCTTCTCGCGCGCCATGGTGCTAGCCGAGGGTACGTCATGTCTCTGTTAGTCAGCACACATCGTGGTTTTTTTATATTAACTAACAATATTTGTACTGCAGGTATTCTGCACTCAGACGGATTAGGGGCCTCCCCAGGCGACGCGGAGATGCACGCCTTAGTTGTGGACCAGGACCCAACACCTTAGGCCACACCCGCTGAGGTTCTCTCTGGGTCACAGCTCGCCGGTGCGCAGATGCAATATATTTGAAGTAAGAATGAACAAAACCATAAGCAGGGAATTAATTCCACTATCTCAATTCCAAACACGAGAAGAACTATAAATCCCCTTACATTATTGACTAGCTAACTACTTAAACCGTCTACACAACTTACAGGACCTATGTCAGAGACTGCATGCTTTTATTGCAAACTAATGCGCTAAAATTAACTAACTATGAACAGCTTCCAAGGCTCCATTTTTTCACGGAAGCCCGTACAATGCAAGAATGAACAAACTAAACTAAACGAACAGGATCTCTACGCATATATGTGCAGAATGTACATGTCATCGTCTGCAAGTATACAAAACCACGACCGGAACGCAGCAGTAGCTGATCGATGGATAATCCAAGCCAGCTCGGCTAGTTATGGGCCATTGCAGCGTCCACCGGAGCCAGGGTGGTTGGGATCTGTCCAGCAGTTGTTGGTTCCGCCCGGCGCCGCCGGGCCCTTGGGCAGGACCTGCATGATCAGCGGCCCGGCGGCGCCGTGGCCCTGCAGCCACCCGCCGTCCCGCTCCAGCAGCCTCGCCGCGAGGATCACGTTGCAGCATTGCACCAACACGACGGCCACCAGCAGCGCCGCCCTCACCATCGTCGCCGTCGACGCCATGTCGATCGGAGTTCAGAGTTTAATTAGTACGTATATGGTATCGAACAAGCTAGGTAGCTCGATTGGTCGGGTGATTGCAGCTACGTCGTTGAATGCCTCGAACTGGTTGTTGGAGGAGATCAGACAGGATCGCGGTTTCCTTTTATAGTTTGCTGCGTCTGTTCAACAGACCCAAAAAAGTAAGAGTATAACAAAAGGACCGGGTCTATTCTCTGGTCCAGCGTACGTATACACACGCCTACGCGGTTTTCAGCGCGGTCCATTTCAATTCCTAAGGTTGAACAAGCTAGAGTTTAAGGATTGATCGATCAAATTAAGCCAGCTACGTACTGGCACACTAAGTACACTAATTAAACTATGGGTCGGACATACGTCTTACTCGATCAAAAGTTGGTCGGTGCCGGCTGAAATGGTATGTATTTGTGCCTTGTTGCTGGGTTTGTGAATAAGTGAATTCTCGGCCGGTCTGTACCTCCTTCCCACCTCCTTCCCGTCATAAGAAAGTCGTTATTTTTTTAAAAGTACGACATGTTACTTTCACCACTAAATTTATTATCATATTTTATATAAAAGTTATAAAAGTGTAATGTTATGAAAATATCATTCGTGACAAATTTACTCGTACTATTTTTATATATCCAAACTATATCAACAACAACAACAACAAATCCTTTGATCCCAAACAAGTTATGGTAGACTAGGAATGAAACCTCCTCAAAGTCAAAGAGACAAGAGCCTTGCAAATAAAAAATAATAATAAAACCTACAAAGTTAAAACCCTAAACTGTACATCCTGTCATCCGAACCGTGAGCCTAAAGCACAGCTCCTAGACCTTCTTACGGTTCCGGTACGTGGATCGCTAACTTCCATGCGCTCCTATCCAAAGCTAATTCTTTAGCTACATTCTAATTCATCAAATTTCTTTTAACTGCTTCCTCCCACGTTAGTCTTGGTCAACCTCTGTCTCTTCTTACGTTTTCGGTTCGTCTTAAAATTCTAGTACGTACCGGTGCCTCAAAAGGCCTCCGTTGAAGATGTCCAAACTATCTCAAGCGATGTTGGACAAACTTCTCTTCAATTGGTGCTACCCCCACCCTATCACGTATATCCTCATCGCGGATTCGATCTCGCCTTGTGTGACCACATATCCACCGTATCATCCTCATCTCTGCTACACTCATTTTCTGTATATGTTGTCTTTTAGTCGTCTAACATTCTGCTTCAAACTACATATTTTATATAATATCTTTGATCAAAATTGATACGATTTAATGGAACCAGCAACTTACAACCTCCGAGAAAGTGGGGGCGACTTGATTGATTTTTTTAAATTTAATTCCTACCTTTTGTTACGGCCGGCCGGACAAGCTAATCCAGCTGTCTTTTGCTGTTAGCAAGTTGATCAGCCGAAACTCTCAGGTTAGACGTACGTACGGCGGGCAAAACTCAGTCGTTGTTCTGCATGCGCACGGTAGTAGCTTGGCTAGAGGTAGCTCTCCTCTCCGTTAGCATGCATGACCTTTTTTTTTACTGTACTTCTTCCGGTTACAAATATATGTTTTTTTGATATATCTATAGTTAAACTTTTAAAACTTTAGCTACTAATATATTTTTAAATATTTAGATTGGATACATGAAAATCATCTGTAGATTTATCTTGAAAAATTACTTTCATAATATTATAATATTATTAGAGTTTATAAATATATTATAATAACAATTAGTACGTGGTCAAAGTTATGTTTTAGGGACTGTGCCAATGTATAAAATGATATGTATTTATGACTGATTAAATCCAAGTGTAAGGCCAAACTGCTATGGTACTGCACTAGACCAACATAATGTTAATTACTTGTCAGTTAGGCCAGTTAATTAAATGCACGGGTGTACGATTTTAGCTCTCTCCGTTTTTGACAGAACATTTAACTCTTTATCAATTGTAAACCTGCAAGCAATTAATTAATGAAAGGTTTCAAGATTCGGCTTGCCAACAAGATTGCTGCAAGTACAAAGGTTTCAGGACATTTGCAGCGGCATGTGGTTATTTTAATATTAATATTATGGGATTAAATATCCCAAGCCAGAAATTCGATTGATTTTCAAAAAAAAAAAGAGAAGAGAAAATACTGAGTGGTGTATAGCAAATCAAACTTTATAATCATCGCGCTACATGCACATGCGTGCAAATATTCAAACTGTTTCAAATCAACCAAGCCAAGCAAAAATTGGTGTTGACTGATTTTAATATCATTATATATGCACGATCAGGAATGTTTAAAAAACATGGGGACAATGACATGCAAATTCGATCAGAGGCTTTTATTTATTTGAAGAAAGAATGGGTATTAGTCACCACAAGCACGAATTGCGCTTTTTCTAATTCCAAACACGAAAACAAACTAAATCTCCTTGTATTACACATAGCTAAACCATATATACAACTAGGTCACATGACCTATGTGAGAGACTGCTTTATTGCACTGCATATTCTAATAGTATTGACTACTAAATACGATAAACTATTCCGCTTCCAAGACTTCATTTTTGCGTGGAAGCTCCTAATTACAAAGTACGAACAAAGCAATCGAATAAACAATCTCTACACATGTACATGCACATGTCAACGTCTACGAATTAATAAACGTAAACCGGAACCAGATCGCCGCAGCAGCTGATCGATCGCAAGGACGATAAAGAAGCCAAGCTAGCCAACTTATAAGCTGCCGCACGCGGCCGGCGGCGGCTAGCCATGGCACCTTCCGGCCGGTGGGGGCTCTCGCCAGCACTGGTTGGGCGGGCTTCCGGGGCCCTTGGGCAGGACCTGCATGATCAGCGCCCCGTCGGCGTCCAGCCCATGCAGCCACCCGCCGTCGAACCCCTCAAGTAGCCTCGCCGCGAGGATCGCGTTGCAGCATTGCATCAGCAGCAAGGCCACCAGCACCGCCCTCACCGTCGTCGCCGTCGACGCCATATTATCCTTACGCGACGTGCGTCGGGGTTGCTAGCTACTTGCTACAAACGTACGTCGAATGCCCTACACAAGACGGTTTCCTTTTATAGCTTCGTTGCGCATGCATGTTTAACACCCCACCCTCCACACACACACACAAAAAGAGTATAACTAGGGCCGGGTCTATTCTTTAGTTTGCAGCAAAACGAATTTCTCACGTCCGCGTCTACGCGGTTTTCAGCGGTCCATTTCTTGAGTTACAATAAATACTAGTAGAATATCGATCAAAGGCAGTACCCATGTGTGCAAAGATGAATATACTACAATGAATGATTGTATTGAGCAAAGATGAATATACTGCAATGAATGATTGTATTGAGACTCGAGGGCGGTTTATATAGAGTACAAGCCTTGAGGGCAAGAAGTCTCTTCTAGAGATAAGGCAAGTATCACGGAATTACAAATCATAAACCACCAAATATAGAGATATAACAATATACTCTAATATCCCCCCAGTCGTAGCGGTAGCGTCGCGGACAGCAGGAGCGTCGTGGACGCTCAGATTGGAGAGGAAGCCGAAGGTGGGAAACCATCGGACTGACATCTCCCTACAATCGCAGCGGAGCGCTCAATATTTATATTAGCGAGAGGATCCACCATAAACGACACTGGGTACAAAGACCGTGAATAACCAATCTCGTGGCTAGGTGAGCAGAGATTGTACACTTTACCCACAAGAGACAATTAACTCAAGCGTCTCTACACGATTCCGTAGTCGTAGTAGTCGAGAGGTTGTGCAGCGGCCCGGCGTAAGCGTGGCTACACCTCAGCGATCGCGCGGACGCGGTGATCTTACCATCGAGAGGAACGACGAGTTTACTCAAGATAATGATAGCCTTTTGTTGCCAAGGTAGCCTAGAGCGAAGTGACCATGATCGTAGCCGTGGAGGAGGGAGTCATGTCGAGGTAGCTGATGTCGAGGTCATCCATGGTGCATCGGTGTATACATAGGCAAGGTACTCTAATACCATGTGAACTAATCAATGTATTGCTTGAGATTAGCAGAGGTACATATACATGCAAATATTTTGGAAAAGAGTTAAAGGCATGCAGCTACATGATGTATACATAATGGAGAGTGATTAACTTATTATACTCATGATTTTCTTCCATTAAAACTCATACTTCAATTACGTCTATTGTCATTTTCTAATATTTATAATATCTTAAAAATCTAAATAGCTACAAGATATATAAATATATTCTGAAACATCTAAATTATATCATTTATCACTACAAACTTTAAAACAAATCTAAACGCACAAATGCGCGGGTCACTCTACTAGTTGGTCATAAGAGATCAATCCGTCCGAACATTTTGACTCGGCAGGAGAGTCAAAATCATGTCGTAATTCAGTCAAACAAGCGTACATACATGTTTAAATAAACATGTTTAGAGTATTTGTGCTGGATATACATATAATGTGCTACAAAATTCGAACGGAATGAACTCCGGACATAAAATTCGTGGAGAATTTGTATGATTTTAAACACTAAGGTAGCTGTTTGGCTGATGCTGTGGCCGTACGGTGCGCATATGTTGACCTTTCGATTGTTCATCGAGTCCAACAATAAAGGTCAAGATGCTACGGTACTACTAAAGACCAGCCTGGTACTATTTGCATGTTAGACCAGTTAAAATGTTGGATGCATGGGTAGTTCCGTAGTTGGGTAAATGATTTAACTATTTATTACTTGTTTTTTTGAAAGAACAATTGACTCTTTGATGTAAACCTGCATGCAATTAATAAAAAGAATGAGATATATTATTATGTGTCACCAATCATTATGAAGTATTTGACATGCAAGCCCATCCACGCACTTGGATGCCCTGTTACAGAGAAAGGTTTCGTGTCTTATTGCAGCAGCATGTTACAGAGAAAGATGATTGAATTAGTAATAGTGGGTTTTTGATCCCGCAATTGTTTCTAGTATCACACGATATTTTGCAACTCTAGTGATCTTTTGGACGATATCAAGCAATTCGCACCTTAAATGTATCATCAACCATGCCAAACAAAATGATATAGAAAGACGGGGAAATGTAGCATAAGGCAGATGCAACATATATTTGAAGTAAGAATGAACAAAACCATAAGCAAGAATTAATTCCACTATCTCAATTCCAAACACGAGAAGAACTATAAATCTCTTTACATTATTGACTAGCTAACTACTTAAACCGTCTACACAACTTACAGGACCTATGTCAGAGACTGCATGCTTTTATTGCAAACTAATGCGCTAAAATTAACTAACTATGAACAGCTTCCAAGGCTCCATTTTTTCACGGAAGCCCGTACAATGCAAGAATGAACAAACTAAACCAAACGAACAGGATCTCTACGCATATATGTGCAGCATGTACATGTCAACGTCTGCAAGTAAACAAAACCGCGACCGGAACGCAGCAGCAGCTGATCGATGGATAATCCAAGCCAGCTCGGCTAGTTATGTGCCATTGCAGCGTCCACCGGAGCCGGGGTGGTTGGGATCTATCCAGCAGTTGTTGCCCGGCGCCGCCGGGCCCTTGGGCAGGACCTGCATGATCAGCGGCCCGGCGCCGCCCTGGCCCTGCAGCCACCCGCCGTCCCGCTCCAGCAGCCTCGCCGCGAGGATCACGTTGCAGCATTGCACCAACACGACGGCCACCAGCAGCACCGCCCTCACCATCGTCGCCGTCGACGCCATGTCGATGGGAGTTCAGAGTTAATTAGTACGTATATGGTATCGAACAAGCTAGGTAGCTCGATTGGTCGGGTGATTGCAGCTACGTCGTCGAATGCCTCGAACTGGTTGTTGGAGGAGATCAGACAGGATCGCGGTTTCCTTTTATAGGTTGCTGCGTCCGTTCAACAGTATAACAAAAGGACCGGGTCTATTCTCTGGTCCATCGTACGTATACACGCGCCTACGCGGTTTTCAGCGCGGTCCATTTCAATTCCTAAGGTTGAACAAGCTAGAGTACTGGCACACTAAGTACGCTAACTAGGAGTACCAATTAAATAAACTATGGGTCGAACGCATGTCTTACTCGATCGAAAGTCGGTCGGTGCCGGCTCAAATGGTATGTGTGCGTGCCTTGTTGCTGGGTTTGTGAATAAGTGAATCCTTGACACATTTGTTTCCTCGATCGTAAGTGTGGATGTTGGACTGAAGAGGCGACTAGGGGAGTTGAATAGGTGCGAAACAAAAACAAAAATGACCCTTTTTTAAAATCTTTTGTCTCAAAATGTCCAATGTCTATTTGAGTGAAGGTTGATCCAAAGCCGGATCAAATACGAAAACAATGATCGAGAGGATTTCGTGAAAGGAATCAATCCAAAATGGCTAAGGATAGTCTCCTGTACGACCTACCCTCAATCACAGGACGAATCAAGCTAAAAGCTCTCAAAAGCAAAACTCCTAAAATAATCTTTTCTTTCACCAAAACCGGGCAAACTCAAACTTAGATCCAAAAGCTTGCTCGTGGATGGATGATGATCAAGATGACCTTAGATCATATCCCACACATCTCAACAAGCAAGATCACAGCAAGATCCCCTCTACGACCAGAGTCCAACGACCACACAGTACTCGATGAACAATACTCGAAGCATTTGACCACTCGACACTCGTGGCTACAGTACTCGTAGCTTTTGACCACGCTACAGTACTCTATGAACAGTACTCATAGCTTCTGACCACTCGGTACTCGTAGCTACAGTACTCGAAGATTTCAACCATGCTACGGTACTCGATAAAACAGCGCACTATATAAGGCACGTTCGGACCACCCAACCAAGGCACGTTCGGACCACCTAGTTACGATCACCTGGTCGAAAGAGTTGTGGTCAAACGCGCTGCGGTAATACCGATCCTCTATTACGGTCAAACCGAACTTACTGAACTTTGTTGAAAACGAGTGTTTCAACAAACCCTCAACACTATTGCCAATTGTATCATCATCCTAAGATCATTTAGCATATCCCCATGATATCCATAATCTCCCCCTTGATGAACACGTTGGTAATCTTCTCAAAAATACAAATTGGAGGTTGTTTTGAAAAGCTTACTCGTTTTCGCACAAATGCACATCTTGGTCCACAAGCAAGAAAAAGCTATAAAAATGACCAAGATGACTTGAGAAATACAAAAACACAATAAATAAGGCAATAGAGTTCATGAAAGCTTCAAATCCAGAGAGAACACAAAAATTCACTCAAGGTGCATAAGAAAAAACAATTGTTCATGTTGACCTATGATCATTGTGAGGTTTCAAGAAATGCAATTCAAACCAAGAGTAGAACATTAAAATCACAAGAATGCATATGAGATGCTCCCCCTCACTCGGATCATCCAAAATTTTGAGTTTTTCAATTTCTCCCCTTTTTCACCCCCTTTGACAATAACTCCTCCTTTCATCATTTTTGTTATTTCTTCTCCCCTTTTGACAATGGATTCATCAAGAAAACACGTATTGACTCGCCTGGGTTAAAGGCAAGAGGGTCTTCATAGTCTTGTGCTTGATCAAATTGGAGCTCTTATGCGTTCTCGAACTTTACTCGGACGATCACGCCGGAAAAAGGCCAAACAGATAAGCACAACAAATAAATACACAAGAAATAATAAATGAACTCCAAATGAAACAAGACCACTGCCATTAGAACGATCTAGAATTTAGACAAATTTAGAAACAAATTTAACTAAATTCGGAGTTAGAACGAGGGAGAACGGGACATCCGAAGTTTTGCTTTTGAATTAAATCGAAAAAATAAAAGAGGAGTGAGGAAATGTCTCTCTGACATGCGGGGTCCACTAAATAGTAAACATTTTCTTTTTTTCCTTTTATTTTCTTAAAGAAAAATGTGTTCTGACATGGGGCCCACTGTCAGTGGCTCGGTCCATATGAATAGTGCATGGACCGAAGGTCAACATGCACTGTGCATGGTCCACGTGTGGTCAACATGCACTTAAGTGTGGTGGGGCCCACGTGTCAGTCATTTAGAACAAAATCGGGTTTAAAACTTCTCATTAATTAAATGCTCGGGGTGGTCAGCCATATCAAATGATAAATAAACCTACGCTAAACACTGCTTAGTCCTAATCACAATGATTAGTGCTAAACGAAAATGACGCGCTTGTTTGTGTTAAGTTAGTCATATTATTATTCATTTTCTATTTTTGATAGTTGTTTTGGATTGTCGATTTGTTGGACAATTCAGAATATGAAAATAGAGACAGTTTGTATTTTTGGTTTAGGAAAACAGAGACAAAAAATAGAGTCTGACTCTGAGAGGCGTTCTGAAGCCGTTTCGGTTTTTGAATGTTGCCAGATCGGTAACAATGTATACAGAAGTCTATATAAGAAATCAAAAACACAAAAAGACTGCAAGTTTTGCAGTGCCAAAAGTTCAGAAGTGTTCTGTGATCTCTTTGTTTTAGTTGTTCCACTGTGATTCGCTGTGTCTTGTGATCTAGGACTGAACTCTTAAGAAATTGCTGAATTTTATAACTTTCAGTTTTCTCTAAAGTTCTGTCTTTTGGCCTCTGAAGTTCTGTCAATTGGTATTAGAGCACACAGGAGTTCATCGCGAGAAGCAGCAAAGCTTCATTGCAAGAACTAGTAGAACATGAATCATGACTGGAGGTGCATCTTCGTCAGGTGTTGGAGAAGTGTCAGAAGCAAAGAAAGGAAGTTATGCTCTAACTGTATATCCACAACTTACGAAGAGCAATTACACCGTCTGGGCGATGAAGATGCAAGTAGTCTTGCAAGCTCAGGAGGTGTGGGAAGCCATTGAACCGGCAGGCGACGTGTTCAAGAAGGGAGGCGCCGAGTATCGCAAAGATCGGTTGGCTCTAACAGCACTTTAGCAAGCTATTCCAGATAATTTCATGTCAATTCTTGCGGGAAAGGACTCAGCAAATTCCGAATCTGGGACATGAGCGTGTCCGAGAGGCGAAGTTGCAAAATCTCAAAAGGGATTTTGAGGGGCTAAAGATGCAAGATGATGAGTCTGTTGAAGCGTTTGCTGAATGAATTTCAGCATTGGACAATGGAATCAATGAGCTCGGAGAGAAGATGATGGATGATATCGAAGTCGTCCGATGCTTCCTTCGAGCAGCACCTGCACGATACTTGCAATTGGTAATTTCAATTGAACAATGCGTTAATTTGAAAACACTATCTTTTTATGATCTTTTCGATAGATACAAAGCGTATGACGATGAAAGGATGAGGTGTAGTTTCGGCCATCCAAAGGACCGCGAACACCTGATGCTAACTTGATCCCAATGGGAAGCATTGTCGGCTGAGAGCAAGGAAAATGGTGATTTCGAGAACACTGCCAAGAAGGGAAACTGGCAAAATAGAAATTGTGGACAAAACAAAGGAGGGTGGAGAGCAGCTGGTCAAGGTGAGGAAAGATACAACTCTCAACCTAAACCAAAGTTTGATAAAAGGAACATCAAAAGTTATGATTGCGGTATTTTCAGTCATTTTGCCTCTGAATTTCGGAAACTGAAGAAAGAAAGGACACATCAATCAGAGAAGGAGGATGATGAGCTAGCTCTGTTGATGATTGAAACATGTAAATTGATGGAAACCAAAGAAGAGAATCATGACTCTGTGACAATCGTAGAGCATGATATGCAACTCAATCACGGGGTGAATGAGAAACCGATGGTAATACTTGGTACCTTGACACGGGAGTGAGCAACCATATGATAGGTTGCAGTGAGCAGTTTACAAAATTGGACACTTCAATCAGTGGAACTATGAAGTTTGGAGATGGCTCTACGGTTGCTATTGGTGGTTGTGGATCAGTACTGATTGAAGGCCGCATGGGTGAGCACAATGTTTTGTCGGACGTACTGTATATCCCAAACTTGTCAAGTAACGTCATCAGTCTGGGACAACTTGAGGAGCACGGTTGCAAGGTGATTCTGGAAGATAGTCATCTACGAGTATTTGATCGAGAGGGTCAGCTACTTGTTCGAGTCAAAAGAACAAGTAACAAACTATATGTTCTGGATCTTGGTCTAGTGCAGCATGTATGCTTGTTGATAAGCCTTGATAATGGTGCATGAAAGTGGCACGCTCGGTTTGGTCATCTGAATTTTAGAGCACTACGAAAACTAGGCCTGGAAGGTTTGGTTACTGGACTCCCACCAGTTAATCATATCAAACAAATCTGTGATGGTTGTATGGCCAAGAAGTAGCACCGTTTGTCGCTTCCACACCAGGGAAAGTTCAGAGCTAGCCAAGTGTTGGAACTTGTTCAGAGTGATTTGCCTGGTCCTATCTGCCCCCAACCCCAGCAGGTAACAAGTACTTCTTGCTAATGGTGGATGATCACAGTAGATTTATGTGGCTTGTACAACTGAAATCTAAAGACGAAGCATTCCAAGCTTTCAAGAAAGTAAAGTAGCTGCCGAGGTTAAAGCCAATGCAAAATTGAGAACCTTTCACATAGTTCGGGGAGGTGAGTTCATCTCTAATGAATTCACAAGCTACCGTGAGGAGATGGGAATTAAAAGGCATTTGACTACACCCTACTCCCCTTGGCAAAATAGGATAGTTGAACGAAGAAATCAGACTGTGATCTCAATGACACGAAGCATCTTAAAAGGCATGAATGTGCCAAGCATGTTTTGGGGAGAAGCTGTGACAACCGCAGTGCATCTTCTCAATCGAGCACCAACTAAAAGTGTAGTTGGAATGACACCCTATGAAGCTTGGCACAAACGAAAACCCGCAATTCATTATTTTCGGACATTCGGATGCGTTGCTCATGTGAAGAAGATTGGCGGCCATATAAACAAGCTAGCTGATCGTAGTACACCAATGGTGTTCATCGGATATGAAAGTGGTTCAAAGGCATTTCGTGCATATGATCTAGTCACCAAAAAGGTATGCGTAACGCATGATATTGTGTTTGAAGAAGAAAGAGCATGGGACTGGAGTTCATCGCCTCAGAAAGATGAAATACTTGATGTGGCCACGTATGATCAGATGGACTCTCGAGCACTTGGAGATTCTGTACGACAACCAGAACATGATCAGTCTCCAGAAGAAGAAGCAAATATAGAGGCAGTGGCTACAAACTATAATAGTCCAGTAATGTCCTCGGCAAGAGAAGCAATATCCTCTACGGCAACTGAAACAGGGCCTTTAACACCTGTAACAATCTTTGTTGTCGGTCCTGAGACAGAATCACAAATGGGAGCTCCAGTGAAAATGCGTTCTCTAGATGAGCTCTATGATACAACCGAGTAGGTACAATTTGAGTATTTAGGTCTGTGTTTACTTGGGGCAGAAGAACCAACTACCTTTGAAGCTGTCAAAAGGGAGGAAAGATGGAAATGTGAAATGCAAGAAGAGATGGATTCCATGCGCAACAATAAACATGGAGTTTAGTTTCTCTCCCTGCTGGACAAAGGGCAATAGGACTAAAATGGGTTTACAAAGTAAAGAAAAACTCAGTTGGTGAAGTGGTGAAGCATAAAGCTCGTTTAGTGGCAAAAGGATATGTGCAAAAGCAAGTTATCGATTTCAAAGAAGTATTTGCTCCAGTGGCTAGGATGGAAACTGTGAGATTACTTATTGCTCTAGCAGCACAAGAAGGATGGAGATTATATCACATGGATGTCAAGTCGGCCTTCCTCAAATGGGGACTTAAAAGAGGAAGTTTATATGAGTCAACCTCGTGGTCATATTGAGAAAGGAAAAGAGCACGAAGTTCTAACACTGCATAAAGCATTATATGGACTACGACAAGCCCCTAGAGCTTGGAATTCAAAACTAGATACCACTGGAACATGCAGTTTATAAAAGAGGTACAATGACAATTGTCTGTTACTTGGTGTTTATGTGGATGACATGGTAATCACAAGAGCTAGTGAAAGGGAGATTGAGAAGTTCAAACAGTAGATGAAAGAACTTTTTAAGATGAGTGATCTTGGTTTGTTGAGTTACTATCTTGGAATAGAGGTACAACAAACGTCGAGTGGAATCTCAATTTGTCAAGAGGCATATGCAAATATCATTGAGAACTGTGGGTTAGGGGATTGTTATTCAACTCAAGTTCCAATGGAAGCAAGATGTAAACTAAGTAAGAAAAGTTTACAACCTCCTGTAGATCAGACCAAGTACAGAAGCATTGTGGGAAGTTTGAGCTATCTCATAAACACTAAGCCAGATTTAGCCTGCTCAGTTGGTATGGTAAGCCAATTCATGGAATTCCCAGCAACTGAACATATGGCTGAGGTAAAGCACATATTAAGGTATGTTAAAGGTACACTTAATTTGGGCTGTTTTTACAAGAAGAAAAAGGAAGGTGAGAAGGTGTGCTTGGTGGGGTATAGCAATAGTGATCTAGCCAGAGATACAGATGATCGAAAGAGCACAACTAGAGTTGCATTCTATTTGGGTTCTAGTCTGATCAGTTGGCTATCATAAAAACAAAAGGTTGTTGCATTATCTTCATGTGAAGCTGAGTACATAGCAGTAGCTGATGCAGCATGTCAGGGAATCTGGTTGGATCATATCCTTGGTGATCTTTTGAACAGGGATCCTGGAGGGATAATACTCAACATTGACAACAAATCTGTTGTTTCTTTGTGTAAGAATCCGGTGTATCATGATAGAAGCAAACATATTGATACTCGGTTTCATTACATTAGAGAATGTGTGGAAAATGGAAAGATTATGTTGAGTATGTCAGAACAGATAATCAGCTTGTTGCAGATATCTTGACCAAGTCATTGGGAAGACTCAACTTCTTGGATATAAGAGAAAGAATTGAGACGCAAGTTATAAAGAAAGTATAACTAACTTAGGGAGGTGATTGTTAGTATTAAGTTAGTCATATTAGTATTCATTTTCTATTTTTGATAGTTGTTTTGGATTGTCGATTTGTTGGACGATTTAGAATCTGAAAATAGAGTCAGTTTCTGTTTTCGCTTTAGGAAAACAGAGTCCCACTCTGAGAGGCGTTCTGAAGCCATTTCAGTTTCTGAATGTTGCCAGATCAGTAACAATGTATACAAAAGTCTATATAAGAAATAAAAAACAAAAAGACTGTAAGTTTTGTAGTGCCAAAAGTTCAGAAGTGTTCTGTGATCTCTTTGTTTTAGTTGTTCCACTGTGATTTGTTGTGTCTTGTGATCTGGGACTGAACTCTTCAGAAATTGCTGAATTTCAGAACTTTTAGTTTTCTCTGAAGTTTTGTCTTTTGGTCTCTGAAGTTCTGTCAGCGCTATAGTGCGTCTTTCCCACTGAAGGGAACAAAGTTTGTCGCTGGCGAAAATGGCCGCGGCAGCCGAAGGCGAGGGCGAGAATTGAATCATTGGCAAAGCGCGAACCTCCAGGCGAAGCGATGCAACTGGATTTGGCACCTAAGGCGATTGGCAGCGAGCTCGAGCGGCGGTGAGGAGACACCGCGTGGCAAGAGGGCTCAATTCAAAGCTAGGGGAGCATCTAGGGGCTACAAGGAGCTCACCTAAAGTGTCGGCGAGGAACGGGGGGATTGAGGCGGCTTGTTGACGGGAGCCCAAAGCGGCGGTGAAGAGGTTGTCGCGGAGAGCTTGCCGGAGATGAAAGGGAAGACCGGCGAGGTTGCGGATGACTTCGAGACGTCGAGGCGGTGATCCGGGTGCAGTGAAATGGTTCGGGGCTCCGCGAGTCTCAAATGGCAACAAGAAAGGTGGTTTTGGCCAGAGCCAAGGAAGATGACTAGTCCGGCGCGATTCTGCGGACAAAAGGAGAAATCAACATGGGGGAAAGGATTCTCGTGTTTAGGAACACAAGAAGACGGGGGCGTCGCGGGAAGAAACTTACTGGAGCATGGATGAACCAAGGGGGGTGCAGCGACCAAAACGGGTGCTCGGCTCTTCAAGTTTTATTGGCGACAGAGAAGGAGTAAAGGTGCTAGTGGGGGAAGCTCTAGTCCTCTTAAAGCCAGGGAGGAGGGGAGAAAGAGCCGTTGAAGAGCTTAGAGGTGGCGCACGGTTCCAAGGCGGCGGCTTGGGCGCTATGGCGACGCGCATGGCAACGTGACTGAGCAGGGGGCGAGCAGGTGAGGACGGCAAAGCGACGGAACCGGACGAGGGCGCAGACACGGTGGCGCTCTGGCACTCGTTGACGCAGGTGAGGGCGGCAGGCATGGGCGCGTGTGCACGGACCGGGCGCGGTAGAGCGGCCAGGACGGCGCTGGTGTCACGGCGTGACTTGGAGGGCCAGGGCAGGTGCGGTGACGCGAGCGGCATGGGCACTAGGCGTGCGTGGCGCGGGCAGAGCGCGCATGGCGCGGGAGCACCCTGGGCGGCTCGGTTGGCCAAAGGGGGAAGCAGGAGGCGGAAATGGGCTGAGCCCAAGAGAAAGGGAAAATGGGCCAGGCCCAAGGGGAAATGGAAAATGGGCCGAGCCCAAGGAAGAAATTGAAACCGAAGTTTTGAATTTGAGAGATTTTTGAAAATCCAAATTAATTTGAATTAGGTTTTCTGAAAATCCAAATTCTTAGCAAAATTTAAACCATCCCAAAAATGGGATGTTACAGTTTCAGCCCTGCGTATAAAATTCGAACTCTGCGACCTCAGGAGCCAGCTAGGTCACATTCCCAGCTTGACCATTCATTGCCATGCCATGGTCAGACGTCAGTCTAAACGATTTGACATGTCAATCTTGACGGTCAAAATCTCAGGCAATGTATAATAGTACAACTCTGCTTAGATTCGCTAACACCAGATTACTTGTCTTTTAATTGATTAGCGCTGCCCGTGTTTATAGCTAGATTCGTGAGAAGCAAGTATATATGTAGCTAGCAAGCATGTAGTACGTGTGCGTACATGCATGGGTTTGAATGTTCTAGTCTTGATTTCTTCTTCCTTTGTTACCAATCGAGTGTAGAGTTTGAATCAGTCGCAGTCTGATAGATAGCTAGGCAGGGTCTTGTGTTTCGACAAGAACAAGGAATTATAATTAGTATGGACAAGTTCAAAAAAAAAAAGTATGCATCTATAATGGGACTCGGACTTTGGAACTGTTCCAATTTCCGAACGGCGTTTGGTTGGTTTGATCGATCCATCTGTTTTTGTGTGTGTTCTTGACGCGTGCATGCATACTTTTGGGTACAAATCAGAAATTAAACTGTAAAATGCATGCGTTCTAAACGGGACTAAATTTGTAAATACGTTTCCTTGTGCAATGCCTAGAGTTTAATGTAATTGTTCCTTCAAAAAATAAATAATTTTGTGCAAAGGCTTATATAAGCCGGTACGTAATTAATTAACCTGCAGGTCAAATTCTCCAGCATGTGTAGGACTCTACTTCCACTTTGTACTATTCCAAGCACAAGAGGCAACATGGGTCTAGGGTTCCTTATGACTAGGATGCTTGATCAGTTCCTGAATATTTTTTCGCGGTCAATCTCTTTGACATCTCATGATCAGTGGAAGCTAGCTAGAGGGCAACTGAATATTGTTAGTCATTCTTCATGTCTGAATTAGTTTCCTCAAGCTGCGTGCATGAGCAGTCTAGCTTTGTTCAAAGGAAATGCCAGGAAGTTTTCAATTCAAAATTTAGATTCTTTTATTCAAAGCATGTATGCAGTCAAGTTCTTTTAGCTCGAAATAGTAAATCACACCAGCTATGGAGACCTGAAGTTTTTAAAAATATTTTTTTAGATATTACATTTAAAAAAGGGGAGATTTGATTATTTGCCACTGTCAAAGATTTGCAATTCAGGATTTGCCACTGATGTGTCTATGACATGTGGTCCCGGGACCCAGATGTCATTCACACATGGAGTGGCAAATCCTAAAATCCACATCTTTGCAGTGGCAAATAATTGATTATTCCTTAAAAAAGTAATCATGTATACTGATACTTACGTCGCTGTACCATACTTTTTTTCCCTTTTTTTGCGAGGCATTCTTCCATGCAAATTGAATTTTGTGCAGTACGGTTCCCTCAAAAAAGAAAAACGGCAAATTTGCAATTAGTTAATTAATACGTTCTCCTTGTATAGCTAGTTTTAGCGCATTATTATTTTGGTACTAGACACGCTATTCATCACGACGTTAGCATGAGAAAACATTTTTGATGAATAAAAAAATAAGAGTAAAATATCTTATTGGTCATAAGAGATCGATCCGTCCAAACCTTTTGACTCAGCAGGAGAGTCAAAATCATGTCGTAATTCAGTCAAACAAGCGTACATACGTGTTTAAATAAACATGTTTAGAGTACTTGTGCTGGATATACATATAATGTGCTGCAAAATTCGAACGGAATGAACTCCGGACATAAAATTCGTGGAGAATTTGTATGATTTTAAATACTAAGGTAGCTGTTTGGCTGAATATGTTGACCTTTCGATTGTTCATCGAGTCCAACAATAAAGGTCAAGATGCTACAGTACTACTAGAGACCAGCCTGGTACTATTTGCATGTTACATTTGACTCTTTGATGTAAACCTGCAAGCAATTAATAAAAAAGAATGAGATATATTATTATGTGTCACCAATCATCATGAAGTATTTGACATGCAAGCAAGCCCATCCACGCACTTGGATGCCCTGTTACAGAGAAAGGTTTCGTGTCTTATTGCAGTAGCATGTTACAGAGAAAGATGATTGAATTGGTAATAGTGAGCTTTTGATCCTGCAATTGTTTATAGTATCACACGATATTTTGCGACTCTAGTGATATATGGGACGGTACCTAGCAATTCGCACCTCAAATGTATATATTTGAAGACGGGGAAATGTAACATAAGGCAAATGCAATATATTTGAAGTAAGAAAGAACAAAACCATAAGCAGGAATTAATTCCACTATCTCAATTCCAAACACAAGAAGAACTATAAATCTCCTCACATTATTGACTAGCTTAACTACTTAAACCGTCTATACAACTTAGTTACAGGACCTATGTCAGAGACTGCATGCTTTTATTGCAAACTAATGCGCTAAAATTAACTAATTATGGACAGCTTCCAAGGCTCCATTTTTTTTTCACGCAAGCCCGTACAATGGAAGAATAAACAAACTAATTATGGCAGGTTCCGCCCGAGCCGGCTTGGCCGGGATCCGTCGTGCACGGGTTGGTTCCACCCGGCGCCGCCGGGCCCTTGGGCAGGACCTGCATGATCAGCGGCCCGGCGCCGCCCTGGCCCTGCAGCCACCCGCCGTCCCGCTCCAGCAGCCTCGCCGCGAGGATCACGTTGCAGCATTGCACCAACACGACGGCCACCAGCAGCACCGCCCTCACCATCGTCGCCGTCGACGCCATGTCGATCGGAATTCAGAGTTAATTAGTACGTATATGGTATCGAACAAGCTAGGTAGCTCGATTGGTCGGGTGATAGCAGCTACGTCGTCGAATGCCTCGAACTGGTTGTTGGAGGAGATCAGACAGGATCGCGGTTTCCTTTTATAGTTTGCTGCGTCTGTTCAACAGACAAAACAGGTAAAAGAGTATAACAAAAGGACCGGGTCTATTCTCTGGTCCATCGTACGTATACACGCGCCTACGCGGTTTTCAGCGCGGTCCATTTCAATTCCTAAGGTTGAACAAGCTAGAGTTAAAGATCGATCGATCAAATTAAGCCGGCCAGGCACGTACGTACGTACTGGCACACTAAGTACGCTAGAGTTAAATAACTTGACACATTTGTTTCCTGGATCGTGTGCCCGCTGAAATGCATGCTTGGTAGTATAGTACGAGTAAAACACAATGACCGCCGCGTACATATAGGTATACCGTGTTGTAGACGTTCGGTCTGCTAATATATAGTTGAATCGATCCATGCGTATATCGTTATATGTCAGTTTGGAGAATTTCAATTAATTTGGTCGTGTTCAATGATCATGCAAACTACTCGCCGCGGACTGCCATTCTGATCGACTTCATTCTGCCGTCGCGGCGACTTCACCGATTTTCTCCCTGATGTGACGGACGAGCTAAAAAGTTGGCCAGCCGAAACTGAGTAAGCACGTACGCACGGCAAAAGGTTAGTTATATGCTTGGTAGCTAACCTTAATTAGTTAGGAACCAAACTCCCCAGCCTCATTATACTAATTTCACACATCTGATGCTCTGGTTAAAACACGTACCTTGCCAGTTACATCGATCGATGATCGATCTCTGCCGCAGATAGTTTTAAAATTTTAGCGTCAGCTAGCGGCCAAACTGGCGACCCCTGCCATGTCAAGAGGGAAACAAGACCGCGCAAACATTGAGTACCCATCAGTTAACGGGCAACTTTTCGTCTTAAAAAAGGGCAATTTTGTGTCAAGTTACTGGTTATATTGCCGGGAGGTCGGAAGGAGGCGGGGGAGATCTCGGATCGATACATGATCTTCGTCGCCGGCGCAGTTCCGGGATCGCAGTTCGGCGCGGGTGTCGGACCCAAATCCGAGTCCTCTATGAACACACTATATTATTCTCTGGATCAGTAGATAGCGCTCACATAATACATCACTGAAACAATTCATACACGATGAAGACCGAACCAAACATTATATTACAAACATCAGAGTGGCATAGACCGCATCGGATAGAGAGAGAGGCCGGAGGAGGTCGGCAGACGGCGAACGACGGCGGGGAAGCTCATGGTCGAAGGCGAAGGAGGACGGTGATGAATAGGTCAGCCGGGACTGAAGGAGAAGAGAAAAAGCAACTACTCCTACGAAACAAAACTGAAATAGAGTGGGGGGATTGCTACAAGGGGCTCTGGTACACGAATTGACTCGGATAGAAGAGGGGCGGCACTGGTGCGGGAGGACTGAGAGGAGATGCGTGGCGGCTTGAACTCGGAGCTCGAGGCTTCGGGCAAACAATGGCAATAGGAGCGAGAGAGGGAGAGTTGAGGGGAAAGCAAGAGGAGGGCGAGGGGTCCGTGGTGCTCCATTTATAGAGGAAGGAGAGGGGCGGCGAAAAGATGGAGCGGTGGGATTCGCGGCGACATGGCGGGGACGACGGCATTTAATGCGCACGTCGCGGCGGCGCAGCGGAGACAACGACATTTAATAGGCGGCATTTAATGTGCACGCCACTGAGGAGAAAGAGGAGAAAAGGGAAGGTGAGCAGGAGGCTAACAGGTGGGGCTGGTCGGACCAGGTCGGAGGATCTCGTCGAAACCGAGCAGCCCTGGTCGACACCGAGAGGGCGGTTGAGATCAAAAGGTGGTCGGGACTGAGTGGGTGGTCGAGTCGGCGCGTGGGGAAAGAACGGGCCGACGAGAATTCGGAACAACCAGAGAAAATGGATTTTTATAAACCAGAGAACTCCAATAAACTCAAAATAAAACAATTTCTGAAATAGCTGAAGTTTGAATTTGAGACCGAGGTTCAAACTTAATTTCGAAACCTGGCTTGAAATGGGACAGAACTAGAGAATTTTGTAAATACACCAAAATTTGAGCTAGGTTTTGGAAACCAAGAAGACAAACAGAAAAATACAATACAACATCTCAAAACGACATGTTACAGCTGGATAGATAGAAAGGAGGGTAGAGAGAGTTGTTGCGAAAACAGAGACGAATCTAGAGACGAGAGACACGATTTTATGTGGAAAATCCTTGTGAGAAAAATTCACGGACGCACAAAAACGGAATTCATTATATAAGGAGAAATTATAAACACAGGACAACAACACATCTAGAATGTGCGACTACAAGGGTATTGTCGGACCCGGATTTCCTAATCCAGAATTCTCTGTGAAACACCGTGCTATTCCCTGGATCAGTAGCTAGCACTCACAGATACATCACTTGAGCCATTGTCGGTGTTGCTGGTGGCGGGGGAGGTAGATCTTGTCCACGGCCACGACCATGGCCATTGCCACGGCCTCTTCCTCGGCCTGATGCAAAGGCACCACGGACTGGGGTGGCGGCTCTTCTTGGCGGCATCTGAAGACACTCTGAAGCTCAGAACGAGGGGAGGGGCATATATGAGGGTTTTCTAGCCCTCTAGAGCACAGTAGAAGAACTTCAAACCAACGAAGAAAAACGATCAAATACAATACAAAGCCTAGAATAACTGTATTATATTAGGGGGGGTTAGGTGTTACATGACTCCTGGAGCATAGCGTATAGGCTAGGCTAAGCCATGACACAAGATACAAGCACAACGTCTACAAAAGAAAAGAACAAAAGGTACTTGAAACCAAAAGGCTGCTTATCAAGCACTACTAGCTAACCTAAACTAATCCTGACTACTCCAACGGGTGACCACTCTGAGCGATGCGCTTGTCCGGGAGCGGAGCAGAGCAGTTGCATCGAAGTCGGGCAACCGTGAACAAGAGCGAGAACGAAAAAGGCTACGTCCTCGACTGGAGTCTTCGATGTTGATGACGGGCGATGGACTGGGACGTCGCACGCTCTTGCATGCAGTGATCCTGGTGCGGGGTCCAAGACGTCAAGTTGGTGCCGGGTTACTGATGATGACGTCTGGTGCAGGAGGAGCTGGGGCGTGCATCACGACGGCTACTGCAATGGCGGTGTTCTTGATGTCAAAGATCTTCGGGTAGCGTTCTCTTTCCTAGAGAGACAGAAAGGAACAGAAAGGGCGACCTCAACAAGAGAACCTCGTGCACCTGGCACAAGTGAGTCAAGGCGAAGCGCGCTATGTTCTGAATGGCATCGGAACAGCGGCTCCTGAGATGCTCAGTCCGAAATGTGTGAGCGATGAACTCAACCTCTATGGAACAAGACTCTCGATCCAGAACCTAGGTCTTCCAGCCTCTAAAGATGGGCCAGTGGCGAACCAAGGTACTGCTTGAGTTTGCGGAGGAATACCGACAAACTTGGCGTCGTTCTCGCCGTGAGAGAAGAAATCCCACGGGCCATCGGACGACGATACGATTTATCTAAAAAATTTAAAACAAAGAGAGAGCCAGCAACGGAGTAGGCTCACAAAAGGAGGTAAGTAAGGAACTAAGAGGGATGAATAAGAGCAATAATTATGCTATATTTTAACAAAAGCTTTTTCTTATTTTTTTTGAAAATAAAACTCAAGTCCTTAGGCTTGACCAGTCTAGCTAAGGCTCCTATAGTCGTATGCTCTGATACCAGCTCTGTCGGACTCGGATTTTCTAATCCAGAATCCTCTGCGAAACACTGTGCTATTCCCTGGATCAGTAGCTAGAACTCACAGATACATCACTGAATCAATTCATACATGGCGTAAAACCATACCATTCATTAATTAACACAACAGAGTTTACTTAGACCGCGTGGTCGAGTTTTACAATAGGGCCGAACAGGCCAAATTGATTACAGTACAAAAGCGGAAGCGACAACGGAAGCAAAAGGGGTGAGAGCTCATCTCTCCACAGGCAAGCGACTAGGGAAACTCGTGTGCGTCCGATATTACCTAAAGACTCAGATAATATAAGATGCACGCAAGAACCAACGGAGTCAGCTGGACTGGGGCGAGACTAGAACATCTAAAGACTATACTACGCTTCATTATCTCCCGGACCTCCAACTTCTGGATCCTCATAGTAGTCGTAATCTCCGAGATTTCCTACTTCTGAGGGTTTTGGGGGGGAAGAGAGAGAGCGAGGATGAGCACAACTTTCGTGCTCGTGAGCCAACACACAATGCAAATAATATACATGTAATACTAAACAAGGATGGCTCGGGTTCTTTTATTTGCTAAAGCAATGTTTTCAAATATCATAATTACAAAGTCCTAACACTTAGCATTTTAACAAATTGCATTTTGATAAAGAGAGTAATTGTGCAATATTTAATAATAGCAGAGGTTCCCTCCGTCGGAAACTCTACCCATGCTTATTTAACTGGGGGCTAACCCCATAAATTAACATCACTGAGTCTGAAAACTCAGGAAAAATCCAATCCCAGGGCTAGGTGAGCCCACCACATTTTTCATTCCACCCACAAAGGTTTTATAAATAGAACTAACTCATGTAAGTTCCCATGTCCGCCCTTGACCGTGGGCACGACTATTCGAACAGTTTATTACACTCTGCAGAGGTTGTACACTTTACCCACAAGAGACAATCATCTTGACATGTACACATGTTTCCGTAGACATGTGAGTCAAGGGGAGATTGTCACAAGGCCTTTACAATGCATCCCCCAGTATTTGTCACACCCGCTAAGGTTTCACCTGAGAAGGGTTACGCTCACATAGACCCGTCAACCCTTTCCCAGACCCTCTCTTGCGCCACATGACTTACGCTCACATAGACTCGTAAGTCGTACACCCCAACCCATAGCCACAAAGGCTTATGGCGTAGCGGGTCATCTACCTGGTGCAACTCATACTAACAGATACAAATTATTTAGCCAGGTCGACACCATTATAGACATGTGGTTGTACTGTTTTACATTGGGAGGTCATCACAGGATTAAGTTCTTAGGGGCCATCTGGGCGGTTCATACCACATACCATCCACAAACCAACATTCCTTGGGCTGCATTAGCACCCACCAACATATCATCCATCATACCATCCGCCCAGATGTGATAAGCAATTTGTAAGGTTTTTGAGAGGTAGGAAAAATACATCAACACAGCCATCTCAGTCATTTACATCCAATGACTGCCCAAAACCAATTTCATGTTTGAAGAGACGATGATTGGGACATTTAAGTGTCCCGGTACTTAAGCAAGGCTAGCATGTCGCTTAAGTACAACCTATACTAATATTTACCATATAGTTACTAGGGTGACAAAGATTAAGGAATTCAAGTTGTCAAGGATGGCATAATAATTAATTAATCATCAAATGAGTATTTAACTACCTTAAGCTTTAACATATATTTGATTTAAAGAATTAAAGCATGCAATTTGCTATTTTAAAAGAATATAATTTGCATAAAATGTAGGCTCAATATGATCAAAGTATTGACTCGCCTGGGTTATAGGTAAGAGGATCTTGATACACTTGGTCTTGATCAACTTGAGGATCTCCGACGTCTTCAAATCCTACTCGGGCGATCGAACCGGAAAAAGACACAAACAAACAAAAATAGCAATTAGATACAAATGAACAACAAATAAACTCCAAATTAAACAAGACCTGCCATTAGCAAGATCTTGAATTTACAAATTTTTAAAAATTTACTTTACAATTTTTGGAGTTGAAATGAGAGAGATACTAATTTTTGAAATCTCACTTTTGAATTAAAATAGAAAAAGGAAGTGAAAATCAAACAAAAGAAAATCGCCGCCAAAAAAAAACGGCCCGCCCACGCAGACGGGCAAATCGGCAGCGCGGCCACGGTGCGGCTTGCCCGGGCTAAAGAAAAGGAGGGGGCCGGGCGGCTTGGGCGAATGAGGGAAAGAGGGGGAGAAGGGGGCGCGCGCGGAAGGGGAGGAGAGGGCGCGCGCTCGGGGAGGAAGGAGCGGGGGGGAGAAGCGGTGGTGGCCGGAGGGGAGGGCCCGGGGCGCGGCGACGGCGACCGGATGGGAGGGCTCGGGGCTCACGACTGCGACGCGTGAGAGACGGCGACGACGACGACGAAGGCTCACCGAGCGGCGGCGGTGACCGGAGGTAACCCTTCGCCTTCTTCTTCTCTCTTTCTTTGCTTCTTCCTCCTCGGGTTCTTTTGCTTGGGGGAAGAAGGGGATGGGGGTAGAGCAAGGGAGGTGCCGGGGGGGCTTTATAGCCGGAGGGGGAGAGGGACAAGGGGACCGGGGGAGCGTGGGGCACCGGCGGAGGCGGAGCCGGGGGAGCCGGGAAGAGACGCGCACGACGGGCGACGGGGGAAGGACGCGCACTCGCGAGTGGGAGTAGGTGGGGAGGGGATGGCGTGGCAGAGGCGGTCGCGGGCGAGGGCGAGGGCACGACGCTGGAGCGGCGCGAGGACGAGAGGACGGGGGAGGCGATGGCCCACTCGGCGTGGTCGGGATGGCGTCAACGCCGGTCGGGGGGGAAGAGAGGAGGGGGAGGAAGAGAGGGTGTTACAGGTATACACATAGGAGAAGCAAGAAGATCAAGCTCGGGACAAACAAGAAACGTTGAGTTGTAGTTGATTGTGCGGACCGGCACAACATCTTGTGTGGCCCGGTGCTCACCCTAGCACGGGCCGGCGCTCGTGTCCGGCATGGACACAACACGAATTCAGATCACATTGCAACAATTTCCACCTTGAGCCAAATTCCCTCCAGTAGTCGAAGAACGCAATAAACTCCTCCAATCAAAACAACATGAACACCTTGTGTGTCAAAAATTCGTAGGAATAGTGAGTGATACCAACTACGTCTAAACAAAGCTCAAACCTAGATGCAGGAACCGGCTTTGTCAACATATCAGCTGGATTATTATGAGTATTTATCTTGCTGACTTTAATATCATTTTGAGCAATAACACCTCGAATGTAGTGATATCTGACATCAATGCTTCGTTCTATCATGGAAGATTTGATCCTTCGTAAGGCAAATAACACTCTACAGACACAGAATATTTTAGTGCAAGATGTACTTTGACAAAGCTTAGTATACAATCATCTCAACCAAATGGCTCTTTGCAAGCCTCAGAAATAGTCATATACTTAGTTTCTGTAGTATATGCCATGCAAAATCGATCAATACATTTATTTATTTGAAGAAAGAAATGTTAATTACGAGACCTACGTCAGAGGCTGCTGGTATATTGCATTAATTGCATGTTCTAATATTGACTACTAAATATGATCAGCTATTCCGCTTCCAAGAATCCATTTTTGCAAGGAAGCTCGTAATTACAAAGTATGAACAAACGAATTGAATGACTCAATGAACAATTAATCTCTACACATGCATGTACATGCACATGCACATGTCATCGTCTCATTCTTTAGTTTGCAGTGAACTTTTCTCAGGTCCAGCGTAGGTAGGCGTCTACGCGGTTTAATTCCAGCGGTCCATTTCCTAAATTTGAATAAATACTAGTAGTATAGATCGGTCGATCAAATTAAAGCCAGCCATGTAGTACGTATGTACTAAGACAATACGTACGCGAACTGTCATAAAAGTATAATGAACCAAGTGACTAGCCATGAACGTAACTAGTATTTGTATACGTTCCATAGGTAATTCTTCAGTCTCGACTCCGATCCTGACATATTTGTCTCCTGGATCGTAACGGGTCGACCGGTGCCCGCTGAAATGCATGGTTGTACAGTATGAGTGGTTCGTTGCTGGGGTTTGTGAATTCTGGGTCGGTCTCTGCTAACAGTTGAACCGACCCATGCATGAGAACATGGTTATATGCCAGTTTGGCGAATTCCAATTTGGTCGATCGTGTTCAATGAGCAAGTCCCCGCGGACTGATTGATCAAGTTCCTGAGCGTGCCGCTGTTCTTCTGACTTAATTCTGCCGTTGCTGGCAGCGTACTTTATAGCTTCCGAGAAAGTGGCGGCGACTTCATTGGTTTTCTCCCTGTTGTGACGGGCAAGTTGATTGTTCAGTCGAAACTCACGGCACGCACGGACGACGGAAAGTTAGTTATGGTATACATGGTACCTAACCTTTATTAGACCTGTTCATTTGAAAAGCTAGCCCCGAGCCCGTCCTGAGTCCGGAAAATCGGTCTTCAGGTCAGGCCTACTGGCTGAAATTCGGGACCAGAGTACGGAAAAATCGAGCCGGCCGGCCGGCCGGCCAATGAACAGGTCTAACCTTAATTAACTAGCTAGGAACAAAACTCCCGATCCTGAGCACTCACGAGCTGCTCCCGTGTCGCTTGTTTCAGGCGACGCCGCAATTCCCGAGAGCCCCCGTCCCTAGCCTCCACGCCGGCCGCCGCCGCTGCTCGCGCCCCCCCCCCTCTCTTCCTATTCTCGCTGAGGGAGCGCGCTTGACGGCAACCCGTTTGTAGCCGTTGAGGTGGCGGCGAGCCTCCGGCGGACCTCTAGAGTTGCGGAGCAGCCTACCCAAGGAGTCCGTCGTCTTTGGGAGCCGCTGTCTTCACACACGTTGGGAGGATCCCGTCATGCAGGGAGCTGTCGTCTTCGCATCTCTGGAGCCATTGTCCTCGCATACGCCTGGTGGGCCTTGGTGCTCCACACCGGGAGGTCCACCCCCTGCCGATGCTGCCATCGACCGGCCGGCGTGGCCACATCGGTCGTGGGATCGATGGGCATCGGCGTCGTGGGAGACTGTCGACCGTCGACGTTGTGGGAAACCGTCGCGAGTGGAGACACGATTCGTCTTGGCGTGCGCCAGGTGGATCCCCATCCCTACATAGAGCGATGACCACGCCGCGACACGCTGTCCCGTGCTCGCTACCGCCCGGCTGCTAGGGCACGCTCATCGGCAAGTTCATCCAGAGATCATCATGCCACAGCCGGAGAACACTCCTCACCCCCGGCCCCAGAACCCCCGTCCCCCGGATCTCGTTGTGTGCTTGCCGGTCTGCGTGAAGCGGAGAGGAGAAGGTCGGCCTCCCATACTGCTGGGGGCACCCCGAGTGTAGGCTGTTGTCCGAAGGAGTAGCAGGCCGGTCGTTGGAAGAGCCCAGGTAGGGGGTTGTTGCCGTTGGAAGAGCCCGAGTAGGAGGGCTGTTGCCGTTGAAGTGTCGTCTTGAGACGTAAGACAACTGTCCCGGATATCTCACTTCAAAGTTTACAGTTTTGATCAATATTATTGGATATCTCACTGACATGTTGAGCCGAGACCCACATGTTAGTCTCACAGCCATTGGCATTTTCTCAGTTTTCCTTTTTTTAATCTTCGTGCAAATTAAACCCCACGGCCAAACTGGCGAGTCCTGTCATATCAAATCCTTCTTGCGTTGAGTTTTTTTAAGTCCTTGCATTGAGCCGGTTCGACCAAAACATCGCCCAAACTTGAGGTGGAACCGTGGACGGAACTGGGCATGTGAGTCAGCACGCAAGAAATTTGCCAAATTTCCTCGACCGGCCGCAAGGAAGGGCATGTGATGCCCCCGCATGAGAAAGACGCAGGGCGGCAGGAGTTTGAGGCCGCACGGATCATGGACGTTGCTTTTGTACCCTTGTAGGAAAATATTTCTGAACAAGAGAATTTTTCGTATTCTCTGCTACTTAAAAATTAGAGTCGGTGGTCATCCGTCCTCGTCCCCCCCACTTGAAAATGTGCGCTGACAGGTGGGACCATGCTGCCAGCTTCCCTATGCTCGACGCCTTGCAGCCGCTCAGCCTCATACAGTCCACACTGAGATCCGATTGTTCCCACCGCAATCTCTCGCCTCGTCCCCACGCCAACACCCTCCCACCGTCATCCATCCCTCGGCGGTGGCCACCTCTCGAACCCGCCCTCTTCTCCAACCTCGCCAGTCCTCTCCTCACCCGTAGCCCCACTCCTGGCCTCTCCCCTTCCCACACCTAAACCTAGCCGACGAGATCGGGAACTCGGGGAAAGCCAGATTCATGTCAGTGGGCTCGGGGAAGGCCAGATCGGGCGCTGGTGAGCTCGAGGAATGTTGTACCCACCTCCAATGTGCTCGGGGGAGGATTGGGAGCTAGTGGGGGTTGAGCGCTAACCGCTCGGTCGCTTTCCCAACCGCTCCCCACGACGCTCTCCTTCTCCAGCAAAAGATGCGCCCCCAACTCCTCTCTCCCCTCTTAGGCCTTGATCTACGCCACTCCCTCCTCTCCTTATCCTCCCGTCCATTTCCTAGACCGAAGACTTGCCATATTTGCCGGCAAGACCAATTTTAAGTGGCGTTGGTCATCTCGCCACCAGTTGCTCCCTCGTCGTATGATGATTTGAGCGCCCCAACCACACACTCTGCACTGCCGCTGTAGTTGTGGTTCAAATGGGGGCCAATCACCGATATCACGGCCATCGACATCGTAGATCTCTCCGTCACCACCTGCCCCGCTGCGTAGGCTCCATCCAGGTATATATCCTTTCTCCCCCCCCCTCTCCCCGTGTGACACACCACCCATCAAATTGGCCAATCACCGATATCACGAGCCACCGAGCATATGTTTTGTTCATGCTTTGTTTATCGATTTCGTAGTTAAATATAGTTATAAATTATTCTCAAACCTTTGTAGTTAAGCACTTTTTGTTATTGAAACCAAAGTTAGTTAGATTGCCTGAGTCAAATATTACATTTACATTCATTTCTTAAGGGTTGACATGTCACCACAAAACTTCGTTTAGATTATTAGTTTCTAATTCTTATTGTGATTTGAGTGACATGTGATTGTTATTCTTATGGTCGTTGTCTTCGTATGAGAGTTGCAAAAGAACAAGTCTTTGCCATCTCAACTCCTATTGTCTATACTCTTCATTAAATGAATATGATAGTATAAATTCAAACTATGAGCTCTAAACAATACTTTGCTTAATCACAAATGATCTCAGCTAATCATAAAAATGATCTCTTAACTATCACATTCAATCTCAGATAAGAGAAAAGTTCATCACAGAGCTAACTAACAAAGCCCATCGATCAATTTGGTTCACATTATCAAAGACTATCAAAGTCACATCACGAGGGTTCGCTAATACAATAGAGCTCATGAATGAACTAACAAGATATCAAATTGACGGATGCATTCAACCGTCTCTGTGATAACTAGCATTCAACCGAAGTAACAAATTAACGTGATATGAAATTGACAGAGTAAGTAATTTGTACAATAGAGCTCAAGAATCAACTAACTATCACATTCAATCTCGAAGATAAGATGAGTTCATCACAGAGCATGTCAACAAAGCCCACTCGATCAATTTGCGGATCTTTAGGAATACTCACAGAGGATGCCGCACAACAACTCACGGTGCAAGGAGGAGGCTGGTGCAGGGGAGGAGGCGGGCGGGGGGAGAGGCGCGGGAGGAGGCCGACACGGGGAGGAGGACGGCGGGAGGAGGCCGCAGAGGGAGGAGGCCGACACGGAGGAGGCCGACACGGAGGAGGCCGCGCCGAGAGGCGAGGGCCACGGCCGATGAAGGAGGCGGCGGCTCGGTCTTCGGCGGGGAGGTGAACGGCAACCCTAGAGGAGCCGAGAGAGCGCGAGAGCCTAAGGGGCGCGGGAGACGAAGTGACGAGTAAAGAGCAAAACCACAGGTGCGCTTTTAATAAAAAAGAATATCACAGACGGCTCTATTAAAGAACCGCTGAGATATCAGAATATCATGAGATGGCTCGAGTTTAATCCGTCGTGATAATATCACGCACGGTTTGTTTAAAGAACCGCCTCGAGATATCCTCAATATCTGAGCGGTGCTATTCAAGAACCGTCATGATATTGAGGATATCTCGATTTGCTTTAAGAAAACCGTCTCGGATATTATCACGCATTTGCTTAAATAGAGACTTACCGAGGCCCCCCTCTAGCGCCTCGATCTCTTCTTTGGAATAGAGGGCTTGAGAAGCTTTGCTCTGTAAGTTACCGTAGGAGGCTTGTTTATTTGGCTTGCCTTGTTCTTGGTTGGGTTGCCCTAGCAACTTATGGTCATTAATGGCGAATCGCAGGAGTGAAGAGTACATTAATGGCGTGATTGCTTAAAAGAGCCAAGAGCGGATATGCTGAATAAGGGATAGAATTTATGTACCGCCCATGCATTGATTGCGATAATCAAGATTTTTAACAACCCGGCCGCATCGTAGGGCACTTGATTCGAAGGGGTTTCAAAAGGGTATACATGTTGGACCAAACACGTGAAGCAGATTATACAGAAGTTAATAATGATGACATCGACGAGAAGTCAACGATATGCCGGATGTGGATCGTGTTTTTGATGACGATAGGTCGCGACGATGACAACTGGATCGATGCTACGATGCGCATGAAACTACAGTGAGAGAGAGTTTTGTAAATTCGAGCGCTTAATGGAGGACTCGGGAACTCTTTGTTCCCGGTCGCAAGCCGAATACACAAGGTTGTCAACCGTGATTTGAACTCTCAAATTGAAGGCGAGCAATGGTTGGTCCGACAAGAGTTTCACTGCGTTGTTAGGTCTCCTAGCGACATTCTTCCCGAGGGAAACGTGTTGCCCAAAGACCACCTACCAAGCCAAGAAGGTTCTTTGTCCATTGGGAATGGAAGTAGAAAGAATAAATGCATGTCCGAACGATTGTATCCTGTGATCGTAAAGAGTATGCAGACTTGCATGTATGTCCGTGTGCAAAGCATCCCGATACAAGCGTAAGAATACTACTAAGGTGAAGCAAGGACCTCTGCTAAGGTGTTGTGGTATCTCGCTCGTGATCCCACGTTTAGCGTCCGCACGTAGCACCGAAAGAGACCGATAAAGGACGAACATACCTTCCACTAGCTTGCTACACTATGTCCAAGGCCGAGAGAAATGAATTGTGCCAAAGCTTGCATGGTGTCAAAGTCCCGTCTCGTTACCCGCTAACATTAAGAAACTTGTTTCTATGCAAGATTTGAAATTAATTGGTATGAAGTCTCATGATTGTCATGTCTCGATGACACAAATGCTTCTGTTGCAATTAGGGTATCTTGTCGAACAAGGTCCGAGAGTGGCAATCTTGAGGTCGTGTTATTTCTTCAACTTAATTGCTCGGAAGGTCATCGATCCCGGCGACTAGATGCTCTACAAAGCCGAGGTGGTGACGACTCTATGTCAACTTGAGATGTATTTCCTCCGTCATTTTTCGGATATTATGGTCCATCTCATTGTTCATCTTGTGAAAGAGATAAAGATATGCGGTCCCGTGTTCCTACGCCATATGTACCCGCTCGAGAGGTATATAGGAATTCTCAAGTCCTTGACGTAGAAAACACTACTACAAAAAAGGTCTTCACAGACGGTTTTGTGAGCCGTCTGAGTTTATGGGTCTGTAATGACATGATGTCATCATAGACGGTTTTTGAACTGTCTGTGATGCATACTATCACAGACGGTTATTAACTCAGAACCGTCTGTGTTAGCTGAATAACACAGACGGTTTATAGATAAAATCGTCTGTGACATCCTACTTATCACAGACGGTTAGTAGATGAAACCGTCTGTGATAGCTACTTCTCTACAAAACCTCCAAGTAGTGACTGTTTTGCCTTTAAAATCGGCTTTTGTTTTGGGAGTACGTACTCTCTGTTCTCATATACCACTTAAATCGTACGATGATACCTCTTTATCTATTTGAGTATACTCCAATAATGATTATAAGATACTCCAAAGTAAGTTCTATGAAAAATTCATTAAAGTCCACTTTTATAGCAAAATTTGTGTTTATACTTCTTTTATATATGAAAAAGGGTATATAGCAAAAATAAAGAACTCCAATGAAATTTTTTCAATCAAGTCGCATTAGAGTATCTTATAATTGATATTTAAGTATATTGAAAATAATAAAGAAGTATAATATGTTCGTTTAAGTGGTATATTCTAAGTAGGAGTACATGCTCCTGGGAGTACGAAACGGGCATCCTATATTCTAAGAGAGAGAGAGAGAGTTCGTAGTCTCTTGTTAACTAACTCGATGTCTGAATTCAGCTAGCTAGCTCGTTCGTTCATTCATCCTAAACGTGTAGGTGAACCACTGCTACTCTATCGAACCTGACATACTTGAGTGTACGATTTACTTCATACCGATCCTCCACGGCATGAAGCAAATCGCACAACCCGATGTCGAGTTCGATAGAGGATGTTAGATGAACGCCAAGGAGTGAGCTAGCTAGTTTGAATTCAACTCTGAGTTAGCTAACAAAGGCTATGAACTATATATATATATATATATATATATATATATATATATATATATATATATATATATATAAAGTCGATTTTAAAGACAAAAGCAACCACTGCTTAGAGATTTTATAGAGAATAGATTAAGAATAAAGAAGATAGAGAAGAGGGGAGGCGGGCTTGGGGAGGAGGCGACGCGTGTTCGAGGGAGGAGAGGAGGCGAGCTCGGGGAGGAGGGGCGCCGGGTTATTGGCTTTCTCGATACTTGCCAATATTCTTTATCAATTAAATGTGATAACAATAAATCTGACTTTTGAGCTCAAATATAATAATGCTTCACTATAATGTCAAGAAATAACTTCTAAAACAACAGTTTTATACTTTCAATCATCACAAAGTCATTCAACTAACAGTGTACAGAAATGCTCTATTATCTGATTAGCCAATATATTAGTAACCAGTTAAATAAAAACTAAACATAATCACTAATCTCAAATACAGGACAGAATCACTAATCTCAATAAAATAGCCAATCTGCTATCAGTATACCAGCAAAAGTACAGAACACCAATTATCCTCATCATCAAGCTCATAATGACAATTATATATCCTTATCAAGCAATTAGCAGAAGTAAAGTAAATCAATTCTCCCAGTGCTAGTCAAGACAGATTGAAATATAACTAGCACAACACACTTAGTAAAGTAAATCAATTCGGAAAAAGAAACAACTCACGAAGGGATGGCAAGAATTTCATAAATTCATATTAATACCAGAAGTCCAGAAATTCAGAAATTCTTTAACCTGTGAATAGAAAAAACTTGATTAGTGACTATTTAAGTAATTAACAATGTGGACTTAATTCTTACAATGAAAGTTCTATCTCTTAAGTCTTCACATTCTGCTGCACAACACTTGAACCAACACTTGAACAAGTTACCATGACAGCATGAGTGGCGAAATACTGATGCATGAACAACACAATTAGTAAAGTAAATCGATTCCGAAAAAACATAAACAACTCACGAAGGGATGGTAAGAGGCGGCGGCTCAGGCTCGGGGAGGAGGAGGCGGGCTAGGGGGAGGAGGCGCGTCGGGTTGGAGGTGGCGACGGCGGCCCATGCTCAGGCTCGAGGAGAGGAGGCACGCTAAGTAGCTCGAGGAGGAGGTGGTGCCGGGCTCAGGAAGATGTGGGAGCTCGAACCCTAGCGCGCCACGACGAAACTAATCGTTTGAGTGGGGGCACAGGCAAACCCTAGAGTCAATATAAATAGGGTTAGATATCACAGACGGTTCTAAAGTAGAACCATCTGTGTACTTATCATAGACGATTCATGTTAAGAACCGTTTGTGAAATTGTTCCAATATAGAAAAAAAATTACTAGCATGGGGTGGCATGGGGTGTGGCGTTTTTTGTGTTCTCGGTGCACTTAACAAGTCGCGGGTATAATACTTCATAATAATAAGGAGCCGTCTGTGTTGAACTTATACAGACGGTTCCTTTGGAACCGTCTGTGATAGTGCCTCATCACAGACGGTTCTTATTACCAATCGTCTGTGATACTTCACAGACGGTTCATAATAAGAACCGTCTGTGATACACATAGAGTAAGGAAAATTCTAAGCCATGGTAAAATTCTAAACCATGGTAAAATTTAAAGCTATAGTAAAATCCAAATCACAGACGGCTCATACCAACCGTCTGTGATGAGGTACTTATCACAGACGGTTTGTATTAAGAACCGTCGCGATTTGTCATCACTGAGCGGTTTTGTATGAAACCGCTCGTGATTCTCATGCGGAATTTGAAAATTTTGAACGCGCGCGCGGAGGCAAAATATGTCCTTATATATTATGGCCGACTCCTCTAGGCGCCGCCTCGCACTCCATGATCCAGTCCTCCTGGGCTCGGTCCTCCCTTGCTCCGCCGTCCTCCTCCGAGCTCGGCCGATAGCCGCTCCTCCGCCCTTCCGCAGCTCCACGGCCCCGCTACACCTCCAGTGCTCCGGTCCTCCCTTGCTCCCACAGTCCCCAACCTTCGACGTGGTCTTCCTCCTCAACGGTGAGAGTCGACGCGACACCAACGCCGACCTCCTCTAGTCCTCCTCCCGACGCCGCGCCGACACCGAGCTCCTCCGGTCCTCCTCCGACGTCGATGTCTCTGTTATATGAGGTTCTATTGGTACTTTTGTATATGAGGTTCTATTAGATTGAGATCCATTTGTATGTATGAGCTTGTGGTACTTGTGTTAGATTCATATCCATATTTACATTAGATTCTCCTCCGATTCTATCATTGTTACTTGTATATGATCGAGTGTATGCGTGTATCCATGAATCCATGGCTTGAGAAATTTATTGGGAGGCTTAGCAGTTGGGAATCCATATATGTGTATCAATGAATCCATGTTTGGGAGGCTTCGGAAATGATAGTGTATGTGTATGAGTGTATCCATGAAATGACAATTTTTTTTTTGCAATAAAAAAAGCTATCATAGACGGTTCGGAACAAGTGTCGTCTGTGAAAACAACTATCACAGACGGTTCGGAACAAGAACCGTGCGTGATAATCAATTATCACGAGCGGTTCTTGTTCCAACCATCGTGATAGCTGTTTTCATAGACGGCTCTTGTTCCGAACCGTCTGTGATAGCTTTTATCACAGATGGCTCAAAAACCGTCTGTGATAACCGCCTATTATCACAGACGTACTTTTACACAGACGGTTGGAAACCGTCTGTGATGACGGTTCCTAACCGTCTGTGATGAGGTTTTCTGTAGTAGTGAATATACGTGCATACACAATTCAAGACGTTACGTACGTACATACGTGGCTCGTAGGCTGCAAAGGTCAGCCATAGGGTGAGGAGAGCTCGCAGTCACGTGGCGACAATGTTGACAACGACATCGTGAGGAAGATCAACGACGGCAATCGCCGACCTCCTCGCCTTGGTCGTCACCGTCATGCTCCGTACGTGATTGTTGCATATACGTATGATCAATGATGTGATCGTATATAGAGCGATAGGATCGAGAGGTTATATGTATAGTGATCGATGTCCGAATGATCATGGCGGATCGATTATCCTTTTTATAAAACAAGAAATAAATTCAGCGCGTGAGACAAAGAGACGCATCGGGGAGCCGAAGCGACATTGATGTGAGCGAAGAGACGCATCGACAACAACGGCGAACGAAGAAACTCATCGGGAGCTGAAGCGAGATTATCATTGACGGTTATAGTTAAAAACCGTCTGTGAAATCTACACAGACGGTTCGTGTTTAGAACCGTCTGTGAAATATACAATTATCACAGACGGTTCGTGTTAAGAACCGCCTGTAATAATTCACAAACGGTTTTAAATATGAACCGTCTGTGATATTACCTCTTTACAGACGGTTTTTAGTACAACCAGTAACGCAAGCGGTCTCTAAACCAAAACCGTCTATGATTGCATGTAATACAGACGATTTTGGTCAACCGTCTGTGATGAGACGTCCAGTATTGGCCTTTATGTAGTAGTGAAACTTGGTTGCACACGGAAGCTCTTCTTATGTTTTTCAGCTTTTAGTGTATTGATTAGTGGAAGCTGCTGGCCATGTAAAAATGCATTGTGCATTTAATTCAGACTAGCATGTTTTTGTTCCCAGAGGGACCTACTCATATGAAGCTGTTAGTGGTGCTGGTTATCTACTCTTGTATTTTCTAGAGCCTTATTAGTAGGGGTGAAAACGGATCGGAAACGGACGGATAATGGCTTTACCATATTTGTTTTCATATTTTTTCCGGATGGGATACGAATCTGAATACCGGATCTGAATCTGAATACGAATAGTATCGAATACGAATCACGGAGCGAATACGAATCGAAAGCGAATACAGTCCACAGATATTTTTGAACATGAAAACCCCTTAAATTGTATGCGAAATTAACGAAAATATATAACTAATTTATTTGATGTAAACATTCATGAATTGTTCATATTTTCAAAGAACCACACATAACATTGGCACTAGCAAGTTACATTAACTAGTTCATTACAAATATAACACTTAGTTTACCATATTTAGCTCATAAGTCATAACTCACAAAGTCATCACGCATTCACACTTACTTCATCATATACATAAAATTTAGTTCACACTAACATCGATTAGACTGGATGGTTAATCTATACATAAATGACTTGTAACATCCCAAAGTATGTTACCAAAATAAAATTAATAAAATTATTATTTTATTGGATTTTTGAGATTTAAAAGAGTTTTTCTTGTTAAAAGGAAAATAATAATAAAATCAAATCAATTATTTAATTTTCTAGTTTTTAATGTAAAAATAAAAGTTATTGAGTTTCCTGGGATTTTATTAGATTTAAAGTGAAAAGAAAATTTAATTAATTTATTGCATTTTCGGATTTTTAAAAGGTTTTCCTATTTTTAGAAATTTAAAATAATTTATATACAAAAATAAAAACCAACTTTAATTTGGAATTAATTTTATTAAGTTAAAATAATTCAATGAATTTCTGTGATTTTTCTAGGATTTTTGAACTCTATTTGCTATTTTCTAAAAGACTATTTGATTTGTTGCATTTTCGAATTTTGGAAATCAATTAAAATCCTTTTCTCTTTTGGGCTGAAATCCTCTTACGGAAATCCGGATATCGGACTCGTCTTATCCGGATAATCCGTATTCGTTTCAGTATCCGCGGATAGCATGGCCACCGATTCGTTTAGTTTCGACAAAAAAATCCGAATTCGTTTCCGATCCGAAAAGTATCCGAGAAAAATCCGATCCGAGACATTCCGAATCCGTTTTTGTCCGGATCGGTCGGAAACTATCCGATCCGTTTTCACCCCTACTTATTAGTACATCCGAAGATAAGATGTGCTCTATGGCCCTAGGGACTAACAAAATGCATGTGTTTGCTGGCGCCTTTTGCCTTGACTAAAAATGTAATTGTATTTTGGTGCCATTCTCATTCAGTGTGGGCAACTAGGTGTATAAGTTTGTGAAGACAAAAGGACAGTATGATCACCTTTGAAGTGATAAAATACACAAGTAACACTATTTTCTTTTCTTAGATGCATTCCATATCTTCATCATTGTTTTGTAGTCACATTTTTGCCAATGATTGGATTAGGGCCAGAGATATGCTATTTGGAATTGATAAGAACTTTGTCGGCAATGTTGGCATAAAGTTTTCTGTGATAAACTCCAAAAGAAAATACACATGGTATTTGATTTTTTGGGACAATTATCAAAATACCATACTTTACTTCTGCCTTCTGCAAAATGTCATTATGTTCGATGCAATAGCTATATAAAATGTGACATCTTATATTCGCACTTTGTTGATTTGCCCTTTTCGAATATTTTATTAGTACTTATGGTTTAGTGACCCTGGCCCACATGCAAAAAGATGCTTTTACCCCTCCGGTCCTTCTTCTGCCTTTTCCTTCTTCTTTGGTTGCCGACTCTTCCTCCTGGACACCAATCTTTCCATCTCCCCCGCCCACGCCTCCCGCACACACACACCATTGCCGGCGCCGCCTCTTCACCCGCTCTACTCCGTCGCGCGCCTCTTCTCTGCCGACGCCACCTACTCCCTCCCCGCCCCACGTTCCTGTTCCCGACCGTACCACCACCACCTCCTCCTCCTCCGCCTCCTCTTCTTCCTCCCAGACCCAGCAGGAGGCGCCCTCCATACCCCTGAGCTCACCGTCGCCGCGGGGGACCTCCGACTCATCTCCAACTTCACCAACGAGAACAAGAACAACAAGAAAAGGTGGTAATCGATTGATGGATGTTTACTTACATGAGCCTGTTGGGGATGTTGCGGACCATGACGGTGGTGACCGACTGCCCGAGCCTCGCCGCCGCGCGCACCGGGACCGGCGGCCCCGTTGTGAACTCCAGCGACGACGACCTTGCCATTCTGGCACTCGGGACCGGCGCCGTCGCCTTCCGGGGCCTGTACTCCTTGCTCCTGCTGCTCTTCGCCGGCTGGGGATGCACCCGCAGCCCACACGACGCCACCACCACCCTGCGAGGGCTAGGTGCGGCGGCGGCGGTTGGTGGTTCTTGCCCCGCCATCACGACCACCCGCGCCTTGGCCTGCAGCTTCTCAGCGGCGACGACGCTCCTGGACACCATGAGATTGTGCGGAGGCCGGCCGTGTGGCGGCGCCGGGAGGACCGGGACACGCTTGAAGAGGAACAGAGGAGAAGGATGAGGCACTGGCGGCATGGGGTACTGAATGGGGAACGGACCGTAGGAGCTGGTGTTTCCGTTGACGAAGGGGAAAGGTGACGGGCAAGCGGCGACGTGGTACAGTGGTATGTGAGGAGGAGACATCGGCGGAGGGAGGAGGTGGTGGTTGGAGTAGTGGAATGGCATCGTGGCCGGGTTAAGCTTTGTCATGGCCATAGCTGGGGACGGTGTGTAAGGAAATGGCGAGAAGAAGGACTGGAGAGGCAGAACGAACATTTCACATGTGGGCCATTGTCATTAAACCAGAAATAAGAATAAAATATTCGAAAAGAGCATATCAACAAAGTGCGAATATAAGATGTGGTATTTTAGCTATTACATCGAACATAATGGCATTCTACAGAAGGTATAAGTAAAGTGTGGCATTTTGATAATTGTCCCTTAATTTTTCGTTGCAACGCATGGACACATGACTAGTTTCTTATGAAATTGGACTACTTTTTAGATGCTACAGTTTTTTTAAAATAAAAAAACTGAGTTTCAAACGAGATCTTAATGTGCAATATGCTTGATCTGATGATCGCACCGCTTAGAAACACGGTTCCATGCACTGCTCGACCGATCTTACTCTATAAAAATTTGACCGAAGTTTTGAATTCTTATCTGGGGACAAAGAATGTGGGAATACAACGCGTATGTCAGTGCAACCCGCACTTCTGACTTTCAACACTTGCGTAGCCCGAAAACAAAACCACTTAATTTATGAGCTTTTTTACGGTACACTTAATTTAATTGGATCGTTCATTCTTCTTGATCCAATAGTTTACATTAATTAGGATTTAGTTATACTACACCTGATAGTATGAGTAGTAGAATTCTAAAATGATAGAATTGTAATTGCCCGTGTAGAGATTATATAGCACAAGAGTAATATTTTCCTAGTTGGAAAAGTCAATAATAGCATCACAAAAAAATTATAAATACAAAGAAAAATCTACTATACCCTTAACAAATCAATGACCAGTTTAATTTATACCACTATTATACATTCATATACTACCGATAGAATGTACCGTAAAATTTCTCTAATTTATACCATACTTGTGTCCGACTTAGTTACAGGACCTGGAGTAGATATTTTGACAGCGATCAGGGGATCAGCTTTCTGCTCTGCAGGAGTCAATTAATCTTGCGTAGGGAAGCCCTTCAAAGTACTACTAGTTAAACAAATCAAATATGAACAATCTCTACACAAGTACAAGTTAACATGTACAGATAAATAAGACGGCGACCATAGCACAGCAGATGCCGGGCGGACAAAGCGATCGATAAGCCAAGCCAGCTTGCAGATTAACCTGCCGGCCGGCTAGTTGCGGCCTCTAGCTAAATTATGGGTGGTTGGGATCATGCCAGCAGCACGGGTTGGTTCCTCCCCCCGATGACGAGCTGCCCTTGTCTAGGACCTGCATGATCAGCGTCCCGGCGCCCTGCCCCTGCCACCCGCCGTCCCGCCCAGCATCCAACAACGGCCTCGCCGCGAGGATCACGTCGCAGCATTGCATCAACAGCACGGCCACCACCACCGCCCTCGCCATCGTCGCCGACGACGATGCCATATCAATCCTTACGTACGACGGCCTCGCTGTAACGTACGTTTTGAGCTGGTTAATTAACTAAACGGTTGGCTGAAAATCAAGTGCTAGCTTAGCTTAGCTTAGCTAGCTTACAGGCTTCTTTGCTGCACTAGCTAGCTAGCGTATGTTTGTTGGTTGTTGGGTGTGTTCGGTTCGATCGGCTCCCTTTTTACAGTTTGTCGTGTGTCTAATAAACCGGCAAAAGGTATAACAAGGAGCCAAGGACTGGGTCTATTCTTCAGTTTGTACTTTCAGCTCCCGCGTCCGCGCGGAACATTTCCTAAGTTCGAATAACCGAAGATCGTCCATCAGCCAGCGCGGAACATTTCCTAAGTTTGAATAACCGAAGATCGTTGATCAGCCAAGCACGTGCGAGGACGCTGCGGCACGTACGTAAGAGCGAGCCACGAATCACGATACGAACCCAATCCTATCCACACAAGAAAATGAAGAAAACTCAACCTCACCTAACTCAAAATAGTAGCTCTCACAAACAAACCCAAACCAACTCACATGATATTTTCACCCAAACCCACCCAACTCGAATCACAGAAATGGGTTGAACCCATATTCCAACCCATTTTCAAACCAATTCTAGGATATGGATTTTAGATAAATCCAGAGAATAATAATAAAAAAACTAGCTATCTTGTCCACGGAATGGCCCAGCTTGCTGGCTTCTCGAAAATCAACCAGTTTTGCCACCTATTTTCCAGAGAAAACGTATTTGGCAGATTCTAGGATATGGGTTTTAGATAAATCCAAAAAAACTGGAAAATATAAAAAATGTAGATAAATCCAGAAAATGGAGAAAAAAACAATGAAAATTATAAAATTCTAGAAAACTAAAAAAATTGGGGATATAAAATATTTTTAAAATAGGGATTAATGACAAAAATGAGCATCCTTCTCAACAATAAAAACGTTAAGCGTGGCATACAAAATAGGGAGTGTCTATACAACATGCGACTGATTTTTTTCTTGGAAATCAGTCACTTTTTGAACCATCAGATGGAGATCTAATGCCTCAGATATCACCCCACCCCTATATCCCCAACCCAATCTCACTTCCCACCCTCTCTCCATCTCTCTCACCAATCACAGAGTGCTAAAATCGCAAGATGTATAGCAGTTCTCTACAAAATATTGTCCAACTAGTTTTTGTTAGCATGTACTCAAAGACAATTAACAATTTGTTTAAGATGCCATACACATACATGCATCACGTTGACATCACAAAAATAATTTCGTAATAAACAGTACATCATTAGCTTCAACTGACATGAATTAAGTATGTAGGCCTAACCACGCTACTGATCACAAAGAACACTAGGAGCAGCAAGGATAAAAGTTGATTGCTTGGCAAGTTGGCAATCAAATGGCGCAACCCAGTAAAAGCACCATTGTTGACAGCAAGTATATCTGTAAACATCAAGTGAAGTGTAGAAGCAATCAAGAATATAGCACATGGTCATGGAAAATTTAATAGGAGACCACTATTATGGAGCCTAGACAAAGTCTCACATGGACCAAAAGCCAATAAGCACTCCTTTTTTTCAATATGATGATTGATCAAAACCAATTAAAGTAATGCCTAATAACTTAGCTAGCTCATGGGCAACAGGTTTACATGCCTAAAGTAATCCCAGTTCTAATCAAGCTCTTAAGTTCCTTTTTTTGCATAGAATTCCAAAAGAGAGGAGCTAATTGATCAAATCCATATGAGTTAAAGAGGCAACAGAGAGGCAAAAGATAAACTGATGTTAAGAGTAGGTTCAGTTTGTTTAACTTGAAGCAAACAGTTAACGTACACCAAAAGATCAACACACAACCAAAAGTATCAATTCTGACTTGGAACCTCATTTACTAAACATAACGGATGAATACAAGAATATGAACAGCATACAAGTTTTACTGTAGAGGGAAAATATATCAGTAGGCAATACCATAATGCAAATTGGTTACTGAGCAATTACATGTTTATCTTTTCACTGCATAGTTGTAAACTGATTTTAGTAATTGGTGGTACAGGCTAAAACCAGAGGGTATGACGTAACGCATTTAGGCAAGCCATACATTAATTTGAAATCAGGCTCTTGTTTGTAGATAACTTTCTGAAATGGGTAGGCACACCAACGTTGGGCCGTGCGAGTGGCAGGCGGATGGGTTGCGGACGGTGCCAGGCCGCGACTGCGAGGGGAAGAAATCTGCCGCGCCAGCGCGCGGAGGACGGACGGGTTGCGGGAGGCGCTGGGCCGCGAGGAGATAAATGACTCGCGGAAGATGCTCGGCCGACACAGAACTGCTGGGCCGCGCGCGTGACGAAGGCCACGGGCTGCGAGGAAAGAGAGACGCTGCGCCTGCGAGGAAGATGAGCGGGCTGGGAGCCGGGGGAGGAGAGGCTGTTCGGTTCAGTGCACTTCATAACTGTATCAAAATTTTAGTTTGTTCTAAAATTTTGGTCATCGTATGGTTCAATATCAAAACTTGGCTTTGTCCCAAAAAATAGGTCTTGCCTGGCTTTGCCAAGCCATTTTATTCAATTTTTTGGTTCCAGATTCGGCCGTCAATGAATTGGCATGGTAGCAATAGTGCGTAAAGACATGGGTCAGATGGTGATTGGCTATGGATAAGTGTATTAATTGCGTGATTAGATGGATTATCAAGTTTGAAATTATCATATTTCTAAACCGAGTATTCGATTTGTGATCCGTTTGAACTATTGTGTTCCTTATCATTTTATCAACAAAACAAGACTCATGTTGACATATTTTGGGACCAAAAAAAATGGACATGCGGGACCCACGTGTCATACTAACAATTTTGGCAAGTTTTTGCATGGCTGCAATCCAAACGCATTAATTTCGGCATTGCCTGTGAATTGGCATGGACTGCAATCTAAATACTATTTTTTGTCCTGGTTTTGACATTACCAAAATTTTAGTATGGCTTCCTGAGACCACAAACCAAACAACCCCAAAATTTTGTTTTGCGGGCAACCAATATCTAATTCGTGTTCCTCTTAGAAAAAAAAAACTTTCCTCTCGCTTGATCTTTTTGTTGACCTTGTCTGTTTTTGTTTGTGCTTCCGGCACCAACTTGGCTAAAGAGACATATATTCCAGCTGACATGCACCATTAAGTTATAAGAGTAAATTTCACTTTAGATCGTGTAATTTTATCATGATTTCACTTTGTATTATTCTTAGCAAATCTTTTCATTTTGCACTATATCTTTTACTTTTTGCTTCACTTTGAACCAGAGAAACGTTCTGTGAGAGAAAAGGAAACATGGGAAGCGTATGTAAAGCTTACCGGCAACGAGGCACGATCGACGAGGTGGCAGTAACCCAAAAAAATAGAGAGAGCGAGTCGTTTTGTCGTCGCCGTCATTATCGCTCCAGCTATGCTTATCTACTTTCAACTCATTTTCTAGCTCCATCTACCTCTTCTCTCTCCATCCCATGCCTCACTAACGTCTCCCACGTCGTCGTTCACCATCGGTGAGCACAAAAAAAGACGGTCAAATTCTTGCCCTGGTGCAAAGTGCAATACATGGTAAAAAGAGATGGGAATAAAGTAAAAATATTTGCTAAGAATGGTGCAAAGTAAAACCATAGTAAGATTATATGGTACAAAGTAAAATTTACTTAATAATATGCATGGAGTGAGATTCCTCCTTCCTTTTTGACCATTGCTTTTAACGGTGCTCAATTTTATAGCAAAAAAAAAAGTCCCGGTCCGAAGGAAGTAGTGAGCACCTAAATGCCCTCCAATTCTCACAAGTCATATTCCAAATATTGCTGGAAGATCCAAATCGCTGGATTAGCATGCGAGTATATATAAAACAAATTTAGACGAATGTCAAAAGAAAGTTGTGGCTGATATTATCATCCGAAAAGCTAGAAAACAAAAGTTAAAAATAGATGGGTCATAACCAAGCACAGATGTTCATCTTTTCTAGACACGGAAAGGTTCGCGTGCCCTTTTTATTAACCCGATCTATGTTACGATTACTTTTCGTATGATACAACTTTCAACTATTTTTCATACATATGATCGTATCGACTCACCATGTCTCTACTAATAAAAGAAGAGTTACTTCCGGATAAAACAATGGGCGTCACCGCCAGGTGGGCCATTCGCGTGATTCCTTCCCAGATGACTCGTTCCTTCCTAGACTGCTACCCTATATCCCCTCTTCTCCTGCATACATGGCAGCGACTGCCCCTGATTCTTTCTCTCCCGTTAATTCAGCCCCAACATCATATCCTCAAACCAATATTCTACCCTATCGTGCTCCTGGATCGTCGCCAAGGGTCGTCAGACGTGCATGTGAGGAGATGGCCGGCAGCATCGAAGCTGCTGGTCGTGTGGACACGAGGAAACAACAGAATCGAGGCAGAGATGTCAGTGGTGTCTTAGTCTCACAGATCTGGTTGCCTCGCCGCATTTGTGTTCCTCACACATGCCATCGCTGCTCGAGAGCATCACCGGTGCCGCCCATGCGTCCGCCGCCTCCACTTGCAATCATTGCCATAGCCGCCTCCGCATCCGTCATTGTTGCCAGCCGTGCGCTAAGTCTCATCGAGGAGAGAATGTTCATCTAGGCCATGATCAGAAGTCTTGCTTGGTGTTGGAAACAATGAGGTGTTTTTTTCTCTTCATTCGTTCAAGATTTGTGCGTCAGTTTTAATTTGGAATCTAAACATGTATCACCTACGCATACTGCTTTCTGACTGTAACAGAAAGTCCTCTCGATAATATGGCCTGCACATTTACTCGAGTATTTTCATTAGCATCAATGGTCGTGAGGCTACCAACCAACACTGATGCAGGTAGTTGTGTGCCTCATCCCCCAAAATAGCAGTTTCTGAATTAGCATATCTGATTTACTGTTTAGTGACTCCTTTTCATTGCTTCAGCTACAAAATCAGTTCTTGAATCGTTGACAGAGCGGGTAAAACTTATAATGATTTGCTAAGTCCATTAGTGGTTGGTTTGCATTTGATACTTAAAGCTAAGATCTTAGTTGAGACGTCCTTATCTAAATGCAGGATTACCCTTTTGGATGAATATCATAACTATAGGGAGATGGATGAAGATGATAACACTGTGAGTCTCATTTGGAGGTAAAAATATGTGAGGGTTTGTTTTATGTGAAGTGTGTGAATTGAATTGCCATTATATTTTGGTGAATTTTTCCAGGATGCAAATGTTCAAATCATCTTTTTTTAAATTGAATTGTAAGTTAATTTGAAATGATTCTTTCCCTTTGTGTTAGCGCAAATGGCTTCAAATTGATTGCTTCAACTTAGCTTGCCTACAATGGTGACACCAAGGCAGCAGCTAGGGAGGGGGGGCGCAGTGCAGGCTAGCCTTGGTAGCATAGGCAAGCTTCCACAGGTACAATTAATACTACTTGGTAATTTCTATCATTTGTGTGTCAGTCTGGTTTTGAGTAGTTCTTCAAAATTATATTTTTTTTAGCAATAAAGACACCACACCATGGGACATAGGAATGTGCGACGGTTGTTATAGAGCCTATGTTTTTTTTCTGTTCAGCAGTGTTGTTACCTTTTGAGTAAAAAGCGTAAACCGGTAAAGTATCTATTTTGCAATTTCTTGATTTGGTCAAAATTACGTTTGATTTTGGTATCTAAAAGCTATCTGATGTATATTAGCTTTAATAGTAAACCTAAGCAAGGCAATAACTTACGTCTAAAACATGAAGATGAGTGGACAACGGGTGCTAAAAGTCCGAAAATATAATAAATTTCTTGCTCAAACCGATAACTTGCATACCCTTCATCCTTCAACTAACGTCACCATTCAGTTGTCCTAATCGCCACCTCTGACTAGACTGCAATAGACCTCATCGTCGTTGTGCCATCTTCTTCATCAACGTTGAGTGAGTCCGCCTCTCCAAGTCGCGACACAATCTAATTTTGTTCTGGGCGGCATGACACGGTGACGACGACGCGAGCAAAGCGTGGTAGCGAAACCGAGGATGACTGAGTATAGGCTCAGTGTGGTAGTGGAGACGTGACACTCGTTGCGACTGAGGGTTCAAGGGCAAAGTATATGCTGAGCGGATCGGCATCGCCTGACATTCCTATTGGAATATCACAGGTGAACAGTATCATGATATTCCTAAGATCTGAGCCGTTAGATCGGGAATCAACGGCTGAGATTGATTACTACAGTGTCTATAAACAGTACCTCTGCTACCGTGTTTTCGCTACAGCACTTGCTACAATGATTTGCTACAGTACAGATTTAGATCCCAGCCGTCGATTCCCAACCCGACGGCTGTAGAATAATGTCATCAGAGGATTTGCCTGAGCACCATAACGAAGGCACGACACGGGCTGAAGGAGCTCGGTCTGACGATACAGCGGAGCCAAAGGCGTAATAGAGTGAGCCCAGCTACGTCGGCTCGATGTACTACGGTAATACGATCGTTTTTTCTGTAGCAACTAGTCCTTGCCAATTTTGCGACTCCCTCCCTCTCGCTTGACCCTGCCTCCTCCCCCCTCCCTCCCCCTCTCCAATGGCTCTCCAAACCCTAAACCCTCACCCGCACGCTGCCTCCGTCTCCCGCACCCCTCTCCCGCTCCCATGGCGCCACCCGCCGCAGCCCCTCCTCCACCTCCCTCCCCGCCGCCGCCTCACCGGCGGGGCCCTGCCGCGCGCGGTCGCCGTCTCCGGCGCCGTCAACGAGGCCAGGAGGCGACCACCGCCGGAGGGCGGGGAGGGGAAGGAGACGGACCTCGCCACGCTCGGCAACCTCTGCGTTGACGTCGTGCTCAGCGTGCCTCGCCTCCCGCCGGCCCAGCGCGAGGAGAGGAAGGCCTACATGGAACGCCTTGCCGCCTCACCGCCCGACCAGGTTGAGGTCGAGTCCGTTCACTTGTTGGGGTGCGGGAGGTTCTGGTTTGCAGTTTGCTCCCAAATTGTTGTGTTGTAATTGGAAATTTAGGGCCAAATTGGTTGGATTTAGCATTGGATACGGTGGAGCCGGAGAAATGTGCGAACTTGAGCTTTAGGGTCATTGTTTTGGTTCGAAATGCTTGTGCAACAGTTGGAAAATTTACAACCTTTTTGCTTTACGCGGAAGTTTCTTAGTTGTAGACTGGGTGGATGGAGGAAAGATAGGAGCTTTCAGTGAGAACTGAAAAGATGAGATGTAGAATTGTACATTGCATTAGTGGCTGTGTTTGTTGTGTTGTGACGAAAATGGAAACTTGCGATTACAATTTGGCACGGATGAGTAAGATCTGTTTGGGCGATTGGTCGGTGTGAGTGTATGGTGGGTTTCCAGAAATTGAGCATAAAAGTGTGCCATTGTGTTTTTGGTTGATTGTTTCTGCCGAGGTTTATCTGCTTGGGGAAAGGTGGAGAATCGGGCGATACTCCATGATAAATTGATAACACTACGATTGATGATTGATGTTTCATGCTTCATTAGTAATACTCTATAATAAATTGATAGCACTACGATTGATGATTGATTATGGAACATCCAGTTGTTAGCTGTTCTGAGCATGTTGTCTTTTTATTACTTGAATAGAAATTTTGGGAGGCTGGTGGGAACTGCAACTTGGCCTTTGCTGCAGCTAGGCTTGGGCTTCGCTGTTCCACACTGGGGCATGTAGGAGAGAAAGTTTATGGAAAGTTTCTTCTTGACGTGCTTGAGGCGGAGGGCATTAATGTTGTTGGGATGCTTGAAAATGCTGATGCTAGTGCATGCCGACACGCCTATGAGACACTTCTATGTTGGGTTCTTGTAGACACATTTCAGAGACATGGATTTTGCAGGTTATAATTTACAACTCTCATGCACTCCATATTGTCTTCATGTTTTCACTATGATATTAAAATTTGGATGAGCTAATATTCTTGTTGATGTCATTTGCATTATTATTTATTAGCATTTCTTTCTTTGCAATGTCAGCCGTGCAGACTTTAGTGAAGAGCCAGCTTTCAGTTGGATACAAAAACTTCCAGCAGAAACCAAGACAGCTATTCATCGCTCCAAAATATTGTTTTGCAATGGCTATGCTTTTGATGAATTTTTCCCTGATGTGATCGCATCTGCTATTGATTGTGCGATTGATGCGGGAACATCAGTATTCTTTGATCCTGGCCCCCGTGGAAAATCTCTGTTACACGGGACCCTGGATGAACAGAGAGCACTTGAGCACACACTGAAGCTCAGTGATGTTCTCCTTTTGACATCGGACGAGGTTAGTCAACCTACATACAAGCCCTATAGCTGGATGGGTTTGCAGTATTATGTCTGATTTACTATTTGTTATCTATGCCACTTGGCCACCTGTTGTATATTCTAGCTCTATGCTGATTTGTTTGCCATCATAGACGTTTGTGACTGAACTGACCTTGCATGCTTTCTTGAAAAATCGCATGTAACTCTATTTACAGAAGAATGAACATATATTCATATACTCAGTGCAATAGATATCTTGTAGTCATATTCTTTTGCTTAACGGGCTTCACTAGTAAAAGCAAATGAACTATAAACAGCATACTTTTTGTGATATCTTTTTTGGGGTTGGTGGGGTTCCAGATTTTTATAATTCCCTGTGCAACCCCATTGTTGATGATCAATAATATATAAGATGTGCATGTCTTTCTAAAAATAATGATATTCTGGTTGCCAGATCTTGAATTTTTCATATGTAGTTTTGCTTTTCCCTAATGATTAGATACAAAATGCAAACATTTACCCCAAAATAAGATTAAAAGGTACTGCACTGCCAAACACAAATATGTTTTGTTAATGTTTGTTTTGCTGAATCTGGCCTGATTTAGAGCACACAGCACAGCGACACCAGTGTTGTTTATTTAGTCTTGGGTTTCGCCTCATTTCTCTAATATTGCTGTTTATTGGTTTGACAGGCTGAGTCCCTAACAAACATCAGAAACCCAATTCAGGCAGGTCAAGAGTTGCTAAAGAGGGGGATCCGCACAAAGTGGGTTGTCATCAAAATGGGTTCGAAAGGATCAATCATGATCACTGGTAGTGCTGTTTCCTGTGCACCTTCTTTTAAGGTACTTACTAGCTGATAAAGGATCTTCGTTTGTGATGTGTGTCAAAAGTAATGAAAGTTTTTTGCCTGAATTGTCACATTCTTAGTAATCACCGTGCTCTGTATTTCCATTAGATTGACGTTGTGGACACGGTTGGATGTGGAGATAGCTTTACTGCCGCTATAGCTTTCGGGTTCCTCCACAACTTGCCGGCGATTAGCACATTAGCACTAGCAAATGCAGTGGGTGCTGCAACCGCCACTGGCTGTGGGGCAGGTAGGAATGTTGCTCACCTAGATAAAGTATTACAACTCTTGAGAGAATCCAATCTCAACGAGGAAGGCGCAGCATGGAGTGAGTTGATTGAAGGAAGCTCAGTCTGTCCTGAAGTTTCAGTCCTCTCCAAGACGGCAACTAACGGTTTCAGTGACCGCCTTGTGAATGTTCCTATTTGCGGTGTGGTTTCCCACATTATGTCTATGTTCGTGGCAGTGTCACAGCGAAGCACTGTCCAGGCATAATCCCATATTGAATAGTAGGTGGTTGTATTTTTTTTTTTTGTCATTCATGTAGATTCTTTTACGAGATCATCACGCTGTTTTCCGGTGATGAACCGGAGGCTGGCCTTCGGGAAGCTATTTTGTTGATGTGGTTTTGGAAGCTATTGATAGCTGTACAGCGGCGGTCTCGCATGGGAACATCTCAATTTTTATTCTAACTTGAGAACGATTTGATGCTGCCCAGTGTCTCCTTAACTAACCACGCTATCTTCAAGTCGTCATTGAGGTTTCTGTCTGTTACTACCTATTAGAGTCCTGACACCGAACTTGGTTTTGCTGTGAACATAAGGTCGTCCGTTTAGTTGCAGCAGTAGGATACTTGTTTACCCTGCACTAAACAGTTTTGCCGATGCCAAAATTGCCAATCGAAGTCAACACTAACGTGTACTTCTCACCCGCTCGGCCGCTCCACTTGGAATTAAGTGCGCTGCGCACGGTGAGGTCGATCGGGCATGACGTGGTGCACAAAGCGCGCATGCATGGGCCGCGCGCGCGCCGGCCTCTGCCGCTCGGACGGACGGTGGATGTCCCACGGCCGCGCGCGCGGCCTCGGGTGGAGGCGTCGCGCACGTCGCGTCCTGCCACACTGCCGGGCGCCGGTGGAGTGGGTGCGCGTGGCCAGCCGCGACGCTGCGCGGCACGGGTGCGTGGTGCTAACTTGTTTTGATTCGCGCACGATGCTATAGCATTTCCGTGCTAATAAGCCGCTCCGCAAGCGGCGAGTTGGGTCGACGAACGGTGGCGAATGGTATTGGGCAGTGCCGCTCCGCTCGTACGACGTCGTGCAGGTGTGGACGTGTGGTGTTGGTCTTTATCCGTAGGTTCTGCAGGCACTGCACTACACACGGGTGCATCTTGTATCTGCTGGTTTGGTTTCTGGTAATTTGGCAAACATAACTTGGCCAGTGTCATGGGCTCACGATTAGTAGTATATCTGCAGCACTGTCATGGAAATTTCAGGATCCGAAGCGATCTGTTTCAGATTAACCGCATTCGTTTAGGTTAGGCAATTTTCAACCATGCAGGCTATAAAATGGCCTCAAGGAACCGAAAGGTTGGTTAATGGTGAATTTGGATGGGCTGCAAAACATGCATCCCAGGTGCAGTAACAAGAGTGAAGGGTGAACTCTCTTGACGAAATCACTAATCTAACAATAGCTTGTTTACTGGTTGAACTTCTCATCTCGGCAAGAGCCGGTAACTTTAATTACATCGACGAACTTGCTCCTAACAACAACAAGATCAGTGTACAGGATCCCGGTAGTTAACTACGCCGATACACCACTGTTTAAGGGAGTTCGGCCAATTACATCGACACACTTGCTCCTAACAACAAGAACCAGATCAGTGTACAGGATCCCGGTAGTTAACTACGCCGATACACCACTGTTTAAGTAATGGAACAAAGCAAGGAGGATCGACCATGACGAATCAGAAATTCAAAATCACCTTGAGCAAGTTCGGAGGCGTGTATGATCTGTGCGACCCCCAGTTTAACAAGATCACAATATGATGATCTTGTGTCACTACCATCTGTCGAAATCTCCGAGCTGGATCGTCATACTCATACCGCCATGAAGTTAGTATCACGGTGCTGTAACAATCAACAGCAGCAACCGAAAAAGAGATTGGATCAGAATCTCTAAAACATAACATGGCAATAAACAACATGACAGACTAGGCCTTTGGTCATTTCATAACTAGTAAAAAAGTATCTCTGTTTTCAGACAATCACGAAAATCCTACCGTACACTTTTACATGTTCCATTTGGATATGATACAGAAATTCAGATTAAGATTAGAGGTGATTTTGAACACGCAAAGGAAATGTGCAAGTTCAAATAATTGTGCTGACTCGATATGGTTGATGATAGTTCTTACTGCAGATTGGAAAGAAAATGTTGGTGAGTTAGTATTAGGATCTAATAACGAGTCGTGTTAGAGTCGTATCTAACCTTAACGAGTCGTGTTAGAGTCGGATCTAACCTTATACTAGAGTTGGATTTAACTTCTAGACTATAAATAAAGGGTATGAGGATCATACAGGATACACACAATTATTCCCCTAATTTCCACATGGTATCAGAGTCATCCCCGTTCCTCCACCAAACTCGCCTACCTCAGCCGCTGTCGCAGTTCGTCGTCGCCTCCGCCTCCTGTAACCGAGCCGCCAGCGTCGCCTCGCGAGCGAGGCCGGGCTGCGGGTGCAACGTGCACAGGCCACCGCTGCCGGCGCTAGGGGACACGCATACACCGCACCCGCTCAGGGGTGCGGACGTGCGGCTGACGAAGTGAAGCCGCTCGGGCCGCCATCACCGCTGTCGCTTGGGTCGATCTGGATCTAAAGGAAGGGAATAGAGGGTCGCCATCGCTGCTGCAATCTGGATCTGATGGACTGAAGAAGGAAGGGTGAGAGAAAAGAAGAGAGAAGGGGGTCAGCCGAAGACAGAAGGTTATCTGTTTCGAAGAAAATTACAGTATGATTTGGGTAACCGTGAAGGCGGATATCAAGGTTTGAAAAAACGTTGATGCGTGAAGGATTTTCGTGATCGTAGGAGATACACGCGGCATATCTTGGTAGTGATTGACATTGCTCAAATTGTTTGAGAAGGTAACCCCTGAGGAGATTGAGGCTACGAGAAAGGAGGAGAAAAGAAGCCGCAATGAGAGCAGTAGAAGAGAAGAGGAAGACAATTGTTGAAACTACTTCCCTGCTGGTGACACAAGGTGACATGAAAAGCATGTTACAGGACCTTTTCACGACGGGTATAATAGGTCCAAGGGCTGGTGCAGTGTCATCTGACTTAAAACTGGAGTTGATGCTGAATGATGTAAAGTTAGACGGAAGCAAGAATTAACTGAGTTGGTCCAGAAGGGCTAAGCTAATTCTGAGGACGAAGAGGTTGGAGCACCACCTGCAAGAGACTTGTGTTGAGCCTATGGACAAGGCGAGCATGAATTTGAGAGTGTGGAACACCACCAACTTTGTGGTGGTGGCTTGGTTGCTAACTTCGATATCTCTGTCCATCACTCGGATGGTGGAGATGATACAGAGTGCACCGACAATGTAGAAGACACTAAGCAACATGTATTCCGGGGCAGGAAATATGATGATGATGGTGGAGATTTAGTGCAAGGTTGAGGCCCTAAAATAGGACGAGAAGACTATCCAGGAGTATGCTAGTGAACAGCAGCAGCTATGGGTAGACTTAGATTACTATGATCCACTGCAGTTAACATGTGCTGGTGATATTGATGCTGGTAGGGTGTGACTGCAACGCAAACGGGTTACATACTTTTTGAAGAAACTGACCCCAAAATTTGAGAGTAAAAAGGCTGCTATATTTCACTCGGTAAACTTGCCTATTATAGAGGAGGCTATGGTGCAGGAGGGGATTCGACTACAAGTAATGGGGGGCAACAACCCTGTTAGGTCTGCTTATGCCATACCTGATGGTAGGGAGTGCTACAACTGTGGGATAAAAGGACATCTAAGTCATGCTTGTCCTTTTTCATGGTATGAAGGTCGAGGTGGAGGTCATGGTGGTCGTGGAGACCGAACTGGAGATTATGAAGGACGAGAAAAGGGCCGAGTTGGCATCAAGTCTAATGTGGCCCTAACAGAGGAGAGCACATCTGTTACTCTGACAGGTGAGCAAGCTATGCAGCAGAAGAAGTGGCAGCAGGGAAAGATATTAGAGACTTCTCATGATTCCACCTTTTTTTTTGATAACTTTGCCAACTACGCCCACGTGAGCGGAGATACTCAGGCACATGCACTTGCATCCACATATAAGCACTCTCCTATTGATTGGATCATAGATTCATGAGCATATAAGCATGTTACGGGTTCACTTAGTGTATTTAAATCTTACACTCCATATCCTCATTCTAAAATAGTCCAAACAGCTGACGGAATATCCCAGTTTATTCAAAGTATAGGATATGTAGAGTGCACACCATCTATTGCTTTATCCACTGTTTTGCATGTTCCCTCCTTTCCAACCAATCTTCTTTCACTTAGTTCTATCATTGAACAATTCAAATGCACGGTCACATTTGATGAGGATTCATGTTTGTTCCAGGAAAAGAAAACCAGGAAGAGGATTAGGACTGGAATAAGGCATAATGGGTTGTGGTACGTTGATCAAGTTAATGCAGTATTGGCTATGACTACAGGAGTTGAGGGAGAAGTTTTGTTACATCATCGTCGCTTGGGACATCCGTCATTTGAGAGTTTAAGTCAGCTATACACTGATTTGTTCAATAAAGTAGACAAGAGTAAATTTATGTGTGATGCTTGTGAATTTGGAAAGCATACACGGTATACATATAGTAGCATTGGTCTTCGGAGTTATGAACCTTTTATATTAATACATTTTGATGTTTAGGGTTCGTACTCAGTTACTTCTATGAGTGGTTTTAAGTGATTTGTCATATTTATTGATTGCTATACTCGTATGACTTGAATTTATATGATGAAGCACAAGAGCGAGGTCCTTCGGTGTTTTCAAGACTTCCATAAGATGGTTGCTACTCAGTTTGATGCAAAAGTTCGGATTCTTCGAACAGACAATAGAATTGAGTATGTTAACAAGGAGTTTGCGATGTATCTCTCAGAGGAGGAGGATACTTCATCAAACTACTTGTCCAAGAACCCCACCTCAGAATAGAGTGGCTGAAAGGAAGAATCGACATTTGTTAGAGGTAGCACGTTCACTCATGTTTCAGATGAATGTACCAAAGGGATTGTGGAGCGAGGCAGCGATGACGGCAGTGTATCTCATCAATTGCATGCCATCTCGAATATTTAGGATGAAGTCTCCAGCTGAACTTCTTTTAGGTCAGCGGGAGTTCAAGGTGCCTCCCAAGGTGTTTGGCTATATGTGCTTTGTATGGGATCACCGACCAGCAATTCGCAAGATGGATCCACAACTATTGAAGTGTATCTTTATAGGTTATTCATCAAGTCAGAAGGGCTATAGATACTCGAACCTAGTTGAGCGAAGGTTATTCGTGTGTATGGATATGACATTCCAAGAGTTTGAGCCGTACTACACGAGTAGAGGTACTCTTGGGGAGTTCTTGGAGTCTCTCCTATCACTGAGGGTGACAGTCGAGAGGGGGAGAGTGATAATCAACGAGAAGAAGAATTCATGTGGGGACAATTCCGTGCTTGAGCCTAACGGAATATGCGAAAGATGTGATAGTCCCAAAAGAATTGAAGATTTATCAGCGAAAGTGCTTTGGGAAACAGGGGAGAAGTAGAGGGACAAGCAGTCAGCACTTGAGCCACCAACGAAGCCAGCAGAGGCACAACCAGAACAACCACAGACTGAACAGCTAGCCTTGCTAGTTGATCTAGTCCCAAATTCCTCCTTGAGTCTCTCTCCATCAAGTTCGTTGCCTCCCCTTAGGGCGAGTGGTAATGTTCCTTCTAATCACTCCCATCTAGAGTTACCACTTGCACAACGTAGGAAAACTAGAGCTAATGCTGGAAAGCCTTCCGTCCGGTAAAGCTTTGAGCGTGACATTGCAAATTCCATCTCATATTCTCATATCTCACCTGCATACAAAGCATTCATTGCATCTCTTCAGATAGTTCATGTTCCAAATGATTGACGAACTGCTAAGAAAGATTCTAAGTGGAAGGGTGCTACAAGGGATGAGCTTAGGGCACTTCAGAAGAATAAGATATGAGATCTTGTTCCACTTCCAGCAGTAAAAGGGTAGTAGGGCACAAATAGGTGTTTACGATTAAGCAAACTCCTGAAGGCAAGATAGAGAGATATAAGGCACGGTTAGTTGCAAAAGGTTATAATCAAACATATGAAACAGACTATGATGAGACCTTTGCACCAATAGCGAAGATGAGCACTGTAAAAACGTTGATCTCCTGTGCAACTAACTTTGAATGGCCTTACATTAGTTGGATGTGAAGAATATTTTTCTACATGAAGATTTACAAGAGGAGGTATAAATGAAAATTCCTGCCGGCTTTGAGAACAAGCAGACTGATGGAAAGGTGTGTAAACTCAAGAAGTCTTTATACGGTCTGAAGCAGACTCCAAGGGTGTGGTTTGATAAATTTAGACGTGCAGTCTGTAGTATGAGTTATTCTCAGTGCAATGGAGATCATACTGTGTTTTATAGGTATAGAGAATCACATATTACTATATTGGCAGTCTATGTTGATGATATTGTCATCACTGGAGATAATACCGAGGAAATTAAGTCCTTGAAAAAAAAACTAGGAGAGGCGTTTGAGGTGAAAGATCTTGGAGCTCTTCCATACTTTCTCGGGATCGAGATTGCCCGATCTTCAAAGGATATAGTTCTCTCCCAGAGGAAGTGTGTCCTTGACCTGCTGGTAGAAACATGTATGCTTGGGTGTCGCCCTATTGCTTCACCTATTAATAAGAATCACAAGCTATGTGCTGAGTCAGGAGATCCAGTTGATAAGGAAGTTTATCAAAGGCTTGTTGGGCGTCTCATCTATTTGTGTCATACAATACCTGATATTTCATATGCAGTGAGTGTGGTTAGTCGATATATGCATGATCCCAGAACAGGACACATGGATGCTGTCTAACGAATCATGCGGTATTTGAAAAGTAGCCCTGAGAAAGGCCTTTGGTTCAGAAAGAATTAACACCTGAATGTGAAAGTGTATTACAATGCTGATTGGACGAGCAATGTGGTTGACAGGAGGTCTACCTCTAGATACTGCATCTTTGTAGGAGGTAACCTTGTGTCATGGAGGAGCAAGAAGCAGGAGGTTGTAGCTCGATCTACTGCAGAGGCATAGTACAGAGCAGCGGCGTTGAGTGTGAGTGAAATAATATGGATGAAATGTTTATTGTCTGAGCTTCGGGTTTAGAGGAATAATCTCTTGATGCAATCTGCAATCAATATTGCTAACAACCCAGTTCAACATGATCGTACCAAGCACATTGAGATTAATAGGTTTTTCATCAAAGAAAAACTCGATGGCAGGATGCTGAAGTTAGAGTATGTTAAGTCAGGTGAACAGTTAGCTGACTGTTTCCCTAAAGGGTTAGGTTCTAGTGATGGTACTACAGTATGTAACAAGATGAGTATAATTGATATTTTCGGCTCATCTTGAGGGAGAGTGCTGGTGAATTAGTATTAGGATCTAATAATGAGTCGTGTTAGAGTCGGATCTAACCTTCTACTAGAGTCGAATTCAACATTTAGACTATAAATAAAGGGGCAAAGATCCTACGAGATACACATAATTATTCCCCTAATTTCCACATAAAAAGAGTAAAAAAAAATGCTTAGCATCCAATGCTACAACAGTGAGTGAAAGATACACCTCTGATAATTTGGCAAGCTGTGGCCTGAGCGAGATCAATGATTCTGTAGCTACTAGTTTGATGAAAAATCAATCTAAGGTTTCAATTTCAGCAGATATTTCCAATACCTTTGGAGGACCGGTTGCAATGCAGCATCAACCTATATTGATATGCATCATGTTAGCTATACTGCACATTTTCGTTTCCCACAACATGTACTCAAACATTCAAACTAATTACTCATTGCTAACAGATGAACTACAACTATGGTCTATTATTACCTTCAAAGTTTCAGAATTTACGATCTATTCATTCAATATTTCCCTTTTTAGAAGACAATTTTTTGCATTTACATTATCTATCAGAGTGAATGCTGAATAATTTTGAGCTCATAAAACTGACATCTCTTTGTTCAGTGATGATTCTTCGCAGCTCTCGCAAATGGCTAGTTATCTCCTGAACACATTGTACCCCATCATTGCTGCATTTAAGAGAACTTAATATCTGCCTGAGAAACTTCTGATCTGCTTCAAGTGCCTTAAATCTACTATTCAGAAGTGAAATTTCATGTTTAACATTTGTCTTAGCACTGATATTGTCATCATCTAAGTGGGAACATGGAACAAAATATTTTTGGCTCCCAATGGATTGATTTTCATTATTTCGCTCAAAAGAAACTGACTCACCATTCAAGTGTTCACAATGTAATAGTGAGCTCCCGCATTCTATCTCCGGATTTTCCATATACTGCCCACCGCCCCTTGAGTGATCTCTCAATGACCCGTTCTGTAGATCATCTTTTGCACCACCCAAATCAAGTCTGTATGTCGGGGACATGCCGAGTGTTTCCTCTAAACTGCTTAAGGACTCCAAAATTTTTGCCTTTTCATCTTCAAAATCAAACATGGTGTTCCTCATGAAATCTGAACCATCCAAGACTTTAAATGCCACATCTCCATCAGCAGCATTAAATTTTCCGACATCAAATGGTTCATTGCGAAGCATGCTCCGGAAATTCTCAAGTTCAGCTTCCAGGTCAAGCATTTCTTTCTCCCTTTCTGTAAGCAAGTCATTTAGTTTTTCAATTGCTTCTTGGTCATGATCAGCCTGCTCTTCCATCATCCTGAGGTACTGCAGTGCCTCCATGTGCATTGCAGCCTTTTCTTCCTGCAACCTGTTTATCATAGCCATCGCTTCGCTTGCTGCCACCGCTGAAGCACTCCGTTCTGCCTCAAGCTCCTTATAAAGGATACTCATTTTTTTCTTGTCAAGCTCAACCTGCTGCTTCAGGCACTCAAGGGATCTTTCACCTTCATCTTCACTAATGGCATGGACATCAAATGGTTCCAGATTTGAGTTGTTCCTCTCAAGGAACTGTCTGCTACCAGTGGCATCAGATTGTTTGTACTCATCAATCTGTACGCTGATTCTGGGGCTAGTAGTCACCTCACCCCAAGGACCATCAAAGCCTCGTGCAGAGGACAACTGGGACAGGAATGTCTTCACTTCTTCCTGAGTTCTAGAATTGGTATCCTTAGCGGATATTATTTCAGACCAACGAGGAGATTGAAGGTTGCCTCTACCACCAGAAGCATTCTTCATGCTGTTGTTGCGGTTGATATGAGAATCTGCAGTTGAACTGGTTCCCGCATATGCGGAAGCAGCAAAACCCTTTGTACCTTCCTCATCAGGGCTTCCTGAAACACCCTGTGAATCGCCAATTTCCTCAATACGAACCAGAAAAGCTACAGTACAAATTTGACTTACTCAGAAATAGTTAAAAGTTAGATAAGGGTTATAGCATTTTGGATAATGATACATACTTTTCTCTTTTGGAAGCTCTGCACAAACTTGTTCAGGCACAGCCTTCGACTGCATGTCATGATTGTTGCCAGTCACACTGACCTGACTCCAGTCGATTTCCTCCAAACCATGCCCAATAGCAGGATCTGAAGATTTTGCAATATTGCCAAGCTTGGTGCCACTAGGCTGATTGTCAGTACCTGTTGCAGTATCCAATGGTACTAGAGGAGTGGTATCCATCGGCTTTGCCAGAGCAGCACTATCAGAAGAATGCGTGGACAAGGAGCTGGCACTGGTGATCATAGGTTGCAGCTGCACATCATGACATGATATGTCTTTGGTTTGCTGCCTAGCTTCATGAGGCATTGCATTGCCATCAGCATCGTCATCTGAGACATGGATCTTAGACTCAGAATCATGGCGGACCTTTAGCTTTCTGTAACCTCCATAAGACAAGTGATCAAAGCATTCATCTGAAGAATGGTCAGCACTTGCCATGGATACGCTTCTCTCCTTCACTTTGCTCATGTCATCATCTGGAACCCTGTCATTTACATGCTCAGATAGCCTATGTGCATTATGTATCTTCTTGAGCGGCTCTGAACAACAATAACATAGCTGTGTATGCTTAGACCTCGACCGAGAATTCACCTTCTCCTTAACACTCACGTCTGTCAGGCTACCAGGCTTACCAATCAATCCAGCACATGAACGGAGACACCCCTCACATAGATCATCAGAGTGCGCGAGCTTGTTGTGACTCTGGCAATATGACAAATGTGAGATTTCCAACCTGTGTGCAGCACATACCAGTTCCTCAGAGAACCAAGCCTTGCCATGTAGGACCCGATCCAATCTTGAGCACAGCATGCATGGTGACCGGAGCCTGCAGATGCGTGCGAACCTAGTTGCCGTATACGACACCACGGCAGTGGCAAAGAGCATTATGATTAGGCAGCACTCGCTGAAGGCATGGCACAGCACTGACCAGAATTGCCGCAAAAAGTCCCGCGACCTTGCACGAGCTTTCACAGCCATGAAAGATCAATGCACCCCCAATTCGCATGTAGGTTGCTTAGAAACCCGATCCTTCCTATGAAGTTCCCACTAGTGCGGCACAAAGATGCTCAAATCACACCACATTGCTAATGAGGAAACAACAACCGTACAATCTTGGTCACTCATGCCAGCATATGGTTCGAGAAGATGAATCTTTTACCCAAGAAAACTTCACCAATGCGGCAAGAGTCTGCAATTACCACGTTGATCTCAGCCAAGAAGGCAGGATTTTTTTTTCACATGCCAATGCTCACACCAATAGATTGCAAGAGCCCGATCTTTCTGCCAATTGGAGCACAGGATCCAATCTTTCCTGCAAAAGAATTGCACCAATATGTATTTAGGGTTTCATATGCACACCAGATTGTTCAGATTCAAAGAATGTATCTGGAACATACCAATGCTGCAAATCCTCAATCAAGAAGCTGCGATTCTCTAAATCATCAAATTGGGAGAATAATGAAGAAATAAATAACAAAAAACTGTATAGGGGAATCAATCAAAAGGCCCAGAAATCTGTGTGTGTGTGGTGGGCGGCGCGGGGGGGGGGGGGGGTCCCCCAAAAATTGGAAAAATGGTTCTTGGCTGCAAAGAGTAGGCAAAATGGCTCCTTCCCTCAGTCTGTAGGATTGGAGAGGAGAGAAAGGGAACAGATGTCCGCCGCCTCTTCCCTAAACCCCGCATTTCTCTCTCTAACCTTTGCATGTGATGTGAGGTCGAGAGATTTAAGCATAGCCTCACGTTTCGAAACGTTGGAGAAGAAAACCACCAAAAGCTGAAAAAGAGACCAGAAAAGTGGCGTCTTCTGTTTCACTTTTTTGTGCTGAAAAATCGATTCTAGCAGTGAGGATAAAAAACTTATGCACCCTACAAATCATTTCCCGAAAATCTCAGGCGACGAACCAAACCCAACAAATCATTTCCCGATAATTTCACGCGATGAACCAAAGCCGCTACAACATGATATAATCTTCTGCGATTCTGCAAATTTAGGATCTACCAGTGCTATTATCCAAGAAAAAAAAACTCCCAATGTGCTAACTTTTCGCAGTGGAAATTTCAAGAAAAAAAATAGGCCATATCTAATGCTCCACACCCTAAATTATAAATTCCAAAATTTTTGGTTGGCCATACACCAAAACGTAAAGTATGTACATATTTCCAGGGTATATACACCAAATATATAGCGTAGTCTACTGGTCTAGCAACCATTTTTTGAAAGCACAAGTAACCGCATTGGTTTTTAAAGCTAAATCACTGGAGCAGTTAATTTTTTTTCCTAGATAATTGAAGGTTAGAATATGATGCATTTCAGCCGTATGAATGGACATACTCATGTCCAAACTGCACCCAAACTCCTATTATACCGCTCCTATGTCCTGTCCTACTGGGGGAGGAATATCTACATTAAAAGATAGAATTCACCCAGCTATAGAAATATGTATGCGCATACGTATATACCAAAATAGCAAGAGAAAAATCTAGAACAGTATTACATCCAAAACTGACCTCATGGTATCAGAGGCCGGCGATGGGGCAGCGGCAGGTGGAATCCTATATTATCTCCGGCGGCACGGCAGCGGCCGAGTGTGAGCAGTGAAGGAGGCGGCCGAGTGAGGAGGTGGGAGGCTTGTTGTAGCCTCTCGGCGGTGGAGGAGACCGGCGGATTTGGCCAAGAGGCGGCAGATCTTGCCGTGGTGGTGGAGAATCGCCGCCAGCTGGCGGCGACGAAGGAGACGGTGTCGCAGTGACATTGTACACGGGCGCTCGTGGCGGAGGAAAAGCAGCGCAAGCAGTGCTCGCACGAGCTACCACCAAGGAGTGATCTTTTTGGCTCAAACCAAGATCAAACACACGCACACTGTACACACAAGGACGGAGATAAAATCACGAGACAAGTTTTGGTGCTGTCTAACTACAGTTTTTCTTCTTCTTTTATTTATACTAGCAAATAACAAGTAACTTATATACAAACAAGTAATTTAAACACTACAGCCACCTTCCCACCTTCAGGCAATTAGCGCCATCAATATTCATGACTACCAATTCAGCCATACAAATCAAAACTGAAACTTAAACAACACTAGGCAATATGCCTCTAAATGCAAGCTAATAGACTTGACCACTATCTCCACTACTCTGTCAAGATTAATTCCAATATTCCATCCCTAATCTTGACTGCACTTACTTCACAAGCCGAAGTCCGATCTCCTGACGCATCTTTAAAGAGTTTTGCCTTCTTCTTGCTGACCATACCACTGGTGACACAACTTGCCGACGTCTTTTGCTTCTACCTCAGCTCCGATTATCTTTCGCCGGTAACACAACTAGACGGCGACGGAGATTCTCACTAGAGCTTACACACATGAGAAGTTGGACATACCTACAAGAACTCATGCGCACACACATGTATCATGCACTGACTCACCTACATCTATGACCATGACACAAATATACGCACGTATGTAACACACCTCCTACGTGCACAAAGAAATAAATGACACATGCAACACTCCTACTATGCCTCCGCGCAAGTGCTACACGGACATTGCTTCCGCTTCACTCACATCGTCGTTGTCGCACTTCACATGCACCAGGGCGACGAGGTTGTCGGACGTCTCGTACAGCTGCATCACGGAGGCCTCACAGACCTTGATGCACTCGTACTCATTCCACGCCTGTTTCACCTCCTTCTTCGACACCTGTACCATGGCCATCGCCCTCGACGACGCTGTGCCAGCAGCACCGCCGCCGCTCGCCCCACTAGCTGCCGCGTCTCCGCTGCGCTCCACGCCGCACCACCGGCGCGGCGCCATGCCCTGCCGCCGGCGTCACCAGGTGAGCACTCTCCTCACATTGAACCTCGCTCTGATACCAATTGTTGGCTCAACCCAAGGATCAAACACACGCACACTGTGGACGCAAAGACGAAGATGAACTCACGAGACAAGTTTTGGTGCTGTCCAAAACACTGCTACAGCTTTTCCTTTTCTTCTTTTATTTATACTAGCAAATAACAGTAAACAAGTAACTTAAGCACTACAACCACCTTCCCACCTTCAGGCAATTAGCGCTATCAATGTTCATGACTACCAATTCAGCCGTTCAAATCAAAACTGAAACTTAAACAACACTAGGCAATATGCCTCTAAATACAAGCTAATAGACTTGACCATTATCTCCACTACTCTGTCAAGATTAATTCCAACAGATCTGTGGCGGGACCGGCGTCGCGGGTGGGCAGCAGCAGCAGTCGCGAGGACGGGGCTGTGGCTCCCTATCCGGTCGCTGTCCTCGGGATACTTGCTGTGCTGCTGCTGGACGGAGAGAGAAGCAAGGAGGAGTCGTGCTGTGGACTGTGGTGCTGCTTCTCTGATTTGGTGAAAGGGGAGATCGATGTGGTATGTGCGCAGTGGTGTGCCGAGAGCTATCACGAGCGCGAGCAGACAGTCCTGTAGTGGAGACTTGGGATTGTTCTGCAGATAGATTTCATTTCCTGAAGTAAAGGTCAGGTCAGTGAAGTTTTTTGCTTGCACAATGGGGGAGAATCAAGGTTTTAATCAGGTGCTCGAGAAATTGGCTCAGTTGATTATTGCAAAGTCCGGGGAACCTCATCCTGGGTGCTACCAATGTTGATTAATCCTGGGTACTGGTTCTGTTGTGTTTATTGTTTTTTGGTTTTTTTTTCCATGTGGCATAAGGACTAGAAACGACAGCACTAGTAGGTGCTTATTACCGTAGTGGCATATTAGCAGCATTAGTGGGCACGCAATTAGTAGCGCTTCATTGCATTGCATGTAACGTACGTGTATGTGGCTGTCTTGATCAGAATAAAAGGGGATGAAAAATGAGGAAAAGCTACTGCAGGTTGAGTAGCACCAAAAAACTTTTGTCTCGGGTGTTCTTCTTCTTGGTGTGTTCCAGAGCGTTCACGTGCGTGCGCCTAGGCGTTCGAGCGAGAGGTAGCCGGCGCTGGTAACAATTGGTATCAGAGCCGAGTAGCCTTGATCCTTGGCGATGGGGTGCGACGGTTCACGCTCTCCTACCAGGTCTCCTCCCCAAGATGGGGTGCAAGGCGACGGCAACACTTCACGCGCGAGTAATCTCGGCGGCAATGGTGGCCAAGAGATCGTGATGCAACGGGTGGTAAAGGAGACGAGTTGATCGATGGTCTACCTCATGCTGACGCGGACGAACTACACCAACTGGGCCCTCGTGATGACGGTGAACCTGCAGGCACAAGGCCTATGGGAGGCTATCGAACTTGGCAACGCCGACTACCACGACGACAGATTGGCGTTGTCCGCCATCCTCCGTGCGATGTCGCCGGACATGCTGTCCACGCTGGCTGTGAAGGACACGACCAAGTAGACGTGGGACGCCGTGAAGACGATGCGAATGGGCTTCGAGCAAGTCCGCAAGGCAAATGCACAGAAGCTTCGCAAGGAGTTCGAGGATATCTAATTTAAGGATGGTGAGTCAATGGACGACTTCTCCGTGAGGATCACGGGACACATCAACAATCTCCGGATCCTAGGCGACACGTTGGAAGAAGAAAAGATAGTCAAGAAATTCCTTCGTGTTGTGCCACCCAGGTATACACAAGTGGCAATCTCGTTCGAGACACTGCTTTACTTGAGCACATTGTCGATCGAAGAGCTCACCGGCCGGCTTCGATCAGTGGAGCAGTGCTACGCGTGCGACGACTCGGGCGACTCCAGTGGGCGTCTGCACCTCACTGAAGAGAAGTGGCTCACACGCACCAAGAAGAGGGAGCAAGGTGACGGCTCCTCCGGTGGTGATAACTGTTATCCTGGCAAGGCACATGGCCATGGGTGCGGCAAAGGCGGGCATGACAGCATGGACAGTGGCTCATTCAGTGTGCGCCATGACATGTCGTAGGTTCAGTGCTACAACTGTGACAAGTACGGGCGTTACTCCAGGGACTGCCGCAAGGCGGCGTACCAAGCAAGCCCACCTGATGCAAGCCGACGACGACGAGCCTGCGCTTCTCATGGCATAGGCATGCACGCTCACCGAAGCTTTCATGGGTGCGGGCACTGACGTGGTGCTCAACGAGGTGCACGCACGGGTGCATCAAGGGCGCGAGAAGGACGCCCATGACGATGCTTGGTATCTAGACACCGGCGCCAGCAATCACATGTCCGGGTGCCAGGCAAGCTTCGTGGAGATGGATGAGGGCATCACAGGCTCCGTCAAGTTCAGCGACGGCTCAGTGGTGGATTTACGCGGACGTGACACCGTCCTGTTCATTTGCCGGAATGGGGAGCACCGTGCGCTCACGGAGGTGTACTATATCCCACGACTACGCAGCAACATAGGCCCTATTTGGTACAGATTCTACTCCCAGCTTCTCAATCGATTCTCGTGGAGCCGTACCAAACACCTTGATTCTCAAAACTATCAGATTCTGCTTCTCGCGAGGAGCTGTCTCGAAAATGAACTAGCAACGAGAAGCAGCCTTCCCGCAGATTCTCGTGAGAATCCAACCTTCAGAAACAAAAATACCTCTAGAAGTTTGATGTATTTACCCACAATTGCCATTGAACTACCCCTCAGAAAATTCCACCCCCCCTCCAGCGCTGGCCAGACCCCCTCCTGAGCGCCGTTCCCTCCTCGCATCAGCCCCTGCCGCCCACCGCCGAGTCCGTCCTCCACCTCGCCTCCAGCGACCCCTCCGCCGCCCTGCCCCTCCTACCGGCCCTCCCGTCCCACGCCCTCGCCAACATCTTGCCCTCCCTCTCCGCCGCCTCACCCCCGAACCACCTCGCCCTCCTCCCCGCGCTCCTCTCCCTCCTCCCCAGCGTCGACGCCCAGGACCTCCCCGTCCTTGCCTACCAGCTCCTCCTCGCCTCCAAGCCGCTCCATGCCATGGCCGCCTCCACTATGCTCCCCCTCCTCTCCCCCTTAGCACCGAGCCCCCAAGATCCGAGCCCTAGGCCCTTCCCTACTCGCGTGCCCAGACGCCGGCCGACTCCGCGCCGTTGCTCGTCCTCGTCGCCGCCGCTGTCGCTCGACCTCCCCCTCCTTCCGTTCCAGCCGGCAGAGGTAAGGTTTCTGAACAACAAAAAAGTGGCAGCCTTTCTAGTGATTTTGCTGAGATAATTAGATGATACTCTGGCTTCCCAATGTTGGATGAAATCTGATGGTACAGCTTAGCTAGACCAGAGTTCATAATCGGTCAAATGCCCGATTGAATGGAGTGGAATTGATCATAGAATACTCCTTTTCTTTGGGTTGGTCGTTTTTATGAAGAGCTACTAGTAATTGTCACTAGGCACCCATACCCATAACAGGCATCACAGTCAAAATGTTCTCCCTAGAGGATTTTTGAAAGGAAAAAAAAAACAACAACTTCCCTGCTTATGGATCACCCAGAAATTTTATAGAACACATGAGAGAGCAGTGAACATATGGGTTAATGTATCACCTGCTTTGGCTTCCCATTTTGACCCCCTATTGTTGTCACAATGATCTGACCTGTTTCTGTTCCATTCCCATTAACAATAATGCCTTCAGTTTCCTATAATCAGAAAAACCATGACATAAGTAGCAAAAGTAGAAATGCATAGAATCAACAAGTGGCAGGTGGGATGAAATTGAAATAACCTTATCATTATGACCATCAACTTTATCATCACTTATTGTCATATCATCCATTTCTTTTGGAAGAAGATCTGCACCTGTTTCTTCAGTTCTAACAGGATTCATACTAGTGGATGAACTGAAGCATGTGTGTTGTAATGCATGTATGAACTGAATCATGTGAACTAATGGTTCTGTCAACCAATTTCTCTGTCGAATGTGGCCAGAGCTACTGCTGATGTGGAAAACTTGAAATGCAAAGCAGCAAAAGAAGTTATCAGTTCCCTTACTTCCCAGGTAGATATTCATTTCTTATACTGACAATTCTTGGATTGAGAGCTAGCATTTGCTCAGCCTTTATATGGGAATTATTGTAGCTGAGAAATATGGGAGAGGTAGGGTGCAAACGTATTGGTTGTATAGTCGTAGGACAGAATTTAAATATGTCCTGTGCCGCATTGGGCCAATGCAAATTCTCTTGATTAATCAGACAAGCATTTGGAACGAGAGGTGTATGTTGTATAGAGCTAGAGCTCACTGAACCCCTTTCAGGATGATGGACAACTACTTGCGAATTTTTGTGGTCTTTTGTTATGACTCATTTATCATTTTATTACTTGTACGTAATATCATTTAATAAACATTTGAACACTTTTACGATATGAATGCGATATCTCTAGCTTCATCTATCACAGCGACAACAGTACAAAATTTGTTTATACACAGTTGTAATCCATTATGAAGTGTAAATATAATATAACCTGGCATTGCGTAAAGATACAACGAATATACATTCACATGGCCTAAACAAATTTAAGAGAAAAAATTCTGTAATTTATGTACAAATACATATGAGAAATACGCAAATACAATTGAACTATTACAATCAGGGGTAACATAGTCTATTTGCCTCTAATCCCCCTCATATGGTTTTGGGAGCCAACCTACGAGCCAAACGCTTTTAACAGACAGCTCCAGATTCTCAAAGAAGTGGATTCTCAGAGAATCAGGAGCAGAATCTGAAAAATGAGAATCCGAAGCTCTACCAAACAGGGCCATAGTGAGCCTTAGGTAGCTTGATGAGAATGGCTACCAGACGCTCATCCAAGATGGCGTGCTCTCGATCCGCAACCAGCAGTGTTGCATACTTGCGCGGGTAAACCGCGCTCGCAACCGGCTCTATGTTCTCACCTTCAGCATTGCACAGCCAATCTGCCTGTCCGCGTGGAGCGGCGACGATGCATGGCGATGGCATGCCAGGTACGGAAACCTGAACTTCCAGGCGCTACCAAAGCTGTCGCAACACGGTCGGTGGTTCATGGGGCGGCGAGGTAGCTCAGGCACGGGAGCTGGCGGCGCGTGGCGACGAGCATCAGGAGCAAAAGTCGGCAGCGTGCGGCGGCGCGTGGCAACGCGGTGGAGTGTGAGCAGCCAAGGGCGCATGCAGCAGACACATGGTGCACACGGCACGGCGGGAAGCCACGACGCACGCAGGCGTGAGGCACGACGGCTGTGCGAACGCGTGGCACGACGTCAAGTCGGCGGCCAGCGACACGATAGGCATGGCGTAGAGGGCACGATGAGTGGCGCGACGGGCGACATGGGCGTGGTGCAGAGCGCGCAACGAGCAGCGCGGGAGGCCTCACGGCGGTGCGGTTGGCGCGGATGGCCTGCAGGTCGCGCACGGGAGGCGCGACGAGTGCCAGCGTCAGGCTGGCAAGGCCACGCACGGGAGCGCACGCATGGCGCACGACTCAATGGTCGGTGGCACAACACGGCTGATGCACGGTGCCGCCACGGTTGGGGTGTGACACCAGGCGATGCACGACAGTCAAACATATACTCTGGTACATTGCTGGTATGTGGAGCTATGGCTGTTATTACGCGAAGACCGAAGAGCAGCTAGCTGACATTCTGACAAAGGCGTTGGGCTGTGTCAAGTTCCAGGAGCTGCGTACAAGGATTGGCATCGTTGAGATTAAGAAAGTGCATCAAGGATTAGGGGGTGTTTGTTGATTCTCTTGTGTTTATTGTTTTTTTTTTTTTTTTTTGCATGTGGCATCAACGACTAGAAACGACAATACTAGTGGGTCGTTATTGTCATAGTGGTGTATTAGCAGCATTAGTGGGGACGCAATTATTAGCGCTTCATTCCATTGCATGTAAGGTATTGCTGTGTATGTTGATGATATCATCATTACAAGAGATGATACTTTGGAAATATCACTTCTGAAGGAGGACTTGACGAAGGAGTTTGAAGTGAAGGATCTTGGTCAACGTAGATACTTTCTTGGCATTGAGATTGCTATATCTCCTCAAGGGATAGTCCTCTCATAGCGGAGGTATGTTTTAGACTTGCTTAGTGACACTGGTATGCTTGGATGTCGGGTTGCATCGACACCTATTGATCAAAATCATAAGCTATGTGCTCGATCAGGAGATCTAGTGAACAGGGAGAGCTACCAAAGGCTTGTTGTGTGGCTTTTATATTTATGTCATACAAGGCCCTACATTTCTTATGTAGTAAGTGTGGTCAGCCGATACATGTATGATCCCAGAAGTGGACACTTGGATGTAGTTTATCGGATCTTAAGGTGTTTGAAGGGCAGTCTTGGAAAAGGGCTATGCTTCAAAAGAATGGTCATATGAAGACTAGGCTAGCTGTCTTGATGACAGAAGATCAACCTCGGGATATTGTGTTTTTGTTGGAGGAAACCTGGTGTCATGGCAGAGAAAAAACAGTCAGTTGTGTCAAGATCAACCGTGGAAGCGGAGTAAAGTTGTTAAGGAAAGGCCCCTTGAATGTGTGGTGATAACAAGTCAGTTGTTAGCATCGCTAATAATCCAGTCCAGCACAACAGAACCAAGCATGTGAAGATAGATCGCTTCTTCATTAAAGAGAAGTAGATTATTGTGTAACAAAATTAAGTCATGTAAACTCAGGGGTCAGATAGTGGATTGCTTAACTAAGGGTTTAGGAGTAAAGGAATGTAGTTTGGCTTGTAACAAGATGGCAATGATAGATATATATTATCCATCTTAAGGAGGAGTGTTGGGCTGGATGTGTGTGTTTGGCCCATAGGGCCATGTATGTGTATATGTATATCAAAATAGCAAGAGAAAAATCTAGAACAATATTACATCCAAAACCGACCTCAGAATATAGCATATGTAATATAGGGTTTTGCTAGTTTTAAGTTGCCTGAAATTTTCTTAAGTTTAAGTCACTTGTTGTGACCATTGGATTTGTGTAGAGATTGGTATGTCATATGATTGTCATATGATTGGATATTGATCCAATGGATGTCATATGATTGGATATTGATCTAATGGTCACAACAAGTGACTTAAATTTAAAAAATTTCAGGCAACTTATGAATAGACTGTCCCTGTAATATATTCCTCCCTACAAACTTCCAATGGAAATTCCGGTCCTACATTAAGCAATAACTCTCCCATGAGTCCTTGTCATAAAAAGAGCCAGCTAAAGCCTGGCATCACTATTCCATAATTCACACGGCCATCTCTTGATCTTCTGCAACGACAAAAGCAAGAAGAAGGAAACCTAAAAAAAGGCAACTAGTAGCTGAAAGGAAAATATTAGTACACGTTACACCTCACAAAACCAACACTTGGATTCAGTCACTTGGTTTTTTTTCACAGCCTCCCAGTCCCAGGCACCACCCTTTCACCCTCTCTTCCACATTATCCCCACAAAAAAAAAACTCTTTTTGTCGTTGCAGAGCTGCAGGTTGCCGCATGACCAGTTTCTTAAGTGCTAAGCTTGGAATCAAAACAACTTGGCAACGCAACGCAGTACGTGCAAAGCAAAAGAAATCCTGTACTTGGGAATAAAACCATGTACCATGCATGCATGCAATGTCACAGTACTAGCTACTAGGCCTTCTGGAAGAAAAGAGGGCATTTTTCAGCAGCTTGGTTAAGCATGGCCCGGACTATGCCTAATGATACTGAATTCTAGTACACGTCGTGTACTTAATGTTAGAATTGGATCTATTGTGTAAAGGTCCGTTCATTCCTAATTCCAGAGCATGGTAGGATTTAGTACCAAATTGTTTGGGTAAGTGGGAGAAGAGCAATATAAAAAGTGGAGTCCTAGTCACCATTTAAAACATGTGACACATGATATGGGGTAGCATGAGGCTAAACACACACGTCGCGTGACTTGTGGCTTTTGGCGTGCGCTGTGTTCCTGGCACATAAAATCCAACTTTTATTTTGCTAAATCATGCAATTAACTCTCTTAAGTCTGTTTGAATGTGATTTCAAACGCTTAGAATAACTCAGTTTAATTTTGTGTTAATGATGATTGTTACTAGAGCCAATAATTGTGTGTGTCCTTAAAAGTATATGGAGATGTCCAGGTTAATTCAGAATAAACTGAATTCCTTCATTCCTCTCTACTTCGTCTTCTACCTCTGGTTGGCTTGTGCCAAGTGTTGAGCGACCGAACTTACTGGTGTTTCTTTTCGGTGTGCACCGGGGAGGAGGGAGAGTGGCTATCTTCGAGCCGTTGCCGCAGAGAGTACCTGTACAGGGTGACAATAAGGTTTTTGGACTGCACGACCGCTCGTTTCGCTGCTTCATCTATGTTTTGCACTGCTTCCTATTCTTCGTCAAGCCCAACTATAAGTTGTTTGTGTGACCAAACAACTCTGTTATAATCTTATTCTTGCATATATTTCAAAGTACAATATGTTATTTGCTATTAGTATTGCTTTATGCATCTCTAATTATCTGTAATATCTGCCTCCAAATAAAATCTGGAATTAAAATATTACATATATTTCCAACACTCAAGAGGCAGTAGATAGCTGATTGCCTCTTGTCTGCAACCATGTGAATTAGCAGACTAAATCTGTAATTAAGTGGTTCTCCTTAATGGCGGCTCAGAATGTCAGTAAGCTAAACTGGTACGTCGTCATGAACTCGTGATATGACTCTGACGTGCTCATGTTGGACATACATTGCTATGGCACGTCGTGCGAGATGAACTAGTTTGACTTGGACTAAACAACATCATCACTCATCAGTGTACGTAGTACTGATTAAGAAGAAGAACGGCTTAGGTTTGTTCGCTCTTCATGCAAGATGTAGTGCGAAAGCAACAACGGCGAAAGAATTGAAGCATGTGGACTTGTATGCCTTAAGTCTGTGGAAAAGCAGCACTGTCATTTGCCGCGCGTTAACAATCTGCCCTTCATCTTCATGCATGATATAAGGAGGCCACATGCTCTCTCTCTCTCTCTCTCTCTCTCATGGCAGTTGAGGGGAATGTTGTCTGGTCCGAGACCTAACACGGCGGCCGGATCGATCGATGCCGCGGCACGGTGGGGGGTTTCGGACCAGGCTTCATTCCCCCCAACTCAACTGTTAACTTCGCTACCGGAATCGGCCGGGGACGCTGGCGATCTCAAGTTCTGAACTTCTGATGTTCGGACCAACAACACCATAGTCTCTTTTCAGTAAGAGTTTCTCCTGCTCGATCTTGTCATAAACTCGGTTTCAAATGCAGCTAGACCAAGTGATCGAGTGTCCATGGCTATTGCAATGCTTCCATGGTTTTCCGATAACTTCCTCAACTTGGATTCACTGATTCTTTGGTAAGCTGCGTGCCTCAATTCTTGATGTTTTTTTTTTACTTTGTCCGAAGTTCGACTGTTTGACAAAGTTAATTTCAAAGACGACCCTCTTTCGGTATCATCTTTCTATTTCTCTTTAGCACATCGGTGGTCTTAAGTTGTAGCCTTGAAGCATGATGATTTCTTTTTCACATGTTCGGTATTTGCGTGCGTACGCTGTGTGAAAGAGAGATACTAGGTCTAGGAGTACTACCTCCCGTGAAAAATACATATTGTTTTGGACATCGACACGGTCTCAAAAACACAACTTTGACCACTAATTTATACTGTAATATATTTATAGAACTCAATAATATCTTCCATTATCTAATTAAAGCAGAATAAAAAAAATCACCACATTCACTCTTAAAGGCTAGAAATTACCACATTAATCGGTGAAAAAAGACTAAAATCTACACCTTTGATCATGGTGGGCCCATATTATAACGGTCTAGATTTTTTTAAGAAAAAAGAGCCAAGGTCAAGTACAATAAAACTGAAATTTGGAATAAAAAATAAATAAACTTAGCAATTTGATCTTCATACGAATTCCTAAGTAAAAGAGTTCATGTCAAGTACAATAAAACTAAAATTTGGAATAAAAATAAAATAAAATTAGCGATTTGATTTTCATATAAATTCCTAAGTAAAATCCCTAAATAATTATAATTCATACTAAAATAAAAAAAATAAAATAAAATTAGCGATTTGATTTTCATATAAATTCCTAAGTAAAATCCCTAAATAATTATAATTCATACTAAAATAAAAAAATAAAATTGGCAATTAGATTTTTATACTAAATCCATCGAAAAAATAACTGAAATCATGAATTAAAAATAAAATGAAATTATCAATTTGATTTCAATACGAAATCCAAAGTAAAATCCCCAAATAACAGTAATTCAGAATAAAAAATAAAGAAAAATTAGCAATTGGATCTGTATACGAATTCTAAGAAAAAACTAAAATTTGGAATACAAAATAAAGGAAAATTTCAATTTGATTTTCATACGAATTCCAAAGTGGAAAACCCTAAATAACTAAAAATTGAAATACATTAAATAAATTTAGAAATTTGATCTGTATATGAACTCCAATAAAAATATTTGTATAACTAAAATTTAGAATAAAAATAAAAGTTATAATACTTATAGCTTGAATGGTGTTGGAGGAAATGCAAAAAAAGCCACCACACTCGCTTTGAAGGGCTAGATATTCCCACGTTAATCGGAGAAAAACGAGAAAGATCTACACTATTGATTGTGGTGGGTCCAAATTATAATGGTCTAGAATAAAAGGAGTTTGTGTCAAGTATAAATGTACAATAAAATTAAATTTTGAAATAAAAAAATAAAATAAAATTACCAATTTAATTTTGATATAAATTCCAAGGTAAAATCTCTAAATAATTGTAATTCAAAATAAAATTAAAGAAAACAATTGGCAATTGGATTTGTATACGAATTCCAAGAAAAAATAATTAAAATTCGAAATAAAAATAAAAGAAATTTTTGCAATTTGATTTTCATACTAATTCCAAAGTAAAATCCCTAAATAACTAAAAGTTGTAATAAATTAAATAAAATTAACAATTTGATTCATATATGAATTCCTATAAAAATGACTAAAATTTTGAATAAGCCCAATGGCAGAGGGAGGGGAGGCAGGTAGGGGCCATGACTCCCCTCATGGTTGTTGTACCCCTATTGCTACACAAGAATTCACAATGCAATGTAGTGAAGATTTTTCATTAGGCCCCTTAATGATTCACCTCTTGCTATTAGCTCCCCCATTGGAAATTTTCTGGCTCCACCACTGCTCACGACGGACTCTCTTCCCTTGCTTTGATCGAGCGGAAGCACAACTCAAGGACAAGTATGGGTGTTGATGTCGCAACAGTCAGTATTAAATAATAATTGGAGAGAAGTAGAAGGTAGCTATGTGGTAAAGCGTTGTATTAGAAGGGGTAGCAACTGAGTGGGATCGATCAAAATTGGGCTTGTTGAATGTTGAAGCGGAAAAGATGTGGTCGCAAGAAGAGATAGAAGACACATGCATGGTTCGTCTGGGGCAGCTGACGTGTGAGTGGAGATAAGTTCAAGGTAGGTTGTCCATGGTGCAATGATGTGTGCATGAGAAAGGTGCTCTAATCAACGTATTTCTTGATATTAAATAGAGGTACATGTGTATGCATACATTTTGAAAAAAGAGTGACTAATGGAGAAAGAATAGGAGCATACTACTACATGATCCATACATGATGGAGAGTATTACGTTTCTAGAACCCTAACAACTTATTATTATTACGTTTCTAGAACCCTAACAACTTATTATTCTCAATGATTTTCTTCCATCAAAGCTCATACTTCAATTCCGTTTCTCAAATTGTATTTTCCTTCAAGCTTCTTTTATCATTTCTAATATTTATAATATCTTAAAAATCTAAATAGCTTACAGGATACGTAAATTTATTCTCAGCCATCTAACTTATATCATTTGATACTATAAACTTTGAAACAAATTTAGCCGCGCAAATGTGCGAGCCAACCTGCTAGTTATAATATTATAGAAGTGTTTTTTTAAGACAAATCTATGCCTATGATTTTTATGTGTTCAATTTAAATATTTAAAAAGATATCAACGGTTGAAGTTTCAAAAGCTTGACTGCACGTATCTCAAAACGATATGTATTTATGACCGAAGAGAATAATAAGCAACTTAATTAAAGCCTCATTTGGCACACATAATCATAGCAGCTTACAGTAACATGCAGAGGAATGTATAGTAACAAAGGTATATAAGTAGCAATGTACGTAGCAGCATGTATATGCTACTAGGTCGGCGTGTGGTCAATGAGATGATCACAAAGGATTGATCCGTTTGTGTCGTCCTCGTTACGAGTCTTTCCGATCATGGAAAGATCGCTTCCAAGATTTTGCAGTAGCCTTCATGTGTGGCAACTGAAGCATCTCTGCAAAGCTATGCCGTTGCCGACCCGTTAGGTGGAACCCATGTGCCAAATGCATGCGATGCGAAGCCTCTCGTATATATTCCGCTCCTTTATGTTCTAGTTTCACTCAATAGTCAAAGCAAAAGCTAAGTTTCATCTAAGGGAAAACTTTCTTTTCTTTTCTTCTTTTTAAAAAGAATTATGTTTGTCGTAGTAACGAAACTAGACAGTAGATAGTAAATACCTTTTGTCACGAGAGAACCGAGCAGTGGGAGGAAGGTACCAATAAGTGTGTAATAAGTCTTGAATGAGAGATTGAGGGAGAGAGAACCCCTCTTACATGTCCATGGGGTCATATATACAAGAGGGGGAAGGAACATTTTTCTTCTTACCCCTCTCTTATAATGTACAGAGAATGAGGTATTTTGGTACGTTTCTGTGAGTATAGCTATATGTCTAGTTTATATACATGCTTATATTCATTGGGATATATTAGGTATTTCATTAATAAGGGGGATAAGGCATTGCTACGACACTGTTATTGACTATTCAAAATTAAGTGTTCAAACTGGTTAGAACGACTGCACCAGAATGATCCACAGTGCAACAAACGGTAGTACCTAACAGCTTGGCTCATCATTTACCTTGCTCAGCGCTCAGCGCTCATGCAGCATTTGAGCAACCTGATCAACTGGAAGCCTATTGCCTTTTGAGCGTTGGGTTTATTCAGGCGAGTGGTGATCCAACGCTCGTGTGTTTTACTGAGCAAAAAAAGTTTAGTATCACGATAGTGATGCACAGTAAACAAAGAGTAGATAACCATAGCACGTAGTGATAGCTCTAGTCCTACATCAAGAAAGCGACCTAACGAAAATAGTGGCTTGATGGTAAGAGGGCAAGGAAAAGAGTGGTAGCATGATCCATTTTTTCCGCTAAACTTTTGACTAAAGATTTTGGGTGGATGATATAATTCCTCAGGAGTAATGAGGGCTACAGCTACTGGAAGAACTTTACAAGGATGCATACGTGCATCGCGGCTCACCATGGGGCATTTCGAAGGTGCCATCATTTGATCATCTCATGGAAGCATTCGGTTTGCAGCAGCATGTTTTTTCAACTTGAAGTTTGAGCAAGTGCCTCTCCCTCTCGCATTATAATCCCCAGGACGTGTTTGAAAGTCTTTGGTGCAGGTTCTGAATTGACATTGGCTTACGCCTTTATGGGTGTGCAGTCTATTTCACCCAACAGATTCCGAGCAGTACAGTCACATGTTCTGAATTGACATCAGTCTAGTACCTACATTTTTGGGGAGTTATCTAGAACATCACTAACACGTTTTACCATAAACTAGCCATCATGCACCTAAAAATCTATTCGCCTCGTACTTGAAACTAAGTACTAATGCATATTAACAACGATGAAGCATACCTTGCCAGCGCTGCCAATCTGTACAGTCGTCGCGAACGATTCGGTAATAACTTATCTCCCGCGGTTCGGGCAGGCGTTGGCGAAGTGGGAAGGGTCGCCGCAGATGAAGCAGCAGCCGTGCACGGGCTCGCCCGTCGCTGAAACGAACAGCGTGCCATCGGTGTTCGCGTTCCGGCCCCTGCCCCTCCTGCCTCGCCCTAGTCCACCGCCTCTCCGCCCTGCAGATGCAGATGCAGATGCCCGCCTGCTGCTACCGCGCCCGCCACGCCCACGGCCCCTCGGCACCACATTCTCCAACTCATCTTCCCATCTGCATTGCACAGTCTCAGGCAAAAGAAAGAAAAATGCAGAGACTACTCAGACCTACAATACACAACTTTTGATATTTAAAAAAACTTTTCTTTTCTCATCGAACTCCTCGGCTATTAACTTGATGCAAGCCTTTATTAGCTAACCATTGACAGAAGTGACGGAAGTTAGCAACAACCAATTTATTAACTCATGCGAGTTTAGTACGAAATAAAAAAAAAGAAGCGACTAACGTCCAGACATACTATCCGAGTGTTAGCGTCGTACGCCGCGATTTGCCGTTGGATCTAGTGCGATGGACTTTAGTCGTTTGATCCCACTTCTTCCAACAAAAACGGCTTCTCCCCCTCGAGCTCGCTTGTTGGGCGAGTTCTTCGATCTCGCCCACGAGATTCAAAAAAATTTCGCCAAATTCATCCCAATGGCTCATCTGATACATAAAATCGACTCCACTTGCCAAATTGTCCGTTCGTAAGGCCTCCGCCTCCAATCGTTGCAACAAATTCGTTCAATTGAGAGCCCCAACAAACTTCTACCAATCTGATGGCGCCCACACGACGGGTACCTCTAGTAGCAACCAACAAACTTCTACCAATCTAGAAGCTCCCGCGGATGGATCCTGTTGCAAATTCGTCAGTCGATGGTGTTCGTTCGAGCTACGAAATCCCATTATTGGTATGTGCTAACCCTAGACCCCTTTGATTAGCATGAATCATATCTGAAACATAGCAATAAACATGGTGCAACAAAAAAATTGTGTGAACAAAATTGACATTATAGCTTGCAAGGCATACGGATTGATGCACACTAGTATAGTTGGATTTGATGTCCCCTATTATATCGTGATGCAACAATTTGTATATGCCTGTGTAACAAAGATTACAAGTGTTGCCAACATTTGTTGTTCAGGAAAATGTAGAGCTCGATACCGAACAAGGTGTATAACTGAAATTTGGAGATAACGATGACTACACCGGTGCATGTTGGGGAAGAAGAATTTGGTGATCAGGAGGAAGATATTGTGTGCTCAAGATTATGCATACAAGCTTGATTTTGGCATCTGGATAGCATGCTCAAGAATCAGCAAGGTGACGAATCAGATGATTAGGAGGGAATTTGAGTGCTCACGTGCAAGAAAGCCAAAAGAAGATGGTGAAAACTCCGCAAGCAATTCAGTTGGCAGCTCAACAAATGAGATTCCGAAACAAAAGAGAAGCAAGAAGAAGGATGTTTCTGCTGTCAACACTATTAGAACAAAGAAACGAAACAGTGACAAAGTTTGACTGCAAAGCACACATGGTTGTAGGGCTAAGGGATGGCATATGGCGAATTATTGTTATGCAAGAGGAGCACATGCATCCCGTGGTGAAACGTGTTACAAGGAGAAGGTTCTACAGGTCACACCGCCGCATCTCTTGAGAGGATTTTGAGTTCTTGAAGACTTTATGTGTGATAGGAACATCTCCACCTCACACATAATGGTGCTGCTTGGTGACGTGCGTGGTGGGATCGCTTTCACGAAGAAAGATGTTTACAACTTATGGACAAATCTGATGCAAGGTCTTACTTTCAAGGATATGGCTGTTACCATCAAGTATTTCCACAAAAAAAAAATACAAGTTGAGAGCCACTTGTTTTTCTATGCAGTCAAACTGGATGAAAATCAGACCGTGGGAGCTTCGTTTTGGGTTGATGGAAGAACCATGGCACTGTACCAGAGCTTCAGGGATTGCGTCTTCTTTGACACAACATTCATAACTAATTGCTACGATATGTCATTTGCACCGCTTGTTGGAATAAACAATCATATGCAAACCATCCTCCCTAGTTGTGCACTAATCCCTGGTGAAACAACTAAAATATTTGTATGGTTATTTGAAAGGAACCTGGAAAGTAGCAATGAATGGCCAACCCCCAATCTGTATAATGACATATCAAGATAGAGCAATGAAAGCAGCGATAGCCTAAGTGTTCCCATATGTCATCCATAGATGTTGCAAATGACACGTTATGCAAAAGGCTCAAGAGAAGCTTGCAAAGTTGATCTCAACTAAACCTGGATTTTTTGATGATCTGCATAGATGTGTGACTCTGTCGAAAACTATTGAGGAATTTGAGAGCTCATGGCAAGAGATGTTGCAAAAGTATGGCTTGCATGACAATCAACACTTGCACAACATGTGGAACTCAAGGCACACATGGGCCCCGGCGTGTTTCAGGAAAAATTTCTTCCCTTTCACTAGCACGACCGGCAGATCTGAAGGATTAAATGCATCTTCAAGATGCTTGTTCACCCTCACGACTCGGTTTGGATATTTGTTAATCAGTATGAATACATCATGGATACTATGCTTGACAAATAAGATGGCGACAACTTCAAGGGAGAAACAACAGACCCACCGATGTGGTCCATGTACATTTTCTTACTAATTAACACAAGAAACAAATTTTTCTTTCTCAAATCAACAATGCACGTTTAGTGGAAAAAATGGTGGGAAATCATTTTGATATGTTACAATTTGGAGAAACAAGCATTCAAGTTCTACACAAGAAGTGTTTTCTACAAGTTTCAAGAGCTACTGATGCAAACAATGTCTTATAGTTCCACTAGACTTGAGGAGCCCAGTCAAGTATTCACACTAGTTGTGCCGAGTATAACCCCACACCCCACCCCCAAAAAAACTTTCAGAGTTTCAGTTCATGAAGATGGATGTATATATTTAGGATAATGTTTGGGGGCATACGTCCGATAGGAAGAAAATAGTCCGGACGCCTCGCTCCTTGGCTCATTACGTAACCTTGCTTGTTTTCTAGTTCTAGTACTCCCCTGGCCCAGCTCTTCTTTATCCGCAACTAATTAAGTACGTAATGCATCGCTCCAAACAAAACGCAAACCAAATTGAATGTTTCACCGAGACATTCACGTACTTAGGCCATCTACAACGCTATAGACAAGTATCCATCCATATCATCTATAGACAGTATTAAAGACAGATTCTACAATTGATTGTCTTTTTTATTTATCTCTATAGACAGCTACTACACATATATATACACGTGTTTTGTTTCTCGTATTACAGTCGACTACTGCATGAAGAATGATCCAATTTTTTATTTATCCCCCTCTCTCATCCGTGTTATCTTGTCTCCGGAGATGTTGCAGCCATTGTCCTAGGATGTTGTAACCGTTGTCCGGGGGATGTTGCAAGTGTTGCATCTGTAAAAAAATAATGTTGCATACTGTTCATGGTGATGTTGCAATTTTTCCCAACGCGTTATTTTCCATATGCTTTGTTTTTTGATTTGTGATGTTGCAACCATTGTCCGGTGATGTTACAACCATTGTCCGATGATGTTGTAACTATTGTCCGGAGATGTTGCAACCATTGTCCGAGGATGTTGCAACCATTGTCCGATGATGTTGTAACCGTTGTCCGATGATGTTGCAACCGTTGTGCGGGGATGTTGCAAGCGTTATCTAGACATGTTGCATTTTCGGACCGTACGATGGGACCTATTCCTATAGGCCACGAGCATCTTCTAATTAATCAAGTAACTGAGGGGTGTGGGGCCACTATTGAGGACATCAATTAACCAGATGGGAGTCAATGGTTTTGATCAACCTTCGTTACTTTAATCCAACAGTAGTCAAACCGTACGATGAAAATCTTGACGTCGGACGTACGAGCCGTAGCAGCGTCCAACAAAAAAATGTTGCGACCATCGAATTTCTTTTTTTGCGATCGTTTTAACATCTTAATTTGTTTGTTTGGGTTTTTGGAAATGTTGTGATTTCTCAAGTCTCCGTGGTTGTCTGGGGATGTTGCAACCATTGTCCTAAGATGTTGCAACCGTTGTCCGAGGATGTTGCAACCATTGTCCTAAGATGTTGCAATCGTTGTCCAGAGATGTTGCAACCGTGTCTAGAGGATGTTGCAATCATTGTCCTAGGATGTTGTAACCGTGTTCAAGAGATGTTGTATGCAGACAGGCGTACGGAGAGAACATGGCCAGGCGTACAATCTGATGTTCTTTACAGAATTTTGCCTTGCCTGTTTGTTGCCCCGTCTTTTCATTTGCATGTCAGAATGTGCATGTGCACTGTTGTCTACATCGATGTTGGGTTAATAGGTTAGCTTATATTTCCATGCTAGCGTCTGTGTGCTGTGCTTGGCGATGACATGCACTTTACAGATTTGACGCTCTGTTGTTCGTTTTTCCATCTTTGATTTGCATGTACTCAAGAACATGGTCGGACGTACGGAGAGAATGATTTAATCGGACGTACGAGCCCCAAGTTGCACCCATATATTTATGTAGCTGCAACACGTTTGAGATGGACGGGCTTTTGTGTGCGCACATTCTGAAAGTGATGGCGCAACTCAATTTGCAACAAATACCTACAAAGATACCGGAGCATCATTCAGGTCAAGGCCCATCCTTTGGAGTGCCACCAACAAACAAGCTAAGGTTTAACTCGCTATGCAGAAAGATGACAAATCTAGCATATGATGCATGCTTCAACGAAGAAACATACAAGATAGTTTCAGATGCTATCAGTAACCTATCAGTGTTGGTTGATGCAACAAGCAATCCACAAGATAGTGCAGAAGCCTCTGCTTCTGGGTAGGTGCGAAACCCACAAAGCTCTACACGCAAAGGGCACCAATCGAAGAAATCACAACAGAAGAAATCACCCATTGAAAAGTCAATTGATAAGAATAAAAGGCAGAAAACCAAGATTCATTGTTCATACTGCAATGAAGATATCCACAATGTGCAGAAGTGTCATTACTTAGAGCTCACCAAAATTCGTGATACAATCATCAAGAAACCTCTTTGGCAAATAAAGCCTATCACGATTCAAAGTTAAGATTGTAGGTTTATGTACACATTCAAAGTTAAGATTGTAGGTTTATGTACACATTCACCTACTGTAACACATCACTTAAACATATACTTATGCAACATTGTCACCATGGATATTTATGTTGAACCAATGCTTGCAGCTACTCATCTCTTGTGTGTTCCAGATCATTAATATTTGTTAATGTTCTTCCATGATGAAACAAAAAAGAACATTGTTGTGTTTTGATATAAAAAAATGTTAGAAGGTGCATCCATTAGTGACATGAAACATTGGGCCTTTAAAAATAACTTAAGATGTTTGATAGGTTGTATCGACTCAATGGTTTTATGAGAATTTGGCTTGCTTTAATGTATTACTTCAGTTCAACAATTCATTAGTATGAGTGCAACATATTGTAATATTATGTGCAACATTATCAGCCTGTGCTTGCAACAATTACAAATAACACTTGCAACATTGTTGACAGGCACACATATTGTTGCCAGAAAAAATACATTATTGAGGACGATTGTTAGAAAAGGTGCATCAATAGTTGGCAATAACGGTTTTAATTCACTTAATATCAAGATGGAAATGTAGGGAATCAATGGTTTCATCATATTTTTGGTTTGCTTACATTGATATTAGTGCAGCATCCGGTAATATGAGATACAACATTATGAAACCATGCTTGCAATAATTACATATATTACTTGTAACATTGCTGAGAGACACATGATAGCCAAAAAAATACACAAACTAAGCATGATAGTTGGTACAACCAGTATTTTTTATTGACATGGTCAAATGCAGCATCAGTTTCACATAGCCAAAACCAAGGTAGCATTTACACCAAAAAATCGGAGCGATGTGTTAAAACACATTCACACTTGCGGCCACTAACTAGCAATAGTTTGCTCCAACCACTACTGATTACAAGATAATATCATGTCATGGTTGCAAAAAGAGAGAACATCAAGCTTGTTTCCCCCACAAAAAAAGGGCATGTTTGGCTTGTTACCAACATAAACCAAACCAAATTTTGGTAACACCAATAAAAATTAACTATCGTTTGGTTTGCTACCAATATTTAACAATGCCAATAAAAATTTGGTAACATCAACGAAATCCAATGTCACACGCAAGCAATCTGAGGGTGAGCAAATCGCTTACCAAAATTTTGGTAACGCCAAAATTTGGCTTAGCCGCAATCCAAACAACTTTTATGTTGCCCAATTTTAGCTTTGTCCAAGTTTTTGGGCTGCCAAATTTTGGGTTGGTTCATTACCACCATGAACCAAACAACCCCTAAAATTCTACTTATATGCTTGCATCTAAATTTGACTTGAAGGTGTATCAACTCATTTCCCCTCTCCCTGTGCTTCCTTGCCACTGAGCACAAAACTTGAGCACAAAACTTGGATCGATTACATTGAGTGGGGACTTTATCAGCCTTGATGTGAAAACCTTGCAGTATTGAGGGATGCTTTCCTGCATTAAAAATGAAGCAAGCCGTGCAGGTGAGGCACTGAAAGTAATAGATGAGAAATATAATAACAAAAACGAAAAGCTATTACCAGCAGAAATGTCTTGAGGTTTTTCCCATCCCAATTCTCCATATATGTCATTGTGTACACCCCGCAGTCAAATCTTGCAAAAGGAACAAATGGGACAACAAAACCAGATCTGCATTAGTTTTTTATTGTATCGAAAGCGTATACAATAAAGAAAGGAGAGGTGTTGAACTACAAACATGAAGAGTAGATTATTGTGGATACTCTGTTAGAGAGCATCGCTGAAACTTTGAGACATCTTTTTTTATGACTTTTGAGGCATTAGCAAGTTTATTGAAGTTTGCAATCTGACAATAACAATGGTTGGGCTCCCCCCACTGCCTGCTCAACAATGGTTGCATTGTTGAAACGATTTGAGCTGTTGTTGTTGGCTTCCGGGATCACATGAGCCTGCACAGGACTCCTAGGTAGACTGCCATCCAGATTCTTATCACCATTGCCTACTCCATTTTCACTTGGCTGCTTTGATGGTTTGTTGCAGCAATCCCGTCAGTAGCTTCAACGGTGAAAGCCCCGCCAGCAGGTCGGCACGTAGGACGTGCTGGCGAGCTGCCAAAACAAGATATTGTACAATAAAGGGGTTCAAAATATAACATACGCAAAGAAACCGCATGAAGTATCTGGACATTTATAGAACTTCCTCCCCCTGTTATCCTCTGTATTAGCAATTCGTGATATGCAGGGTTCTCCGCGTGTAGTGCACAGTACTTGACCTGCATTTGAAAATAACTAAGATTAAGTCACCAGCTTTTCATATGAATAGGGAATGAGTAATTCAGATACCTGAAGCATTTCTTGAGTTTTGAGTATGGGTCGAACGGAAACCTTGGGGATTCACAACAGGTGTGTGCTCGTTAGTAAATTATCCTGCCTTGAAGCCTCCTGCCTTACACCACTTGGAGTCTGGCTCTGGCCTCTTGCTGTGAAGTAATATGATCGTAAAATAAGTCTCTTTTATGCAATGGACATTACGTTCATGTATTCAGTAAGCAAAACATGGAGAAAAATAAGATTGGGCCAACAAAACAAGCCTGTTTAAGATTTTATATTTTTGAGGGAAACCCCGGTTAAGAAACTAAGCATAAGATTGCAATCACCCCCACATGCTACATCTTTATCTAGAACTACAAAAAAGATGAGCACAACATTTGGCGCATACATGACATAGAGAACAAGGACAAGCATCCAAAACCTGGTGTTGTAGTCTGGTTATGATTTCCAAATCTACTTATCTCTGTAAGCTCTTTGAGTACATCATCACATCCACCAATGCAACCTATCAGAGTAAAGGAAATATATCTTATGGAAATGACCTTAAGCACTCATAAGTTATGTTGAATTTTGGGGAATAATTATGTGTCCCTTAAGACCCACACGTCATTTATTTATGGCAAAATTGGTTCCGTACCACTTAAAGATAACGAGTTTAGCAAAATACCATAGAAAAGTCTTGGTACACTTTAATACCATCCAAAGTTTCCTCCGTTCTCTATTTTACCATTTTCGTCAACTTGAGTTGTCCCACCGTTAGTTGTGTCAATTTTGCCCCTCCGAACCTTTCCCTTCCTCTCACCTCCTTCAGCACCGGCATCAGCAGCAACGACCATTTCCTCTCATCAACAAAAGCATCCTTCGGCATCGGGATTCCCTTTGCCGAAGAAGGTGGCGACGGCGATGACCATTTCCTCTCGATTTCTCTTTTTCGTCTCCCAGTTCCAGTTCCTCTCCTCGGATCTCCCCTGTGAGTTGAAGAATTCCGAAGAACCCCACCATCCTCTCAATTCCAAGAACCATCGCTCCATCTCCAGCCCTACCATGCTCTCCGATCCCAACAACTCGTGCCTCCCACGCACTGCCCCACGATGAGTCAGCTTCTTTGATGCCAGTTCCGGCAACCGCTATGGACAGCGTGGTGGTGAACGGCGCCGTTGAGTCGTCCGTCGAGTCACCGGCGACAGATATGGGGGATTCTCCTAGGCGTTCTCCTGCGCCCACGACTAAAGGCCGCGGGCTCCGTCAGTGGCGCCGTATCCCGCAGGAGCACCACATGGAGCGATGAGGACTTGGCGCAGTTCCACAAGTGTCGGCTGCCCCTCGCTGTCGACGCGCCGAAGGGGAAGCACGAGGTGGCTGTCGAGGAGGAGAGCTCCACCGCCTTCATCGAGTCCCGCTTCATCCCGCAGGAGCCGTCGTTGGCGCCAGCGCCGGCGCCGGCGAAGCTGGACCCAGATCTTGGCCTGCTCATCGCCTCCACCGGCTTCTCAGTCAGCGCGGACTCCGACTACAGTGAGGACCGAAGCAGCAAAGCCTCCACCGCCGCGAGCGCCCCGCGACACGACTTCTCGTTCCGAGGAGACAATGACCCTCGGTCGGCTCGTGGAGATCGTCAACACCGGATTTGATGGAGATACTGGGGGAGAGGGGAGTGTCGGTGAGAGGGGTACCGAGGGAGAGAGTGCAGAGAGAGAAGGGGTATTTGTGGAATTTCACAAATTGATTTTTGACAAAAGAAAAAGAAAAATCGAGAAAACACCCATGGGAATGGACGAAGTGGTATCAAAAGGAACGGAATGATCTTTCGGTGATAATAAAGTGTACCAAGGAACCTCAGTGGTATATACCTAAATCGGTGATCTTTCATTGCTACAAAACCAATTATATCTTTATTTATAGTGCTAAAGATTACAATCCGACTCGTACACGACTTGGACTCTTATTAAACTATAATACTAACTCTCCAACACTGCCCCTCAAGATGAGTATATAAGAAAACATTCATGTCCATCTTATTACATGTTGCAATATTATTACTAGAATCTAACACCTTATCAAACCTACCATCGACTCTATAGCCAATACCATCATAAAGACCAAAAAGTTGATCGATCAACAATACCACCAGGGACATCACCAAGTCCATCTCCACCATCTACCAGTTACCCTGACCTCAACCTCCTCCTCCTCTACCCATATGCCCCCATCCACCCCCAACCTCCACCACGTCTGCTTACACGCCCCTAGTCTCGGCCTCCCCCACCTCTACCTCTACCATAGCCCATTCATGGTTATTAAGGCACTAAAGCGAGGTGAGGCACCAAGGCACCGTCCGGACGCCTAAGCGGCGCCTTGGACGCCTAAGGCGACGCCATACGAGGATGCCATGCAAGCTACGAGCTGCAAACGTGAAAAGAAAAAAAGAAGAGGAAAAGAAAGGTAACAGAAAAAAGAAAAGGCCCAGCCCATAAGCCAGCCCAGCTCACCCCCAGGCCCCAATTGCCAACATCTTCTAACCCTAGCGCCGCCTCTCCTCTTCTCAAGTCCCCATCTCCCACATCTCTCTCCCCTCTACCTCTGCATCCCTCTCCCCACCCAGGGAAGGCAAATCTGGCGCGCGCGGAAAACACGAAGCCAGGCGCAGGGCTGTGAGCTTCGAGGCGGCGCCACGGTGCAACGGCCGCGCGGCGCGTGGCCGCGAGCGCGCGAGTCGTCGTGGGAGCGATGGCGGGAGATCCGGAGGCGGCGGCTTTGCACGGTGGAGGGAGTCGTCGCCGTCGTTCCAGAGGTCCTCGGCGACGGGCTTGAGGAAGCGGTCAGCGAGGGCGACGGGTGGCTCTCGCACCTTGTCGACGAACTCCAAGATCCAGGTGAGCTCCTGGCTCCTCTCTCTCTCTCCTCTACCTCCTCTCCACCGAAGGCTCCGAGCGAGAGGAGGTGCAGGCGAGGCACGGGAGGCTGCGGGGAGGCGGCGGGGACCGTCGCGGCGGGCGACGAGAGCCGGGAGGAGGAGCCGCGCGGGGAGGAGGCGGCAAGGCAGGGGCGACGCCTTAGCACACCGGCAGCGCCTTAGCACACCGGCAGCGCCTTACCACCTAAGAGTCGCTTAAGCGACGCTTAGGCGACGTCTTAATAACCATGAGCCCATTACGCCTGACTCTGGTCCCAATCCTCTTCTCAATTCTCTTCTCCTGTCTACCACTTCTCCGACTGTGCGGTCTTCTCCTCTGTCATGGCTGTATTGGCCCTGGGGCCACCTCTTCCTCTTCCTCCACCTTGACTTCCTTCAACAGATCTACTATTCCCACCACCATCATGATTTGGACAAGATGCCACACATTTGTAACACTCGGTCCTCCTTGCAAGAGTTTCAGCAATCTTCCTATTACTTTCTGGTGCCCTGAACAGGGAACAATTAATTGAACTGTAGATAAGGCTGTAGTAACTATAACAATAGATGGTGCCACTCTCAAAAAAAAAGGTGCCAAAAAATGCAATTGGCTGGCAATACGCTGTTCAACAACTGCAGAAAAGTTTTGCCAAATTGAGTCCTCACACACTGATCTGAAAAGTGGTTCTGATCACCAAGTTCAAGGACTAGACACTTTACGACTACAGCACCAAGACCTATCTTAAAAGGCAATTCCATTGGTAGAAGATAGGAAATACTCCCTACTGTTTCCTGTCAAGAAGAGAAAAGAAAATATGGGGAAGAAACAAAGTACCTGAGAAATTTAAGATACACTAGATTTCTCCAGTGCCCAGAAAACAAAAGCACACTTCCTAACAGAATATTCCTGGATCTTGGTGAAGAAAGCACTCCCACAGAGATCACTTATGTGGAACTTTTTTTATTTCCCTTAGGCTTAGCTACTCGATGGGAAAAGCTTCCACAAAATTAAAACAGATGCCCACGGAAAATTACAACAGTCAGTGTGATGGTACCAAATCGCAAACCATCTAGAGGGACAAAACGCATAAACTAGCAAAATAATCTCAATCAAGCACCATTCATATCAGGAGAACAGATACTTGTACATAGATATCTTGTTGGTTGGTCAGACAAAGGATAAGTGGATAACATTCATCTTTAAGTCATATTCAAACTAGTCAAGTAGGCATCATATATCATGGCTGATTCCACTATGTCAATGAGTAGAACGGTAGTGTGCATAAACTAGATGATGTTTCAAGGCTGAATGGTAAAATTTCTCATACTCACCTTCAAGTCCACAAATATATGTTGGAGAGAATTCCAAAAATGCTGACAAACTGCACAATGTCTGCATTTCTCTTTCTTAAATTAACCATGACATCATAGAATCCAATATGGCAGAAAATAATAACCCTCAGAATTTGTCGTCAGGAGCAAGCCCTCTTTGAAGCATCTCGTCGTGAAGCTGAAATGCCTCCTTCGAGTTGCCAGCAGCAACATGACCATTTATCATGGACATGTATGTATATCTATCTGGTTCGATTCCTCTAGCACCCATTTTCTTGAAAACCCAACCAGCTTCTTGCATGTTACCATGTACAGTAAACCCATTTATGAGCATATTATACGTGACAGCATCTGGCTGAACCTTTTCCTTCTCCATTATGTTAAGCAAATTAAAAGCTTCATGCATCTTTTCTTCTTTAACATAACCATGGATTAGGGTGTTGTAAGTAATTAAATCAGGCAGCACCTTTTCAAGCCTCATCTTTTGTAAAAACTGTTGCCCCTTTGATACATTTCCTGACCGGCAATAACCCTTAATAATGGAATTATAAGTCATGATGTTTGGCAAAACACCCTTATTTACCATTTCATCCAAAAAACCTAATGCATCTTCCACTTGTCCCTTCTCACAGTGGCTGTCTATCAGGATGCTGTAGGTAACATGATTTGGGAAGATTTCTCGAGAATGCATATCATCCCATAACTCATTAGCTTTGGCCAGATCACCTTGTCTGCACATTCCATCAATCAAAGTGTTGTATGTGACAATGTCTGGCCTCAAACTCTGGTGCAACATAGTGTCAAAAATTTGTGATGCCTTCTCTACGTTACCCTCCCTACAATACCCATGAATTAAAGTTGTGAAGGTGCATAAATCCGGTGGAACCTCTCTCTCCCTCATCTCACTCAGAAGCTCTTCTGCATCGAACAACCTGCGCTCTTTACAAAGCCCATTCAACAAGGTATTGTAAGTTACCACATCTGGCAAACATCCACAGCCAACCATCTCATCCCTAACTCTCAGAGCCTCCGCCATTGACCCAGCCCGACAAAACCCACCTATGACCATTGTGTAAATCACACCATCAGGCATCAGCCCAAACCCCCTCATCTCCCTCAAGTACACCGTTGCATGGTCCATCTTCCCCCTCCTTGCGAACAACCCAATCAAGCAACTAAAGCTCACCACATCTGGTGTAAGTCCACGCCGCCGCATCTCATTGTAAAACTTCACCGCCTCCTCAACCTCCCCAATTCTACAATACCCCCCAATCAAAATATTAAAGCTCCGGATGTCCGGCGCCACCACACACTTGTCCATTGCCCTGAACACCTCCCTCGCTTTATTCCATCTTCCATCCCTACACAGCCCCTTCAACACCGAATTATACGTCACAATCCCAGGCTTTAGCCCCTTGTTAACCATCGAGTCAACCAATGCCATCGCTGCCTCAACATCCCCAGCGCGAAATCTGGCATCAACCATCACATTATGTGTAACCACATCCGGAAACACGCATCTCTTCTCCATTTCGGATATGACAGTGTCAACCTTATCGAACTCTAGGGTTTTACAGTAGTTGTGGACCATGATATTAAGCGTGTAGTTGTTTACCTCAGAGTTGGAGGATAGGATGAGGCGGTAGGCGTCCGCGGTGAGGTGGGGCCATCCAGCGCGGGAGAGGGCGGCGAGAAGGGCGTTGGAGGCGGCGGCGGGGATGGGGACGCGGTGGTGGAGGAGGAGGCGGAAGGCCTCGAAGGCCTCGCGGGGCTTGCGGGACTGGGTGTAGGTGCGGATGAGAAGGTCGAACAACTGCGGCTGCGGGGTGGGGGACGAGGCAAGGAGGGAGGAGACGATCTCGCGGCGGGAGGCGCCGCGTCGGCGCGACATGCGGAGGAGGAGGGACTGGCATTCGGAGGCGCGGCCGGCGGCGGCGGCGGCCGTCGCGGCGGCAGCTAGGGCGACTGTTGAGGGCCTTGCGCCGCTCCGGTCGAGGTCGAGGGCGACGGCGAGGGTTGCAGTCAAGCGTTTGGTGGTTGCGGTGGCGACGGGAAGGCGAGAGAGGCGACGAGGAATCGCCATTAGCGAGGTGCGACGGCGAGCGACGGTGGATTCGAGTGTACTGTGCGATTTGGAGCGACTCCTTCGAGCTAGAGCTAGAAGGAATTGCAAACCAACAAACCCGTATTCAAGCCAGGGTTACGCCTTGACCGGTAACTCTACTTGGACGCGGTGTCCAGATCCTACTCGGAATCCGATACCGATTGGAAGTCTCGAAGAAATAATAATCGGGCGCAACGCTGCTGCGTACCGTCGGACCTGATTTAAAATGATTGTGATAGTCATTCAATCAGGTACAATAAAAATTGATGAGATAAAAATTGATGAGATGTAATAATTATTTAGTAAACTTGTAATAAAATTCCTCGTCCGATGAAATAAAAATACAACAAATTTGCAATTCGAAGCAACAAATACAAATTTCTCGTGTAACAAATAGACATCCTAACAACAGTAAAATATTTAAATGGTAGTCAAACAAGAGTTATCAAAAGAAAATGAAAGAGGTAATAAAAGACAAAAAGAAAGAAAAGGGTGGGAGGAGCAGAAAACAAAATATACAAACGTATTCGGTTACAATAAAAGTTGGCTCCATTGCAGTAGACCCAGTTGATACTTAGGCTTTAACCGATGAGTCCAAAGATTGATTAAGCTCTGAATCTGATGGTATAGAGCTGGCATATGCATATCAGAATGTTGGAAAACTCGGGTATTTCTTGAAATCCACAGAGTGTGAGCGCAGGCTGCAAAGCAAATTGGCCATATTTTGCGGTAGTTTCCATCTCCTGTCATTGTCTTTTTCAAAAATTGGAGCATATTTTGTGATGAGTTTGCTTCCATTTCGAGTCCTAACTTTCTCCAAAGATTGTGTGCAGACTTACAACGCAAAATGATGTGATCAATCGTTTCTATTGCAGGGCAAATATCACAATGTGGGTCATGGGTCCAATGTTTTGTTGTCATGTTATCTCTGGTGTTAAGACGCCCTCTGAAAGCTAACCAAAGAAAGATTTTGTAGTTATGTGGAATTGATCGGTTCCAAGTATAGTCTTTCGCTGGCCAAGTTAGGCTATGAAAAGACAATGTTCTGTAAAAAGCTGACGTATTTGGGGCTGCCATAGTTGAAATGGATATCCTCTCATCCAAGGTATCTGAATGTAGTACTTGGGAAGAAAGGAGATCTTGTAGAATTTGGTATTCCGAAGCAGCTTGCTGCGAAAGAACTGGTTGCAGTGATATCACCCAATCGTTATCTCTATATTGTGACTGTACAAAAACAACATTGTACAAAAACATCTTCCTACAACATTTTATGCAACTATTTGTTGCAAGTGTTTGTTAATGTGTTGCAGTAGTTGCTCGAAAATGTTGCGGTCGTCGTACCTCTCTATAGTCTCTTCACACGAGCATATGTACTGTTACAACAATGTCCAGCACCACCACCACCACAACAGCGACAAGAAGAGCAGAAAGCAAGACAGTGTCCTCCACCGTGGTGGCGCCCTCCTCGTTCTCCCTCCTCCTGCTACGATGACACGGACAATGCCAACACCAGCGTGGAGAGTACGCCCGGCGTGGCCACGCTCCTGCACCATCTAGGCGAGCTTGAGCGGACCAAAGCACGATAGGTTGGAGCTCCTATTGGATCTCACAGGAGCCTGCGAGAGAGAGGGGAGCAGCATGGCTCTGGTGGTTCGCTCTCGGACGATGAACTCCAACAACTAGCGATCCATCGGATGGGGATATCCGGTGAGATAGAAGAGGAGCTACAGAAGGTGATTGGAGAAAAAAAAAGGTGGTAGAGATGGGAAACAGATGTTGTAACAGAGGCTAAACAAGAAAAGCTCTCAAGGAATAGGAAGAACACACAGAGAAGAGACAGAGTTTTCTGGTGCTCATCAACTTTGCACCTTTCGGTTTGAGCTCTATTTAAAGCCTTTTCGGAAAAGCTACTGCATGAAACATTTAAGCCAAAACAAAGCGACTCTTCGGTTCTCACACGCACACAATTAAGACTAACAAGGACTGAACTACTTACTAGCACATAGCCCCAAGAGTCACCCACATAACTAACAGATATGTGGAGTGAAACAAAATAGCAAAACATGTTTAGACTGATCACATTCCGAAGCTTCAGACAACAGGATTAACTTCTTCATTTCACCTCCTTAGTCTTGTTGCTTTGCCTTCACATCTTGCATCCCAAGCTTCTGCCTCATTTCAAGAAATTTTATGCGCCCAAGTGCCTTGGTCAACACATCAGCCCGTTGCTCATCCGAACTGACATGCTCTACCTCAATTTTTTCAGTTTCCACACATTCTCGAATGAAATGGTATCTTGTATCAATATGTTTGCTCCTGTCATGGTGTACTGGATTTTTACACAAGGATATGGCTGATTGGTTGTCTATCTTCAACACAACTTTCTTAGGCTCTTTCTTCAACAAATCTGCCAATAGCCGAGCCAACCAAACACCTTGGCATGCAGCAGTTGTCGCTGCAATGTATTCCGCCTCGCAAGACGAAAGTGTCACTATCTTCTGTTTTTGTGAGAACCATGTGATCAAACTTGAGCCAAGGAAGAATGCAACACCGGTAGTACTTTTTCGGTCGTCAATGTCACCCACCAAGTCACTATCACAGTAGCCTACTAACTTTGGCTCCTGGCTTCCTCCTTTCTCATAGACACACCCAAAATTCAGAGTTCCATTTACATACCTCAAAATATGCTTTACTGTTGCAAGATGTTGAGTTTGAGATGACTCCATGAACCTGCTAACAATCCCCACTGCATATCCAATATCTGGCCTAGTATTAACCAAATACCGCAGGCTTCCTACTAAACTCCGGTACATAGTTGCATCCACAGCAGGGTCCTCAGTTCTCTTGCTCAATTTCAGTTGGTTCTCCATGGGTGTTGAACAAGGATTACAACCCTTCATACCTGATCCTTCAATGATCTTTGCAGCATACCCGTCTTGACATATTGATATTCTTTCAGATGATTGTTTGACCTCAATGCCCAGATAATAACTCAACAATCCAAGATCACTCATCTTAAATTGTTTCTTCATTTGGTTCTTGAATTCCAGTATATCACCCACTGCTGTCCCGGTGATAATTAAATCATCAACATATACTCCTACCAATAAAACCTGGCCATTGTGCTCCTTTTTATACACTGCATGTTCGAGCGGACTCCTTTCAAAACCCAACAAATTGAGGCTTCTATCCAACTTGAAATTCCAGGCTCGGGGTGCTTGACGCAAACCATAAAGTGCTTTGCTCAATTTCAGCACTAACTGCGATTTGTTCTCATCAACAAACCCAGGAGGCTGTGACACATAGACCTCCTCGCTTAATTCACCATTCAAAAATGCCGACTTGACATCCATACGGTGGACTTCCCAATCACCATGGGCTGCAATAGCAAGAAGCAATCTCACAGTTTCTAGACGTGCTACTGGAGCGAACACCTCCTCAAAATCGATTCCTTGTCTTTGTGCATACCCTTTAGCCACAAGCCGAGCCTTGTGTTTCACAATTTTTCCTTCAGAGTCCTTCTTTACTTTGAAAACCCACTTCAGTCCAATTGATTTGTGACCTGCAGGTAATTGAGTTAGCTTCCATGTTTTGTTTTCTTCAATAGATTTCATCTCTTCAATCATGGCCTCCTTCCAGCAGCTCTGCTTCATTGCCTCTTGATAATTGATCGGCTCCTCCATGCCCAACATACATAAACCAGAGTGAACTTCTTCTAACTCATCTGTCTCTTCATATATCTCCTGGAGAGATCGATAGTGCTCTGGTTCCTCAGATGATGCTGATGGTGACACAAGAGGACTCTCCAAGTGTGGTGGTGACACGATTGGAGTTGAAGGAGAAGTAACTGCAATAGATGTACTCCTGCCCATGTTACCTTCCCCTGACATGCCGACACCTGAAGCATCATATTGTTCTGATGTTGGTGTTGCTACTTCTTGGTTCTGCTCTTGTGAAGCTGCATTTGAGTGAGCTCCAATATCCACCAAGAAAGTTCCTCCCGACTCTATTTCATCTTCTTCTGTTGGTTTGCTCCAATTCCATTCTCTCTTCTCATCAAAGACTACATCACGGCTAACCATTAATCTTCCAGTGCTTGGACAAAAGAAACGGTAAGCCTTTGAACACGGTTCATAACCCACAAACACACCTCGATGCTTGATCTTCAAGCTTCTTGAGATGAGGAGTTGTTACCTTGACATGTGCAACACATCCAAGACACATAGGTGATGAACCTTGGGTCTTCTTTTGTACCTGACTCATAAGGTGTCTTGCCCTCTACACTTCTAGTCGGTGCCTATTCAAGCAAATACACAGTAGTCATTACGGCTTCTCCCAAAACTTTCCAGGCATTCTTTTGTTCTTCAAAAGAGATCTTGCTGTGCCGACAATTGTTTGGTTGCGCCGCTCTGCTACCCCGTTCTGTTGTGGGGAATATGGTGCAGTCAAGAACCGTCTCACTCCCTGCTGAGCACAAAGTTCTTCAAAATCTCCCGACACAAACTCGCCTCCTCGGTCAGTATGCAATGCCTTGATTTTGGTATCCATTTCTGTCTCAGCTCGGGCTTTGATCTTTATGAAAGCATTCAGTGCTTCATCCTTGCTCTTGAGCATCACTACCCACATGTAGCGAGAATAGTCATCGACAATAAGGAAAAAGTACTTATTGCCTGCAGGAGTCGCTGGACTAATCGGCCCACATATGTCCGCATGCATTAGCCCCAATGGTTTTTCAGCACGATATGCACATGCATGAGGAAATGGACTCCGCCGTTGTTTTCCGGCCAAACACGCTTCACACAGCTGCTCTAGATGCTCAATATGAGGTAGGCCCTCGACCATTTCCAGCTGGGACAAACTCCTCAATGCCCGGAAACTTATATGCCCATATCTAGCGTGTCAAAGCCATTCCTTCTCAGCATATCTGGACAGGAGGCAAACCGGCTCAATGCGACTCAACCGCAAAATATATAGCCGATTCCATGATCTCTTGACTTTGGCCAACAACATCCTTTCTTGATCATAGATGCTTAGATTGCCATCTTCGATCATCGTCTTGCATCCAGATTCATCAAGCTGCCCCAGACTTACTATATTGCTTCAAAGTCGAGGAATGAAATAAACACTTGTGAGAGCCTTGTGTTCACCTAAGAGACCCTTGAGAAGGACAGTGCCTCGTCCTTGTATCTCCACCACAGAGCCATCACCAAATTTTCTGCGCCTTTCACAGATGTATCCATCTCGGTGAACACCTCCTCATTTCCGATCATGTGATTGCTAGCACCTGAGTCTAGATACCACAAGTCACCAGAACATTTTTCTGCAGCTCCCAGTTTGGGTTTAACCTTTTCTTCATTTAGCATCACTACATCAGTGTCATGCTCAACAGTTCTGGACAGCTCACATGTCTCGATCATCAACAAAGTCGGTTCTTCATTCCTTTGTCTTTCTACATAGTGAGCCCTCTCCTTCTTTGGCTTCTTACATTCAGATGCAAAATGACCAAATTCAAAACAGTTATAGCATTTGATTTTGGACTTATCAAACTTACGATGAGGTTTCTTCTCTGCAACATCGCCTCGTTCGCCTCCTTGACTTTTGCCACGGCCACGGCCACCACCGTGCCCGCCTCCCTTCTTCATGCCACTGCCGGAGCCCTCACCACCTTTCTTTTCTTTAGCAGCAAGAGTTTCCCATTGTGCACGAGAAAGTAATAGCTGTTCTCCCTCCTCCTTGTGACATCGCCGCCCTTTCAGACTTTCCTCGAATGCTCGCAGCCGACCAATCGCCTCAGTGGCTGTCATCGTCGACACATCGCCCCACTGTTCGATGGTGCCAATGATCTGGAGGAACTTATCGGAACAAATGACGACTTCTCTATCACAGTGCTTTCATCCACCGTAGCACCAAGAGACCGCATCTCTCCCACCAAAGTGGTGAGCTTCTGTGAGAAACTTAAGATGGTCTCACTGTCTTCCATGTTCAACCTGTCAACCTGCCTCTTTAGAGCTTGCACCCGAGCCTTCTTGACACGATCCTCACCCACTCGTATCTCCTTGAGTGCCTCCCAAGCTTCCTTCGCCGTTTCTTTCTCTGCGATAGCCATAAGCACCGCATCCAGCACTGCTTGTGAGATGGCGGCAAGAGCGCCCTGGTCTTTTTCTTCATCGACCGCGGCGTCTCCCTCGATTGCACCCCACACTCCCAGAGAGCGCATCAGTATCTTCATCTTCACAGCCCACAAACTGTAGTTTGTATCCGTGAGCATCGGGTACTGGATCGGCACACTTGTTCCTCGAGCTTTTCCAGATGATGACGAGCCCTCGTGGTGAATCACCGGCGTCTTCTCACCCTCCTGGTGAATCACCGGCGTCTTCTCACCTGACATTGCTTCCAACAACAAATGCTCTGATACCAAATGTTGTAACAGAGGCTAAACAAGAAAAGCTCTCAAGGAATAGGAAGAACACACAGAGAAGAGACAGAGTTTTCTGGTGCTCATCAACTTTGCACCTTTCGGTTTGAGCTCTATTTAAAGCCTTTTCGGAAAAGCTACAGACAGAAACATTTAAGCCAAAACAAACTGACTCTTCAGTTCTCACACGCACACAATTAAGACTAACAAGGACTGAACTACTTACTAGCACATAGCCCCAAGAATCACCCACATAACTAACAGATATGTGAAGTGAAACAAAATAGCCAAACATATTTAGACTGATCACATTCCGAAGCTTCAGACAACAGGATTAACTTATTCAACAGATAAGGTTGAAACTATACACTAGTTAATTTTGCCATTGAGGAATGAGTGAGTACACTGAGCTCCCAAGCGCTCCCAAGCCTCCAGAACTCCGTCCGGCCAACCCGTCCGGCCAACCCGTATCATTATCCATAATAATGACCTGTCTTTGGATGCGACTCCGACCAAGATCGCCAAACTTACTTGTCGAATCCGACTCGGACTTGCGGCGTCTTTAAATAGCCAACGCAGCTTTGCAAACTCGTACACCGCCTCACAGCAAGTCCTTTCCGCTAACCGAGGCTGCAACATGACGGCGTGCTCTACTCCCGGTGCCGTCGCTCCGGCGGCGAAGCCTCCCGCGTCTTTCACACGCATGCCGCAGGAAGCACTGACGGCCGGCGTGGCACGGCCGATGTGCTTTAGTGCTCCATTACCGACTCCGAAAATGCCGGAACCGCCAATGGCAAGGGTGCCGGCCGTTCCGACGAGCTATTGTACAATGCGAGCTGCCGTTCCACCCGCGCAGCGTCACGCGCCGCTGCCAAGCACCCAGCTAGCTCCGATAGCAAGGGTGCCGGCCGCACCGACGAACTCTCGTACAATTGGGGCAGCCCTTCCGACCACGATGCCTCACGCGCCATTGCCAGGCATGCAGCATGGAGCGCCGATAGCAAGGGTGCCGGCCGGCTCGACGAGCTCTCGAGCAATTGGTGCCGCCTTTCCGACCGCGATGCCTCATGCGCCGTTGCCACACATGCAGGGAGCACAGACAGCAACGTTTCCGGCCGTTCCGATGAGCTCTTCTTGTACATTTGGGGATGCCGTTCCGCCCGCGAAGCGTCAAGCGCCGTTTGGAGCCACACTTTCGCCCGCGAAGCGGCATGCGCCATTGCCACACATGCAGGGAGCACAGACAGCAACGTTTCCGGCCGTTCCGATGAGCTCTTCTTGTACATTTGGGGATGCCGTTCCGCCCGCGAAGCGTCAAGCGCCGTTTGGAGCCACACTTTCGCCCGCGAAGCGGCATGCGCCATTGCCACACATGCAGAGAGCGCCGACAGCAACGCTGCCGGCCGTTCCGACGAGCTCCTGTACAATGGTAGCTGCCGTTCCGCCCGCGAAACGTCAAGCGCCGTTTGCAGCCGCCGTTCCGCCCGCGAAGCGTCACGCGCCGTTGCCAAGCACGCAGGCAGCGCCTACGGACGGCGTGCTACCGCTGACGAGCTCTACTACTCCTCTGGGGGCTTCCGCTCCGGCCGCGAATCCAGCTCCCGTGCCGTTGCCACGCACGCAAGCAGCGCCTACGATCGGCGTCCCACTGCTTACGACCTCTGCTCCCGGGGCCGCCGCTCCTTTGCCACCACAGGTGCAGACGGCGGCAGGCCCGCTACGGCTGATGCCGTCACGTCGGTACCACGGGGTGCACCAAGACCCCATGGGCCGGTGGACGGCCCACGTGTTTGACCCCGAACTGAAGACCTTCCGCTTGATCGGCACCTTCCAGCACGAGCACGCGGCCGCGCTCGCGCAGGACCGCGTGGCCATCGCGTACCACGGCGACCGCGCCCGTATCAACTTCGGGCCGGCGTTCTACGGCGTGGAGTGCCAGTTCCTGCGCCGGTGCCAGACGACGAAAGGCGCCATTGACATCTGCGGCATCGTCCGCGACGGCACGTACGAGGCCAAGTACGCCACGTTCCTGAGGGCAGTGTACCACTCCAGCTTGAGGGACTTGTCAGACATGATTCTCGAGTTCTTCATTTGCCGGGCGTTGCAGATCGGGGAGGAGGCCATTGATGCCGGCGGCGAGAAGCTGGTGACGAGGTTCGTCGAGATGCACAGGAACAAGGCCTTGAACCCGGTGTGGCGCGAGTGGCACCATCGCAAGATCGAGCGGCGGCGGTGGCAGTGCGTGGATGGCAATACCAAGCAACCGGGGTAGTTTCTCTGGGAATTGCTCGATGCTGTCGAAGACAGAGAGTGAGTTTTTGGCATGTTTTTGTTTTCAGTTTGGTGCCGTCTTGTTGCAGCAGGGTGCTGCTATGTCTGTGTAGCCTAGTTCTGTTAATCATCCCAATGATATGTGAAGCAAGAACGGTTGTGTGTGCATCCTGGCCTGCAGTATGTTGTGATGTAATGCTGGGCGTAAACTGCTATTTCGAACACTAGCGGTTTCTTTGGGCCTTTGTTTCTATATAAAAGAAATCGTTAAGCAAGATCATCGTTCTGTACATGCTGATTTTTTCTAGCATGCATCTGGTTGTCGGTTGCAGAAAGTGAGCCCAGTGCTATTTTATGATGCCAACAACAAGTGTCATACACTTTCAGATTCATGTACTTCAGTGGCTAGCTCCAACAAATTCAAGTTTAATTTGTTCATCTCTCTCTCTCTCTCTTTCCTCTTTGTCTACAACTTCAGATGGCAAATGTTGAGGTGGGTTTGGGTGTGGATTACGATAAATGAAATTTGGACACGCGGGCGTCAACGATCGGCACTCGGCGGGCCTCGGAAGGAAATTTGCTGAGGGAGTATGGGAAAATCAACAGATTTTTCGGAGGGGGATTACAGATCTTCTGTCCCTGCCAAAAGCTTCCAGTTTTGGAAATCTATTCATAGGGTGCAACATGAGTTTAACAGGGAGTGTCCTTCCAGGTGGGGGATGGGAAAATTATTTCTTTCTGGCATGATGTTTGGGTTGATGATTGCCCCTTTAAAATTAGTTTTTCTCGTTTATATGCTATCTGTTATGATTTTGATATTAAAGTTGCTGATTGTGTGGTGAATGGAACTTGGCATATACATTTTGTTAGAAATTTTGGGAGAGAAGAGGAAAGGCAGTGGGTATCTCTTAAGGAAAAATTGGATAGGGTGGACCTGAGTGGGAAGAAAGATCAAATGATTTGGAGTTTAGACAGAAAGGGTCAGTTTACTGTGAAATCTTTGTATCAGTATCTGTCTTTTGATGGGGTCATTGATGTTAGATTGAAAAAGTTATGGTCTAATTCGATTCCCCTCAAAGTTAAAGTTCTCTTATGGCAAACGTATCATAATAGAATTCCTACGGCGGATCAGCTTATTTCTAGAAATTGGAGAGGGGATGTGAATTGTATCCTTCGCGGGGTGAGGGAGGATGCAAGACATGTTCTATTCCAGTGTGTTCTTGCTAAGTTTGTTTGATCTTGTTGTAGGGAAGCCTTTGGTTGGAGTAATTGTCCTGATTCTCTGGAAGATTTTCATTTTAATTGGTTAGATCAGAAGGGTGTTAATGACTATAATATCTACTTAATTAGTTTTGCAGCTTTGGTTTGGACAATTTGGAAAATCAGGAATAAGATGGCAATCGAGAGAATTTTCCCTAAGCGACCTTCTGAAGTTGTGTTCAAATTTATGTCCTGCTTGCAGCATTGGAGGACGGCAAGTAGACAAGAGGATCGGCAAAAGCTGGATGAAATCTTATCGATGCTTGAAGGCTGGATGAAAAGCTTTTGCCTTTCTGAATAAATAGTTGTTCTTGTAGAAGAATGATATTTGATATTTGTAATCTGACTTGTTGGTGGAGTTTGTGCTTTTGATGCCAACTGGTAACCCCAGTTTGTGATCTTGTTGGTTGTAAAAACTTTATACTTGCTTTCTATAAAAGTAGGGAGTCCCTTCCTTTATCAAAAAAAAAAATCAACGGCTAATGGGGAGGGCCTCACGGTGAGGACCTCCCCCATCACATGTTCTTCCTCCAATGGACGGCGAACTAGCTAATGGGACCATGGGTAATTTCAGCCGTTCCCACCTCCAAAACCTACCCTCCCTTCGGACCTGTTCTGTACCCAAGGAATCTTACCAAATTTTGGCATTACCAAAATATTTTGTAGTAAACCAAACAATAATCAAAACCGGAGAAAACAGTCTGGATACTGCAGATCCCAATCCGACGAGAGAAAAACTCGATCAATACACTCCAACGTGGGTCTCTCCCTCGCATTCGTCCACGTGAACGATCTGCCGTTGAGATGGACTTCCTTGAGTTCCAGGTCATCAACCACATGACAAAACCTGCTTATTCGTCATATGTTTAAACACTCATTGTTTAATGTTTTTAAATGAATGTAGTTGATTGTTGTTTTTGAACTGCCATTTCTCCTTCCTGTTTGGAGGAGGGGGATTTTGTTGGGAACTAGTTCAAATTTAAGCTAAATAAATCCTACCCCAATTGTCCTCATACAAACAGGCAAATTTTAAAAAGAGCAATTCCACCCTTTTATTTTCCAAATTGGTGGAACCACATTTCTCATTTTCTCTTGCATGCATCAGCGCAAGCAGTACATACCATACCCCTCAGAACACATAAACTGTAGTGATCTGGATGCAACTGCCAATCCTTTAGGAGCTATTCTCGAAGTGGTCCCTGATTCTCTATCAATCCACCCTCACCATTCACAACAGATGAAACCTCACCAAGTGGAAGGTTTCAATTTCTTGATCAAGAACTTGGCAGATGAAAACAACCCTGGAGGCTGTATTCTAGCACATGCACCAGGTTCTGGAAAGACCTTTATGCTAATTTGTTTTTGTCGTAGTGGTGAGACTAGACAGTAGAAAAGGGGAGGCCCCCTGCGTCAGAAGAACAGGGGGTCCTAAAAAGGGGTTCGGATTTCATTTATCCAAGCAGAAAAACCTGCCTTTACATGGTTCCGGGGGAGGCTATTTATAGCCTCTTGGTAAGGTATCTGAAAGTACAAGCATGCCCCTAGCTAAGTACACTGTTCGTAGGGGTGGCAGGGTCTTTTGCACCCTACTTGTAGCCTCCGGTGCATGGCGTGTTCTCCTGGACACGGTGTATCGTGGGGGGAATAGACCCGGCTTATGGCTTGTGCGGGCCCCGCGCCCCTTCGCTGGCGCTCCGCCTTCTTCCTGGAGAGGAGTCCCGGGATCTCGGAGGGTCTTGAGTGTCCCTGGGAGGCGTCGGGGCCACTCCGCGGAGGCCTTCGGGCCATCCTTCGGAGTGCTCCGGGGCCCCTCCGAAGGGTCTTCGGTTTCCTCCGGAGGGTCTTCGGTTTCCACCGGAGGGTCTCTGATTTCCTCCGGAGGGTCTTTGGTGACCTCCGAGGTCTTGGTTTCCTCGGAGGGTCTTTGGTGACCTCGGAGGGTCTTGGTTTCTCCGGAGGTCTTGGTGACCTCGAGGGTCTTGATCGCCTTGCCGCGGTCGTGGGGCCGGTGTGGCGCCCCTACGACAAGCCCCTCGCGGTCGAGGTCTGCTTCGCCATGGCTGAAACCGCGCCGCTCTCCTGTAAGGTCCAGGCGCACCGTCCCTCTGGCGTGGCGAAGCTTCGCCCATAGCGAAGGCTTTTGTCGCATTGGTTCTAGAGGCGCCTTGGGCGCCGCGTGTCTTGGGTGGTGGTCTGCTACTTTTGATGACAACGGCGGCTGGGGCCGTTATGCGCCGCAGTGGCTCTTGGGGCGCCACGCGCCGTTATTGGCTTTGATGACGGCGCCGTTTCATGTGCCGGCGTCGCCTCGTACTTGGTGCCCGTTGCATTGATGACGGGTGGCAACGGTTGGGCTATCTTCTGCTCTATAAATAGCTGCCTCTGCCCTCCCCTTAGGGTTTACTCTCTTTTCTGGGTGTGCATTCTTCTCTGCTGTTGTTGTGATGACGAAGAGAGCGAGATGCGGTGAGGCGTCCTACGGCGAGCGACGGGAGATCTTCGGTGGCGGAGGCGGCGCTCGGACCCTCGTGGGCGAGGCAAGTTAGGGAGTTTGCGGGTGGTGCGGGTCCCCGGCGTAAAGCAGTGCCATTGCCTCGGGCCGACGGCGGTGGTTTTTCGCGTTTTTGACGCGCGGTGCGGATCCCTGCGTTGGCTTGGTGAAGGACGTCCCTCGCTTGTATGGCGTGAGAGCTACGCGGCTACGCCCAACTCTGTTGTCAAGTTGGGCGTCTTCGAATGGATGCTTCGGGCAGCCGGAGCAGCGGGTGAAGGTCGTGTCTTCGCCTTTTTGCACGATGCTCGCTGTCAGCCAAAGAAGAACAGCGGCGGGGAAACGCTAAATTTTGGCAGTGTAAACTTTCAGCCGAAGTCGCGCTGCCAAATGTATCTACCCGCCCCGGCTGCTCGGAACCGCTGGGAGACGGCTTGGACACGGAGGTGGTTCTACCATACCTCCGTCCACGAAGGCGGCTGCGATCCGGGGTGGCGGTCTGACCGTCGCGAGTCCCGACATCGAGCTCACTCTCGTGAGAGTCTCTCTGCGCGCTTCTCACGGGCGTGTGGCGCTTCTCCACCGCGACTGGTGGAGGAATTTTGTGCTTTGAATTTGGCGCCCGGATCGCGGTCGAGCGCAGTTCCTCGCTCGGGCACCCTTCTTCTACCGCACGGGCGCGAAGGTAAGGTTCCTAGCGCCGTTTTGTTTGTCGGTGACGCGGCATATGTACACTGTGCTTTTTGCGAACCTCGATACGTATACAATGTTTTTATATATATATTTTCCCCCTTTTTTATTTCTTATTTTTTTCTTAGCTGTGCCCATTGCCGAGGCAAGCCGTGCAGCGGAGCTACTCCTCGGCCCATACACGGGGGAGGAGCACTCGAAGCGTGGTTTGGTGGTGCGCGAGGGCCGACTGAACCGCGCATATCCTGCGTCGGTTCGCCTCGTCGAGCGTCCTGACCCGGAGGTCCGGAAGAAGAAGCGGGCCCGCCCGTGAAAGGCGAGGCGGCGATCCTAGTCGCTTCATTGCAGCGTAAGCTGCGCCGTGACGCTGTGTCCGCCGCCCGCCTGTGTTAACGCCGCTTCGCCGTCGAAGGGTGGGCGAATCCTTGGCGCGGACTTCTCGGATGGGGTGGAGGTTTCGGTCGACGAATGCCGATCCCCCGGCCTTCGGGGTGTTAGTAGCGCCGGGGGGAGCCCTGCCGCAGCGGTTGGCAGAACGGCCTCGCAGGTGCAACAGGCGATGGGCTCGTTCGATGTCATTGGGCTGGACTCCGAGGCCTCCTCGGAGAAAAGTACCCTCGAGCGTTACGCGGGCGAGAGATCTGCGGACGAGGTTCCTCCACTCCGCGGTGCCTCGCGGTAAGTTGCGGTTCGTGCTAGTCTTATGTTTGTTTTGCTTTGTCTGCCAAAGGCCTTGATTTTGCAGCGGGTGAGGCCGAGGGGGAGGATGGCTCTGGTGGTGGTGGCTGCGGCCGTGCTGTCGGCGGTTCCAGCCCCATTGCTTCTGCCGATGTGCGGTCGAGAGGACAGGAGCCCGCCCGCAGCCCTGTGACGGTGGACGTGGGGCCCATGTGCCGCGCCGACTTCCGAGAGTTAGCGAGGCGCCTCGCGAGTTTATGGTGTGTGTGACACCGCCGCGCCTGCGCTCGGGAGCTCTTTTCGCAGATGCCTTTACGTGAGATGCTTCGAGGTGTTGAGGCTAATGCCGCCAAGGTTAGAATGCGATGGGTTTTTTGTGTTTTTTTGTTGTTGCTCTGATTGGAGTTGGTTATGCAGAGCATAATGTTGGCGAGGCCATTGCGATGATGTCGCGTCGGGCTTTGCCGAGATTCAAAGGCAGGTCGAGGATGGACATGCTCGGAGCGAGGCGCTTAAGGGCGAGCGCGACGCTCTGGCCGCGAAGGTTCGGGCCTTGGAAGCGGTTAGCGGCGAGCGCGACGCGCTGGCCGCCAAGGTGCGAGCCACGGAGGATCGTGTGAAGACTCTTGGCGCGAGAAGGCTGCGCTTGAGAGGAGGTGCACCGAGCGCGGCTGTCATCCTCCGTTGGACGGTACTGGCGAGCCATGGAGGTCATCGAGGGCCGTGTCGCGGCTAAGCGCGCGTGCCCGGCGAGGGTTCACCGTCCGTCGGAGATGGACATCACCCTCGGAGGCTTTGCGCTGCTGGGAAGTGTGCCTCCGCCGCGCTCGTCACGGAGACCATTGCGCGAAGGCCGCTGGTCGCGACCCTTGCTTCGCTCGACAAAGCGGATGCGCGCATATCGATGGCCTCGCCGCCGCGATGCTGTCGCGGTGGCCACGCCGAGGAGGTAGCGGCCGCCGAACCGAACCGGGAAGGCGGGAGGTTACATTACAAGATGCTGGTCTCTCGGGGTCATGATGACGCGGCGGAATCCTTGGAGCTTGCGCAGCGCAGAAGGAGAAGGGGAAGGCCCCGGTGGAGGACACGAGGGCCGACAAGCGGGGGTCCACCCCACGGGATAAGGTGTGACCCCCCGCCTTTTGGGTTATAGCGCTGTTAGGGGTTTTCTCTTTCTTCTTTTTTTTTGGTGCCCCGCTTTTGCTGTTTGTAAGGGGCGTTTTGTAGGAGGGGAAACTCTTTTTGTGTAACACCCTCTTGTTTTTAAATGAAAAATGAAAAGGTTCGCTACCACGGTGTGATTTGTATTTGTGATTATGCTTCGTATGTGCAGAACAGTTTTGGTGAAAGCGAAGCGTCAGGCGGGTCTCGCTCCTCGGGGCCACGAGGCGTCAAAAGAGCGGCCGGTCGCCGAGGCTTGAAAGATGAGCGGCGTGCGGTGCCATCGGCCTTTGCGGTTGTTCTCACAGGGGTGGTGTACCATGGTGCGAAGTGGGCGCTGAAATTGGCGAACCCGGCCGGCTCGATGAGGATTTTCATCGTGCGCGGAAAAGGAATGCGCGGAGCGCGTGCGAGATTCGTGCATTTTGGGCGCCACGAGGCTATGCTCATTGGTCTTGGCGCGGACCGCTCAAGTCTTGTCTTGAGTCTGCGCTCGCCCGGAAACCGTGTCGGCGGCGACTCGTCGGAGTCCTGGACAGCGTCACGAGGTTCGGTCGCGGAGCTATCGGAGTTGCTAGCATGCGACGCGTCGGATGAGGAGCTTTGGCGTGGCGGCAGCGTGTGGAGGAATGGGACTTTGTTCCGCAAGCTTGAGTCCGCTTGGCACTGCTGTACTATGTTTGTATGAGTTGTCTTTGTTGTGTGCGGAGCCTGTAATCTGTTGAGCTTGAAGCAATAAAATTGTGAGGCGTTCTTTGAGAGGCTCATGTGTATGCGTGTGTGTGTTTTGTTTTCGGTAAGGCTCGGCCGAACCCTGTCTGTATAATTCTTCCGAGGGAGGGGCGGTGAAGCCGCGTGCCGTCCCCTACCTTTTTTTATAGGGCTTCGGAGGAGCCCTGTAAATGTAATTTTTCCGAAGGGGGAGCGGCGAAGCCGCGTGCCGTCCCCTACCTTTTTTTTTTGATAGGGCTTCGGAGGAGCCCTGTAAATGTAATTTTTCCGAAGGGGGAGCGGCGAAGCCGCGTGCCGTCCCCTACCTTTTTTTATAGGGCTTCGGAGGAGCCCTGTAAATGTAATTTTTCCGAAGGGGGGAGCGAAGCCGCGTGCCCCCTACCTTTTTTGATAGGGCTTCGGAGGAGCCCTGTAAATGTAATTTTTTCGAAGGGAGCGCGGCGCGTGTCAGTCCCCTACCTTTTTTTATAGGGCTTGGAGGAGCCACGTAAATCCTCGTGTATTTCCTCAAGGAGGTGTCGACCTTCTTCTGCGAAATGCACCGAAGAAAGAATACAGACACCTCCTTTATGCGAGTCTCCTCGACGAGGTGGTAGTTCCTAGCGCGGTGCGAGCCGCTTTGCTTCGATAAGTCGTCGAGTTCTCCGCTTGTTAAGTAGGCGATGATGGTGTCGCGCCCGATCCGGGTCTTCGATGTGCGCCACATGGCGTCTGCGACTCAAGCTATCTTGGTGCCTTGGGCGTTGGCGCGGTTTGGCTCGTGGGGCTCGGTGGAGCCCTAGTGCCCGGATGGAGCCTTGGGCGCCAGGCGAGCCCTGGTGCTCTGGCGGAGCCACGGTGCCGGGCGGGCGGCGGAGTTTTGTGCAGGTGGGCGGTTTGGTCGATATCTCGTAGAAAACCGGGCGGTGGACTTTCGTTGGCACCGCCATTTTTGCGGCGGTCGGCGCCGTTGGCGCTCGGGGATCGTGCGGATGGTGATCCCGAGAACCCCAGCCACGGCTGCGTCTGCGTGGCGGTCTTGAGCCATTTCGGGTCCCTTGTCTCGAAAGTTTTGTCGAAATGGCCGCTATGAGGCGCGAGTCGCTTTGACTATGACCGCTTTACTCCTAGTGCCTTTGCCTTGCGGAGGCCTAGGAGGAGTGCTCGTACTCGGCGGCGTTGTTTGTGGTGGCGGTCGAGCCGTGCGGCGTGTGAGATGCCGTCCGTCCGGGGCCACGAGGATGGCATTGCGCCGCTCCCGCGGCACACCAGAGCCGTCGGTTTGCGGCGTCCATGGCGTTCAGCGGTGCGGCGGTTGCTCCGTCTGGGGGGTCCATTCGGCGACGAAGTCCGCCAGCGACTGAGATTTTATGGCGGTGCGCGGGCGAACGTAATGTCAAAGGTGCCAGCTCCGCCGCCCATTTGCCGACTCGCCCCGGCGTCTTTCTTTGCGTAGCATCATAGCTAGTGGGTATGAGGTTGGTATGGTGATTGGATGGGCGAGAAATAATGGCGAAGCTTGCGCGAGGCCATCGGGAGGCGTATGCTAGCTTTTCGGCTCGCGTATCTTGTCTTGGCTCCTTGAGTGCCGGAGCGTAGTAGGCGGCGTTGCCCGTCTTCTTGGGCGAGGCTGCGCACTGCCGCGAGGCGACGCGGCAGTACAAAGAAGTCGCGAGTCGGTGGTGGCGAGACTTGGTAGCATGGCGAGTACTTCTTGAGCTCTTCGAATGCATCTTGTGATCATTGCCCACCGGAATGGCTCAGCGCCTCGTAGGGTTTTGAAGAAGCGGCGGCGCTCGCTCCGATTTTGACAAAAACGGCCGAGGCGGCGAGCGGCTGTGAGCTTTTGTACTTCCCGGGCGCTGCGGGGTGGTTGCATTTCTTGGATTGCCCTGATCTTTTCGGGGTTTGCCTCGATTCCTCTATTCGAGACGAGGAAGCCTAGGAGTTTTCCTGCCTTGACACCGAAGGCGCACTTCTCTGGGTTGAGCTTTATGCCTTCTGCTCGGAGGCTGGCGAAGGTTTCTTGTAGGTGCGTGGTGTGAACCCGCGATCTTGCTTTCACCACAATGTTGTCAACATATGCCGGCGTTCTGCCCGGTGCCTCGCGAGGACTCGAGATGAGGCGTGTGAAGGTGGCTCCGCATTTTGAGCCCGAAGGGCATGCGGCGGTAGCAGTATGTGCCAATAGGGGTGATGAAGGCAGTTTTGGCTTCGTCTTCCTTAGCCATGAATATCTGATGATATCCGGAGTATGCGTCCAAAAAACTCATGAGCTCGCATCCCGATGTGGCGTCGACGATTGGTCGTCGCGTGGTAATGGGAAGTCATCCTTTGGGCATGCCTTGTTGAGGTCGGTGAAGTCGACGCACATGCGCCATTGGCCGGAGCTTTTTTGGGCGAGGACTGGATTGGCGAGCCATTCGGAGTGCTTGATTTCGCGGATCACGCCGGCTTTTAAAAGCGCGATTTCCTTTTGCCGCTTCAAGGCGTTCGGTCGTCATGCGTCTAAGCTTTTGCTTCCTGGGGGTTGCGTCGGCCCGGAGTGCTAATCGATGCTCGATTGTGTCCTAGCTATCGGGGATATCCTCCGGCTCCATGCGAAGACGTCGGCGTTGTCGCGGAGCACGTGGAGGATCTTCTTTGTCTTTGTTCCTCCGTGAGCTCTGCCGAGGACACCGTTTTTACGGCGAGGTGTCGGGCGCTTGCATGTTGCCCGCCGGGCCTTGCTGAGGCCCATTTGCCTCATCGGGCCCCGCCTTGTGGCTCCAGTGGTGTCAAGCTGTGTGAACGCCGGGCGTGAGAGCGAGGCTCCATCTCGGCCGACGAGCGAGTTCTTTGATCCTTTCGGGCGTGATGACTCCTTCGGGCGGGACCTTCATGCATAGGTAATTATGATGGGCTATGGCACCGAAGGTGTTGAGTGTGGCCCCCCCGAGGATGGCGTTATCGATATGGCATCTCGGCGGCGTCAAGGTGATTGTCTCGGTGCGGGATGCGGTTGTCGCGAAAGTGACGGGTAGGTTTATCGCCGAGGGCGTGATGGGCCTTCCCGAAGCCTACGGGGATGCACGGTGGTGATAGACGATCCACGGGATCATCATCTTGTCGAATGCCTCGGCAAAGAGGAGGTCCGCCGAGCTTCCTCCATCTGAGGAGGGCGCGACTTCGTAGTTGGCGATGTTAGCGAAATGACGAGGATCTTGGTGGGAAAACTTATCCCCGGCGTCGCTAGGTCCGAATGTTATGGGCACCTCGGCGTAGCGGGTGGTGGGAGGTGGTTGTGTAGCCACGTGGTGGATTTGCCGGACGTAGGCTCGGCGTTGGCGTTTTGACGCTAAGCCTAGCGAGGATCCTCCTGTGATCATGTTGATGATCCTGGGGGGTGGCCCTCCGTGGCCTCCCTCGATGCGTGGTCGCAGCGGTGGGGCAGGCAAGGGGTTGCCTGCCTCCTTTCGATCCTCCAACTCGCGCCGGCGGCTGCGGTGCATGTAGTCTGCATGGCGCGATGGTGCGGCATTCATTGTTGTGTGCGACCGCCGCCGTGAAGGTCGCAGAATGACGGGGCCGCTGCTGTTCCTCCTCGGGTGTCGTGGTGCCGCCCGGCGTTACGGCCGCGACCCCTGCCGCGGCCGCGGTCGTCCGCCACCCTCCCGCTGCGTCGGGGCATCGCCGTCGGCGTGGTACGCCGCCTCGGCCTCGCCGTAGTTTATGCGTGACTTGTTAGCGACCGAGGTGGCGGCCGCATCCTCCTTGAGTTGCCTTTCTGTCGGGGTGGCGCTGTTCCTCCGGGTGCTATCCTCCTCCGCTCGGGCGTATTCTTCTATTTTGTCGAAAAGTTCCGCCACTGTGCGGGGTGGTTTGCGCGCCAGTTTTTCCGATAGGGGGCCTTTTTGTAAGCCGCAAGTTGCAGCGTTTATGATGGTTGTCTCGTTGACCCCCTTGACTTGGCACTTTACTTCTGCGAACTTTCTAAAGAAGCTTCGGAGGGTTTCGCCTGGTGCCTGCTTCACTGCAAATAGGTGTCCTGCGTCCTTGGGCTCGCTGTAACTCCCTTGGAAGTTGTTGCGTATCTGGTCACGCAACTGCTCCCAGGCGTAGATGGAGCGGGGGGGTATAGTGAAGAACCATGTCAAGGCCACGCCCCTGAGGGCAAGAGTGATGCTTTTTGCCTTCGTTGTGTCGTCTCCTCCTGCTGCCTCGATTGCCGTCTCGTAAACGCGCAGGAATTCCGAGGGGTCTGTACCGCCCTCGAAGGGTGTGACTTCCGGCATTTTGAAGTTTCTTGGCCATCGCGCAGCTTCCAGTCCCGTGCTCAACGGGGAATTGGGGTCTCCCCGGAGCTGCGGGTTTGCGCTTGCCAGGTGGGCCTCTCGCCGGCAGTCTTGCTGCGGTTGATTTGCGATGGACGATGCCTCTGTTGTTTGCGGAGGCTAAGCATTTCTCGGCGAAGGTCCCCTATCTCGCGCTGGAGTGCTTCATACGATTCCCGAGTGACACCCGGGGCCTGCGTATTTGGTAGAGACGCTTCGGTGGGGGGGGCGTCGCCTCCCACTATGCCTCCGTGGGTGGAGTTATTCGCTTCTTCCTCGGCTACTCGCGTGGCGGCGGCGGCCGAGGCGGGCCGCCCCCGCTTTGATTTTGGGGTGCTCGGGGCCGCGGCCGCTGCTGCAGCTTCGGTTGCGGAGACTTTGGGCAGTGCCCTTCGCGGGGCCATTGTGGTGTGTGTTTGTTTTTTTTTGTGTGACCTTCTGGCCGAACCCCACGGACGGCGCCAACTGTCGTAGTGGTGAGACTAGACAAGAGAAAGGAGGCCTCTGCGTCGGAAGAACAGGGGTCCTAAAAGGGGTTCGATTTCATTTATCCAGCGAGAAAAACACGCCTTTACATGGTTCCGGGAGGCTATTTATAGCCTCTTGGTAAGGTATCTGAAAGTACAAGCATGCCCCTAGCTAAGTACCTTTGTTCGTAGGGGTGGCGGGGTCTTTGCACCCTACTTGTAGCCTCGGTGCATGGCGTGTTCTCCGGACACGGTGTATCGTGGGAATAGACCCGCTTATGGCTTGTGCGGGCCCGCGCCCTTCGGCGGGCGCTCGCCTTCTTCTGAGAGGAGTCCCGGGATCCTCGGAGGTCTTGAGTGTCCTTCGGGAGGCGTCGGGGCCACTCGCGGAGGCCTTCGGGCCATCCTTCGGAGTGCTCCGGGGCCCCTCCGAAGGGTCTTCGGTTTCCTCCGGAGGTCTTGGTTTCCAGGAGGGTCTCGATTTCCTCGGAGGTCTTTGGTGACCTCGAGGGTCTTGGTTTCCTCGGAGGTCTTTGGTGACCTCCGAGGGTCTTTGGTGACCTCGGAGGGTCTTGGTTTCCTCGAGGGTCTTGGTGACCTCGGAGGGTCTTGGCCGCCTTGAGCCGCAGTCGTGGGGCGGTGTGGCGCCCCACGACGATTTTGTCCAAAGCTTCACGGCGGATACCTGTTTGGAAGGCCATCGATTATTCTTCCAAAGGGCATTCTCGCAACATGGAGAACCGAATTTCTCCGTTGGCAAGTTGAGGACATTCCTTTGTATGACTTCTACTCCTCCAAAGGCGATAACCAGTGCGAACAACTCAAAGTTTTGAACTTGTGGGAAGACAACATAAGCATCTTGTTCTTTGGGCTACCAGCAATTTGCATGCCTAGTTTCTGACCACACTTCTGATACATAAGCCCTGATGTGCCAAGACAAGTTGCTGAAGGTCCTCTCCCTTTAATGAAATAACGGCTCTGCCGTTTTCTCAAAAAGTTGCTGAAGGTCCCAAGCCTTGTCATACTAGATGAAGGCCACACTCCGAGAAATGAGGAAACTGACTTGCTCACTTCACTTGCAAATATCCAAACTCCTCGAAAAGTGGTGCTCTCAGGAACCTTGTTTCAGAATCATGTAAGTGAGGTTTTCAACATTTTGAACCTTGTCCGACCCAAATTCTTGAAGATGGAGAGATCTCGTGCAATAGTGAAGCGCATACTAAGCAAGGTGGACATGTTGGGGAAGAATGCACGGTCAAAGAACATCTCTCATAAGTACTTTCATGATTTGGTTGAAGAAAATCTTCAGAAGGATGCAAATGATAAAATGAGAGCGATGATTATCCAGAATCTACGCGAGCTAACTGAAAATGTACTCCACTATTACCAAGGTGAGCTTTTGGAGGAGCTACCTGGACTTGTGGACTTCACAGTTTTTCTGAATATGAGTACTAAACAGGAAGAAATCATTAAGGGTTTGGTGGGACCAAGGTTCATGTAACCGTTACCGGGCAAAATCCCGCTCGGGGCCCGTGAATCTGATTCTCGCCGATTCCGATCGAAGCGAAATACCGTAAAAACCGGTCAAATTTCTCCGAACACAATTTGAATTCAAATCTGGCCCAACCGGTAACCGGCGGAACCGGGAAAAAACGGGGAAAATACCGGAAAAAACCGGTGAAACCGGAAAAGGAGGAAAATTGTTTAATACCAATTGTAGAGTGTTTAATGAAGTAGCAATTGCAAAGAAAACCTTCCTAGCTTCACTATCTGGCGTAGCTCTCTCCTCCCGAAGGACTCAGCAGCATCTAAAATAAGAAAAACATAAGATAATGTTAATGAATAATGAATAATAACTTGACTAGCATACTAAAAACAATATAAACAATTATGGTGTAGAAAACTAGCAATTCATACCAATACATTGTCGAAAAGCGCGAAGGTTGTGCAATATACTCATTATTATCAATGAGTACAAGTCCGCTATATTGAGCAAGGTGGGATTTGTATTGATCTCAAGTGTATGTTTCATGGGCATATTGTAGTCAATGATTATAAACTTGTTAGTAATATTCGGGTTCCACCCACTGATAAACCATTCTTGAATTGTTGTCGAGGGGTTCAAGACCGTAATGGTGAGTAGGATAAGAAGAAATTTCTGAAGAATAAGAATCATCACCAGAAGGTAATAGGTTGGCATCTCGACGTCCATAAGTCGTTGAGCTAGCATGGGATTGATAGGAAGAAGAGTCATGTGGCTGAGAACGATCTTATTTGCGACTCTTACGTTCATAAGTCCTACGAATTGTTTTCCCAGCTTGAGTCTGATGACAACCATGATCTTCATCTTGGGTAGCATACGTGAAATCTTGCTCACAGGTGAATTCCAATGGTTTGTCTTGTGTTGCATCATGCGTTGTCCCACCATCAGTGCCATCATCAGACGACGGAGAGCTACTGTCACCAGACTCTTGGTACTACACTTCATCAGATGGTGGAGTTTCTGTTTCGTCCTCGCTTTCCACAATATCCTCCTGAATTTTCTTTTTCTTCTTATCAGCCTCTCGTTTTTTTGTTTGCGTAAGAGAGGCAAAGTCTGCAGCCAATTTTGCAGTCTGTTGGCTACAATATTTCCTTTTCCCAAGATGACTCTTGCCAACAGTTGTCTTCGTCCATTCCTTCAACGGTTGATCATCTAGTGCTTTTTCCAGTTCCTCCTCAAGGATGGAATCAACTACAATCTTGGATGGAATAGGGGGCTCACCTTCCACGTCTAGTACGGACTCCGATTCTATCATGGAGCTATCAAGCCACTCATGGATTGGGTTATCCCTGTCGTACATAGTGACATTAATTAGATCGCCAAAAGGATCTACAACTCTATCCTCATTTCTAGTCTCATGCTCTTGCAATCGCAGCCTTAGATTGTAGTGGACATATACAAGCTTATGCAGTTTCTTGTACCCAAGACGGTTCCTCAATTGTGTATGCGCCAAAGCAAATGTACTCCAATTACGTTCAGATCCACTGGAGGAAACACATTGTGAGACAATCCGCAAGGCATATTTTTGTAGTGTTGGTGTCTCCGCTCCAAAAGTCATCCACCATGTAGCTACAAGTAACATGAAAATTATATTGAACTCGTAGTGACGGTTGATTTTCTATGTATATGTAAGTTGATAACAACATACCTGCAGTAAGACGAGATGCACTAATGTGAGCCTCATTTGAAGCAAATAGGCCACGTCGATTACGATAGTATTCGAGCTCGCCTAAAGCTTGCACTGCCTCCTCGGGTGTATCAGCTATTCTTTGAATTGCCGTTGTCACGAAAACGGTAAGGGATGGATTCTTCCCCAAACCATATACGTTGTGGCTATGTGGGTTTAGCACCCCCGCTGTCCAAAGTTAGAAAAAATACATTGGAATTCAACACACTTACAATGTTAGAAAAAATACAACAAATATGTATTAGAATTTACGAAACTATCTACTTACCTGCAAGTATATAGGTGTGGTGCTTGAGCATTGCAATTCTTTTATTAACTATCTCCATAACACGATCACAGGTAGCACCATCTTCTGCAAATGCGACGTCAAGTTCTTGCTTCAGTTCATATATTTTTGCAACCAGTCCTGCCACAGTTGCGAGTTTCTGCTGGTCTGCAAATCTTAGTAGTCGATAAACCGGTTCTACTAATTTAATTACCCAATACATAGAGGTCCACCATTGTCTACATGTGATACAGGAATACATGTATTCTCCTTCTTTAGTCGTGGACAAATGATTGGAGCTCCACAAATCTGACACCATCCACTTCATAAACTTGTCTTTTCTATCCGAAAAACTTTTTAAGAACACAAATGTCGTTCCAAACCTTGTGGCGTTTGGACGAACTATCTCTCCTCCAATCTGTTCTCACATTTCATTATGGAGGCGACCGTGGTTGTATAGGAACCGACAAATCCTCTTCGCCGCCTTCACGACACTAGCAACCTCGTTGAACTTGCTAATATCCTTCAACATGAGGTTGATGGTATGTGCCACACACGGCTGCCATACTAAAGATGGATACTCTTCAATGACGAGTTCACATGCTCTTTTGTAGTTTGCACCATTGTCAGTCACAATCTGCATAATATGTCGAACTCCAACTTCTTCCACAACTTTACGTATCTCACGATACAAAAAGTCAGCATTTTGCATCTCACCAGTTGCATTCACTGACTTATGAAAAAACATTCTTCCATTGCAATACAACATGAAGTTAATAATACTCATCTGTGTAGGTCCTGTCCATGAATCACACATGATAGAGACTCCATATATACCCCAGTCATCTTTGAACTCTGCCACATACTCCTTTATATCTTGTTCGTTAGCATCAAGATATTCCCCATCAATTTCATGGCCTCTTGATGCCGCCACGCCTTCACAAAGATTTTGTGTCTCTTTGATAGCAGCACGAAAATAAGGACACTCTGCCTTTGTCCCAGGAATGTCATTACTATGAAACCACTTAGACCAAATTTTTCCAAGTTTCGACCTAGAGCCTCCACGTATTGCTGTATCAATGCGGGTTTGTCGGGATGCCCGGGCTGCCAAAATATCATAATCAACTCTCATAGACTGTGACCTGCCAAACATCACAGAAATGTCACCACTTCTCCTGCCACTTCCCCTACCACTTGCACTGCCACCACCATGTTCAAACGTTGCACCCCTAGCTTTTGCCCTTTGTTCGAGCTGGTGTATCTCCAACGACTCTCGGCGAGCCCATTCCATCTGCATTTCCTCGTCATCATCGAAGACATTTTGAGATGAAGGGCCACGAGCTACAGGTTCTCTTGCAACTTGCTCCATTCGGAGTCGTTCTTCTTTAATAGCTTTCTTTCTTGCCTTCGCTTCATCAAGACTTGCCAGCATGAGCCTGCGGACTTGCGCTGGAACCCCACTGCAAGCAACAACATCTCCGTGTCTCCCAGCAAGATGTTCTTTTAGGCGGGTGACACCTCCGCCTGATTTTGTTAGATTACAATATCTGCACTTCCAACCAGCACCTCCTAGTCTCTCTCCATGTTCCCAAACATTGATAGATTTAGGAGCCATCACCTACCATAATCCATATAGGATGAAAAATAGGTCAATTTTGTAAATATCGATGACTAAAGAAACACAACACCCATGACACTTAAACTGATGTTGGGCAGCATGACAATGATGAGAAGAAATGAAAATTGAGTCTAGCTACATATTTACTCAACATTCTGGCCTAATTCAAATATCATGAGATTAATATGTCCATATGAACTATGAAGTATCATGACACCATTTTGCTTACATGCTCATCAATCAACAACAAAAAGAGATGTATATCTGCATCATTTCATATCTTGCTTACATGAATAAACTTCGAAACTTGAGCATACACATGCTAGTACTTGAGAAGTTGAGCATATATGGATATACCTGTTGCTGCCACCGCAAATGGAGGGAGGGAGGGTGCTGTCCTGCTGCTGCAAATGCAGGGAGGGAGGCAAGAAAAAGGCAGCAAATGGAGGGAGGGATGCTGCTGCAAATGAAGGGAGGGAGGGAGGCGAGAGGGTTGCTTGTCCTGCTGCAAATGGAGGGAGGGAGGCTGCTGCCCTGCTGCTGCAAATGGAGGGAGAGAGGCAAGAAAAAGGCAGCAAATGGAGGGAGGGAGGGAGGAAGAGATGCTGCTGCAAATGGGGGGAGGAAGGGAGACGAGAGAGGGAAGTTCTGCTGCTTGCAATGGAGATACAGAGGGAGGCAAGGAATCTGCAAAAGGAAAGACACAAAAGAAAGAGAGGGGGATAAGTTCACATGCATCTCCACTCATTTTCACATGCAGCCAAAGCAAACAACAAGAGGGGGGTAGGGGGCAGCATCCCATGTGAAAAGAATCAAAAAAGCAAAAGAAAATTTTGAATTTTTTTTTCGGCCGGTTTTTCTCTCCCGCTAGTCCTCCGGTATCCGGTTACCGGCCGGGAATTTCATCACTGGGTGGGACTAAATAAATTTGAGAAACGGTCAAAATGCAATGCTGCTTCTCTTCATCCATGCTTAAAACATGTCAATAACACTTGTGAGAAAAATGGAAATGTTGCCGACAGGAAGATTGCTTCCATCATATGCGGAATTGATATCAACGACGGGGTGAAGGCAAAGTTTGTACACAATCTGTTCTCTTTCAGAATCTGCAGAAGAGAAGGTACTCGTGTTCAGCCAGTATGTGCGTTCTCTGCGATTCTTGGAAATGCTGGTCATAAGAATGAAAGGATGGAAACCAGAGGTGCACACTTTCAAGATACATGGTGGTTCAACTCAAGATCAGCGAGAGCAAGCAGTCCAGAGATTCAACGACTCACCTGATGCTAAAGTCTTCTTCGGTTCCATCAAGGCATGCGGTGAGGGCATCTCCCTTGGTGGTGCATCACGAATTGTCATTTTGGATGTCCATGAGAATCCTTCTGTAATGCGCCAGGCAATCGGACGTGCATTTCGACCAGGGCAGTCTAAAATGGTGTATTGTTACCGTCTCGCTGCTGCTGACTCACCAGAGGAGGAGGATCACCACACAGCCTATAGGAAAGAACGGGTGTCCAAGTTGTGGTTCGAGTGGAATGAGCTTTGCAGCAGCTATGAGGATTTTGAGCTCGCCACGGTGGATGCTTTAGAAAGTGAGGATAAGTTTCTTGAAAGTCCTGCATTGCAACCAGAACTCAAATCCCTATACAAAAGGTATATCTTAATGGTGAATATGAATCTGATTAGACCTTTTTGTTTTATGCTTAAGAGGTTGAACATATTGATGAGTACTCCGTCCTTTGTTTTGTTTGCAGGTGAATACCAATATACCATCGTTGAATGCTGATAAGTGACCATACAGGACAGTTGAGTTGACTAGTCCAATACCCCAAGTACTGGACATAGGTAGTGCCGTAGTCTGTCAGTGTGTGTTGAGTGTGACAAAGAACTAGGAAAGGAGCTGAAGCAATTTTTCTGTGCTTTTTTGCAGTGTTTGGCACATCGTACGCAGTATATTAGGACTAGTTTAATGGGGTACAAGTGTCTAGTAGTAGAAGCACTTGCTCTCTCAAATGTGAAAAGTGGATGCTTTTGATTAATCTTTTATGTTTCCATGAAACGTGATGATAAATTTCTGGACATCACTATATACTCGCGTAGTCAAGTATTCTGTGCTACCAGTGTATGATTAAATTAACATTCGAATGGCCATTGAAAAGTTATCTTAGTCTCAGTCTTTGTTGTCTTACGGAACAAGTTGTGTGCTATTCTCAGGTGAACACGGCCAAAGAGCTATTACTCTGTCAGATGATTACATGCCTGTACATGAAATCAGATGTATGGGGGCATTCATTTGCAAGTTTATCAACCAAAGCAGGACAAACGAAAGGAGAAAGGTACAAATTCTGAACATCGACACAGTCAATACTACATTTGCCGACATGAGTGAATTCTGTTTTCGCTTCGTAGGTTCTTCCTTAAGTCTGATGGTATGTTCTTGTTCCAAACAGCTTTTCAGGTTGTATCACATCTGAGTGACTGTCACCTATCTTCGGAAGTTCAGATCATGGAATTTTTGGCTCATTTAGTCTCTTTTTGAAGCAAAATAGAAAAAATAGTCTCTCCTCCGATGAAATAGTAAAAATATCACCCTTGCCCCACTCAAAATGTATGGCAGGGGCCTACCGCATCCCCACCGTGCGGCAGGTGACCTGGTCACGCCACCTGCTGCTCAATGGGCACGTGGTAGGCCACCTGCCATGTGGCAGGCCGACGGCCGTCGAATGGGATGCTATCACGTGGCTTACCACGTGGTAGAACTCCTGCTGTGGACTTCAAACGTGGCACGGTGTTATTTTTACTAATTCATTCACGGAGAGAGAAAACTATTTTTATTATTTCATCGCACAACCATGTTATTTTAGCCATGAACTCCAGATCATGAATGTGTACTAGAAAGTAGAAAACATGTGAACTATTACAAAAGCCATACACCTCCTTGTATCTGCATTGATTAGAGCTGAACAACTGGTACAAAACATGAAACATCTGTGCCTACAGTTCCCAAGAAAACCATGGAGCACTGAGGTCTAATTGGACCAACACATCATCACATCATGAATCAGTAGAGAAATCTGCAAGCTAGCAAAAATACCAATCTATCTTTACAGCAAGCTACACCCCTCGCCCTACTTCACTTACCAATTACCACACCAGTGTATATACTTGCTTAAAACCGTGTACCATGCACTGTCTGCCTACGGCGGCGCCGGCCGGCCGGCCCAGGCTTCTGAAGCCACCTGCGTTATTCCATGCTGCGCCGCACATCTCACGCGACAAAATCGTGCAGCAGCTGCGACGAGCCAAACCGCTGCCGGTCGTCGGAGCCGTTCATGAACTCGAAGTCGCCGGCGCTGCCGTACAGCAAGCCCTGCTGCTCGGCTGGGACGGGGCCGGCGTTGTTGCAGTGCTGCAGGCCCAACGTCAGCGACACGCTGCCGCCGTCGTAGCCGTCGAGGTCGGCCATGTCGCCGTATGCCACGAACCTCGCGTCGCCGCCGTGGTGCGCGAGCGCGTCCTGCAGGAGGCTGCTGCTGCCTCTGCCACCGCCCGGCCCATGGTGGTTCAGATTGAGGCTTGTCGCGTAAGCGCCCATGGCGCCGACGTCGAGGCTGGACAGGCCGATGTCGCCGGCGTCCATGCCGGCCATCGCCTCCGACTTGAACGGATTGAGCTGGCTCGCGCCGGCGTTCTTTGCGGCGCTGGACGGGCTCTGGAACTCGTTACGGTCCTCCGTAGATACCGCCTCGTCCTTGCCCTTGCCAGCGTTCTCCGACGACGAGTTGGACTCCATCTCCGCGCCGAATTCCTCCTTGTACATCTCCTCGATCATCGGCTTCCACAGTCGAACGCGCGCGTTGATGAACCAGTTCGATACCTACGTACGTGAAGGCGCGCAGCTTAATATACAAGGACTTGGAATTCTTTTCTTGAAGCGGTATGGAATCATGGCAGTTCATGCATGACGAGCTAGCTCATCAGTCTCACCTGTCCCCTGGACAAGCCGGTCTGCCTCGCAAGCATCAGCTTCTCCGAATCTTTCGGATACCTGCGTATTGGATTCATGGAGCAATGGTGAGGAGTAGAGTAACATATGTTTGGTTATGCACGACGAAGGTGTTTGGTTCTTACGGTTGGAGGAAATGCTCGAACAGCCAGGCGCGGAGGACGGAGACGGCGGACTCCGGGAGGACACGCTGGGGGCGCCAGGCGTGCTGCGGCTGCTGCATCATGCCGAACTGCTGCATGGCGCGCTGCTGCCGCAGCTGCTGGTCGATGAAGCGCAGACGGGAGAACCCGCCGCCCTGGGCTGAGGTGTCCTGGTCGCCGAGGCTCCGGCGCGCGGACTGCACCTGCGCGCCGATGGCGTCCCGCAGCGACCGGAAGTGGCGGGAGATCGTCTGCAGGGCGAGCACCGTGTAAGGCTTCGCCGCGCCGGCGCCGGCCGTCGCGTCGAAGGACGACATGACGATCTGCATTTGGTGGTGGTAATGCCTGTACCTTCGATCAACCTGGCGCCAAAATGCAACCTCCAATTATGTCAAGTCGGTTTTTTAAACCGTCGCACAGCATGCAGTCATGCACCATGTAACCATCAAATTCAGTGACAAAACCGCAAGCGAGATGAGCACGTATACATTACCTGATCGAGCATGGCCATCAGCGCCGTCACCTTGTTCTGAAGATCCTGCCTCTCCGACGGCGAAAGCTCGGCGGAAGAATTGCCCTCGCGCTCCTGCTGGATGGACCCTGCCTTGTCCTCGCTCTTGTCGGTGTCGACCTTGCACTCGCCGGAATCCTTGCCCTGGTTCTTGTCTCCCTTCCTCTTTATCGCGTCCCGGACATTGACCACCTCGTCCAGCAGCTCGCGTGCCGCCTTCAGATACCTAGAATTCTGAACGTAGACATTGGTTTGCGCGTTTCTGCTCGACATCGTCGACTGGCTCGGGCTGAGCAAGGAGGCAGCAGCCATGCCGGACGGACGGTACTGGTAAAGAGACACCGGCACTTGCGTGCCGAGGCTAAGTGACAGCCCCTGATGATGCTGCGTCGCTGAGGCGTTTGCGTGGCCGTTTGCCATGAGCAGATGCGTCTGCAGGCCGATTTCGGCGCTGTCAGTCGGTCGTTCCCTCGTGCTCATGAACACCGTCGGCTCGTCTCTGCCGTCGCCATGCGCAATGTGGCTCTGCGACGCGATAGTTGCAGGGAGAGGGATCAGACCGCCGGTTGATGAATCCTGGTAGGGATTAGACGGGGGAGGGTAGTGGTGGAACGACATGTCGCCGGCGGCGGTGAGGTTGGTGGAAGTGGAAAGAATGTGGCCATCCTCTTCAGAAGCAGAAGAAGAGGCCGGCCTATGGATCATTACAAGGATGAGAGGAGGTAGTAATGGAGTTTGTCATCAGAAGGGTATTATCAAAGCTGGAAAGATTCAATATTTTTCTTCAAATTTCGAACTGTCTGCAAAAAGAAAATGAAGAATTCAAAATACCGCTTAGTATCATCAGAAGATGAGTTCAGGTTGCAGAAGTACTAGAATCTAATTATAGGTAGGTATCATATTAACTTCATATAATTGGCGCTAAGGAAAAGATTGTTCCTTCGCAAATCCAACGAATTGTCATCTAGAACTTTGATACTTGACTCATCCGTTTCAATGAAAAAAGGAAAGAAAATAGGGGTAAAACATCTGGTTGCATCGACATAATGTACTGAATTAGTCAGAAACGTGACGAGTCCAGTAGGCAACAATAACAGCAAATTCACTCAGAAAGTTACAAGAGAAGTGAAGAATTACTTCAACAGGGCGAGTAAAGCTGTTACAACTGGAGTAAATTGGATTCTCAAAAGGGGGGGACTGAAGTTAATTCGGAAAGGATAGAATGAATCCAACGGAATTCAAGGGTATCTACTATCTATCTACCTGGGACAACAAACTTCAGATTACTGTACTTTCTGCAACACAATTCCCAAGGCTTTCACAGTACCTGCGTATAGCAAGAAATAGAAGCCTTTCGGTCATTTGATGAACTCAGCATATAATTTGAGGAAAACGGCAGTCTAAATCAGTAAATTACATGGGTAAACACTTCCAGAAATATCAACTCAAGACTTGACTTCAGAGAAATTAAGCCCGATTTCGAAGAACACTCGCTACTACTTGAGCAATTCAGAAACCAAATCAAACAAGAATAAACTAAAAAAAAGAAGCAATATATTCAGTTGGTGCACCCACCAACCACAAGGAGCTAACTAGAAACAGAAAGCTCAACAAGCAAGAAGCTAACACCAAGGATTCATACAGACACCAAGAAAGCTAAAAGAAACCTGTTGTTCACAGAATCAGAGACAAATTGATGGATGCAAACAACAACGTAAGCTTGATAAGGCTATACCTCTGCATGAACTGACTTTGAGACCAGCAAGCAAGAGCAAGAGTTCTTGGTGTTATGTTATGACAGAAACCACCCACAGCGGGCACAGAGGCGATCTCAAGGATTCGAAAAAGAATTAGCAGGAAGAGAGAAGATTAGAATAATAAGAACTAAACTGTATCTGTTCTTTTTGTTATTTCTCTTTTGGTTCCCTCTCTAGGCTAGAGTTGTTGTAACTCCTCGCTCCTTCCTTGTGCAATAATATACTCCTCCCACCAATAAGGGCTGCCTAACACTATCTCCCTGCAAATCCTAAAGAAACCCCACCACCATTTTGTTTGTTTCCTTTCGCTTATTCCTCTCTATCTCTTTCTCTTATTCATTTTCTCGCGTAGGTTTCAGCTCGTGGATCCATTGGAATTTTTCATCAACTGCAGCACGTTCAGGCCGCAGGAAATTGGACGGCTGAGATTGTGCGAGTGCAGAAGTTGCTCTGTCTTGACTGATAGGCTGTCTAAACATGCAATACACGCATTTTAGTTTATCAGTCTTGCTACTTTTAAGTTGTCTGAAATTTTCTTAAATTTAAGTCTACTTGTTATGACTATTGAATTTGTGTAGAGATTGATGTCATATGATTGGATTTGATCCAATTAATAAAAAAGATGACTTATACTTAAAAAAATTCAGTCTACATGGAACCAAGATCTTGTATTTGCAGATATTTTACTACCTCGGCAGTAGATGCTTTTACATGCAAAGGTTTATTTTGAACAATCGGATAATGTTAATTGGTCAATGGATTGGCTCGGTTCACCATTGAGAGCAGCATAAAACAAGAGTCATTCTACAAAACTCTCATATTTACGCTTCTTTAGAAAGGTATGCATTTTGAATGACCTTGCACCATGCTTGTTGAGCAGCTCAGTTAGTTTACTCAGACACTCAGTGCACAGAAAACTATGTCCATTTCAGTTCTCACTTGCTTGGTGTGTTTTTACCTGAAAAGCTCCCTACTTGCCATTTTTAGGTGATTCTCCCGGAGATCTTGATTGCTAGGAGGCCGATAACTCGGAGTAGGTGATGGCATCTGTTAAGATGTATTAGTCTCCTAACCACCAGTTGGTAGACCTAAACCCTCTTTCCCTTCTGAACCTCCCATATCTCTCAACTGATCATCAGATGCTCCTAAACAAGTGCATAGGGAAGGATGCTGACATGATGACATCTCACAACACGAAGTGCAACCTACACGGACAACAGAAATGTTCTCTTAGAGAGAGAGGACGCCCGTTTCGTATTTGTAAGAGTATGCACTCCCACTTCTAATATATCACTTAATCGCACATATTATGTTTATTTATCACTTTCAGTATATTTAAATACCAATTATAAGATGCTCCAATGTGACTTGATTGAAATTTTTTTATTGAAGCACTTTTTTTTGCTACTTTTCATATATACAAGGAATATATACACAAATTTTGCTATAAAAAGTGAACTTTAATGAATTTTTATAGAACTCACTTTGGGGTATCTTTAATTATTATTGGAGTATGCTCAAATAGATAAAATGTATCATCATACAATTTAAGTGGTATATAAGAAGTGGAAATACGTACTCCCAGAAGTACCATATTTTATATAATTCAATCAATTAAGTGGTATCCGAGACAGATGGACGATAGATACAATGGGAGTAACTACACCGTAGCAAAAAGGTTATATATATATCGTCCATCTGTCTCGGATACCACTTAATTGATTGGATTGGATACCACTCCATAACAGTCGCTTGCAACCCGCAATACGTAACAATCGCTAGCAAAAGGAAATCAAAATTAATATGCAACTCCCGTATAGTACGCAATTGACTTTTGCTTTTGGCAACGGCGCTTGTTATGGATTGACATTTTCTCTGTCAAGCGAGTTTTGATTTGCTGCTCCGTTCGTCATCATCAAGTGAGAAGAAAGCCGAAGAAAGGTGTGGACGTTTAGCAAGAAATGGAGAACATAAGGAGTATTTTACTATTGCAATTTTAGCGTGTATATGTACTTAGATAGTATGTACATACCTATGGGAGTATTTTAGTACATGTACTTATGTAGTATGTATACGTAAGGGAGTATTTTAGTACATGTATTTAATTAGGTAGTATGTATATGTAAGAGAGTATTATAGTACATGTACTTAGGTAGTATGTATACCTCGAGAGTATGTTAGTACATGTAATTGGAGAGGATATATACCTATGATAGTATATTAGTACCTCTATACATGGATTTGGGAAGGGGGTATTTCATGTATGAATGTACTTTATGGAGTATGTTGATTGGTACATCTGTACATGTAAAAGAAATCAAGATAAAGATCCAACTCCCGTATACTATGTAGTCTACTATTGATTTTGGCAACGGCTCCTGTATACGTCCGCGTTGGTTAGTCATTAAACGCCAGATATCAAGTATTGGATCGGGTCTCTCTCCTTTCCGTGATTTTCATATCCGTTAGCTCGGAAAGACACACAGGTCTCATTGAGGATTAAACAACGGATGGAGAGTGAGTAACTACACCTGAGAGTATATAATATATATATATATATATGCACACACAAATCTCCTTTCTTCCTTTCTTTTCGTTTCCAGTTAAAAGTGCACAGGAGGACCCCTAACACCACATAACTAATGCTCCCCTTTATTTCAGTTTGGTGGCAACACTTGCTTTTGAAATTGGGCATGTGGTAGTGATGTGCAAGGACAAGTGTCTTCATGGTCCCCTCCAATCGTGAACACCCCCAACTCCCTGCTTTGTGGGTCGGCTCACTGACACACGGGCCAATTTCGAAGAGACGGGATTTGGCGAAATTTTGATGAACAGTCGAGCATAATTGATTATCAATGCATATGCTCCTATCTCTGTTCCTAAGATCAAATGGTTAAATATAATGTGTCTCAAGACTGTGATTGTTCATAGTTTTGAGTGAATGTGTCGCAGCTGTATTGTTCAGAAAATTCCAAATAACTTTTCAATGGATTACTACAGCTTTATTTAATGTGATGATAGTGATCTTCATAGTTTTTTTTTTTTTTGAGAATGGTCTTCATAATTTTGAGTGAGCTGTTGCCAGTGATGTCAAAGTTCAAGTAATTTAATGTGATATTTTGTCCAATTTTAGGATTTGGGGTTTGTTCTTTCTCCTATAAGCGAAGATATGACAGCATTGTTTAGTACATATCAATCATTCCTAATTGTATCCATGGAGATGTAAGGCGTGTTATACTCTGTTTTAGAGGCCAACCCATAAGAGATAGAAATGTGAAGCTCACAATCCTTATGTTTCAAGAAACATAGGTCATATTGCATTTAGATTAATCATTCCTAACTGTATTCATGGAGATGTAAGACACAATGCACTCTATTTTAGAGGGCAACCCGTAAGAGATAGAAATGTGAAGTTCACATTCCTTATTTTTCAAGAAACACAGGTCATATCACATTTAGTTATAGACATCCCATCAGATTGGATCGCCTACAGCTAACAGATATATCGGTTCTTGAAATAGAGAAGCTTCACACCGGCTGCGGCGCATCTCGTTCAGATTGGCCTGTGCCACCCAACGCCATTGTAGGCTCCTTACGTGTCTCTCCTCTGAAACTAACAAAATTGTTTAAAGACCTTAATGGCTAGCTAGCTGTTTGTGATTGTCCCCAGCTTGTCCTCCTTGCTTTTCTTAATCAAGGTGACCTCAATTCTGTCAGATCATCATTGGAATTAGGTGATTTGGACCAGGTAAAACAATTTCGCCGAAATTTCACTAAATTTTTGGTGATTTCGCACCCCCCCCCCCAAATTTTTCAAGGATGGTGTGGGGGTAAGTGATTAGCCGGTGTCTTTTCAAGGATGGTGTGGGGGTAAGTGACCAATAGAAGTTTCTCATGATTCGAGAAATGCTGTAGGATAATAGAGAAGAAACTCCCGGTGCTTTCAGAGACTGTTCAAGACCAGTCCATAGAAGAGAGGCTGTTCAGGGCCATTGACAAGAGTGTGTGACCAATCATAGGCGCAAACAGGAAACTGTCATATCGAACGAAAAGATAAGAAAGGAAGCGAGGAGATATCCGAATAACAAGTGGCCGCTTCACGCAAGACGGACATTGAGTCGGACAAAAGTTTAATTAACGTTCTTAGGCAAATGAATGTAATTGCAGTGCAACTAGCTCAATAGTACTAAGCCTAGGTGGGGATAACAAGGAGCATGTACCTCTTATTAGCTACTAGTAGTTAGTGGCAGACTGAATCAATTAAGAATGAGAAAAAAAATCATAATAGCAACAAGAATTGGACTGTTGATCTTTAAAAGAAATCAAAACTGTATCTTGTGGTGTAGAGCGACGACCCCTAAAAAATGGTCTTCCATTGCGTTCGGAAATGGTTCTCTACCAAACGAGGATAAAGCATAATTTTCTTGTCAAGTCGCGTGAAACGCGCCCGGATAATGCCATCAGCTGGTGATCAATCCCGTTACCTAACCTGTCTAGATTGTCATCACCCCAGCTTCTATAGTTGCATTGTTTTTCTTGCCATCTTTTTCTATCTTGTTTCGAGGCAGTTTTGCAGTGGGAGGATGCTATTGTGGCCAACCGAGTTTCAGCCACTGTTGCATATACGGATCATCGTTCGTCAGTTGCCAATGATTGTATTCATGTGCCGCAGAAATCCTGATTGTATTCAGATGATAAAATAAGCAGATAAACATTGACCATATATAGCAGAAAGGTCTAATTGATCCTGCCCCCAGAGTAGCAACATAACTTTTTTTTAACCAAGTAGCAACATAACTGATCTTGTGCTGGCTTGAATTTTACTAGCCATTGTTTTAGCTCTGTACGTACGGCTAGATCGTGTGCAGGGGAGCTGTTTCTCGTGCATATGCACGCTGCTGCAGTCATCGACTTGCAGTTCCAGTCTTCTTTTACTCGAGTATAACTGTACAGGAGAAAGAATAGATGAACAAACGTGTACTGAGTAGGGAGAAGATATTTTCGCTGCGTGACCTTTTGATGTCACATTCTGTTACGGTGTTACCTGGATCTGGCCCTGCGCTCCAGATCAACGACCGCCTTCCTTCCTGTGCCTATGGGCTATGGCTACGCGATCAACTTCACACTACGCCGCGCTGCAAAAGCGGCGAAAGATTGTTGTAGCTTTTGCTCAGAAGTAAACAGAGAGAGAGAGAGAGAGAGACAATAGTATCTATCCAGCCAGCGTCTTTATTCAGCCGTCCAGCATCCTCCCGGCCTTTTCCCCCGTCTTTCTCCGCGCTTGCTGTAAAGATTTCGTACTTTCCGTGAAGCGTCGGCACGCGTCGCTTTGCCTGCCGGTGGAGTTGCGAAAGATCTCACGCACGCTCAGCTGAAACACGCGTCCGTCACAGCGTCGGATGAACAATACGCGCAGATCGGCAATAATTGCTCCGCTCCGTACCTAGTAAACATCGTCGCAGCCGCACTACGTGTAGAGCAGAAAGGCGGGCCACCTCACGGGCGACGGATCCAGACACATGGCTCCCCATCCCCATGCGAGCGGAGGGAGGCGGCGACGGGTCAATCTGGCGGACCGCGCGGGGACAGGTACATGGACAACCCATGTGTGGGGATTGAGGTGATGCTAAATGTACTTGGAACGAGCCGGCGCATGCACGGTCGGCGTGATGGCACAAAAGATGGCCGTACGTGCGTCCGCAGGGCGGGGGCCCCCGCAAACTTTGTGGGTGCGGACGCGGTGCAGGGGATACGGCCAGCGCCGGGCCGTGGAGCTGGGGGTACAGGTAACACACACACACACATCCTACGTGTGCTTCCTCCCTCGGTACGCAGCTGCGGGTTGCGGTGGTTTTGGCAAGACGTCTGGAGAAGAACGTGCGGTCGGGTTGGATCGACGGCAAGAGTGCCGGGCCTCGAACCGTGCGCGCCGTTGCGTTCCCCTCGGTCGCTCTCTTGTCTCGCCCGATCGCGTTCCCGTCGTCAACCCGTGAGCGCGCAAGGGTTTAAGGAGGGCGGAGTGGCCGTGGCGCGCGTGGCCGGGCGAGAGGAAACGGCATCGCCGTTTGGGGGGGAGTTTTTGCCCAGTATGGTATTGTTAACGTCGTTATTTATAAAAATAGTCGTTGGCACGGTGTAATATCATTTTTGACATCACAGACGTCTCGGCGTGTGACACTGACACGTGTTCTATATTGTTCCTCCCGCGCACGGAGATCACCTCCACCGTTACTTGGAAGTCCGGACGCACCTCTGCCGTTCCCTGGTGGCCCGAACACTCTCCACACGCCATGTCACCGCCTACCGCGTGTCCCGTACCCGGTCGCCCCGTTGTTGTGCCCCTTGGCCCAGACGACCCTGCGCACGCCACGTGGCAAGGCTGTCCGGGTCAGGGGCATGGCATCGAAGCGGCCAGGCGAGGGACACGCGACAGGGCGGCCCACATGGCGCGCGCAAGGCCGTCCAGGCCAGGGGCACGACAGCGGGGCGATCGGGCGTGGGACGCGCGGCAGGCGGCACCGTGACGCGCAGAGAGCCGTCCGGGTCTCCAGGCAATGGTAGAGGTGACCTTCGTGCACGGGAGGAACGGTATAAAACACGTGTCACACATTGGAACATTCGTGGAGCCAAAAATAGTATTACACTACGCCAACGACCACTTTTGTAAATAAACGATGCCAACAGTGATATGTAGGGCAAAAACTCCCGCTTGGAGCTAGCTCGGCGCTGCGGCGGGCTGCGCCTTTTCGCGGGCGTCGTTCGGATGCATATATGCGGCGACCGATCGATCCCACGGTGGAGTTGGTGGTGTGCGGCTGCGTCACTCCCGTCCCGTGGATGGTGGCTCAAGCGCGAGGTACATGTGTTTACTGCTCCGTGCAAACAGCATGCGTATTAACGTTTCTTGTCTACCCTTTTCGCTACACGTGCATGAGTTGCGAGCTGCATCACGACCGGGGAGGTCATAGCTAGGGGGACTCGTATGAAATGCGGAAATCTTTTGAACTATTCTCGATGAAATTTCCACTTTCTGCGGTAAATAGTCCGTGGACACGAAGGATATAATACACGACTTACTCTTTACTTATGACTAGAGTCATGAAAACCAAATCGAGTCCAAGTCCGACCTAGCACGCTGCTCAAAAGTTGGACCCAACAACAAACCTAACCGAGAAAGGCAAAAATGGGCCGAAGCCGGCACGGGCCGGATTGTCCATGAAGGCCTGAGCTGCTCTAGACCAAGGAATAGTGACGAAATTTAATATTCAAACTAATACATACACTCTTTTTTATCCAATAGTTCGGATTAGTTAGTATTTAGTTGTACTACACCTGGTAGTATAATATCGGGAGTGTAGAATCGTAATTGCACATGTAGGGATCACATGACACAATAGTAATATTTTCAACCTACTTAAAAAAATCCACAATACTCTTACCAGAAAAATATAAATACAAAGAAAAGTCTATTACACTCTTAACAAATTCATAGACAAATTTGATTTATACTGCCATTATATACTTATTAGAATGTACCGTAAATTTTTTTCCTAAAACAAAGAAGAAGATAAAGGTAGAGTGAGATTGTCCGACTATCTGACACGGTACACTGACACCAGCCCCCAAATGGCAAATGCACAGGAAGCAGAGTATGCAGAAGAGCTGTACAACTGTAGGAGTGAGAACGTGTACATTATCTCCAACTAAACAATGCATCAAACTCACACCGAGAAAAAGACGAGAGTAAAAAATGTGCGCTTGCGCGTGACCGCTTCATTAGGATAGGATTCCCGTCCGGAGATCAGACGGAATGGGCGTTGGTAACCGTGATCGCATCCCAGTCCTGCCAAGACGCCAAAGAAGGGAGCACATCGTCAAAAAGACGCTCGTGTTATTATTGAATACGCACGGCAGATTTGCAGCACAAAAGGACGCACCCTACGCCAGCCTTCTGTCAGGATGTTGTCATCGCCAGCTTTGCGTTTCGACTTTTTTTTTTTTGTCAGAGATATATATGTATATGAGTTATTTCCTATTGTTATAAGGGGTTCTTTGCATATTCACCACATGTACTTATGTATATATACTAGCTCATTGGCCCCATATTGAATACAAACGCTATTCATAACATGGTATCAGAGCGAACCTAGGGTTTGCTGTCGCTTGTCCTCCCGGCCGCCGGCGTCGCCTCCGACCCCCTGCGCGCCTCCGCCTCCGCCTCTGCGCGCATCACCGTCGCTCGGGCCTCTCCGGGCCGCTGCCGCCGCCTGCCGCGCTCCGGACGTCACCGCCGCCGGACCACCCGAGCCGGCGCCCGGATCCGGGCCGAACTCGTCTCCGGCCGGACGGCGCGGTCTCAACCCGGCCCGCCGCTCGGGCCTCATCTCCGTCGCCGCCATCGCGACGGACGGCGCGGCCTCAACCCGGCCCGCCCCGCAGGCCTCATCTCCGTCGCCGCCACCCGACGCTGGGCTACCACCGCCGTCGTCGGGGCTCTCCATCGCCGCAGGGCCGCCGCCGCCGCCAGTTCTTGCTCAACGCCGCTGCAGCCCTTGCTCAACGCTGCACAAGAGGCGAGGCGCGGGGCTCTCCAACGCTGCACAAGAGGCGAGGCAAGGGCCGCTGCCGCCGCCGCCGCCGACGCCGCCGCTACCTAGGCCGCTACCGCCCGCCGCCGCTGCCGAACCCTAGTTGGTTCCCCCGTGCGCGCGTTGTAGCCAGGTCGTGTGGGTCTTTTTTTGTAGCCGGGCCGAGCCAGTTAGCCGGGCCGAGCCGTTGAAAAAAAAAACAAAAACAAAAAAAACAAAAACGTGGTTCTAACCGCCGCGCCGTCCAGCGCCGCCTGTTAGACTTCGTTGTCCTGGTCGCCACGCTGTCCAGCGCCGCCTACCAATGGGCACTGTTTCCCTCCCTCGCTGCCCGGTGATCTTCGATGGTGTTAACTACACCGACTTCGTGTCTCACATGCGCATCCACATGCGTGGTCTTCGTCTCTGGGGCGTCCTCTCTGGCGATGTTACCTGTCCGCCTTGCCCTACACCTCCGACGGAACCTACGCCTGTTGCTTTGCCCCAAACAGCCGACAAGGCTGCTGCTGAGACCGCTCGCCTTGCTGATGATGAGGCTATCTCTGCCTACCAGGAGGCTCTGTACTTCTACAAGGATCGCCTGACCGCCTACACTCAATGGTACGACTACGACGCTCGGGCCGCTGCTGTCCTCATCGCTAGTATCCAGCCTCAGTTCTCTTCTGAGGTTGTGGGACTCCCTACTGCTTTCCAGATGTGGACTCACCTTCGTCAGCGCTATGAGCCCTCCGGTGATGCTCTCTACCTGTCCGTGGTCCACCAGGAGCACTCTCTTCAGCAGGGTGATGCTACTGTTGACGCTTTACGCTCGAGCTCTCATTGTCGGCGCCACCGACTCTCCGCACTTCGGGCCGCCGCTCATGTCGTTGCCGCCTAGCCGTATGCGTCCGACCGAGTTTCAGCGGATCTACGAGTTCCTTACTCGCCTTCGTCCTGAGTTCGAGCAGCGGCGTGCCCAGCTCCTTACACGCCACCCTCGTGTCACTCTCTTGGAGGATCTTACTGAGATACGTGCGGAGGAGACTCGCCTGAGTGGTGCTGGCCTGCTACCACTCCCCTCCGTGCTCGCTGCCCGCCCACCTGCTACACCGACGGCTCCACGCATCAGCACACTGCCTCCTCCAGCGGTGGTCGTCCACACTGCTCCTACTGCAATAAGATCGGCCACATTGAGTCCCAGTGCTATAAGAAGCAGCGGCATCTTTCTCGCCGTTCTTCTACTAGCACTGGCACTGGTGCTTCTACATCGACGCCTGCATCGACTTCTTCAACAGTTTCTCTCACTGAGCAAGAGATAGCCAGACTTCGACGCCTGCTTGCCGCTTCAGTTATCCTCGGCAGTTCTCGCAGCTCTCGCATCGACTCTTCGCACGAGAAACCACCTTCTACACAGTCAGGTACCTCCCCGTGGATTCTTGATTCTGGAGCATCTTTTCACATGACTCCTGATCCTTCCATTCTGTCTTTCATTACACCCCTTGATTCTCGTGTCAGTGTTCTTACTGCTGATGGTACATCTCTTTCTGTCTCTGGTCGAGGCCCTCTTAGCAACTCATCTTTTAATGTTCCTTCTGTTGCTTATGTTCCTCGCCTTACCATGCGACTTCTTTCACGGGCGACATCGATCTTGGTTGTCGGGTCATTCTCGACTCGACTCTTGTTGTGTTCGGGACCGCCGCACGGAGCTCGTTGGTTCGGCCTCGCCGCCTTGACTCACAGCGTCTCGGGAGCTTGACGGCTTCACCTTCCTTCCACGCTACCGCTGCCATCGGTCTCTCACCGCCACTTCGCTACCAACTCTTTTCGTGAGTGGCATCACCGTCTTGGTCATCGTGTGGATCTCGCCTCGCCGCCTTTGGTTCGTCGTGGTCTTTCGGGTCTGTCTCAGAGATGTATCTTTAGATTGTCGGGGTTGTAAGTTAGGTAAATGATTCACTTCCTTATCCTCATAGTGAGTCGGTGTCTCGGCGTCCTTTTGATCTTGTTCATTGGATGTTTGGGGTCCGCTCCTTCGTTTGAAAGGGGTCATCGATATTATATCATTTTTATAGATGATTTTTCACGCCACACTTGGATATATTTCATGTCTTCTCGTAGTGAGGTCTTATCTATCTATAAACAATTTGCCACTATGGTCCATACACAGTTCTCCACCCCTATTCGTGTCTTTTGGGTGACTCATTTGGCGAGTACTCTCTCGTTACTGCGCAGCCTTCCTTCATCGAGCGGTACTCTCGCTCAGTTCTCCTGTCCTGGTGCTCATGCTCAGAATGGTGTCGCTGAGCGCAAGCATCGTCATCTCCTTGAGACGGCTCGTGCACTGATGATTGCTGCCTCTATTCCACCTCACTTTTGGGTCGAGGCTGTTTCCACTGCCACCTATCTCGTTAACATCCAGCCCTCTTCTGCTCTTCAGGGTGCGATTCCTGTTGAGCGTCTTTGTGGTCTTCTTCTTGACTACTCTGCTCTTCGTCTGTTTGGCTGCGTTTGCTATGTTCTCCTCACCCCTCGAGAATGTACCAAACTGACTGCTCAGTCTGTTGAGTGTGTCTTTCTGGAATACAGTGTCGAGCACAAGGGATATCGGTGCTGGGATCCTGTTGGTCGACGGATGCGGATTTCTCGGGATGTGACTTTCGACGAGTCTCGTCCCTTCTACCCGCGTCCTACCTCTCCTTCGGCTTCGGCTTCCTCTGTGGAGTCTTTGTCCTTTTTGACCTTTCCAGATACACCTATATCTGTCTTGCCCTCATCCACCCGTCCCACTGAGTCTCCACATATTCCTCCTGTGGCCTCTCCGCCGTTGTCGCCGCCTGCTTTGTCTCCTGCGGCTCCTCAGGCTCCTCCCACTACACTCGTCGACCTCGTATTGAGGATCTTCCAGATGAGCCATCTTCTCCTGATGTTCTATCTTCTCCTGATGATCCATCTTCCCCTGATGGGTTATCTTCTCCTCGCTACGCTCTCCGCGATCGCCAGTCGATTCGGCCTCCTGCCCGTTTTAGTTTTTCTGGTGCAGCTACTCTTGAGTCTGTCTCCTATCGGGATGTTGTTACTCATCCTGAGTGGCAGCATGCTATGGCCGAGGAGATTGCTGCCCTCGAGCGTACTGGTACTTGGGATCTTGTTCCTTTTCCATCTCACTCTCGTCCCATCACGTGTAAGTGGGTCTATAAGATTAAGACTCGCTTTGATGGCTCTCTTGAGCGCTATAAGGCGCGTCTTGTTGCTCGTGGCTTCCAGCAGGAGCATGGTCGTGACTACGACGAGACTTTTGCTCCTGTGACTCACATGACCACTGTCCGCACTTTTCTTGCGGTGGCGTCTGTTCGCCACTGGTCTGTTTCTCAGCTTGATGTCAAGAATGTCTTTCTTAATGGCGAGTTGTGTGAGGAGGTCTACATGCTTCCTCCACCTGGGTATTTTGTTCCTGAGGGCATGGTTTGTCGTCTTCGTCGTTCTCTCTATGGCCTTAAGCAAGCTCCTCGTGCTTGGTTTGAGCGCTTCTCCTCTGTGGTCACTGCTGCTGGCTTTTCCGCTAGTGATCATGATCCTGCGCTCTTTGTCCACACTTCGTCTCGTGGTCGGATTCTTCTTCTTCTGTATGTTGATGATATGATCATTACCGGAGATGATTTTGAGTACATTGCCTTTGTCAAGGCTCGTCTTAGTGAGCAGTTTCTTATGTCGGATCTTGGTCCTCTTCGTTACTTCCTTGGGATTGAGGTTACTTCCACTCCAGATAGTTTCTTTATGTCCCAAGAGAAGTATATTCAGGATCTTCTTGATCGCGCCTCTCTCACTGATCAGCGTACTGTTGAGACTCTCATGGAGCTCAATGTTCACCTCCGACCCTCTGATGGCGAGCCTCTTTCTGATTCGACTCGCTATCGTCATCTTGTTGGGAGTCTTGTCTATCTTGCTGTTACTCGTCCAGATATCACTTATCCAGTCCACATTCTGAGTCAGTTCGTATCTGCTCCCACTCAGGTCCACTACAGCCACCTTCTTCGAGTTCTGCGATACCTTCGTGGGACTATCTCTCACCGTCTTTTCTTTCCAAACTCCAGCTCGTTACAGCTTTAGGCTTATTCGGATGCTACTTGGGCGGCGATCCTCCGATCGCGGTCTATCTCGCCATCGTGTTTTTCTTGGTGGTTCTCTCATTGCCTGGAAGATGAAGAAACAGACTGCAGTGTCCCGTTCGAGTGCAGAGGCTGAGTTACGCGTTATAGCTCTCTTGACAGCAGAGATTACTTGGCTTCGGTGGTTACTTGAGGATTTTGGTATTTCTGTCACTACACCGACTCCTCTCTTGTCCGACAGTACAGGTGCTATCAGTATTGCCCGTGACCCTATGAAGCATGAGCTTACCAAGCATATTGGTGTTGATGCTTCTTTCATGCAGTCTTGTGTGCATGATCAGGTGATTGCTCTCCAGTATGTGCCTTCCGAGCTTCAGATAGCGGATTTCTTCACGAAGGCTCAGACCCGAGCACAACATGTTTTCTACCTCTCCAAGCTCAGTGTTGTTGATCCACCATGAGTTTGAGGGGGGGTGTTAGAGATATATATGTATACGTGTTATTCCCCATTATTATAAGAGGTTCTTTGCATATTCACCACATGTACTTGTGTATATATACTGACCTATTGACCTCATATTGAATACAAGCGCTATTCATAACATTTTTCTCATTAGGTGTCTTCGTTTTCTTTTCATGCATTTTACACTGTTCTTTGTGCAGATATTAAACCAGCATTCAGAACATTCAACGAATAATGGTGTTTGGTTTTTGGTCGCTTCGGTGAGTACATATTGCTTGCCTCTGTCTAGTCCGTGATATTGGATTGAACACTACCTCGTTGGATGATTGCTGCGAGGTGAGGTACACTACTTCTGCATACAGCTCTTGACGCATGCCTGTTTCTTTGCCTCGTCGTTTTGATGTTCCTGGTAATTCTTCAGCATAATCATTTGTGTTGTGCACCAGGGAATGCTCGTATATGGGAATGCGTAATTATTGCTTTGTTTCTCTACTGTTGGAGCTACTGCTGCATGCCTACATGCTAGCCCTCCAGTGTCAATAATTCCAGTGGTCATTAGGTCCGGTAGGAGCAAGCTCCATGTTAGGCCATTCAGGATAATATTTCGTCAATCGTGGAGCTGTCTGGCACCGATTTCTGCAAGATTGGTGGCTGAATTGGTGACAAAGCATCCAATGCTGTCTGTAACATCATTCACATTTCTTCAGACAAGAAACTAGTATGAATAAAACAGTGATATGATTAATATGTTCCCGACTTTTAATACGATCAGAAGCCTACTGCTTTTCACGATGAAGCCATTTGACAGTGCTTTATTTATCAGTACATCGCATAAATCTCCTTCAGGCTTCAGCACACGAATCGTATGGTTTATCATAAGAGAAGATAGGTTTGCAACTTTTTTCCCACCGTGGGGATATAACTCGAGCAAGTGATCGGTGGCATATTCATGCTCATTGCACAATTAAAAGGTTCCTCGGATCAGCAGTAGTCCAACACAAGAGTACATGCACAATTCACCTGCACCTTTCTTCCTTCCAAGAAAGATGAGACAACACGCACACTAACACGCAAAAGAATGCATCAATCTTTTGCCTTTACTCTCCCTACACTCCATTCCCGGGACCAACTTCAATTAGCAATTGGTCGCTTTGAACAATTCATGGATATGCAGTAGAGTACCAATCCTAATCTGAAATCTGAACGAATGCTAGAAATCCTCCAGCCACATCTACTTTTAGTCGATACTTTACAATTGAACTCTCATCTGCATCACTTTCACTGTGTTTGATCAAGCACAACACAAGGCCACTGTTTTGACGCCGTATTTAAATTAATCTGGTCAAAGTTGCCTATGCACCGGCAGAACATATCGCCTCAACTGCCACCCTTTTCATCACATTTGGGCAGGGATCTCCACCAAAGTTGTTCGGGGAGATGGTGACGACACATCTTTGTTGCCCAATGCATTTCTGTTCAAATGAACACAGTAAAAATCAGTGAGCAGCATAACATTGTGAACGCGGGAATTTCGTAGAATTGCTGCCGGAATTATATTGTTTCCTGCAAAATCCTGTGTTCCAAACAGGGCATACTGTATGGTGCGAGTAATATTTTACAGGACAAGAATTCAAGTAGTCTGAAATAACCAAAACGATAAACTAACCTTCTCAAGAACAGTGTGTGAGTTAGCTGAATGGCAATCCCCTTGCTGGAAATTTCCGCAAGTCCCCAGAGGTGTCCCAAAGCTTGCAAATTTGATGGCAGAAATGGACTGCCCAGGTGCACATCTCAAATGCACCTTCGGCCTGTGGAACTCAGGCTCCCCGTAGCTCTCGATCTGCCAGTTCTTGATATTTGGATGATACTCAGATACATCAGCACAGACACTTGAGACTGACCTCTTCACAAGGGCAATCTTCGAAGAATCCCCACCAAGTTCCTCGAAAACTACTAATAGATTCCTAGTTGGTTGCAACCAGGATCTTGGCACATGATACCTGCAAATAACAGTTTGAACCTTTTAGTTACCAATGTTTCACTAACAAGAGCATAGAACCACAAAAAAATGAAATTGAACGCCCCAGTTTTAAAGAAGAAGGTAAAAGGAGACAGATATCAAGCAGTACAGTATGATTTTCCATACTACAAAAGATAAGGCAAGAGGTGGTAGTCATGAAATTCAAATGTTGTTGCAAATGTTTCTTACCAACGCTGTGTGGGCTGACCGCAACCCGCTTGACACTTGGGTGCCCGGAATGTCCCAGTGTAACTGCAAGCTTTGCAGTCCCCATTTGCATATGCTGTCCAGTATCGTCCAATGCTTTGTCCATTTATCCAGATTTGGCCCTTACCCATGCTACCCATATCCAGAGCCAGTGGCTCATCACCACTGGGAGTATCAAAGTATGCCTATGAAAACGAACTATAGTAAGATTGTGCTTCGAAATATAGTAATCAGCTAAATGGTTATGGCAAGATTAAATTTTCATACCCTATACCATGCCAATGGCTGTTCATTTTGTGCTAACAATGATCCTTGCATCCATTCAACCGAGCCCGAGCCTTCTAAGGAGTTCAGATTCATCTGTTCACCTTTCAGACCAACCTAGCATGGAGAATGGTACATTTACTTCCTTTCTGACTTTAATATTAATTCATCAACAAAGAAGTTACTGGATGCTGAATATACCTGATAGGACCAAGTCTGCCATGTCAGATCTCGCGAACCTTCGTCCAACCCGTGAAGCACAACAGGACCAACAACACCAGTATTCCATGTCTCATAATGCACCCCGACATTCTATATTGCAGTTGAAGAATAATCAGTCATACGCTAGATAATTAGTTGTAAGCCTGTGTAAATTCATGCAGCGTCGAGAGAACGAACCGGCAGTCCACAAGCAACACTCAGCAGTGCGATTTTGTTAGTACCAGCACGAAGGTTAGCATTGCCATTATATGAGATTCTCCGATCTTCCCTGGTTCCATAAGCAGAACCTACAACAGAATTAAAATTATTTTGTTCACTACTCAGTTTCCACAACACTAAATTTGCATAAACAGGAGAGCCTTTTCAAGTAGAAAACCTTGGAGCTGTCCATTGATAAAAATATGCAAGGTATGGCCAGCAGACTGCACGGAGAGAGACAGAGGTTTGCCACCTTGTAGAACCTTTTCAGATGGGTTTACATCCACACTGTAAAAGGTAATAAAAGATTTTCAGATATAATAATTACTTTTATGCATATTGAGATTTAACGCGAAGGACAGCGTCGCTCGATCTTTCATAAACAGGAAACGAAGAAAGGTTTTGCAAAGAAAAGGGACCCCATATCCCAGATAATTAAACTTTGTGTGTATTGAGATTTAAAGATCTGCAACTTATTGACGCAGCATTACCTCGTGATGTACCAGAGATAATCACTGGTGTCTCTCGTAACATTAAGCTGCTCAAGTAGACCAGTTGTGGTGAGCAGCGGAGCAGCTGCCAATGAATCAACCTCCTCATCATACCTCTCCCACATCATTGAAGAGGCCCCATCTGCCCACATTTGCATTTGAGATGTCTGAACGCCAACCTGTAGAGATGGTAACAGTTTGAACCAGCTAAGCAAACTCATCATATAGTGGATAAAAAAAAAGACCAGAGAGTGACATCATGCCATACTGGGATAAGCACAAGTCAAACTTACCGTTGCAGTGTTAAAAACAACATTTTTGCAATCAGGAAGGATGCTGATTGACCAAGGTGGAAGGCTGTAATGCTCATTGTTGAATACAACTTTTGCATAAGAGTTAGAATTGTAGTTCGCAAGGAAAGCTGCACAACCAGATGGAGATCGGAAGACATGGGCCTGAAGTATAGGTATTATATGTAAATGACACATCAAGCCATATATGGTATATACTTCATTGAGGGGAAAGGGCAATCAAAACAGACCTCTTGCATACTTCCAAGGGAAGTCACGGCCGAATCAACAGAAACCAAAGCCTGCTCGCATAACTTAACAGCTCTGTGGAGTTCTTTAAGATGGCCGTACTTTGGTTCCCTTACAAGCCCTGAATAGTAACAAAGCATAGTTTGAGTAAGAATGGTGTAGCCATCTTGATTAAAAAAATCCAATATTTATGTCTGAAAAGTCACTATTATGTTTAAAATATAGAAAGTCACTATTATGTTTAAAATAATAGAGACAGAAGTGGATTATACTGATAACAGCACTTAAAGATCATGTTCTGTACAAAAAGATGTTAATTTCTTTCCTTTTAAACTTACCATATTCATCAAGTGGAGCATCATAGTCATAGCTCGTGGTGATGAAGGGACCTCCAGCGGTGCGCCCAAAATTTGTTCCTCCATGATACTTTGTTGAGAAAAAAACCATAGAAATATCCCCTCAGGAACCTTTGAGACAACTGATTAATAAGCGCATATATATATATATATATATATATATATATATATATATATATATATATATATATAACTTTTTTCTGTCATACCATGTAGTAGTTGATAAAAGAACCACCCTTTTGTACAAAGCGAGCAACACCAAATGCAAGATCTTCAACTGGTCGTTGACGGATGGTCCCACCAAATTCAGTAAACCTGAATTATTGTGCATATTAATGCAATTGTACTGACAACCACTAAGAATCAACATAATCCTAATGATAAAGATGTGAGCCACATCAATGGAAATTGTAGCTGCTATATTTTGACAAGAAAATGGATCTTCACCAAAAAAAAGCTTACCAACCACTCCAAGCTTCAGTCCACATCATAGGCTTGTAAGGCTTGTTAGGAGAAAATGCATCACAGTAGAAACCATTGCATGCATTTATCTGTTCAAAGAACAAAAGTTAAATATGTTCAACAATTTGTTCTACAAAAGAGACGAGATATAGCATATGCCATGATAGTCATTTAACACAGTCAAAATGATTATTATTGGCACTGATTTGATGATTTTGGTTATAAAACAACTGTATTATATTCCGTATACAAGCAGGAACCAAATATGCTAGAAGCCTAGAACACTAAATGTGATCCCTTATGGTTGGTTATAACCTGCACTAAACCCACAGAAATATGCACCAACATATTCTGAATCCTTATTACAAGTTATATAACTAGCCAAATGAACATATTCAACAGAAAATTTAATGTTCTACTTCCACAAGAATATAAGAGGCAAGATAACCATCAATTTGCCACATCTGACACCCGTTGACCATAAATAAGTCAATATGGGACAAGATTATCATACCACTGGATCTGGTGCGTCATCCTCCTTGCACATCACCCACGGCACACCGGTGTCCAATCCCACAGCCATCTTAGCCGCCCAGTTGATATACGACTGGCCAACGGCCCCAAACTCTTTTCCTTCTGGCCCATACTCATTCTCAATCTGCACTCCAAATAACAACAGCCAACACCATGAGCAACCAGGAAAAAAGTGATGATTAAGATGATTAGATGAATCGTGTTAACAAATTTCTATCATTGTGCCTTAATCTAGCTAGATATCACTATCCAACCAATGCTAGATTGCTAGTTTCAGATTTGTACCAGGAGTAAAAACAGAAAGTAGCAGAGCACTTGCAAGAAAGAAATGAATAGTCTTACATGTCATGAAAGAACAATTTCTTGAAGCATTTTACCATGTTGTGCAAGGTACATATCTCCATACGCAGTAAACAACCATATCATATTGAACTTTTGCATCCAACGTGAAGAAAATGTTTGTACTTGCCTGAGAGAGGATAATAGGGCCGCCTTGGGAAGCAAAGAGTTCTTCACTCTTCATCATCTCCACAATTTTCTCGGTGAAACCCTGCATTGCCATCTGCAAAGCAAAACCCAATGTCACAAACATTAATTAAAAAAAGAAACTGCATCTCTAATAAGATCAAGAAATGTTGTAGACTTCCACAGACCTTGAAAGGTTCATTGTCTGTCCTGAAGCTGATGCCTGGTACATACTTCAACCAAACCGGAAAGCCGCTACAAAATTGCATGGCAATACAAGTCAAGTAACAAAAGTAAAACATATACATACACCAAACTGGAAATAGTAAAAGTTGAGTAAATTATAGTCCATTTTTACTATGCTGATTTTAGGAACTGAGGTATACCCAAAATTCCACTCCCCACAAATGTAGGGACCGATGCGGAGATGTACAAACAGCCCGGCCTTTTGGACGGTCTTAATGAACCTGACCAAATCGTACCTCTCCTCAAAATTGTACTGCACGAAGCGAGAAAATACCGTTGAAATTCCTACAAGCCATAGTAGTTAAGAATGGGATAAACAAAGGAGAGCGAAGTGTAAATTCCATACATTTCCAGGAGTTGGTTCATGGCCATTCCAAAAGACATATGTCTGGATCACATCCAAGCCTCCATCTTTAGCCTTCTGAATGAGCCCTTCCCACATCTGATGAAAAAACACCAAGAGGCAATCAGTACAACACCAAAAGATTCGAAAAGATACGCCAAAAACCAATCTAAGTAGATATATTATTCCCAATGCAGAGCAACAAAAATCCCAAAAAATGGTAGCAGGAGAAGAACAAAAATAACAGCATTTCAAGAAAATCTCATGAAGTCTTCTCTTTTTCGGAAAAATATCTCAAGAAAACTGACTCCGAAAGAAAAACTTACAACTAAGATGCATTTCACTTTTCATGACATCTCCACCAAGAAACCGCCAACCACACCAAAAACCACCCCAAAGAAACTCCACATGAGAGGGGGGAGGAAGACATTTTTGAAGAATGCGGGTTACATCAGGGGTGCTCCTGGGGTAATGTATGGATCCGGAGAAGAGAATCCTCCTCTGCCCGTTGATCAGCACCGCCTTCTTGTCGTACGTCACCGCGCATTCCACGGCGGCCGCCAGCACGGCGGCCGCCACCGCGCAGCCCAGCATGGCAGCTAGCCACCGCTGCCCCATCACTCCCCGCCTCAAGAATGTGGTAGAAGAGGAAGACCACACAGGCGCCGCGCGCGCACACACGTGTGCTGTGCCTTGAGCGAATGTGTGTCGCGTGGTGCCGTGGTCTTCACTGGTCTTCCCCTCCACCACTCCTACTGCTCCGGTGCTCCCCCCTCCCCCTGTTTTTGTTGGGGATGCCTTTCTTGGATTCTAGGTTCTTGAGAGGAGTGACAGTGGGAGTGGACCAGCTCACTCAGTGGAGCTTTTGGCCTATGGCGCTGCTATATCTATATAATGTCTCTCTCGCTCTTCTCTCTCTCTCTGACTAGAAAGAGAAGAGGTAGTTTGAGAAGAGACTATATCCGTGAATTTTTTTAAAAAATAATATTATTTTTAAAGATAATATTATTTTTAAAGATATTTACAAAAATAAATAGCCGTTTAAAAAAATTACAAAAATGTGCCTCTGCGCTTGAATCGGCGACAGAATATCGCCAGATTCAATCGGCGATGATGGAACTCGTCGCCACTCCGCCGGGCGCTTCTTCGTCGCCATTGAATCGGCGATAGGTTCTGTCGCCGATTCAATCAAGCACGATGACGACTATAAAATCCCCAAAAATCAATCCATAATTCATTTTAATTCCGAAAAAAACAAGAGAGGTTGGAGAGGAGAGAAGAAATTGCGCGAAGCCCTCGCCGGTTCGTGGCGGTGGAGAGAGATTGATAGACCATCAGTTTCGATCGATCATCTTGTGTTGCAGGTAAATTTTTCTGAAACTGTGTATGTTACGTCCAAACTTTGTAGGTTAGCAAACGACAATAGCGACATAGAATTGAGTAGGTCGATACATGTAGTCGAACTCAGAGTACATATTTTGAGTTGATTAGCGACGTAGAATTGCGACTATAGCGACATAGAATTGAGTAGGTTACATAAATTTAGTCGAACATGTGCAGTACATATTTTGAGTTGTGTAGCGACATAGAAATGTTGTCAATTATCATTTTAGTTAAGTGTTATGACGTTCTTCTGCAAGTTCTGTAATATCAGAGTACGAATTCCCGATCGAATGGCAATATCACTTATCTTCCTTTTTATGAATCGTTCATACCTCAAACTTCCTCGCTAAATTCTCCGAAAATTAACCGTAATAGAACAACATACGATGATGATAAAATGTTATTACGAGTCTAACAGATTTCGTACCGTTTAAAATTTATGAAAATCACAAATTGCCTAAGTGAAATAGGGAAAATAAGGGTTGGGAAATGGTAATATCACTTATCTTCCTTTTTTCGAATCGTTCATACCTCAAACGTCCTCGCTAAATTCTCCGAAAATTAACCGTAGTAGAACAACATACGATGATGATAAAATGTTATTACGAGTCCAACAGATTTCGCATCGTTTAAAATGTATGAAAATCACAAACCGTCTAAGTGAAATAGGGAAAATCAAAAGCGCTAGGGTTGGGAATGAATCGATTCAATCGGCGATAGTTCTGCCGCCGATTCAATGGCGATTCATTCGCCGCCGCTTGAATCGCGATTCATTCTCGCCGATTCAATCGCGACAATCCCGCAATCGCGGCGATAGGGGGGGGGAGTTCGATCGCCGATTGAACCGCGACAGAATGAATCGCCATTCAATCAAGCGACAGAGGCACATTTTTGTAATTTTTTTAAATGGTTATTTATTTTTGTAAATATCTTTAAAAATAATATTATTTTAAAAATAATTCCTATATCCGTGTGTATGTGTGGGGGCAGTGGGGAGTTGGACCAGTACAAAGTTGGCAGATGATCAGGGTGGCCTCCATCTCCCTTTCATCCAGTTTTTTTTTTCTTTCTAATTTAGCTTTTTTTAAATAACAAAATTGATCCTCTTATCATACCTCTAGATCGCGAAAGCCATCTGCTGTGCTCTCGGTCTGTGATAGAATGATACGCACATTCACATCATAAACAGGCTGCTGCAGAATGGAATCAGAGCAGATGGCTTCCATAAAAGTTACTTATGCTATTACAAATTAAAAAACATGTCAGTTTAGCTGAAGAAAAACCCTCTCAACCCTATCTAGATGTGCTGATTTCTGACAGTGGACTCGTCTTTCCGTCACTTCGTACCACCTATACCCTGGCAAGAAATTCTACCGTTTTACGCCCATTTTCACGGAGATTTTGCTCAAACACGTACCATCTGTGTATTAGCATGATAGGAAATGTCAACGATAATATTCGCTAGCATATATATAGACCTCTGTACTTGGGGGGGAAATGCGCCCCTTGAGTTACGATTTGAGTACGGGCTTGTAATAAACTTGTAATCCTTAGCGCTATGCCGTGCACATACCGTGAATTAGCGTAAACTGACGAAGGCGTGCACGAAAGGAGAAAAACAGAGCAGAGATGTCCTCACGTATAACTTGTAGTGTTTTTTGGGGGGCTAAATTGATAAGTTTTTAAAACGAAATAGCAACAACAAAAAAACTATCATGAACGAAATTGAAAAAATAACACCCTTATCTAGCGAAAATGCTACGACAAGCTATGGATAGCGGCGGGACACGTAGTAAGCTACCAGCCGGCAACAGGTGGTCTGTCGCGTACTAAGACTGCGGTATATCTCCTGCGCACGCTCCTACCACGCCTGCCTACCGACCCTATCGCAAAATGAGCACACAGCTGCTGACCTGCCAAAGTTTGGGTGCGCTACAGACCGCCTGCTGCCGATTGGAAGCTCACCACGCGTCCTACCGCTGTCTGGGTCAGCGGCACGTGGCGTGCCGCAGCATTTTCGTATGATAGGCTTATCATTTTTGCAATTGTATTCGTATGGACTGTTTTTGTTATTTTGCTTCGAAAAGTGACTAAAACATCCAAAAACTCTAGCTTTTAAATCCTTTTTGTAGTACACGCCTGTCAATTTTTATGTTGTCGGCGTAGTGACCTGCAGGTGCAAAGATACGACAACGAGCAGGCAGGCAAACACGGAAAGACGCAGGCCACTGCATCCGTTAGTAATCAAAACCGTTTTTATCTCTACTGCTTAAAAATTAGAGTTGGTGGTTATCCGTCCTTCTTCACTCTAAAATCGGTGGAAATATCATTTTAATTCCAAAAAACCAAGAGAGGGAGAAGAGACGTAACGAAATTCTGCCAGTTCGTAGCGGAGGAGAGCGAGACGAAGTAGCAGATCTGGTCGGCTATTTCACAGGTAAATGTTCTTGCAATTTTGTACCAAAATTCGAAACCTTGTAGGTTAACAAATAAAAATAGCGACATAGAATTCAATAGATTAGATAATTTAGTTGTTTTATGTAGTACATCACTTTAGCTGTGTATAGGTTAGAATAAATCTACAAAAATAGGAAGACACCTCGGTGAATAGCATGATACCTACAAAAACTCTGTAAAAAAATGTTGAGTAGGTAAGTACGGTAGGTAGAGCTTCATCAAAATAGTACCATGTTAATTTTGGTTTGAATCTATGCGCGGTAATTATTCTGTTAATAGCGAAAATTGTAATTCAATTTCGTGGGTGCTAAGTTCTTGTTTGTAAACCAACGCCCGTAGAGGCCAGGGACCACACGTGAGGTACACCCCAAGAGGGGCCGCCAGTAGATATCTCTTCATGTAAATATCAGTAATGCTATGTAAATATTAATTTCTGTATAATTATTATTATACTAGTCTCGCGTTCTGATATTAATTTTTTTTTATGTATGTGAGGGAGTCAGCATCGCGACACTCAACATCACCCTTTTTCTACCATTTACACCACCACGCCGCCTTTTCAGACCAAAGAAACGCACCCTACCACTTTTGTAGTTCGAAATGACAACACACTGCCACTTTTGCAGATCCATATGACACACGCTGCCATTTTTGCCTATCGATACGACAACACACTACCATTTTTACCGATCGATATAACAACACACTACCACTTTTGCATATCGATATGACAACACACTGCGACGCTAACTTTTCGCCACGATACCTTTTCAAACCGAAAAACCCGAACCATGTCATGCCACACGCTGCAACTTTTGCAGACCGACATAACAACACACTGCGACACCACTTTCTCAGACCAAAATGACCACACTAGACCCCCTTGTGAGGCAAAAAAAAACCTTTATAAAAGGAGGAAGGAGAGAAGTAGAGGAGAAGAGACCTGCAGGATAACACTATACTATCACACTTAACACTATACCAAACCTTGGTTCACACAACTGAGAGGAAGGAGATGGAGGACTCGACGAACTTGTACGCGAGGATACTACAGAAGTCAAAGTGGCTTGCTGAGAGAGCTAAACCCTTTCTGGATAAATCTATAAAGGATGCATTGGTATCACTAGAGTTCCAATGCCCGCGATGTGTGTGCGAAGAACCGACAAAGATCATTCAGTCCACACACAAAGGCGACGGCGGCACCTCTTGGGCGTACTACACATGCGGCCACCACCTCGTAAATGTATCCTACACAAACATACATTTTTCACATCTTAAGTTCCATTACACAAATCTCTATCTACATTCGCGCATAATGACAGCTAGAGCGATACAAGCTCTTCCAACGAATCGACGATCTGGACATGTACGATAGGGCGTTCATCCAGCAGAAATACATACTGAACTATGCAATGCGGGTCGGGACCTTCAAACGTTGAAAACCTTACGTACCGAAGCCCGACCCTACTGAAAAGGCACCAGAGGAGCCCGAGCGCGCGACACACAAGGGGAAGGCTCCTGCTAACGAGACCAACGATTGTTCTAGCACTTCCCGTCGCCCGGGTGCAGTCCGGATCGAAGATATAAGTTATGCTTAGTTTGCATTATGATTATTAATTTGGCCCTACGTTGTGCTATGCTAACATCATGCAATTGTCTAGACCGTCTTGCAGAACATGGCTGACTTCGAGACTGGCCATTGCTGCGGGCACACCAGAGACAAAGGGAAGGGACTGATGGGCTGTTACGATTGATTGATTTCGTTTCAATCAACATTTTTCCGATTTCAACAAAACGTACATGTATCGTAGGTGTATTTCGGTTTACTTATTCGTTCATGTTGCCGTTTCTAATGTACGTAACTAAACCCGGTGCGTCATGTATTTTGCAAAAAAATTATGTACTCTTTCGAATTTACATCTCTTTTTCCTAGAAAATTGGACTGTTAAATATTATGTAGTCTTTTCCCAAATGAATCGATTCTAAGAACAATGCATTCGGGACAACATCCCGCACGACTACCCTAAACCTAAATATTTTTTTTCTATTTCGTTCTAAAAAGGGTTGTTTGTGTCATTACGCCGCCGAACTCGCATTCTCTACTTCACGTTACATTGTCTTCTCCGATTTTGCATTCCGAACTACGCGAACACTTTAACTTGTTACCAATTTTTTTTAAAAAAAATTACAAAAATTATAAAATTTCTCTAGACATAAATAAAAAACGAAAGAGCCCTCCAACTAGCGACAGAAAGCTCTCCCACTGTTCCGACTATCACCAATTGGAATGGCGACAGGAGCCTGTCGCCATTTCATATGATGACATGTTCCTTCTTTCGTAATTTTTTTCTCGACTATTTAATTTTGTAATTATCTCTTAAATTAATATATATATATATATATTTTAAAAAAAATCCTCCAATCACATTATCACAAGATACATTAAAGCACCACGCATGTATCGTCGGCATGCCCGTATCGTCCCACTAACGAAAACACCAGCAAATAAAGCACAAGGAGTCAAGGAACCTTTTGTAAAAGCTATGCAGTTTAAAGGGAGAAAAGAGGCGATTCCTTGTGGGAAATCGATCGTCTTCTTGTTGGTGGCGGGACCAACCGAGCATTGCGTTCGGAGTGCTCCATGCATCTTCACATTTTTCGCTCCCAGCCAAGCCAAGCCAAGCACGCGTACGTCCGGCGGACCCAAGGGGGGCCTAAGTGGGATCCAGCCCTCCCTACAGCCGACCGCCAGTGCCCCTCTCCACCCAAGGCTCTAGCCGCAACACTGGCGACGGCGAGGCGGGCGTGTGTGGCAGAGAAGGGAGACAGGACGCAGTGCCACGGTGAGCAGGAGGGCCGAGGGGCGCGTAGGTGCAGGTTGGGCTGCCGACGCCGATGGGGGGATGGGGACGATGGCAAGGAGGTAAGGATTAGGTGTGAGTTGCATAAGCGATTCATTGCTGCATTGCGAATTGATACGCTTTTTGTCTCCCTGTTTGATGTTGTTTTATTATGATTCAATATTAAAGTATGCTAGATTGCTTTCTGTGTTAGCTATCTTAAAATTCTTAAGTAACATGTCCTTAAGTAGTTTGATAAAATACCTATGAACATAACATCTATAGCATATATGTGTGACTACTTGAACGAAGAAAAAAAATCATGGTGTGAGCCCAAGAGAGGAGGCGAAGATAAAATACCTATGAATATAATTTACTTTTACTGTGTTACTAAAATAATTTCACCAACAAGCCCTGACTGGAGTAGTGGGGGTGAGAGATGGTAATAATACCAGTACTAGTCATGTAAATAGGACAAGCTAGGCAAAATGGGTCACACCGTCGCAGTGCCGCGTATGCATGCAGCGATCGAGTGAGTCTGAGCTTTCTGATCGCCACACGGGACATGCAGAGCAGAGGAGCCCCCAGATGGATCGGACAGGTAGCCCCAAGCCATGCATGTGGCCACTCACAGAGACGCTTGTATTCTACTCCTGCATGCGTCGTTACACCAGCTATACTCACATCACATGCAGGTAACGCGGCACAGGCGCAACAGCAGATTGCGCAACAGATGGTCAAATCTCAAGTGTACCACTGGTCTCACGCAGGCATGCATGGCCCAGTACAGTTTTTGGAGAGCGAATCACGATGTCGCGCACACTGATTCACGCTCACATTCACATGCGTGTGTCAAGCAAACGGTGCTTGCCGATCGAGAGAATTGAGATGTGGAGAGTGGGGATGAGGAGATACGCGCGCTGCCGCACTTGTCGGCGCCAACATTTTCAGGCCTTAACAGATTTGGTCGCCGCGGCTGGATCAGGTCAGGGTTCCGGGATTTGTTTTCGCTTAAGAGTTAAGACCAATCGTCGGATCTGGTCTTCTTCTCAAGCATGCCGTTTCTGGTTCGAACTTTCAGATTGCCGCTAAGGCAAGTGCACGCGTTCAACTGCATACGTCTATGCCATGCCCGCTTGGTTGGGTTGGAGACGATCGATGCACAAGTAGTGGAGTTGGTGGGAACAAGAGAAAATTGGGGGGAATTGAGAGAGAAAGAGCACAATGACATCTTCAATATTGTCTACCTTAGCCTTGTCTCTTACCTACCATATCATTCAAAATCATAGTCGGAGAAGAAAAGATGGGAAGAGAGAGAATATATCATCTCTTGTATAAGAGACAAACTGGGCCTAGGTACACAAACCATCGCAAATAGTGAGTGGGTAATAAGAGAAGTTGTGTTGAAAATGAATGATTTCACAGATAAATTGTTGGAGATGTTGTCTCTAAGATTGTCTGTAGATGAGTTGGAACATTTAGAAACAACTTTAAGAGTTGTTGTATGCTCTAAGAGTGTGTTTGGTTGTCTGCTCCTAGCCTTCCTCGCATCAATGGATTCAATTTTTGATTTGTTTGGTTGCCTGTTCGCGTGGCTCAACCTGGCTCGGCGGATGCGGTGGTGCCTCGGAAGTCACTTCACTCCTCAGCCTGTCTCGGTTGATGCAGCAAGCAGGCACACGTGGATGGCATCATGGGTTACGCTCACTTCTCACGTTCGCAAGTCTCTGATGTAGCTAATCAAACAACATCTCAACACAGTATGATCCAACAGAAACATACAACCAAACAAACCGACCATTGCATCTACTAAGCCTAACTAAATTCAATCTGGATGACCCATACCGGTCAAGCTAAGGATACGTAGACATCCAAACGAACCATAATTGACAGCAAGAAGCACGGTCGCTGGTATTGCGTGTGTCCGAGTACGCACGGTGGCAACGCCACATGCAAGCCAAACGGCCCTACGCACCCGCCACTTGTACTACTCGCCATATCCGATCCTTTTCGTTATGCTCATTGTTTATTCGGTGCCTCGGTGGGGTGTGTATTTTCTCATGGCGATCGCGTCGGTGGTGGGCAACGGCGGCGGCGGCGAAGCAAGGAACGGAGGAATTAGTAGCATTTGTTTTCCTTGGATCTCTTGCTTGTTCTTAAAGGAAGAGGGGCGCGAGACATTGATAGCTAGCTTTGCCTGCAATGTTAATGCGACCGAGGCGACGCCGCGTACGGATCTGGATCTCCAGAGCGCTTTTATTTTTGTTTGATCTGGGTTAATTGTGGATCGCTGTTAATGGCTGGAGCTAGAGCGATTTATGCAGATAGATTTGGGCATTGAATTGAAAGCGTGTTGATGGTGTTTCATTTTGTGAGCAGCTCGGATCAAGAGCTAGCAGCTGGTCGGCACCGGCACCACGCCATTTCGGCCACTGCACATGCTGGATGCGCAACAAGTTGGGGTTTTCAGATCAGTTCGTGTGCTTTCCGGACAAAATCTCTCAAACTTGAGGACGCCACACTACGAGATGCCTGGCATGAACATAACCATAAGCCGCTGTCAACTCTCCACTAACTAGCCTAGGGTAAAAACGTGTGAAGAAAAGCAATGGCCCTGTTGATAGGGCGGATTCAACGCAGTGCAGCCCACTTCATAAGCGGAGAAGACCCAACCCACCCGTTGTTAACTAACCCATTTGCCCTCATCCGGGCCTTTCGGGGCCTGCTGGGTCTCAGCATCAATAAAGCCCGCAAGCGCGAGCATCCATTCCAGTCACAAGGAAACCATAACACTGCGCCGCGCCGCGCCGCGCCCGCAATTAGTGCTCCGCCCGGCCGGCCGTGCGCGGCTCGGTCCACATGAAACGTTAACTCGCCCCGCTTTCGCTCCACGGCTCCACGAGTAGCCCAATCCGCACCGTGCGCCGCGGCCGGGCCGTGCCGTGTACTCGCGCTCGACACGGCGGCGGCGCGCGATCAGCTTGCCCCGCAGCGCGACTCGTCTGCGCACCGTTGCGCCGACCGCATATGCGCGCGCGGTAAGCAGGCCGTTCCGGCGTTGCCCGGGTTCGGAAAGAGCTAACAATCTCGTGGTCGCGCCGGGCTACAAGCTCGAGGTGCGTGTCAGTCAGCCTGCGTGCACTGTAGTGCGAGCGACCACGACTCGCGGACTGGCAGCAACTGTTCCTCCTGGGCGTATGGATTGAGGTACAAAGCATCACAGACGCACAATCGTGTCGTTGAATCCAGTGAACCGCAAAACACAGACGAACGTGCCGCCCGGCGGACCGGTGTTCATGTTTCCTAGCCGAAGCTGTTAGAGTGATCTCAGGCATTTAGCCCAACGGCCAAATGTCACTTTTGACCGTGCCCTGATCGGGGGCGTCCAGCCCATTTGGCTGGTGGGCCTCTCTCGCCAGCGCCATATAAAAGAGAGGTAGGGGGCCGGGGCGGCACGTACGACGAGGTTCACCGTGCCGCCACAAACCCCACCTACAAACCCTAACCGATCTGAGGGTGGCGCTGAAGTGACGGGAAGTTCCACCGCCGTCGCCATCGACGCCGTCGCCGTTGCCGTCGTCCTTCTTCGCCGACCTCATTTGCGGCCATGGCGGCTCCTCCTCCTCTCGCCTCGGCGGTACACTCACTCTCCTCTCTTCCCTCTCTCGGATCTAAACCCGGTGCAAAGAAACACGAAGATCCAACAATGGTGTCGAGCGAGTTTTTACCGTGCGGTCGCCGGTGCGCCATTGCTCCGCTCGATCGCCGCCGCGCCGCCGTTTCGTGCGGTTGCTACGCCGGACGCGTCTCGGGGCGTCTCCACGCCTGGCGGGGCGCTCGCGCTTCTCCATTGCCGTGTCTTTGCCGGCGCGGTTGTCGCCGCCGCCCGTTCGCTCGGTGGGAGCCTCCAGCTGCGCCGCCATGACGGCCGCTTCGCCATGAAGCCCATGGCACGCCTTAGCGCGCCCGTCGCGAGCCGGCCGGCGCGCTCCCCCGCGCGCGCTCCTCCGTCGCGAGCCCGCGCGCCGCCGTGTGCTCCGCCGCCGCCGCCTTGCAAGATCCGGTTTTCGGATAAGAGGCCGGATGAGCCTTAAGGTTAGGGGTTTTGGGTTTTATTCGGCCGCACTCGAGTGGTCACCGTCCGTCGGATCGGATGCGTCGGACGGCCGACGGTCCTCCGGCGATTTCGGCCCAAAGGGAGAAAGAGGCCATGGGGCGACACCAGTGGCCGAGGCGCGCATGTATGGGCCAAAATGAGAATTGAGCGATAAATTCGAAAAGGAGTTTTAATGTTTTTGAAGCTTTTTGAATGATTTTTTAATGCAAATTGAATCAAATTTCTGGAAATTTTTGCACCAACGTGTTAATTTTTCCATAGATTAAATGAGTACAGTAAGAATGCTTCTGAGTATGAATTATTTTAGAACAATTACAGTTTCCGCTGCAAAAGTTAATGTTGATTAATTTTCATTATTAAATTGAACCAACGGAGAATTTAATTTTGGAAAAATAGAGATAATTTTGGATAATTATGGTATTGTTATTTTACGACCAGCGTTGATAATAACGAGATTATAATTTTTAATTGTTGTTTTTATCGTTATTTCTATTTCGTCCAGCGGTGATGTAGATTTAATGCATAGATAAAGTGTTTTAAATTGTATGTCGTATTTTTGACCAACGTTGGAAATAAGGCATATAATTTTCTTCATTATGTTCTCACTTTACTTGAACTATTTTTAGCGGATACAACTTGATGAGTTGTATCGAGAGATTCCACTCTCAAAGGAGATAATTATGGAGAGTGGAAGAAAAGATAGACTTAGCGTTTATCTTGGTGAGGTAGACCGGGTCCTCGCTCTACAAGACGTCCCACCGAGCCTATGGCACGGTGAGGATCAAAATGAGGATGATCTTGCTTGGCGAGAAAAGACAGAGGATCATGCTCCCTTACGGATGTCTTATGACCTTGAGCATAAGAAATGGACCACGACCAACAAGAAATGTTTGGTTGTGATAAAGAACACGATTGAGCCTGCAATTGTGGGCTCAATCGCAGAGTGTGACACATCCACGAATACCTTGAAAAAATAAAGAGTCGGTTCTTGGCTCTTCAAAGACATATGCTACGGTGATTAAGCGGTTTGTGAGAAAGGTACTCTGGCGGTGGCATAAGAGAGCACATACTAAGGATGAGCAACTTGGCATCCAAGCTTAAACCAATGGATTTGGCTCTCAGGATGAGTTCCTTATTCACTTGATTTTGCTTCCTTGCAGAAAAGTTTGACACCTTTGTTGTCAATTACAATATCACGACAGAAATGGGACTTAGAAAAATGCATAGCTATGTGTGTGCAAGAGGAGGAAAGATTTAAATCCTCACATGGTGGTTCTATCAACTATGTGAAGGACAACAAGAAAAAGAACTTCAACAGTAACTTCTCCTCAAAGAATAAGGGAAAAGCCAATGTCCATCAACCTCAACAGAATAAATTTGCAGTAGACAAAGATCAGTGTCTTCATTGCAAGAAAAAGAGACATTACAAGAAAGATTGTCCCGATTTCTTGAAAATGATTATGTCAAAGAAAGGTGAGGACATTATTACCTTCATAAATGAGTCCTTGTATGTACAATATTCAAAATCTACTTGGTGGATTGATTCAGTGCAATTGTTCATGTTGCCAATAATATCTGAGGATTCCGTTCGACGAGGAATACACAAAGAAAAGAAAATGCATTAAAGTCGCAAATGGAGTCAAGTGAAGTTGAAGTGTTGGCGATCTTTCATTAGAGCTAGTGATGGCTTCACTCTCTTACTTAGAGATGTTCTTTATGTTCCTCTTTCTGAGAGGAATTTGATTAGTGTTTCATGTTTGGACAACGATGGTTATGATTGTCATTTTGGAAATGGCAAGTGTGAAATAATGTTTAATAAAGAATGTGTTGGTCTTGCCATCTTACAAAATGAGATTTATTTGTTATCATTATGTGATGATGTGAATGTCGTATGCGATAAAGGAGCGCGCGTGAGAAAGTGAATGAATCCTCGTCTACGAATGTAAGCAGAAACGAAAGAGAACTCTAGATGCGTCGTCGAAATTATGGCACCGTCGTTTAGGCCATATTTGGGGAGAATAGAAAGACTAGTTAAGAATGATATTCTTCCTCCATTAGAGTTCTCGGACTTGGAACAATCAGAGGCGCATTAAAGGAAAATATGTAAAGAAAATTAAGAAAGACGTCAAAAGAAGCACAGGAATTCTACTGATTATTCACACGGACATTTGTGGTCCTTTTCTGTGAAAAATGTGGATGGATATGACTCGTTCATAACATTCACGGATGATTACTCCGTTATGGATATATTTATCCAATCAAAGAAAGAAATGAAGCCTTGGATAAATTCAAGATATTTAAAGTGAAGTTGAAAACCAACACGATTTAAAGATTAAGATAGTCCGATCGATCGTGGGGAGTACTACGGTCGACATACCCCATATGGACAAGTTCTGGACCTTTTGCAAGGTTTTACTGGGAAAATGGTATAGTAGCCAGATATTCTACACCAAGGCGAACGTCGACAAAATGGAGGAGCTGAAAGGCGCAACCGTACGATGGATATGGTGCGAAGCATGATGAGCTATTCCACACCGCCATTGAGTCTATGGATGGGCGTTGAAAACCGCCATTCATATTCTCAACAGAGTGCCTAGTAAGTCGGTGCCCAAAACAATGCACGAGTTGTGGACGGGAAGAGTTCCTCACTAAACCACTTACGTGTGTGGGAGTCTGCTGAGGCTAAAGTATTTAACCCAAACCTTGGGAAACTTGATCCCAAAGCGAGTAAGTTGCCATTTTATTGGCTACTGAAAAGTCAAAAGGTTTCGTTTCTCTGTCTGACAGGATATACAAAGTTTGTAGAAGCGAGACACGCTGTCTTCTTAGAGGATGAAATGATGAGAGGAAGTATGGTAGCTCGTGAGATTGACCTTGAAGAGAAGCGGGTGTATGCACCCACTCAGATGATTCAAGAACCATTCTTCATACTACTGCTTCATCATTGCACCGACGGTGCAAGATCTTTGTGGTGCAAAGACTGTTATTGTTCCTCCTGTGGCAACAATGAATGAGAATGAGGAACCTATTCTTGAGGATCCTATAGAACCCATTGCCACATATGAGGGAGCAACAAGCGACCTCAAGCAGAAGATGTACCAAATGAGGAGGCCAGGAGGTCTCAAAGAGTAAGAAGATCAGCTATTTCTGATGATTATCAGATTTATCATACAGATGAATTTCAAATGGAGGATGATCCCACCTCATTTGAAGAAGCCATGGAAGAGGAGATGAGGTCCATGAAGACTAATAAAGTCTGGGACTTGAAATTATTCCTAAAGGAGCTGAATCGAGCTCAGGAGTACTAGAGGGCAGCACGCTGCTGGGCGCTCCCACTTGATGATACTTGTCGGATTCTCGCACAAGCGAAAGCTTGTGGCCCTCTCGACCACACGGCGACAAGTCCCTCTGAAAGAACATTCTGACGCACGATGCCCCTCTCCACACTTAAAACATTTCATACCTTGACTGGGCGGGCGCATCGAGGTGTGGAAGAAGAAAAACGTGGCGCCAGAAGAAAAGAGCGCCTCGCTTGGCGGACGGGATGGGCGGCTCCTGAAACCTCTTGGAAGTAGGCCGAGAGGACCCACCTCCACCAACAAAACTCCTCTTGGCCACCACGTAACCACCCAAGTAGTGCCACCACCGCTTGCCTCTGCGAAGGAGAATTCCTCTCTGCTCTATCCTCTAGCTGCTCAACCACGTCTTGAAATCACAAAACCGAGGCTCCCAAGATCGACGATACTCTGAAGGAGACCGGCGAAACCTCTTGGCCTTCTCCAAGTCATCAGCGCCGGTGGTACAAAGCGTGCAGTTGTTGAACTCCATCTCGTGCTCGAATCTTGACCTATTGCCCCGAGTCAACACTAGCAATGGCGCTCCATCTTCTCAATAAAAGAATCCGGATAGTACTTGGCTCTGAAGCGTACACGAAAACTTCCCAAATGCTCGGACCTGCGGGGTCCTAGCATGTGAACCCCTTCCCACGGATATCGGCTTGACCCTTCGGTTGAAAGGCCACAAACGAACCCTTTGCGCCGAGTTCATCTCCAATGCCTCGAATCGGCGCTCCATGTACCGAGCCAATCTGCTGCTGGCGGGGTACCGCCCCATCAAACGTGTCGGTGGGCGTCATCCACTCACGAAGACTCATCCTAGTCTCGGTGGGGCTGCGGCAACAACCGGACTGCCATGGCGGCAGCGAAGACATCGCGGCGATCGCGAGAGCAACAGAACAGCGGATAATTTGCACTGCACTGCGCCGACGAGGCGCTCGTTCTCCCTTTGAAGATTCCGAATAATCGCCGACACCGCCGAGCATCGGCCGCGGCGCAGCTGAGCTTCCACGGTGGTTGGCGGTGAGGCAACCTCCTCATTAACCCCACGGCCTCTTCTGCGGACGTTGCGGCTCAATGGACCACGTCCACGGCGCGACCACGGGTGGCGGGCGCTACGGCCTCTACCTCTCGCCATCTAAGAACAACACAGCGAACAAACACCAAAGCGAACAACAGTTGCACAACAAATAAATCATAACAAGAAAATTGCGGAAACAACGAATTGCCCAACCCAACCTACTGTGCACAGTGTGTCAATTTAATAATTTTATTTTAACCACGGACCTAAAGCCCGCTCTGATACCAACTGTAACACCCCAACTCAGCACGAGCCTGGAATGCAACTACCCTAAGCTGAAATACTAAATTTCGGCAGAACCTCCTTTGTATACGAGGATACTGGAGGTTCCACACAACAAAAAAACACACAAGTAATCATAAACTAGTCATGAAATCCAATTCTAAGATCTAAACATGAATCAACGATAATGAGCTAAGAATACAAATAACCATATGACTTAAAGTTCTCATCTATGTTCTCATTGATCATAAAGGTACCATCCATGACTAAATTTATTTATTACAAACCAAAAGATGACAAAAGAGAATCATTATTTCTTATAGCAATGAGTTTAATGTGAAGTGCATTATTCGAGTAGTGCTCATCTACTCCCTCCCAAGTGAACTTCATCAACGATCACCTAGAAATAGACAAACAAAGCAAGAGTGAGTCCATGACTCAGCAAGTACAATGATTAAGAAAAACATTCATTCATTGAAGATCAAACATAACATCATTGGGTTCGATCATAACACATTGGATTACTTATGAATACATGATATGAATGCTCAAATCAAGGAATGGACTGCACACACGCGTATATGCGGTATAGCCGTGAACACCGTCGGTGATCACTCAAGCCCGCATCTTAACAAAAATGCGGGATCCACTTCCGTATGAAGAACGTTTCATACGGTGTCCAACATTGCCCATATTGGAATTAATGGGTCTTATCCAACCATCTTGGAATTGATGGTGGTTCTCATCCACTCCGTGGGACGTCAAATGTCAATGAATGCATGCAACAATTAAATGAAATATACCATAACATCACTTCTATTCATGAACTCAATGTATTGAACAAGGCATGAATAATTCATTTCACATGTCTCACAAGTTACCAAAACAACTCATGCTAAAAACCACGATGCACAAACATCCAAATAAACATGGTACTTGCCTTCGGCGTTGCGGCGTTATCGCAACGAAGGCGCTCTTATACCCAAGTTTCGCGCCTAAACCAACGAAATAACTTAATAAGAACACCAAAATTCCCAATTCTACTAATCAACGCTATACACCGCTTCCCCGAAGACTCTAGTCGATAATACAAAACTTAAACTGAAATCAACAATTTCTGTCATAACTCAATTCTGGACAGCGGCACGGTAATTGACATATCTTAAGATCTGGAAGTCGAAAAGAGGTGAACCCAATTTCTGTAGCTTCTTAACTGACCAAACTACAAAACTCTAGTTGACGTGGTAAACCAATTTGGCCAATTTAATGGGTTAATAATTGCTTGAACTTTCAGTACAGAAACTGTCTACAGAATGAACAGCAGCAATAAAAGATCATAACTTTCATTAGGTAACTCCAAATTGAATGTTCTTTACCAATCTGAAAAGGTCATCGAATCCTCTACAATAACCTAGTTGGGTGAACTTTCAGATTCAACCAATTTCCTTTCAAAATTTAGGAAATAACCAGACAGTTTATTCTCGTCAGATTTCTGGCAGCAGGTACTAAAACATCCATAACTTTTGGCTCGGACCTCGGAATCCAGTGAACTTGGTGGCCACTGAAACTTAAGAACGAGGCCTAGATATCTCTAGGAGACCAAACATTCATATTCTGCCTAAAAACAACCGAAACAATCCTCCAACATACAGGACAGAACTGAGCAAACGCGGACAGACTGGAAATTAACAAAACTACTCGCTCGCTTTAACGAAAGACTTCTAGAAAACCCAAGAACACATCGTTACCCTTGACGACGTGGGAGAAGATGCTGAGCGTGCCTCAAAGAAGAAGTTGGTGGTGAATTCCTCTCCTTGAACCACAGCCCACGATCGTCGTCCCGATCCTTGCAAAGACCGGCAAAGGAGGAAGATCAACACCGCAGCGGGAAGACGACTTGAGGGCACCACCATGGGAGAACACCAGGAAGGGGAGGAGGTTGGGCGCATGGGAGGGAGGCCAAAGGGGTGGCGGCCAAGAAAGGAGGCGGCCAAAAGGGAAAATTAGGGTTTGGCAAAGGGAGAAAAGGGTGGAGTCCCCCTTGGCGGCCACTAGGGGGCCAAATGGGCCTCTAGCCCAGGCCCAGGTTGTCATAGTTAGCGAAAACCCCTCAATTGGAGAGAATTCAATAATCCCAATGCTTCCTCTCCCTAAAGATCAATTCTCAATCTCAAAGTTTAATCAGAGTATTACACTCTACCCCCCTTAGCAGGATTCGACCCCGAATCTAAACGTCATCCTACAAAGAAGATAACTGGAAATGTACTTAGGAATTAAGGTTACACACCTGTCGAAACAAGTCTGGATACTGATCGCGCATGCGAGATTCCAGTTCCCAAGTGGCTTCTCTCTCAGTCTGATGGGACCAAAGTACCTTGACAAACTTCAGGATTTTATTTCTTAGAACCCGCTCTGACTCCTCTAGAATCTTCTCTGGTCGTGACTCAAAAGTAAGGTCCTGCTCAATGTTCAAAGGCTCTAAGGGAATTGCATGCTCAGGGTCTCTTAAGAACTTTCTCAGCATAGACACATGAAACACATTATGAACTCCACGCATGGACTCTGGAAGATCCAAGCGATAAGCCAATTTCCCAATTCGTGCCACGATTGGGAATGGTCCAATGTACCTCGGACTAAGCTTTCCTTTAGTACCAAACCGCACGACACCTCTGGTAGGTGATACCCTCAGAAGAACCTCGTTTCCCACTTCGAATTCCAACTCTCGCCTTCTCACATCTGCATAACTCTTCTGTCGGCTCTGAGCAGCTAGCAGATTCTTCCTGATCTCTGCTACTCTAACCACGGTTTCTTTGAACCCGATCAGGACCCAATACTGACCCGCTCTCCAAGCGCATCCCAACACAATGGAGATCTCGCATCTCCGCCATAGAGAACCTCAAATGGTGCAGCTCGAATACTGGCGTGATAGCTATTATTATAGGCGAACTCTGCCAAAGCCAGGTGATCTTCCCAACCACCCTTCCAGGATAAAACACAACACCTGAGCATATCTTCTAAGGTTTGAATTATGCGCTCGGATCGACCATCCGTGCGAGGGTGGAATGCAGTACTAAGACGGAGTTGCGTGCCCAAAGCACTCTGCAAACTCTCCCAAAACTTGGAAACAAATTTGGCATCTCGGTCGGAAACAATAGTCTTTGGCACCCCGTGCAACCGTACTATCTCTCGCACATAAAGTGGAGCCAAATCGCTCGCAGAGTTGGTGGTTTGAATAGGAATGAAATGTGCAGACTTACTGAACCGATCCACTATCACCCATATAGCATCCTTCCCTCGCTGAGTGCGAGGTAAACCAACCACAAAATCCATGGAGATGTCATCCCATGGCCACACCGGAACCTCTAAAGGTTGCAACAATCCTGCCGGTCGCTTATGTTCAGCCTTAACCCGCTGGCAGATCCCACACGAGGCCACATCTTGCGTAATATCGACTTTCATTCTCTTCCACGAAATTCTTCTTCAAATCTTTGTACATTTTGGTCTCACACGGATGTGATGATATGAAGTGCGGTGTGCTTCTTTTAGAATCTCATCTTTAACTCGTGCCCTCGTGGCACACAAAGCGACCTTTAAATCGCATAAAGCACCGAATCATCTATACCAAAATGGCCTTGCTTGCCTTCATCTAGCGCTTCCTCACACGCTGGAGCATCGATCCTATTTGTTGTGCTTCCTGTACTGTTCGGAATGGTGACTCAAGAAGCAAGCGGGTCTCGGTCTCGACGATACCATAAAGCAAAAAGATATATTCATACGCTCAAAATCAGCGATGAGACAACCGAGGTAGGAGGTGTCGCTGCGACTCGGGCATCGGCTACCACATTTGCCTTGCCGGATGATGCGAATGGTGAGATCATAGTCCTTTATCAACTCCAACCATCTCCTCGCCTCGGGTTTAAATCTTTGCAGGTAAAGATGTATTTGGACTCTTGTGATCGGTGAAAATGTCACAAGATTCGCCATACAAATAATGGCGCGGATCTTTAAAGCCGATTACTCTTCGCTGCAAGCTCTAGGTCATGAGTAGGATAGTTACTGTTCATGTTTCTTCACGCCGAGATGCATAGGCAATCACCTTACCATCTGCATAAGTACACAACCCACCCAACTCTAGACGCATCTGAATAAATAGTGAACCGCTTCACAGTTCGGAAGGGTGAGAATTGGGCGGTCACCAATCTATCCTTCAAAGTACGAAGCTTCGTTCACACGCATCCGTCCACTGAAACTTGACACCTTTCGTGTCAATCGAGACATTGGTCTAGCAATGGTAGAGAAACCCTCCACTAAACGCCGGTAGTAACCAGCCAAACCCAGAAAACTCCTCACTTCTTTTACATTGGTTGGTCTCTTCCATTCCACCACTGTTGAAATCTTACTTGGATCGACAGAAATGCCCTCTTGATTGATTACATGGCGAAACCCAACTTCGAAATCCAATTCACATTTCTTGATTTGGCATAAAATTGGTTCACTCGTGGTCTCAAGTACCAACCTCGGTCTTGAGTATGTTCTTCTTTCGTCTTGGAATAAATCAAGATGTCATCAATGAATACTACGACGAAATCATCAAGGAAAGGGTGCAACATACTATTCATGGCTTCCATGAAAGCTGCGAGGAGCATTAGTTAGTCCAAATGACATAACCTTATACTCATAATGACCATACCTTGTAGAGAAAGTCGTCTTCTCAATATCTTGCTCATGAACTCGAATCGATTATAACTTGATGAAGGTCAATTTTGGAAAATATTTTAGCTCCTTGGTGATCAAAGAGATCTTCAATACGGGCAACGGATATTTATTCTTTCTGATTGCTTGATTAAGAGCCGGTGAGTCCACACACATACGCCAACTACCGTCCTTCTTCTTAGTGAATGAGCAGGAGCTCCCACGCGATACACTCGCGAATCATACCTTTGGATAGCAAATCATCCATTGCTTTTTCAACTCCTCTGGAATGGTCGTGCCAAGCGGTATGGAGACATCGAAATAGGTCGGGTTCGGAACAAGATCTATCCGAATTCCACTTCACGTTCGAGGCATACCAGAAGCTCCACAGAAACACGTCGGAAATTCATTCACCACGAATATCTTCAATACGAAGTGGAGATTGAGACTTTCGCTAAGAGACCAAAGCAACCCAATGTTCGAGGCTCGACGACTAGGAAACAGACTAGCCAACACACAGGGAATCAAGCGGCGCACCGCCTGAAACACTAGTTCCTCTCCCGACGAGAACTGCAAAGTCACCGTCTTCCAAAACAACAAATCTTGCACGGTAAAAGAATAGCCAATCCATACCCAAGATAACATCAAAGGTGATAAGCTGAATCACCATGAGATTGGCAATGAAATTTTCATCTTCTATAGTGATAGTACGGCCGGGACAAAGCTGTAGAGCTAGAAATAAGACCTCCGAGAACCGACCACCTGATTGAAATAGATTGCAAACTCAAACCCGCCTTTAACAAAATCTAAGGACACAAAGAATAAGTAGCCCTGAATCAAGCAGGCGAAAGCCTCATGTGAATCAACTAATAAAGTACTGTCACCACATCGGGCGCCCACGGTGTCGGGGTGGGCATGGCGTGACTCCCAAGGTGCCGGAGCAGAGGGCGCTGCGCTACGAGAGGGAGGCGAGGAACCGCAGCAGTGAGAGCGAGGCGGAGCAGATGGAGCAGGGTTCCGAAGAACCCGGTCGGGCGCAGAGCTGGCCGGTGAAACCCATCTGGTGAGAGCGTGGCACAAAGGTGCAACAGTCAGGCGAGCTCGAGGAGTACTAGAGGGCGACGCTGCTGAAGCGCTTCCCACTTGATGATACTTGTCGGATTACGCACAAGCAAAGCTTGTGGCCCTCTCGACCACACCGACGACAAGTCCCTCAAAGAACATTCGACGCACGATGCCCCTCTCCACACTTAAAACATTTCATACCTTGACAGGTGGCAGGCGCATCTCGAGGTGTGGAAGAAGAAAACGTGGCGCCAAGAAAAGCGCGCCCGCTTTGGCCGGACGGGATGGGCGGCTCCTGAAACCTCTTGGAAGTAGGCCGAGAGGACCCACCTCCACCAACAAAACTCCTCTTCGCCACCACCAGAACCACCAGCAGTAGTGCCACCAGTGCTTGCCTCTGCGAAGGAGAATTCCTCTCTGCTCTATCCTCTAGCTCGCTCAACCACAAGTCTTGAAATCACGCAAAACCGAGGCTCCCAAGATCGTGATACTCTGAAGGAGACCGCGAAACCTCTTGGCCTTCTCCAAGTCATCACCGCCACGGTGGTACAAAGCGTGCAGTTGTTGAACTCCATCTCGCACTCGAGATCATCGACCTATTGCCCTGAGTCAACACTAGCAATGGCGCTCCATCTTCTCAATAAAAGAATCCGGATAGTACTTGGCTCGAATCGTGCCACGAAAACTTCCCAAGTAATGGACCGCACTGCTGGGGTCCTAGCGAATGAACCCCTTCCCACGGATATCGCTTGACCCTTCGGTTGAAAGGCCACAAAGCGAACCTTTGCGCGAGTTCATCTCCAATGCCTCGATCGGCGCTCCATGTACCGGAGCCAATCTGCTGCTGAGCCTGGGTACCGCCCCATCAAGCGTGTTCAATGAGCGTCATCCACTCACGAAGACTCATCCTAGTCTCGGTGGGCTGCGGCAACAACCGGACTGCCATGGCGGCAATGCAGCATCGCCGCGATCGCGGGAGCAACGAGAACAGCGAGGATAAGCTGCTGCACTGCCGACGGCTGCTCGTTCTCCTTTGAAGATTACGAATAATCGCCGACACCGCTTTGAGCATCGGCCGGCGGCACTTGAGCTTCCACGGTGGTTGAGCGGTGAGGCAACCTCCTCATTAACCCCACCGACCTCTTCTGCGGGCGTTGCGGCTCAATCGGACCACGTCCACGACCGCGACCACGGTGGCGGGCCTACGGCCTCTACCTCTCGCCATCTAAGAACAACACAGCGAACAGCACCAAAGCGAACAACGGTTGCACAACAAATAAATCATAACAAGAAAATTGCGGAAACAACGAATTGCCCAACCCAACCTACGTGCGGTGTGTCAATTTAATAATTTTATTTTAACCACGGACCTAAAGCCGCTCTCGATACCAATCAGTAACACCCCAACTCAAACACGAGCACGGAATGCAACTACCCTAAGTGAAATACTAAATTTAGCAGAACCTCCTTTGTATACGAGGATCTTTGGAGGTTCCACACAACAAAAACACACAAGTAATCATAAACTAGTCATGAAATCCAATTCTAAGATCTAAACATGAATCAACGATAATGAGCTAAGAATACAAATAACCATATGACTTAAAGTTCTCATCTATGTTCTCATTGATCATAAAGGTACCATCCATGACTAAATTTATTTATTACAAACCAAAAGATGACAAAAGAGAATCATTATTTCTTATAGCAATGAGTTTAATGTGAAGTGCATTATTCGAGTAGTGCTCATCTACTCCCTCCCAAGTGAACTTCATCAACGATCACCTAGAAATAGACAAACAAAGCAAGAGTGAGTCCATGACTCAAAAAGTACAATGATTAAGAAAAACATTCATTCATTGAAGATCAAACATAACATCATTGGGTTCGATCATAACACATTGGATTACTTATGAATACATGATATGAATGCTCAAATCAAGGAATGGACGCACACGCATTATATACGGTATAGCGGTGAACACCGTCGGTGATCACTCAAGCCCGCATCTTAACAAAAATGCGGGGATCCACTTCCGTATGAAGAACGTTTCATACGGTGTCCAACATTGCCCATATTGGAATTAATGGGTCTTATCCAACCATCTTGGAATTGATGGTGGTTCTCATCCACTCCAGTGGGCGTCAAATGTCAATGAATGCATGCAACAATTAAATGAAATATACCATAACATCACTTCTATTCATGAACTCAATGTATTGAACAAGGCATGAATAATTCATTTCACATGTCTCACAAGTTACCAAAACAACTCATGCTAAAAACCACAGTGCACAAACATCCAAATAAACATGGTACTTGCCTTCGCGTTGCGGCGTTATCACAGCAACGGCGCTCTTATACCAAGTTTCGCCGCCTAAACCAACGAAATAACTTAATAAGAACACCAAAATTCCCAATTCTACTAATCAACGCTATACACGCTTCCCGAAGACTCTAGTCGATAATACAAAACTTAAACTGAAATCAACAATTTCTGTCATAACTCAATTCTGGACAGCGCACGGTAATTGACATATCTTAAGATCTGGAAGTCGAAAAGAGGTGAACCCAATTTCTGTAGATTCTTAACTGACCAAACTACAAAACTCTAGTTGACGTGGTAAACCAATTTGGCCAATTTAATGGGTTAATAATTGCTTGAACTTTCAGTACAGAAACTGTCTACAGAATGAACAGCAGCAATAAAAGATCATAACTTTCATTAGGTAACTCCAAATTGAATGTTCTTTACCAATCTGAAAAGGTCATCGAATCCTCTACAATAACCTAGTTGGGTGAACTTTCAGATTCAACCAATTTCCCTTTCAAAATTTAGGAAATAACCAGACAGTTTATTCTCGTCAGATTTCTGGCAGCAGGTACTAAAACATCCATAACTTTTGACTCGGACCTCGGAATCCAGTGAACTTGGTGGCCACTGAAACTTAAGAACGAGGCCTAGATATCTCTAGGAGACCAAACATTCAGATTCTGCCTAAAAACAACCGAAACAATCCCTCCAACATACAGGACAGAACTGAACGAAACGCGGACAGACTGGAAATTAACAAAACTACTCGCTCGCTTTAACGAAAGACTTCTAGAAAACCCAAGAACACATCGTTACCCTTGACGACGTGGGAGAAGATGCTGAGCGTGCCTCGAAGAAGAAGTTGGTGGTGAATTCCTCTCCTTGAACCACAGCCCACGATCGTCGTCCCCGATCCTTGCCGAGTTTGTAGCATGTTATGAGGCTACGGGGCAGGTGAACTGGCTAAAGAAGTTCATACCCGGTTTAAAAGTGGTTGACGACATCAATAGACCACTTAAGTTGTACTGCGATAATGAACCCGCAGTAACGTATGCCCACAACAATAAGTCAAGTGGTGCTGCCAAACACATTGACATAAAGTACTATATTGTGAAAGACAAAGTTCGGGATCAAATTATAAGTCTTGAGCATATAAGTACCGCAAAGATGTTAGCGGATCCGCTTACTAAAGGCTTACCACCCAACGTGTTGAGAGAACATGTAGCGGCATGGGTTTAAGGGAACGCCTATGACTCTGGACTAAAAGATGACCCAAAGGATTAAAGTAACTTTTTCAAAACAGAGGTGTATTGTAGCATCAAATCTATCGCGATTGACCGTGACGATGAGACATGTTCTATGCACTAATCTGTGATGGAATGTGTAAAGTCAAAAGTAATTAAAGATAAAGTATAGATTGAGATCAAGGGAGAATGTTAGAAGCGATCTCGGGCATTTGGCCCAACGACCAAATGCCACCCTTGACGCGCATACGATCGGGGCGTCCGCCCATTTGGTGGTGGGCCTGTCGCCGCGCCATATAAAAGAGAGGTGGGGCGGGCGCGACGCACGACGAGTTCACCGTGCCGCCACAAACCCCACCTACAAACCCTAACCGATCGAGGGTGGCGCTGGAAGTGACGGGGAAGTTCCACGCCGTCGCCATCGAACGCCGCCGCCGTTGCGTCGTCCTTCTTCGCCGACCTCCGCTGCGGCCATGGCGGCTCCTCCTCCTCTACCTCCGACGGTACACTCTCACTCTCCCCTCTCTTCCCTCTCTCGGATCTAAACCCCAGTGCAAAGAAACACGAAGATCCAACAGAAGCATCAGGCGAACAGCAGGCGTACCGAGTCATTTTTACAGCAGTAACAGTAGTGATTAGTGAAGCTAATAAACTAGTACATCGGAACATAACTTGGGTGTGTGTTACCGATTCCACATTGGCCTACGGATGAGTGATAACCGAAGAAAAATCTCATTACTTTATGGGCGAGTAGTCTTACGGTACAAACAACTATACAAGATGGAGTAATTAAACACAAAAACACTCTGCAGCTACGTACGGGAACAAATAATAAGCATGAACTGAGGAAATTAAGCGTGGTCTAAGTAGCCAGTAGCCTATCCCCGGCGAGGAGGAGGGGAGGAGCGGCCCCGGAGAGATTCCCAGAAGACGGGCCAGTTGCGGCGCGCCTCGTTCCATCCGAGCAGGGAGCCCTCCCTGGCGGGGTCCCAGCTGGCGGAGACGATGCCGTAGCTGACGCCGGCCAGCGCGGCGCCGAAAAAGACGAAGGACACGCCGAAGGGGATCCAGGTCGGCACGTCCACCTTCGCCACCGCCTTGAGGTAGTAGAACACCGGGAAGAAGCCCACGCCCAGCGCCAGCGGCGCGCCCACCGACACCCCCACCCGCCGCATCATCCGGTTCGTCACCACCTCCGGGATCGCCGCGTCCCTCTCGTCTTCTTCTTCTTCGTCGTCGTCGTCCTCGTCTTCTTCTTGGTCCGCAGAGAGCTGCTGCTGCTGCTTCTTGTTGCGGCGCCGCCTGATCCTCCCGGGCCGGCCGATGGTGATGACTTTGGGCTCCGTGGCGTCGCCATCGTCGCTGCTGTAGTTCTTGTTCCTGCGGGCGAGGAGGGGGCGCCCCCGGCTGTTCGGAGCGGCCGGAGGGGAGTGGAGTCGAAAGGTAGGAGTGGAGCTGCAGGAGAAGGCGGCGGTGGCGGCGTGCGCACGCGGGGGAGAGAGCGGCAGGAGCTCCATGCCTCGAGCCCCGTTTCGAGCCAAAGTCACTTGCAAGAGGACGGCATCTTATCTCTTAACACCGTGACACGGGCGGGGACAGACAGAGCCTATACGCAGTAGTACGACGCCTAGATTTTCTTTTTTCTCCCCTTTCTGGATAAAAAGAAAACATGTGTACACCAAGGGAGGGTAGTGATCTGTAAGATGAAATTGCAAAAATTACGTGAGATTTTGTTCAAAAGAAAAGCATGAACTCAGTCATGAAAAAATATTGTTTCAAAGCATGTACAATGCAGGTGCTTAGAGAGGTGTCTAGCAAAAAAACTTATTTTTCTGGCCACATAAGGCAGATAATATACTTATTTTGTTGCATCGATACTTGATTAGACACCGGTGTTTAAAAGATGCTTATGCATATAACTATATATAATTAATACATGATATAGTCATCTAAACACCTACAAAAGAGATGTTTGCGTTCGAGGAAATAACTTTTATATAGATACTTGATGATATAGCTATATTTTTTTTCTTTTAAGTATTCATATATAAACATCTTGCATTGTACAAACCCTTAAGGTATATGGCAGTCAAACTTTATAAAGTTTAGATAGCAATGTCTTTTTAATACTCAAATTCAACTCATGAAAATTATATATATATATATATACACACCTACTCTCGGGAGTAATTACTCCTTATTCCGTATCTCACAACGTAGGAAGTATCTTGCGCAACGGAGAGTATGTATGTGTAATATACGAGTATATAAGACCACATAGGTGATATTTACACCTTTTCAGGGGTGGTATATATAATTTTTAGACATACTCCTTTTTATGTGCGAATATGAAGGTATATACAAAATATACTATAAACTATAGATTCTTTTGCATATTTTTCGTGTGATTCACATTAGAGTATCTTATAATTAGTATATGAGTATACCTAAAGTGATAATAGAGTATGTCAAATTCTTTTAGGTGGTATATCAGAGGTGGGAGTAACTACTCCCAAGAGTAGAAAGTATTATATATATATATATATATATATATATATATATATATATATATATATATATATATATATATATATATATGACATACTTCAGTACTCTCTGAGTATGTACTCCCACTTCCAATATACCACTTAAACGAATATATTATACTTCTTCATCACTTTCAGTATACTTGAATACCAATTATAAGATACTCCAATGTGACTTAATCGGAAAATTTTCATTGGAACCCTTTATTTTTGCTATATACTATTTTTCATACATAAAAGAAGTATATACACGAATTTTGGTATAAAAAGTGGATTTTCATGAATTTTTTCATAGAACTCACTTTGAGGTATCTTATAATCATTATTGGAGTATACTCAAATTGATAAAGAGATATCATCATACAATTTAAGTGGTATATAAGAGGTGTGAGTACGTACTCCCAGGAGTACCATACCATTTTCCATATATATATATATATATATATATATATATATATATATATATATATATATATATATGATATATATATATGAAGGTGTAGTGTAGTTACTCCCTATTTCGTATCTCACAATGTAGGGAGTATCTTGCGCAACCGAAAGTATGTATGTGTAGTATACGAGTATATAAAACCACCTAGGTGGTATTCACACCTTTTTAGGGGTGGTATGTATAATTTTTTAGACATACTTCTTTTTATGTGACATACTCCTTTTTATGTGCGATTATGAAGGTATTTACAAAATATACTAAAAACTATAGACTCTCTTGCAATTTTTTCGTGTGGTTCACATTGGAGTATCTTATAATTAGTATATGAGTATACCCAAAGTGATAATGGAGTATGTCAAGTTTTTTTAGGTGGTATATTAGAGGTAGGAGTAACTACTCTCGGGAGTAGAAAGTATTTTTCCTATAAGATACTCCAATGTGACTTGATCGGAAAATTTTCATTGGAACCCTTTATTTTTGCTATATACCTTTTTTCATACATAAAAGAAGTATGTACACGGATTTTGGTATAAAAGTGGATTTTCATGAAATTTTTAATAGAACTCACTTTGGGGTATCTTATAATCATTATTGGAGTATACTCAAATTGATAAAGAGGTATAATCATACAATTTAAGTGGTATATGAGAGGTGGGAGTACGTACTCCCAGGAGTACCATACCATTTTCCTATATATATACATATATATTTATATTTATCTCGAAAAGAACTTATACAAAAGTATAATTTTATTGGGTTTGACTAATCTTAAAAAAAAATTAGTGACAAAGTTGTGTTACGAAGACAGTATTGAAATCCATACTATTCATGTGAAAGTGCGCTACCGTGCTAGGCTCAAAAGCGAAGGCCTCCCCTCCTTGAATTTACTACTGGCGCGATAAAGAGCGAGTAATATTTCAACGCCCTTCTTTCCCAATGCAGCACGCAGGACACAGCTAAAAAAATGGACGATCGCACGGAAATTAAAGCAGCAACGATAGCATCTTTTGAAGCAATTGTTGCAAGAGTAAACGAGAAAACCAGAAGCGAGAAAATTTTCAGCATTCATCGTCGTGAACATACGGTGACTTTTGGATGCTTTACAACTTTCTCAAAATAATATATCTTGTCAATGTCAGCTCCGTATTCCAAAAGACATTTCTTTCCCAACAGTTTTCCACGACTAAAAACAGTTTGCATTACATCTTTTCCTCTGAAATCTTCCGATGGACACAGGCAACACTCGTATAACGGTCTTCACATTGTAAGCACAAAAACTCTGTACATCACTGATGCATATGGATGAGCTTCCAACACATTCAGCAACAGTTTTGATGGCTGCGATCCACTCAATGGAAGCACACGATGGAATAAGCCACCCTCCCACTTCTAAGGCAAAAATCTTATTGACAGGATTTAGGATCAGAACTATACCAAAGTTCAAAAGGAAAAAAAAAACCCAGCTTTTCTCTTTCTAGTATGCTCAGTATGCTCAGATGACTATTTATTTAAGGGGCTCAACAAAACTGACAGATCAGTGCAACTGCTTAATTACCGCTTTATCCCCACAGCTTAAAACGAATTTGGTATTCTATTTCTGATCTACACAACCACAGGGAAAAACTTATATCTGAAACTGAAAGGCATGTTAACCACGGCACGACGCTCTTTGTCGATGAAGAATAATTAATTGGCAGCTTCAAAGAAGAGCACTTGAGGCTGTAAATGACCTTTCTCACACATAATGAGCACGTCAGCCCAACTACCAATAACCTGCACAAACGAGGAAGAACCAAAGCCAGGTCGTACTAAGCTAGGGTAGTGAAATCAGAAAAGAGGGTTTACTTTAGTACGGTTATATCTGGTTACCTTAACAGTCTGGTCATCATACATGACCCACTGCTCATCCTCAAAAGCGAAGCAATGATAATGCTGCCCGTAGTAACAAATCTGCATGCATAAAAAAACCAAAACAGAAGTTATACTATATACTTTAATTTACAGGTTTCTGTACTCTTGGATGACTGGATTTAGGTGCAATATCAGGTAATACAGATGCCCCCGAAACACAATGCAGTGAATTATATAGCCTAGCGCACCAATATCACTTCGGTAATACCTACTTCACATCCTATCAGCCTAGAAAACCATTTGGGGTTGTTCAAGTGCAAACTCCTTAATAGGCTAATAGCACATCCCCTATTGCTGATACAGCAGACTCTGAAAAAACGAAAACTAGCAACCCAAACAGGAGATAATTTATTGTACTATTTCTGTAACATAAAGTCATTTTTTTCGTTTCCATACCTACCTAGCACCAACATAATAAAAGCCCTAGAGGAGATAATGCGCATATTTGCATTGCTACATGGCATGCCTAATATATTTTACAAGCATAACACATTTACTAAAGGTTTAAGAAAGAAGCTACTAAAAGTACCATCGGATATCCATTAACAAATGTGAAAAAACAAATAAGGGGTTGTAGCCATACCACTGACACCAGAGAATGTTTGCTTCCTTGATCTAGACCACGATAGAAAACGCTAATGTCTATCTCAGTGGAAATACCAGACAAAGTAGCAGATATGTCATCCACACACTCTTTGTTGTTCTGCCATCCCAAAACTAAAATAAAAAATTAACGGGTAAGGAGAGCCATGTCAATAAATTATCTCATTGCACACAGAACATGCAAGTACTCAGGCACATGCACACACACAAAAGTGGATAACAAATGTAGAGGATATCATGCAGGAAGCAGATTTAATAGCAGTTGCTTGATTAAAAATGGTTAATGCAGAGTGAAGCAGGCAATCCTACACCACGATGCAAGCAAACACTACATAAATGCATTTTACGAGAGTATTACAAGATCAAATATTTCCAGGACTGGAAATGACTAATTGCATGCACATATATATCCAAGAGAGAAGTTTACCAAGTGTAAAAACATGGGGGGAACCAGAAAGAATGTGGTGTATATGATTTGGTTTTCCACAACCGCCAACATCCGGATCACACGCTAGCTGGTCATTCATTATCACGGTCTTCAAAAGATCATCGAATGAATGATCTGGGCACATCATCTGTAGCATGGAACAAGTCATAGTCCCGATTGCAACATATCAGAAACCATAGAAAATAGAAAACAAGGAAATGATATAACTAACACATATCATGTGATTCAACCAAAGGAAGACAACTAACCTTTGCAGTTCGAAGTGAACTAGCATTGATATTGTGGAAAAATGAGGTATATTTAAGTCGTCTAGACTCCAATCCACAATTGCGGCAGTTCATCCGTTCATAGACATCCATTCCAAAAAGACAGTGTGCTATGCAAGAACTGTTTGCACAATCCCATGAGCCGATAGAATTGCTCTCATGAGATTTAGCATGGCAGTCAGCACAAGAAGTGTACGACTTATGGAAGCACTCAAAGATCACCCCCAATACCTCGGATGCATCATTCATTTGTCCCTGCCATCAAAATATATTGATCAGGGTCAACTAACATGGATATCAGATTGCCAAGAAGGTCATTGTAGATATCAAGTGACCATCTGGATAATGAAATGCTGTAGAAATGTGCCTAAAACCCCAACTAAAAGATAGAAGAAAGTAATATACCTCCTGAAAGAATTTGCTGTTAGGGTATGATTTGCTCAACGCGATCCTCAAAGAAGTAGGTGCAACAGCTTCTCCATGCCCCTCAGATGCTTTGCTCAAGTCAATGAAGATATCATATAATGCACAGACAGCACAAGGATCTTCAACATGCTTATGCAGTGAGGATGTTTTAATGAATTCATCTCGAAACCGCCTTAAATGCCATAATGACTGCATATAGAGGAACATTATGTGAAAAACAAAGCACAATTGCATACGCGTTACAACTTACAAGTCTCCACAATTACCTGGATAACCACATTCAAGAAACAGTTGTATTCACCAGCAGCATTTGTAAGGCCAGCCCCATGCACTTCATTCCCATTTGAAGTGACTGCCACGACAGTAGTAGAAGTATCAGAACGTTAAAATAGGATTTAAGTTACAAATGATCAAGATAACACAGATCTAAATGATCCTATTAACATAACACTTGTAGCTAGAAACTGACATAAAGACTAGAAAGAATTAACACCATAGCATCATGTTTATATAAAGAAATGATTATGTAAAACCTAATGTATTAGCGACCAGCATACAATCTAGAAATTTACAGTAAAGGTGAAGCAATGGAAAGAAAGAAAAAAAGGCATACTCTCCTAAGTCCCAACCAAGCATACAGTCTTCGTACAAGACTCTGAGGTCAAACTATATATTGTTGTGGTCGTTGTTCGGGTACGGGTCTGAGGACCTAAGGTAGGACGTTCGCCCTCATCTAACCGTCAACAGGGCTCTTCCCTGTCAAGGTAGAGGCTCTGAGGCCTGATTAGCCAGAAAGGCGAGGGATCACCCTCCAAGCTCGGCCGGGACTCTTCCTGACCAACAAGGAGAATCTGATCTTTAGCCAACCGGTTAGGGACTAACTTTGTTTATTTCTTGCCTGATTGATAATAGATATATTCTATCCCTTTTATAGGGACAACCCGACCTGACCCCTAAGAAATAATCTATAAGAAAACTTATCTCTAACAATCCAATCTAATAATAATTTGCTTAACTAATAGATAATACCAAACACCTAATAGATAGATTCCTAAACAACAAATCCTGCCTAATATTCGTGCTGCTTCAGTAACCGATTCTACAGTGCATGTGCTACAGTACTCTCCTGGATATTTGCCCATGACATATACAATACTTAAGCATAGCAAATTTCAGCATTCATAGATCATATTTAATAGCCTTGTAAATTGCAGCTTTTATCAGCTTCATTAGAAATTGACGATATTACAGTCACATTCCATGAACTAAATGGCTTAAAATTGGCAATATCTTGAAGCTAATGTTCTGTATTTTATAAAGCGTCTAGGTTTTTTGGTGATAGTCAAATTATTCTTCATTATGGCAAATGGCAATAGGACATGAACATGCAAATGCTCAGCATAAACAACTCAAATTACGCGGTTGACAATGACGGCTTCTGTAGGAATTAACAGTGTAATCTAAATCACCAATGTGCATCTGTAGCAATTAACAAACACCTTAACACAATACAAGAGTTATTTATGATGCTAACTAGTTGTTGAATAGAAATATCCACAGCTGTTTTCAAGGCCCAAGATATGAGTTTGTTGAAAAGAGAGAAGAAAGCGGTACCAAGGCTTTGGTGAACAGCTTTTAAGAGGTCTTCATGGAACATTTTATCATAATCATAATTGCTGCGTACAGTTGCTGATGAGTTTGCGCCACTGTCAACTGGATATGAAAGGAAAATGTTTAAAAATGTGCAAATCAAAAGAGCAATGAGGAAATATGTAACATACTGTCCATCTATAACAAGCTCGTTTTTAGGAAATCCACAAGATATAATGCACGGTAAGAGAAAACAAAGAAACAATGGGAAGTAATATGTGGGCATGGCTAATTGGCTACAGTAAACAAGAAAAGATACAAGTGACTTGGTCAAGGACTTACTTAAACATACTTCAATAACTATAAGATGATAAGGGGCAAGGATGTCATGCATGACAATCCTCTGTGATGGTTTGATAACACAAGTCAGAATAACTATGAGCGTGGCACTTCAATCTATTTGAGTGCTTCGTAAACTTTTAGCTGTACTCAGGCACTCAAAAAAAATTCTTAGTAGCTTATTTGTGATCACATTGTGAAATGAAATTCACTATTCGAAAGTGTTTATATATCACAGTAGAGCAAGAAAACATATTACCAATTTGATCGACTTAAATGGTAAGTACTCCAGCAGTGCTTGACATTAATGTACAATAAAGTAGACAACGATAAAAGGCCAGGATCGTTGTGAATTTGTGATGCTGGTCCAATCTGATATGGTACACTTAGGGTCCGTTTGGTTCATTGAATCATGTGATCTTGTACCGGATGGTTCGGGAAATGAGGTCGTTCACGCGTTTGGTTTACTGAATGAAACCAAACAGTTCAGGACCAAACCATTCCACTGAAGGGAATATTCAACTGAAATGTTGTACCGCTTGGCTCGAAGAAATCGAGTGAACCACGCTGTTCACCTTGAGCCGCTGCGGCCGAAGGCCAACAGCCGACCGCGCTACCGCCTCAGCGAGCCACTTCGCCGCTCCGGTCTCCTTCCCGGCGCGCTCCGCTCCCTCCCCGAGCCGGCCCGAGCCCGAGATTGCCTCTGCTCCCTCCAGCTTCTCCTTGCGAGCGCTCATCTTCCCCAGCCCCGCCGGTGAGCATCGGCCACCCCCGTCGGTGTCCTCGACCTTGCCCCCCTACCATTCTCTCCCTCCCTGTCTTCTACTCCATCAAGCTCAATCACAAAGAAAGCGCAAGCCGCCGCGCCACCATCTTCCCCGACTCCGGCTAAATAACGCTCCCACCACCGCCATCCCCACTCCGTTGAGTCGCCCTCCAATTCCACCCTACCCGAGCACCCCTGGCCCTCCCTCTTTCTTCCCCCGTCGCACACTCGAGCAGCTCCTGTCCTCCCGAACGCCGCTGCCATGAAGACCTCGCCGCGCCACCCGTGGCCCACATCGTCGGACCGCCTCGGCCTCCCTCCGCCCTCACGGCCAGCCCCGGTGAGCTCCCCTTGCTCTCCCAGTGCTCATGCGCGCTACCTTCTTCCCTCTTCCCCTCTGGCGCCGCCACCCCATTTCCTTCCCCGGCTCCGGCCGCTGCTTGCCGCCGCCCGACCGTTCTCGTCCACTGTCGGCCACACCACCACCCCCATGGAATCCTCTTCCCTTCCCGGTTCCGTTTTGGCCACCTCCGGCCGCCACCGTTGACCCCCTCACCGGCGTTGAGTGCCGCCCAAACCGCCGTTTGCCCTCCTCTGCTTTCCTTTGCACTGGGTGCCTCCCTCCGTGATTTCTCTTTGTATGGATGCATGACATGTGGGTCCACTCTGTTAAGGAGGTGACTTTAGAGTCCAGTTAGCACTAAAACCCGGATTAGGTTAGTAGTAAGTTAATCAATGTTGTAAATTAGTATATATACATTTTAATTAGGATAATTAGTAATTACGTAATTAGCCTAAGGATATTAAAAGGTTAATTAGTTGTAGACATTCAACTACCAAATTGCACTTTCGGATAATGACAAATTATTTCCTAACTTGAATTTAAATTCAAATCAATTTCTAAACTCAATTCGTGTATCATCTCATACAACCAACCAAACACAATCTCGTACTATCCCATACAACCAACCAAACAGACTGCTTGAACGATCCCATCCAAGACGATCTCATCCATACCATTCAACCATATCCCACCAACCAAACGCTTCCTTAAAAGGAACCAGTGTGTAGATGTCATTATTTTTTGAAACCAGTGTAGATGTTATTATAAGCTACTCTAATATGTAAATTTTGGTGCAACGGATTTCAAGAGCCCCTCAACATCTATGACCAGCATTTAAAACAAATAACCAAGATCAGGTTACATGAATAAACTCAAGGATAAGATTGAACTACAGCTACCTTTAAACTCAAGGATAAGATTGAACTACAGCTACCTTTCTCATTATTTGAATTCTCTATTCCAGCAGAGCGAGCTTTATGCACATTCTGTGGGTCATCCAAAGAGAGCACATGTAGCTCATTTTGCCTTGCATCTTGATAGCTGTGATTGGCGAAGTCGGCAACTTTACCAGAACTGCTCCATCGTGGAGCTGGCGTACCATATTGTCGACTAGATGCCCCATCATCATCATGAATAGCGCCTTGCATACCTGCAACAACAAACATATATAAATTGTTTGTATTGCACTTACATACGGAATTAAAACAAAAGGTCTAATTTGGACAAGTCATAACTAACAACCTTGTATGTATTTCTTATGTGGTTGGATAGTACTTTTCTTAGACCTTTGGATGGTAGGATTAGTTGGAAGTTTTGTATTCTGTGCATTTTTCCAAACTCCGTTCATTTTCAATGTCGGCTTACTAAGGTCCACATCACTGCTGGTTAATGCATGTGCCCCAGGAGAGTCCAATCCATTATGTTTCTCCCTACAATTGTTCTCCATCTTTTGCAGCAGGTCCATACCACAGAATCTAGAACTAGAATGTTCTTCCAGCAAAGAAACTTCAGAAAAGCGAAAATCACCAAACTTTATGCCTTCAAGATAAGCAGGTGAGAAGTTATTGGGTGCACTTTGATGGTTATCCTGACCCCTATTTAAATTTACACCAGTCGAATAACCAGTTGTCCCAATATCAGAAGCTGTAGAAGTACTTCTACATTGTTCTGCGAGATGCTTCTGCTTTGCCTCCTCCTCTATCTGTCTTTGGTACTCCAAAGTTTCCTCCAGCTTTCTTTCCTCTGCTTCAAGTTGTACTCTATGCCTAAGTTCTTTCTCTTGTTCGTTTAAGTAATCATCACTTGTTGAAAGTTTGCAGTCAAAGTCATCACAATCAACAAGCGTCTGACTGCAAAAGTTTACCATGATCAAATAAATTAAAGCCATACACACATGAAAGTTCTAAAGCCAAAAGAAGACAAATGATGAGGATGAAAAGATGATTCTATTGCCGCCTCTTTTTATTCATAATGTGCATAATAAAAAAAAAACTAATACAATCACTTACGGAATTTACAAGCCTTCTGCAATATATTCCAATGAGAAGTCCATAAAAGATATGAACAATGATCTCAAGAAGCACAAGCCCATGATATGAACAGTGATTTCAGGTACTGCTAGAGAATGCTAAATGCATATGGAGATGCATGCAGTAAGAAAGCATGCACCACCATGATATGATGGCTGGCACCTCAAGATAGATGAAAGTATATTAAAGGGTCCACAAGTTTCTAAATTTCCTTGTAACTAGTCAAATGTCAACTATATTCAACAGGGAAGCTGGGAAACGACACAAGCAACATCATTCAAAGGTCAAAACAGATCTTGTAATTCTGTAACCAAATATCTTTCCCAAAGTAAATTCTCAAGACCAAATCTTGCTGTCTAACCAAATACCCATATGCTGATTGGGATTTAAATTAGTAGTACCAAGCAACTATAGATATACACAGAAAAAGAAAAGAAAAGAAAAGAAAGCATCACAATCACTTCTTCGAAAAAATAGGTACAGTGCATTGTACTCAGTAAAGAAAGAAGTAACTTGAGTACATGTGTCACACGGAAATTCTTTGGCAAGTAAGAAACGTGTGAATTCCTCAGAACATGGAGTACAAGCATTACTTACGATTGCTCTGATGTCTCCTCATCTGCACTGTCCTGGTGAGTAAGATATTGATCACTCGAGCTCAAATCCTACAAAGCATTTAGAAGCATTATAGCAAGAAAATAAATTCCTTTTTTTGTGAACAGCAAGCGCATACAACATTACAATATGATCAAACTCAAAAGCACAGCTACCTTGAGATCCTTAGATCTCCGAGAATCCTTCATTTTCTTCTTGTCCTTTAATTTCTCATGGGATTGCTTTGTGTCACCCCCTCTGTTTGCATTCTTCTTAGCATCTAAAGCAAGTTCAGCCAGGAAGGCTTCACTGGCAGCATCAGATCTCTCTCTGGCATCCTTGTCCACAAGCTCTTCCAAATGGCTCTAAATTACCACACCATAACCACAATTAAGAAATGGACAAGAGCACAAAGCATTAAAACAACTGTGTGTGTGTATAGAGATGCAGGATACAAACTCGCAAGAAGGATTTCAAAAGGGGGAGGAGAATTGTTCGATAATCAAGGACAGAAGCAGGTCCAAGCTTGAGTTCCAGTTGCTGCATCGCAGCTACACTTCGCATAATCCTAGCGTCTATCTTGCTAAGCTGCAAGTTAAACAGTTAAGAGAACAGATATTGTTATTGCATGTTGAAGATCTTATATACAATGCCAGAAGAACTGACCTCCATAGTAATTTGTTCCTTCAGCTTTGAAACAACCAACTGTACCACAGAATCGTTTGGATGTACAAAGTCATGCAACCTCCACTCATCTTCTTCTACCCCATCGAAGGTCATGCCAGAAAAGGCTTCATCATACCCAAAGTGTGATGTGTGAACTTCCTTCAAAATAGTAGAGATTGCATCTAACTCAGATCTGCAACCGTTAAACAGCTCATCAGCATTGCGCTCTAACAACTCCTCCTGCCGTTTTTTTAGGAGCTCCTCGTATCCTTGAAATGCATACCGCCCCACATGGTCCCTTCGCCTTTGCTCTTCAAATAAAAGAGTATCCACAGCAAGCACACCCACCTCATTGCTCAACTGTTCATGCTTCCGTTCACACAAGTTTTGCAAGATGGAGAACTCCTTCTCAAGCATCTGATGAATCCGCATGCCCTGATTTGACCTCTCATCAAGCATATGATTCCAGTCCAATAGCTGTTCACCAATTGAAGATCCCTCATACAACCATGAAAGGAATGCATCAGTATCAACGTCCTCAGGATCAAACTTCCCAACAAATGCTCGGCAATCGAGGATCAGCGTCGATGAATCAGATTCTAGTGTAACCTTCTGCAGGATATTGTGATTTTTCAGGAAACTATCCACATCACCTAGTTCCCCATCCTTCTCCGAGGACCTATTAAGTCCACAGGACTGCGTTAGGTCCTGCAAGAACTTGAGCACCTTCCGCAGTGATGATGCCTCCAAGAAGCAAATGCAGAGCGGCGACTCATCCAGCGAGTGGTTAAGCAGCAGTGACCCAGAAGGCATCCCCCTGAGTTCCTCCATAGCAAAATGTATCACCCTGTTCAGATGACTCACTGAAAGATTCTTGTACTTCACAAGGATTTGGAACAACGAATGAATCCTCTCCAAAATCTTCACTCTTTCATCATCATCAGACAATGGCCACTTTCGGTCACCTTCCCTCATGACCACTCCAAAACTATCACACTCCTCATTGTGTGGCGAGGCTGAGGATTCTGACGTGTCTGATTTGTCTTTAGTACTCCAATTGTCTGACGACATCGAATCCTTGTCTCTATCTGGGCCAATATTGTCAGCTTGCTCTTCCTCGAGCACTTTGAGAGCCGCGGTAGCATCCACTGGCCTCCAGCTTGAACCAATGAGCATAGCTGCCCAGTCAGCATCAATATCCTGTGGCACCATAGCCTGCAGCCGAGGTGATAGTACACCCACATGCTCCCACAACACATGCTGCAGGTGCGACTTCAAACCTGTGAAGCGCTCCCCACACCGGCCACATGCCCAGAACTCCCACTTCCCGGTCCTAGTGGCAAACCCTAGCACCTCATTAAGCACAACAGATGCTGCACTGGTAGCATATTTCTCCTTATGCATTGCAGCAGCATAGTGCGACTTGAGATCAGGAATGCTAGTGTTTAAGAACGCGAGCCTCCGGTCCACGGGCATCGTGCACCAGAACGCACGCACCTGGTCCATGCAGTCAGACGCTGATGAGACTGTTGCCTTTCTTGGCCCACCTTTTCTCCGGTCAGCACGATGTCCGGCCGCTGATGACTGAGACGATGAAGAGGGGGCCTCATCTCCCAGTGGCTGTGGCGGTGAGGAGGAGGCGATGGCGGCGGCATTGTGCTGCTGCTGCTCCAGCAGCCTCATCGCAGCGACCCGCACCTCGATCTCCTTGCGGCGGTCGTCAGGGGTCTTGGTAGCCTTCTTGATCTCGTTCGGCCGGCGCGGGGCGGGCGCCGCCGGGAGGAGGCGGAGGTCCATGGGGTCCTCAGCCAGGCGGCGCACAGGGATCAACCGAAGCTTATCCTCTCCAGGGCCGCCGCCCAGGGTCTTCATCCACGTGGAGATGGATGCCAGGTTGGCCTTCTGGATCAGGGAGCGGAGCTCGGATTGGACCTGCTCGGCGTCGGGGGCGGGCAGCCTGAGGGAGTGGGGCGCCGGGGCGGAGGGGGCCTCGATGCTGAGCCCGCGCTCGCACTCGGCGACCACGTCCTCGTAGCCGCCGGTGTCGGAGGCGGCGTCGTAGAGGAGCATGGCGTGGAAGTGAGCGAGCTCGACAGAGTCCGGCGCGAGCTCGACGGCGCGGCGGGCCGCCTGGAGCGCCGCCCGGTGGTGGCGCGCGCGGGCCGCGGGGTCGTCGAGAATCGCGGCGGTGCGGGCGTGCACGGTGCCGTGCGCGCGGAGGAGCAGCAGCGAGCCCTCCCCGTGGCGCGCGACGGCGTCCTTCATGAGCCGCAGCGCCCTCGCGTGGCTGCCGCGCTGGAGGCAGTTGAGGGCCCTCTCGCACTCGGAGCGCACGTCGGCGCTGTCGCCGCCCCCCGCCGCCGCCGCCGCTGCATCCGGCTGCCGGCGGGAGGAGCCGGGGGGCGGGGGAGGAGGAGTAGGGTTTGGAGCGGGGGTTCGCTTCTTTCGGCCCATAGGGGGAATCAGATTTGGGCGAAGGGGTGTGTGTGTGCGGGGATATATTAAAATGGGATTTCATAATGTGCTATTGATAGATGGTTTTTAGAATTTATGCTCTATGTGTCTATGATACGTGAATTCAGAGGTAAATTCTAAAATATATTTATTTACTATAATAAATTCTGAATTATTCCATATTAAAAAGAAAAAAACGCGAAGAACAATAGTCAATAGCAAACAAACAAACCCCCTCCCCACTCTCCTTTCTTTTTTAACCTCTCTTTCTCTTCTTACTAGTAGTGTGCTCATACGTCGTAACAGTATTCTAAAAGAGGGTGAGATACACCAACAAACAAGATCTTAAACCGTGCAGTAAATATCAATTTTTTGTGAGCATATCGATGACAACGGTGGTGGCCGACCAGAGACGTGAAGCAGAAGCAAGGTCAAGACTCGAGCCGCTGCCGATGCGGACCGACGTGACGGGCATCCGCCTCCGCCTCCGCCTCCCATCCCCCTCCCCCTCCCTCCGCCGCCGCCCTCTCCACTCCTGCCACCTCACCTCTCTCCCCCGCCCTCTCCACCAGACCCGCTGCCTCCTTCGTCTCCCTTCCCGCTAGCGCCTCCGTGCGTCGACGGTGACGATGGTGGTCGACCGGAGATGTGAAACAGAAGCGAGGTGGGGGGCAATGGCTGATGGGGACGAGAAGTGGCAAGCGGTTAGAAAGGGAGGAGTGATTGGGGTGAACGAGGGACTCACGAGCAGTTCAGTTTTATTGAATTTTTTTCATATAGAGAGGTGGAACGGTCGTTTCGTTGTGTGAGAATAAATATTTTCTTTTATTAATTAAGATTTCTATGACCCCGTGGGTCTACCACCCAACACGAGTACAAGGGGAGCGTGCGGATCAGAAATCGGGGGCAGTTTCCGCAGGGCCTTGTTTGTTCCATGGCTTCCCGCCTTCCTTTCCGCTTCACGATCATCTCACTGCCACGGTAATGCTTTTTTTTTTTTTTGCGAGGGACCATCACAGTGATGCTGTAGGCGGCACATTACAAATTTGCAGGGCATTGTGGAAAGGAATAATTGTGGAAATGATTCTGCAAAGTTCATGTTGTACCAGTATTTTTCCAGTTTACAAACAATTACAAGTTTATATCGATAGTATAGAGTTTTTTTTATTAAAAAAAACATTGTTGTATTTATTATAATGTGTATAATTATACGAGGTTTTATTGTCTAGTACCTCTTACGTTGGAATACTATCTCGAATAGCATAATATGATTGTTCCATCCAGTGATCCATCCAGACCATAGGTGAGTGGGTAGCCACGTCAGAAAAACATAGGGTCGTGCTAGTATTTTATTTTTTGCGAATCACCCGGTACAACATATAGACATCCACACACATGCACACCACCACACGCATGCACTCACACACATGATGCCTACTGAAGACCAGACGAACGTAGCTCGAAGAAATGACGAAGTCACTACCGACGTCTCGCTTACGACGGATACATCGCCTCCCACTGAAAGAAAACCCTCCTTAATAAGGGTCGTGCTAGTATGTGATAGCGCATCATTTTAACCGGTTAGTGCATCAACCGTACATGGAGCGAGCTAACCAATCAGTGTGGGTTATTTTTTTTCATGAAAGAAAGTGTAACAATTGGTATAATTGAATTATGTATTTTTAGATGGTAAGTGAATTATATTTAGAGATACATTGTTCATGTTTTTTTTTTGTTCTCTAGCGATGAAAGCACCATGCTCTATGGTTGTTACATGTAGAGAATATAACGTATAACCCGTTTTTATTTGTTTCGGGATCATTCGCAAAATGTAATGTCTACTCAACCTTTTATGTATCTTGGAGTTATCTGTAAATGTCGAAATCGATTTTTTTCTCAACTTTTAGAACCACCCCAGCACTGAGAATGTTATCAATCTTCAACCATTCCATGGCCAAAGTCGGTCCCCTTTTAAGAATGTGAAAGTATATTGTCAGACCTACAGTTTTTTAATGCAAAACAATTTTTTACGCATATAACTTTGTAACATTTTTTGACACATAGATGTTATGACTTTTAAGGAGAAAAGCCATTAACGGAAATGCACCCATGCGGTGCTGTTCAAAAGGCTCCAGCAACGCAATATCAGGGCGTACAACCCAATTTTGACGTTTTGGACCCAAAAAAAAAAATGAAAACGAGGTTTTGAGCTCTTTTTAGTTTCACGCAGGATAAAATAATCTTCTCTTCCACTTGATCCTGACCATCCAAAGCTGAATCGGGCAGTTTAAAATCACGGAAAACGGCGCCCATCTGCCCTTGGCGCGAAACGAGAGGTACACTTGCCGATTGACCAAACACAAGAAGCTCGAAGGAAGAAAATCATCATGAATCTAAAATTAGCATCCATGATGCCGCACCACCACGATTCCCTGCCACCTCCTCCCTCGCTCCCAGTCATTCCCACTCACACAGCCTGCGCCAACGCGAGACTCCCGACTCCTCCCCTACATACGAGCTATCCTGTCTAGGTGCCGGCGGCTGGAGAGATGGGGCAGCAGGGAGGGCTGGTCTATAGCTTCGTGGCGTGCGGTGCCACGGTGCTAGGTAACCACGCCGAGGTCTCCAGCAACTTCGCCTCCGTCGCCGCACAGTGCTTGCAGGAGCTCCCCGCCTTTAACAACCGATTCACCTACAACTGCAATGGCCACACCTTCAACTACCACGTCCACAACAGATTCAGTCATACCCCCCCCCTAACCCACACACACCCTTCTGCCAATGCTCGTTGATTGCCTAGTATGATTATGGCGGCTTGGAGGGCGTGTTATTTTTCCACTATATTTTGGCGATCATGGACCACATTTGGGGTTTGACATTGATTGACTGGATCAGTGGTCTTGTCCGTTTAATCGATCCCCCTTCAGATGCGCAAATATGCAATGTGGGGATTGGGGTAGGGAATGGGTACGATTTTGTTGGTTTAGTGTTTACAAATTGTCCAGCTCTATTCATTTTTGTGTGTTTTGTTGATCAATAAGTGAGGTGAGAACCGCAGAATGTTGCACTCCTTTAGTGCATAGTTTCATTGTTTTTAGTGTAACTTTCTTTATGGAAGGTAGTACACGTGAAAGTTTTTTTCCCCTTTTTCTTTTTTGGTTAGTACAGATAACAAGATGATGAAAATTGTGGTACCTGACTTGCTTGTTTTGATTAATTTTATCAATGTGGGTTTCATGGTAATGTTTTGGTTTTAATTGTGGACAAGGTTATCATGATAATGTTGTGATGTGTAGGCTGACGTGCAACTTATGGCAAGTTTTAATGTCCATGAATATATGTTGATAACAATTTTAGATAGTTTTTTTTTGTATGTTCTTAGCATAGATTAAGATGGATGTGTATGTGTGGTGTCCCTTTTAAGCTTTGTCTAATATATCGCTACCAAGAAGTTGTCACCACATGCTCATATATTGTTTTTGACAATGAGCTGTATAGCACGAACAAAGTTGTCTCCTTTACTTTTCTTGTTTTCTCATTTACAAAGCATGTATGGAGTTAATTGTCTGTTTCATTGAATGTATCTAATCAATCCAGAAAAATCATGTGCATGCAACATATATATTAATTTGAACAATGTAGTGTCCTGGCATATTCGCAAAATGTTTCCATTTCTACTTCCACAGCCTTTCCTTGCACTCTAACATTTAAGTATTTTAGTAGTATTGATATCTACGAATGCAGATCATTGGCATCTATGAATTCTGTATTTTGAAGAAAAAATAACCCAGCTATTTTGAAAAATAAAAATGACTCAGCTATGTATTTTTAACAAAACCCCTTGTGCATTCTATTTATGCTCAGTGCTCACTATTAGTGCGGTGTGCTCCCAACGTGTATATTCCCATCCTGCTCTATCACACTTCACCTTTTCTGTTTATTTGTTTTCACGATGTCATTGCGATGCATTGCATTTATCTCATGATGTGGATCTTTATCCCTTTTGGTTATTGGATCTGCTGTCAACAACCATGGATGCAGCCTTTTCAATGTATCATCAAAGTTAGTATTCCTTTATCATTTAACATCACCTTTTCCATTGTGCTTTAACATTTTTAACATACTTGCATTGTGACCTATGTTTTCCCAATATGTATGATATATATATTTGAAGCCAAATGGTTTTCATGCTTTTAAGGTAAGTTTATCTTTCACTTTATAATTCATTGCATTATGTTTATGGCTTATCATCCAATGTCAAAATCAGATGATGGGCATATTTATTACATCCTTCGTTGTTCGGTAAACAATTAAAGATAGAGTTGTGAGTGAATGACATTGATCGATTCAAGTTCTATTAGTTTTCATGTGACAATGCATTTGATTTTAATCATAATGTGTTGTTCTTACTAAGTCTGCCGGTCAGCAACTTCCAATTGGCTTCATAGAGAGGTTAAGAAAGATTTTGCCAAGAAATACAATAGAGGAAAAGTGAAAAGCGCTACTACCAATAGCCTTAATAGAGAATATGGGTATTTTCTTTGAAAGTTTTCACATGCATATGCCCAAAGTTTTTTCAGGGTTCGCACTGTATTGAAAGCTACAAAATATGATTACCCTAAATTACTACTATGGATTAAAGCTAGCTACTCAGTATGAATAGCATAAATCGCTATTATAGTATTTTAAATGGATGTCACTTTTCCAAACATAAACTTAAAGAACACATGGTACTGTGACCAGCACCTTGAAGAGATTGACAAGCTTGCAAAAGTGAAGGCTCGGGTTACAGAGGTTAAAGGTGCATGCGTAGGATGTCCAACTATTTTTTCTACATTGTAATACTAGTAATTCAGATGAGGTGTTTTTGCTGCAATATCGTATAGAGATTGTTCGTGTCCTAGCTTCTACGGTGATCAATCTTGAATTGCATTAGAGTATCTTTCTGAGTATCTTTCTCAGAGAGCTGATTCAAAATTCTGGATTGCATTTACTACTCTCTTCAGTCACAAAAAATATTGTTTTGGGGGTACGTGCAGTTAAACTCTCTAAATTTTAGCTATTAATATAATTTTCAATATTTTGATTGAACATATGAAACTGATATGTATAGTTTTGTCTCGAAAAGAACTTTCATAGAAGTATAATTTTATTAGGTTTCGTAGATCTATTGCAATAGAAATTAGTGATTAAAGTTGCGTTTTAGGAACCTTATCGATGTCCGAAACGACATTCTTTTGTGACTGGGGAGTACTTTCTTATGCCCAATTGAGATGGAATGATGGTCCAACTTGCACTAGCTACATATATATGTACACATTTGTATGCATCTGCAAACCATGCACATATAAACTTGGTCATTTGTACACATGCAACACATCTATACATAACAAGCACTGCACATATAAACTTGGTCATTTGTACACATGCAACACATCTATACATAACACACACTTAATTACACACTTTACTTTTCTGTCTGATATCTGCAACTGTATAAAATCTCTATTGAGTTCTATGCATCAACTAGTTCACCCGAAAATTTTGCCTCGAGAATGGAGAGGAAAGGTGCATGAAACTCAACACTGCCTAAGAATCTTAATTACTACTTTTATATAGCTTCTAGCAAGCCATCTGCTCTCTGGCGAGAGGAGTGATCTCCTCGAACACGGGCAGCCTCCTGTTGCTCCTCTTATACGGCGCCGCCCACTGCTTGACGACACCATCCAGCAGCTCCACCATCTCGTCTTCGACGGCGTTCTCGTCGCTGCAGCCGTCGACACCAACTCCGCCCATCTCCGCCCTGATCCGGCCCAGCCACTCCTCCACCTTCCTGACGATCTTGCCGTCGTTCTCGCGGGCGTGGTACCTCCCCGCGAGCACGTCGGCGAGGACGAGCTCGGCGTCGGCGAGCCGGGACTGCTCGATGAGGCAGAGCGCGAGGTTGCACGCCTTGTTGGCGTCCGGGTCGATCATCTGCGCCTTCCGGTACACCACCTCCGCCGCCATGTAGTTGCGCTGCTGCATGTACGCCCACGCCAGGTTTCCCTGCACGTATATGTGCACGGCGAGCAGGCGAAGCTTCAGATCGAGTTGCTTCTTGTACACTGGCTAATCAATAACGCCATTGCCATGTAGGCATGTACCCAGTACTACTGCATGCGTACTAGTAGTACGTTTCAACATGCACTTACGAGAACGCGCGAGGTCTCTTGCTTGACGGAGACGTGGATCTTGCGGCCGTGCGACCTGGCGCGCTTCGTCGTCTTGCCGTGGAACGTCTCGCCGAGGTAGATCTTCCGCAGCTTCTGCTTCAGCAGCTCGATCTCCTCCTTGGTCCGGCCACTCGCCTGCGAGATCAATAGCATCCATATATCGCCATTGTTAAACCGGCTACTAATGCCAGTGTCGAATCTTTTTCTGATATAGTGATATATGCGCTGATGCATGCCTTGTAGAGGTCGAGGAGGATGTTGTCGAGGGATTCCTGCGACTGCTTGGGGCAGAGGCGCCTCAGCGACTTGATGGCGTCCACGGCCTCGTTGAGGTACCCTCGCTGCTTCATCACGACCGCCATGTCCTTGAGCGCGCTGTCCACCTTGTCCCCGGTGTTTATCGCCTTCCCGAACCACGCGATCGACGCGTCCAGGTCCTTCTCCACCAGCTTCATCCATAATAGATAGTTGCACGTATTGGCTAATCCCGTTCGTATTTGGTACTTGCTGGTATACTCCACTCAACTAACTTTGCCCATATACGGAGCTTTTATACGACACACTCAATTTAATACGGACAGCTCTTTCTTTTTTATCCAATGATTCAAGTTAGTTATGATTTAGTTATACGGTAGTATAAGTAGTAGAATCTCAAAAGAATGGAATTGTAATTGACCATGTAGAGATCACATGACACAAGAGTAATATTTTCAATCCTATTTGAAAAAATTCATAATAGCGTCACGAAAAAAATATATAAATACAAAAAAAAATTCTATTATATATGTCATTAATAAATCAATGATCAGATTTAATCTACACTACCACCGTATACTTAACATCAGAATATACCGTAAAGTTTCTCCATATATGCATATTAATTGCATTGTTGCTTGATACTACTAGAGATTAACAGACGTATAGTATATCTAATGAACTCGAGAGTCGAGACACGTGCATAAAGTATGATGATCAAAAGCTGACTGACTAGCTGCTACCTGCGCTAGTAGCGCCTCTTCTACCGTTTTGGTTTCAAGCAGGCGACGGGTGTATACAATTACTAGGGAACCAACGAGGCAACGAACGAGCTGTAGCAAGGGAATTCTGGATGTATATATCTAACCAAGACGAAGCCAACAAATTAAGCCCCTATAGATCGAACAACCGCGCGCGCGTACGTTGACCGAAATCTAACCAGCAGATCGATGTGCAACTCTTCTATCCCAATCCTAACTGAATTTCATTGTCGCGAATCAAGCCGTGTGGATTTCTGAGAGGAATTTAAGTGTCACCTCATGTGTTATACTATGCATTTGAGGGCTTCGAAACCACGCATCTTTCTCATCGAGAAACGCGTACCTGGTAGTGCTTGGCCCGTGCATACGGCCCGTCGCCGGACGGGATCTTGTGCGCGGCGTGCGGCGCCGCCGAGGCCGAGCTCGCCGGCTGAGCCACGCCGACCAGCTGATCCATTTCTCTCCAGGTGGCTAGATAGCTAGCTTGCTAATGGTTGGCCTCCCTCGATCTCCGCTCGCTTCTTGCGGCGCGCGGGATTGATGCCGTACGGTTCGGCACCATGGCGAGGCAGGTGAGCTGTCCCTGTAATATAACCAACCAACCAGCCGGGGAGCTAGCTCGCCGATCGGATGAATCTGGCCGAGCGGCTGCACCTGGACGGGGGGCCGTCCAGGTTCAGTGTGGCACGGAAGCGGGGGGCCGTCCAGGTTCAGTGTGGCACGGAAGCGGTGGCCTCGTTCGGGGCCTGCATAGTTGGGCATGTTCATCGGGCAGTGTCCAGTAGCTGGCGCATGACGGCATGATACGATTGCGGTCTCCTTCGCGTGACGCAATACGTGGCACCGGAGCGATCCACGAGGCCCCCGCCCCCAGTGATGTGTAGGCAACTAGGCATGGCCTGTGGGTTCAATCCATCTCTTTACAACGGTCAGGTCATGCAGTAAGGGCATGTTTGGTTCGAGACCCGAGAGTCGTGTCTGATAAAAAATGATGTTTGAGAGTAGTCTAAAAAGCAGATGATTTTGGTCTGATCATGCAAACCTGAAGATACGATGTTTGGTCGGTGATACGTACTTGGAGATAGAAATAAGAGAAAAAGAACTAAAGGGAGAGAAGAAATACCTGCCTAGGCTAGGCCTTCGTTTTTGACGCCTAGTGACCTGGTCTTGAACCAAGCAAGACCCAGGCAGCCAGATGGCTTGCTCCTGGCCAGGTCTGCACCTCGCCAGGGTTTAATCCAAACACACTCTAGGACCGGGCTAAGGCAGAGGCATGGCATGTGTGGCACCAAAGAGTCAGTGGCGGACCTCTGACTAAAATTTAGGAAGTGCTCTCACCTCTTTACAGTTTGCCAAATGATGAGTTATTGGTTAGTCATACTCTGCCTAAGTGGGGCTGGAGTTGGACTAGAGGGTGTTCGAGGGTACACTGTGAACCGTCCGTCGGTAGGGGGAGTGCCAGCCTCGGATGCCCCCTGGGTCCGCCCCTGCTAAGAGCATGTTTGGTAGGAAGTCTCGTTTTGCTATATATATATATATATGACAAAGTGTGGCATGGTGTAGCTTTTGTGGCAAATAATTTGTTAGCCACCGTTGAGAGATATAAGTATTATGCCATGCTTTGGCACTAGGAATATAATTCTGTTTCACGGTCGACTCAGAGGAGGCAAGGACAAGGGTGGCGGCAAACCACGACGGTAGAACTCCGGCGAAGACGCGAGCATGGTGCGTTTTTGGACCTGAAGAATCCTTTTTTGTCGGCATGAGGTGGCGGGGACGATGAACACATCCGGAACGGGGTGACGACGAGTCCACCTGACTCGGAGGGGACAACAAAGTCGCTGATATCGCATCCAACGAACTTCGTTTCAATGCAAATTTAGGGAGCTAAGTGGCACAACCTCGCAAGTTCAGGAGCTGAAAAAGTAAAATGCAAATTTGGAGAGCTAAATGGCACATCCTTGTAAGTTCCAAGAGTTGAAAAAGTAAAATACAAATTTTGAGAGCTAAATGACAGAAACCTGCAATTTCAGTACCTATAATGCAACTTTCTCTTTTATATAAATCCAGTGCCGCAGCCTAATTATTTGATAGGTTGGACCTGGGTCCAATTCCTTTCAGGATCGGCCCCGCCCGAGAGAATACTCAGGTTTAATGTGCTCAATCGCCAAAATTTGAAGTTCGTGTGCTAACTGAGTAACTAGTTGAAAAGGTTTTATATTGTTCAGGAAAACGACAATTTAACCACTTTTTTCAAGATCGTTCTTAATCAAACCAATGGTGTGGGCTCGATTGAGATGGACCATGGTGTGATTTTTGCGCTGTGTTTCATATATATAAAAATCCCCGATTTCTCCATAAATAAATTTATGTGATAGATTGCTTTGTTACAATATTGAGTTGTGCGTACTCCACCAGTTACACGCAAAAGCTACCTACACAGGGTAGATTTGCTACTATTGTCGAGTTCTACATCTGTTTGGTGCAATTTTCAGCCGAACTTGCACGTAAGGATTAAAACCGGATACGGAGAAAATATCAAACCTTCCCTGAAACCGGTTTCCGGATGGCTACCAGTTTAAAATCAACCAAATTTCATCAAACGAACATTTGAACTCTCCGTGGTCACCGGTCGGTAACATCTGAACGCACATCAATCATATAATAAGGATCATCACATCACATCACACGCGATCGCAAAAGGCGAAGATGGAAGCAGATGAACTATCCAAAAATGCACTCTTAAATACAGGAAAAGTGTCCAAGGAAAAACTTAACATTCTTGTCAAAAACCCACAGATTCGAAGCAATGGTACAGACACCATTGGTGATTATAGCTAACAACTGGGAAGGCTGGTCGATTGTTCACAAGGAAACAGCGCTAAGGTTCGGTTCCACTCCATGGAGAACGCATCCCTTATCTTTTTTTTCCCCGCCATACAGCACCCGACGAGGGGGCTAGCATATCCGAAGACAGGATGGTCTAATAGTTTTGGTTGCCCCACCCACGGCCGCCACCCATCCGTCCACGGCCCCGGGCATAAACCCTGCCGCCTGGGCCACCTCCACCTCTGCCACCACGTTCATATCCTGGGCCTACAATGATAGATTGAACAATTGATTGTTTAAAGACTTCACTATGCAGCAAAATGACACCGGAACCCTTCTTTTTTATCTAAATAAGCACCAATTACACTAGATGAACCCCCCAAACGATTGATAAACCCAGACCCTTCTGAATTAATGACCCAAACGATTTAGAAAAGGATCAGGGTATCCTATGATTTTCAGCTGTCATACTTTTTTTTAAGAACCTTCTTGTGACATGACAGTCACCATTTTCTATCCTAGGTTCATGTTTGATAAATGATTGCAATGCACGTATACATGGACCAAGGGAAGCACCATTTCTATTAAAAGTTCACGCTTGATAAATGATTGCAATACACATATACAGGGACTAAGAAGCAGGTGGATTGGGACTTCGGATACAACAATAAGCAAATTATGAAGAATTTACTTAGTACATCACTATGTAAATAATTTTTAGGGAGTGCTTTTTTTCCCCACAAGACCCATGTTCTGAGAATGAATAACCAACATTCACCGGGAACACAATCAAAATCAGATTAGCTCTAAAAAAGCAAAATAAGATTATTGGCGTAACTGATCAAAACATACAGTGTATTCAGTCTGCACATAAAACAGACTAGCAAGTTCAGAAGAACAGTAATACTGTATCCACAGAACTTCTGGCATATGGGAGGTATCAGTCAGCAGCAGAAACGTTGTTACTTTAGATTTGTAATCAGTTGGTGTAAGTGCACAAAATAGTGGGATACCAACAGAAAAGAGGTCTAACTCATGCATATACAGAATGTAGGTTACTGAGATTATACATACCACCATATCCCCAGTTGCCTCTTCCTCGGCCGCCGCCGCCGCCACCGCCTCTGTTCCGGTTGTAGTTCCAGCCACCATTTTCTGGCAACAAAATTATTAGAATACATAGTTGTATACAATCTTCAGAAAGCATCCAAAAAAGGCCAAAAAAAAGTAAACAAAAATAATTCTATCATAGTACTTACCATGCCCTCCATATCCACCTTGGTTGTAACCATATCCTCCATAGCCACCTTGGTTGTGGCTGTACCCTCCCTGGTTGCCATATCCACCTTGATGCCCATATCCACCTTGGTGTCCATATCCACCATAACCTCCTTGGTTGTTATCATACCCACCATACCCTCCACCATACCCTCCCCTACCACCCCAGCCCCTTCCTCGCCCTCTGCCTCTACCACGGCCACGGCCATAGGAATCTTCATTACAAGATGAACAAGTTAGCAATTAGTCAAATAAACAAACTTACATCAACTGATTGTATGTTCACCTGTTTGACCTTGATTTTGTCTTGGCTGGTGCTGTTGTTGTTGATATTGCTGAGCTTGCTGGTATCTTTGTGGCTTAAGTGGCTCTGCATGCAATGGAGCTTGATACCTACAAAAGGACAACAATATTATATAAAGTTTATATTAGAATCGTTGTTACACTCATAGAACCAAGCTAGTGCCTCGGTATATGCTTCAAAATAAATCCTGAAAAAGAAAGCATGTCAAACAGAATACCCAGGTGAATTCTTGTTAAGCTCCTTAGGTGACAAGGAAATTGAGATCATTGAGACATGACGAGTCATCTCCAATCTGCCACAAGACAACATAAATAAATAAAACAGAACAAAGGGGTTATTCAAGAATATATCAGCAAACAAAATAGTTTTGTGAAACTTAACGGTACAAGGCCTTCCTCAATGGGTTCCCATACATCAGTAATGCTGACTGAACTGATTGATGTATCTTGATGCAACCCAGGGATCCTTTTCTGCAGTTAGATAGAGATGAATCAATTTTCAAACATCAAAATAATGGTAACTAAAAAAGAGAGCTAATAACAGACCAACCTTTATGATCTCAGCAATAGCCACTGTCTTGCTGATAGCCTGTCCCATAGCCTTCAACACAATTTCTTTCACCTGTTTTTCCTGCTTCAAAAAGCTTATAAGATTCATAGCATGCATACCAGTACATGATTTGGGTAAGCAATAATAGTTAGCCCGGTACAAATGCATAGCATATCACAGAATAATGAATGATACTACGATAGTTACATGATGCATCCTCCTTGATTAAAAAAATATGGAATACATGGATGTGTATCCTCTGCCATCATGTTTTAATGGCAAAGGTTCAGATTGCTGTCCCCCAAATCTGAGACACTCATCACCCAAAAAAACAGACTTTGGGTTGCAGTAACACATCTCCCACGGTCCATTAACAAACGGTATAGTTTCTATGGGTTACAACAACTGTTTACTGTTTGGAGGGAACTTAGGATGATGATCGGTGATAGCTATGGGGTTAAATTGGGGAGGTGGTAGACATAAAAGAAAGGCAAAGAGGGTTGGTATGGGTAAAAGCAGCCAACTTGTGGATATGGGGATGGCCATGAGCAGCCAATTGGGCAAAATGCAAATGCAACAGATCCTGGTGGCAGCATTATGGCAATGAGAATACCTAAAGGCAAGCGAAGGGCTATCAGGGAGACTGGTTTGATGCGCCTGACGACAGGAGGGACACTGGTTTGAATCTCATTTTCTTTTATAGGCACTTGATGGGTAGTGGGGGTGTGGGAGCTCAACCTGTCGATTGTTGGTTTTGTGATGAATGGTTCGCAAGAAGAGAATGCCAGACTTTGCCATTAAAACATGATGGTGAGTGGTATGCATCTGGGATTGCATCATTTGAGTGATAACCCGCTCAATTCAATAATCAGAACTAGAAGAGCGGACAGTTCATTAAAACGACAACACTTGCCAATTGCACTCAAGACAGGCATGCACAATTTATCGTATTGTGGATCTCCAATCTGCAACCAGCACGCTACACATCAATAACAAAAGTATCTTACATAATTAAAGCGGGCAACAAGAAGGAATATCCCATGTGCCTGCAACAGAGCAAAGCGCACAAGCAACACCGTTAAATCTTCAGATTAGCTAGAACCTGGATATCCCTATACAATGTTACACACACCAAAATTACCTCCTGACATCCTAGCTCATTACTCACTGCTATGCGATAACATAATGTGCAGCCCTCATTACTCACTTCTACACGAGGATGTACTGCACAGCTTGCATATATCCTCCAACAAATGCCATTCCTTTACAGACGAACGGGGGGGGGGAATCTCACCTTGCAGTATATTTGAGGTTTTGGAGCGTAAAAACTCACAGAAAAACCGTAAATCGCGAGACTAAATGCATCCCCGTGTCAGCCGCGTGCAAATCAACGACCACAGAGAACGACACGCACCAAATCCACACCTCCTCTAAAACGCGCGTGCCTCCGATCCAAAACCCTCGCTTACATGTGCACCCCATACCGCCGCGTGTCCCAAGCCAACGAGCATTTCCATCAGGACCTAAACACGATGCTTCTCCCAAACACCGCCGTTGTCGACGTGCTGCGGCGAGATCTGGTCGGAGAAACCGCGCCTAAGTGAGGCGCGCAAGCGAAGTGGACGACCGACGACTACGGGAGTGGCGACTGGTGCGGTACCTGGAGGAGGGAGGTGGCGTAGGTGACGTAGTTGCGGATGAGGCCCTGGGTGGTGATGCGGATCTCGTTCTCGCTGATGGCGGCGGACTCGGGCCGCGGTTTCTCCACCCGCTGGTACCGATCCATGGCTCCTTCCTCCGGCGACGCTCCCGGCGAGGTGGCTGCTTCGGCGGCGGCGGCGGCGTTGTTGTTGTTGAAGGGGATGGGATGGGAATGGGAGGGAAGGGAGTGGCGTGTTGTTGGTGGTGGGTTAAAACCCTAGAAATAGGGGAGGTGTGGGAGTTAGGGTTTAACGGCATCCGGGTGTGGCGGCCGCACGGATGGAGGGGATCTCGCGCGCGCAGGTGCCTCGAGATTCGCACCCTTTGTTTTCTTTCTTACTTTTTTTGGGTTACGCTTCTAAGTGGACTCGCTATCGAGTTTTATCCAGCTGTTATCACGATTTATTCAAAATTGATATAGTTTGATTTCAAATTATTTTATTTATTGTTTAAGTTGTTATTTTAAAAACGAGCTAATGAGCCACTATTTAGCCGAGCCTTATTAACATTTTTTCATTTCAAATTAAGTATTTAAATTTTAACAATTAACTACCGTAGGTTCAAATCAATTCGAAACCGTAACAACTTTTTTTTGCCGGACTTACTCGAGGATACGGGATTGAGAAAGCGGGGTCCCGTAGCAGCAGGGGACGCAGGGTGGATATGCATGGTTTTTCAGCCGGGACACGTTTTGGCTTGAGCAGTTGATGCTTTCACTTTTTCAGTGATGGGGGCCAACCAGCCAGGCTAAGCTTTCGGTCCCCCAAAAAAATCGGGTATATTATGGACATGCAAAAGTCAAATGCCATTTAAAACGTTAAGTATCGAATATGTTCTCCGAAAAAGAAGCATATGAAAATGTGTTATCCTCGCTCTATTATCTTAACTACTAAATATTAGAGTTTATCCCATACCATCAGACGATCAACCCCTTTCCCTCACCCACAAGGACGCGACTCGCGACTGCGCCTCCCTGCCGGGCAACCACACTATATAACCGCCCGCTACCACTCATGACCGTGCCCGCCCCCATTCCCATCACACTCCGCCTCAAACCCCTCTCCCCTCCCCTCGCGCGCCCCTCGCCTCCGCGCCCGTCTCTCCCTCCCATCCGCGTCGCGCCCCTTCGTCCGCTGTGACCCCCTCGCCCCAAGCAGAACGTCGCCTACACGCTGCTCAGCCTCTCGGGCTTTGAGGAGAACCGTGCCACCATCGGCGCGTGCGGCGCAATCCCGCTGCTCGTCGCGTTTCTCTCCGCGGGTTCCGCCCACGGCAAGAATGACGCGCTCACCACACTCTACCGGCTCTGCTCGGCTCGCCGGAACAAGGAGCGTGCGATGAGCGTCGACGCTGTCGTGCCACTCGTGCACGTCATCGGCGAGCGCGGTAGTGGGACATCGGAGAAGGCAATGGTTAACATTGAAGATGATATGAAGTTAACATCTTTTGGTTCCTCCAGTGAGTCCCTTGGATTTCTCCCGCTCTCGTTATTGCCTTAGTTGCCCCAAATATTCGGTTTTCGGATTTGGCGATGACACTATCCATTGACGTGTGAAGGGGGAAGCATCCTTTGTCGATGATGGAATTGGAGTTTTTTGCCTGCACTCGTGCAGGCGTGCTCGTGAAATTGTGGCATCCAATTGCCCTCGGTGCGGTGTACTGGTATAGTAGACAAGGGGAAGAAGCGTAGTGCAGGGAATTATGTGATGGAATGTTGTATATAGTTTAGCCAGGAATTTTATAAGAATCTAGCCTATTGATATAAGTCATACTTAAGAAAGGAACTACTTAAATCACACATTGGAGTAGAAAACCTAAAGTTCTGTACTGGCAATATTGGCTCATTCCCTGTTTGTCTCCATTTTTCACGATGACCAATTTCATTTCGACAAACTACATATAGCAGGGTCATGAAAGGGCAGACAGAACTCTGATATTAGGTCGTGTCTTTACCTTGAACACATCAAAAGTCGAAAATGCATAATTCAAATTATGTGTTATAGTAGATTCAGGTCATAAAATTTCTCATTATCAGCAGAGATGGTTAACTCGATTGTGATGGTTCCTTTCACATGGAACATGGTACTAGCTATGTGTAACATCCCAATTCTTTCGGACTTTTTTTAAAAAAATCAAGTTTAAAATTAACCATTCGGTTTTGTTAATTGCTCAAGCTTAACCTGGAGATTTTGAAAATATGGAGATTTAATATGAATTAATCAAACTTCAATCACTTTGAATTGGTTTATCCTGCGTTGATGGAGTTCACTAGTTTTTAAGTTTGCCTCTTCTCTGTACACTCCCTGTCCTCATGACCCTCTTGGTCTTTTTGCAAAGATCACTCTCTTGGTCAAGACCTCCCTTTGGGTAACGACCACCCTCTCGGTCTTTTTGCAAAGACCATCCTCTTGACCAAGACCCCCCTTTGGGTCACGACATCCCTTTTTGCAAAGACCACCCCATTTGTTGGATCACGCTCCTCAGTTTTGGCTAGCCCCACCTGGCAGGCCCTGCTCCCCTTCTTTTTCCTCCCATCGCGTCGCTGCTACCACGGAAGTCTTCGTGCATTAAATGATGTTGTGTCACGTTAAATACTTTCGCTTCTGCAGTACTTGTTTCCCCCGCTAGTCTCCTCTCTTACTTGCCTCCATTACCTCCTTCGACTGCCTCCGTCGTGCGCATTAAATGTGGTGTCCTCTGTTGCACCCGTTGCACGCCTGCGCCGCCCTCTCTCCTTGGACCTACCCTCGCCTATATGAAGCCCCTGAGAACCCCTTTCGTTCTCCCTTGTTGTTTCCCCTCATCACTCTCTCCATCCCTTCCTTAACCTCATCCGTTCAAGCTCCCGCTTGAGTGGTTCAAGCTTCTATCTTGTTCTGAACTATGTACCTTTCTTTTAGCTCTGGTTTTTGGTAGTTTTTTTTGTCTTTATTTAAAGTTTCTCTAGTTACTTATTTGGCTTTGTTCGCACGTGTAGATTCTGGCGTTGCGGTAGACTTCTTGGACCCAATAGTCTCTACCGAAGTAGCTCAATTCTTCAACAAAGGCAAGTCATAGAACTTTGATCATGTTGAACCCATTTTTCATAAAAGTACATTGTCTTGGTATAAACATGCAGGGCTAGTTGTATAAAAATGTTTTTGGGAGTAGTTAAACACCCACTTGACATTATGACCCCTTGAATAATTATGAACAACATATTGACATGTACCCTTGGACATCCGTAGGATGGGTTATCCTAGTTGGACATCGTTGATAAACCAACCTTGTATGCGTATTATGCTTAGTCATGCTTTAGATATGCGATAGCCTCGATCTCATGTTTCATTGATGATAAACTTGACTAATGAGTTATGAAACTATGGCAACGCCACTATTGATAAAAGTTATTGTGCCAGGACCAGGGTGGTCCTTTGGTCGATTGAACCAAAAATATTTGCATACTCGGTCGAGTGATCGTGCAGTAAAACAGGTGTTATACGTACATTGGGATGATGATGTCTCGTCTGAGTAGCCACTAAGGATTTAACTTTGTGTGCCATTGATCCGGGCTTACCGTGCAAATCACAAGTTTATCTATGGAGTGAACTGGGCCAACTAATTAGCGAAGTTCTAGTGTGGTTCTGTCGTGGTGGTTGATTTGGCGCAAGAGAGGGTCCAGAATGGCGAATTCTTAGTGGGGCAGAACCGTGCCAGGGCAGACCTTTGTAAAGGCCTTGACACACTCTCTGCAAACTAACCATACAGCTATACTTATCGAGCCTTGCATGAATACTATTTGCATACATTTTTCCTTTGACTTGCCAGGTACATTCAAAGTACTTATGGCTTTATACCCTTTGGTTGATCAACCGCCGAAGAGGACCCTGGGAGCTCCGAGCTCTATGGAGAGGAGTTCGTGGAAGACTTTGCCGACTAGGGGACGTCCTCCACTCGATAACATGTGAGCTTATCGACTGGCTCCCGCATTTGTAAAGTTCTGCTGTAAGTTTTTTTTTGCTGTAAGCCCGTGCGGTAACCCTTGTAAAAAGTTTGACCGTAAAGTTTTTTTGGTTAATATATTGTGCCCACTTCTTCTTTAGCTTGTTGTATGGTTATGATTACACCAATGTTTCATTTGTGTGGGCTAGCTACTGATCTTGGGACTAGTTTAGTGTGCACAGAGAGTCCTCGAGGTCTCCGTGCCACGAGAGTTCCTGACAACGGTGGTATCAGAGCCATATCAGCTGTAGGACGTAACCTTAGCTAGCATTGTCGTGTTAGTCAAGAATCTCAAAAGTTATTTTCTAAATCAAACCAACTAATTAACTTGAGTAGATATTCTTCTCTCATCTTAGTCTATTCGGTTCTCACCCCGTTCTATTCTTCTCTAACATTATCCCAATCTTTTCTCATCTAGTTCTGTTCTTCTCTCGTCTCGTTCTCAGGTTTTGGCTTCTTGTCTCTTCTGGCACCTTGTTTTTGAATTTAAATTGACCTCCTTACCTCCGTAATCTCTTTAGGATCGAGCCCTTCGTGATCAAGAGCTAGATGCCCTGGAAGATTCAAGATATGTCTATTGTTTTTAGTGCTCCGCCCATAGAAGATAAGTTAGAAGTGCTCCCGTAGAGAGGCCCTCCTCAGTTTGGTACCGTTTAGTCCGTGTTATTGGACCCCCTGTTGGAGTTGTTGCCTCTTAATAGCTCTCCGGCTATTGTTCTCTTGGGTTAAACCTACCTTGCCCCAGCTAGATTGCTCTGTCTTTATTCCTCACTCTCCCTTGTCTTTTGTGCTTTCTTTCTCTCGTCTATTAAACCCGGGAAGATTTGTGCAGATGGTCCAGATCCGCAACTCGCCCAATCAAGAAGAGCCAGTGGATCCTGTCACACCGCCACGCCCACCTCCTCCGATAGCCCTGGCAGATCAGAATTTGGGTCAGTTTATGGCAGTCCAGGCTCAGCTAATGAATGCAATGATGTAGAATATGAATCAGATGATAGCTCAGCAGAACCAGACCACTGCAACCTTGATTACGGCGCTGAATCAAAGCAGCCAAGCAGCTGTTGTGCCACCGCCACCACCAGTCTTTCCTTAGTCAAGGTTGGCTGAGTTCATGAGGACCCGCCTACTCACTTTCTTCAGCTCCTCCGAGCCATTGGACGTAGATGACTGGCTGCGCACAATTGAAAAGAAGCTCGCCATCACCCGGTGTGACGACCGCGAGAAGGTCTTGTATGCCACGCATCAGCTAGAAGGTACTGCCGCATAGTGGTGGGAGAACTATTGCATCGCCCATGCAAACCACCAGGACATTTCTTGGACTGAATTCTCAGAAGCTTTCCGTCGCTTCTATGTTCCTGATGGGAATGTGAAAATGAAGAAGAACGAGTTTTGTGGGCTGAAGCAAGGAAGCATGTCGGTGAGTAAGTACCTCAATAAGTTCACTCAACTCTCGCGGTATGCTCCAGAGAACATGGCTACAGATGATGCACGTCAGAAGTGTTTCAAAAGAGGACTCATCCCTAGTTTGAAGGTTCAAGTAGTGGGCAATGACTATGCGGACTTCCAACAACTCGTGAACAAGTCAATGCTCATAAAGGAGTCCCGCCGTGAGCTTACAGAGTTTTACAAGAGGAAGACGACCCCGTCTAGAACTCATCAGGGTCATCCGCAGAGGGCCAGGACCAGTGCTCGGTACCCCGCCCGTTTCGCGCCTTCGGCCACCTTCAGGACCTCCCCAGCAGCAGCACCTCGCCCAGCAACTCCAAGTTCCCGAAGCCTGGCCCCAGCAACAGAACTGTCAATGAATCTTCAAGGAGCAACAACCCGGCCGCAGGGATCACTTGTTTTAGCTGCCATCAACTGGGACACTATGCCAGCAATTGTCCCCAAAAGCAAGGCCAAGATCAAGGTAGATCCAATGTGGGAGCCACTCCGACCAGACCTCCCATGCCAAGAGCAGGTCGTGGAGCACCTCAGACCACCGCTGCTCTAGCTAAGATCTCTCAGCCTTATGAGAGAGGCCGTGTGAACCATGTCATCGTGGAGGAAGCCCAGATAGCATCGGACGTTGTGTTGGGTAAGTTCCTAGCAAATTCAGCCCCTGGCTCTGTTTTGTTTGACTCTGGAGCTTTCCATTCAATTGTTTCTCGAGTTTTTGCTGCGAAGCATCAGCTGAAGATTTTGTCTCTTAAAACCGCCTTGTTGGTTCAATCCCCCTGTTCAGAGTTAAGAACGAACCATGGTTGTCCACAAGTTAAGGCGATCATAGAAGGAGTAGAGTTTCTAGCTAACTTGATCACCATCGACACCCAGTCTCTAGACGTGATTTTGCGTATGCATTGGCTTATTGTTCACCAAGCAGTATTGGATTGTGGTGGTAAAAGCATCACCTTGGTCAGTCCAGTAGGAATTAAGGTGAAATTTGAAGTCTTCTCGAAGAAGCCAGGAAGAGCAATGGTCTGCAGTGTCAAAGCCCTATCTTTAGAAGATGTGCCAGTGGTCAGTGAGTTTTCAGATGTCTTCCCGGATGAGCTACCTGAAATGCTACCAGACATAGACATAGAGTTCGTCATCAACTTAGTTCCTGGGACTGCTCCAATCTCCAAGAGACCCTACCATCTGCCTGTTGATGACTTGGTTGAGCTGAATTCACAGATTGAGGAGTTACAAGAGAAAGGCTTTGTCAGACCGAGCCCCTCACCTTGGGGAGCTCCGGTGATCTTTGTTGTAAAGAAGGATGGTACCCAGCGAATGTGTGTGGACTATCACTCACTCAATGAAGTCACTATCAAGAACAAGTACCCTCTGCCCAGGATCGATGATCTGTTCGACCAGCTAAAGGGAGCCGGAGTGTTCTTCAAGATAGGCTTGAGGTCAAGATACCACCAGTTGAAGATTCACAAAGAGTACATACCCAAGACAGCCTTCTCAGCCCGTTATGAGCAATTTGAGTATAGGGTTATGTCTTTTGGGTTGACCAATGCCCCTACTTACTTTATAAACTTGATGAATAAGGTATTCATAGAGTATCTAGATAAATTCGTCATTGTCTTTATTGACGACATCCTAGTATACTATAAGAGCGAAGAAGAGCACCATCGCTCAGTCTTGAGCAAGCTAAGAGAACATCAACTCTATGCTAAGTTCAACAAGTGTGAGTTTTGGATGAAGAAAATTACTTTCCTCGGACATGTCTTGTCTACATAAGGAGTCGCAGTCAACTCCAGCAAGGTCAATGACGTGCTCGATTGGGAATCACCCAAGTCAGTGCCTCAGATCAGAAGCTTTCTCGGTATGCCAGGTTACTACCACCGGTTCATTAAAGGGTTCTCCAAGATAGCAAGACCTCTCACCCAGCCGCTGAAGAAGGAGAAGAAGTATGCTTGGACGTCACAGTGTGAGTAGAGCTTTCAAGAGTTGAAGAAGCGCTTGACCACCGCTCCTGTGTTGGTTTTGCCAAAATGTCCAAAAGGATTTTGAGATATTCTGCGATGCCTCACGACAAGGTCTTGGTTGTGTCCTGATGCAAGAAAGGAAGGTAGTGGCATATGCTTCTCGTCAGCTAAGACCTCACGAAGTCAACTACCCCACCCACGACTTAGAATTGGCCGTCGTAGTGTATGCCTTAAAGATATAGCGTCATTATCTCATCGGTAATTGTAACATCCCAAAGTGTTGTTACCAAAATAAAATAAAATAAAATAAAATGAATTATTATTTTGCTGGTTTTCTGAAAGATCTGCAAGAGTTTGATTGCTTTATTTGAATTTCTGGAGTCTTAAAAGTCAAAAGTAAAAAATTTATTTGGAGTTCTTGAAGTTTCAGTTGGTTTGATCTGAAAAAATAAAATTTAATTAATTTCTGGATTTTTTTCTGAGTTTTTAAAAGCTTTTTCCTAAATATTTCAAAGCCAAAATAATTTATTTGCAAAAACTATAGCCAAATTTAAGTTGAAACTATTTTATTTAAGTCCAAAATGCCTCTAGAAATTTCTGTGAATTTTTCTAGAATTTTTTGGATTTAAATTGCCTTTTTCTAAAGCCCTTTCTATTTATCTGGAATTAAATTAATTAGAAAATCATTTAAAAATCCGGAAAAGCCAATGGGTCGAATTCCCTTGGCCCATCTCCCCTTCACCGCGTGCGCGGCCCATCTGGCCCAGCTTTCCCGCGCCCCCATCCGCCTCCCCGTCCGATTTACATCGGACGACACTTACGCCCCCACGCCATCCCGTTTTCCCCACCGTCGGATGAAAATCCGATGGCCTCCGGCTTTCTTCCCCGCGCCTTCTTCTCCCCACCTCCCTTCTTCCTTGCTCCCGCGCCTCCGCCATTGCCGCGCGCGCAGGAGCTCGTCTCCGCCGTGATTTCCTCCCCATTTTCACGCGCAATCAAGCGCATTTACTTCCCCTCATCTCGCCGCCCCTTCTCCCGGCCGTTGCCCCCTCCGTTCTGCGCGCAATCACCGGAACCCCAAAATCACCGTCGCGATCCCGCGCCCGTTTTCCCTCGCTCGACCTCGTCGACGCCCTATTTAAGAGCGCCTCGGCTCCACCTCATCGTCCTCATCCCACCGCCACCACTCAGTCCTCCTCCCCCCTCTCGATTTCGCCGGAATCCGAGTTTGAAGAACCCCAACCGAGCACCCTTTCTTCCCCGATTCTGATGCCAACGCCGCCTCTTCGCTGTCGCCGCCTACACCATCAGCACCGCCGCCTCCTCGACGTCCCCGTGCGCCCTCTCTCTCATCCCGAAGACCCCCGGAGTCCCAACTTCATCGGAGGTCGAACCTCGCCGCCGGCGGTCAAAAGACCGTGTTCCGCCGTTGTATTGGTGAGTACCGCAGTCCCCGTCGCCCCCTCTCTCTACTGGTATGATCCACTTCCGTCGCCGTGCCGCCGTTCGCCGGCGAGCTCACGGCCGAGGGCGCCGCCGGCCTCGTTGACGTGGCACCGCCACGCGGGCGCTACCTCAGCGCCCTCGCCTGTGTGGCATGCCCGCATGTCACTAACGTGGCCGGTCCACCCCCCCTTAGACACAACCTCCCGTAAACCCAGTCCACCCAGAGCCGAGGCGCTGGCAGTGGGTCCCACGGCCAATTTCTTTTTCTTTTATTTCTGTTGAGCCGAAAATCCTCTGCTGACGTCATCTTACGCAATAATTTGTTTTTCCTTTAGGAAAAAAAATCAAGAAAATCTATAAAATCTGTTTTAGGGTATTATTTAGATTTAGAACTTCCCGGGGTTCGTTCTCCCTCATACGAACTCTGATTTCGTCGATTCAAATTCCTAAATTCATATAAAATCAAGATCTAGCCATCTAAGCCAAAATTATTTAATTTTGAGTTCATTTGATAAATAATTCCTTTAAACCCTAATTTATTATTTCATGTAAATTCAAACTTAGAAAATTCGTATCTTTTGAATCCCAGCTCCGATCTAGTCCATTCAAATTTGTAAATTCATATAAAATTATTATCTAGCTAACTAAACCAAAATATTTCTATTTGGAGTTATTTTGATCTGTCTTTTTGAATTTATTTGGATTTGAGTTGAATTTGGTTTATTTCGCGATTAGATTTCGACGACTTCGGAGAGTCAGATTTCGACGCCGTTTGAGAGCAGTGTTCAATAAAGCAAAGCAAGTTATACCCTTGATCATATTGATCCCATTATTTCAAATTATTTATATTCTGTTTTAAATTATTACTGCATGCATTTGTTTATACAATTACTTTAATTCCCTGTTTTAAATTGCCTAGTTATTCCTATTTCCTTTATATGGCCAATTTGAATGTTGAACATGAATACTTTGTCACCATTAGAGTAAATGGTACTAAAATTAATCATATGCTTAGCCAATGCGTAGATCAAATCTCGTATTTAGAAAATTTTAGCCAAATCTTCCAAATTTGATTTAAATTGGGTCTATGGTATTGTTTTACCATAGAAGGTTTATAAAATGCTTTTACTTGGAAAATAAAATGAAAATGGGTTTGGACTTGGGCGAAATGGATGATTGGTGGGTGCAAGTTCATGCACGGGCTTAATCTGGTTAGGGTTAAGGCCCAGGGTTTTATTTGGAAGACGCCCAAGTCAGTTTAGGACCGGTCTTCGAGCGCATGATGCTATGCCTTATCGTACTACCACATGTCCTGTGTGGGCGAGACCTGGCCAACTAATTTGCAATGTTTCATTGTTAGCTGTGCCATTTTGGTGTGTGGGTGTCGATGAGACAGTATTCCTACTAGGCGCAAGAAGGGACTTCTGGCGGATGGTTAGTCCAAAGGAAGTGAAACCTTAGCGGGCATAACTACCTTGGAATGGCGCATTGTAAAGGCCTCGTGATAATCACTTAGTCGCACATCTTCGGAAGTGTGTCAGACAGACATTAAAAGTTGATTATCTCTTGTGGGTAAAGCTGTACAACCTCTGCAGAGTGTAAAACTATTCGAATAGCCGTGTCCACGGTTACGGACATGCTAGCAGAACTACTCAAAGTTAGACTTTAGTTTTTGTTCGAAAAAGACTTCTTCGAAATTGGTTTATCCAGATGGGGAATTGGGCAGGAAGCCGTGTGATAGGAGGGTATCCTTCACCATTCATGTGTGAATGTTATCTGAATATAAAACTGAGAATTTACAAAAGGATTTGTAGTATAAAATAATTGTTTTGGAACTTAGTACAAGTATTTAAAGAAAATGCTGCTTTATGCAAATCCACCCATAAGCCATCTTTGTTACATCCATATATGCATGTCATTCTGTTACTTGACGGGTGTAACTTGCGAGCACGGATGTTGTGCTCATACTTGCTTTATGCAAACAAAATTTCAGAGGAGAAGGACTTTGCTACCGGTGTGGATCTCGACGACTAGGCCGCTACCCCAGTCGATTGCCTGTGGCAGATTGCTGGACTCTACTACTTCTTCGTCTTTCGCTGTGTTCTTTATTGCTGGCTTGTAAGCCTCTTTGTAATAAACTCTGTTGCTTATTAATAAAGTTGTGATATGAATTTGTTACCATGTTTGTTTACTGTGTGAACTAGCGACTGATCATGGGACTAGTTCAAAAATGCACAGAGGATCTGGGATACTAATCCTGGGTTCTGACAGTAATCGCAGTGAAGTGTACATTGACAATAAGAGCTCGAAGTATATTTTCACCCAAGCTGACCTTAATATGAGGCAAAGAAGATAATTCGAATTGATCAAGGATTATAATGTTGGAATCCACTATCATCCAGACAAAGCTAATGTGGTCGCAGATGCTTTGAGCAGGAAGGTCTATTGCAGTACTTTGATGATCACGGAAAGTCAGTCGGCACTTCATGAAGAATTTCAGAAGCTCAAGCTTGAATTGGTGGAAGAAGGATCCTTAGCTGCTCTGGAAGTGCAACCAACTCTTCAAGATCAGATCAGGAAGGCTAAAACCGAGGATGCAGACATCTAGGAGATCAAGAGCAACATGAAGAAAGGTAAATCCTCAAGGTTTTCATAGGATGAGTAAGGGACCGTTTGGTTCGATAAGCGCATTTATGTGCCAGATCAAAAGGAGCTCAAGCAGTTGATACTGAAGGAAGCTCATGAGACCCTGTATTCCATTCGCCTCGGAAGCACAAAGATGTATCTAGATCTCAAGGAGTTCTACTGGTGGCCTAGAATGAGGCGTGAGATCGCTGAGTATATGACACAATGTGATGTTAGCCATCGAGTTAAAGCCGAGCATCAAAGACCTCCTGGGCTCTTGCAACCTCTGAGCATACCAGGATGGAAGTGGGAAGAAGTCATTATGGACTTCATCACTGGCTTGCCAAGGACAAAGGCTGGTTATGATTCTATTTGGGTGATCGTGGACCATCTAACCAAGATCGCTCACTTCATCCCAGTCAAGACCATCTACTCCGTAGACAAAGTTGCCGAGCTGTACATGGTCAAGATAATATGTCAGCATGGAGTGCACAAGAAGATTGTGTCGGATCGAGGGTATCAGTTCACCTACAAAATGCTCTGGGTACTAATCTGAATTTCAGCACAGCCTACCATCCCCAGATAGATGGCAAAACGGAAAGAGTGAATCAAATCCTAGAAGACTTGTTTAGAGCCTGCGCTCTAGAGAACCATACCAGCTGGGATCGGATGCTACCTTATGCTGAGTTTTCCTACAATAACAGCCATTAGTCAAGTTTGCAAGTGTCCCCGTTTGAAGCCCTCTATAGAAGGAAGTGCAGGACACCGTTGTATTGGACGGAATCCGGAGAGGGACAAGTGCTCAGACCGGATATCCTGAAGGAAGCCAAAGATCAAGTTAAGTCCATCAGAGAGAAGCTGAGAATAGCTCAGACTAGACAAAAGCTACGCTGATAACCGTCACTGAGATTTAGCTTTCGCGCCAGGAGATCACGTGTATCTTAAGGTGTCACCTCTCAAAGGAATGCTTCGCTTCAGAGTAAGCAGGAAGCTTGCACCAAGGTACATTGGGCCTTTTCCGGTTATACTCAGAAGAGGAGAATTTGCTTACAAGTTGGAGCTCCCACCCTAGCTGTCAGGTGTGCATGAGGTCTTCCATGTGTCTCAGTTGAAGAAGTGTGTGCATGTGCCCGAAGAGCAAATGCCTTTGGAAGCTGTCAACCTGCAGGAAGACCTCTCCTACAAAGAGCAGCCCCTCAAGATATTGGAAGTGGCAGATCATCTGTTTTTGCAAGGTCCAGTTGAGCCACCACACAGAAGAGGAGGCCACCTGGTAGCGCGAAGAGGAGTTGAAGACCGAGTTCCCGCACCTGTTCCCTAGTCAGCCCGAATCTCGGGGTCGAGATTCCCTTTAAGGGGTGTAGGTTTGTAACATTCTAATTTTTTCGGACCTTTTTAAAAATTTCAAGTTTAAAATTAACCATTCGGTTTTGTTAATTGCTCAAGCTTAACCTGAAAATTTTAGAAATTTGGAGATTTAATATGAATTAATCAAACTTCAATCACTTCGAATTGGTTTATCCTGCGTTGATGGAGTTCGCTAGTTTTTAAGTTTACCTCTTCTCTGTTCGCTCCTTGTCCTCAGGACATCCTCCTTGTCCTCAGGACCTTCTCCTCCTTAGGACCTCCTTGTCCTCAGGACCCTCTTAGTCTTTTTGCAAAGACCACCTTCTTGGTCTTTTTGCAAAGACCAGCCTCTTGGTCAAGTCCTCCCTTTGGGTCACGACCACCCTCTCGGCCTTTTTGTAAATACCACCCTCTTGACCAAGACCTCCTTTTGGGTCACGACCTCCCTTTTTGCAAAGATCACCCTGTTGGTTGGACCACCCTCCTAAATTTTGGCCAGCCACATCTAGCAAGCCCTGCTCCCCTTCTTCTTTCTCCCATTGCGTCGCTGCTACCACGGAAGTCTTTGATCATGCTGAACCTATTTTCATAAAAGTACACTGTCTTTATATAAACATGCAGGGCTAGTTGTATAAAAATAGTTTTGGGAGTAGTTAAACACCCACTTGACATTATGACCCCTTGAATAATTGTGAACAACATATTGACATGTATCCTTGGACATCCGTAGGATGGGTTATCCTAGTTGGACATCGTTGATAAACCAACCTTGTATGCGTATTATGCTTAGTCATGTTTTAGATATGCGATGGCCTCGATCTCATGTTTCATTGAATAAACTTGACTAATGAGTTATGGAACTATGGCAATGCCACTATTGATAAAAGCTGTTGTGCCAGGACCAGGGTGGTCCTTTGGTCGGGTTGAACAAAAAATATTTACATACTCGGGCGAGTGATCGCGCAGTAAAGGGGGTGCTATACGCACATTGGGATGAGGATATCTCGCCTGAGTAGCTATTAAGGACTTAACTTTGTGTGCCATTGATCCGGCCTTACCATGCAAATCACAAGTTCATTTATGGGGTGGACTAGGCCAACTAATTAGCAAAGTTCTGGTGTGGTTCTGTCGTGGTGGTTGATTTAGCGCAAGAGGGGGGGTCCAGAATGGCGAATCCTTAGTAGGGCAGAACCGAGCCAGGGCAGACCTTTGTAAAAGCCTTGACACGCTCTCTAGGCTGCTTACTAGAGGTAGTGTGCAGTGGCATCGAAGGGTGTCAGACCACCTAGAGAGGTCGTGTATTGTGGATAAAGTTGTACAACCTCTAAAGGGTGTAAATCTATTCAAATAGCCATGTCCCGGTTATGAACAATGCGTGGTGATATCCTGCAAGGGGTAGTTTTTCTTAAAAGCAAGTGGTCGTGGTCGGATCAGGGTGGTCTGGGCAGTGGTCAGGGTGATCATGAGAGGTCTGTGAAGTGGACAGAGTGTCCACGAGCTATTTCAAAGAAACTGTTTACTTATGTATTATCTTTCAACTTAAGCTTTGCAATCTACTTACTGTATTTCCCGTAAATGTCGCTTTCTGCAAACTAACCATACAACTATCCTTGTCGAGCCTTGTATGAATACTATTTGCATATATTTTTCCTTTGACTTGTTGAGTACATTCAAAGTACTCATGGCTTTATACCCTCTGGTTGATTAGCCGCCGAATAGGACCCTAGGTGCTCCGAGCTCTATGGAGAGGAGTTCATGGAAGACTTTGTTGACTAAGGGACATCCTCCACTCGATAGCCTGTGGGCTTGTCGACTGGCTCCCACGTTTTGTAAAGTTCTGCTGCAAGTTTTATTTTGCTGTAAGCTTGTGCGGCAACCCTTGTAAAGAGCTTGATTGTAAGGTCTTTTGGTTAATATATTATGTTTGCTTCGTCTTTAGTTTGTTGTATGGTTATGATTACACCAATGTTTCATCTGTGCGAGCTGGCTACTGATCTTGGGACTAGTTCAGTGTGCACAGAATGTCCTCGAGGTCTCCGTGCCACAAGGGTTCCCGACACTATGTCTATCAATTTTGATCTTTAGGTTTGAAATTGGTTATTAGAACCGCAATCCTTGATTCTTGGATGACATAAGGAAGCAATGACTTATTTCTTCATTCTTATGTTATTTTGATGATTTGATTGAATGAATTGAGACTCATATTTATCCTTCATGCTTTGTCTCGCAATTTAGTTATCTTATGGTAGGGCAGTGTCTAAAACACGTGCCTTACAAATTGAACTTTTGGACAACTTGAGTACCTATCAAACATCACTTTTTGCTATCGAAATATAATATTAACCGTCGAAACTTGAAAGCACAATTTTAGTATATTTGATGGTACTGGATGAATTTTGATACGTGCATCCTTATTCTGAACAACTTTGGTTACAATAAAACCAAAATTAGGAATTTTGTCTTTTCTTGAGCTCAAATACTGAGTGGCAAATTGCAACTGCCAGTGTGCTTACCTTATTAGGATGACTAACTACGGTATCGTATAAGCTCATTCAAGGTTACTTTGACTCTCCAATCTCCATAACATTGGAACATACATGATACCTACTTATGTAAATTCTAAAATTCAATGTTTTAAGCTCTATTTGTTTTATGGGGCAATTTGCTCAGTACCATCACTCAAAAATCATGAATTGAAAAATAGCATCGGTGTGAGGATGACATGTGTCCCCATGGCCCACCTTTCATCCTCACATTGGATGTTATTTTCCAATTTACACATCAACGCAATGTTACTGACCAAATTAATCCTTGTTTTATCCAATACCCTAATATTATTAGCTGCTTGCATATCAACTTCATATACACGGCAGTGGGACTTGTATCAACTTCATATAAAAAATTTAACCTAAAGTGTAGCAGTTGAAAATGCCTATCAAAGTAGCAACATGTGAGATGGAATGTATAGGAAGTTATGAACCGATAAAAGCTATATTCCATGAATGACACACTTGGAAATTTCGTTAGATCTTCATGCAAGCTCATTGTCGTTGTTGAAATGAAACTGAGAATCTTGTGTCATTTGAAGTTGTGTGGACATTGTGCAGGTTGGTATCTCATCTGGGATAGTAGCAACTGCTGCCACAAAGGTTGCCAAGAGACCAGAAAATGTTGGAAAGCTGGTAGTGGTAAGTACAGCATTGCCATCTCTGCTGGAGCTCTTTCCAAACATCTTTTCTCACAAATCACAATAGTAGCTTCGCATATTAGTACATGAAGTATGGTATGCCGAGTACACCTAGATAATTAGTATACATACATATGGTTGCATTCTTATGGCTCATTTCTCTAGGTTGTGTTTCTGAGCTTTGGCGAGAGGTACCTTTCGTCTGTCCTCTTTCAATCGATAAGAGAAGAATGTGAGAAGATGCAGCCTGAACCATGAGCCAACATTCAGTGTTCATTCTCGGCATCACAATTGTTTCTGAGATACCTAGTCAACATTATTGTTTGTGAGAAGTGTCATACAACTCCTACTTGATAGTTGTTTGTTCAGTAAATAAGGTAGTTGGCCCGTCATTCGTTTGAGGATACGAACAGAACTAATGAGGGGTGTGGAGAAATTTCTCTAAATATTATATACACTTGGGGATGAAAATTCTAAGTTCTGAGACGCAAAAAAACATTTTTCGGGAATTCTGATAATCGGCTCAAGAGAAGCATTGCCATGAAAGGTGACTGAACTACCTTTCCTTATACTCAAAAAAAGTATATATCACAGCTAGCTAAGTTTATGTCCATTTACATAGTTTGTTTATTTCTTTAGGCAGATGTTGTTGTCCTTTTGTAGTTATGTTCTTAGTTAGGATGTACATGTATCCTCTTTGTTTTGAGTTTAAGTGGTAGTACTATAATCGGCTGTAGTCTAACTTAATGGCCATGAGTTCTCTTCAACCAATTGCCTAAACACTAACTTAAATAGCAGACCGAGTGCAGTGGATGAGGCTCTTGTCCTTGAGCAATTGGGAGAGATAGTGACCTCTTCATTACCCTGTGTTGCATTATCTAGGATAAAGGGATTCTAAGAGAACATCTGTGTTTCTCTTGGGAAAATGTTCTCGGTAGGAGTTGGCATTGCAAAAGTTTAAGCATTTGCAGAGTGTGACACACTTAGCTTTAGCCATGAGTAGCGTGGGGAGGTAACGTATGCGATAGGAGGAGGTAGTGTGAGATAGTGCCAACGACAGGAAGAGATAGCTGGGAGGTGAGGCGGTGGCGCAGTAAGGTGGTGTCGAGGACAGGAGAAGGCACTGGGGAGGGAAGAGAGGAGAAGAGGTGAATGTACCTTGGAGGAGAAATGATGGCACCAGGGAAGGGAGGGGAGCTAACAACAATGCATGAGGAAGAGGCAGAGACGAAGGCGTCCTTCACTCACCGCACCACTGTCTCGAGTTCACCGCACCACATCCTCCCCTACGCCGTCGCCGTTAATGTTTCTGTTTATATGTGTGTAATAAAATTTATATTTATTAGGCGGTTTATGATACCGTCTGCTAATATGTATCAATCTTTTTTGGAGTTCCGTTGCAACACATGGCCACCTTACTAGTAGTAGACATTATATTATCGATTATCCACCGTATCGATAGTGGAAATGTCGAACTAAAAGATTGCAATAACGAAAGCAAATGTGTAACTCTGGTTTGTTCTGGAGTTTATGGGCTTGGCCTAAGTAATATTCTTCATACATTCTAGAAAATCACAAATATCCACTTATGCTGTAACGTCGCGTTTGTCCAGAATTTTTAAAAGTTTTCAAAATAAAAAAGAACTATTTGGTTTTGTTGAGAGTTCAAAGATTAACTTGAGACTTTAAAAGAGAGCCTTAAATGAATAAACCAAACTTCAACCAAATCAGCTCGACTTCTTTTGGAGTTGGCTGAAGTTCTTCCTTCCGGAGTTTGTTGGAGTTCCTCCTTTTCCCTGTCTGCTCCGTGCTTCCCCTTGGCCCAGTTCTTTCCGTCTTCTTTGGACCACTTTCCCTTCGTTTGGATTTGAGGGTCTAGACCTCCCTTGTGTTTGGACCTCCGTGTAAGCTTGTTCCGACCTCCCCCTTTGTGGATCTGACCGTCAGGACCTCCCCCTCAGGACCCTGTCAGTCTTTTTGCAAAGACCACCCTCTCAGTTGGACCTCCTCCTAATCCATTGGACCTCTTCCCAACGAGTCAAGCCCCTTTCTGAGAACCCATTCCTAGTGGTCCAATCATGTTCTTTGTTGGATGCTTTGAGTTGGTTTTGTTTGGAGTTGTTGAGCTGTGGTGTTGTTTTTCCCCTTCTTGCTTGTTCCGTGTTCCCCTTGGCTCTGCTCACTTGTGGTTTAGACCTCCTGTGAGGTTTAGATCTCCCTTGTAGTTTAGATCTCTTTGAAGGTCTAGACCTCCTCTTTTGAGTTTAGACCTCCCTGTCGGTCCAGACCTCCTCTGTTGGTTAAGACCTCTATTTTGGTTTAAACATTCTTTGTGGTTTAAACCTTTCCTTTGGGTTTAGACCCCCTTGTTGGTTATGACCTCTTTTTGGTCATGACATCCCCTGGGCCAGGATCTCCTTCGCTAGACCTCCCCCTCCGCAGGACCTCCTTGCTCATCTGGTCTTTGCTGGCCCCTTTGCAAAGACCTCCCCCTTTTGCAAAAGACCTTCCTCGGGGTCCCGACTTCTTCAGGACCTCTTTTCCTCATGACCTCCTCTGGGGGACATCCTTTGACTCCTTTAGGATCTCTTTTTCTCAGGACCTCCCTCTGGTCTTTTTGCAAAAACCACCATCTTTTGTCATGACCACCCTGTGTGGTCATGACCTCTGGTCTTTTCTGCAAAGACCACCCTCTTTTGTCACGACCACCCTGTGTGATCATGACTTCTGGTCTTTTCTGCAAAGACCACCCTATGTGGTCATGATATCTGGTCTTTTTGCAAAGACCACCCTCTTTTGTCATGACCTCTAGTCTTTTTGCAAAGATCACCCGCTTTTGTCACGACCACCCTATATAGTCATGACCTCTTGTCTTTTTGCAAAGATCACCTTCTTTTGTCACAACCACCCTATGTGGCCATAACCTTCGGTCTTTTTGTGAAGACCACCTTTGCGGGTGGAGACCACCCCTTTTGACTGGTCTGTTCATCCAAGTTTGACTGGCCCCTTTGTCAGTCCCGACCGTGCCTTGTCAGTCCTGTCAGCACCTTTTCTAGCTCTTGTCACATGTTTGTGCCCTTTTATTGTTGTCAGCTCCCCCTTGACTTTCTCTTCTCTTGTCCCCTCTTTTACCTGCTCTAGTCCTTTTTCGTACCTACTAGCAGTGTACCCCCTCTTTGAATCTGGTCACTTCCCTTTGGAGGTGTTCTTTTCTCCTCCTCCTTAAATAGAGCACCCAGAGCAACCTTTTTCCTCCTTGTTCTTCACTCAACCCCCCTCTTCATACCTTGCCTTCTCTAGTGAGCTCCCCTTGTTCCTCTGGTTCGGACCTCCTTGGTCTGGATCTCCCTTTCGTTGGACCTCCCCTTATCAGTGGACCTCTTCTTTTTTTGGTTCTAGTTAGTTCTTTTTGGTTTTCTTCTTGGAGTTGCTTTACTCATTTGGTTTCTTTGCGATTGTGTAGATTCCGGTTTCACTGAGGAGTTCGAGGATCCCGTCGCTTTCTCAGAAGCTCAGCAAACCGTCACCGAAGGCAAGTCGTGGACCTTTGATCATTTTGAACCCATTTTACAAAAGTATCTGTTTTGTTATAACCTGCATGGCTATTTGTAAAAATGGTTTGGGCAATAGTTTAATCCCTATTTGATATGATGCCACCTTGAATAATTGTGTTCGACATGTTGTCATGTATCTTTGGACATCCCTAGGATGGGTGTTCTTGGTTGGTCTTTTTGTTTGCCAACCTGGGAACGTGTATGCTTAGCCAAGCTTTAGTAGACGTTGGTCGCATTTCTAAATTATCAATGTTCTTCTTACCCCCAGCACACAGGTTGTGGCTTGTGTAGTAGTGGCCTGTGATGCTGATAATGTGATGTGTGGCCTGTGTGTGCCACGGCATGTGTTGCCACCCTTACTAAAATTTGTGTGCCATGGCTTGGGTAGGCATTGGGTCAGGTTGAACCTAAAAATGTTTTATGCTCGGGCGAGTGATCTTGTAGTAAAAGGGGGTGTTGTGTGCACCTTGGGATGTGGATGGTCTCGTTTGGGCAACAACTAAGGACTTAACCTTGTATGTCATTGACCTGGGTCATACCGTGTAACCACAAGTCTAGGATGGGGAGGACCTGGCCAACTAATTGTTGAAGTTTTAGTTCGGTTCTGTTGTGGTTGGGAACGACGCAAGAGAGGGCATGTGTGACGAAACCTTAGCGGGCAGAACCGAGCCGAAATAGAGCCTTGTAAAGGTCTTGTGATAATCTCTTAGTTGCACACCTCTGAAGTGTGTGTGAGCGGACATTACAAGATGATTATCTCTTGTGGGTGAAGCTGTACAACCTTTGCAGAGTGTGAATCTATTCGAATAGCCACGTCCTCGGTTATGGACATGCCCGAAGATTTCGAACGAGGGGTAGACTTTTCTCAAAACTGGTCTTGGGAGCTTTGGAGCTGGGGCTCTAGAGTGGTCTTGGTCGGACCTGTGTGGTTCGGGTGACCTGTGTGGTCATGGTAGTGGTCCTGGACGCTCTGGGAGTGGTCCAGGAGGTGGTCATAGGTGTGGTCCTGGTCATGGGTGTGACCAGACCTCCCACGGTTGGTCTTGGGGGTGAACTGGGAGCTCACGACCTCTTGTAGAACAAATGTATTTATTTATTGTCGTTTTTAACCGGAGCTTTGCAATCTATTTATGCTATTTACTGTTAGTCTCTGCTTTATGCAAACTAACCTTACAACTCTCAATTGGCAAGCCTTGTATGAATATTGTTTACATACATTTTCACCACAGCTTGCTGAGTACATTCAAAGTACTCATGGCTTGTGCTCTCTATTTTAATCAGTAGAGGAAGGAGATCCAGGAAGTTTTGATGGGGACCTCTTTGAAGACCTTGTCTAGTAGGAGACGTCCTCCAATTTTGATGGGGACCTCTTTGAAGACCTTGTCTAGTAGGAGACGTCCTCCACTCGGTAGCTTGTGGGCTTGTTGAATGGCCTTCACGCGTATTTTGTGGGCTTGTTGAATGGCCTTCACGCGTATTTTGTTTTGTGTTGCAGGTTCTCTTTTGAGTTGTAAGCCCAGTGAGGCAACCGTGTAAAAACCTTGACCGTAAGATCTCTTGTTAATATATGTGTTATTTTGTCTGCTTCTCTTTGGAGCTTGTTGTATGGATTTGATCACACTGATGTTGAGTTTGTGCGAGCTAGCCAATCTAATCCTGGGACTAGCTCTTGGTGCGCAGAGGCTGGGACCTTCGGGAGGTCCTAGAGGACCTCCGGGTGGACCTTCGTGTCCTCCTGGGGAGGTCCTAGGAGACCTCCTCGGGTGGTCTTGGAGGACCTCCCAGACCTCCAGGTGGTCCTGTCGGACCTCTTGGGAGGTCTTGGGGGATCCCTCAAGAACCTCCTGGGGAGGTCCTCACATATGCATAGTGAAAGATAGGAAGTTTAGTATCATATTGTTAGTCTAGGTAGAAGAAAACCAACTTATAAGATGGAGTTGGTCTTACCTAGTTGAGGCAAGCAAAAGAAGACTACACGCGCGTTCGCACGCCTCGCCATCGCCCGCGCGGCATGCACGTGAATGATGCGACGATTTCGGGTCTGGTTGTGTGCGGAGCAGCAGCTCATCAGTGTCTATATGAGGAGACATCATCTCTATCCAAAGACATCTGAGAGAGAACCAGAATTATCGTCATGTTCCTCTGTGATGCGCTACCTCTACTCCGTCGCCCTGTTCCTCTGTGTTGCGCTACCTCGACTACTCCATCCCTGTGTCAGTGTGCACCGTCAGAGGGAGAGCAGCGTCTTCAAAGCGGACATCCCTCGTGATCCTATACGGGGTTAGGGCGAATAAGGTTTTTTAGAAACGTTCGCGCGACTACCCACGACTTCTATCATTATCTGTTGCGAGTCTTCTTCTTCACATCAGACTTTGCCACGACCTTCGTCAGAGTGATTCTCTGTAAGTCGCAGTGATATCTCTTGACAAGACTAGGTCTTGCTTCCTAGAAATTAGTCATGAGGTGATGATGATTTATACTTCTATTAGTAGTTTTCTTGCTCTAGTTTTTGCCCTGTTAGCACATATATATGGGATATGTGTATTTGAGATGATAATCACGTCGCTGATTGTAGTTGCAAATTTTAACAACTATAATAATTTGTAAGTGCACCAATGTAGAAGGCCTCCTTGAGCTACATGGTGGTTAAAATATATAAAGCCGTTTAACCATCGGGACATTTTAGTGCCTCTTTTGGGTGTGTTCACCTCCCAAATGATATGTTGAAAACTTGTGGCATGTATAATGATGTGACGTCAGCTGTTTGTAAGTCTTGGGACGCAAGATACGAGATGATACAGAGGAGAGATGGGGTGCATAGAGAATCGGGTCGTCTCTCATTTAATAGTCGGGTGTAACACGAGAAACAAGACATATTGTACATGAAGAGGCTGTCTATAAAGACATGTAAAAAGACAATTCATTGTAGAACCTGTCTTTAGTGCTGTGTATAGATGACATGGAAGGATACTATAGACAACAGTTGTCTATACCGTTGTACCTACCCTTAGTATAGTGGGTTTTAATCACGTGGCTCTTAGTCCGGTGGGTCTTAATCATGTGTCAGATAGAGTGATTTTTATGAAATAAAAGCCACAAAGTCTGATGGTGCTGCTCGAATGGAGGAGAGTATTGCCGTAACACATAATGGTGCTCAAACGGAGCAGTGAACCATTGTGATGTGGAAGCATTGAATCTCTTGTAATACCTTACGCTCTTGGCTAAATCCACAAGATGTGATTTGGTTAAATCTACAAGATAAGGCAAAAAAGATTGAACTCTTGTGGAACTTTAACCGGTGGGGCCGCGGTTTAGTATCCCCCTCCGGCTCTGACAAGCGGCCCCACGGCTCGACCTCGACTCATCGTCGCCGTCGCCAAAGGGGAGCCCGACGAGACTCCGGCCTCCGGTCTCCGTCGCCGAAGAGGACGTGACCTAGTTTGCAAAGTCTTCAGGATACTCCTCTTCGTAATATTCTGAATTTCCTGGTTCTTCTGTGGGGATTAACACACAGGGCGCAAGCCGTGAGTACGTTGAATGTACTCAGCAAGTCATAGGGAAATATATGCAATTATTATTCATGTGAGGTTGCACAAGGATAGCTGTATGGCTATTTTGCGAAGAGCAATATTGACAGTAAATACAATAAGTAGATTGAAAGCGCAACTTAAAAGATTAATACATAAATATTTCAGTTCTTTGAAACAAACAGAGTTCTTTGCCACCATTCCATCCAAACCAGCACTTCCACTATTTTAAAGGAAACATCTACCCCTTGCGTGAAATCTCTGGGCATGTCTATAACCGGGGACACGGCTATTCGAATAGTTTTTATACACTTTGCAGAGGTTGTACAGCTTTACCCACAAGACACGACTTCTCTAGTTTGTTTGGCATCCGTCGATACCACCGCTTACTGCCTTAGGTAAGCAGTCTAGAGCACGTGATAAGGCCTTTACAAAGTTCTGTTTTGACTCGGTCCTGCTCGCTAAGGATTCGCTTCTAACGGGTCTATCTCCCGCCAGATTCATGCCCCCTCTTGCGCCACTCTCAACCAAAACAGAACCGACTCAAAGCATTGCTAATTAGTTGGTCAGGTCCACCCCATCCTGGATATGTGGTTGCAAGGTATGACCCAGATCAATGGTTGAAGGTTAAGTCCTTAGTTGGTTGCTCAGGCGAGACTGATCCACGTCCCAATGTGCGTTACGGCACCCACACTCACCACCGCCCACTCGCCCGAGCATAAAACATTTTCGGTTCAACCCGGCCAAAGACCACCCTAGCCTTGGCACAACATCTTTTTAACAAAAGTGGCCGCGCCACGATTCCATAATTCATTTAGTCATGTTTATTCATTCGAGCGTGTGATCATGAGTCCCGACGTACAACTATAGGATGACTAAGCATATAACGATACCCGTGTTGGTGATTTATCAATACCCAAGTACACTAAACCATCCTATGGTGCCCAAGGGTTCATGTCATTCAAGGATACATGTCGTTTGCAATTTATCAAGGAGGTATACATCAATTGGGCAATTATCTATTCCCGAAACCATTTAATATAAAACTAGCAATGCATGTTAAAATCAAACAACATAGTTTTATAAAATGGGTTCAACATGATCAAAGGGCTATGACTTGCCTTCGTTGAAGAATTGAGGTGCTCGGTCGTCGGATCCGGAAAATCTTCCGAAAAGCCGGTTTCTACACGTGCGAAAAGAGAAAAATAAAAAAAATAACTCCAAATAAATTCCAAATAAATACCAAGCTAGCACTAACAGATAGAGAGGGATTTTAGATGAATTTAGAAATTTGAATCACTCGAATCGGAGTTCGAACGAAGAAGTTATGGCCTTCTGAAGTTGGAAAAACACATAAAATGAAGAAAATTGGATTTTCCTCATTATCTGATTTATTTTTCCAAAGGAAATTCGGATTATTGCGCCAGCTGACGTCAGCGAGGAGATTTTATTTTTTCGGCTGAATTATTTTCCAACGGAAAAAAAGCCACGTGGCGCTGACTGGGCAGCCACGTCAGCAAAGGGCTGACGTGGCCCGTGACGTGGCGCCGAGGTGCAGCCACGTCGACAACCACGTCGGACCCGAGCGGCGGCGCTCGGGGCCCGATGGCTTGCCGGCGTTGGGCTTGCCGGCGGCGAGGGCACCAGCGCGAAGAGGAGCTTGCGGCGATCTCGGTGCTCACGGTCTCGTCGGCGGGGAGACCGGCGGCGAGGTGAGAAGGCGGCGGCGGCGGGTGAACACGGTGGTGACTCTCCGAGGGGCTTCCGGAGTTGGGGAGGCGCGCACCGGGTGCGCCTCGGTGTGGCGATGCCGGAGGTGAGGTCGGAGCCGACGAAGGAGGCTTGACGGCGGCGGAGAAACGAAGCTCGGCAGCGGCGGCGAAAACTCCGATTGCGGCGTGCACGGGGGAGGAGAGGGGAAGGGAAAAGAGGGAAAGAGAGAGGAGAGGGAGGCGCATCCGGGGCGCGCTTAAATAGAGGACGAGGGGCCTCGGAGGAGGTGGAAGGAGAGGACGGTGTCGGTGGCAATGGCGGTGGCAAAGCGACGTGGGGTAAATGGCGATGGGACGGGGTAAGGGGGCGGCAGCGGGCGCTGCGGAGGCGGCGGGGTAGCGGGGAGGCAGCGAGAGGACGCGGGGCGACGGGGAACGGCGGGAAATGCGGCGGAGAGAGGAGGGGTCTAGAGGAGGACGATCGCACGGGGACGAAGGCCTTTGGCCGTCCGATTTTGATCGGACGGTCGGGGGTGGAGGGAGGCGTGGCGGAGGCGGAGCCGTCCGATTTCGATCGGACGGTCGGGGAGGGGAGAGGTGCGGGCGCGCGCGCGGAGCGGGCAGGGGAAGCGGGCTGTGCGGAAGAAAGATGTGGGCCGAAGGGTGGGTTTCGGCCCAAAGGCTTGAGGGAGGATTTTAAATGATTTCCGATTAAAGAAATCCCAAAAAAGCAAAAATACTTTTAAAAAATAGTTAATAGAGTCTAAAAATTCCAGAAAAATTCACAGAAGTCCCTTGAATTATTTAGAACTTAATAAAAATACTTTTAGCTATACTTTAGTTTTTAATTTTGCAAACAAAATAGATTTTGGCCTCAAACAAAAAGGGAAAAGCCAAATTAAAATCCAGAAAAGGAAAATAAAGACTTAAATCCAAATAAAATCCAGGAAACTCCAATAAAGTGACTTTTTAATTTAATTGAAGTTGGATTAATTTCATTTAAAAGGTTTTTGGCTTCTAAATTTCCAATTTAAGCTTTCTGCGATTAAACCAAATGGTTACTTTTAAAACTTTTGAAAATTCAAAAACTTTCAAATTAGAGATGTTACAGCAGCCCAAGGTATTTGCATGGGAAGCCTGAAACTGCGCATGACAGATCATTGGAGATAAGTTGCACTTCTTCGGGGCTGCACTGTATGGGTGAAATAGAGCTCTTGGCGAGATTTGTGTGCAAGCCCGAAGCCTCGCCGAGCAGCTGCAAAATCATTTTGATGGCGTGCTGGTCAGAAGCGACCGGGGTGAGGAAGGCTACCGCGTCATCGGCGTAAAGAGACAACCGGTGCGGGATTCCTTGCGGACCGCCGACCGGATGGAGCAAGGAGGCAGATTCAGCTGCCGCAAGAAGGTTGTTTAGAACATCCATGGCGATAATGAACAACATGGGCGATAGTGGATCGCCCTGATGCAGCCCGCGACTGTGCGAAATGGGCATTCCTGGTTGACTGTTAATGAGAATCATAGTGGAAGTTGTTTTGAACATGATGCTTAGCCACTCATGCCACTTTGGCCCAAACCCCTTGCGCGTAAGGACCTCCAACAGGAATGGCCAAGACAAGGAGTCAAAGGCCTGTGCAATGTCCAACTTGAACAGGAAAGCCGCTCGCTTCTGCTGGTGAAGTAGCCGTGCAGACTGCCTCACTAGGAGGAAGTTGTCTTGAATTGATCTCGACTTGGTGAACGCGGACTGGTTAGACGAAACGACCTTATTGAACAGTGGAGCAAGCCTCCTAGCAAGAACTTTGGAGAAAAGCTTGGCAAAGCTGTGTACCAAGCTAATAGGGCGATAATCACGGACTTCTTCGGCATCCAGCCTCTTAGGCAGGAGGGTGAGCAGAGCTTGATTGAGTAGTCCGAAACAACCCCCCGCTATGCGACCAAGGCAATGGAAAGCCGCCATCACGTCAGGCTTTATGAACTCCGAACAGTGCTGATAGAAAAGGTTGGTGAATCCGTCTGGGCCCAGCGCCCTCCCTGGTGGTGTGCTTTTGATGGCTTCCCACACTTAATGTTCGGAGAAGGTGGCATCTAGCACCGAGAGATCGACAGAGGGGACGGCGAGGAACTCCAGGTCCAGCGTGTGCTCTCGGTAGGCCGGCTTCCCAATAAGGTTGACGAATTGCTTGTGGGAAGCCTCCTGTATTTGGGATCTCCTTCTGAATTGAAGCACTGTAGTGTGTCTAGGTATTCATATGTGCCAGGTGCTATAGGATTAATCTGAATTATGTTCTCTGTATGCCTACGGTCTGCTAGCGGTGATTGACCAGCATGGTGCAGATTGTGGCGTATTAAAATTACTTCTGACAGATTGTCTGATATTTTGTCTATTTTTTTGAAGGATGAAGTTGTTTCAAGAATAGAGTGGATTGCTGCTTGGACCTTGCTTCCACCAGGTACGATGCACTAAACACTGTAAACAGCTACTACTATTTCACTCAAGCCTTCTGCAGAGTGCATTTTCTACTGTTTTCGATTATAGTAGTTTTTCATTATCCTTAAATGCTCAGAAAACGGTGAATCCATCCAAATATTACGCTATGAGAACGGCGATAAGTACGAGCCACATTTCGAATACATTTGTGGTAAACATTATCGACCCCGTGGGGGTCATCGAATTGCAACCGTGCTTATGCACCGATCCAATGTCAGGATGGGCGGAGAGACCGTCTTCCCCAACTCAGAGGTAATTTACCTGTCTCTTGTAGCTTGAGAGTTTCCTTGAGACTTATTTGTGATGACTTCAGAATCTTTTTCCCACAGGGCAGGCTGCTACAGCCTAAAGACGACACATGGTCTGAGTGTTCAAAACGGGAGTGTGCAGGTATAGTGGACACTTGCCAATGCAGACAAAGTTATGTTACAATGCATTCGTCTTGGACGGCTGGAGAGCATTTGTTATGTTTTGCCGTGATGATCTCAGCAACACTGGGGTTTTGAACAAACTGATAGCTCTGCATATGTAGACAGCGGACACTTGCCAGTTGCCAATGAAGACTAAATTATGGAGCATTTTTTTGTTCGCCGTGATAATCTCAGCAAAGCTTGGTTTTTCAACAAGCTTATAGCTCTGCATATGTACACACTACACAGTATCCTCCATGGCAACTGTGGAGCTCATTATACATTTTTCATCCGTAATGTTGGTTTTTATCTGGCAGTGAAACCTGTGAAAGGCGATGCAGTGCTGTTCTTCAGCCTCCACCCCAACGCGACAATCGACCCAGGTAGCCTGCATGGAAGCTGCCCTGTCATAGAAGGCGACAAGTGGTCGGCGACAAAATGGATCCATGTGAGAGCCTTCGACAATCGCCGGAGATCTGCTGGTGGATGCGAGGATGAGAATGTTCACCGCCCCAGGTGGGCTGCTACAGGGGTGTGCAAAGAACCCTGGTTACATGGTGGGGAGCAGGGACTCGCCTGGTTTCTGCCGGAAGAGTTGCAATGTATGTACATTGTAGTTGCAGATTTCTAATTGACTAATCGAAATAAAAACATTTGTTCTGACACCCAATGATTTGCCAATTCAGTCTTTCTTCTTTCATTTATAATTTACGTGATACATTCAGCTCCCAATTAGTACTTCTCCACAAGAGCAGAGGACAAATCATTGCCCAATTCACAACAGTGAAGTTACAAATTAATCATCTCCCTCTACCAACCCATGCCCTTCTTTGCCGTCTTTACGGCGATGACGCCGTCGTTGCCGGCGAGTGCCCGGTACTTGTCCTTCCTGGTGAAGCTGGTGCACTCGTAGGAGAGCGTGGAGGCTATAAGCCTCTGCACATAGTTGGCCACCTCGTGGCTGGACTTGCCGCCGCCGCCGCAGGTGAGCTCGGCCGGCAGCTTGTTGAGGAACGTGACCATGTACACCGGGCTCGGGTTCATGAAGAAGTAGAAGGGGTCCATCCCCTTCCAGCCCCTCGCCGTCGTGCCATGGAACATGCTCATTCGGCACTCCGTCGCGACCGGCACGATGTCGTCGGTGAGCTCGGCGAAGAGCGCCGAGAAGCGCAGCAGGAAGGGCTCCCGGCACGTGGTTCCCTCGGGGCAGATGGCGAGGTCGCCCTCGGCGAGCAGGTTGCTGATCGTGGCCGCGTCGGTGGCGCGGTCGCGGGTGAGGCGGACGGTGCGGATGGGCGAGAGGAACTCGGAGAGGCGGGAGAGCGAGTAGGTGACGGCGGCCACGGGGCGGCCGAGCGCGACGGAGAGGAAGATGGCGTCGAGGAGGGTGCGGTGGCAGCAGGCGAAGAGCACGCCCGTGCGGCCCTCGGCCCGGCCGGCGCGCGGTGGGGGCGCCCCCCGCACGACGACGCGCACACCGAGCGCCCAAAAGGCGTGGTAGAGCCACGGCATGGGCAGGAGGGCCCCTGCGGCGACGCGGACGCAAGCGAGCAGGAAGCCGACGGGGAACCACACCACGGCGAGCAGCGCGGCGAGCGGGGTCGGCCGCTGGACGAGGCGGCCGTCGTGGAAGACGATCGGCTTCGGTAGCTTGTCCGCGCGCACGGCCTCCACCGGCGCCCGCGGTACGAGGTACGCCTCCTGCGGTCACACCGTTCATAGTTTTACTCTTACTGTAATTACTTTAAGAGTTTGCAATATCTATTATATATAAACTAAAAATCGATGAAAGCTTTTTCAGAGTTGTTAGGAAAATAGAGGAGTACGCTAGAAATTATCGCAAAAAAACATATGGCATTTAATTTGGTGAGTCCAAATTTAAAGGCTTAGGTATGATTGTTGACTTATAAATATAAGAATCTATCTATATATACTAATTATACACTTAGAGAAAATATCTAGCCATTTATCTGGCGGACCTGAGTTATAACAGCATTAAAAGAAAGAGTCTGTATCAAGTACAATTCAAACTACAAGAAATTCTAAATCGATGACCGTTTTTTTAGAGTTGCTAACAAAAAAGAGAAGTATACTAGAAATTCTCACAAAAAAAAACAAACAAAACATCCAGCCTTTAATTTGGTGGGGTCCTAATTTTAAAAGCTTAGATTTGATTGTTGACTTAGAGATATAATAATCCATCTATATATACTAATCATACACTTAGAAAGATATATAGTCATTTATCTAGCTAATTCGAGTTATAACGACCTAGATTAAAAGAGAGAGTTTATGTCAAGTACAATCCAAACAAAAAGAAATTCAGAATAATAAATAAATAAATTTAGCAATTTGATTTTCAAACGACTTCCAAAGTAATATCCATAAATAACTAAAATTCAAAATAATAATAAATAAAAACTAGCAAATTAAAAGAAAGAGTTCATGTCGAGTATAGTCCAAATGAACTAAAAATTAGAATAAAAATAAAAACAACAATTTGAATTCTAGACAAATTTCAACGTAAATCCCTAAAAAAGTAATTTTTTAGAATATAAATAGAAATAGAAATAGGATTTTTACATGAATTCCAGCTTAAAACCAAAAAGAAATCCGCAGCGAGTACGATCCAAAAACATGCAGAATAAAAAATTAAATGATGATTAGAGATATGATTTGTAAACGAATTTAACACCTAAATTTCAAATATATTAAAAAAAATAAACCTACACTGATTAGGCACTCCGACGAAACTCCTATGTTATCTAGAAAGATGTGGTCATCTATCCCGTAGACCCAAGTTATAACGACTCAGATTTATTATATACTAAAAGCTGATCATAGTTGATTTACAGCTACCAAGAAAAAAATAAATAGCTTAGAAATTCTAAAAAGAAAAAAGGAAAATATCCGGCCCTTAGTTTGGTGGACCCTTATTATGATTGATAGCTCATAATCACTGGATGCTATAAGAAAACTAAACACATGCTAGGAATTCTCAAAAAAGAAATTTGCCTATTAATTTTGTGGACCCAACTTATGATTAAAAATCACAATCATTAGATGTTATTAGGCGATCTATTTAAACTCAAAAGATAAGAGATCATATATGTGTTTTAATATTAAAGATGATAAGGAAATTAAAATAGATAGGGCTTAGCCTAAACACCACATGTGAACACAAAAAGGGGCCCGAATCATGTACATCTTACTCGCACATATTTCTAAGCGCAAATAAGGAAGAGTTTTGGTAACAAGAACAAAAATAGAAACGGAGGAAATAAAAAATATGGTACAAGGTGGACAGACACAACCCGCACGCACATAGATGCACATGTGTTCCCTATACACATAAGAAATTTGAAAGCCCTAAGGCGTCGCTAAAAGATGGGTGCCCACACATGCGTGTGTACCCAAATTATTTAGGCGAGACGCATTGGGTCGATCCAGGGATCAAACCCCAAACGGGTGGGATGTTCCCCCCACATCTCCAATACTAGGCTATCGCTCAACCGTCAAGAAGAAAAGAATTTGTATGAAAAAAATATTGTTTTTTTGCTTGATTTCCAACTATACGAACAATATGAAACACACGTAAAGAAGACATCTAGGGTTAAAATAGAAAACAAATGTACAAATACATCTATATTAGCGTGATTGAAAATTAGTACTATTTATGCACAATTAACTATATTTTACCCCTCTATAATGACGATATCCGTGCAAGGGCGCGAGCCACATTGCTAGTTATCATTGAAGACTAATATAATGATGACGCATTTTTGCACAATATACTATAAACATACACGTATACGTATCCAAGCCGTACGAAACTGGTAGTCTAGCTCGTAGTAAGGTCACACTTTGGAAAAGCTGTGTCCTTGAGTTGGTGCGAACTAGATGCACCTAAAAGGTTAAACTCGTGAGGAGAAAGGCACGCAAAAGGGGCAGACTTAACGCAACCGAGACGCCGGCGTTCTCGTGAGTCATGCTCCAAACAACCTTACTCCTCCTACTTGTACCGTTGTACGAGGAAACGACTTCTCCCTGTGTGTTTATTCAACCAGCTTTGACATGCACTCGATGCATGCTGGGGGAGTAAATTATGTTGGCTCCCAACCAACCAAAGCCAATTATTTCCCAGCTGGGGGAGTTAAATATCATCTCCCTGGAGCTCACTGCATGCATGCGCAGTGTGTGTTCTTTTTTTTTAAAAAAAAAATAGAAATAAAAATCTCCTGCTAGATGCATATGCAAAACATGTGAACAAACAACAATTAGAGGCGCATTTCGTGTGGCTTAGCTACGCTATTGAAGAAGTAATTTGTTAGACCATAATGTTGGAAAAAGTAATTTGGCATGCAAACTTAATACTAGACGGGGATACGATATGGACTCATAAAGTCCAAATAGATCAGATTAATTCTCGTCCTATTACTGCATCTACTGTACGATAAGATGCGTACTGAGTGCCCAGGTCACGTCGCGGACTATAGCCGGCCGGTGCACACATCGCTAGCCAGCTCTGTACGTGGTCGATCACTTTCACTCGTCTACGACCATGACAAGAGCGTCAAACACTGCGAAATCTTTCGTGCCGGCATGTATAGCCCATTGAGATTTTCCAAGGCATAGCATTGAAACTTTGACAGTGCATGAAAGCATTAACGTCAGGTAGTACTACAAAAACTAGTAGAGTAGTGGTTAGTGGATTCAGTGACCTTGCAAAGGCTCATGAAGGCGTAGTCCGACCTCCGGTCGCCCAGCCCGAGCTCTGGCGCGTCGCCGTCGCCGACCATCTCCCTCAGCGCCTCCGCCTTCCTCTCGCCGACGAGCACGCCGCGCCGCGCGTCCACCCACCCCGTGGCGCGCCCGCGCCACGTCGCGAGCTCCGTGCCGGCGACGGCGTCCGCGCCGAGGTGGTCACGCAGGAACGGCTCAGCCATCACCCGCGGGGTCGCGGTCACCACCCACCTCCGCCCGCACGCCGCGAACACGCGCCACGCGCCCGGGTGCACGTCCGCCGCGTAGAACCTGGGCAGCACGGCGCGTGCCGTGGACTCGATGTCCGCCACGCGCGCGCCCGCGGTGGCCGCGAACACCAGAACCCGCACGCCGGCCTGCTCGGATACCGCGTGGTACAGCGCCGCGGCCAGCGGCGCGAGGAGCAGGAGGAGGGCGAGGCGCGGCACGCCGCCGGTCTCGAAGGCGACGAGCGCGTAGTAGGGGAAGGCGCTCCGCGACCGGAGCAGCGTGCCGTCGAGGTCCGAAGCGATAGTGTGGGCCCCGCGGCACGACGCGTCGCACTTGTCCACCGCCGGGAACGGCACGCCGCCGGCCACCGCCATCGCACTTGATCGCAAAGGTGAACGCGCGTGTGCGCCTTGTGCGCGCGACTGTGCCTGTCCGCGTGTAGCGTGGGTTCGCACAAGTCTTGTGCATGGATTTATAGCGCGGGCGCGGCGACGTGAGAGCCGGGCTGTGTGTGTGCAGGAGAAAGGACAACATAGCGGTTGGCTGGTGGGCGGTGAAGTATGGACGAATCCACATCGTAATCTGCATTTCGTGTCCATGAATTGACGAAGCTGTCAAATACCCACTTCCCCTACTTACGTTCTCAGAACAAAATTAGTTGGCTCTTGAAAGCACACCGTACAATAATCACTTAATCGATCAGGACGAATGGACTATATATGCGTGCATCTCACAGCTGTTGCAAAGCGCAGTATATACTCCCTCTATCGAAAAAATGTACGACGTTTTGAACATCCGTGCAATATCCAATATACAACTTTAGCTATTACTTTTATATGATTATGCTAGTAAAAGTTAACAAAATTATTATATTATAAAAATATTTATCATGACAAATCTAACAATACTACTCTCTCGTGACCAATTTAAATAGTGTTTTATATATTATTACTCAAAGTAAGAGAAGTTTGACCACACGTTTTCTAAAATATCGTACATTTATGAACGGAGAGAGTATATAGGAAAATTTTCGTTCATGGAGCTGGAAGCATGGAAGGGTCAAGGATGTAACAAGCTGGAGCTTTGGGTGGTTGACCCGTGCGTTTGGAAATATTGGGCTGGCATGCAGAGGCAAACTACGGGTGCATCGCAACTAGCCTACTACTCACTAGCTAGTAGTGCACGGGCTTCTTCGTCGCCTCTAGTTTTGCCGCCTTCTAAGATCCCAGCATCTCTAGAAAGATTAGTTCATGATACGGGGGTTCTACTACTTTCCCAATAGGTTCTAGTAGATAGTGCACCAAATAATCCGTTTGGTTTCAGCTTTCACTACCCATAAGCAACAACCATGTCGGTAGATTGCGTCCCTTCCCTTCCTAATCAAATTCTGCGGCCTCTCTCCATACCCATGAGGAGTATTGGATGCGACAAACATGTCGATTGATTGGATGCAAATTATATATGGATCAATTTTTATTTATAGGGATAATTAACTTATGTATATTGGTTTTATAAGTTTACGATTTATATTATGTTTTATTTGAAATCTGTTGCAACGCACGAACTAACACTTTATTTTTTTTATATGATTTTTCTACCTTGATCTGACTTGGATTATCTTTTTGGGATTCACTAAGACAGAAATAAAGCATATGGTCGACCTTTGGCGGCTAGTATATATATTACAACACTGTTGCATGGTATGTATATATTTGTTTTATACGTGGAACATTGGAGTAGTTAGGGGTTAGCCTTTTGGTTTGCGTCGCTTCCTTCGTGTCTTGGCTTCAATAATTCGTGATGACGTCAGCAGTCAGCACGGAGATTGTCATAACTTCTCCCCATGACTCCATGCCTCGTTCAGTCAATCCCGGCCGTCCGAAACTACGGTCCAACGGCATGTGAACTACGACAGATCACTCGTCTCCTGATCCCAGCTGCTGCAGTGCGCTCTCCGTACCATCTCTCGCCTCCCATCCCCTGTCTCTCTCGGACAGTTATCCGGTTGCTCGGTACGGGATACGCTGATGACGCCTTTACAACCGCACATCTCTCTTATGGATCGGGATCCTTCGATGACAGTGCATGGCAGCAGGAAGATCTCCACCGTCCGCTCAAAATCAAAGGTGAAGATCAATAACTACAGTGTTATCCCAGGGGCGGAGCTACAGGGTATGCCGGGTATGCACCGGCATACCCTGCAATTCCATGTACAGATTCAGTATATATATGTATTTTTAAAAAAAAGAAAAAATGCTCATCGCCATGTAGAGAACGAGGCGGCTGAGTCTGCGAGCATCGAGCCGCGTGGGCACGCGCCCATGCTCCAATGCCCCGATGACTTTGAGTGAGATGGTTGGCTTCACCAAACACCAATACGCATCGGTTGATTCTAAAAACCAATACGCATCGGTTGTATTGCGCCGCGATCAATGACTCAATACCGCAATACGGATCGAGGAACCCGAAGCCCATCGGTTCGACACCGACTTCAGTCTTCGCCCGCTCGCGTCGGCGCCAAATCGCCAATAGTGATCGTTCATGCGTCGGTGATCGGTACATTGCACGCCCATCGTTGTGCGATCGTCCTCGTCCTCGTGATCTAGGTTAATTTTTATCGATTCTTTGTTACGCCAATTGTGTGTACTTTAATTGCTAATTGCTTTGCTTAACGCTAAAATTATAGAATCATCTATCACGCAATGAGGCGGAGGATTTTTCGCAACATCACGATCGATCTAGATTGATCTTTTGTTCAAGACTCCGTATCATGTGAGTGATCCATAATCGCATATATGTGATTCAATCGTGCAAGCGTAATTTATTTAATTATTTGGCAATGTGTTCTTTGTAATATTTATGCGATTCGTGATTATGAAGAGAAGCGGGGACATTGCATCTCTTTTTAGAAGCATGAAGCAAAAAGAAGAAAGCGTGGCAATGCTATTACTTCTAATCGTTCCCGATCCGGTTGAACTTTGTGGTGGAAGAGCAAACTCATGAGAGAGTAGTTGAGAAATTGTAAATCCTATGTCGCCGCCACAACCGTCTTCACTACCACCAGTTTATGACATCAATCGCCTTCCACATGATCCAGGTGAAAGACGTCCTATTCTAAAATATCCTGTTAATGATCAAGATGCAATTCAAAGATCATATATTACTAAAGGTCCATTCAAACCTTTTGCACATGATTTTCCAAAAAGAAAGATTTCAGATAGGGATCGGGGATTCAACTATTGTTGGATGTACAATCATGATTGGATTGAGTATAGTATTAAGAAGGATGTTGTGTTTTGCTTCATATGCTATTTGTTCAAGAAGGGTACTGGGTCAGACACATTTACTATTGATGGCTGGAAGAATTGGAATATAGGAGAGAAAGCATTGCGCAAGCATATGGGTTCTAAGGCACATATTGCAGGTGAAGAGAGATACATTGGCTTTATAAATCCCAAGGCGACAATTGATTATAATATTGAGAAGTGGAGTGATGAGGATCTTCGTCTTTATACAAAAAGGTTGACTTATTCACTTAGGTGTATCAAGTTTCTTTTGCATCAAGGGTTGGCGTTTCGTGGACATGATGAAAGTGAAGAATCTAGCAACAGAGGGAACTTCATTGAACTTTTGAAATTTCTTAGGAAATAGTGAAGAAGTGAACAAATATGTTTTGGGCAATGCTCTGTAATCTGTACCTTAACTAGCCGGACATACAAAAGCAAATTATTCATTTGTTGTGCCTTAGAAACTAGAAAGAAAATAATTGAAGAGCTTGGTGATGAGCCCTATGCAATTTTAGCTGATGAGTCTAGTGATATATCACATAAAGAACAACTAGCTCTTTGCTTGCGTTATGTTGATAAATTGGGAAGGCCATGTGAGCGTTTTATTGGAGTTGTTCATGTAGATGATACTACCTCTTTATCACTTAAGGATGCAATTGAAGCTTTACTTGTTAGTCATGGCTTGACTATGACTCAAATCCGTGGTCAAGGATATGATGAGGCTAGCAACATGAAAGGAGATATTAAAGGGTTGAAAACATTGATCATGCAAGAATCACCTTCTGCTTATTATATTCATTGTTTTGCTCATCAACTCCAATTGGTTCTTGTTGCTGTTGCCAAAGGAAATACTGATTGCAAGACTTTTTTTGATCAAATATCTATCTTGTTTAATATTGTTGGAGTTTCTTGTAAGCGTCATGACATGCTTAGAAATGCTAGGCTTGAGAATGTGAAGAAAGCATTTGATTGTGGTGAAATTGAATCTGGAACTAGATTACATCAAGAGATGGGTTTGCCTAGGCTTGGAGATACTCGATGGGGATCTCATTATAAATCTATATGCAGCATCATTACTATGTATGAAGCAATCCATGATGTACTGGTTGATCTTGGGGATGATCCTGCATTAAAGGATGATTGGACCAAAATAGATTTTGTGACTGGAGCATTTGAGAACTTTGAGTTTGTTTTCTTTGCGCACTTAATGTATATTGTTCTTGGATATACAAATGAGTTATCTGAGTGTTTGCAAAGAAGAGACCAAGATATTCTTAATGCAATATCACTTGTTAATGTGGCAAAGAAAAGAATGCAAGAATTGAGGTCTGATGGTTGGGATAATTTTCTTGAGAAGGTTACTTCATTTTGTGATAAACATGGTGTCGAAGTTCCTGCTATGGATGGTGATTATGTTCCTTATGGAAAATCAGCAAGGAAAGCTCGTGCCTGAAAGCAAACCAATGATGATCACTTCAGAAGAGAAGTATATATTGGTGTCATTGATCAAATAAGTCAAGAACTTGATAATCGGTTTGATGAGATTAATATGGAGTTGTTGTCTTGTATGTCGGCCTTCAATCCTTCTAGGTCATTTGCTTCTTTTGATGCCTGAAGCTACGTAAACTAGCTGAGTTCTACCCAAAGGAGTTCTCAAATAATAATTTGCTCGGACTCGAATTCTGACTAGAAAATTATATTGATGACATGAGACAGGATGATAGCTTCAAAGGTCTAGACAATATTGTTGATCTCTCGTTAAGCTTGTTGAAACAAAGAGACACAAAGTGTATGATATGGTTTATGAGCTCCTCAAATTGGTATTGCTTCTACCGTGGCAGCGGCAAGTGTTGAAAGGGTATTTTACGCAATGGTTTTGTGAAAACAAAACCGAGAAATAAGATGGCGATAGTCTTTTGGATGATTGTCTAGTCAATTTCATTGGGCGGGATATTTTCTTTGAAGTTGATGAAGATGATATAATCAAGACATTTATGTCCCTTCGAAAGCGTCGAGTAAAATATTTACAAAAATAGCATTGTAAGTCTTCGGTTCTCTTTTATGCCTTATTTCAATTATCGGTGTGGCTTTTGAATTATTTATAGTATACTTAGCGGATGGTTTGAACTTAATCCATGAATTTAAGCCCTTATTGTGTTATTCAGTGCATATATACCGAATCATGTTGTCAATTTTACAATTATTACCGATTTACTAAAATGAATTTACCGAATTGTATATGAAAATTTTTGGATGGCATACCCTTAGACAAAATCATAGATTCGCCACTGTGTTATCCTATAGTAAATATTTTATTGTTGGTATTGTGCCACTATACAGTACTATTTACACAGTCGCAAAACACTCTTCGCACAGTGAAACTCTACGGTAATGCTCTGGATCCCTCTCTTTTTCTATGCAACGGTAAGTCATTAGCGTTGGGCCAAGTGCGTGAGGTTGTCAGAAAAAGTGTGCCTGATCACCCTGAAAACTTAAAAAAAAATACTCGTGAGAGTATACAACGAAGGAAAGAAACTTTCGACAAACAATCATGGTATAAGCCCAAAATTTGCTTTGAAAGTCTATCCAACACCTACATCTGTAACTTTTTCTAAAAAAATAATATATTTTTAATAGAATTACATAAATAAATACCCGTTCAATAAAATTTTAAAATAAGCTTCTGTCATCGTTTGACATGGCGACATGCCCATGGTGCTAGTTGGATTAGCGACGGGGGCGACTGTCGCCAACCAAATAGTATTAAATATTTCTGTAGCCATTTGGAATGATGGCAGAGAAACAAATGTCGTTTGAAATGGCTACATGACCTTTTTTGCCAGAAAAAATTAAAATAAATCTATATTTATATTTTGATAGAATGCATATTCAAATTTATAGGTTTTTGTTGAGTTATTTGGTAATATCTTGTCGCGCTTAAAGAAGCTGGAGTATGTTGATTGCGTGGATAAATCTCTTATAGGTTAATTGCACTGCACTGTTGTTACGAGTGTAGTTTTTGTGCAACCAAATTATTTCAAAAAAGCAAACAAAATATTAAATAGAGAATGATTTTGCCAGCGCCACAACTCTTTAGTTCATCGAACTCGATGTAACATCCCAATTTTGGACTTGTGTTTCAAATATAAGAAAATAAGTAGAAATTAAAACTTTTTCTTACATCATGTATTTCCTGTTTGTTCAAAACAATTCTTGTACAAGAATTATAGAAATACAAAGTCACAAGTCTTTTGATCCAAAACCTTGTCTTCCAAAAACAATCTTGTCAAACCTTATGATCATCTCCTGGAAATATTTTTCCTAAGTTGTAGGGTTGAGGTGTGACCCCTCTGAAAAATTTCAGGATTTTTAGAGATTGTTTGAATACTTTTGGAGGTCAGTCAAACCAAATTGAAAAGTGGTCAAACCCTAGTCCAGTACCTTGCTGAATTTTTAGAGGAAAATATACAGCATCAAAACCTCTGAAAATTTTATACAAGGTCAATAGCTAAGTTATCAAGCTACTGTAAAAATTTCAGAATTTTTGGAGTTGTTTTGATACCTCAATCAATTCCCCAAAGTTCAGTTCTTCTAAAAATCATAAAGTCAACTCTAGTTCGAGTGAGACTCGGGCTCGAGCCCGAGCCCAACTCAACTGACTCGGTCGAGCCAAGTCCTTAAGTCTGGTTTGGGTGCGAATGTTTCGGCCGTTGAATTGGAATCCAACGCCCCCGACCTCCCCTACCACTCTCGGACCTCCGAAGAACTGGTGTGCTCTAGACCGTCCATCTTTGATCGTAAGGCTCACGACCACCCTAGGTCGTCTTCTTCCTCGCGTTGTGCGCACCAACAGTGCGCGGCGTGGCCCTATCACGTCTCGCTCCCTCGTCAACGCTTGTTGTCGGGACAGTAGCGGCGTGGCAGCGCTTTCGGCTCAAATCCGTGTCTTGCGCTGCTCCCGCCGCTCCCAGCTCTGTCGCGGTTTTAAGTTAGTCGTAACTCACCGCGGGGACCCCCTTTGCTTTTGTGCCGTGCTCAATAGCTTCTAAAACCTCCGGGCTCCTCCTCTGGCTTCCTTTCCACTCGCAAACACCCCCCAGCTCACTCTCTTTGTGTCAAACCCAAACCACAGTGAACACTCCTCTCCGCCATTGTTGCTGTGGAAGCTCCGCCGGCGACCTGGGTGCTCCAGTGGTTCTTTAACCTTCTTTTCTTGTCGCTTGGATCACCTGGTCATCTGGGGCTTATCCTTTAACTCAAGTCTGGTCTGTTTCTCAGGAGCGACTTGAATTCAAATTTTAGGTCTCTGCGGTCGAAAAGGGATTTCGTCGTCCCCAACTCCGGTGAGTGTCCTCTGTTCGATTCTTTGCTACTGGACCACCCCTTGGTCATCGCAAGGATATCCTGATCGTTCTTTTTGGCATCTGTTGGCTCAGAGTCCCTTATCGCCGTCATCTTCTTCACCTTCGGCGTCGGTCTCCGCCGCTGGGTCTCCTCCGACTTCCCTCGGACCTCCCCTACAGCTTGGTGAGTTCACTGTAGTCCCTTTGTGCTCTAGGGCCCGCTAGAATCGCTCTTAGCGGAGCTCTTCGCTGTTTTCGGTTTTCGCCGAAAGTGATCCTCCGCCCCTCTCCGGCTCGCCGGCGTTACAAGCCAGCTCCGCCGTCGAGGGTGGTTCCGTTATGTTTGCAATAGTATTAGGAACGTTTTGGTACAGTTGGTAGGCGCCGCCGTGGTCTTGGTCGTCGGCGACGTGCCGGCGAGCCTTGTGCGGTGCTCTGTACTTTGTCGCGATTTTGTCAAGTCATTAGACCTCCTCGGTTTCATCCTAGCCGTTCGCGACTTCCCCAGGTTTAGATCTGAGCCTTAAGTTTATTTCTGAAAAGCTCTAAGTCTTAAGACCTCCCCCTAGTTTAATCACAACCGTTTAGGATCACCCGGGTAGATCTGGGCTGTAGGATCCATTCTGTAAACACGTTAAGCCTCGGGACCTCTTAGTGTGATCTCAACCGTTATAAGACCTCCCTTGTTTTTATCGGAGCCCTAGAAGACCTTTTAAGCTAAATCTTAACCGTCGGGGTCCTCTTGGCAAAAGACCTCCCACTAGTCCTTTGTACAGAAACGCTAAGTCACAGGACCTCTTTAGAGCAATCTTGGTCGTTAGATCTTTTTGTGCAAAGTCTTTAGTTGCCAGGACCTCCCCTGGTTATATCCTAGCCGTTTAGAACCTCATTGGGTTTAATCTGAGCCGTTAGGATCAATCCTGCGCAAAAAGACCACCCCGCGGTCATTTTTGTAAAATCACCTTCGGGACCACCCTTAGGGTCCTCTTTGCAAAAGACCACCCCTTGGTCTTTTGCAAAGAAAACCTCAGAACCTCCTCCTCGCAAAGATTTTAACCTTGCAGACCACCCCTGAGTAGATCTGGACCGTTCAGGACCTCCTTATGGAAATCTTAGCCGTCCAGATCTCCTCCTGTTAAAAACCCTGTCGCGTAAGACCTCCTAGTGTGAATCTTGACCGTTGAAGACCTCCCCCGATTAAATCTGGACCGCTCAAGACCTCCCCCTGGAGATCTTGACCGTCTAAGACCGCCCTCCTTCAGATCTCACCGTTCAGACCTCCTCTCTCTGATCTCCACCTTAAGGACCTCCTCGTTAGATCCGGACCATCAAGTCTTGATCTAACGGTTAAGACCTCCCCTAGGCGCGTTGAGATCTTTTCGCGTGGGTGCTCGTGGAGGTTTTCGCGCCCGTGTTCGTGAGCCGTGCGATCTCAGATCAACGGCCCACGACCTCCCCAGTTTTAGTGGGTTTCCAGTTTAAGTTCCGAAAGCTTTTATTTGCATATTATTAATTGTGTTAAATTTTAAAAATGCATAACTATTTCATTTTAGCTCCTTTTTGGGTAATTTCAATTGTGTTAGATTCCTGTTTACTTAGAATTTAATCCAAAAATATGTTTAGGTGCTGTTGTGTAGCAGAAAATGGTAGGAACTGTATTAACTTGTTTCAATATTAAAATTTTGTCTAAAAATTCATTAAACTTGCAAAATGCATAACGTTTTCTCTGTATTTCCAAACTGAGCAAACTAAACTTTGTTAAAATCATCTAGTGATGCACTTTAGTGTAGAATAGGTTTTAATGTGATCCTTGCCACTGAATTCAATGATACACTAGTTTTACAACTTAGAAAAATCATAACAAATTCAATTTAACTCCAAATGAAGTAAACTCAATTTTGCTAACCTTAGAATACCAGTATCTACCTACCATAAAAATTTCAGGTTCCAGATCTTTCTAGAAATTTATGCCATGAACAGTAATAGATAGTAATTAATTTTGATTTTTCCAACAGACTGAAATTGATTTAGCTATAACTTTTGCATCTTTAATCCAAATCAAATGTTTCTTATTGCTAAATTTGTCTAAAATCATGCTATTTCTGTTGCATAAATTTCATGAATTTTGGATGACTTTGGCTTTTGAGTTTTCTTCGTTGTTCGTCATCTTTATTGGATTTTCTTGTTCTTTCGAAAGTGACGACGATTGTATTGAGTTGAAAAGTAATCCTCTGCAACAAACAAGTGATCCAGCAAGGCAAGCAGTGTAACATCATTTGATCATATTGCTCCTACTACTTTTAAATTCTAATATCTTGTTTGCAAAAATTAAGTATGCATGCTTCTTGTGTCAAGATTTATTTTATCGATTGGAGGTAGCTAATCCCATTGCATGGTTGCCCTTAAATTGTTTATCCCCTGCCACAAAACATAAGTTATTAATATCGCTGGTGAATTAGAGCCCGGAGATTTATTTATGCTCTTTTATTGTCTTTACGGTATCATGCTTAGAATGCTTTGATAACGGTGGAATTGGGCGGTTATTGACTTAGTGGATGACCTTGATCACACAAATACTTATTATGACTCTATGTTTCAGCTTCGAGCTATGTTAAGTTGTGAAAACTAAAAACTAAAATAAAATGATTTGGACTTGGGCACAATGGTAAGATGGTGTGAATTTGGGTGTGACTGGAATGGTGTCCGAGTCAACAAGGACCGAACATCTTGTTACACTAAACTAAGCATTTTTGCGTGCTAACCACATTAGAGGGTATGGGACCTCTCTTGACTTAGTACTTTAGCGTGTGTTAGCTACGAGTCGCAGGTGGGCATGTGTGTGTTGTGTTGTGGTAAAATGAGGTGGTTTTTGTGTGGGAGCATTGTAGTTGTCCGGAAGCTTTACCCCTATAGGGTAGTTGACTTTCAGCTTTACAATGTAAGCGTATGGACTTCGGTCCATACGAGCGGCTCGTAGTTGATACACAATATTGAAAATGTCTCGTAGAACTTAGTCGTGCCGGCATACCAAAGGAAGTGTGCTTAATAGCTTGGCGAAAATGCGGTCTGAAGTGTGGGTACATTGGTACACCCCTGCAGGGTTAAAACTATTCGAATAGGTTCGTCCTAAGTTATGGACACTCTTGGCAAGGTCTTTCAAGAGTTAGACTACAACCTTTTAAATTAAAACTTGACATGGGTGGTACGAATGGGTAATTCGTGCTATGGTTGTGATGGCTATTGGGTTAGTCATCTCCAAGATGTCTTTATGTTATTACTTATTGTATCGCTGTTATTTATGTAAATAAAATTCAGATTATCAAAATTGCCTTCAAACTATTAGTTATTGCAAATAAAACTTTCTTTATGCTGAAAATTAACCTTGAGTCTTCTCCTTTGATTAAAGCCTGCATGTAGTAGTAACTAGGTTTGTTACCCGTAAGTCTTGTGAGTACATTTTTGTACTCATTTGTTTTGCTTAATTGTTGCAGAGGAAGAATGTTGATCCCCAAGGGATCAAGTTTGGTGAGTTTTGCTGCGGTGTGGACGACTAGCTTGGCGGCCCGGTTGGTTGCCTTGTGGGTTATGGCTAACCGGTCATATTTTGGTTAAAGCCATCTTATGGCACCTTTTGCTTCCACTGTTATTTGATGCTTAATGTCTTTTGGCCAGTCGGATCTTTTGTAATAACTTTATATTATGTATGTCTTTTGGTAGACTTTGTTAAAATGTGATGTATGGAATTGATGCATGATTTTGTAACGGGGTCTGTATACTGCATTTCTGGGAAGTATACATATCTCGAGGCTTGGTTTATTTGATTTGTGATGCTAGGGTCAATGGAAGGCTAAGCATTACAAGTCAAATAAATTGGAGTCTCACACTCGACGACTGAGACATGGCGCTGAGGATAGGAGGGGACAACTGCAAGTAGAAGACATAGAGAAGGAGATGGAGTTCAGTTGGTTGGATGAACTTTATAGAGCTGCCCTTGGCGGGAGATTTTGCGCCAACTTTTATTCACTCCAGCGTTGTTGCCCTCTTCGGGCGTACCCCACAGCTGGCCCCTGGCCTCGTTCGGTGCGGTGGTTGCGGGCATTGGTGCAAGTACGTCAAGGGGTCTCACGCCCGAATTAGCCCAGAGGGGTGAGTAACCTCCGCGGGTGTCGTGAACCCCTACCGTGTCAGCTGGTTCGGTCTAGGCGCACCATGGAGTTGTGAAACCCTAATGGAGACCTGGTTGGGAGTGTCGTCGGCCCGCGAAGGCCCACCGTTGTCTCGCGGTAAGCCCCAATCCTGAAAGTCGTAGTCCAAGACCTGTACCCCATCCCATGTGGGCAACTCTTCGTTCTAACCGTGCTGACGCCCTCTCAAACAGTAAGATATACATTTAAACGTAATGCAATTGCTAAAACGATATACAATGAGGGAGCAATAACTGACCTGGGTTTCTGTCACCATTCCAAAATGGCAACAGAAGTTATGGGGTCTCTGTCGCCATTGGAATTGTAATTTGCTTCAAAATCATCAGTCCAAATGGAAACAGAGACATGTGATACTGTTTTGTGGGCGACAAGGCTCGTGTCACCAATCCAACTGGTGACAGGGGCATGTCGCCATTTCAAACGACGACAGAAGCCCATTTTTGTAATTTTATTAAATGGACATTTATTTCTGTAATTTTATTAAAAATGTATTATTTGGAAAAAAAAATCCAACTATAGAACCAAGTATTTGACCACCCGAACTTTCTAATCCGGTTTACTTACCCTCTAATCCGGTTTTGCAGGTTGATTTTGCTCTTGTGGCGTGATAAGTGGCCACACCCCGTACTATTGCTGCATCGTCAACACACATACACACATAGAAATAGAGGAAGAGCGAGCACATGTGCACAATGGGTCTGGCGAGTTGACCGGAGGTAGAGGGGTGACGGAGCGGGGCGCTAATCCAGGAAATGGGTTGCTTGGATGGAGTGGGTGCGAGAAGAGGCAACGACATGACTTTGGACACATTGGGGCAAGCTGGCTGCGCCACGCAACGACCGACCCTGGGGGAGAAGGCGGCAATGGAACCAAGGAAGAAGAGAGGGAAAATGGAGGGGGGCACAAGCATCCATGGAGATAAGGGAGCTCACTAATTCGGACGTTTAGGGCGGGGAAGCTCCAAGGCAGCATGGTGGCGTTTGATGCGACAGCGGTGACTTGGGAAAGGGAGCCCAAATGGATGGCTAGGGATGAAAGAGGAATGCTAGGCGGTGGTTGAGGAGAAATGAATCGGCTTGGAGCTCACCATAGGAGGAATGACGTCGATGGTGGGCATTTTGGCCTGATTTGGGGGAGACAACGATGGTATTATGCTTCTGTGCACAAAACATGAAATTGATTGAGAGGAAACATATAGGAGTGTCATGAATACGATGTGACGCAAACGATTTTAGGAGGTCTCATCAATGTTGACAGGAACAATAAGGTTGATGCGATGGCCGTGAGCAGTGGCGAGGATTCTGGCACTCCTATGGGAGGGAAGAAGAACAGAGGTGAGGGTGGGATAGATGAGGCCTAGGAGCTTTAGCCCCCTTATAATCGTCACCACCGTAACCTTGCCGCCACATGCAGTCGCTAGCCCACCGTAGGCCATCTCTTGCTGTGTCGCCGCCGCCCATGAACTCGCCATGGTTGCCGTATTTTGTTTTTGCGCTTTCTTGACATCGTAGTCGCCTCCCTCGCCAGTAGCAAGCTCGATAGAGAAGCTCCAACGACCTCCCCCGTTTCTTGCTTTGTCACTCACTATGGAGGGGAGGAAGAAAGCTTGTTCGGCTGATATGTAGGCCCATAGGGAGATTAACTGGTGATTAATTAGGGTTAATATTAAACTAAAATATGGATCCCACGATTCATTTCGCCAGCATGTCATCGCATTTGGCCAAACCGCCTACTGATGGTGCCACGTAGGTGAAACCATCTTGCAAAACCAGCTTAGGGGGTAAGTGGACGGGATTGCAAAATTTAAAGGGTTAAATGACTAGTTTTGAAGTTTGGGGTGGCAGATGGCAGACTGACTTTCGATCAAAATTTTTTTTGTTGGTAAATGTACTTTTTTCCCATTAATGAAAGAAACATTGGAGAGGCAATCATGGTGTTTTTATTGCGGGGGTTATGCATCTCTCTCCGAGAGTTCATGGCATGTGCTGTGCTGCTTGATTGCTTGCTCGATCACTTACTTATCCACATTACGCACATTACGCACTCTTTAAATCTTTCGTAAGAGAGAGAGAGAGAGAGATGAGAAAGAAAGAGCACTCCAGTTGCACCACAGCATCATTGTGTTGGCGAAGTTAATTGATGCAAATAAACAGGAGGGGCAGCAAAGAAAATGGAACGCACGGGAGGAGATTGACCTCCGATCGCAGGCGAGAGCTATGTGCGCAGATTCTGAACCACTCAACAACACGGAGGATCAATTCTGAAACTGTACTTTACGAAATACGCTGCGGTCGAACTTAGTCGCCCGCCCAGATCGACCATTAGTCAGGCCGGCATACGAATACTCCAAGTACACGCACGTCTTAAGTTCAACACCGCGTACGCGCGTACCATTTGACAGAAGCCAACGCTCGAGGCCGACTACCCACTGTATCTAGACTATCAATTGAGTGACGCAAAATAAAGCTAGCCCATATCACGTACGCGCCGAATATATTCTCGAGTACGGTGCGTGCCATGCATGGGTCGGCACGACTCGGGGGCGTGGGCCATCGCCGGCCGTGCCGATCGAGCGGTAGCGCGCACGCGTCGCATTGCTGCTCGCTCGCTCGCTCGTCGATGGCCGCGCGGTTGGTCGCGAGTAGATTCCACTCATTAAGGGTGCGTTTTGTTCGTCGAATTAAAGATGATTCAAGAAATAAAAATATTTTATGTTTATATTGTATCATCTTGTTTGAGAAATTTTTTTGAACCACATCGTTCACTCAAATTTTAAGGTGTGTACGGAAAAAATGCATGATTTACGAGCTTCAAATGACCATATTTTCTAAACCGAGTATCCGATTTGCGATCCGATTGAACCGTTGTGTTCCTTGTCATTTAATCAACAAAACAAGACCACTCTTAGCATATTTTACTGCAAAAAATATTATTCATGTATCATCCTATCCCACCAACCAAACATCATCTTGAACCATTGAGGACCATCCTATCCCACCAACCAAACAAAATCATATATCATCCTATCCCACTAACCAAACATCATACTAGAATCATCTCATCCAGAACGATCCCATCCTATCTATACCATCCTATCTCATTCAACCTCATCCTACCAACCAAACGCACTCCAAATGGCCGGCAGCTAATTTTTTTCGAGAACACACGAAAAGACTCGCGCTCCGTTGCATTAATAGGAGTTCTGGACTCAAATGGCCCCGTAGCGTTTCGTAATTCCAAAAGTAGCCCCATTATCTTTAAAATTCCATTTTTGGCCCCATCCGTGTCGAGATCTTCTCACGAGCCCGATGACGGGAAGAAAGGTGCCGCGAGCCCGACAAATCTTGAGCAAGGTGGCGAAATGCACGTGGCGCGAAGAGCGAGAATAGGAGAGAGGAGTCATGTCATGCTTTGTAGAGTGCCGTCTTATCGGTCCAAAAGCTAGCGAGGTATAGTGTTGTCACATCTTACTTTGCACTGAGAAGTCATGTCGCGGCTTTGCGAGTGCCGTCTTATCGGTCCGAAAAGTCGGCGAGGCATAGTGTTGTCACGCCTTTCATTGCGTAGTCTTGCCTTTTTGGCCCAAAGTGGCGAGGCGAGTGTTGTCACGCCTTTCTTTGCGAGTGTCGCCGTTTCTGGCCCAAAACCCGGGAGGCAGAGTGTTGTCACGCCTAACTTTCCAAAAGATGGTCACGTTCGCTTGCGAGAGAAGTTGTGTGGCCTTGTCGTAGTGAAAACTAAGTGTTCGAATTTGGATTTGAGGTTTCAAAATTAGGATTTCATGAATTCGCACACAAAATAATGCAGGATACACGATACTCATCCATTCGTAGATAATGTTATCGCTTATTCTCATTCATGACTGATCGCGATGCATAGATAAAGAGTGGAGATTACTGCGAGCAACGGCGGCTGCGGCCGCAACGGGCAAACAATGAGCCGTCGATCTTATTGTCCGCTCACCAAAGTTAGATGAGGTCAGAGACATCCCGCTCTAAGACCGGAAGAAAGGAGAAGACGAAATGAAGAGTGAGGTGTATGGAAGCCAAAGCATCCATATATAGCAAGCGGCTCAATTGCAATTGGGTTGAAGGAAAATCGCGTCCGTGAGGCATCGGGCCCGAGGAGGAATCGTGTTGCAGCGTTGAAGGAAATTCGCGTCCGCAAGGTAGTGTCAGATCCCCTAGCAAATCAACCACGGGACCAGCGAGGTATTCAAAAATCATGGATGTTTGAGATACAAACCCGAGCTTAGAACATGTTGTGTCCACAAATCACAAGGTCATGCTGCACACTGATACTACGTAAATCACATAACATGACATGCTGCACACAATACAGGATGATATTACATAACATGCATTATACGACCATGGCATTACTTATGGTACATCGCCCGCCGATTGTCTGGACGGCGAGTCGATCCTCGTGGAAGGTGAACTCGTCTGGGCGCCGACGCCTCGCAAGCCGTAGTAGGGGCGTTGTGTGGGAGGCGTCGCAGCGGTGATCTCAGTGTAGGTGTTCGGGTCAAAGCTGAGCATATTATCGATCCACATGTGCTCATCCTGAGGGAAGGGTACTTGGTGAGTTAGTCATTGGTTTTATGCATTGCGAAAATTGCTACAACTACGTTAAAATGTACCGAGTAGGTTGTTGTGTGGACGAGGATCCTCCCGCCGCCAGGTCGTATCGCCGCACGGCGGCCATTTGGCCCCATGGCAAACAATGCGCTCCCGCATGTGCGATCAATGCCTTCTTCGCCAATGCCATGCGCCAATGATCCCAACCCGCCGCCCTAGCGCCGCGGCGAAGTCGTGGTCGATGTTCCGCAGTGGAACAACGCCGCTGATCTTACGAGCTCCGCCCCTTTCGGGGGCTAGCTTCTCCTCGCAGCGCCGCGCTTCCTCCGTGACGCACGACGGCTCAAGCGCAGTGTTGTCCTCGCGCGCATTGCGGACCGCGAGGAGCAAACAATGCATGACCTCCATCGTCGCCGTGGCGCCGCCCGCAAGGCCGCACCGCGACCGCTGGCAAACAATGAGCCGCTCGATCTACGAGCTCGCCTCGTGCACCACGCCCGCCGCCGCCTCTCGCCCTACTGGCCGCCCACGGCCGTTGTGTTCGCCTCCGCCGCCGCTCTCCGCTTTTCTCGCTTGCTCGCAATTGAATTCGGATATCAAAAATGTAAGTCGACATGTGCCTACTATGATACCAAAATGACATACCGGTGGGCCTTCTCCGTGAGAGGTCGCCCCGTAGCGGTGGCACCTCCCGTAAAGGCCAAACCGTCTCATGACCGTTGTGGATTGTGCGGCTCGACCATGTGCGAAGATCGTGGCGTGTCGTCAACCAGAGCATCTCGCCCCGAGTGCATCGCGAGGATAACCCGTAGGGGCCGTGGTTCGCGAAGGAACTGCGCTGCTCATGGCAAACAATGAGCCGCTGATCTTAGTCTCAAATAGGTTATGGAACTCGTGGCACGACGCCTCGGTCTCTCTCTCGCCCAACCTAGGTACCATGTGTCCAACGTTCCCATTGTAGTCCCATCGACAGTGGTCATCACCGTAGCAAGCACTGCATGCCTTGGCGCCAACTCAATGGCGGTGCGGACGCGAACAAACAATGAGCCGCCAACAGAAAGTGCTCCCATGACCATAGCCGCAGAAGGTGTAGCATACAAAGAAGGACCGGCTCTCGCCTGCATCGCTACGAGAGGCATCGCACAACCCTGTAAGTGGCACAAAGCACCGCGGAGGCCCAATCAGATTGTGGCACTCGTCAAAGCCAAGGCCCACCAAAGACTCAATGAGATGGATGTAGCTAGGTACACGCAATACCCCGAGTCGAGGCAAACAAGATCCATCCGAACAAGAACAAAAGGTATGCAAGGAAGTGTGTCCTAACTACCTCAACGCATGCCGGGGCAGTCATGTACTCGTAGCCACGAATGTGGCACACCGAGACGGCGAGCAAAGTGACCGCTGGCAAACAATGAGCTCGCCGATCTTACGATCTTACGAGCTCGGCCTCTTCCCTTTGGGCGAAGCCGGCTTGTTGCGGTGCACGATGCTTCGTCACCAATCGCGCACTGCCGATCCTCTAGCGTGGCCCATGACGCATTCTCCCGAGGTGGGACCGCCGACGCCTTTAATAGATCTTGAATCTCCGCCATGAAGTACCTAACACATGTGCATATGAAACCACTTAATTATATGCAATGCTCGCACCATCCACTTATTTGTGGGTTTTCCAAATGAATTCTTCTACAATATTAGTCATGGTTACCTATAGAATAAAATTTCATGGTGTCAATTGGAGTTCATATGAATTTTCTATTAAGTGTTGAACTTAATTCAATTGCATCAGAAAAATATTTCTTAACCGAATTTAATTCCAAATCGTAAATTATCGTGGTAGTAACAAGTTTCAAACCTATTGTAAGTTAAAGTACAATAAAAATGGGCAAACAATGAGCCGCCGACACTAAATCTTCTCGATAAGAACACTAAGTCAAAATTAGTTGCTCGGTTAATCGAGTTACATTTGACGGCGGAAATAGGCCTTCCGGACACATTGGCTGCCTTCCGGACACATACTGACTCGTTTGGTGTTAATCGAGGCATTGGATCAGTGGGACCGGGCTGTATCCGGGAGGCCTTTGGCCTGCCATGATATTGTTCCCTAAAAATAACGCTTACCGGGCTGTGTGTCAAGGGCCGGCGAAAAAAGCTCGATAAGTTATCGGTTAATCAGAGTTGATTAATTGGTTAAAATTGGAATATATCAATTTTGAATGAACAAAATGTTCGTTACTTTGTTTTTAAAATAACCATTTAAACAATAAATAAAATAATTTTAAATCAAACTATGTTAATTTTAAATGAAGCTCGTTAAGCTCGATAGCTAGCCCGGTGTGTGTTTTAATAAAAGTAATATCACGTGGCGGTTTTTACGATCAGAAATATATAGATCATGTAGTGGATTTTTCATGGCTGAGATTATCAACCGAGATTATAAATTTATTGTATTCTTCCATTATACTTGCACGATCTAAAGGTGAGTATTGCTAGCAGGAAGGTGCAGATGATTAGTTCTCAACATCTTGTAGACCCAATGGTCATTGCTTCATACCACATGTTTTAAATTCCTACGATCAGTTTTCACCTAAGAAGAAACACTATGTCGCCATGAGAGAGAGAGAGAGAGAGAGGCGTGTATTGCAGCGAGTCACGACTACTTGGCTAGTGTTTAGTGAAAGATAAAACGTGTGCACGCACCAGCGTGTGTTGAGTTGTCGAGAACGCACCATCATGGGGTCAATAGGCACCAGCATGCCAATGACATCGTGACAGTTAAAGACGGCTGAATAAAAAAAATATTAGTCATATAAATGTCAATAATGTTTAAGTATTACACTGTAAGATTCGTTCAGTTTTTCACTAATCTACATGTCGTACCAAACCCAAACAAGAAATCGAGAAAGGAAAACAAGAGAGAAGAAAAACAAAAAGCAGCGCGGCGAGTCGGCGAGCAAGCGAAAGAGGAAAGGGAAGGGATTTGACGCGATTCGGGCGTCTCCTCACGTCTCCGGAACCTTCCAGAACCTTCTAGAACCCTCCGGATCGTCCCACGCGGTAAGCTTACTCCCACTGGATCTCCTTAAGATGTGCGCTCTCATGGCGAGATTTGATGCGATTCGGGCGCGGCTTCGCAGGCTTCGGCTCGGCTGGGGGAACGCAACACTGGCGGCGGCGGGCAGGTGATGGCGGATCCGCCTCGGGGTGGGGGATCTAGGCTTTGTAGCTCAAAAGCGAAGGTGGAGTCGGGCGAGAGGGTTGTGTGGTCGAAGCTAGGGTTTTGCAGGGCGGGAAGAGAGGGGAGGGGGGAGGGATGCTGACCGTGCTGCGGGTACACCTCCCATCGGAGATCCCAATCGTGGGCTGCGAGATCACGCCTTACGTGCTCCTACGGCGCCCCGATGGTGGCGTCTCCGCCGACGATGTGCCTGAGGCCGCTCCTGTGGATGGATACTTCGTGCGGTATAAATGGTAAGTAGTTCACCTCTGACCCTTTAAACGATTGCAATTGGGAAAATTGATTATTTGCCACTCCAAAAGAGTGGATTTGATGATTTGCCACTGCATATGTGGATGACATCTGGGCCCCGGGGCCACATGTCATCCACAAATGAGTGGCAAATAATCAATTACCAATCTTTGGTAGTGGCATATGATCAAATCCCATTGCCATTTCGTAATCTGGCAAGCATGATTTACTTCATCGAAGCTGCAAAGCGACCATTAGCTATTTTTTTTCAAGGGTCCCATCATTTTAATATGTAGTGGAGCATGACAGAACTCTGAAGAATTTGCAGCACATTTTGCAATCTAGTTAGAAGTGTGGAAAATTCATGTATTGGATTGATCATGTGCTATCGTGGTTGGGGGTGTGATAGTGAATTTTGTAGTATGCAAATAGGCCGCTACATGCTAAGATGCATCGTTAGTTAGAATACTTGATGGGAAGTGTTGTCATTCGTCCTTGAGAGATGAATGTCCTACATATAACATCATCAGTAATTTAATGAGGTAGAAATTGTGCAGATTTTGTACTGGTACAGTCATATAAATGTCCTACGTGTGACATCATCAGTAATCCATGGTAATGTTAACATGTTGACTTGTCCAAAGTATAACTAGATGACTAATAGAGTAATGGACGAGTAAGTAGGTGGAAAACTGGAAACTTAAGGCAATTGGCTGATTTGAGCTTAATCTATGTGATTATAGGATACAGAGACAATTTGTAGTGAATGGTGAGTGCTTGAGTGCTATGGCTGAAGTACTAAAAAGTTAAAGAATATAGGTTTAGATTATCATGAAAGGCATTATAATTTGTTTCATGGATGTCACGGCGTCGCCTAGGCGTCCCGGCGGTGCGGAGCAGACGCCGCGGTCACTCGCCTCGCCTTGGCCATCTCCGACCGCGTCGCTGCACCGGCCGCCGGCCCCCAGGGACTCCATCTCCCTCCTCCGCTCCCTCCCTCCTCCTCTCCCTCCCGCGGCCCGCTGCCACTCACCGGATGTCCTCGTCGCCAGATCCGGCCTGGACCGAGTCGTCGCTGCCGCCTCCGGAGCCGCAGCGGAGAGGGAGGGGGTAGCGAGGCCGGGTTGCCGTCGGGAGGGAGAGGGGGAGGGGGAGCCTCGTCGCCGGGAGGGAGAGGGGGAGGGGATCCCGAGCTGGGAGGAAGACTTTCTATGGGCAGGCGGGGGCAGCCGGGCATTTAGGGGCAGCCGGGCAGCCGGGATTTTCTGCTCCCAATGTATTAACTATGTAGAATTGTAGTTACTACTTAGCTCGCCTTGCCTCACCTAGAGGACGACTAGGCACCCGCCTGGACGACTAGGCGTCCTGGCGTTCCTTAGGCGCCGTGATCGCCAAGGTCGCCGTGACAACCTTGATTTGTTTTACTAGGTAACTGGATGGATCATGTTAAATGTAATCTGAAACTGGTGAAGCTTGTCAGTAAGTTTGCTTGGTTGTTACACCAGGCATTGTATGAGTATTCCAACATTCTGGGTCAAGGTATCAAGATGTATAAGTATGTTTAAAGTTCGTAAGATTGTTTGGAACAGACACCCAGACACCCTGTTAGTTCCTGCTGGTCTATTGGTTTCCTTGATGTGTATTTTTGCTCCTTTCCCCCTTCTGTAATTTCTTTCGTTTCACGAACCAATTGAAAATTTCTAACCCGAGATGATTCTAATCTTTCTTTCAGAAGCCTGGTAGTAGTAGTAGTAGTCAATTTTTCATTTTTTCAACAGTTGTAAGTTCTTGTGTAGTGTCTACCATGTTTGTTTTTGAATGTTGCCCAAGTATTGATAAAACTATAGTATGTTATGCTGCAAAGTTTAACTATGGATTTTTTGTGCTGATTTATTTGGTTCTAGGATGCACGGGTACGTGATACCGGTACACCGGTGCGGGTACGCCGGTATGGTGATACGACATTTTCCAAAAAACTCTGGTACGTCGGTACGACAGTATGTATATAATAAAAGTAATAAAAATATATAATATAAAAGAGAAGTGATAAACTCATAAGACGTGCATAGATAGAGCATTTTGGGAATATCCATTTGCTGTAGCCTGTAGCTGGTGTAAATATTACATTCATGCTCATTCAGATGCTTGGTCTTCAAGCAGGTTTGTTCATTAGACTTTTCAATGTTTCTTCAGTTAAGCCAAGGTCGTTGATTGGAGCGGTGTTCCTAAATCTACTTTTAGGTACCTGTTTTTATTTTGCTTTGTTTTATTTCGTAAAAATACCGATACCTCCGGGTACCGTACCCAAGGCGTACCGGTACTGGGTACTGCACCGGGTGCTAGTACACGACCCTTGCACAGTACCGGCGCATCACAGATTTGGTTTCATAGTGGTATTCTGCTGTTCTGGGTGAATTAAAAATGCTTGAGTTTGAAGTACTGCATTACTGCTCACATGTGCATGGATGTGAATACGGTCAAGGTTTTACTTGTGTCACTTCTCTGGGTATTTGATGATAAGTGAGGATTACTTTTGAAACAAAAAAAACACTGTGAGTTATGGAGGACTTTGTTTATGTTCTTTCTGATTACTCATTATTCTTCTGAAATTATCTTTAAGTGGTCTGTTGTTGTGTCTTATGATCTTATCCTACGCTATGTAAATTGTGTAAGCTGCCAAGCGTCTGAGAATGAAGCTTACCTAACCCTTCGATCTAAGTTTGGTGTAAACTAACTATAAAAGCTTATTTTTATATAGCTCCAATTGGCTAAGGATCTAGTTGCTGATATTAATAACAACAATGGAATCACTTAAGATGAAGTATACTTATAGAATGCACGTAGGCTTCGTATAGTACGATTGCAAGTATTGAGGGATGTTTTAGAACTGTCAACTGAAAAGGAAAATTGGCATTTGTTGGTTCTAAGATGATGTGGTCCAGAATGTTCAACTGACATAAACCAATACTAATAGGAAAAGGAAGCAGTAAATTGGAATCAATAGGAATTGATTTATTGTTTTTTTTTTTTTTTTTTTGGGGGGGGGGGGGGGTTGGTTTGAGAATGCACAGCCAAGTTGAGCAAAAAGAAGTATCGTAAGGAAATATATGTTGGTATGTTCAGCAGCACAAAGAACTGTGATGCGGCGTGTAACAAGGCCATGCAAGCTACAGTGCGTGTGCATGCGCATGTGCCGTGCCTGAAGGCCAAACATTTGGAAGTGCATGCATGTGTGAAGGAAGGCACATATACAAGTCAGAAATGCATGAACGTGTTCAAGCCGGGCGATGTATACATACGACTATACGAGTGCATGTGTGCGTGGACCAGGAGCACCACAGCCAGGAAAATCCAGGAAATCAGCTAGACTTTGGTTGGTTTGGATTGCATGCAACAAAATCAGCCCAAGGTGCAGTTGGATTTGACATTGTTAGCACTAATGATGTACAGGTCGGGCACAAGGATTCCTACCCATGTTTTATGCATTCAAGTCCAAGCAAAAACAGGAGGGGTTCAAACCAAGTCCAATTCTTTTCTATCTGTGTGTGGCCACCAAAGGAAACCAACAAGGCTTCCTATTTCTATGTGCAAACATATCAGATGAGATCCGGATTGTACGCACTACTCGATCTTCTTAGAGATAAAAAGGGAACAAATCGGTTTAAAGGCCAGGAAATTAGGGAGACCAAATAAAGAAATTTATTGATCATGTGTATAGGTAAAAGGCCAACGAGTGCAAGGTTTGGCAGGTGTTTATTCCTTTCATTATGCGCAATGGGCTGGGGACCACCTGTAGTCCAAGTTCTACAGGTAATCAGAGATGCCACAGATTAATTTTAAGTCGGTTAGCTTGAGTCGGTTTAATCGAGTTCCTTTGTAAAACCGGAAGGTTTTTATAAACTGACCTGGTTCTTTATTTGTGTACGTTCAAGGAGTTGTGTACTAGTGCTTGCTATGTTTGAGACAAGCTAGAATTTAATCCACGTCAGTTTAGGGAGTTTTGAGTCCGAGTTAGCTAGGAGTTTAGTTTGATCTGTCCAAGTCTAGCCAGGCATTAACTAAGCCGTGAGTCATGTAAGGCTATAAAAAGGTAGGTACTGCACCATGTATTAGGGTGGAGAAGATGAATTGAGTTATTTGGCGTGTCGCCATGAGTGTCTACCCCTGTTATCGTGTGTGCAAGTTCTTGATAGGTACCCATCTAGGGTGTCTCTGATTGCTACTCAGGTTTTAATCCCATTTATTGAATTTGAGTGCTGATCTTGTCTCTCATTCGTGTACTGTGGTGTGCGCGGGTGTGCGATTTATTTATCAAGTATGAGTTGCATCTTGTAACTTGTGCTCCACATATCAGATCGAGAATTACCACCGTGAAAGATCGGGCAACCTACAAATATAATCTCGTCTCGAGGTTTGATCTACATCAAGTTGCATGGTCTCAGGCACTACTTTGTTGGCGGTAACAAAAAATAGGATGAATTCTTGTTTTTCAATATCTTGAATTGAAATTCTTCTTGTTTTGTTCTGTTGATATTAAATAGTCTACTATTATTGTCTTGTTGACATTAAGCAGACTTCCTTTGTGTTGTGTCATTTATATGGTATTGGGAACTCTGCTGACAAAAGGCTGCACCCAGGGATAGAAAACCCGGCGGTTACTGGCCGGTAACCGCCTACCGGAGGGTGGCCGGGAAATGAGATCCCGGCTGTTTTTTTCAAATCCAAAATCAAATTTTCAGATTTCAAATGAATTTTAATCAAATTTGAACGAATTTCAGCCGAGCAAAATCCGGTTTGACCGGTAACCGGTCCGGTTACCGGTACCGGAGGGGGGCCGGGATCCAACCCGGGAACGGTTAGCTGATCCCTGGCTGCACCTACTTAAAGCATAAGTGTCTATATGAATCAACTGCTGTTGTATTGCAGAATCTGCATATTTAAGCTGCAACATGCAATAATATATTTTCTTCATGGTGTCTATATTGTTATCTCTTCTGCTAACATATGTATGAACTTTTTACACAATAACATGTGTGAATATTGATTAAACTTCCTTGAAGGTACCGCATACAAAGTGATCGAAGAGTCGCTGTCTGCAGTGTACATCCAACAGAACAAGCAACACTTCAGTGTCTTGGGTGTCTGAAGTCAAAAATACCTGTTGCTAAGAGCTACCATTGCTCTGCTAAGTGCTTCTCTGATGCCTGGCAACACCATAGGGTTTTGCATGAGCGTGCTATTAGTGCTTTAAACGAAAATGGAACTGAAGATGAGGAGTTGTTTGGCAGATTTGGCAGTGGTGGTTCAGGGGTTATGAGTGCTGGGTTGTTTGGTTCAACATCAAATCTTGCACAGAGCTCAAATGTTAATAATGGACCTACGCCTGTGTATCCCACAGGCACCGAAAAGAGTTCTGGTGAAACTTGGTTTGAAGTGGGACGCTCGCGAACGTATACACCAACTTCTGATGATATTGGGCATGTCGTAAGATTTGAATGCATAGCTGTGGATGCAGAAACAAGAGCGACTGTGGGAGTTCCAACTTCAATCACGGCATCCCGTGTAATTCCAGCTCCAATCCCCACTCCGCGTCGCCTGATCCCAGTGAATGGAGCCGATGTAATGGGCCACTTTGATTTAGACAGCCAAAATTCTTCTTTTGGGACATTCACAGTGCTGTCCTACAATATTCTTGCTGATACATATGCTACAAGTGATACATACAGCTATTGCCCAACTTGGGCACTTTCATGGGCTTACAGAAGACAAAATTTGCTGTGTGAAATTATCGGTTACCATGCCGATATCATCTGCCTTCAGGAGGTATGCTATGCTAATTGTTTTTCCTTTTCTTTTTAACTAGAAGCCTCTGAATGTTGCCTATTTCTACTCTCTTTTTCTTTCTCATGTTACCAAAGTGCACCCAGTCTGTTTGTCATGTGCCGGATTACTATTCATCGGGTACTGTTCACACATGAACAGTACTATCCGCAATTATTAGGAAATCTTTATTATTTAGGAATCTATCTATTATGTATTTGGTATTATCTATTAGTTAGACAAGTTATTATTAGATTGGATTGTTAGAGATAAGTTTCCTTATAGAATATTTCTTAAGGGTCAAGTCAAGCCATCTCTATAAAAGGGGTAGTAACATGTATCCATTATCAAGCAACTAAGAAAGATGAATTAATCTAGTCTCCCTCCCAAGGTTCTATCATCTCAATCTATAGTCTAATCCCTCATCCTACCAAACCGACGCCATCCGGCCTTCTTCCTGACGGTGTTTACCTCGTTATGAAATGTTCAATTCAATAAGCTTAAGAACCTTCAGACGTTGGTGTGATTTTGTCAGTCAATTTGTGATAAACTACCATCAGATTTTATTTATTCTAATTCTAAGCATTGTTCTGTTGCTGACTTGTTGCATGATACTGTCCTTAAGCCTTTTTTATGCTATTCCTGCATTACGAGGAATTAGATCAGCTGCATGATACTGTCCCTAAGTCTTTCTTATGTTATTCCTGCATTGTGAGTAATTAGATCGCAATAGTTAGAGTATTAATGTTGAGCTGCTTTCTTCATTGGCGTATAATAGGATATCCCCACAACAATACCATGTTCCTTTTGAAATCGTTTCTAATTGTTTCATCTTTGCCGCTTTATTGTGCTGCATCGTCCTTTGAACTCTCTACCTCATATAATCGAAGTGACAGCTCACAGCTGTTACTTTTGTCATGTGAACTGTGCATTGTTATAGGTAGCATGTGCTTATAACAAAACTAAATCCAGGATATGTCTATGTTTCTGAAAACGATCTAAATACTACTGTTTCCAGGTACAAAATAATCACTTTGATGAATTTTTTGCACCAGAGCTTGATAAACATGGATACCAGGCACTTTTTAAGAAAAGGACAACAGAGGTTTGTCTTTTTTTGGGTGTTTGGATAAAAAAATTCATGATGTCTTATCTAATTATGTAACAATTTCGGTAACAGGTGTACACAGGGAATCCTCAAGCAATTGATGGATGTGCTACTTTTTTCCGGAGGGACAGATTTTCACATGTCAAAAAATATGAGGTACCTCTACTGTCGGTTCCTTGCAGTCTTCTTAGTCTTTTTACCCGTCATCTAATACTTTCTGGACTTTGTTCTGTGTAGGTTGAGTTCAATAAGGCTGCACAGTCTTTAACTCATGCAATTATTCCAGCTGCTCAAGGAAAAGTGGCTCTAACTCGATTGATTAAGGTACAACCTATTTAAAATTTTCAAAAATATCTTACGTGCTGTGCCATTAGTTGTTACCTCTATTAATACCATTTTGCCAATCCTTGTCTACTGTGCAGGATAACATTGCATTGATTGCAGTTTTAGAGGCTAAATTCGGTAACCATGGGACTGAAAACCCTGGAAAAAGGCAGCTCCTTTGTGTGGTAAGAAATTGCTTGCCTATTTTTGCGGTTAGCATTGTTAATACTTAATACCATTGTTGTGCTACTTTTAAAGACATCCAAATTACTTTCATCATGGCAATCAGCTATCTCGAGAAACCATATGTCTAGATGAGGCATGTTATTTCATGCAAGGTTTTTTTTAAGGTTTTGTGAACCTGTAGCATCATAGAATTCTGTCATGAATTAGAAAAATACAATAGAGCGCCATAGCAGTTAGTGATGTTTTTTCCCCTAGTTGTAGGATGCATTTTATGAAAGAGAGAACTAGATGCATGTTTTATGTCTGTTCATAATGATCCATGGGAATATCAATTTATTGTTGTACACCTCTTTATTTTGGACTATTTTGATTCTTCAAATATTGGGGGGTTTGCTGCAACTTTTCTGTTGTGTCTTGACTAGCTAACCTGTCTATAAACTATATTAGGTCATGTCCACCTTTGACTTATTTGTGCTTATATGAACATTTGCATCGATCTTGTCTTCATGCTTTAGTTCTCTTGTAGTAGCATGGGGGGGGGGGGGGTCTTATTTGTTTCTTGAATTGTTTGTTGTGCTGTGCAGGCAAATACACATGTGAATGTTCACCAAGGCCTCAAAGATGTGAAGCTATGGCAGGTCAAATCTTAATTCTGTTCCCTAGAATTTCATAACATTTAAACTTTTCTTGGACTGACTATTCAAATCGTGTTATCTGGAAGTCTTGCAGGTTCACACCCTCTTAAAAGGATTGGAAAAAATAGCCGTGAGTGCAGACATTCCAATGTTGGTCTGTGGAGATTTCAATTCAACCCCTGGAAGGTTTGTTACATATATCAATAGGACTTCTTTGTTTGTGTTCTAGTTGTTTTCTTTCAACAGTGAAGTTTCTAAATGGCAAATACTCACGTAATTCATGTAGTACTCCGCACGGTCTTCTTGCAATGGGCAAAATTGATCAGTTGCATCCAGATCTGGCGATAGACCCTCTTGGAATTTTGCGACCAGCAAGCAAGTTGACACACCAGCTTCCTCTGGTACAGTTAACCTATCGTGGTTCTTACCAGTCTGCTTCCTTTTTCTGGTTGCGGCTCTGAACGAAGGCTTTGCTTGTTTATAGGTCAGTGCATACTCTTCATTTGCAAGGATGGTTGGTGTTGGTTATGATTTGGAGCACCAGCGGAGGAGAATGGACCCTGCAACAAATGAACCCCTTTTTACAAATTGCACAAGAGATTTCACTGGTACCATTGATTACATATTTTACACAGGTTAGTGCTTAAACTTGTTCCAGTGGTTGCTATGCAGTATTTGTAACTTTGGCTTCCCCCTTGTTGTTCTGGAATAAGAATAATGAATATATTTTTAAATTTACCTTTTGCAATGCATTTTCATATTTCAGCGGATTCATTGACAGTGGAGTCATTGCTGGAACTTCTGGATGAGGATAGCTTGAGAAAAGACACAGCTCTTCCTTCACCTGAATGGTCATCGGATCATATAGCACTCTTAGCAGAATTCCGGTGCAAGCCTAGAATTAGACGATGATACTTTAGGTATGGGCAGAATATTACAATTACTGATGTAGCAATGTCCTTGATTTTGTTAAAATTCCTGTGTTTTAAAATAAGAGGGGCCCACCCTGCAAACGGTAATTCTGATCACCAAAATTAGTTGATGCTTGTGAGGTGCTTCGAATGTAGGAAACTAGGAATTGCTACTAATTCAACAAGCATATGTATACATGTCTCTCTGCATGATATAAGTAGGAATTTCTTCGATTTTTTTGGGGTAGTTTTGAATCTACAGTTTTACAGCTGGGGATGCTCCTGTTGCCCATTGTACCTAAGAGTAGAATCCTGTTTTTGTTATAAGTCCTGACAACTGTCTGCAATATTTTTTTGCAGGTTCATTCATTTTCACTAGGAGAAGGTCTAGGGTATCAATTCTCAACATACAGAAAAGAAACGTACCCTCTTGGAAGTAAGATTAAGAAGCCTAAGGAAGGGATGCTTGTTATGTCCATTAGCCTTTTACATTTGTGCCCTGATGTTCTTTTTAGTGGCCCAAGTTGGTATGTGACTTCTATAGAAGAAATATCTTTGCAAAGAGAAATACATAATAGCTTTGGATGTCATTGTTAGGTTTTTCAGTCTCACCCCTCACCTTCAATTTGAGTTCGCCTACAGTTTTTTCTTACCATGGAATCTAGTTCTTACAAGCTGTAAATGCCCTTCCATTATGTACGTTTCATTTTTGGCTGACATGTAAATTCTCTCGTATGGGGTCAATGCAGGTTTTCCGGGAAGGATAACTGTTGTCTAAGAGCGTTAGTTGAGAACTTTAGTTCAGTTATCATGAAGGAAATAATATACCTGGTTTAGTCTGTTGCAAGAATTTTGATACTGTTTTTTTTTTCTTTCTTTCTGAAACATCTGTCTGTTTATTTTATCCTTGGTATACTTTTTCGCCCCTTCGTTCCCACAGTATTTCGCAAGGTAAGAACATGTACCAAATGGCTGGCAGAAATCTGGTGTCCCCCAAAAAAATGTGACTTATTGCTGTGGCCGGTCTTTCGAAGAAAGAGACGAGCGTATTTTTCCTTTGAAACAGTGTAGCCGGCCTGGAGGATCAGTGATTCAGTTATCCCCGAGCCCTGGTGTTAGGGAAATCAAGGGTGATAGTACTGGTAAGTAGCAACCACCCGAATTTGTTGTCTTGCTTTTACTTCCGTTGCCAGCAGCTTCATGCCAAACCCTACTGTAGCATGTTTAATTTAATATTCTGCCTATAGGCCGATTCATTGCCCCTGCCGTCTCTGGTACACATAAGTTAAGGCTGCATTAGATGGCTTGCTGCCAGCCACCCTATATACGTTTGTCCTGTTACCTTGAGTTCTCCCGGCACTGAACTCTCAAAAGTATAATACTTCTGAAACGTACTATACTTCCTGCTGGCAATTTGGTATCCTGTTCTAACTTGCTAGCCACCTGTTTCCTGTTTCTAGAGATGAACATTGTTTTTTGTGACCTTGGTTCTTTATGTTCCTGCTAATTGTCTCACTGAAATGGAGGAGGAAGGGATGGCACTTCAAGAATTTCCAGAGCACTTGTACTCTTGTAGAGGTTGCACTGGCAACTGGTGTGTTATCCAACATGGAGGTGTCAGGCTTGATGGCAGCTAGTCCACAACTCCACATGGAGGTGAATTCAGGCCAGCATGAGTGTGTGCCAGTGCTCCCTTGCATGAATGCCAAAGTTATTGACTGTTGCTGCCCCCATCCACCCAACCATCTCGTCAAAAATGATCAAGACAACTACATCAATTGCCCCATGAATCGCTGCCGCCTCTGCCTGCTTCCATGCCCCACCACCCGTGGCTGGAACGCGGAGAAGATGATGGCGACAACACGGCGCCGAGTGAACTGCTATACTACTGGACCCAGATCCTGTGCAGGGCCTGCTGTAGCAACAGTGGAACGTAACGGAGCAATTCTGCTGTAGCGAAAACACGGTAGCACTGGATCTCGGTTTGATTGGCCGGCAGATATCGCTCCTAATTCTCATGGACTATAGATCCTCTGTATTGACTCCTTCGATGATGGAGAGGATCCTAATCCTATACTACTTGCATCTCGTCTCCATTTCTGGCGTCTCTACGAACATGACCCAAACACAACATACTTGTTTCCCTCTTAGGTCTTTGTACAGAAATGAACTTAACTCTGCAGTCTCCTCTTAGTCTGGATAACCAATAAACCATTAGCAATCTGTTCAGCGCTAGCTACCATCTTCTTCACCTCGAGTCCACGGCATCGATCGAATCCACGTTCAGCACACCACAACACAGCATCTGGAGAGTAGTGTTGGGCTATCCCTCCATATGAAGACCCATCTCAGCCCACAAGCCCAAGAAATAACAACCATTGATCACCATAAGAATGAAGGGTGGAGATACCTCCTCCTAGTGTGGGGGATGAAACAACAAAACCCTAAGTCTCCCTTCAGCAGCTAGAGGGAGTGAGAGAAGTAGCAGCAACCAAAGAGAAAATACAACAACAAGAAAGGAGAGGAACAATTGCTGTTCTAGCTTGAGTGCACCTGCGCGATCTTCATCAAGTGGACGATCGGAGTAGCAAACGTAGTTGGATCTGCCTCCAATTTGGTTTGTGAACTCCTGACTCGTAGCTCTTTGATATGTGCGGTTGGATTGAGGATTGGGTTAGAGGAGCTTCAGGTTTTAGAGAGATTTTGTCAGTTCGGGTAGCAGCAGATTCAGCACTGAGCAGTTTTGGTAGAAGTTCTGTTTGAGTGGTGAAACATTGTCCGATTTGGCTGAAATTTGGACAGCTTGTTAGGAACTCGTGGATCCACATTCCTGCCAAGTTTCATGCAGTTTAGATCTGTAGTTTGCTAGATATGAACTGAAATCCGAAGGGGACAGAGGATAGATTTTGTTCAGCCTATTGGTTACTTCTTAATCTTGTGTTGTTGTTATTGTTGATGTGCTAAGGTTTCACCTTGATGGTGGTATTATTGCTGCTGTAATTTCTCTAGTGTAACCTAGAGAAGACTCCATTGTACTCATTATTGATATAGTGGAAGATTTAGGAGTGGACCGTTTGGTCCCGTGGTTTTTTGCTCCTCACCTTGAGGAGATTTTTCCACGTTAAAAATCCTTGTGTCAATGTGCATGTGATCTTATTGATTATTCCGCTGCATATCTGCTAGTTGTAATTTTCTCACAGGTCATCACGAGAAGAAAAGAGATTGCTTAAACTACTGTCTAGTGATGTAAACCTCGACAAGTAGCCCATTCGAGCACGACACGGCTAGCTAGGCAGGCGCGTCACATTCACTGATTCACAGCTCGTCGTCCTCCTCGCCCGCTATAACTCCCCCTCACCAACTCCCACAAGACAGTGCTAGTCACTTACTTTCACTCTTCAAGGCAGGCAAAGCACAGCAAACCAGCTGCTACTAGCCAAGGAAGAGAGGGAGAAAGAGCCATGGCGGCGGCGGTGCAGTGGCCGGCGCTGGTGATGACATTGACGGTGGTGGTGGCGATGGCGTCGGCGTCGGCGGTGAGGGCGGACATGAGCGCGGACCGGACCGAGTGCGCGGACCAGCTGGTGGGGCTGGCGCCGTGCCTGCAGTACGTGCAGGGGCAGGCGCGCGCGCCGGCGCCGGATTGCTGCGGCGGGCTGCGGCAGGTGCTGGGGAAGAGCCCCAAGTGCCTGTGCGTGCTGGTCAAGGACAAGGACGACCCCAACCTCGGCATCAAGATCAACGCCACCCTCGCGCTCGCCCTCCCCTCCGCCTGCGGCGCCACCCACGCCAACGTCTCCCACTGCCCGCGTACGTCCTCCACATCTCGCTACATCACATATAGTCCACCATCAGCTACGTTGTTTCATCGTGCATTCCACACAGTAATCAAAATCGCTGCAAATCACGTACGATACGATGCGGTTTTGGTTGGTGCTTTTGGTTAAAGTTGGCGGTCCTGAAACTTTTTCTAAAGTGCACCGCTTTGAGCGTCGCCTTGTCCCGTTATTCGGAGGGGACGCCGCTCGGCCGCTGGCACTGCATGCCTGGGTGCTTTCTTTTCTTTTTCTGGATTCGTTTTGGTTCCTCCAAATTTTGTTTTGTGATGCGTGCCTCCGTTGAATCGAATCGTCGCACATAGTAAATCAGTAAATGTGGTTTATCTATCTTGTGCTGCAGAGCTGCTGCATATTCCTCCTAACTCCAAAGACGCTGCCATCTTCAGCCCCGGCAGCGACAAGGGCACCGCTGCAGCTCCAGGTGAGCCTTTCATCGCCTCGATCCACTGTTGTTGATTACTCGATTCATCTCAAGAGAAAGCATTTATATTTAATTATGCGGAGCACATAGATTATGTGTTATCATTGCCAGCATTTTCATTACAACAGTGGAAAACTACGCCGAAAGATGTGCGAGTGCGAGACACTCAGTCCCACCAAAAAGAGCACGCCGATGTTTGCCATCATCTCTCTTTGTTTCTAGTTCAGACATGGGATTGCATCACAAACTTTTTTTGGGTCATGTTCACCGATGGTTCCGGAGGATCAGAATTCAGATTTGTGTTCCTAAATTAGCTGTGTTTAATGGTAATTAGGATTGCTTTTTTTTAGTTCAGAATTAACCTATATACATAACAGTCAGTCAGGACTGAATGCAATGAGATGTGTTATAAGGCATTAAGGCAGCATTTGTGTTCGATCAGCATTTCCCATTGCTTATGCAACTACTGTCACTCGTCTCTAATCTGACAACCACCGTTTTTCTCCTCGCAGCGAAGGACAACTCGACGGCGACGACAAACTCTCGCGCGCAGCAGGCCACCAACGGGGGTAGCGCCTCCTCGACGGCGACCGCCGGTATTGCACTGGCGGCGTTGCTGGCCGGCTACCTTCTTCTTCTCCTACCTGCAGACCTCCCGGCGGCCTCCTTCTAGACCTCCGTTTACATCTCGTGTCTCCGCAGCAGCCACCGAAAATTAAGAACACGGGATTGGATGGAAGTAGAAATAGTGGTGATTATTGGACAATGCCCGGAAAGCATAATTCGTGTCGATCGTAGTACGTGACAGATAGTAGTGATTTAATGTTGGCGTTGTACTGTACTCTTCTTTCTGCTATGAATGGCATTTCTAGATAATGATGGGTTTTGCTTTCTGGTAGCTCTTGGTTGCTGATCCTGATTAATGTTGCTGCGGGTTAGTCGATCGCTTCCAACTTTTCATTCTGGTACTGGTGCTAGCTTGCAGGTCTCTAAACGATCGTTGTTTTTTTTTGTGTGTTTATGAGTTGTGATGTACACCGTTCCGGGCCCGGGTCAAGTTCGCGAGATTACCATATGTGTTTTCATTTTTCAACTTTTAAGGTGAGAACTTACCCTCTCAAAAAAGAAGTTGTGAACTTACCCTTTCTTTTGTCAAATACTAGTAGAGTGTTCGTACGTTGCAACGGAACCTCGAAAGATAGTGATACATATTAGTAGATAAGATTCTAAACCGCATAATAAATATTTTCTTTCACACACAACAAACTCCACTGCTGCCTGCTAAAACGGACAACAACATCTTACCTCAACTCCTCTTTTGCTCAAGGTCGTGCTGCCATAACAAGCAAGGCTGTGCTGCCAAAACAAGAAATGACCAGCACAAGCAGGAAGCGAATCAAGGCCACCATGTAGTCATACCACTACCATCTGACGCTCTTGTGGTACTATATGCTACAGTCATCGTGTTGTGCACTTCACACTGACCATGTCACCAGGCTTGGCTGGTAGCTCGCTGCCTTGAGTGGCTGTTGTACCATGCAGTGTTGCAACCATTGGTGGAGCGCCTCACCCTGTGGGGCGCCGATGGTCGCAAGCTGATCACACCTGTCCTGCTCGACCTCCGTGGACATGTTTTCGCTAGCTTCGAGGCCGTGGAGGTTGCATGGGATTAGGAGGGCGCCCATGGGACCATGGCCAGGTTGGAGCTCTCGTCCTTGGCTAGCTCCTCGAACAACGCTCAGTGGTTGCTCACCTCTTGCAGCATGGTGTATACATGGTCAAATCAACTTCCTGATCAATTTCAGTGATCCCAACAATTGGGAACATCACAATTGAATCGAATTGAAAGCTCACAGGTCGTATGACATGAATAATTAAACTGGAACAATTTGATGTGCGCATGCATTTTCAGTATCAATCAAAATTAACCCAAAGCAATTGCACAATTTAGGGAGATGAGTAATTCCCTTGTAGAATTAGCCAGTAGGAAGATCATTAAATCATTGCAGCTTATGAAACCACAGTTGAGGATGAAATCAAGGTTACTGAACCGAAGTGATGATTTCACAATACAAAGATAGTGGAGAGATTTAAGTTTTATTCATAAGAAAAATACATGCTAAAAGCAATGGAGGTATTATGGAATATTGATCATGGTGGAGCTATTTTCCTACAATCAACTAAAATCATGACCTGATGGGCAGGAGAGTTGCAGTAACAATATGCAGTAGACAACATTATTCGTTTGTATGGTTTCGATGATTGTCAATTTGAATATTACACATTTTTTCCATTCATTAAAGTAGATGGCGGGAACTTAATAGGTGATGTACTTAGGTAACGATTAAATAGGTAATGAAAAGAACAAAAGAGCAATATAATGTGAAAGAGAATTGCAATAATTAAATCTTCCATCTACAAAGAAATGTTCTTGTTGCATTGAATTTGTAACTGGATAACTATTTCTTAGTAGCCAACACTCAATAATTAATATGAAGGAAATCTAAGAGAAGTATGGCATACTTAGTGAAGCAATTAAGTGCAACTGACTATCAGTGATGACTTAAAATATTATTATTTGTATGATGATAGTAAAAACCTCTAACAATGGCATCTTCAAATCAAGAAACTTAATCCTTAAAAAAGATTCAAGAAACTTACTGGTTTGCCAACAGGCATAGCATCTTCGCATCATTGTTCTTTCTATTGTGTTGGAGCCATTGCCATCTTGATCCCCAAAGCCTAGCCGGCGATGCATAAGAAACTAAAATGTTCTTGACCACATTCCGTTGTGCCATAACAATGCCAGTATGCATGCATGCCAACTCCACTCCTTACTAAGGCAAAACAACACGATTGGAGACGGGAAGAAAGCGTATGCAGAGGGCGTACCAAACAGGTGGCGTCGTTGGCCAAGTAGGCCCAAGGATGCTCAGCCACACATTTCGTCAAATAGGTGGTGGGCTAACCCCCCGCCGCCGCCGATAAAGAGATGGAGCGAGTGACTATATATCCAAAGTTCAAGCTATCGTTGTCATGCATGCACACACCCGCATCTTAAGGAACTCACCGCCGCACGACAGGTTCACTGTGCACACATACGCTCCTTGTAGTGCGAGTTGCTGTGGCCCGCGGCTGGGCAGGTCGAAGTCTCGGGCCACGGCGAGGAGGCAACACACGGAGGAGGGGGGAGGCGTGACGGCGTGGGGGAGACGATGCATCCTGGGGATGGGGATGCGGCTGGAGGAGGAGGAGGTGGCATCGCAGGGAAGGGGATCCGGGCGAGGAGGCGGCTGTGGCTTAGGGAAAGGGGAGGCGGCGGCACGGAGGAGGAGGAGGAGGAGACAACACAGGTGAAGGGAGTAAGCACCCGATAGGGGAGGCAGCGTCACGTGGAAGGGGAGGATAGGTGAGCAGACTGTAGGTTGTAGTTGAGACTTGTGAGATGGGAGGTGGGAGATCGTGGGCAGATGGCCGACCCCACCGAAGCCAGGTGGGAGGTCGTGGGCAAGCCAGGGAAGCAATAGGTTGGGGCCACCTGTCAGTGCAAGATGGAAGTAAACTGGGGACGATTCCTCCCGCTACATGGGGGTAAATCCCTTCTTTTATTAGTTAAGATAAGAAAGATAAGATAATCTGGCAACTTAGCAACTGTTCTTTCATAATTCAAGTTCTCATACACACCTAATTGACAACAAATTACTACTATCTTAGCACACCAGATTATGAAAGATTAAAATTTTTGATGGGAAGATTATGAAAGAACAATTGCTAAGTTGCCAGATTATATTGGACAAAAGAAGGGGTAAGTTCCCAACTTCTTATTTTTTGAGAGAGGGTAAGTTCCCAACTTGAAAGTTGAAAAATGAAAACACATATGGTAATATGAAACAAAAAATATAGCCCATGCAGGCCCACACATCCGGCCCAATAGGCAATACTCTGTTTCCGTAAGAGAGCAATAGACTAGTCATCAACTGCTCCTATATAAGAAATTGCAGGCCTAGGGTTTTCCTTCTCCTCCATTACTCCTTTCGTGCCGCCGCCCTCGCGTCGCGTGCTTGTTGGCCTTCATCCACATGAGGAAGAGAGGCGCGTCTCTTTGTCGGGGCCCAAAAATACATTTCAGGAACTCTCTGTGTATTTTGAACCAGTCCCAGATCAGTAACTAGCTTACATAGAAAATAATGATGAAATACCATCCATTTATTCAATTTAACTAAAACATCTCAAAGTAACAAATAATAATAATAACTGGACCTTATGGTCAACGTTTACTTAACTTGCCATGCATGGCTAAGAAAACAAATAAACTCTTGCAGCGTAACAAAAATCTTGAAATGGCCAATCAACATGCTCACAGACAATCGAGTGGAGAACGCATCCTAATCGCAAAACCTTCATGGTACTCCTAGGCGAAGAACTCTTGAGCAACTTGATACTTTTCAACTGAATCGCAGAAATTGAAGCCGTGAGCATATAAAGTACTCAACAAGTTATGGAAAAATAGTATGCAAATAGTATTCATGCATGGCTTGAACAAAGGTTAGCTGTATGGTTCTTTTGCAGAAAGCAGCGTTTACGATAAATACAATAAATAGATTGAAATACGTAATTGAAAATAATAAGTAAATAAGTAAACAATTGCTTTGAAACAACCAGTGAACTCTCCATTCACTTCTCAAGACAAACCACCAAGTGAATTACCCATTCACCGAACGAACATTATATTTATCAAGTGAAATTCCCATTCACACTCCGACACATTTTATAAAGAAGCCCTATCTCTCGTGTGAAATCCATGGACATGTCCATAACCAAGGACGCGGCTATTCGAATAGATCAATTAACACTCTGCAGAGGTTATACACTTTACCCGCAAGATATAATCAGTGTAGTGATCACCAATCACCAATCATAACAGAACCTTTCAGCAATTTCAGCTCGAAAATTGACTCTCCCGTTGTGCATACAATCACCCCAACCTTACCGTTGGTTTGACGTACAACGTTGGACCTGGAGACGATAACCTCGCCCATAGATTTGACCTTAGAAAAGGATACACAACTTCACCCATATACTACCTGAGTAGTCAATGCCAAAACTCCACAATTTACTAAGTTAGGCCCGTCCCATACCAAGCATGTGGTTGTATGATAAGACCCAGTTCAATGGCGTACAAGATTAAGTCATTGACGAGTTTCTCAGACGAGTCTACCACAAACCCACAACATGTTAAATCCACACACTCACTGCACAACTGCTCGCACGAGCAAAAATCATTTTGTTTAACTAAGACCAATGCCATACCCTGTCATGGTATACAAATTTTAACAACAGTGGCTAACTACCACAGTTTTATATTTTATTAAGTCAAGATTAATCATTATGATACATGTGATAAAAATCCATCGTAACTAAGCTTAACTAAGCATCAATACGATACCCATGTTGGTGATATAAATATGTCCAACTAAAATTATCCATGCTAGCGTGACAAAGGATTCATGGCATTCGAATAATCAATGGAGGTATAATGACAATAGGTAATAACTAACTCCGAAGTAATTGATATAAAGAGAGCATGCAGTTGTATGAAACAATATACTTTTGAAATCATAGGTTCAATATGATTAAAGGACCACGACTTGCCTTGGAATAAATCTTGGGATTGATCTTGAACTTGATGCATTCCTCCTTACTCAAAACTTTCCGAAGTATCAACGTCTACTCGCAAACAAAGCAAATAAACTAAATAAATACAAAACAGAGATAAACAAACTCCAAAATCAAATAAAAATCTCGGATAAATAAAGCTTGAATTTATATGAATTTAGAAATTTGAATGGGCCCAATCGGAGTTCGGATGAAGAAAATATAACTTTTGGAATATTGAAATAACATAAAATACTGAAATTCAGGATTTATGGATTTACTAGAATTATTTTTCTGAAGGAAAAATAATTATTGTGTCAGCTGATGTCAGCAAGGATTTCCAGCCGAAAAGAAATCGGTTTGACAGGCGGGTCCCACTTGTAAGTGGCTTGGTGCACAAGGACTAGGTCCACGGAAGTTGGTTCTAGTTTTGGGTGTGGACCGGACACACACACGCTGACGTGGCTCCAACTTAGCAGGCACGTGGCCGACACAAGGGCAAAAAGAGGTGATGCGACGCTGAGGTGGCAAGGACACTATGGCTCGCCGACGGTCAAGGCTCTGGACCCCAGGGTTTCGGCAATGGGCGGTTCTCCGGCGGCGACGGAGGCGCGAAAAGTGAAGAGGGCGCTACGGGGAACTCGGTGACGCAGCCAATTGGCATCGGAGATGACCACGACGGCGGTGGCGCCAAGAAAAGCGGCGGAGTGGTGTGGTTGAACGGCGGCGAAGCTCTACGGCGGTCCTCCGGGGACGAGGAGATGCGCATCAGGTTGACCACGTGACGACGATCTCAGGGCTGGCGACGATGGGGACGATGGCTCACCGACGGAGGCACAACGCGGAGGAGAAGGTCTTGGCGGCGCCAAACTTCTAGGGCACGATTCGCCCAAACGGCGGCGCAACCCAAGAATCGACTTTAGGGTTTTGGAGGGTGGAGATGCGAAGGTTCTGACGCGGTCGTGGTCCTTGAAATAGGGCTGTAGAAGGAAGAATCCGCGAGCAACACAGCGAGGCGGCGCTCGGCTTCGACACGGACTCAAGGGTCCTGGTTGAAGACGAAGATGATGTGGCGAGGTGGGCCCAATCGTCAGCGAGATAGGCTTGAACGCTGACACGTCGCACACGACGCGGCGGTGACTGGCTGGTGGGGCCACGCACGCGCACGCGGGCGGAAAGAGATAGAGCAGGCTGCGTGAAAGTTGGGCCGGAAAGCGGAAGAAATGGGCTGAAGGCTTAGGAATTTTAGCCCAAACGAACTCTGAGATTTTAATTAGTTTTTCTTTTTAGAAAATAGCAAAAAACACAATTAGCAAATAGAAAATAGCAAATGTACTCGAAAAAATTCTAGAAAATTCTATAAAATATATCCAAGCACATAGAATCCAAATAAAATAGTTTTGACAATAGTTGAAGTTGACATTAATCATATCAAATTAATTTTGATTCATGAAAATTCAGATTAAACTTTAACTTGGATAGAAAAATTCAAATGGTTATTTTTATTTTTAAAACTTCAAAACACACCAAAATTTTGGGATGTTACACTCTTCTCCCGATCTCTACCCATAGATGTTGTTTCTTTCGCGACGAATTGGGCGTAGCATTTGTATGTTTTGTATCGCGGATTTGTTACTACCACGCTATTTGTGATTCGTGTGCGGAACTGTTCTAAGTTCCATTGATGGCTCTTATGTGCTTGCTCCGTGATTCCGTCTTGGATTGTGAATTGCCGATCCATGCATTAGCAAGTACCGTAGAGTGGATTTTTCTTGGCATGTTGATGGATACTTTATTAATCTTTGTGGAGAACTATGCGATGGCGAATAGTTTGGAGTTCTTGTTAAATTAACTCGGATCCTAGTTGTTTTACCCCGTGGGCAAGTCAAACCTGTGAACTAGTCGATTGAAACTGCTGGAATTACAGTCTCTTCCTGTCTCCTGATTAGTTCATTTTTGCTACAATGATAAAAAATGTGAAGAATCCTTTATAGATTAAATCATCGATGTTCTGTACTTAAATGTGGTGCAGAAATCATTATTTCAGTGTATTGGCTCCTGCTCTCAATCTCTCATAGAGATTACTTACTGTGGGCTAGACAAACCTTTTTGTTAGTACTTAAGAACTGTGCCTAGTTGTAATCCGGAGTTTTTCAAGAACTAGGATGTGAGACCCCACTAGCTTAGTTTCATGGCTTGCTTTAACATTTACTCATGTCTTTCTTATTGCAATGTGCGAGGACATAAAATCTTGTCTGTTGTATTTAGTTTCCGTATTTCTGATCTGCATGCTTAGGTCTTTGAAGTCTAATCTGCATGCTTACATCCTTGCAATCGGGGCATGTTTTTGTTTTGTCAAGTGCAATTTGAGCCAACTATTTGAGCAAACACCTAGTTCACGGAAATAAATCTTCCTCGGAAGGCCTTGGCGAGGTCCCCCCGCAACTGCCGTCCATCAGGAGAGAGAGGGAAGGGGGTAGGGGAGATCCAATGGTGGGGGGAGGGGCTCCCCATAGAATTTACTAATCTGCTATACATCAGTCGAATGAATTTTTTTTAGGAAATCAGTCAGATTTCTGACCTTTAGATATGTTCCATGATTCGTGCTCTGGCCGGCGGCATGATTGTCTTCTCCAGCGGTGGTGGCGGCGAGTTAGGGCGGGGTTTCACCAGATTAGGTTTTGGGTTCACCGGGGCCCGACTATAGAGGGAGGGAGGGGCGGCGGAAGCACGGCGGTGGGCGGCGGTGGCGCAGCCGACCGCGGGTTAAAGGAGGGCGGTGGGTGGTGGAGGTCAGCGGGGGATCATGGGAATCGACTAGAAATTAGGAGGCGGGGGTGGCGATGGCGGATCCGGCGGTGGTAGCCGCCGGAGATGGGGAAGAAAGTGGCGGCGGGGGAGCACGGGACGAGCAAGGGCGACGTGGAGGAGCAGGGGAGCATGGGAGGAGCAAGGGCGGCGTGGAGGAGCAGAGGCGGCAGGGGTGGCGACGGGGGGGGGAGCACAAGAGGAGCAGAGGCGACATGGGAGGAAGATGAAGCGGTAGCGCAGGAGGCGGGCGGTGCTGGTGGAGGACGAGGAGGCGGTGGTGGTGGGCCGGTGGCTGGGGTGGGGCCGGTGGGCCTCGTCGGCGCCGGGGGCAGCGCCAACGAGGCAGCGGGACGGGGTGCGCGGAGGCGGCGCGTAGAGGGGATGGGGAATGAGGTTGAGTTAGGTTTGGCTTGTATAGAAATAGGGGGAAGGATCTGGACCGTTGGATTGAGATCGTGCGGTTGAAAAAGTGACTGATTTTGTGGGCTGAAATAGTCAAATTTTTGTGAATGATGGATAGACAAACCCTAGAATTTATTTCCCCTAGTTCACCTTGATAATTGACATACCTTTTGTTGATGCAGCATGGACACCCAGGGGAAGTTGGCTGTTGTGGTGAAGGTGATGGCCGGACCGGCTCCAGGGGTCAGGTGATCCAGGTCAGAGTCAAGTTCTTGGATGACCAGAACTGTCTCATCATGAGGAACGTCAAGGGCCCCGTCCTTGAGGGTGACATCCTGACCCTGCTTGAGTCTGAGAGAGAGGCGAGAAGGCTGAGCTGAGACAGCTGGGGGTCGTGGTGGTTCTTGTATGGAGTCTGACGTCGCCGAATCTGTGCTATGTTTGTCAAACTTGTTGTGACCCTTGGAACAATCATCTTTTGAGTAGTAAGCCTGGTGATGCGATTGCAGTTTTGCTTTCATATCTAAGCTAAAGTGCACTTGATGTACTGAGACATTGGTTACATTAGCTGAATGGATGAATGGATTGAATATTAGCCCAATTTTATACTATCTGGTTGCATTTTTTCATGGTACTCAATATTTGTTCTTGTACTTATTGATCTCATACCTATCAACGAGAGTTTCTATATGGATGTCAGTTCAGGATTTTTTGAGGTTGTCTTACTTAGTTCCATAAACTTGAATTTTGCTTTCTGAGCTTCCTGAACTTGCGAGGTTGTGTCACTTAGCTATATGAACTTGCGTTGAAATGAAGTTTATAGGATACGATGTCGGCGACTTCGTCCCCTCCGAGTCCGGTGTACTCGTCGCCGTCCTGTTCCAGCCGTGTTCACTGTCCTCATCACCTCACGTCGACAAAAATATATTCTTCGGTCCCAAAATGCACCGTGCTTGCGTCCTCACCGGAGCTCCACCCGTCGCAGCTTGCCGCTGCACTCACCCTGCACGAAATCCATTTGGTCGTTTGCTAACAGAAAAGTCTGAGCTGGCAAATCACCGGGAGAGAGAGAAGTACTGTGCCCCTTCCGGTGAAGACGTGAGCACGGTGCGTCCCCAGGCTTGAAGAATCTATTTTTATCGGCGTGGGGTGACGGGGATGGTGAACATGTTCGGAACGGGGTGGTAACGAGTTCACCAGACTCGGAGGGGACGGAGTCGTCGACATCGCATCCATCGAATTTCGCTTCAATGCAAGTTCAGGGAGCTAAATGGCACAACCTCACAAGTTCAAGGGGCTGAGAAAGCAAAATGCAAGTTCAAGGAGCTAAGTGGCACAATCTCGCAAGTTCAGAGGGTTGAGAAAGTAAAATATAAGTTTAGAGAGCTAAGTTTCACAACCTCACAAATTCAGAGACCTATAGTGCACTTTCTCTCTCTTTTATAGAAATAACCCTCAGATGCTTGCCCACCAATCGTCTAGGCCAAGTTGTGTGGTGGGCCAGCGATTAGCTGACTTGGGAGGTCCAGTTGCGCGATGGAACAATGACCGAAGGCCGCGTGTCGACGATCGAGTCGCTGATCTTACGAAATAAATAGAGGAAAATAGTAAAGAGTTCTTGAGAGAAAATGAGACTATTCTTTATTGCTATGAATTAGCGATTACAGAGGTGCCTTCAACCAGGCAAAGGACTAGCCCTAAGTACATAGAATGTATTGCTATTCTAATACTTCAATTGTCTTTGAATCGCTAGGTCTTGTGTGTTTAGTCGGATTGCGCTCTCTATCTCCTCCCTTGATCTTCCTTTAAATAACAGATGAAGTGGTGGCAGTTACTCCTTGAAGAGGCGTCTTTTGGAAGTGTCGCGTCTGGTCGGAGAATCGGTGGCAGTTGGTGAAATATCAACTGGTGAGCAGTTGATGTCAGTGGAAGACATAACCATATGGTGGTTATTGTCAGTGACTTAGAGTTATGAAACGTCATACAGTTTGGAACGAATAAAGCACATGTTCCATTCGTCACATAGAAAGGATATACTTGGAGCGGGTCTAAGTGCCAATTCATTGCGTATATGAGCAATTACCTGGTCGGGGATAAGGCGTAAGACCTCTCCAACCAGGGTACTCATGATATAACCTCTGGAATCCTTACAACCACGGGGTCGTTAGTCTTAGGGGTTACGACCACGAAGTATATAAAGTCTTGAACTATGTATTTAAGATAATACATAGAAATTTTAATCCTCATCACCGTGGTTTGCCATATGTCTCAATCGTGAGCTAGTGGCGCGACTGAGGCCTGTGTTGGACACAATGGTCGGTTCAGAACGTGACTCAAGCCAGTTACTGATCAGGCCGACGACTGAGCACAATCGTGTTCCCAACCGACGATTGAAGACTAATTTTTTAAAAGAAATAATTTAAATAAACTTAGATTTAATTTTACAAAATTAAATGGTTGGAATAGTTGTTTGTGAATAATTGTTAGTGGCAAAAAGTTAGAGTTTGCTGACTGCAATTGTTTGTAAATAAATCATGTGTTAATCGTTTTATGTGGATGAACCCATTTTAAGTTTTTACATAAAGAACTCAAAATTTGGAGAAATATTTTGTAAGCTTCAGTTCAAGCGAGATGACAATGGAGCAATGAAGATGAGATTGTAAGCCCGACATAACACTTGACCATGAATGTCTGAATTACATGGCGTGTAGGGTCTAGTTAGGTGCATATGTTTGTCTGACTATTCCTATGGCGCAAATGGCTACATGCACGGACCTTCGACCTGACCTACAACTACGATACAAACATGCCTTTCGGAAAGGAAAGTACTTGACAGATGGAAATCAACTCAGCCTTGTGGACATACGTCCTACTACCCTTTACAGGCGCGGGCCTCCCAGTACTCAGCTATACTGTATTTTTTGAGTCTGTCCTCATCCAAAATAATCTTTGATGCAGCAGGGGCATTAGGGACATCAGGGACCATCGGTGCCTTTTCATTGTCTTCTCCGCTCCCGGTTGTGGGAGGTCTCCAACGGGTAAACGCCGCGGGGTCAACTACGTAGTTCAACATGTATTTTCTTTTGAATGAATGCCTTGTTGTATTTCTCCAGGTCATCGATCCATTAGAAGAAGTAGCAACGCTCCAATAGCTGCCATGCACGGATAAAATCAGCGATATTTAAAATACAACACGCAATGTGAAATATCGATGCATGACATTGACTTACACGGCAATCCCCACACATGTAGTAAGCCCTTGTGGTGGTACTAGGATGTGTAGATTAAATGATCCATACGGGGTTACCACAATCATACTATGGGCGTGAGCACTTTGGTGGTACAAGAGCATCCTCGCAAGAACAATCACGGTACGTTTGTGCTTTCTTGGTAGCTCATTTTTGCTTTCGGAGCATCGACCCGTAGTCCTCCATCCCCAAACCGGGTGGCATGACCTCATGTACCTCTCTCTTCCTGTATGTCTCTTCTCCCTCCCCTCTCTCTGTTTTCCAAACTAGCTAGAGTAGAGTCTTGCATGTTGTGGTGGAGTATGCCCCGGTTTTCATAGGCGGTTTGGGTGTAGCGTTGAGGGAGTAAATTTCAGTCTGGAAAACAGATGGTAGAGTGTTGTCACTTCGGTTTGGAAGTGCTGGTCAAGGTGTTCTCTATTTGGCATGAAACGAAAGCGACATGCTGTTGTCAATTCTCACTATGTAGGGGAAGATGTCTACTAGTATTAGCGAGATTCATGTAGCAAGTCCCTTATGCCGCGGTGCTGACTAGGGGGGAAGAGTTGTAAATGAGTAACATGCCCCTTTGTCGCGATGCTGACTGGAGGAGTAGGATCGAGACCCAAGCACCACAAGAAACAACTTAGCATGCCAATTTTTAAAGCATGCAATAGTATAACAATCATGTCATCTACATTGATACTAAGGTGCGAAATAAAATACATAGCACACATGGTACTAATAATCTACTTGTCCATCTCCCTCCTCCTCTCCCTGTCCATGCTCCTGACCCTGTCCATGTTGTCGGCCTCGCTTGGGCCCATGCCGATGGGCTGGTGGTGGTCACTGCCTAGGTCCCGAATGGGTCCACCGCTCGGGTACTCAGATGACCCTATCCCCTAGTGGTGTAACAGGAGCAGGTGTAGCATACAAATCCATGAACTGCATGGGTTGTGTCTCGTGCGGCGTTCTGAGCTACTATGAACCTATAAGCACGTTGGGGTCATCGACAAGGTACTCCTAGAAATCACTTTGCCGTGGTGATGACTAACGCGTACGTAGTTTGCAAAAGTACTAAAGTGTTAAACACTCGATGTAAGTTTGGTAGTTTTCAATCATGGCAAAACCAAAAGTTGGCAAAACCAAAAGTGATGGTGGCAAGTACCTAGCGTGGGGGTGCGCTTGTGAGGTGCCCGCTGAGACGTCGGTGGACCTGTGGTGTGAGATTGAAGAGGACACCCCTTCCACTGATACATCCATCCCTACTGCTTCTGCTCCTGACGTGCAAATACCAATTACTAGAGCACGTGCTCGCCAACTAAATTATCAGGTAACTTCATTTCTCGGAGTGCATCCATATTCAATGAGCTTTATGATGCTGCCTAAAGCAAGCGATATTATTTTACTTAGTAATCAAGAATTGGAAGGCAAGCTAAATGGAGATGATGGCAACACCAAGCATGGAGATGATCATACGAGGAATGGATATTTTTATATCGAGGCTTAGCCGAATCTAGAATGAAGTCTATATCAAGTTGCTTAGGCCAACACTTAGCAATATTTGAGTAAAGGAACTTGGTGCTGCGCCACCTATGCTAATGGGCCATGGGCCTTGTAATTCGGGCCGACCACCTAGGGTTTTTGGTACTGTTTTGTGGCACTATTCATGCATGAACAGTCCCCACGACGCCCCTTCCTTCTCCTATACATAGTGGCCGCCACCCCTCTAGTTTTCGCGGGTTTTATTGATAGAAGTTTAGCTTTGCTACTTTATACTTTGTCCTCTTGTTCGACAAGATCAACAACGACATTGCCTTCGGAACCCTACTTATCAATACAATCTTAATTCATATTCATAATTTCAGATTGTTATTTATCTCGTTCTTGCGTGCTTCTTCGGTGTATGCAGGAATTGGTCTTCGTGATCAAGTCATCTAAGTATTCGTGCTCGGTTGATAACGACTTATCGAGCAGTTCAGCGATTGAGTGGTTTTGAGCCTTGCGAGTTCATAGCCAGGATTGTGAGAGTTGAGCGACTTCTACCGAATTTATCTTCTTATCGAAAGATCAGGTCAAACTAGGACCTCCGTGGTTCATCAGATATGCAAGTTTGGTTAGTTGCGATAATACGTACAATAATACATACTATGTTTACCATGCCCAGCTACCTGCTTGGTCTGACGGGGGGGGGGGGTGGATGTTGCGGTGGATGTACCATGAATTGGGGTTCTGTTGAGCAGGACGCTGTGAGGACGCTTCTGCAGCATTCGATAGCTGCCTTTAGGAGGTCAAGCTGATGATGCACCGGGACCGCTTGCACATACAGCTTACGAACGATCCGATCTCCTCCAATGTGACCTCCACGTCTTGACGGATGCGGTTCCACATGGAGTGCACATCTCTCTAACTCTCCATCTCGAGGTCGTTCTGCAAAATTCAACAAAGTTAGTAACATGCAAAATATAATTTACATGACAATGTACATAAGAGGGCACATACCACTAAATGTGAAGAAACGCTAGCCTGTTTGGCGCTCTCCTTCCCTCTCTTCTTCTCTACTGTCGGCACTTCCTCTCCTCCCTTTGTCTATCTATCACACGAGTTGGAAGTAGTCGGACAGATATTGGCTCTCCGTCGCGACAGCGTGGTGCAACTGAAGATCACTCGCCTGCCAGTCATGTGAGGGAAGCGTGAGTGGCGTCACGCGCCTACCAGTCGCGCAAGGGAAGTGCGACCGGGCGACGTGGCTCAACGTCGTTCGCTCATCACGCGGCTGAGTGTCAATGGGCCTCAAATCGCTGACCCACCGAGTGATTAGGCCTAATCGCTTGGTAGACCGACGACCGAGGGTTATTTCTGGAAGAAAAATAAAATATGGACTATTTTTTAAGAAACTATTAAAAGAATGGTTTATTTAGAGAAAAAAAAATCGTCAGTTCAGACATATCGATTCCGGCAACTTTTAGTTCGGAAAGTAATTGTGGTGTGTCATGGTAATGGGAAATTCAGAACAAGAAATGATGGAAGTGCCCTGTGTGCATACTGATTCGCACGGTGCCGGTAACATGGCGCCGTGTTTTGAACTCAGCTGCGGAGCATACAGTGAGTTAAACAGTACTAGCTTTATATACTCGATTCTTCCAAAATTCACCTGGTAAGAAACGACCATTCGGTGCATCCATGATCTATCCAGAGTACACAAACATCTAAGAAAGCAAATTGACATCCCCTCTCGTGCTACAAAACTTTGCTCTATGAGTCCCGTGCCGCCGCCGCGCGCCGCATTCTTAACTCAAACAGGAGGCCGCGGTCACGAGTGGCAAACCGGCCGGCCACCACGTACGTGCTCTAGGCTGCACCGTGCTGCAGCAGCGACGTAGGAGTCCCGGCCGTGCCGTACAGAGCGCCGCCGAGCCCGATGACCCTCGGCGTCGGCGACGCCAGTGGCGCGCACGTCGGGCTCTGCCGCGGCGTCCCGAACCTCGCCGCCCCGGCGCCGCCCCGCGGGGACAGGCTGACCTGCTCCAGCGCCCGGAACTGCAGCTCCGGAGGGTAGTCCCGGACGCACCCGATCCGTGGCCCGGCGCCTGTGGTCCACCGGAAAGACAGCTGCTTCCCGAGCTGGTACGAGTTCATGGCCATCTTGGAGTTGATCCGGTGCAGGATCTTCTCCTGCGGCACCACCACCTCCTCCTCATGGCCCTCCTCGCCGCCCCTGAATAGGTTCTCCTTGCAGAAGTCCAGGCTGTCCCCGAACGCCCCGGCGCCCTGCTCCGCCGCGCCCTTGGCTAGCCGGCTCTTGTTCAGTGTCAGCCTCGGCGGCCGTTTGCGCTGCAGCCGGTTGCCGGACGAGGATCTCTTCATCACCGGCGAGCCTGCTGCCGTGCTCGCTGTCTCGCAGCTGGTGGAAGGTGGCGTGGCCGGCGTGGCGGTGGCTTTGTCTTCGTCGGCGCGAGGGGGTTGGGACTTGGTGTCTTCTTGCTTCTCGGGCTTGTTGCTCTCGGTTAGCTCGAGCTGGGAGAGGCCGCTCCTCAGCCTGAGCCACTCGTCCTCCTCACATTCTGACGGGCTCAACTGTAGCAAAACCGACAACAGAAAAAAAATCCCTGTATCAGTCTATCAGAACAGGTAAGGAATTTTTGCTGGCTTCAAGGGAATAAGAATTCAGATTTTGTCTCCCCACCTTGACATTGGTAAGATCCACATTCCTCTTCTTCAGATAGTTCATAAACTCCCGGAAGTTTGCCTCAGTGGGCCGGTAGTGCCCGCTATGAGGCCAGACAGCCTGAAGACGATGGGTAACTGAATCAGACAGGTGAATTTGGTGCTGCACAAAAAAAAAAAAAAAAAAAAAAAAATTGAGGCTGGTAGAATTCTGCAGATCCAGTACCTTTAGGATGCCATCCTCCACGATTAGTCTCCCCGCAGCAGATGTGGCTCCACCAGCAAGGAAGCTGGAATGCTGAAATGTGCCTTTGTTCTTCTGCAATAATGTGCTTATTTCATCAGTTACAGGTAAGGTTCATGGTTCAACTACTAATGAAGTAGTACTAACAAGTGACAAATGCCACTATTCTCTAACCACGCCGATGTATAGAACTCTCGTTGTGCTCAACACGAAGATCCATTTCGAATCCTTGGGGCCCTCAGACGTGTCAACGATCTTGCGGCTCAGCTTGTACATCAGCTTCCTATCCTCAATTATCACCTCAAAGGACTCCCTCTCTTTCTGCACAAAATAACAGTACCATCTTCTGTTCAGAGATGTAACCTTCTCAACTTTGAGATTTCAGATTAATCGGTTTGCAGGATGCAGCAACTTACTGGGCCAAGATACCTGATGCATTGCTGCAGCAACTTCCATCTTGGGCAGCGGTCCTCAAGATTAACCTCCTTTCCTTCACCCACATCCAACCTTCACAAACGTAATTTCAGAAATCATAAAATTTTCTTGCTCATCTGGTTCACAAACAATCTTCAGAGTTTTTCATGAACTGTACCAATAGAAGAAAGGCTGTTTACTCTCGCAGTGAAGCCAGTGTTGGTAATAGTAGTGGAGGTTGTGACCATACCGATGTCTAGGGTCAATCTGTCCATGAAACATGAGCGAATTTCAGTTTGATCTGTGCAGTGTTATCACTGGATAGTGTTTGAAGAGAATGTTTTTGACTCATACTGCTTCGAGCCAGTGCTGCAGTGCAAGCTTCTGAGCCTTTTCATCCTTTGACAGACCTTTGCCTACCTGAAGTAACAAAAAAAACCCAGCGATATGAATGCAGTATTCAGTAATACTACAATATGTCAATAGTCTTTAAGAAAACCAAAACTACATGATTTCAGCATTTAGTATATATAGATCACTGCACTATAGACAGCAATATTGCCACGTTAATGCCTCAATTCAATATAACAAGACAACAAGACCAGACTGACCAGTAACAACAGTACAAAATCAGTTAGACCGATTCAGGATGCAAAGATCAGATACTATCAGAACAAGTAACGTTAACGACAGGACCGCAACAATGTCAACAGTTCAGTGTAGGAAGACCAAGACACTGTAGAAAACATCGTTGCTATGAGCAATTCTCTATTCCAAGATCAAAAGATCATGGTTAGCATAATGCGTAAATACCTTGGCAGCCCTCATTCTAGCACGAGACCATCTTGAGAGGGCCGACTCTGGCTTCTCTACCTCGAAGAACGACACTGAACTGCGCTTGAGCAGCGCGAAATCGAGCAGTTTCCACCTGAATTCAGCGTCACAAATTTCAGGCACCATCACCCCAGTGATAAGACAGTGCATGACTAGCACATGGAAGCCGTACATACCACCGTTGTTCAACAAGAACAGCGCAATCAGCAAGCTGCCGCCTTGTTCTGAAACTCTTGTACACCTTCTGCACCCTTACTGCTGCGGCCTGGTGCTTCGGGCTGACCATTCCGACCACAGGAGAATTTGGTGGCAGGTTTTCTGTGGGCCCATATCTTGGTAGGCCAGTATGCTTATGATTGCAATTCTCCTTGTCTGGTTTAGGACTCACGATGGATATCGTAGTTTCAACATGAAATTGATCACCCTCTCTTCTCTTGAAGCTTAAGGATCCTCTTATCATAAGCCTCTTGGAGCTCAGGGCATTGAGCAATGCCGGTGGTGACTCAAGGGTCTCGAGGGTGCTGAGATTGTCGAAGCTGAGGGACCGAACGAACAGTCGGTCTGTGTTCTCGTCATCATCCATTGGCAGGTAGTCATCTGGTGGGTATGAGATCGACAGCCCCATTTTACTGATTGAGAAATGTAATAACGTGACAGTATTTTTTTGTCTGTCTTTTGCCTATTGTTCCCTTCGATATGCCTTGCTTCTGTTGTTTTGGATCTCTGTAGCAATTGTATTCTTTATGACTGCGTCGACACCCTGCATCAAGAAAGGAAAGTCAGGGTTGTCTTAACAACATATTTCATATCTTTGCTTTCGTTGTTTTCTATCTTATCAAGGGACATCAAATAAAGGGTTCTGTGAATAGTGTTTCATATGTTCTCTCTTATGATTATATCATATGCTTTCTGTACAAGACATGTTCATAAGTAGAGTCCAAGAAATCTGGAACAAAATGCGAACTGCAAAAGCACGACACATAAAAAATGACGTATTTCATTTCTTGTTTCTTGATCAATGCACCTTGTTCCAATATAAAACATTACAAACCAAGCAACTAAATAGATCATGGAAAGGGATTTCTGTAACAAAAATCAAATGGCCGTCAACCATACCTCATTACCTCCAAAGGTCTTGCACCATCCACCAACAGAACCCCCTGGTGAGAGGCCTCTGAGGAAGAAGGCCAAAAGAAGCAGCAAAATTTGCAAGGGCAAATGGGAGTAGATTTAGGAGGAACCAAGCATAAATGGTGAACGGGTAATGACCATGGAAGAAGGGCAGATGGCAAAAACACGGCGGTTGTTTGTTTCAGGTCTTCACCTATAAATAACAAAGCAACGTTTGAGGTGCCTAAATGTTCTGAGGGAGAAAAAATAAATAAATAAAAGAGAGCAGCTCATGGCATATTTGGTATGGTTAAAAATACACAACACATGTTCTTTTTAAAATAAACATGACATGTGTAATACAATATAACTAGAACCCAAACTGCATAGTTACAACCATCAAACGAAGAGCTCTAATAGCATCATTTGTATCTTACATCCTTTGAGAACCCTCTAATCCTTTAATAAAAACCGAGAAGTCTTATATCTTACATCCTTTTTTAGAGGGATATTGTCGTAGCAAGATTTTGCTAGACATTGGGTACAAAATACCCTTTGTCTTGGAAGAGGACCGAAGGGGAGATGAGCAAGACATAAGATGTGAGGATGTATTGCCTTGTCTATTCATGAGATAATGAGCTCAGTCCCCCTTACATATGCCCTCTATGTATTGCCTTGTAGACTGGGCGTCTGACGAGGATTAAAATCTCTATGTATTATCTTTAATACATAACAGACCATACGTCTTCGTGGTCGTAACCCCTGAGGTACACGACCTGACTGGTCGTAGAGATTCCAGAGGTTACATGATGGGTACCCTGGTCGGACAAAGACCTAAGCCAAGCTCACGACCAGGAGAACTGCTCGTAAAAGGTATGAACTGACACTTGGAACTGATTCCAAGTATATTCTCTACCGTATGACGAATGGAGCACGTGCATATTCCATACCATACGATGTTTCTTATCTAGACACAGTAACGAACAACCTCCATGCGGTTATATGTCTCATATACATATAAGCGCCGAACGGTTGGTTCTTTATCAACCGTCGCTTGACTCCGACCAGACGCAACGCTTCACATCAGACGCCTTCTCTGGAAGTAACTGCCGCCTCTTCAAGTGCTATTTAAAGATGGAACCTGGACGGATCAAAAAGAGGCAAGGAAGAAGACAAGATAGAGCCATCAGACTAAAACACAAGCCTTAGATTCGTGTGATAGGTCTGATATTGTAAGGGAACAAGCAGTGTTCTTAGAGCATAATCTGTAAAACCCAGTTCATACTGAATAAAGAGCAGTCACATTATTCCCTTAGATTTCCCACGTCACTTTCTCCTTTTCTTTTCGTAAGATCGACGTCTTGATCGTCGACAGCGGCGATGCCCTCGGTTTGCCCGAAGCGGTGTTGTAAGATCCCAAGGTTATGTTACCAAAATAAATTAAAATAAAGTTATTATTTTATTGGATTTTCTGAGAAATTTCCAGGAGTTTGTTTGCTTAACTTGAATTTCTGAAGTTTTAAAAGTCAAAGTTCAAAATTTATTTGAAGTTCTTGAAGTTTATTTGGTTTAACTTGAAAAATAAAAATTAAATTAATTTCTAGAATTTTCTGGAATTTTTTTAAAAGCTTTTTCCTAAATACTATAAAGGCAAAACAAATTTATTTGCAAAATTAAAAGCCAACTTTAAGTTGGAACTATTTTTATTAAGTCCAAAAATAAATAAAGGAATTTCTGTGAATTTTCCATAATTTTTGGATTCTAATTGCTATTTCTAAAAGGCCAAAAGAAATTAACTGATTATTTAAAATGCTAAATCATTGAAAAACCCCCAAAAAAACCCTTTTGGGCCGAAACAACCTCGGCCCACCCCTTCCCTCCCGCGCCCGGCCCACTCAGCCCATCCACCCCAGCCGCCCGCTCTCTCTCTCCCTCCGCACTCGGCCCCACCCGCCAGCCACTCCTCTCCCCTCTTCTCTCACTGCCGCGTGGGCCCCGCCGCATCTTCTTCCTCCCTCGTTCTTCTCCATGCAGCCACGTCCGAAAATGCCGCCATTGCTGCTACACTGAGCTTCGTCAACACCGCGATTCCCGCCCCCTCTCCTCACGCGACCACACGCACACGACGTGCCGCCTCCAACCGCCCTCGCCCCACTCTCTTCCCCACCTTCTCCCCCTCTCCTCGCGTCGGTTTCGCACCCGGTTCACCCGCACACCGCAACCGCCGCCGTCACGTCCCCGCACACGATCTACTCCTCTGGCCACTCCCGGCCCCTATAAAATGGAGCACGGTGAGCCCCTTTCCCCCGCAACCTCTCCCCGGCACTCACTCTTCTCCTACCCCTTTGAGCTCGCCGCAATCGGCATTTTCCCACCGCCGGCCGCCACCTCTTCCGCCGCCTCTAGCGCCGCCACCGTCGACGCACGTGCCTCTCCGATGACACCCTCGGCATCGCCGCCGCCTCGCCGACCCCGTGCGCTCGCCCGCCTCGCCGGAGCACCCCCGGAGCCCCAACTCCGTCGCGAGCCCGACCGCGCCGCCGCCTCTCACCTCGCCGCCGGCGAACCACTCGAGCCCTAGCCCCGCCAAGGTGAGCCCTAGTCTCCCCGTGATCTCCTCTACGTGTTGGTGTGCTCGCCGGCCGCCGCCGTGCCCCCAATCGCCGGTGACCCTCGGTCCCGACGCCGCCGCCGGCCTTGTGCCACCGTGGGCGCCACGTCGCTGCCACACACGCGCCACGTCCGCCCTAGTGTCCGCATCACTGCCTGCGTGGCGCCACGTCAAGCCACATGCGCACGGTCCACCCGCACTAGATCCCCTGGGCTCGGTGAACCTGCTTCACTGTGGGCCGAGACACTGACAGTGGGTCCCACGGCCAAATTCTTTTTCTTTTATTTCTTTTCAGCCGAAAATCCCTCTGCTGACGTTACCTTGCGCAATAAATTGATTTTCCTTTAGAAAAATAAATCAGGAAAATCTAATAAATTCTGAAATTAGGTTTTAAATAGATTCAAACTTCTAAAATTCATATCTTTTGATTCCCAACTCCAATTTGGGTGTTTCAAATTGCAAAATTTATATAAAATCATTATCTAGCTAACTAAACCAAAATTATTTAATTTTGAGTTCATTTGACCACAAATTTCTTTAAACCCTAAATCTATCATTTCATGTAATTTTAAACTTCGAAAGCTCATATCTTTTGCATCCAAACTCCGTTTGAGCCCATTCAAATTTCTAAATTTATCTAAATCCAAGATCTAGCTATATAAACCAAATTTATTCAATTTGGAGTTAATTTGAATCTTATTTGAATTTGTTTTGAATTTGGCTTATGTTCGCGTATAGATTTCGACGACTTCGGAAAGTCAGATTTCGACGCCGTTGAAGAGTACATAAGAGGATTGATTTTGACTGTGTGATCATCGTGCTTGTGCACATAGACTACCTGGAGAAAGTGCTTGTGAGTACTAGGTGACCTGTTAAGAAAAACAATATTACCTCAGTATCAGTTGATCTGTTCACCTCAAGCGAGGCAAGTTACATTCTTGATCATATTTGCACCCGTTATTTAAAATTATTTAAATTTAGTTTCAAATTATTACTGCATGCTTATTTATATTCATTAATTTAAATACCTGTTTTTGAATTTATAGTTATGCCTAAAATCCTTTGTATGACCAATTTTGGATATCGAATCAAACATATTGTCACCCTAGATAAAACCTAGTTAATACAATAGTATGGACTAGGATCATTTAAATATTGTGCTTAACCATGCTTATAGACTAAATATGTTTTCATTTGGGGAATTTCACCAAAAGTCAAATGTTGTTTAAACTGTACCCTTGGCATTGGTGTGTCATGGGAGTTTTATAAATGACTTTGGAAAATAAAATAAATTGATGGTTTAGACTTGGGCGAAATGGTTGTCCGTGGGTGCGAGTTTATGCACGGGCTCAACCGGTAGGTTGAGGCCTGTGGGTTGTTGGTTGTCGCCAGTCAATTAAGGACCGGTCTTCGAGCCGCATCTTGCTAAGCCACATCGTACTACCACATGTCTTGTATGGGCATGACCTGGCTGATTAATTTGCAAAGTTCCATCATGGTCGTTCCTGTGATGCGGTGGGTGGTCTTTCATGACCTTTGTTAGTCCCACGTGGCGCAAGAGGGGGCCTGAACCCTGCGGACGGGTAGTCCAAAGGGGGTGAAACCTTAGCGAGGGAGGACTATGGTGGGATAGCGTATTGTAAAGGCCTTGACACGTGCTCTAGACTGCTTACCTACGGTAGTGAGCGGTGGTATCGACGGATGCCAAACAACTAGAGAATTCATGTCTTGTGGGTAAAGTTGTACAACCTCTGCAGAGTGTAAAACTATTCGAATAGCCGTGTCCACGGTCATGGACATGCTGGCAAAGCCACTCAAAGTTAGACTTCGATTTTAAAATATTTTTGTAAAACAGTTTTGACATGGATGAGTGTCCACGAGAAAAGTTATGGGTTGAAGCCCCGGGTTGGTGCCCGTGTTTATGTTGGTGTTAGGTTGGTGCCTACACTATCGTTATCAACAGAGAAACAATTTTAGATTTTATAAAACTTGAAGCTTTTGAACTTATTATGGTATTTAATGTCAAATGCTGATTTATGCAAATTAACCCTGTAAACCATCCTTTGTTACATCTATGTATGCATGTCATTCTGTTATTTGACGGGTGTAACTTGCGAGCACGGAAGTTGTGCTCATCTTGCTTTATGCAAACAAAATTTCAGAGGAGAAGGACTTCGCTTCAGATGTGGATCATGACGACTAGGCCGCTACCCTACCGATTGCTCGTGGGCATTGTCGACCCTACTACTTCTTCATCGTCTTCCATTTGTGTTTATTTAATGTTGTCTGTAAGGCTATCTTGTAATCAACTCGTTGTTATTTAATAACTTTTAACGCTTATGATTGTGTTATCACATTTGTTTATCTTGTGTGAGCTAGCCACCGATCATGGGACTAGTTCGCTTATGCACGTAAGATCCAGGATGTTAATCCCGGTCCTTACAGTGTGCTCGGTGGAAGGCCGCTTCGGGCGGCGGTGCCAAGGCCGCGGCCAAAGGTGCCGCACCGGGAGCGGTCGACGATTTGGCCTTCGGAGGGGACTCGAGGGGTCCCGAAGGCGGTGGAGTCTGCCCAGAGGCGAGGGGACCCGAGGGGGTCTCGAAGGGGCTGCGGCTCGAGGTGGTTGGCGGGGGGGGGGGGGGGGAACCGCCAAGCGGAGGCTCGGAGGTGGCCGCATTGGGCGGAGCTGGTGCGGCGCGATGTGGGGCTAAGGCTTCATGTGTTGCTGAGGGGGTGGGGTTTTGGCCGGAGGATGCTCCGGAGGTGGGGGTGAAGCCAGCGAGGTGTCCTTCGTCTTCGGAGGCGCAGGCGAAGGGGTGCGTGCGCGAGGGGACTCCAGGCGGCTGCGGTCTGCTTCGCCGGTGGGGGTGCTCCGGTTTGGCCCCGAAACAGGAGGGCGCGCCGAAGGCTCTGGGTACTCCAAGGCAGAGGCCGGGAGCTCCGGAGGTTGATGTGGAGGAGTGGCTGCGCCGCGCGGATTTTGGCGATGTGCTTCGAGTTTGATGATGCTTCGGCCGAAGGTGGCTTGGTGATGCTTCGGCCGAAAAAACCGAGGTGGTTGCGGCGACACCGAAGTTGTTCCGCGTGGCTCCGGGGGTTGCTGACGCCGAGGGGCTCGAGGCGGCGAGGGCTCTCGGCGGCAGGAGGGCTCCGGTGTTTCGGGGTGCTCAGCCGAAAACGAAGGGTCCCGGAGAGGCCGCCCGGTGTAGATTTCCTGCGGCGGAGGCTCTGAAGGGCCTGAGCTCCGGGTGTTTCGGGGGCGCTCTGGTCGAAAAATGAAGGGTCCCCGGAGGGGGCCGCTCCGGGTGTAGATCTCCTGCGGCGGAGGCTCCGAAGGGCCTGAGGGTGCTTCGGAGGTGAGGCTACTGCTTCGGGTGATGGGCGAAGGTGGACCGGAGGTAGCTTGGTCCTTCGGCTCTGAGGAAATGCGTGCGGCGACGCATGCGAAGGTGGCGCTGCCGAAGGGCTCCGAGTGATGGCCGAAGGTGGTGATGAGCTGCCGAAGGTGGTGGGATGTGTTTAGGAGTTTTGGGCCGAAGGCTGATTTCGCTGTGTTGTAGGCTTCGGCCAGTGTGGAGGTGCCTTTAGCTCCTCTTGTTTGTGGCTTCTTGTTCAGACCCCGCGGACGGCGCCAACTGTCGTAGCAAGATTTGGCTAGACAGTGGGTACAAAATACCCTTTGTCTTGGAAGAGGACCGAAGGGGAGAGGAGAAGACATAAGATGTGAGGATGTATTGCCTTGTCTATTCATGAGATAATGAGCTCAGTCCCCCTTACATATGCCCTTGGGGCTCTATTTATAGGAGGGCAAGAAGGTATAGAGAGAGGGAGGGTATTTAGGTACATTTGCCTAGATACGCTATACAGACTAGGTCAACATATGTGCAGTATCCTCGACGACATACCGGTATCCCTGACGATCCTAGAGTACGAGGCACCCCTTAGGGTACGGCTATGACAGATATCTTACATCCTAGACACGGAGGTTGTTGCATTAGCATGTGTTGGCGTAACTGCATAAGCATAGTATTTGGGCAAAGAATCACATCAAGACCATGGTATGGGTGTTCTCTTTAATCCATCTTCTTTACGTACATTTTTGTTATCAGATATCATCGTAGAAAGAATCAGTAGTAACAACAGTAGCTGTCCGTGATCACATGAAGAACTGCCCCCTTACTGAATCAACCTCAATTCCAGTCCATAAAAGTGCGCTAATTACAGGTGCATTTCCTGCCGCAGTAGCACCGCCTGCCGGTAAGCAAAGGCAGATGGCGGAATGATGTACTAGGAGCCCAGTCGGAATTAATCAGTCTCTCAATATATATACTCCATTTAGTACGTACGACCAATGGAACATTAGTCACGGTACAGACAACGAAACATCAGTCACGCTACGAAACACCAAATAACGATGGTCCAAGGTTTAAAAAACATTCAAGGGTGCTCATCCGAGGGTTCGGTTTGCATGCAAGATACTCACCGACAGGAGCGGATCTAGGCTTGGCTAGGTGGGTTATAGTGCGAGATCTAAAAATCTTACAATTGTTAAAGCCTATAAAAATACCTTAAAAATTCATTAAACATTCGTGTTCTGCCAAGAACAGCTGGCCCAGTCCGAGACAGTAGCAGCTACGGTAAGTGGCGGTCATCCAGCGGAAATTGGAGTGATGGTTGTCCTTGGGCAGAAGTGTTCAGTTGTCCTTGGGCAGCAGTGATCACCACAGGGTATGTCGATTGGGCGTTCAGCGGATAGACACCCCTTCAGAAAAAGCAACGTTGGTAAGAGCCGAATATTGCATCCACTGAAATCACATTAATGCATGCACTGTGGCTTTCGCCAAGACAAATATAATGCTTTGAAAGTTCACATTTTCTAACTTATGAGCTGGTGACATTTGTTAAGCTCCTTCATTATCACAGTTTGTGCAGATGAGTTATACTTAACGGGTCCCGCACCTGTTTGATAGTCAGCTCCAAAATATGCAAGTAACCACCTCAACCGATTCTAGGTTCTGCGAGAAGAGAACAGCGATCGAAGGATCACTAGCCTGAGTGCGCATCGAGTACGCCTAAAGTCTGTAGTGAGGTGGAGCTAGGGAAAAACAAACGACGAGAGATGGTCCGCGCAAGTAGCGAAGAACACGAAGAAGGTGATAGTGAAGATGGGTAGGACGAGGAGCCAACCCAAACAATCAGCTCAAGAGAATCACATCTGAGACCGCACCGGGCAAGATCCCGGATCCTGGGGATAGCTCCATGGGAGTCTCAAGAAGGCGAGCCTAGCACGGGCAAGAAGACCCCGAATCTGGAGAGGTAAGCCCTCGTGCATGGAAGAGACCTCAATCCCAAGGAAATATGTAAGAGAACCAAGATCAGTCATCAAAAATTGCTCACTGAGGTGCTTCTTCACATATGTGATGAAGGAGGAATCATCACCAGTGATGAGCATGTCATCAACATACAGAAGAAGCAGTGTCCTACCCCGAGATGAGGTATGGACAAAAGAGCAGGATCGTGGGAACCGGTGAAACCGATGCAGTGAATCACCGAGGTGAAGCGCACAAACCGAGCACCTGTTTGAGGCCATAAAGAGCACGGTGACATGCCCATCAGAACGAATATCCAGTGGTGGCCGCATGTAGACCTCCTCATGCAAAACACCATTAAGAAAGGCATTCTTAACATTACAATCGCAACAAAGTGCGAGCGGTGGTCATATGGGCGCGGGGAAAGTCTCGTCGTAGTCACGACCTCTGAGCCGCGAGCCACAAGACGAGCCTGGCGCTCGATAGTACCATCGCATCGAGTCTTAATCTTGTACACCCACTTACACGTGATCGGACGAGCATGCATAGGTGTCGGTACAATATCCCAAGTCTCCGTGACGTCGAAGAGCATCAAGCTCTCTCGCCATAGTGAACTACCACTCGGAATCTCACGATAAGAACTAGGCTCGATGTGAGAGAGCATGAGCGATCGAGCAAATCCAAGACGATTAGGAGGACGAAGGGATGTCCGGTCACGAAGGGCGTAACGAGGAGCATCATCGGAGGATCGAGATGTGGGTGTCGCAAGATACCGAGAGAGAGGCGGTAAAGGACAAGGGCGTCTGAGTAGTGAATACCAGAGAAACAAGACTGTGGTGGGGTAGGAACAAGACGTGATAGTGGAGAAATGGGTGAAGAGCCGGAAAGAGACAACCACGAAATCGACTCAACGGTGGAAAGCAGGAGGGCGAATCTCGATAGAAGAAAGGTCGAGATTCACAAAGACAACGCCTCGTGAAACCACGATCCGTCGAGCGTATGATCCAAAGAATGATAACCCTTATGCTCGTAACTATAACCAAGAAACACACACTCAACCGAGTGGTGGCGATTTAGTGCGCTCACGAGGCTGCAAGAACAAAACAAGTACAACAAAAACACGAAGGTGAGTGTCTTGGGGGCTCGAGAGTAGAGGCGCTCTATAGGATCGACACCCTTAAGAGCGATGGAAGGGCTGCATATTGATGAGATATACGGTAGTCCTCGGCCGAAGCGTGGTGGGCGTGAGAGGTAAGAAGAAGAGTGCGGGCGTCTCAATCGGATGACGATGTTTGCGCCAAGAACCCCATTCGAGCATGGGCACCGTGACAAGAAGACTAGTAAAGAGTGCCTGCGCTAGAAAGAAACCGTCTAAAAGCGCGACAGTACTCACCGGCGGAATCACAAATAAATGCGGATAGGAGAATCAAGCAGAGTACGAACCATCGTTGCAAAGCTACGATAGATCGTAAGCCCGACCACGATTAGACATAGGAAAATCCATGTAAAACGGAATAATTATCAATGAAGATCACATAAAGTTTATGCCCGCCTTTAGAGATAATAGCGCAGTCCCCATACATCTGAATGAACTAAGTCAAAAGGACGAGAAGACAAGGACTCACTAGAATGATAAGGAAGCTGTAGCTGCTTGCCCAGCTTACAACCCTGACAAAACATGGTCGTGTCAACAGTAACACGTCCAAGAACACCCTTACGAACTAATGAGGAAAGACGGGACCCACACAAGTGACCTAAACGGTGATGCCACTGCGCAAAAACTCCAGAGGTGGTGGCAGCAGTGGCGGTGGAAGTAGTCGTAGAGGTGATAGGAGTGATAGGAGCAACTGAAGTGGACGGAAGGTGGAGGCGATCAAGGATGTAGAGACCCTGACGATCCCTACGGCGCGGGATCCCAAGTACCGCCCCATGCATCGGTCCTAAACAAAACAGAGGAGAGTCAAAACCAACTCTACACGAGATCGGTGGTGACCCACCGAGAAGTCGCATGGTAAGTCTGGGAACATGAGAAGCAATGGAGCAGAAAAGTCGTGGACAAAGAGTGCCCGATAGCCGATGGACAAAGGAGTACCGTCGGTGCCCGAGCAGAGATAGGAAAAAAGGAGGTCCAAGCGACGTGAGAGATGTGGAATCCGGTGTCATGTGGAAAGAGGCACCGTAATCCGTAACCCAAGAAGTACCGGAGGAGACGTCAGCTAGATGGCGGCAACTCGGGCCGAGCTATGAGAGAGGCTGAAGTAGAGCTGGCGAACTGCTGAACGAGTCACCGCGAGAAGGTCTCGACGCGTCTTTGGTGCATCCTCCCGTTGAGGAAGGGCCTCCTGCCCCCTTTGATCGTCCCGCGCTTGTTTGCTTTGCGCACCGCCGCGCAACGCCGTAGTCGCCCGAAGTTCTTGCAATAATTGCATCGAACCCCATTGGTGCAAAAGCGAGCAGAACAAGCGAGAGAAGATCTCGTAGTCGGGCGTAAACCGGTGTAGTCGAAGAAGAAGGTAGCAAGCCGGTCGAACAAATCGTGCCGCTAACCCAGCGCAAGCTCCTCGGCCTGGCGTCGAAAGAGCCTCGTGTAGCGTCGGTCGTGGTGGCGGCCACAATGGGAGCCCAGCAGAGCTCAAACTTCGGCGCGACGGCGAGCGAAGTCATAAAGACGGCGATCACGATCCGCCTTACGCACTTTATGACACTCGACAGAGCGAGAAGCGAGCTCATCTAGTTGGCGCCGAGACCGGCTAGGGCTCGGAAGAAGTCGCGTCGACGAGGAGTCGTCTGGCGGCGTCTCCAACTCACGCCGAGCGAAAAGAATCGAGCATCGTTGCTCTGTGGTATCGCTCGCGCAAGTACTCCCAGATCTGACGAGTGGCACGTAGACCAACGATGTTTGGCTGGATGGAGTCGTCGACACTGACCACCAGGATGGCTCGAACACGGGCCCTCGACACCGCCAGCGTCTATGGCATGAAGACCTCATCAAGCGAAGACGCTAGCGCGGCGGCGACCTCGCCTCTGCTTGGCGGCCTCATCTTCAGCAGAAGGTGCGTAGTAGGCCCATGCGGGAGGAGGCTGAACTAGCGACGGCGGACAAGGTCGGGTACCAGTAACATGTCCCCAGAGGCGGAGACCATCAAGCGTGATCTCCATGAGTGAAGTCCACAGCCTGTAGTTCGTCCCATGAAGCTTTGTTCCCGAGAATGGGATCACAATGGATGGAGCAAGAAGCCATCGTGGCGGCGGCGGGCGGTGTGGCGACCAAGGCAACGAAGTCTAACAGACGACGCTGGACGGCGCGGCGGTTAGATCGACGTTTTTTTCTTCTTCTTTTTTTTTCCCTTTTTTTCCTTTTCTTTTAAACGGCCGGCCCGGCTACAGAGCCACTCGGCCCGGCTTACCAACTTGCGCGCGGGGGAACTAGGGTTCCCGTCCGTCGGCAGCGGCTTTGAGGCGGGTGGCGATGGCGGCGCGTGAGCGGCGCAACGCGGCGAGCGGCGGCGGCGGCGGCGACCTCGCCGAAGCGAGAGCGCGCAGGCGTTGGGAGGCGTTGAGAGGCGGCCTCGCGTCGGGAGCGGCGGCGGCGTCGTCCACCAGACCAGCGACGAAGGCTCGGCGAGGCGTCAGGCGTCGGGAGGCGTTGGAGACTGGCGGCGACCTCGCGTCGGGAGCGGCAGCGGCGTCGTCCACCAACTTTGACCGCGGCGGCAGCGGTCCGCGGGGAACTAGGGTTCCCGCCGTCGCGCAGCGGCACGAGGCGGAGTGGTGATCCGTGGCAGCCAACGAGCGGCCTCAGCGCGGCGAGGCGTCGGGAGGCGGCTTACGGCAGAGGAAGCGCGCCGCTGACAACGGCCACCGCGGCGAGGCGTTGGAGGGCGAGGGCGGCGACCCTAGTGGCGGCGCGGCGGTGGTGCTTGGCGCCGACGACGGAACACGAGGCGCGCGGCGGCAACGTCTGGCTAAGGAGAGCTAGGTTAGAATCTTACTCTGATACCATGTTATAAATAATGTGTTCATCTATTCAAGAGGCCCAATGGGCAATATATATATAGGGAGTACAAAGGGGGGTTTCCATATACAAATAAGGAACCATATACAAGAGTCCTATTCTAACATTAAGCTCCTTCATTATCACAGTTTGTGCAGATGAGTTATACTTGGTCCTGTTTGGTACAACTCCTGATTCTACGTTCTCAGTGGGATTCAGAGGAGCCAACCCAAACAATCAACTCAAGAGAATCACCTGATCCTGCTTCTAGCGAGGATCCGAGCAGAAAATGAACTACGCATGAGGAGTGACCTGTGGGTGGATTCTCGTGGGAGCCAGCCCGCGTGAATGAGAAATACCCTTGGAAGTTTGCATTTATTACCCGCAAAATGCCACGCAACTACCCCTCATCCCCCTCCTAGTCCCGAGCGCAACCACCTGGCATATCTCTTCGCTCATTCTATCTCCTCCTCACGAACCCTCTATGGTGACTCCCTTCCTCCACATGGCTCGGGGCGACAATGGCGACCCTCAGTAAAATGTGTAAGTTCATAAGGACCATAAGGATGCTACTTACTAGCCTAAGCCAACAACAACTCAACCAATACTAGTATTGTTAGTTATCTGACAACCCCTCTAAAAACATCATCATTAATAACAAGCCCAGGTACAGAAAATTCATACACGGAGTAAGAATATGAGGTTTTATTTAAGGTTAGTCATAGATTTAATGTATAGTAATCTAAGTTTTAAATTTGGCAGAGACAACATGGAATTAAGTATTAGGTCTCTGAACTTAAGTCTTGTGTGTGAGTGCAGCATGTATATGCCATTTTTTTGGTATCTTTAAAGAGGGAGGAAGGTAGAGACTCTTCATTCCAAATGCAATAAACTTGGAATCAGCATTGCCCATAGCACTACAAATGAAGTTCCCCAATCTGCTAAACAAGTCATGTTGCTTTGATTCCTCTTCGCCAGACGCCAGCTAGCTAGTTTTACAGTAATTTGTGAATGAATGATTTTGTTTTATTGTTATTAGTGTCCGTCAAGACCAAATTTTGTTATTTATCTATGTAACCTAGTGAGTAGTTTTGTGTAATTATAATATTATTATCTTGATGGCACTGGAAATGCCAAAATCATACATTGATGGTTGAAGTAGTTCCTATTTTTGTTATAGTGAGTAGACAGTAATCAGTAGCTAGTTTTTTAGTACTTGATAGTTCAATAGTCAAGGTGACCACAACTTGCGGTTGAATTCAATTTGATAAGAATTTATGGGCAAAAACGCAGATGGTTGATAACGCTGAGAACACTAGAATAGTGTGTGTGAATTGTTTGTTGAACAAGTAGTTACAGGAAATCGCCCGAATACTCATTTAAACAACCAAGGGTATGCTCTAGTGATTGCAAAATTTGCAAAGAAGATTGGGCTACAATACAAAAAGAGGCAATTCAAGAACAAATGATATAAATTAAAGAACAAGTACAACATTTGGAGGAAATTAAAGACAAATGAAACATGCTTAGGTTGGGATCATGAAAAGAAGATTATAAAGGCCACCACCGAACGGTGGAAGAAATTAAAAAAGTAAGTAGTAATTATCCATTTTTTCATGCATTAATGTACACTTTTAGTTATATTATCAGTCAAGGTTTAATTGTAACATTTGGCATTGACAAAAATATAAAGGATGTGCACGTTTGACAAGACTGAACTTCAAAATGAGAATTTTTTGTTCAAGATATTTGACGACATTCGCAACATCAGTGAAGACCATTGGTCTCATGCAATGGGAACATTGCCTCGGAGTCCTATGCATGCATCGACAGCTATTGATGTTGAAGAGCTTGAAGATGAAAATGATGAGTGCCTGAGGTGCTAGCAATGATAAGGGAAGAAACTAAAGAGTTGATCTGTTGTCATGTAGGAGCAACTGAGAAGAATTGTCGAGTTGAATGATAAATCACATGCATCCTTTGAAGCATTTGCAAAAAAAAAAAAGCAAGACTCGGTGTGTAGCATCAAGGATGTCATGGCATCGGTTGAAGAGTGTGGTGCCATTAGTAGGACTAATGAGCACTTCATTGCATATAAAATTTTCATATAGAAGGAGCAAAGGGAAATATTTATGACCATGAGCAATAGTGAAGCTCGATTTGATTGGCTCAAAAGGAAGTATGATGCCAAGTATGACAAATAGAATTTGGAATGTAACGTTAGGATATTTATGAGGGCTAGACCTGTTCATGAGCAGCATGACCCGATTTTTCTGCTCGGGCCTTGATTTTTGGCCCAAAGGGCCTGCCCGAGAATAATAATAAAAATACTAATTTCTTATTTTTATAATGAATTAAATATGAATATTATTCCAAAAAAAGAATTAAAGTAATAATATTTTATGGGTAAAACATGAAATTTGTGCTTTGGGCTAGGCCTCGGGCTTGGCCTACGTTGGGCCAGGTCGGGCTTGGGCCAGGCCAGTCAAGGCCAGTCTTTTCCAGGCCCGGCCCGAGGTTTGAACAGGTCTAATGAGGCCATTCCTATAAGCATTTTGTCTTCTATGCGCCTTTATTTGTCTTCTTTTTCTATTGGCTCGTAAGACTTTATTAGGTTTGTAAGACAACATTTCACTAGTTATACGCTGTCATTTGGACATAATATGTACTCTTTTTTTTGACGTAATGTATACTCATGTTTTTTTTATTGCCTCATGTTTTTTTATTGCCTCATCTTATGTACTACTTCCTTCACTATCGCTTTCACAAGACGATATTTATAACATAGAAAAAGAAAACCACATAAATGGCAATAAAAACATCAGTAGGTATTAGGTTAAAATGAGAGTATATAACTAATGAAATGATATCTTACAAACCAAATAAAGTCTTACAAGCCAATAGAAAAAGAAAGACAAACAAAGACGCATAGAAGACAAACTACTTATAGAAATGCCCTCAGTAGACCTATTCAAACCCCAGGTCGGGCCGAGCTTCGGACTAGGCCTGGAAAAGCCCGGCCTTGAATGACCCAGCCTGAGCCTGGCCTAGCCCAACATAGGCCAAGCTCGAAGCCCGATTTTGTGTTTTCCCCATAAAATATTATTATTTTATTCTTTTGGAATAAATATTGATATTTAATTCATTTCAAGAATAAAAAATATTTTTAGTATTTTTATTGTTATTCTCGGGCTTTAGGCCGAAAATCAAGGTTCGAGCCTGGTCCGGCCCAAGTCCAGAAAAATCGGGTTGGGCTCGGGTCGGGTCACCGGGGCAAGCTACCCATGAACAGGTCTAACCCTCATAAACATCATAATGTTACATTCCAAATTTTATTTGTCATACTTGGCTTCATACTTCCTTTTAAGCCATTGAAATCGTGTTTCACTATTGCGCAAGACCATAAATATTTCCCTTTGCTCCTTTACAAAATTTTCATATGTAACGAAATGCTCATTAGTCCCATTAATAGCACTACACTTCTCAATCGATGTCATGACACCCTTGATGCTACACACCGAGTCTTACTCTCTTTTCTCTGCAAATGCTTCAAAGGATACATGTGACTTTTCATTCAACTCAACAATTCTTCTCAGTTGCTCCTACATGACCACAGATCCACTCTTTGGTTTCTTCCCCTTATCATTGCTAGCACTGTAGGCACTCATCATTTTCATCTGTAAGCTCTTCAACATCAATAGCTGTCGATGCATGCATAGGACTCTTAAGGCAATGTTCCCATTGCAGGAGACCAATGGTCTTCACCGATATTGCGAATGTCGTCAAACATCTTGGACAACACTTCCTCATTTTGAAGTCCAGCCTTCTCAAACTTGGCACATCCATTGTATTCCTGTCAATACCAAATGTTACAAGTTAAACCTTGACTGATAGTACCGCTAAGAGTTTACATGAATGCATGAAAAAATGGATAATTACTACTTACTTACTTTTAAAATTTCTTCCATAGTTTGGTGGTGGCCTTTATTGTCTTCTTTTCATGATTTCAACCTAAGTATGTCTTCTTTGTCCTACTCGTTCTTTAATTTATCCCATTTGTTTAATTTATCCCATCTGTTATTGAATTGCCTCATTTTGTATTGTAGCACAGTCTTCTCTACAAATTTTGCAATCGCTAGAGCATACCCTGGGTTGTTTAAATAGGTATTCGGGCGATTGTCTGCAGCTACTTGTTCAACAAACAATTTACACACTATCCTAGTGTTCTCGTCATTCTACTCAGTGTTATCAGGCAGCTACATTTTTGGCCCATAAATTCTCATCAAATTGAATTCAATAGCAAGCTATGGTCACCTTGACTATTGAACTATCAAGTGCTGAAAAAACTAGCTACTGACCATTGTCTACTCACTATAACAAAAATAGGAACTACTTCAGTGCCATCAATGTATGATTTTGGCATTTCTAGTACCATCAAGGTAACAATATTACAATTACAAAAAACTACTCACTAGGTTACACAGATAAATAACAAAACTTGGTACTGTCAGCCACTAATTAGAATCAAACAAAATCATTCGTTCACAATTTATTGTAAAACTGGATAGCTGGCTAAGAGGAATCAAAATTGGGGAGTCAAAGCAACATGACTTGTTTAGCAGATTGGGGAATTACATTTGTAGTTCTATGGGCGATGCTGATTTGAAGTTGATTGCATTTGGAATGAAGATTCTCTAGCCTCCTCCCTCTTTAAAGACACAAAAAATTGCATATACATGCTGCACTCACACACAAGACCTAAGTTTCGAGATCAGTTGCTTAATTCCATGTTGCCTCTGCCAAATTTAAAACTTAAATTACTTATGTTAAATCTATGACTAACCTTAAATAAAACCTCATATTCTTATTACCTGTATGAATTTTTTGTACCTACGCTCGTTGTTGATGATGATGCTTTTAGAGGGGTTATCAGATAACTAACAATATTAGTATTGGTTGAGTTGTTGTTACTTGTTGGCTTAGGCCAGTAAGTAGCATCCTTATGGTCCTTATCGATTTGCACATTTTATTGAGAGTATATCCCTTATCGGAGCGTGGTACATGATGATAGCCAAGAGGACTAGAGACTTCCTCATCACCGTGAACCCAAAGAATTCATTCCTCTTGAGAAGCTTTCAGGTTTGCTTATTTGTAGCTCAGCAAATTAATTACACCTTGTGCTTGAACTATATTAGAAGTGTGCGGTGCATCATTATCACATGAATATATACAATTTCAAATCAACCAATATTCGCAAAACAAATTTGCAAAACGAAAAAACCAATCCATAGGGGTTACCTCGGATTTGCAATCTTAGGGGCTTAGTGTTGGGCCGAGGAGGTCAGTGACATCCGAGGCGGAGGTGAGCAGCAAATGAGGCGCGAAGGGAGGAGGCGATGGGTGCTTGCTGTCGTCGTTGCGGTAGGAGAGCATGAGATGGTGGAGAGGGAAGGGCGAGGGGAGATGGGGATGGGAGGTGGAAGAGGAGAGGAAGTGGAGGCGGAAGGCGACGACGAGGGAAGGAGGTAGAGAGGAGTTGAGGCGACGGCGGCGGAATTAGGATTCACAGTGGAGTAATCGTACCTCAATTGGAGGACTAGATAAGGGGTGCGCTTGACGTAGGCCTTCTTCTCCCCTCGTCGCTGGTCGCCGTCGTCGCCCCGAGCCGCGTGGAGGAAGGGAGTCGCCAGAGAGGGTTCGTGGGGGAGATAGAAGTGAAGGGGTATGCCGAGATGGTTGCGCTCAAGATTGGGAGGAGGATGAGTGGTAGTTGTGTGGCATTTTTGCGGGTAATAACGCAAACTTCCAAGGACATTCCTTTTTTATGCGAGCTGGCTCTCATGAGAATTTGTCCATGCGTAGTTAATTTTCTGCTCGGATTGTCGATCTAGTGATTCTTCGGGGTTGAGTGTTTGGGTTGACTCCTCCGAATCCTACCGAGAAGCTAGTATCAGGAAGGAGTTGTGCCAAACAGGACCTTAAGTCTAGATCTGAAGGGCACCAAATTCCCGATCTTCCATTGCACTTTGCAACCCTAGTCTCCTGATTTCTCGTCAATCGCATGCGAGTAGCGTCATGGCGTCTCGCCTCCCTCCTGATCCTCCTCCCTGCGCTCTCCTCTGCCTCCCTCCTGTGCGCCTCGCCTCCCAGAGCAACAACGAGAAATAGGGAGGCAACGCCCGATTGAGGCGAGCGCACAACGATCTGGACGAAGATGATGCAACACCATGCGGCATGCGCTACTCTCTTCTACTCTTGGATCCATCTCTTTTTGAGCTGGCCTATTGGGCTGTATCAAAGAGGATTAACAAGAGGATTAACAAGTATATGTTTGGATGGATGTGTATTCTTTTTCTTTCTTCTCGAGATGTGAATGGATCTGTATATGCTATGCAGTGTCTGAGTTGTTATGTCTGATAAATCATGTTTCTATTCTCGGCTACAACTCTGAAAGTAGTATGGCCGGGCATCGGGCTAGGATTCGGGTTCGTGGCTTTCAGGCTGGGCCAGGCTTCTGGCTTGGAGAATGTGCATATTTCGGGCTTCGGGCCATGCTCGGGTTTGTCTATGTAAGACTTGGTTTTTTCAAGCCCGGACCAAAATCCAATTTGGCTTAGGATTTGAACAGGTCTACTTTGACAGCCTCTGACAGCCTCTCGAGTAAATTTTATTCCACATTTTTTGAGATCATGGCTTTAAAGATTTGAAGATTTAATAACTTCCAAGATTTTAAGGTTAAATATCTTCAATGAGTAAATTTTAACAAGAGGAATTTGTTTCCATGACAATGAAAAAATACAGCACCATATCACAAGCTTCGCCAATGTTATTACCTGATATTGATGAGGCCCAAATGGGATACAGGGGTCGTGGCGGCCACATGGGTTGCCCCTGCAAATGCAATGAGGGTGGTGGTGCTAGTAATTGCCATAGCCAACGACATGTCGAAGTGTTGCTGGGGTAGCTTGAAAGGCAACTTCTAGTTAGTCTTATTGCATGGACATAAGAAAATACGGATTACATCTTCAACAAGATATACAGATTACAACATACCAGATAGTTTTGAGTAATACAGCCCCATGGAACATGATTATTTAGAGCACGGTTATGAGCCACAATTGGATCATGGATGACTTCTACAGCACATGGCCTTCATAAAAAAAATACAACAAAGCAAAGATGTCAAGTATCATCAGGTAAAATAGTTAGTGGATAACATGAAAAATATGCAATAAGTTCGACAAATTGGTATCATTATGTATAAAGGTTCACAGAGCGAAGTTCTCCAAACAAAGTAAAAAAACATGCCTTGAGTGTTGGCTTTCAGTTACGGAGGGATTAAACTCATTACCATAGATCTACACGAAGAAGGGAAAAAATTAGGGCCAATTCTTCGAAATGAGAAAGAATATGGGCCACTTACTGCTGCATTATTTGGATCATTCTCGAGAGTAGTTTGTTTGTGTGATCTCGGAACAAGCTGCAATGACAAATCATGTTGAAAACCATTAATTAAATTCATAGACATTCTATGGAGATACAAACAAAGATTTCATTAAAAATGGGTAAGCTGAATCCCATCTTAGTAGCAACAGCACAACATATTTAGTATACCAATTCAAAAGCACAACCTAAATCATGAGGGCATTTAAAAGACCCAACTAAAGCAATAAGCCACGCTCAAATCTTTGACTTTTCAAGAGAGAAGAAAAATATTATACTACGTATAACAGGAAAATTTGCACATATCCTTTTACTCCAGGATAGAACCATTTGAAGGATTAACTATATGTACATTGATACTTAAGCATTTTAACCATTATGATGCACACTTTTGAAGAAACCAAGCATTGGTCACAGTATATACATCAGCAAAATATGGGGCCCTAGGTTCACAGCATCCCCAGTTACAACCTAATTAACATATGTTTGTAGAGACATGAGAACCCTACTCAATTGGCATCCCTAGTAAGTGAACAACCTGACACAAAGTGTTGCGTTTTTCTCTAAAAATAAACCATAAATAGCGCCATACAATGGTACAAACTCAAACAAAAACCATAAATAGTGCTATACAATAATGCTAACTCAAACAGAAAACATAAATAGTGTGATACAATGGTACAAACTCCCCAGAAACCATAAATAATGTTATACAACGATACAAACTCAAGCACTCACATAGAAACAGCATAGCACAATTACACGGGTTCTAAACAGAACCCAAATACATAAGCCAACATAGTGGCAAGCAGCATTATTTATGTGAAAAGCGCACAAACACGATGCAATAGCATCTGCTCAATAAATACATGGAATTGTATTTAGATACCCGGAGAATGCACATGGACAGTAGGACGGTGTGAAAAACATGGCTCTTTCAACAGAATACGATCCCATTACTTCCAAGGTTTTCTTTCTGAGGTCAACACCAATCACCCACGCCTTCCTGTCATCAAATTTCACCTTGGGCATGAGGTAAACAACATATCACCACGAGTGCTCAAGACCGGGAAAGATGTAATCAGGTTCCTCAATGTTAACTTTCCAGCACTCAAGTCCATCAGCTCAGACAACAACATAGAATACCTTTGGTTGTATACCAAGACGTCATCAACATGAACAATGTACCCCCTGCGCCAATAGTCCCAAGAAGTACACCTATACCTTGCCAGGAGCCTCCAAAAATCAAGGACAAAGGAGGGTTTTGCTTTCACATTGTTGTGGAGGGCCAAGTCTGAATCGTGGATGACATCTGTGCTCTCAAGAGCATTCATCATCTTGCCATTAGTAACCTGCCTTTGAAAATGTTCCATCTCAATAAACTTGATAAAACCATTGATGTAGGTGACATCCCGAGATGGCTGTGGGCAACCTTCTAGGGACTCGTTTAGGATTGGGTAGTGGAATGAAACGGAGTACAAGGTCCTCATAGTCATCGTCAGGCACATTGTAGACGAGAATACCCCACCACTAGCCGCGACCTCCTCCAAGAGTGATCACCTTGTCGGGTAGAGACGTAATATCCTCGTCGTCGATCTTAGCCCATGTCTACAACCGCACCAACCTGGTCCTCCACTTGCCTGTCTTGGAGGAGAATATTTAGAGGTCGTACTGCAGAAGGACCAGTGTCGTGATGAGAGTGGCCAGGTAAAATTCCCTGTCGTCTCCCCAGGGCAAGAGGCTGGCCTCCCATTCATTGAAGATCTCAGGAGGATTCGGGAGCAGTTTGAGCAACGGTAGCTTCCGACGGCCAGCCTTGTAGATGAAGTACTCGTGGATCCCAATCTCGAACAGGGCTCTTCGGGGACCGAAGGTGAAGTAGAAGCAGAAAAGGACGAGGTCCTTCTCCGAGGTAGGCAACCACGGGCTCCACGTCGAAATCGGCTTGCTTGAGCATGGGGCGTGGACGCATAAGTAGGAGACGGCCGGCAGATCTGCAAGGTAGAAGGTCACCTTGAGGTTGTGGCCCTTGCTTGTCTTGCCTTCGACGGTGGTGGAGTTCTCGCGCCGAGAAGTAAGCCAGTGTGTCGAGGAGAACCTAGGCGAGAGAGCGGGAGGTGGTGGCATCGACGGCGCAGGGGGGTCAGTTCATGTTTTTCTGTTGATTTGGGAAGGAGGAGACGTAGGTTCAGATCAAATATGAGAATTAGGGTTACCTCTCAAAAGAGAGGAGCATCGATTTTATGGGGTCGTGGGTGGGTGCAGAACTGTGGACGGAGTTTCGATCGGAGACCTGGTGAATCGTATTTGAGGGGCAGACTTTCCATGGTCGATTTGGGTAAAGTTTTAGCCCCCTTGGAACATGTAAAATTTTCCTATCTTTCTCTACTAAGAAAACAAAGAAAATCTAAAAAAACGATAAAGCGTTCTGACGGTATAGCCTATGGTCGTTCGATTAGAGCTCTGTGGACGCATCAGATGCCATCTCGAGAAGCTTCCTGAGTCTCCCTCTCCTTTCTCCATTGATCTAGGTTCCAGCAAGACCTTCCTATTCTCATCTCTCTCCATGCAGCACCGACAACCTATTCACCATCGACGACAAACACCCAACGAGGCGACGCGAAAACTACAGGCAGAGAAGCCAGTGAGGCAGCAAGTGGGCGCGTCGATGGAGGTTGTGTGGCCACGAGGGAGCATGGCGAGCAGCCATGACGGCCCAGCGAGTGTGAAGCCCCAGGCGAGTGTGGCAGGGAGCGCATGGCTATAGGCGGGCGCAGCAGAGAGCGGCCATCTGGTTGCACGCGAGTGCGGCAGAGTACGGCTCGCCGATGTTTTTGTTGTTGGCAAGCTCCCTAGCGGCTCTCCAACAGTTCCAATTTTTGTGAATTTGATTGATTTTTTTTTTGCTTTTTTTGTGAAACTTGATTGAACTCTTAAAACCCGCTTTAATTATTGAAACTTTTTATACGAAACTCTCCGAAAATTGAGGTTTGTGTTGAAACTCAGTCGAACTCTTCTGAAACATCAAGTTTCAGCTTCCAGACTTGTGTTCTAGTTTTGAAACCCTCTGGACTTTTAAACTCAATCTTGAAATGTGGCTAAAACTTGGTTAAAACATTGAAATTCATTCGTGAAACTTGAAGCTTGAACTTGTAACTCGCTTTTGAGACCGCAACCCGATGTTTCAATGTGTCAGTTTCTAAAACTTTTTTTTTTGTGAAACCTGATGTTTCAAACTTGAAACTTGCTGAAGCATGACATTTTTTGAAACTTGAATTTTATTGAAACCCGGGTCCTGAACTTGAAACTTACTGAAACCTTCTGAAATATGGAAGCTGAAACTCGTTGGAACTTGCCAAAAACTGCAGAACTTGAAATCTGGAACTTGTTGAAATGTATGAAACATATATCATGCAATGGAACTTCATTAAATTGCTATACCTTGGTTTCTTTGAAATTTTGTTTAACATTGTTTCAAACTCTTTGGAATTCACTGGAACTCTCTGAAGTGAGCATGAAAGTATGTGTAATTTTCATGAAACTCTTTGAAACATGTGTGAAACTAGGTGGAACTTGCATGAAACTTGAGGTTTAATTGAAGTTTCAGCTTCCTTTAATTTTGAAACTTGAAGTTTCATCAAAGTTTCAGTTTGGTCAGTTCTGAAACTTGACCAAACTGAAACTTGAGGTTTCATTGAAGTTTCATCGAATTTTCAGTTTGGACTATTTTGAAACAAAAGTTTCAGTTTTGAATCTAAAGTTTCATTGAAGTTTAAGTGTCTGAAATTTGAGGTTTCATTGGAGTTTCATCAAGTTTCAACTGAAATCTCATGAAACTCCATGAAACTACTGTACTGTTGGAAATGCATTCCAACGGTATAGTGTGGGCTAGCAGCTTCAAATAAAAAACGGAGTTTACCCCCGCGCAGCAGGGCACCTCGTTCAAAAATCGTCCCAGCCCATCGTCCGCACGTCCTCTTCCCTGTGTGCCAAAACATGCTTCCAGTTGACCAGTCTTTCCCTCGCAGCGCACGCACCATCTGCCCTCCCACGTTCTCTTAGCATAAACCACACCGACTTGTTCCTTGTTTCCTTTCTACGGCTCTTTGCCCCCTCCTCTTCTACGACTTGTTGTAGGGATGGCAAGGTATGCGGCGGGCTTAGCACAACCTGTATGGGGATGAGGGGATCGCATAGGCTGTATAGGGATGAGGGGATCTTAGTCCGACGATGGATGCCGACTTCATGGTAGCGAGCGCATTGGTCGTCTATAGTGGCGGGAAACCGAGGTCAGTGAGGTAGGAGCTGGCCGCGGCATGGGCTCCGTAGGGGGCCGAGAACTTGAGACGATCTGCAGAAGAGTAATGGGGGTGACCTCGGGTTGCTAGGAGTTCGGGGGACAAGAATGAAGATCAGCAGGCTCGGGCGCCCCCGACCCCAATCCCTTCTCTTTTTCTTGGTATTTTGTTCTTAGTATTTTTGGGATTTAGGGTGCCCACATCAAATTTTATGCACTCATTTCCAATTACTTTTTAGGGATAACAACTGATGTTGTCGAGAAATCTGGATGCATCATATGCCAACACCCCTGACCCACACACATGTAACCGTGAGGGTCGGCTCTGATACCATTTGTAACGCCCTAGCTCACTCCAAATAGGCTTAGATCTAGCACGTCGGATAAACCGCATACTTGCACCAACCCCGCTCATGCTTTCGTCATCGCTTCGCGTGAAAGGGTTAACTCGAGGGTTGGTATGCATTTGGCAATGTGGGTTATATGTTGATGCAACTCTTAACTCAATTAGCAAGGTGGTACTAAACCTCCAACCCTCTCATGCTCATGCCCCTACATGGGTATTAATGGGCTCAATTCATTCTCATTTTGGGGTGAGTCTCACAACCATATCACAAGCTTTGTCAATGTAAATTACCTGATCCTGATGAGTTCAAAATGGGATGCAGGGGTTGTGGCAAATTGGGCCAGCACCATATCACAAGCTTTCTGAGCCCAGCAGGCAGTCAGCGATGGCCCTATCCCTCTTAAACGAGCGCACAATGCAGATCGCTGGAATTCAGAAACCGTTGGAAATTCAGAGTAGAACAGGGATAAAGTGAGATATGATTCGTTAGTGAGGTACACTGGTACAGTTTGAATACGAGCTGTGATTTTGGAAAGCCCTGTATATAAATTATAAACACGGTTCCGTGTGGTCTTTCAGATCAGTCAAGCATGCATTGCACGTCTCTATCCATGGAGGAAATCTAACAGTATAGGTTGAGTCCGTGCTGGATTCCGTGTGCTTTGGGCATACTGAAACAAAGATCCAGAAATTCAAATAAAAGGAAACAAAGGATTGGCCGTTGTTTGGTTTGCTACCAAAATTTGATAATACCAATAAAATCTAATATCACCTGCAGGCAATCCGAGAACGATTAAATCACTCACCACTCAACATGCAAAGTGATCATGAAATCTAATGTAACACCAAAATTTGGTTCGACCACAATCCAAACAACGTTTTTTTGTTTGCTAATATTTGGTTTTACCTGGGTTTTGGCTACCCCAAAATTTTAGCTCAGCTCATTTTGGTCATCAACCAAACAGCCCCTTAGTAACCATGAGTCCATGAGACACTTCAAAGTGACTAAGATCATGCTTGTCAGTTGTCACCAACATAAAGCCACCAGAATCGTATCGAGTGAGGTAATGTTGCATTGTCAGTGTCAGGTTCATGTGATGATGGCACTCTCACTAGCTTAACATTCTTAATGACATTGAAGCATATGCATGTATTGAATGGTCTTATCTACATTCTGCCAAACAGCACTCGAGTTGCATGAAAAGGATATGCCCTCCTCCAGTCTGTTATGATGGACTTGGACTAGCAGGAATCATGGCCTAATGCCTCCTCCTAGGAGTACTATGTCAATTACTACAATTTGGTTGTGTGACTTGAATGGTAGATCAGGCCAAGCACAGCAGCTACTATGCCATCATCTCTGATAGTAACCTTGAACCTGAAATTCTGGCTCCACTACATTGAACTTGCTTAGTACACAATGCAATTATAGTCCACAATAACCTTGTCATCCATCCTTCTAGGGTAAGTTTGCAAGTTATTGACTACATGTTCAGATCCTGCATTAGGGTCTAAGCGAGTATTCTTCTTTTGGTTAGCTGAAACTTGTTTCAGGACAGATTTGAAAGCATTCACCCCTTTACACTTGCCATGAACTGGGATATAAATTGTACTATTCTGTTTTCAGTGTAAGAAACATTGCGGGTATAAATTGAATTCTAATAGTAATTGCTGGGCCAGCATCTGAGCCCAGCAATAAAGCACGCAACCAATATATCGCGCATTCCTTGAGCAATGGCCTTGTACGGCACTCTGAAACGAGTGTACACTAGCACACTGCACATTGCTGGAATTCAGAAATCATTGGAAATTCAGAGAAGAACAGGGATAGAGTGGGGTGACTGGTCAGTGAGGTACAGTTGCTCACAAGATCATTGAATGCTAGTCTCTGATTTTCCAAATCCCTGGATAATTCGACGTAAACGCTGTTCCGTGTGGTCTTTCAGACCAGTCAAATATGCATTACACGTTTCAATCCAGCAAGGAAATCTTGCGGTTTAAGTTCAGTTCCGTGCTGGATTCCGTGTGTCTTGGGCATACTCAAATAGGGGTGCAAGTTGGTAATGGATAATCCGAAATATCCGACATCCGAATTCGATAAAATCCTTATCTGGTACGAATTTCAGCATCCGAATACTTAATCGAATTCGAATACGGTATGACACACCCTGTCATATTCGAATTCGAATATCCGAATGATTTCTGACTTAATAACACTCGTCCGGTACTCCCAAAATGGTCGATTGCCAGTGCGGCTGTGCCATGTCTCCAGTGGACTGTGTCCTCTTATGGCCGGGTGTGAGCTAGCGAGAGCGATGCGCGCTGCTTCTGCTTTCGGGGCCACTCGGTGCAGCTGATGCGGCCCAATAGCGCAAAGACAGACCAGTGGAGGCGCGTGTGTGCGTGTGTTGTTATTTTGGAACCTGGATAGCTACATGTAGGAACTAACATATATTATGCCCTCTTGTTATGTCATCAATTAATCACCACACGATTGGATTAGTGGTGGTACTATAATGTTGCTCTCATGAAATATTGCCTCTAATAGTTATAGTCATCTAGTGATACATTTTATTAGCTCCCATGATACAATTGCAATGCTCCAGAAAAATCCTTTCAATTTGTTGTTAAACATGAAAGGCATTCGAATTCGATCGAATTGAGTCCAAAATCCGATTCGAATTCGTATTCGGTGCACATCCGATTCGAATTCGAATTCAGTGTACATCCGATTAACATTCGAATTCGACTAAAGTTACATGGAAACGAATATGGTTTGGCCAATATCCGGTTCGAATTCGACCGTTTACACCCCTATACTCAAACAAAGATCCAACAAAAAAAAAAGGAGAGGAAATAAAGAAAGGGAAAATCTTCAAGTCCAGGATTGATCGGGAAGTTTTGTGCAAGCAGTTGCCAGGTCGCCTTCGTTTTTCCAGTTTCTGCACTTCAGAACCCCAACGCCAACCATCAGCGCATAAATTCTCCTCTAAGGCGTGCACTGCTTGCAAGAGTTGCGGAGTCACCTTCTTCCATTCCGCCATCATGCGACAGAAAAGCAGCTTTTCGTGGATGCCTGTAGGCTAACGGGAATTGACACGAACCATGCAAGCAAGCAACAAGCATGCATCTCAGGTCAGAGTTAAGCTAACCACATCAACGAATCGAATCCCCCTGTTCCCAAACAGAAAACCATCGGTTCTCTGAAAACTCACATGCATCTCACATCAAAACGTTGGTGCTACTCCAGTCGGTTGCACCAAACAACGTACACCTCGTGGTGAATACTGTTTACGAATGCGTAATCATTTGATCCTCTGTAGTGCGTTTGCAAACAATGTAAGGTTTTGCGTGACCGACCGTCCGGTCGGGAATGGATGCTTAGGATCAACCTTAATCTTTAAACGTGAGACCACCCGTTCTCCCGCAATAAAGTGAGGCCGGCACAAAGGTACGTCCGGTACATATACACCTTATGCTCGATTTAAACTATTGGATTTTTTTACTGGACGGTGACACGGTCCAGTGCTAACCGAAAATGGATCATTTGCATCGAAAATTAATGTATGGTATTAGAAAGCAATCTCTACTGTTTTGATCAAAAATCAAAAGCACGTATCAACAGCTACAACCCAAGCGCGAGCGAGATTTTGACCGCTCCCCAACCCCATTTGTCCCTCCTCTCGCTCTTGCCTCCCTTGAACGCTCCCCCTCCCTTCCCCCGCACCCCACACCACACGCGCCCCCAACCCCACCTTTCCCACTAACTCTTGGGACCCAGGCTCACCGGGGCCCCACACGTCATAGGCGTCAACCATTAGAAAACCCGTGTTACGTGCTTGCAAGTTGCACTCCCTAGCTTCCTTCCCTCCCCTTATAATAACAAGAAGCAACAAACTCTCGCAGCAGCCTGGCAAAGAAGCTAAGCTACGCAGAGAGGGAGAGAGAGAGAGAGAGAGAGGAAGTGATCGATAAGATGAGATCGAGAGTGGCGCTGGAGCCGCTGGCGGAGGAGCCTGGCGGCGGCGAGGAGGAGGTGGCGCGGCGGCGGTCCGGCCTCCACGCGGCGCTACACCGGTGGGCCCGCCTCCTGTCTGGCGCCGGGGACGACGCCCGGCCAGCCGCCGACCTCCGCGTCCTCCTCTCCGTCCTCGCGTGCCCCCTCTCCCCTGTCCCCCTCCTCCCACGCCTCCCCCGACACGTACGTACGCATACATCGACCGTAGCTGTGCCTTTGGAAATATGCTTGTCTCTCTGAATTTGTTTCCATGCGTTTGCTTTGCTTATGTATGCTGTGCGTAGGTGGCGTCGTCGGCGCAGTACATAATAGAGCAGTTCAGGGCGACGACGGGGTGCGGGAAGCTTGAGGGCGCGGTGAAGAGCATGTACGCGGCGGGGAGGGTGCGGCTGGCGATGCTGCAGGAGCCCTGGGGAGGCGGCGGAGGCGGCAGCGGCCGGGGACACGAGGGGAGCTTCGTGGTGTGGCAGCTCGCGCCCAGCATGTGGCTCGTCGAGATGGCGGTAGCCGGGCAGAACGTCGCCGCGGGCAGCGACGGCCGCGTCGCCTGGCGCCGCACCCCCTGGCTCGGCGCGCACGCCGCGCGCGGCGGCTCACGCCCCCTCCGCCGCGCCCTCCAGGTTGGCACTTGCATTCAGTCATTCACACCTGACAACGGCGTTGCATCGTGATGCCATATTCTTCTTTTTCCGTTGCTTTCCCTGCATCTCCCGGACTACCTTTCTCTCGTATCGCTTTTACCTATCACGCCGGCCAGGCGGGCATGGCATGTCTCGCATGCACTGTGTTACTAGCCTCGCTGGCCCATGACAGGTGGGCCCCACAGGGGTTATTGCCCTATCTCCCTCCCTCTTTTGTATGGCCTTCTGCTTTTGTGCATAACCTTTCGCTTTGCATCTGCGCGCGCGCGCGCAAACCTGCGTCAGTCAGCGTGTGTATGTGACTGGGACGGTGGGACATACGATGCATGAGAAAGAAACAAAGAAAAGGAGAAGAGAAATCCATTAAACAAGAGGAACAAATTGGACGCGAGGAAGAATCTTTGTGAAAAGCAGTTGGATATAGTATCCTACACATATGCACACCAACAGTTGTTATCTTGGGATCTGGAGCTGGTAGCATTTAAAGGTGGTCAAATGGGGCCGTTGCTGCTGCCCAGCGGTCTGAGGCACGATATTATTGGTTTGACCTTGACATGGCATAGATCGGCGGCTAGACGGGCCGGGTTGGCACGACTTGACGGACTATGTCGTACTTGGGTCGTGACTCCGGCCCCGCACGCACAGTACCATGTTTAGCACAGTTGGCGTGCGCTAGAGGAAGAGGAGGAGGTAGTGGCACCTTTGTATAGATCGGCTACACATACCAACCCTAGCCCGTCGAGCTAATCGTGCTCATGCCGGCACGGCATGATCCTGTGAGTTCGGTGTGTTGTGCCTAGGTCGACGGTCGAGCCCACGTACTGGCACGGCACAAGCTGTTTGGCCACCTCTAGTAGCACCGCCAAAATTGCATGCCATGCTACATTGTTAATGTCATTATTGATGCTGCATAGAGGTGGCCAAATAGGGTCGTGTCTGTTGGGCCAGCCCGAGACACAATACTATTGACCCTAGACCTGTTCAAACCCTGGGCCGAGTCGAACTTCGGTTTGGGCCTAGAAAAACCCGGTCTCGAACGAGCGGGAGTGAGCCTGGCCTGGCCCAAAAAATGCATTTCCCAAAAAAATAATACTATTTTTATTTTTTTGGAATAAAAAATAATATTTAATTTATTTCGAGAATAAAATTTATTATTATTATTTTTAATGCCAACATCGGGCTTTTTTGGGCTTCGTGGGTGGGTCGCCCATGAACAGGTCCAGTTAACCCGGTCCAGGCAGGGCACAGCCTGACGTGCCGTGTCGAGCTTGAGTTGCAACCCCAGCTCGGCACGCACAATACCGTGCCTGACATGACCTAGTCCAGACACGACACAACCTGGTACAGCCGGCGCACGGCGACGACGACAACGTCAAGCTAATCGTGTCCGGACAGGCACATCACGACCCGTGAACTCAGCGTGCCGTGCCTGGATCGGCGGCCGAGCCTATGGGCCAGCACGACATAACCCGTTTAGCTAACCGGTTCGTGTCGACATGGACCCGTGCCAGACCGGACCGCCGATTTGCCCACCTCTAATGCTGCATGCCTCATGCTCTCATTTCCTTTCTGTAGGAAGAGAGTCCTAACTGTCTTGTTTGATCTGGGGAGAGGGCATTAGGTGTGAGATTAGCCTGCCTTTGCCTTGCCTCAGATGGGACTAGAATATTGTGCTGTTTTTTATAAAGTGAAAAGTTTGGTTCTTGTCGCCGAAAATGTGTGCAATTTTAGTTATACCATGAAGAATATACACATTTTATTTTTGCCACTCAAAATTTTTGCTTCTATTCCTTTTTGCCACTACCTTCAGACACGTGAGAGAGAGCAAATAGCCCCTGCCTCTTTTGCCTCTCTCTCTCTCTCTCTTCCTCCCCAAATCCAACTCCTGACCAAATCCCTACCATGGTTTGAGCGTTTGCCCCCGTGAGCCCATCCACGCCGCCTCCCACGCGCTCCCGTGTGGCCGTCCCCTTCCTCTGCCGCCTCTGTAGATACAAATGTAATACTTTTCTTCTTCTTCGTGGCCAAATTTGTAATCCTAGGGGAGTTAGTAGCTTCCGGTCTTCCAATATAAAGTGGAGTTCAATCTGCTGAAGAGTACTTCATTACTAATAAAGTCATTTTTGCACCACATTATTGTATTTGGAGATGAGACGGTACACTCGTATTGTCATTTTACAAAATTGTAAGGAATTATTTTTCTTGGAGATGAAATGATACACTCTGATTGTTATTTTTCATACAATTATGGCACCAGTCAACTGCTCTTTCCTTTCCGCAGCTATAGTACGCAATAACCAGTGGCAAAAACAAAATTACCTAGAAGGGCACAATGGTCTATTCGCAGGCTCCGTTTGGTTGGTTGACTTGATGGTAGTGGGCAAGAACAAAATTTTTAATTCTTCCTTTATAAAGTGCCTAGTGGGAGATGTCTGAATGTTTGATCAGTAAGGGTGAGTTCATTAACTTAGATTGGCTGCTTTTCTTTAGGCTTATCCAGAGCAACTTGCCTAATGAAACCATGTTATTTAGGTTCTTGCTGAACAGGACACGTATATATGTTAGTGTTCTAGTGGGAGTTGACTAGGGCAAATTGCTGTTTTGTTGAAAAGTTTGGCAATGTGAATAGTACTGTTTTTACTAACAAAATGCATTTATATTTTCCCAGGAAATCTATAGATGATCGATCAAACAGTGTTTCCACGAAGACTCTTTGGCTATGGGTTGTCAGATATATTTTTAACAAAACTAGCCGAACCCACTTGGCGGTAGGAAAAATTGGTGCTGAACATAAAAAACTCTATCGGCAAAATTTTGCTGGTTATCGGTGGGGTCCGATAAATTTTCATACCGGGCAATTTTTTGGATTTATCTAGTTTTCATCTAAATTCAAATTTCAATTCAAAATTTAGATAAGTTTTGCCTTTACATCTGAAAATTTCAAATTTCAATTAAAAAATTCATCTGAAATTTTGTCAAAAATATCCGGTAACCAGCGGTTACCGGAACTATCGGTGGGGTGCGATAAAATTTCCGAAACGATATAGTTTTTCCTGGTGCTGAAGTCACGATCTGATTCATGAAATCTTCATGCTTACCAAACATTTTAATTAATTGTGTATAGTTCATGTCTGAGCTGGTCCAACTGTTTGAATGTTGGATCAATGTGGCCTTAAGTAGTTAATGGTTAATTAAGTCGTTCGTTTACGCTAACCATTAGCTCGACAATGAAAATTATTCAAGTAAGCATAGGGCTTGGTTCACTAATTAGATGGAGTAAAACATACACTTTGATCAGCCTTTTTTTAGTATATAGTATTAACAGTTCAGAGCAAACTAAATCAGAGGAAATTGGTCACGAAAACTATGGTTTTGATGAGAGTAGTACTACCCCTCCAATCTCACTTTGAGACTCCGACAAGTTTCACCAAATCTCTGTAGAAATCATAAGAAATGTATAAGGGTGGCCTACTTCAATATTTATTTACGTTAATGGCTCGTACGGATGCATCATATATTTAGAGGCCCTTATCTGTTTGTACTATGCTAGAGTAACTTTTGTACAAGGGTGTTTTATTTATGATACTGCATTTCTATACCAGCAATGTCCTCTGTCCCATGCCAATAAACTAAGCTGTACTGACATGTCCTTACCTAAACCTAGATGTTGGCATAACACAAATAATACACTGCCAGAGTGCTAGTCCCCCCTCACCTTATTTCAAATTTCAACCTTTGTATTAACAATAGCCGAAGATTCTGAATTTTCCCCATTGTAGTAATATGAGGTATAAAAATTCTGCAGATAAGCACTTTTTTTGCGAGGTGCAGATAAGCACTTGTGCTTGTGCACACCCAAATTATCAATTTCTTGGGAAATCTGACCAACTCATGTACTGCAGTAGATTGCATTGCTTGAATAACTCACAGTGATAGTACTGGAACATTCTCAAATTCCCCAGCATTGCTGATCCAAAAGCACCAAACACATGTATGCCAACTTGCCAAGCAGAGTTACCTGCTTAACTACACTGGCATACTATTCGTCTATCCCTATGACTAACATAGTCATTGTGATATAGCATTAATGTGCACACCTAGATATCTCTGTCAAAAAAATTATATGCCAAGAAGCAAACTGTAGGTAAATTCTGACACGGTTAAACTGGTCTGATGGTCACAGTAATGAGCTGAGGCGCTGAGCTAAATGTTGCTCCAAAATATGTAGTTTCTTTGTATGTCCACTGATACTACATTGATTTGCCCATGCAGGGCCTGGACCCTGTGGCGATCGCGTCCATCTTCACGACGGCCGAGCACGCCGGCGAGAAGCAGGTAGACGGCGAGGACTGCTTCGTGCTGCGCCTGGACGTGGGCCCCTCTGTTCTGTCGAGCTGGAGTGACGGCACGGCGGAGGTGATCCGGCACGGCCTGACTGGGTTCTTCAGCCAGCGGAGCGGCCTTCTTGCGCGGCTGGAGGACTCGCAGTTGACCCGGATCCAGTCGCCCGGCGCGCCCGCTATGTACTGGGAGACCACCATCGCGTCGAGCCTCGGCGACTACCGCGCCGTGGACGGCGTTGCCGTCGCGCACACGGGGCGGTCCACGGCGCACCTCGCCCGGTTCGGCGTCGGCGTGCGCGCCGCGCGCGTGGTGACGCGGATGGAGGAGTCGTGGACCATCGACGACGTGGTCTTCAACGTGCCGGGGCTAGGGCCGGACGCCTTCATCCCGCCGGAGGAGGTCAGGAGGTGCCGCTTCTACGACGCCATGACCGGCGGCAAGTGAACTCGCCAAGACTCGAGAGAGTGTAACATGTAGAGAGAGTACTTAGTTTCGTCTGCGTCAACCATTTGTTTGTGTGTGTGGCATAAAAATTCGTGCATGTACATATGTTGTACCAGAGTTACCTCAACAATAAGATTTCACACAGTTTTTAAGCCTCTGTGAGAGTAGTTCCCTGGAAAAATACATGCTATCTTGAAATGAACAACTTGATTTGAAATTTGAATGACAGCTGTGCATTGTATCTGAACCCATTGTATAAAGCCTATTTTGTCCTGAGATTGTACACAGATTCAAGTTACATATCTCCGTATATCTAGGGAACTTGTTTTGTTTGTTTTCTTCTTTTACCTTCCTACTCTTCCAGTCTTCTTGGAAGCATCTGCATGTGAGTTTCATTTGTCTGAAACTCTGTAATTTCTTCTGAAATACTCTTGTGAAACTGAAATATGTGCTGCTTTGTAACTTGTATCTGCCTCAAAAAAAATGCCTCTCTTCCTGTCTTGGTTTGTGATCTGCATGAGGTGTTGTGCACATTAGTACATAAACAGTACTAGGCAGTAGATGAGTAGAGCCATATGCAGCAGAAGTCAGTGGTCGCTTTGGAAGTTGTTTAGGATGGTTCTTGAATGGTCGGCACTTGACATTGTCTGCAAATGAGCGGCATTAGCATGCTGGCTTTTCCTGCCGAAACTTTGCTACAGGTGTGTCATTGCCTTCACTGTAACTGCTTGTTTGCATCTCCTTGTCCCGAGCCAGTCCCTTGTGGCTGGCATCAGCACTTGCGTATGTTTCTAGTGCGATCACGTCACCAAAAGTTGTAGGTCACATTGGGGCCTGTTCTGAGATGCCTCTTGTCTTCTTCACTGCATTGGCAACCGAGTTACACCAATCTGGTACTTAATTTGTCCTTTCCATTGCTCCTTGCAGTTCAGACTGCGTAAAACTAACCGTCACAGAGCATTACAGTGCCTACTCTGATTCCTTCGTAGTTGCATGGAGCCACTGCAGCATCAACGTGTCCTCTTTGCTCTTGCAACTTGCAATGGACAGGACATTTTCAATCTCAAGTTTCAGAAGAAAGAAAAAACATTTCTGATCTCGCAATAGATGTACAGAAGAAAAAACATTTCTGATCTTGCAATAGATGAACAGAATAGCACTTGTTGCTGTCTGGTGAACTAGATGAGTAGTAGATTTTTTCCTTGATGATGCCTAAGTCCCACATGGGCTATTCAGCAATCTACTCTGTAAGCACCATGCATGTTCTCTGAAGGACCACATTCCTTTGAATATACAAGACTATCAGCAGCAACCACAGGGACCAAATTTAACATGCATGCATGCTCACTATACATTCAAGTGGCCATTCATTAACTGATCTAACCAGGCCAAGCCGAGCATTGACTCATGAGGAGGACAAGTAGTATCCGTATGGATTGTCCATTCAGGACTTAGCTCCAGGCAGACAATCCGTAGCTAGGGCGCAACGCACATGGCGGTCCTTGGCTCCTTGCATGCCTCGCCGAAAAGCCAATGCGCTGCCCATGTTTTGCATCAGCTCCAAGCGTGAGAATGAGATGGATCGAGATTGACCGGTCCCTTATGACATGTCCTAGGAGACGCATCGCATCATGTCTGGTCCCTGGCCGGTCTTGTGGCTTATCAATTTCACATGTCGAAATGGCTATGGGTCGTAAGTTGTAAGGATCGCTACCTACTACTGCCCTTGTGCGAAGAAAGAATCGCAAAGATTTTAATTTGAGGTAAAACTGTATAATACACTGATGCAATCTTCCTATGGCCCCCGAGAATCTCAGTGAGCTGCATCCTCATCAAAGGAACAGTGGGGAGGCGATTAAACAAAATCATGCGGTTTGCAATACTATCAAATCAGAAGTGATGTCACAGCAATGACCACCGATATGACTAACTGAACTAGGAATTGTAGAGTAGAGTAGTGTATCATACTTTGTCCTCCTATGGATCTCTCGTGTGGAGTATTGTGTGCAGCCAATGAGCTACAGTTTCTGCTAAAGGCTGCAAGCGAAAAGGAATATATATATATATATATATATATATATAAAGTAGCTGAAAGATTTATAATAAAAAATGCTGAAGGGAGTTCAACTGTAGTTGTCTTTCTGTCATGCTGATACGTAAAAAAGCTGTTGGTACTAATAACCTGCTGCATTTCCTGTGGCGAGCTTTGTCATAATCGATCCACTGCTACTCAGCAAACTGCTTTGGTTAGACTTGCGTGATTACATTTCTTTGTTTGATTCCAAAGCTGAACAACCTCTAGGACCCAAAGAGGACTTACATCTTTTGACATTTAGACATGAAGCACAAATGGAAGCTCAGAAAGTACAGAAGAATTCATTAGCATATTACCATGAATTGCCAATGATTCAGAGAGCTGGTGGCTTCCATTTGACTCGACTGTCCTTTCTCGCAACAAAATTAGATTAAGACGAAAGGGAGTGGGGGGGGGGGGGGCATCGCTTATGATTTACGCCAGCCCTGAACCAATAACAATAAATTAGTTTTATGAGATGGCTCGATCCAGAAATGATTTGGTTTCTTCAACAGAGAGGAGAGTAAGCGCAGGCAGAACCGGACGCGCTGACGAGGGCTCGAGCAAAAGCGCGATGCCTACGTCGCCGAGTTGCTCGCGATGTTGCGTCCGCACCAACTGGGCTCAGCGATTTTATATCGCGATTCATGATTAGGTGAGACATTGTTTTCGAAAGGATCCGATGTAAGTAGCGATTTTCATATCGCGTTTCATGATTTTTATTTTTGCATGCTGCGGCACGAGATGAAAAGGAAAGACAGGCAGGCAATTGCAGTCTGCACTCTGCAGAGGTGGTTTCGCTCGCAACTCGGCATGAGGTCGGCCGAGGGCCAGGCCATCTCCCGAACAAAAAGCCTCGCGAAATCGCTGTTCCTATGGCCCAACCTCCTTGTGAAATGAAAGAAACCTCAGGGGCCGGGCTTCTTTCTGCGTTTGGGCCTATTGGGCGCTTTAGGCCTCCACATGGATGTTCCGCTCGGTGATTTTCCTGACTACGCCCGTACTCTCGGGCCGTCTCTCCCCCGTCCCCGTGTGCTATACCTTGGTTCGGGGCAAACCAATCTGGCAATCGGCAAAGCCCAGGGAGGGGAGACGCGATGCGACGCGTCCCACAAAAGCATCGGGAGCCAGCAGCGCGCGGTCGTGCCCCGACCCCAAGTTTCGACGTGCGCGCGGCCGAGAAGGGCCGACGGGTACGGAAAACGTGGGGACGACCCAGATTTGTGTGGACCGGCACAGGGAGAGGAGCGCGGGGCGTTTCCCAAAGGAACAGAGGCGGCACGCGCGGACGCGGGGCTGCTTGCCTTCGCGTGGCAGTGGGCCAGTAACACCGGCACGAGTTTTTTTTTGCCTCTCATTTGACACGACAAAAATAACTCAGACTGAGAAATGACAAAAATATCACCATAAATATATCGGCAGACAATACATGCCCCCTGCTGCACCCTCATCACCTAGATCCCTCTTGCTACGCCAGCACCGTGCGGCAGTCGTGCGTGGGCAGGCCACCCGTCGCACGTCAGGGGGGGTTCGAAAAATATTTCGAACGGTGAAGACACGGCAGATGGCACGTGTCGTCTGTCGACGTGTCTGTGGTTCTATTTTTATTAATTCATTTGCAAATAATTATTTTTACTATTCTATTGTGAAACAGTGTCGAGGGGAAGAGGGAAAAAACTCCCGTGCCTTCGCCTGGAATGTTGGTTTGGCTGATCCGCTGTTCAGTTCAGAAACTGAACTTTATGCGTCGGCTCCTTCAAGCTGAGGCTTTGCAAACTCGAAGATTTCCTGACGACTTGACCAATATTATTTAGTTAGCATCTATCTATGTGGAGCCCAATTGTGTTGACCATACGCGTGCTATTCCATGCAGAAACAGAAAAGGGAAACCCGCTCACGCTAGTGCAAAAACACAGTGCAAATTTGACTTGGGCCACGTCTACACATGCTCGCCCATGTGTAGCGCTGTGCAAGCTTCGTTACAAATTCATGGGCACAATACTACTCTAGACTTTGAGATTGGTACAACTCTGGTAGAGAGAGGAAGAGCAAAGAAGCACTGCTCGAAAAAAATGGTTTACTGCCGTTGGCCTTCATTTTTCATTCACATGGAGTCAGTTTGTTTATTCACATGGAGTCAGTGACAAGTACTGACGACTGACAAGGCCTGGGCTTGACTAGTATTACATTGGCAGCAGCTTTTGATAAAAGAGCCTCCTCAGCATAGCGCCTCTCCTTATTCGCACACACTGTCTGGAGAAAAGAAAGAACTTATACTACGACATTAGACATAGCATGTAGGAAGAACACTACAACCATCGCCTCCTCACTTCATTTGCACAGCTAAGCTTTTGCTACCATGGCCGCCGCCTCCCCCACCTCCCCCATCTGCCCATCTCCCCCTCGCCACCCCCACCCCACCCACGGCCAACCCCAGCCTCCCTCTGGACCCCCTCTCCCCCGGCCTCCCCCAGTGCTCCCCGGCGCTGGCGGGGACGGCGACGTAGAGGCTTGGGCGGCGTCGCGGGCAGGGCCGCAGGCGGGCGGGAGCTTGTAGTGCCGCAGTCGTGCCGGGCCGGCCCGAGCACGGCCCAACTTCCCGTGCCGTGCCGTACCGCCGACGGGCCACCCTCAGGCCCGGCACGTCGCGTGCCCTGCTGTGCTTGGGCCGGGCCGGAAAAACAGGTCTACTCTACCTCTACGTACTGCGATTCTGTGGCCAGCTTGGCCGGCAAAGAAGTTTTGTTGCTTGCACGTAAGCACCACGGTTCGACGCCTCGTTTTCAAGAAGTGCACGAACTTTGCATGCCTTGCCTAAGGAGCGGAGAGTTAGGGGTGGATCAGCTCCCGTTTCATTTGATCCCCCTCACCTCCGCATCAGACGCACATCCTCTCCTCATGCAGCGTTATAAAATTGCTTGTTTGACCGGCGGCAAAAAGATGGCCTCCTGAACCTCAACGCTTCTCAAACTTTAAAGCCCCTGCTAGCTAGCTTCCTTGCAGCGTCCCTCCAACCCCTCTGCTCTCACTGCCGATCCAGTTGGGCTTCGTAGGTGACTTGCCCGCTCAACCTCATTCTCCCCAGGTGATTGACAGGCAGGAAGTAGCTGATTTTACACACCCACCTACTCATCATCTCCTTCTGCAAGTGCAAACCGAGCTTGCTGTTTGCATTGTACCTAGACCGCACCTTGCCTCTTTGGCGACCATGGGGAGTTCATGCGTGAACCTCTCCCGTGCTGTGGCCGCGAAGCGCCCGGGTTTCGCCGTCAGCAAGGGAGGCCATGCTCATGGTAGAAGCGTGAATGCATTGTCGTTGACGAAACGCAGCAATGCTAGCGTAGCGTGCCGTGTGCATGAGCACTTGAGCAGTTCCAGGGGGTCAAGGCCTTCCTTCTCGGTGCACGGCAAGAATTCTGGAGTCGGTTCGGCATCGCCGGATTGCAGTGATGGCATTGGGATCGCGCAGTTCCTTGGGGCAAGAGCTTTCTCATCACTGGTGGAACTGGATTCCTGGCAAAAGGTATTATTGATTCTTTCTTTCTCTATCTTCTCTTCATTAATTTTCGTGTTATCGCAATCCTATTTCTGTGCTTGATTTCCATTGTTCTGTATCAGTTCTTATCGAGAAAATCTTGAGGACAAATCCTGATGTTGGCAAGATATACGTGTTGATCAAGGCCAAGGACAGTGAGACTGCACTGGAAAGGTTGCAAAATGAGGTAAGGTGATCAATGCTTCTGTATACGTAATCTACACTAGTTTTGGTTCTTCATCCAAATGATCATAACTTTTTCTGTCCGCGATATGCAGGTAGTAGACACCGAGTTGTTCAAATGCTTACAGGAAATCCATGGGAAAGACTACCACGGCTTTGTATCAAGGAAGCTGGTTCCTGTAGTTGGCGATGTCAGAGAAGCAAACATTGGCATTGCCCCTGAGCTAGCCGACGAGATAGCAGAACAAGTGGATATCATCGTTAACTCAGCAGCGAATACTACGTTTGATGAGAGGTTCGTGGTTCGATACTAGTATTGCTCCAAAGATTCACGCTTCAATCCCACCGTGGCCACCAAAAGTATTGCGCTTTCAATTTCAGGTATGATGTTGCAATGGACATCAACACCGTGGGGCCATTCCGGATAATGAGTTTCGCGCATCGATTTCGAAGGCTGAAGCTGTTCTTGCAAGTATCAACAGGTGAAAATGCCAAATAGAAGTTCTTGCGGTCAAGCCTCTGATGTTACTGTAAAAACATGTATGTTTCAACTGTTGTGTCTGAATGCCATGTTTGCCGAACAGCATATGTTAACGGACAGAGGCAAGGTTTGGTACTAGAAAAGCCATTCCGCTTGGGAGACACGATAGCAAAGGAGCTAGGCTCGTCAGATTCTTCAGAACATAAGAACACCGTGCTGGATATCGAGGCAGAGATCAAGCTGGCTTTTGACTCCAGAAGGCACTCCGATGATTCAACTTCTTTTTCTCAAGAAATGAAGGATTTAGGCCTAGAGAGGTACACATAATGCTATTGTAATATTATTATTTTTTCCTTATTATTACTTCCTTGGCCTCAGCCTGAAGATGCAATGCAACTGCATGCATAATGAAGCAGCAATAATTTGATTTACACTGCTGGTTACTGGTAGGGCAAAACTCCATGGATGGCAAGATACTTATGTCTTCACGAAGGCCATGGGAGAAATGGTCATCAACAGCATGCGAGGAGAGATACCGGTGGTGACGATCAGGCCAAGCGTCATAGAGAGCACCTGGAGGGACCCCTTCCCGGGTTGGATGGAAGGAAACAGGTATAAACAGTGATAAAATGTTGCACAAATAGTTCATCAACTTGGTTCATTTTGTGATCTCTTCTCCACTGGCGAATTGAACTCAGGATGATGGATCCTGTTGTCCTGTACTACGGCAAGGGCCAGCTGAGTGGGTTCCTTGCCGATCCAGAAGGTGTTCTTGATGTGGTAAGCAGATGTTTGATCTCTCATAGAAGTATATGTCTAGTAAAACCATACAGTTTCAGTTGTACAACCTACGTTACTGTCCTGGTAATAGCGATCTTTGTGGTCGTTCTCTCTTGGTAATTAAGGTTCCCGCGGACATGGTGGTGAGCGCGACGCTGGCTTCGATGGCGAAGCACGGGCGGGCGCGCGGGCCGGAGCCGGCGATGCACGTGTACCACGTGGCGTCGTCGACGGTGAACCCGCTGGTGTTCGGCGACCTGAGCCGGTTCCTGTTCCAGCACTTCACGGGCTCCCCCTACAGCGACGCGGTGGGGCAGCCCATCCACGTGCCCCCGATGCGGCTGTTCGACAGCATGGAGCAGTTCGCCAGCTACGTCGAGACGGACGCGCTGCTGCGGAGCGCCAGGGCGGCCGGGGCCGGCGCGGGCGAGAGGCTCTCGCAGCGGGTGCGGGAGCTCTGCGCCAAGTCCGTCGAGCAGACCATCCACCTCGGCAGCATCTACCAGCCTTACACCTTCTACGGCGGCAGGTTCGACAACGGCAACACGGAGAGGCTCATCGCGGAGATGTCGGCGGAGGAGAAGGCGCGGTTCCACTTCGACGTGCGGAGCATCGACTGGACGGACTACATCACCAACGTGCACATCCCGGGACTCCGGAAGCACGTCCTGAAGGGGAGGGGCGTCGCCGCTTCCGCGACGAACCCGCTGCTCGCCGGCGCCTCCGTGTGAAGCCCGAACCGAACAAGAGATGCGCCGCGGCGTGTATACTAGGCTGTTATTCCGCGACCGATGTGCGCGCTTTACGTTCAGTGATCCTAACCGTTGTGATTCCTGGAAAGTTAATTGGTTCGTGTCAGCAGAGCTTAAGGTTGATGCCGGTTTGTCATATTTGTTTTACATTATAGACTTGTTTGTTTTACATTATAGAAATACGTGTTCCCCTCTCCATGTTGTATTATCATGTTCTGAGAAGCATTAAAAAGGATGCATATTCGTAATATAATTTGGCGAAAGGAACAGCTGTTGTTCATTTGATCCATGAACATCACAATCTAATGGCGCATTACAAAAACGTAACAAAACAACCACTGGAGTAAACAAACAAAATTTCACAATGCAGATAAATTTACGATAAACTAATACTACCAGCAATTGGTCCGTAATGCCAATACCATAATACGCATGGCGTGTTTCTACAACTACTACCGGGGCGAAAATAACCGTGTGTACTGTAGCAAAGCAGGGCAACCTTATCAGAATTTGAACTACTGGAAGAAGATTAGCTTGTATCTTGCCATTGATGATACAAATTACCAGCCTATCGATTCAAGCTTACGCTACAAATAGAAGTCAGTCCAATCTTTGCCAGTAGAATGCCTCTATAAAATGCATACAAGGGTGGGAGAGGATGGATGGCCCTTTCATCATCACCTGAAACTCGGGCACGGCTGCATGACACTTGTTTTGTTTCAGGATGGCAGCATCTCTAGCACTGACACATGGGGGTCAAATTTTACATAGGGTTTTGCTATTTCCTTGTTATTGTTGGTCGGGCCATGTGCAGATTTGGATCCAGCAGAATGTCACTGACCAGAGCATGGCTAATCGCAGTACAAGCTGAGAAATGGCACCCACCAATAACTCAAAGGAAATAATCAGTTGTTCTCCGTGTCACGTCTGGTTCACCTCTCCTTGGAGCTGGTTCAAACTGCAACAATAGGAAACCAACTTGACGAACCATATATAACAATTTTACATCACACAAGGAAGCCTATTTCAGGATATGCAATGAAGCTAGTTACTCCATATTGACATTTCTCTTTCAAGTTTTAATCACTATACAGTAAAAAAACAAAAAACATTAGAATATAATGACCATACTCATGATCTACATTGCAATGAACAATGAGCCCATAAAGGCAGAGTAGCAGGGACAAATGAGGTGATCACCTGGATAAATGTGTGGCTGTTGCAGTCATCAACTTCCAAAATGGATGCCAAGTTGCCACATCGGTAACAATAATTTGGAGCACTGAATATGGTAACCACCTTTTGTTCCTGTATATGCATAGTGAATAATTATAACATATTACTTGCACAACACTAGATGATAAAGTATCTAACAGTTCAGCCCAGCTTACATGAGCCCAATTATATCCCTCCATAACTAATTGATGAGCCCGAGCTACAAGTTTCAGATTGTTGGTGTGATTGAATTGTTCAGAAATGTCCTGTAAAAAAAAAAAGAGAAAGAATGAACAAACTAGAACTAAAAAGTCTGTAAATAGGTAAAAAGGCAAGACTGCGTAGTACCTGGCCAAAAGTGTAGCCAGCACCACGTGGAGATATGCCCCAACCACAACGGTCATCTGGATCAGACATAAGAGCATCTACAATAGTTTGTTTCTTAACTTGTTACTAAGAGGAGAGAGAGTATTCAATCTAATAAAAAGAAACTACTCTTCCAATAGATTGTTACTTGAGCTTGTATCTAACTTTAATTGCTACAAGTGTGCATGATGATTCTTGATATCAACAAAACACGTTTTTAAGTAACAACCAAGTCTCCAATAGCTATTTTGTTATTTCTTGTGTCTTGTTATCAACAACTTGATTGTTTCTTCATCTAGAAACAACTTCACTCTCTCTCCTCACCCTCTCTCCTCCACATCACCTAAATGCTGATGTGGCTACTCTTTAGTAACAACTGACGTGTATTGTTGTAGATGCTCTAAAAGATCACACATAGGTCCCTCGTGTGGAACCTCTTGGACGCGATCTAAGCTACGCACACTATCAAGATTCTCAATTGATGGAGATAAACCACCATGGAGGCAGAAAATTTCAGATTCCACCTACAAGAACATAAATAAAAGAGTAAAGTACATCGTGAGTCCCTAAACTTATCAGAGTTGGTGTTTGACCGAAACAGCGATTAGAAGGAGGTGAATAGGAGCTCAGCCTATTTTTCATCTTTATATGATTCAATTCAATTTTCACTCCAATAGCTATAAAATCTATGAAGATCAATATTCAAACATAGCGAAAGTCTTGTTTTGAATCCAATCAAAACCCCGAAGCATGCAACCAAAAACACAAAAACGCGGCAATGAACATCTCCTGTGAACAGTGCTAATGAACAGTATCAGAAATCGGTACTACCGGATGAACAGTGCATGAACGGTAAAAACAGACGATGAATAGAAACTTCAGCCTGAAAACGAAATAAAAAATTGTCACAACTTTTGATCCACAACTCCAAACTTCATGAAACTTGAAACATACCCTCTCTAGGATGTCAGGAACTTATTCCAACCAAGGATCGTGAAGATCATTGTAAAGTTCCGATCTTTTTTAATTTGAGTGAAGGTTGATTCAAAACCGAGTCAAAACTAAAATATGATCCAAAAACTTGCTCGTGAGTAAAAGATGATCAAAATGATCTTAGATGCACTCCATCATGTCACAACAAGCAAAATCACCACAAGAACTCAAGGGAAAACCACAGAATCATCAAAGAGCTCAAAATCATAAAAGAGAGCAAGAACAAGAAGAGAGTCATCTTAATGAAACTTGCTAGAATTGATTGGAGATTGAAGTTGGTTTACAGCCACTCCATTATGGACGACAAAAGCTCAACACTTGAGCACACAATCAATTTAACTTTCTAGAACCCTAAACTCTCCACTTTCCTCTCTCATCTCCCTAAACACAAACTAAGGTTTCTCGAAAAACAAGGGTTGAGGGTGCACAACCAGCAACCCCCTATTTATATTGGAGACTAGCTTCTAGAAAGAAAATTCTAATGGGCACCCGTTAAGCCCATACAAAAACGGGTCTAACTCTCGCACGCTTCTCAAAGCGTCGTCATCATCTTCAATTAACCTAAACCACTTCTCCTTGCGTCGTCTTGCCGCGGTTTAGCCAAAATCCATCAAGGCGATATTTTGGTGAAATTATCAAAATACCCCTTCTCGATCCTTCTCTAAAGACCGAGTCCAATATTCATGAAGCAATCGTAAGCTTCGCCACGTGTAGGTTGATCAATGGCTTTCTTCATATCAGCAAGTCTCTCCCATCTGGCTCCCACTGAAACCACCATGACACTTGCACCGACCCCCGCGCTGCTTGATGCAACTCGTCGCACCGAACTGCCCGTTCGGTCATCCTTCTCCATTTTGCGCCATGCTTGAGTTCATTGACTTCACCCGGCATCCTCGATCATTCTGAACCTCAGCTCTCCAACCCTAGTCCCGATCATCCTCGCTGTTGACCGCTGTTGACCTCCAAGTCTCCTGCACAACAATAGATAAAGAAATCGATTCTGGGAACAAGTTCTTCGCAACTTGACCCATGTTAGTCAAAACATGCATCATGCAAACACATATGCACTGAAACCCATGAACTTGACCTAACCTGCAAGCATCACCGCCAAACTGGCCAACAAACAGAACAACATCGGTCATACCGCCATGTAAGCAACGGTACTACTGGACTGCGGTAGTACCGCTCCACAATTGCAGTATTACCGATTCTCATGGAAGATAAAAAAAGCTCCCAAAAACGCCTTCTCTGGAATTTATGTATCGCCAAGTAACATCCGGTATTACCGCACTACGGTAGTACCGCCAACAATCTTGCGTTCATACCGATTTCCAGAACGTTCGGATCGAACGTTCGGACCACTCGTTTGGACCGTCCGATCCGCCTCGTGAACGTTCGAACCACTATTTATATCGTCTGATCGAAACACCCGTTCGAACACTTGACCTGCGGTAGTACTGCTCCACACTTGCGGTCATACCGCGATGCAGTAGTACCGCTTCCTCACTTGTGGTAGTACTGTTTTTCCAGAATTTTACTGAAAACGAGTGTTTCAACAAACCTTCAACGCTATTGTCAATTGTATCATCATCCTAAGATCGTGAGTATATCCCCATAATATCCACAGTTGGTCACTTTGATCCCTAATATATGAAACTAGCCAATCCGGTACCTAAACCTATTTAAGTGGGTCACTGGAGGTCCCAAAGTACCAGGGCTGGCCTTGACCGCTGTCGTAGGGGCGCCACACCGGCCCCACGACCTGGCGAAGCAAGGCGACCGAAGACCCTCCGGAGGTCACCGAAGACCCTCCGGAGGTCACCAAAGACCCTCCGGAGGAAATCAAAGACCCTCCGGAGGTCACCAAAGACCTCCGAGGAAACCAAGACCTCCGAGGAAATCGAGACCCTCGGTGGAAACCAAGACCCTCCGAGGAAACCAAAGACCTCCGAGGAAACCGAAGACCCTTCGGAGGGGCCCTGAGCACTCAAGGATGGCCCAAGGCCTCTCGCGAGTGGCCCCGACGCCCCCCAAGGACACTCAAGACCTCCGAGGATCCTGTGACTCCTCCGTGAAGAAGGCGAGCGCCGGGCGGGGCGCGGCCCGCACAAGCCATAAGCCGGTCTATTCCCCACGATACACCGTGTCCGGAGAACACGCCATACACCGAGGCTACACGAGGGTGCAAAAGACCCCGCCACCCCTACGAACAATGTACTTAGCTAGGGCGTGTTTGTACTTTCAGATACCTTACCAAGAGGCTATAAATAGCCTCCCGAACCATGTAGCAGTTTTTTTGCTTGGATAAATGAAATCCGAACCCTTTTAGGACCCCCGTCCTTCGACGCAGGCCTCCCTTTCTCTCGTCTAGTCTCACCACTACGACAGTTGGCGCCGTCCGTGGGGTTCGGCAAGAAGGTCACACAAAAAAAACCAAACACACACCACAATGGCCCCGCGAAGGGCACTGCCCAAAGTCTCCGCAACCGGCCGCAGCAGAATGCCGCGGCCCCGAGCACCCCAAAATCAAAGCGGGCGGCCCGCCCGCCGCCGCCGCCACGCGAGTAGCCGAGGAAGAAGCGAATAACTCCACCCACGAGGCATAGTGGGAGGCGACGCCCCACCGGTTGCCTCTACCAAATACGCAGCCCCGGTGTCACTCGGGAAGCGATGAAGCACTCCAACACGAGATAGGGACCTTCGCGAGAAATGCTTAGCCTCCGCAAACAACAGGAGGCATCGCCATCGCAAATCAACCGCAGAAAACGCCGCCGGCTGGGGCCCACCAAGCAAGCGCAAACCGCGCACTCCGGAGACCCCATTCCGCTGAGCACGGACCGAAGTCGCGCGATGGCCAAGAAACTTCAAAATGCGGAAGTCACACCTTCGAGGGCGTGCATGCACCCTCGGAATTCTCGCGCGTTCATTTAGACGGCAATCGAGGCGGCAGGAGGAGACGACACAACGAAGGCAAAAGCATCACTCTTGCCCTCGGGCGTGGCCTTGACATGGTTCTTCACTATACCCCGCTCCATCTACGCCGGGAGCGCTTGCGTGACTGTGACACGCAACAACTTCCAAGGGAGTTACTGATGAGCCCAAGGACGCAGGACACCTATTTGCAGTGAAGGTGCACCAGCGAAACCTCCAAGCTTCTTTAGAAAGTTCGCAAGTAAAGTGCCAAGTCAAGGGGTCAACGAGACAACCATTATAAACGCTGCAACTTGCGGCTTACAAAAGGCCCCTATCGGAAAAAGTGGCGCAGAAACCACCCTCGCATGGCGGAACTTTTCGACAAAATAGAAGAATACGCCCGAGCGAGGAGGATAGCACCGAAGGAACAACGCCACCCCGGCGTAAAGGCAACTCAAGGAGGATGCGCGCCACCTCGGTCGCTAACAAGTCACGATAAGCTACCGCGAGAGGGCCGGCGCGTACCACGCCGACGGCGATGCCCCGACGCAGCGGAGGGTGGCGGACCACCGCGCCGCGGCAGGGTCGCGCCGAACGCCGCGGCACCACGACACCCGAGGAGGAACAAAGCCGTCCCGCCATTCGCGACCTTCACGGCGGCGGTCGACACAACAGCGAATGCCGCACCATCGCGCCATGCAGACTACATGCACCGCAGCCGACGGCGGGCGAGTTGAGGATCGAAAGGAGGCAGCAACCTCTTGCTCGCCCACCGCCGCGACCACGCGATCGAGGAGGCCACGGAGGGCCACCCCGTGATCATCAACATGATCACGGGAGGATCCTCGCCAGGCTTAGCGTCAAACGCCAACGCCGAGCCTACGTCCGGCAAATCCACCACGTGGCTACACAACCAGCCTCCCAGCCACCCCGCTACGCCGAGGTGCCCATAACATTCGGACCTAGCGACGCCCGGGGGATAAGTTTTCCCCACCAAGATCCCCTCGTCATTTCCGCTAACATCGCCAACTACGAAGTCGCGCGCCCTCGTAGATGGAGGAAGCTCGGCGGACCTCCTCTTTGCCGAGGCATTCGACAAGATGATGATCCCTGTGGATCGTCTATCACCACCAGCATCCCCGTAGGCTTCGGGAAGGCCCATCACGCCCTCGCCGATAAACCTACCCGTCACTTTCGCGACATACCGCATCCCGCACCGAGACAATCACCTTCGACGCCGCCGAGATGCCATATCAAGACAACGCCATCCTGGAAGGGCCACACTCAACACCTTCGTGCCATAGCCCATCATAATTACCTATGCATGAAGGTCCCCGCCCGCATGAGTCATCACGCCCGAGCGGATCAAGAACTCGCTCGTCGGCCGAGATGGAGCTCGCTCCACGCGGCGCTGCGTTCACAGCTTGACACCAGCTCGGAGCCACAAGGCAGGGCCCCAGTAGGCAAATGGGCCCCGAAAGCAAGGCCCGAAGGGCAGCTACGAAAAGCGCCCCTCCGGGACACCTCGCCAGAGAAAACGGTGTCCCTTGGCGCAGAGCTCACGGAGGAACAGCACAGCAGCATCCTCCGCGTGCTCCGCGACAACGCCGACGTCTTCGCATGGAGCCCGGAGGATATCCTCGGCATAGCTAGGGACACAATCGAGCATCGATTAGCACTCCGGGCCGACGCAACCCCCAGGAAGCAAAAGCTTAGGCGCATGACGACCGAACGCCTTGAAGCAGCAAAAAAGGAAATCGCGAAGCTCTTAAAAGCCGGCGTGATCCGCGAAATCAAGCACTCCGAATGGCTCGCCAATCCAGTCCTCGTCCAAAAAAGCTCCGGCCAATGGCGCATATGCGCCGACTTCACCGACTCAACAAGGCATGCCCAAAGGATGACTTCCCATTACCACGCATCGACCAACCGGTCGACGCCACATCGGATGCGAGCTCATGAGTTTTTGGACGATACCCGGATATCATCGATATTCATGGCTAAGGAAGACGGTAAAATCGCCTTCATCACCCCTATTGGCACATATCGCTACGCCGCATGCCCTTCGGGCTAAAAATGCGGAGCCACCTTCACACGCCTCATCTCGTGAGTCCTCGCGAGGTACCGGGCAGAACGTCAAGCATATGTTGACGACATTGTGGTGAAAGCAAGATCGCGGTTCACACCACGCACCTACAAGAAACCTTCGCCACCTCCGCGTAAGGCATAAAGCTCAACCTGCAGAAGTGCGCCGGTGTCAAGGCAGAAAACTCCTAGGCTTCCTCGCCTCGAATAGAGGAATCGAGGCAAACCCCGAAAAGATCGTGGCAATCCAAGAAATGCAACCACCCGCAGCCGCCGGAAGTACAAAGCTCACAGCCGCTCGCGCCTCACCGGTTTTGTCAAAATCGGCGAGCGAGCGCCGCTCTTCTTCAAAACCCTACGAGGCGCCGAGCCATTCCACTGTAAGCGGCATCACAAGATGCATTCAAGAGCTCAAGAAGTACCTCGCCATGCTACCAAGTCTAGCCACCACCGACTCGCGACTTCTCTTGTACTGCCGCATCCGCCTCCGCCGGGTCAGCAGCTTCGTCAAGAAGACGGGCAACGGCCCGTCTACTACGTCTCCGAAGCACTCCAAGGAGCCAAGACAAGATACGCGGAGCTGGAAAAGCTAGCATACGCCCTCCTGATGGCCTCGCGCAAGCTTCGCCATTATTTCCTCGCCCATCCAATCACCATACCAACCTCATACCCACTAGCTATGATGCTACGCAGCAAAGACGCTTCGGGACGAGTCGGCAAATGGGCCGCGGAGCCGCACCTTTGACATTACGTCGCCTCGCGCACCGCCATAAAATCTCGGGCCGGGCGGACTTCGCCGAATGGACCTCAGACGGAGCAACCGCCGCACCGCCGAACGCCATGGACGCCCGCAAACCGACGGCTCCTGGTGTCTGCATGAGCAGCGCAGCCGCCATCCTCGTGGCCCCGACGGACGGCATCTCACACGCCGCACGACTCGACTTCGCCACCACAAACAACGCCGCCGAGTACGAGCACTCCTCCTAGGCCTCCGCAAGGCAAAGGCACTAGGAGTAAAGCGGTCATAGTCAAAGCGACTCGCGCCACAAATGGGCCATTTCGACAAAACTTTCGAGACAAGGGACCTCGAACGGCTCGAGACTCGCCACAGATGAGCCGTGGCCATGGGTTCTCGGGATCACCATCCGACGATCCCCGAGCGCCAACGGCGCCGACCGCTTCGCAAAATGGCGGTGCCAACGAAAGTCCACCGCCCAAGTTTTCTACGAGACCGACCAAACCGCCCACCTGCATAAAACTCCCGCCGCCCGCCTGGCACCGTGGGCTCGCCGGCGCCTAAGGCTCCATCCGGCACTAGGGGCTCCACCGAGCCCCACGAGCCAAACCGCGCCAACGCCTAAGGCACCAAGATAGCAAGTCGCAGGCGCCATGTGGCGCACATCGAAGACCGGATCGGCGCGACACCATCATCGCCTACTTAACAAGCGAGAACCCGACGACTTATCGGCAAAGCGGCTCGTGCACCGCGCTAGGAACTACCACTCGCTCGAGGAGACCTGCACAAAGGAGGTGTCTGCACTTCTTTCTTCTGGTGCATTTCGCGCAAGAGGGTCAAGACCTCCTGAGGAAATACACGAGGAATCTGCGAGCACATCGTGCTCCACGATGCATCAGAGCAAAAGCCTTCCGCAAGGTTTCTATTGGCCAACAACGCTGCGGACGCGCAACACTCGCCCAGCGATGCTGTGGTTGCTGCAAGGCCACAACCCAAAGGCACCTCCAATCCCACTACAGCCTCTACCACGGCTTGGCCCTTCGCAAGATGGGGCCTCGACATCATCGGCCCTTCCCGCGGCAAAGGCAACCTTCCTTCGCCTTCGCCGCTATCGAGTATTTCTCAAGATGGGTAGAAGCGAGCCACCCCAAAGATAACATCACCGCGCCCCGCTTCCTTTGGAAAATATTATTTGCAGATACGGAGTACCTCGGAGATAGTCACCGACAATGGCACTCGGCTCAACTCGCAGCCTTCGATCATTCTCGCCAAGGCTCTGGCACCGCTTATATGCTTCGTGATCGCTGGGACACCCGAGTCCAACGGAGCAATCGAAAGGGCAAACGGCAACATCATGGCGTGACTCAATAGGCGCTTAGTGGCTTACCAAAAGGGCTCGCCCGAAGAGCTTCGTAAGGCCCCGTGGGCAATTCGACCACGCCAACTAGAGCAACCGTGTTTTCTCCTTCAAACTCTCTTCGGGACGGCAATGACACCCGAGGAGCTCGCCGCCAGTCCTCCGTGTGGGCCAAAGCGATAACCCGCAAGAACGGCAAGTGTCCCCGACGCGCTAGAAGAACACCGCGCGCGAGCCATATCAAACATGGCAAGCTACGCAGCGGAGTCGCGAGGGCGCATAACAAGAAGGTCCGATCCGCTACTCGCCCCAGAGATATGGTCCTGGCGAGTAGCAAACCCCGCAATCAGCTTGGCAAGCTGCGCATCCAAATGGGAAGGGCCCTACATCATCACCCGCAGCACAGAGAGCGTGCTCCTACCACCTAGCCACGCTGAAGGACAAAGAGCTGACCATACATGGAACGCAAAGAGTCTTCGCAAGTTCTACCCAGAGGAGTCTGTATTGTAAAACGAAACAAAACCCGGTGCGGACGGACAACACCCAAACCCACAAGCGAGGGGACTTGTACTAAACCACCTGTAACACCCTTTCTTTTGGACATCTTGCGCCAATGAAATGAAAGACCAGATGCCCTGACGACTAAAAAAACGACACCGCGCATGGCCTTCGCCCCTGCACATGGAAACCTCCGCGGGTCCATGTATAAAAACGACATCGCGCATGGCCTTCGGCCCCGGTGCACATGGAAACCCTCCGCGGGTCCATGTATAAAAAAAAACGACACCGCGCATGGCCTTCGGCCCCGGTGCACATGGAAACCCTCCGCGGGTCCATGTATAAAAACGACACCACGCATGGCCTTCGCCCTGCACATGGAAACCCTCCGCAGCCCATATATATATATATAAAAATTTACGTGGCTCCTCCGGCCCTATCAAAAAAGGTAGGGGACGGCACGCGCCGCCGCCCCCTTCGAAAACTACATTTACTGTGGCTCCTCCAAGCCCTATCAAAAAAGGTAGGGACGGCACGCGCCGCCGCCCCTTCGAAAAATTACATTTACAGGCTCCTCCAAGCCCTATCAAAAAAGGTAGGGGACGGCACGCGCGCGCCGCCTCCCTTCGGAAAAATTACATTTACTGTGGCTCCTCCAAGCCCTATCAAAAAAAGGTAGGGGACGGCACGCGCCGCCGCTCCCCTTCGGAAAAACTACATTTACTGTGGCTCCTCCAAGCCCTATCAAAAAAGGTAGGGGACGCACGCGCCGCCGCCCTTCGAAAAATTACATTTACTGTGGCTCCTCCGGCCCTATCAAAAAAGGTAGGGGACGCACGCGCCGCCGCCCCTTCGGAAAATTACATTTACAGACTCCTCCAAGCCCTATAAAAAAGGGAGGGTAGGGGACGGCACGCGCTTCACCGCCTCCCTAAGAATCATACGCATGTGGTTCGCGAGCCTTACCGAAAAACAAAACACATACACACGCATACACATGAGCCTCTCAAAGAACGCCTCACAATTTTATTGCTTCAAGCTCAACAGACACAGTTCGCACACAACAAAGACAACTCATACAAACATAGTGCATGCAGCAAGCAAGAGGACTCAAGCTTATGAACAAAGTCCCATTCCTCCACACGCGCCGCCCACGCCAAGAAACTCCTCATCCGACGCGTCGCATGCTAGCAACTCCGACAGCCTCCGCACCAGAACCTCAGACGCGCCCAAGGACTCGACGAACCGCCGCCGACACGCTGCGAAGAAGCGCAGACCAAGACAAGACTTGAGCGGTCGCGCCCAAGACCAATGCGAGCATAGCCTTGTGACGCCCAAATGCACGATCTCCGCACGCGCTCGCCGCCTTCTTTTTCGCGCACGATGAAAATCCTCATCGAGCTGGCGGGTTCGCCAATTTCAGCGCCTCCACTTCGCACCATGGTACATCACCCCGGTAGAACAACCGCAAGGCCGATAGGCACCGCACGCCGCCATCTTTCAAGCCTCGCGACAGCGCTTCTTTTGACGCCTCGTGGCCCCGAGGAGCGAGACCCCGCCGGCAGCTGCGTTTCACCAAAACCGCTCTGTACATACTGGGCATAATCACAAATACAAATCACACCGTGGTAGCGAACCTTTTCATTTTGTCATTTAAAAACAAGAGGGTGTTACACAAAAAGAGTTTCCCCTCCTACAAAACGCCCCTTACAAACAGCAAAAGCGGGGCACCAAAAAAAAAAAAAGAAGAAAGAGAAAACCCCTAACAGCACTACAACCCAAAAGGCGGGGGGTCACACCTTATCCAGTGGGGTGGACCCCCGCTTGTCGGCCCTCGTATCCTCCACCGGCCTTCCCTTCTCCTTCGCGCTGCGCAAGCTCGGCGATTCCGTCGCCATCATGACCCGAGAGACCAGTAATCTTGTAACAGAACCCTCCCGGCCTTCCTGGTTCGGTTCCGAGCGGCCGCTACCTCCTCCGGCGTGGCCACCGCGACAGACCGTGCGGCAAGGCCATCGATATGCGCGCAACCGGCTTTGTCGAGCGAAGCAAGGGTCGCGACCAGCGCCTTCGCGCAATGGTCTCCGTGACGAGCGGCGGCCGAGGCACACTTCTAGCGCGCAAAGCCTCCCGAGGGTGATGTCCATCTCCGACGGACGGTGAACCCTCGCCGGGGCACGGCGCCTAGCCGCGACACGGCCCCTCGATGACCTCCATGGCTCGCCAGCACCGCCCAACGGAGGATGACACCGCGCCGGCAGACCTCCTCCTCAAGCACGCCTTCTCGCCAAGAGTCTTCACACGATCCTCCGTGGCTCGCACCTTGGCGGCCGCGCCGCGCCGCCGCTAACCGCTTCTAAGGCCCGAACCTTCGCGCGAGCGTCGCGCCGCTTAAGCGCCCGCCCGAGCATGTCCATCCTCGACCGCTTTGAATCTCGGCAAAGCCCGACGCGACATCGCTGCATGGCCCTCGCCAACATTATGCTCGCATAACCAACTCCAATCGCAGAGCAACAACAAAAAAACACAAAAAAACCCATCACATTTACCTTGGCGGCATTAGCCTCAACACTCGAAGCATCTCGTAAAGGCATCCGCGAAAGAGCTCCCGAGCGCAGGCGCGGGCGAAGTCGCCACGCCCCGCAAACTCGCGAGGCACCTCGCTAACTCGAAGTCGGCGCGCACATGGGCCCCACGCCCACCGCCACTGGTGCGGGCGGGCCTCGCCCCCTCGACCGCACATCGGCGGAAGCAATGGGGCCGAACCGCCGACAAAGACGGCCACGCACCACCACCACCTGAGCCATCCTCCCTCGGCCTCACCCACGAAAATCAAGGCCTTTGGCAACGCCAAGACAAAGCAAAACAAACATAAGACTAGCACGAACCGCAACTTACCGCGAGGCACCGCGGAGTGGGAGGAACTCGCCCGCAAAGATCTCGGCCCGCAGAACGCTCGAGGGGGTACTTTTCTCCGAGGAGCCCTGAGTCGGCCCAATGACATCGAACGAGCCCATCGCTCGCTGCACTCGCGAGGCCGCTCGCCAACCGCCGCGCAGGCTCTCCGGCGCTACTAACACCCCAAGGCCGGGGATCAACATTCGGCCGACCAAACCTCCACCCCATCCGAGAAGTCCGCCGGCGATTCGCCCACCCTTCGACGGCGCGGCGGCACACCAAGGCTGCAGGCGGCAAAGCACGGCGTCATGGGGTGCGGCACGCGCAATGAGCGACTAGGATCGGGCCGCCTCGCCTTCTACCGGCGGGCCCGCTTTCTTCCGACCGGTCGACGCCGACGAGGCGAACCGACGCAGGATATGCGCGGTTCAGTCGGCCCTCGCGCACCACCAAACCACGCTTCGAGTGCTCCTCCCCCGTGTATGGGCCGAGGAGTAGCTCCGCTGCACGGCTTGCCTCGGCAATGGGCACAGCTAAGAAAAAAATAAGAAATAAAAAAAGGGGGAAAATATATATAAAAAAACATTGTATACGTATCGAGGTTCGCAAAAAGCACAGTGTACATATGCCGCGTCACCAACAAACAAAACGGCGCTAGGAACCTTACCTTCGCGCCCCCGTGCGGTAAGAAGAGGGTGCCCGGAGCCAGAGGAACCGCGCTCGATCTGCCAGTCCCGGGCCAGCGGCCAAATTCCGAAAGCACAAAATTCCTCCACCAGGTCGCGGGTGGAGAAGCGCCTCGTCACGTCCAGGAGAAGCCGCAGGAGAGACTCCTCACGAGAGGTGAGCTCGATGTCGGGACTCGCGACGGTCAGATTCGCCCACCCCGGATCGCAGTCGTCTTCGGGACGAGGTATGGTAGAACCACCTCCGTGTCCAAGCCGCTTTCCCCGTTCCGAGCAATGGGCGGTAGATACATTTGGCGCCGCGATTTACCGAAAGTTTACATCGCCAAAATTTAGCGCTTCCCGCCATCGTTTTTCTTTGGCCGACAATGAGCATCGTGCAAAAAGGCGAAGACACGACCTTCACTCACGCTCCGCCGCTCGGCATCCATTCAAGACGCCAACTTGACAACAGAGTTGGGCGAAGCGCGCGCTAGCTCTACGCCATACAACCGTAGGACGCCCTTCACCAAGCCAACGCAGGGATCCGCAGCCGCGCCAAAAACGCAACGAAACCACCGCTCGCCGCCCGAGGCGATGGCACTGTTTCTGCCCCGGGGACCCGCACCACCCGCAAACTCCCTAACTTGCCCTCGTCCACGAGGGTCCGGAGCGTCGCCTCCGTCACCGTAGATCTCCCCAGGTCGCTCGTGTAGCACGCCTCTCCCACCGCATCTCTGCCCCTCTTCGTCATCACAACAACAGCAGGGAAAAATGCACGCCCAGAAAAGAGAATAAACCCTAAGGGGAGGGCAGAGGCAGCTATTTATAGAGCAGAAGATAGCCCAACCGTTGCCACCCGTCATCAATGCAACGGGCACCAAGTACGAGGCGACGCCGGCACACATGAAACAGCGCCGTCATCAAAGCCAATAACGGCGCGTGGCGCCCCAAGAGCCGCGGCGGCGCATAACGGCCCCAGCCGCCGTTGTCATCAAAAGCAGCAGACCACCACCCAAGACACGCGGCGCCCAAGGCGCCGCTAGAACCAATGCGACAAAAGCCTTCGCTATGGGCGAAGCTTCGCCACGCCAGAGGGGACGGTGCGCTGGACCTTACAGAGAGCGCGCGGCCACCATGGCGGCGCACTCGACCGCGAGGGGCTTGTCGTAGGGGCGCCACACCGGCCCCACGACCTGGCGAAGCAAGGCGATCAAGACCTCCGAGGTCACCAAAGACCCCGAGGAAACCAAGACCTCCGAGGTCACCAAAGACCTCCGAGGTCACCAAAGACCTCCGAGGAAACCAAGACCTCCGAGGAAATCGAGACCTCCTGGAAACCAAGACCTCCGAGGAAACCAAAGACCCTCTGGAGGAAACCGAAGACCCTTCGGAGGGGCCCCGGAGCACTCCGAAGGATGGCCCGAAGGCCTCCGCGGAGTGGCCCCGACGCCCTCCCCCGAAGGACACTCCGAAGACCCTCCAGAGGATCCCGGGAACTCCCCTCCAGGAAGAAGGCGGAGCGCCAGCGAAGGGGCGCGGGGCCCGCACAAGCCATAAGCCGGGTCTATTCCCCCCCACGATACACCGTGTCCAAGAGAACACGCCATACACCGGAGGCTACACGTAGGGTGCAAAAGACCCTGCCACCCCTACGAACAATGTACTTAGCTAGGGGCGTGTTTGTACTTTCAGATACCTTACCAAGAGGCTATAAATAGCCTCCCCCGGAACCATGTAACGGCAGGTTTTTTTGCTTGGATAAATGAAATCCGAACCCCTTTTTAGGACCCCCTGTCCTTCTGACGCAGGGGGCCTCCCCTTTTCTACTGTCTAGTCTCACCACTACGACAACCGCTAACGTGGATGGTTGACAGTGATGTGGACTCTCCGGCATGGCTCGCAGGCTCACGTGCGGCGCTTGTGGCACAAAACTACTTTACTCTATATAATATAGCCTCCATTAGCTTCTTCTCTACCTCTCTCTGCAATCACCATCCAAGAAACCAACCGAAATCACGAGGGATCCACAATCTTTCTTGCTTTGTTGCAACATGTCGAAAAAGATGCGACCTTCATGGTGAAAGCCCAGAGATCTTGGTCTCCTCTGCTGCTTCTTGCTTCTCCCTCTCATGTCCCACGGCGCGAACATGCCCTTGGGCTCCTCCCTCTTGTCGACTAACTCGACCTCGTGGTCGTCTCCCAATTCCACCTTCTCCCTCTCCTTCACACCGTCCCCCACCTCCCCGTCCCTCTTCTAGTCACTATCTCCTACGCCGATAGCGTCCCAGTCTGGTCCATCAACGCCGACACGGTGATTGATTCAAGGGGCTCGCTCCACCTCTCATCCACCGGCGACCTCCAACTCATCAACGGATCCGGCGCCATCCTCAGGTTGTCCAACACCGCCGGCCAGGGCGTTGCATCATCGGCTGGGATGACGACGACCGCGAAAAGGCGCTTCACCTGGAAGGCACCTGCCATTGTTCTAGGTAGGTAACAAAAGGCAAGCTATTCTGTCTCGATCATTTCTTCCTCGCGGTCACACGATGAGACCATGCTTCATTCATTGCCGTTGTGTTGTGCAGGTTTTGAATTGTTGGAGAGCATCACGTTCTCTAGAGTGGCGCTGAATCTGGTGGTTTATCTGGGCACAGTGCTTCACGGTACTACCACCTTCAACGCTGCTCATGTCGATACTTGGAACGGGACGGCCTTCATCGTGCCTGTCATCGTTGCATTTCTAGCCGACAGCTACTGGGGGAAGTACAAGACGATCTTGGCATCCCTCCTCTTCTATCTCATCGTAAGTAGGTAAGAATGAATTTGCTCTTCGTCTTCTGCTCCCGGCTGGTTAGTTTGTGCTGCAAATATCTATATGTAATGGCAATGGCATGCAAGGACTAGTGCTCCTTACTCTGTCTGCTGTCGCGATTCCATCGCTGAGACCAGCTGCGTTGTGGGATCTCGTGCTCGTCGGCTAGCAACACCCAGTTCTCCTTCTTCTTCTTGGCGTTGTACCTGGCCTCCATCGGCACGGAAGGCGTCAAGTCGGCTATGCAGACCAATGGCATCATGTCGCTCACCGACGGCTCGTTGAGCTCCCCCATCGTGGTGGCGTACAACAGCAACTACGACGACATGATGCGGTTCGTGCGGTTGGACGCGAACGGTAACTTTTGCGCCGCGCTAGGCGCGGCGTGCGGCGGCAACATGATGACTGAGTAGTGGTTGGCTGTGGCGGGCCAGTGCGAGGTGTTCGGCTACTACAACAACATGGGTGTGTGCAGCTACAACGACACGTCGCTGGTGTGCTGGTGCCCATCGGAGAACTTCCAGCTCAACGTCTCCTCCGACCCCCACAGCGGAGTGACTCACAGTGCACCCGGCTCGTCACAAGCGTCGCACGTGAGCCTGCAAGCCACGCTGGAGAGTCCACGTCATGGTCAACCATCCACATCAGCGGTCAAGGCCAGCCGAGGCACTTTGGGACCTCCGATGACCCACTTAAATAGGTTTAGGTACCAGATTGGCTAGTTTTATATATTAGGGACCCAAGTGACCAACTCTGACAAGTTTAGATACCCACAGTGTACTTTACTCTAAATAAAATGTCAATATAGCCCATGGACACATCATGTCGAGAAAAATGCAAGGAAACCTTATTTGGTATTGAGAAAATGGAGTGGAACTATTTTATGGTACAGTTAACAATGATTTTGTTATATAGACAGAACAAACAAAAAAGTGTTTTGAGTGCATTACCAGCTTATTTTGATGACCACTTTCAATGTATCAAACAACCCATTCATAAAATTGGGAATCTAAAGATCTACTAGAGAGATAAGCATAGTTGGCATCATGTCATACAATTCCCTAATGCCCCACAATACTCAAAAGGTATTTTTAATTCTACAGCTGCTGGAATCACCTAACTGTTAGGTGGTAGTCGTCCAAGAGGAAGAGGGTGTTCCATCACAATAGTGGGTGTGCTTGATTGATCCTTTACAGAATTCTTTACCTTGTTTTTCAACTTGGTATTAGAGCCGCTACGATCCAACTCCTAGCCACCATGACATCTCAATCTTCCTCTTCTCTAACAATCGGCGCCATCAATTCATCTAGCTCTAGCTCGTCGTCAACCATGGCAAGTCTGCTGCCAACCCCCTCGTTTGGTCATACGATCAACGTCAAATTGTCAAGCAACAACTATCTTCTCTGGAAAGCCCCCTCCCATGGCTGAGAAGTCATCAACTTCTAGAGATTGTTGATGGCACAGTTCCATGCCCAGCAGCAACAATCACGACGACATCCAAGTCTAAAGCGATGCAGATTACTAATCCTGAATATCTGCGCTGACTACAGCATGATCAAACCGTGTTGAGCGCTCTCCTCTCCTCCCTGACCAATGAAAATGATTATGATGGAATTCAAAAAAGACATTGTTATCATTGGTGAAACGATGAACAGAGAGAAGATTCTTCGTGACTTTTGGAGTATGGAGGATATTTTTAAGATGAAGATTTCTGGAAGGAGTATGGATTAGAGAATGGCCAACATGAGATATAGACAAACCTGAGCCATTTGCTGCCTGTATTTGATCTTTGCCATTGTATTTGTCATGGCCAAGAGTGAGAAGATCTTGTTCACCCGTGATATGATCAGTAGCATCGGTGTCACCGTTGTTTGTTTGCGAGTGGTCCATGAGATTAAATTTGACCCAAAGAAAATAGCAAACCCTCCTGTGGAGCGCCGATCATGTGCTGACCCTACCCAGTCAGCATCAGAAAAAGCTCTACTACGGTTAAATTTTGGAGAATAAGTCGACAACGTTTGAGGTACGAACGATTCGTAAACGGAAAGATAAGTGATATTGCGACTGGTACATGCGTTGACGCTCAACTAGCGATAGGTTCCATATTTTTGTAATTTTTTTAGCGACTATGTATATTTTGTAATTGATTCTTACAAAAAATATTATTTTCAAAAAAAACATCAAGGAGAGCCCCTGTCGCCCATCGGTTGGCGACTTCACTGTCGCCAATGGTTGGCGTAGATACGCTGCCGCTTCAACCGTTAGGCGATCGGGGTCCGCCGCCAACCGCGCATGGCGATCGGACCTGCCGCCAATCGTTAGGCGATCGCGATATTCCGTAATAAAAAGGCAAGAATAATTTTGTAATTTATAATAAAATATAGATTATTTTTTAAAAAAATTCCAAAATAACACTGTCACGCCACAAAATAAATTCTCAAAATCGTACTTTTTGTCACGCCACTGGTGGTGGCGTGACCAAACAACATTGTCACGCCACTACCAGTGGCGTGACAAGACTTTGACCAGAAATGGGCTGGCGTGACAGTGTTGTTTTGTCACGCCACGGGTGGTGGTGTGACCAAAAGGGTCAGAATTGGAAATAAAATTCGCGATGGGTTAACTTTAAAATAAAATTAAAAAAAAAAGATTAAATAAAAAAAAACTCGGTAATCGGAGGTTAAACCAAGCCGAGATATTTTGACAAGTCTTCAGCGTGCACGTAAGCTCCAACCCGACAACCACCCAAAAACACAAGCATGCACAAAAACGTCTGTGCCAATTCGGTCCTTGATTTTCCAAAACTGTAGAGACAGTTTTGATATTCTTTGATGCGGAGATCAAATCTACTACTATTAGGGGCATTTACAGTGGTATAGACAGTGATTACATCTTCTATATTATTTATAAACAAAACTAAACACAACTCATACAATAGGTTATCTCTAAGTAGTCTACATATAATCCTCACAAAATGATATCACAAAACATATAGGTTACAGACAGTATAGATACAACAGCAAAAATAATATCTATAAGGACCTTATGGACCGTCTATTGAATGCCAAACAGTTTCTACCTCTCTTCTCTTCTCTTATCTATATTATAAAAAAATCTTACATGGCAAAGATTATAGACGACTAATGTCACCGTACTGTACATGCCCTAACAAACACAGCTTGATGTCAGACATGTATAACTACCTACCTACCTGGTTCCAGCCGGTACCTAACATAGTAAGTCAACTGCCATACTCCAATGGAAGATTCCAAAAGAAAATTTTGCAATTTCCATTAGAAATACGATTCCAGAGTGAAGACTATTGATACAGGAGTAATTATGTCAAACAATAGCTGAGACAAAGATGAAAGCAACGACTACTGAGACTGGGTTTACAACAGTGAGCATACACGTAACTAGACCCAGTTGGGGATATAGACCACGCAGGATGATGTAAGAGCAACCTTACCAACCACCATTGAGGTAAGAAGCAGCAAGTGACGAGACTTCACTGCAATGAAAATGTGCACATTACAGTCACATAACCATACGCCACATCGCTGAATTTAGGAGCTGAGATGGGGCGAGTACAGGCGACGTGCAATCTTACAATGTAAATTTGGGCATAAATTCGTATGCTTCATGCTTGTCCATGCAGCTACTATGCACCCGTTGGCCATTCGTCATTGTTGCAGATGTTTTTCCTGCTCTGCATGGAAGGAATTCCGGTCTTTATCAGGGGATATCATGCTAGATTTTATACTGCATTAGGCGCCCTGGACCTGCTACTCTGGGGGGCATTCCACCTTCTTGTCTTTCCAGCGTCGAGTCTGTGCACTCTCTAACATATCCATGCACTTGAATTCTGCTCAATTTACTATCCCCACGCTGTGTATCGATAAAATGTTTTGAGACCAATTCAAGCTGCTGGCAATCAAGCGCACCCAACCAAGTCAGTGAAGGAATATCTCAAACTCTTGTCAACTTATGAGCTCCTTGAATGTGCAACTCTTGCAACGTGATTACATGGCAGAGGCCTTCTGGGAGGGCTGTCAGCTCAGGGCAGTACAGAATGTCCATTCTCCACAGGCTCGGTAATACAAGCAAAGGTTCAGCTGCTCCAGCAATACTGGGTGTCAAACACCAATGTTCTCATGCTGACAGCCTAACATGCTATGCAAACATTAGCCGCCCCAGCTTCGGAAAAAATGCTAATCCTGGTGGATGTCCTTTCCTCACACCACACCCCAAGAATTCTGAGCCAATAGTTCTAACCGCTGATGTACTCTCCACTTTGAGAAATCTGAGACAATGGCAACTGACCAAGTGGAGGGAGATACAGCCATGACATAAAGTTGGAAAGATTTAGCATTGTGAGGTTCTTCATCAGATTGCCTTCTGCAGGCCTTGATACCATCCAGCTGGGATAACTGTCACCATAGAAATGACGATTTTTTAGAACTTGTAATAAAGGTGGTAGCCTCAGGGACTCGAATATTTCTTGAATCCGTTGCTTCTCTTCAATCTTGTAACACCCATCTGGTCTTTCAGCTTCCAGTATACAGAACAAACCTAGACATATTAGCATAGTTTTGTTATTAAGATCTGGCGATCCATGCAGTGCTCTCTCCATCTTGTCAATCCCAAGAGACTGAAGCTTTGACATCAACTCATGTTCTTGCGCAAGCTGCAGCCTTGTTCTCCACCTCCCTTGCTTTCCTTTCTCACTATGAATACCATTGTTTATGTTCGTCAAATTTTCAATGCCTTTCGGAAGATCTCTCAATGGTGTAAACCGGAGACTAAGATGTCTTAAACTGCACAGTTGTGTAATGCCCTCAGGAAGTATCTCCAGGAACTGGCACTGTAGAAGGTTCAGGATTTGGAGGTTTGTCAGGCAGCCAATTGAATTGGGCAACTTGGAAATGTGTGTACCACTGAAGTCTAGATGTCTTAGCTGAATCAGACTTCCTAAAGAATCATGAATGCTTTCAATTCCAGGTCCATTAAGCAGCAAAAAACGAAGATGTGAAAAGGTTGCGAAGCTATCAATCCTCATTCTGCCGGGCTTTGAAGAAGCATAAATGTCCTCAAGCACTGTTGAGTGTTGATGTGCCATCAGAGGAGGAAGAACCATTGTCTGTCCCATGTCTGCAGCTGAAAAGCGGCGTAACTTTGAATGACATGTCAAATCATTCCACTTGACTTCTGTATGTCACAGTAGAAGCACTCATGAGCTGATAGGAACTGAGCTAGAGATCACAAAAAATCATGCAGAAGGCTTCTCCCGACAAGCTCATCATAGTATTCTTCTGCCAAATCTTCCAATAGCGAATCTCCTTGTGGAATGACAAATACTTCACTCACCCAGTATCTTGCCAGATACCAGGTGGAAAAAGGGACCAGTAAAGAAAACACTGTTTGAGGTGAGATGGCAAATCTTCGTAGATCAAGAACAGAGCACCACACAGTTCCCTGGGAAGGTTGCTCAACGACCATGCATCGCTCCTGAGAACCTTTTCCCACTCTTCCGTGTTGTTATCCTTCTGTCTTAGAAGTGTAGCAACGATTTTGATTGCAAGAGGAAACCCCTGACATTTCTGCAAAATTTTAGTTCCTACATCCTTAGGTCTTCAATTTCAGCCTCCTTCCTCAATTGGTATACTTTCTTGCGGAACAGCTCCCAGCTGGAGTCGTCAGGAAATGGGGACATCTTGTGAATGTATGCTGAACCAACTTGCTTGGCTACATACTCGTATCTAGTGGTGATACAGAATTCTCCCACAGGCATTTGTGCTTTGAATTGGGTTCCTAAGTAAATCATTCCATATGTCTGGCTGCCATACATCATCTAGTACAATAAATAAGCTCCTGCTTGAGGCCACAGTTGCAACCAATTGCACTAGCTCTGCTTTTGTATTATCAGCATCTGTACTCACCCCCAGATCCCTTGCTATCTGTTTCAGAAACTCCATTTCTGAAAATTCTTGAGTTATGCAAAGCCAGATTCTTGTATCAAACCTGCTCATCATCCTATGGTTGTTGAATATTTTTTGAGCAAATGTAGTTTTGCTGATGCCAGCCATGCCCCCAGATTGCTGCAAAAAGACACTTATGATGATTTCTACTGCATAAAAATTCCACCATGTTTTCTGCAGTGTGTTCAATATCATCACCAACAATATCAGCTTCTGGTATGGGAGAGGTCTGTCGATGATCCACCCCACATGCATCAATAACTCTCCTACTCGTGTGCTCAGGTTTTGATAATACCATTTTACCATTCGTAATATCCTCAAGTCGGGCTTTTACGTTTCTAATTCTACTACACATACCATGGTTGTGTATGATGTAAGACAATAAACCAATTAATGTGTGATGCCGATGCCTTATTCTCCAATGATCTTGTATGTCTCTCTGCGTTGACTTTACAAAGATCAACAAGGTCATCAGCATTATACATGATATCTTTCAGCCTTTTCACCCTCCCGCCAACATCAGGATCATGGGCGCTTCCTCTCAGCATCCCAAGGTGGCCTATTAGATCCTCCAGCTTCTCTAGCAGGCTCTGCAGCTCATCCTCCACACCCAGCACTTCTGCAACCTTATTCTCAACCACTTCTGCAATTAATTTGATGAATTTCTCAGCAAAAGCTTCAACAAACATCTTGTGAACACTTCTCCTTCTAGTATGAGTAAGAACTGGCAATAGGTAAAAAAATCCTTTTGTTTGGACTACTTTCTTTTCTTCCAATCATTTGGTCCTCTCATTTCCTTTTGAACCAGCCTGCTTTATTTATGTTGCCATGACTCAAGGCTGTGATTTTCTTAGTCGAACATTGGACCTAAACTGTAGAATCTGAATGATTAAATCAATGATTACCAGAAGATTGAATGCTGATTGGATATAAATGTTTTAGATTAGAGGCTCTGCTGGAGATGGCCAATTGAAAGTCAGACATACAGTAACCATGTGAAGAAAAGAACAATCAGATGCACCAGAAGCATGCCTCAAATGTCCCTGTCAGTACTTTATATCAACTCTTTGCTATAATCACTGAGATTTGCTACAAATACTAAGTTACTCGGAAATATTATCCTCCAGCTGGTTTGCTGACTTTCTGAAACTAACTCAACTAGCACCAGAAGAAATTGGACCTAGAATATCCTACACTATGTTCACAGTCATTACAACAGCTAACAATATTCTTGAGAGTAACTGCTCTATTTTAAAGCATCCGCTGAACTTACTGCACGCTCTGAATAACTGATAGGGCAGTAAGCCCAGTTACAAGGGAAATCCATTTCAAAGGAGTAAAAAAAACTTTTGGAGACCCAGATGTTTTGTAAATTGTACTGTTGGACCGTTGTTTCTCTTCTTAATGCAATGAAATGCAAAGCTTTTGTGTGTTCTTTAAAAAAAGGAGTAAATGCGAGAACCCAAGTATTGCTACTCCATTCGCGCTACTCACCACTTCTTATTCACATCCGCGATACAATCTACAATTGATTAAAGCTGATACATTACCGTGAGGGCTATGCCACTGGTGCTAGAGCAACTAAGCCATTTTATCGTATAAACCGTTCTTCATTTTTTTTTGGCCACCAATTGCATCTGCAGACTCTATATCGAGAAGAATGCGTCTATTAAACAGTTCACCGGGACAAACAGAAGGTACAGTTCTGTGGAATGTACTGCCTTCTAGTAATAAACAAAGCAGCAATTCTTAATACTCCTAAAAGACAAGGATTTGGAGAAGACGTAGGAAGGGAACCACTCACAGCCGCGCGTCGGCGGTGTCGGTGACGTCGTCGAGGGGACGCCATTACGGCGCGCGGGCGCGGGCAATACGGCAGCGAGTGCAGTGGGGGCGCGCAAGCGTGGTGCAGCTCCCCCGCCAGATCCACCACGCGCCGCGGGGCGCGGGCACGGCAGCGCATCGCCCAGCAGAGCGTGCCCCGCCACCGCGCGCTGGTGAGTTGTTCGACGAAATGCGGGGAGGCAGGTCTTTAATTGGGCTGGGCTTATTCCAAGTGGGCTTTGACTGAGGTGTATACTTAACTCCTGGGCTGTTCTCCGTGTCTCTACTTGGATTTTTCATGGGCCGCATGCTTCTATCTTCTTCTTCTCCCGTCGAGCCACTGCTCCGGCGGCCTACCGGCGGCCAGATTTGCGACGTGGCGTCCGCGGTGTCCCCGCCGTATTTACGCCCAACGACAAGACTTGGGAGTAGTTGATCAGATGCGGCGTGCGGGTTCTTGCTCAAAGGCGGGTGCTTTGATCGGATTAGATGTGGAAGGCATGGCAGTTACGCCGAGCAATCTATCTACGGCGTCGTCTAAGGTGAGAGAGAGGGCTTCTAGTTCGAGAACTGCATTACTGTTCGTATTGGCGCGCGTGGGCTAATTTTTTTTTCTCAATTCTAGTGTGGACGTTAGGCGAGAGCCCAAGATTGGACGCCGAGGTTATGCCAATAATGTTCCGGAATTGAACTCCACCACAGCGAGCTTGTTGAAAGGTGAAAGCTACTACATTGGGGAGAAGAAGGAAGGCACCTTTCTGTGCAATTCAACTGTTGCAGGCGCTTCAGAGGAAGCCGGATTTAATGTGGAGCAAGAAATTGCAAAAGAGTGCGAAGCTGCTGTCCATTCGGAGGTAAAGTTGTGCTCTGATATTGGGAAACTGATTATAGCCAGGTGTTCTTATATTTTTGAGAGTAGAAGGGACACCTTTGAAGGGAACTGCAGCTTGCAAGATGTTCTCAAGCTTGGTTTCTGGCTCTCACCGGAGACCCTCCGCAGGTTTTGGTGTGCTTCGGAGCTGAAGCCCGAGGACTTTCTTGACATTTTGATTGGTTTTGGGCTGGATGCGGCAGAAGTTAGAAATGCGAGATTTTTATGGAATTTGTACAGGTGGGCTTCATGGCAGAGCAAGGAGTTCCAACATCTTCCAAGGTCGAATGGGATCATGGTGTCAATACTTGCAGATGCTCAGATGCTCAGCCAAGCTGAATCACTGCTTATCTTATTGGATGACAATAGGGCTCTGACTGATGCAAGTGGACTGTACAGTCAGATTATCCAGGCGTATTCAGAAGCTGACCACCTTGTGAAATCAATGGCACTTTATGATTGTGCACGGTACAAGTGTTTGATTCCTTCAGCCTCATGCTACCAAGTACTTCTTCATCTTCTGATCAGAAGGAGAAAAGATGAGTTAGTTCTAAGAGTATATTTGGACATGCTTGAAGTTGGATTAGGTTCTTGCACGGAAGGAAATATTTTCGGTTTTGTTGTCAAGGCTTTAATCAAGAAAGACAATTTTTTACAAGCTATTGGTATAATTCGGCAGTTAAAGAGTTTGGACATTGAAATAAGCAAGGGATCCTTGTCAACTATCGTAGAAGAATTTTGCAAGAAGAAGGACATTGGAGATATGATGAATTTCTTGGAAGAGTGGAGGTATTTGCCTGAGTTGCGTCTTTGCAACAGAATGCTTGCGTCTTTGTGCGCAAATCTTGGTACTGACGAGGCATGGTTGGTCTTCCAAAGACTGGAGACCTTAGGGTTTGCACCAGATGCTACTACCTTTGGAGTTTTCATATGTCATAGTTGTAGAGAAATGAAGCTGAAAGCTGCATTCCTATATTTATCTGAGTGCTTTTCTAGGCATATTGAACCTAAAGTATGTGCTTACAATGCTATTATAGGTGGTGTTTTCAGGGAGGGACTGTACAGACATGCAAAGTATGTCTTTGAAGACATGGTTGACAGGAAAGTAATGCCAGAACTTTTAACATATAAGGTACTTTTGGCAGGATATTGCAGATATAGACAGTTTGATGATATAGAACAAATCTTGAGAAGTATGAAAACCAACAGTGTAAATGATATTCCCTCTGGAAATTGTGTGCTCTCTAAGTCCTTATCATTCTTGGGGTTAGACCACCTAGGAGTGAAAGTCAAGAGAGATAATGCCACTGGCTTTCCAAAAGCTGAGTTTTTTGATTCAGTAGGCAATGGTCTGTATTTGGACACTGACTCCAAAAAGTTTGATATTTCATTGGTCCAGATTCTTGATAATGCTATTTACCCAGATATTAACTCAGAACTAGCCAGTGCGTGTCAGCAAGGCAATGTTGCAAGTGCTCTTCTTTTGAAAGATGAAGCTTTTCAATGGGGACATGGCATTTCACCAGCTAGCTACTCAGAACTACTAAAGGCCTTATGTGTGAACCCTGCACATATAATGGATGTCATTGACCTTATGGAGGAGATGCCAGATACATTTGACAAATTTGATGCTCAAACTCTAAATTTACTTGTCCAAACATTGAGTAGGAATGGGATGTCAGCTCGTGCAAGATTGGTTTTGGACAGTTTGTTCAGAGGAGGCTTGCCAATTAATCAAGATACATATACTCATTTGATGATAGGCTTCTGCATAGAAAGGAACATAGCAGGGTTTTGGGAATGCTGGAATCTTGCAACAAAGTGTAAATGGTCACCTGATAGCAAGGATGTGATAACCCTCGTCAGTCGCTTGTGCAAATGGGGAGTAATTGAGGAAGCCCTGGAGCTCACCAGCGTGTTGCTGGACTGCTATCCTAATTTGTTTTTCAGTGCATACTGTGCACTTCTCAAAGTGTTATGCAGGACAGGTTACACTAGTGTTGGATGTGCGATGCTGGAGGCTCTCATAGAAAAGGGTGTGGTTGTGGATCACTCACTAATTTTTAATGTGATGGAGGGCTTCCTGAAGGAGCAGAAGACTGCTGAATCAATTGGAATGTATGACATGTGGCTGAACAAAAGCAAAGTATTAGATGTGTTTACTTACCGATTTGCATTCTCTTCATTACCAAGGTTTGATGCAGAACGAGCCCTGGACTTGGTACAATCTATGATGAACATGGAATTTACTGATGTCTCAGCTTGCAGTTGCATTGTGAAGGAATTAGTACAAACAGGACAAATAAGACAGGCGATGCTGGTTTTTCAAGAAACAAATTTGGGGAAGAAGTTCAGTGGCACCTTGCTAAATTCCTTCCTACAAGCATATTGTTGTCTAAACAATTGGAGAAAGGTAGATGCAGTTCTTTGCATGATGCTAAAGATGGATGCTAACCTTTCTATTTCTAGCTACCGCTTTCTCGTCCGCAGAATGTGTGAGCAAAGTCGGCTTTCTAGTGCATTAAGTCTTAAAGAGCTGCTCCAGGATAGTGATAAGTTGGCAGAATTAACTTTATACAACATTCTGATATTTTGTCTTTTCCAGAGAAGAAACATTTTACAGGTTCATGATTTATTGAAGGATATGAAAGGTAACGGCATTTCTCCAGACAAAACCACCTATGACTTCCTTGTCTACGGGTTTCACAAGTCTGGAGATACTGATCGCTCAGTTAATATGCTTAATGCTTGCATTGCTCAGGGATTAACGCCAAGCAACCGCAGTCTCAGAATAGTATTGAGTCACTATTGCAGGGTAGGAAACCTTGAGAAATCACTAGAATTATTTCATCTGATTGAGCGCAGAGGATGGAAGCATGGCTTAGTCATTGAGGCAACCCTCATTTCAGGTCTTCTTTCATTTGGAAGACATTCTGAAGCAAAATCATGTCTGAACAACCTGAGCAAAAGTGCATTAATTGGATCTGGCATCAATTATGATGTCCTAATAAAGGAATTCTGCATACTAGGGGACGTGAAAATGTCTGTTAATCTGCTAAATACAATGATAAAGAAAGGCAATCTTCCGAGTGAAGTTAGTTACAGCTTTGTTATGCACAGTCTCTGTATTTTGAAAGAATTTGACCAGGCGCTTGACTTTCTTGCTGAGATGCAGTTGGCAAACCTAAAACCAAGTGAGATTTCCTGTGATGCACTCATACGTGGCCTTTGTGCTGTGGGAAGAACCTGTGATGCTAGGAAGATTTTGGAAATTCTAACCACCTTTGGCTCTTCACCATCCTATGGCATGTATAGAATTGTTTTCGATAACTATTGTAGGAGTAACAATCTACAGAAGGCTGCAGCACTTTTGCATGACATGAAGCAAGCAGGGCAGGTACCCAATTTTGAGATGCATTGGTCTGTTATAAGCAATTTAAGCAGTACTGATAAAAGGACTGAAGGATATGGAGAGCCTATTTTGCCCAACCTTATTTCTTTTGGTAACACCCCATGAAGGACAATAGGGTGAAAGGTTTTTTTATACCAAAATATAACCAGTGGTGATGTGTGGTTTTCAGAAAGTGGTGAACTGATAACCGTTGTCAAGTTGAACTCTAGACTGTAATGGAAATAACAAAACCCAATGAAATCAATCTCATGCAACATTGTACCTTGAATGTTCTACTCACAGTTGAAGGGTTCATGAGAAGGTAATACCACCATCTCTTCTAAAAATGGAAACAATAATCCAAAAAGTTGCCTAGATTCTCATTATTTGCCTAAACAGGATGCACTTGGGACCTTTTTTGTGTGTGTGTTGACTGAGACCACGCTGGTACTATATCACTCCAGTAAAGGTGATTCACTTCTTTGATTTGCTCCTACTGCTTTTCAACCCCTCCCAAGTCTCAATAAAAGTATGCCCAATCAATTGCTCTCATGAAAAAAAACAATATTGATTGCACTTTCAATCAGCGATTCCCTACAGGTTGGAAGTGCATAATCGGTATTCGGTACCATCACCTTATTATCACTACTGCCCCATCTGATCGCTGCTGCCAGCCTCCTAGCACTCACCTTAGATTGGCCGGTTACTGCCGGGATTTTGATCCTTGATCGGTACCATCACCTTATGATCACTACTGCCCCATCTGATCGCTGCTGCCAGCCTCCTAGCACTCACCTTAGATTGTCAATGGACCTCCCCATTGTGGATCTCACACAGTCATGCTGTACCTCCTGATCCTTGTTTACCAGATTGCAGTGCCCATGTAGCTGAGGTCTCTTTTTTTGCGTCATTGTGAGGAGCAGGTGAGCGGCCTGTGGGACATGGGACCACTAGTGAAAGTGCCCACTGCACTGCAGCTAAAAGCAACCGCTTCGTCAACATCATCAAGCGGTACTTTGCCTAATAACGCTTCAACATCCATGCCACCACTGCATTACAATTGTGAGGTACTATTTGTCTTTTGTAACTAACTATTAGTGTATGATTTGATAGTATCAAAGGCGAGGATTAGACAATTGTGAATTATTCCTTATTGCTAGTATCAGTACCAGTACTACTTTTTTGGATTAACATCACCATTATGAGATTATGACCTGTTTCATTGAAGCTTACCATTGTGTTTAGCATGTAGCATATGTTCCTTTATAGTTAGTTATGTGTGTTGTAGTGTTGCAATTTGCTCTGTTGTTCTATTTCCCTGAAAGGCCTTCCTTTTGTTTGAGCTACTTCGAAAGGCCTTTCCTTATTCTTTCTTGCAGTCTTTTTTGGACCTAATTGCAGGATTAGATATTTAAGGTATATTCACATTGAGGATCCACTTAATGCTGGAGCTCTATGCCTGATGGCTATCTAACCTCTAGGTAATCAGCTGTTGTGATGACCAGGAGTGACAGTGACTGCTTGTGTGTTCAGTTTCGTAGCAGCCATGGATGCGACCATGGAACAAAAAACCGGCCGGTAGTTACCGGATTTCCCGGTGGGGTCCGGGATTTTGAATCCCGGCCGGAAATCCTTCATATTCAAATTTCTAGCGAAAACATCTCAAATTCAAATTTATTTGGACGAAATTTATCCGGTTTTCCACCAGGATCTCCGGTAACCGGCTGGTTACCGTTCCCGGGCCCTCACCGGGATTTGGTCTGGTTCCGGGTTTTTGAACCCTGGATGCGACCACCTCACTGGGCAGCTAATACTCTAAGTGGTATTATTGGCCGTTGGGACGTGCTGGGGGCATGTCTACTGGCTCGCAGTAGTATATATGTGACATGCAAGAATGCATTTCTTGCTGCGACTTGTCCATTTCTACAGTGACAAATTGCTGACATATATTATTTTATATTCCCAAATATTTAATGCTCCTCCCTCCCTGTTCCGAAAGTCAGACGTTAAAAGGTTCCACTTCAATGTATATGCATTGTTAGGACAAACTTGATTAAAACATATTGGGGGTGTTAAAATTTTACCTCAAAATTGTAGAACATGTATTTGAAAACAAGACAAGAAGGCTTGTATGACATGTATTTGGAAATAAAGGAGTACAGTGACTCCACTCTACCACCATTTATTATAAAACAAGGAAATGAAATACAAGAAGCTTAAAAGGCTTTAATGTTACAAAACTAGAGACCCATTGACTATTGTTTCACCCTGTTCTTTATGGGTCATAATTTTCAAAATATGGAGCCCTTATCAAACTCTTGGCTTCTATAAGCATATATGCAAAATAACAACTATGAAACTGTGCAATTTGCAGCATCATATTGAAATCTAGTCATTGCTGGGTGCAACAGGATCCACATCTCCATCCATGTTATATGAGGCATCAGCTGTTGCATTTGGGATATCAGTTGGTGGGGGCAAAACTCTGCAGTTCGGATTTATCCAAGCCCTTTTCTGGTCCAAGACTCTCTAGCTGAACCACATGCCTTTTCAACGCATCTTTGAACTTATGAATCTGAAATAGCAAAAAGTTATAGTTTGAAAGAGCTTAAAAGGGTTTGTTCATAAATGGGAAAGACTTACAGTTGAAATGGTGCAGCTGAAGCTACAGATACGGCCTTCTGCACCTCTGTTAAAGCGGAACAATGGCAATACATGGACATGGAGCCTGCGACACATCTCTTTCTGTTCATCATAGTTGACCATAAGAAATTGCAGTTCTGGATGCATCCCAGTGAATTGATATACCTTTGTGGCATTAAACAAAAAGGTATCATAATTATAGAAATTTAATTGCAACAAGTATTTTCCCCTATTGATTTATGTATTAAGAAAATGGTTAAATATACATGCTTGCGTTCTTTTACCTTGGAGTGTAGGGCCTTACAAGCTCCACAACTAGGGGAAAAGAAGTGCGCCACGGTGAGCTTATCTCCAGCCATCAGAAGCTGTTCGTCAAAATCTTGTTGTGATATGATATTTTTCATGTTGCCCTTCATGTTCTTCTCCCACCATTTTGTCTTCATAGGGAGGTGATTAGCCTAACACCACGACACTATATTTCATTGTCATCTCTTTTGTGCTTGAGCACATATTCGTCAATGAATGTTTAAATTGTGTCATTGTTTGAATATAATTAACAGATTTCTTCGTTTTTATGCAAATTTTGCAGTACATTTGGATAGAGAAGGGATCTTAACCAATAATTTTCTAGAATTTTCAGTATTACATAATATGGCTGACCAAGCAACCAAATCTCTTAAAAATAAAATCCACCTCATAAAATAATATCCCTGTTTCCAAAATAATGCACTTGTATAACTTAGTTAGTCATTACTAGGCTTGAAAATGTTACATGAAGCAATATAGTGAAATTAAACTAAAATGAATACTCCCATTTGTGTTATGAAATAGAAAAAAAAGGAGGCAAGCCTATGGGTTGTAAATGAAATTGCAGTCTCTCGTCTCCCTTGAACTCTGAAGTCTGAACAATAAAAACAAATATCAGACATTTCATTCTCTAGATTAAATGACACTTGGCAATCCAGAAAACTGTAGCCAGTGGATTTTGAAATCTGCACACCTTTTTCCTGTTTGAGATAAAGAGACAACATTCAATTTTTTAAATAAAAATTTTCAAGTGTCCTTTGTCTTTTAGGAACTGCGCTGGATATTTAATATTTGACATGGAAAGAATATTCTGTTTTGCCCTTGAACTAGCAGGACGGTCTTTATTGAAAGCAGTATTTTTGTAATTCAATTATCTCCAAGCAAGAAAAGCTCAGCATTTTATTTTTATTTAGTGTAAAAGAACTACAAAATTCCACATGCATAATCAAAGGCTGAGTGGTAAGGAAATTACATTGATGGGCATTTTCTGTGCAGCTTTGCTGATCTGCCAACCAGTTGAAGCAACCTTTTCTCTGAGCAAGAGTGCTTTCCCTGATCACATTGTGGTTCTAAGCATAGTTACCGGTTTGGCCCGTCAGGCATTGTACGATCCATTTAGCTCGAATTTTTTTAAAAAAAAAAACAGAAAAAGGGGAAAATAAAAAAGGAAAAAACCAGAAAAAAATCCAATTTTTTTTTTAGAAAAATGTGTAGAATTGATAAATACATATGAAAGTTGTAAAAAATAAGACAAGCATATTGAAAATGTAATAAAGAGCTTTATTAATATTGAAATGATTGTGTCGGTAAAATCTTTGCCAATTAAAAACTCAACACGAGAAAATATTAGCAAACGAAAAAAAAGTACAACCTATACATGTAATACCCTAAGTTTATTTAAGTAAGAAGAATTAATTTAGGGAGAATGGACAATTAGAAAATAGTTTTAACAGGATATTAGAGGGGGGTTTATGCATAATTTGAACAACTTAAGCTGTGGACTTCTGGCCCACAGCATTTAGGCCCAAGAGGGAAGGGTAGCCGGCCACATAAGAAGGAGAGGGGGCAACCCTAGGGTAGCTACAGTACCACCGTTGTGCTACAATGCTGCGCTGTGCTACAGTGCCATCTCACCCCTAGCTTTCGCTGCTGGCCATGAGGAAGGAAAGGAGAAGCCTCCTCGGGTGTTGCCGGCCAAGAAAGAGAAAGGAAAAAGAAGGAAGGGGGAAGAGAAGGGAAGAGGAATCACGTGGTGGTTCCTACGTTCTTTAGCGGTTTCTCCAAGGGTAACCCCCGATCCCGTTCGATTAGTCGTGTATTCATGTATTAGGCAATGTCGGTATTATATCTATTTTCTGGCAGTCTGTAATGTTCGATTGATTTAGGGCTGTTAACTACGAAATCTGGTCTGGCCATCTCCTAGAGAGTTGTAGGTAGCGTCATTAGCTTTCCGTAGGATCTTGGATCAGGTCGTTTGGATGAGCGGATCATGAGATATGATTTTTGCAATGTCGCTGTTCTGTGATTCTGTCAGAATTCTGGCAGCGAGTGTTAATTGGTTAATAAGAATTAGCTAATGATTTATTTAGAATATCTCACCAACACGAAAGTGGTAGGTATGCTCGTAAGCTTTTCAGAGAGCTAAAGATCATAATTTTTGGATAATTGTACTGAAAGATACGTTAGTTTTAATCTCGCTGTCCAAAACCCCTGATGAGATTTAGTTGTTCTATTAAACTGTTTGGTAAGGCTAAAAGATGGTTGAATCTGGAAACCTCACCAACTAGGTTTATGTAGATAAATTAATAAGCTTTCAAGAGAATCAAAGAACACCAGATTTGGGTAAGTAGACGAAAATTTATGAATTTTAGAAGAAGATTGTTTTGTTTTGGGACAGATCGATGTCTATAGAAGTTGGTGTTTTGGGTTGCGCTAGGGAGCGTAGTTCGTCGTATACTTATTTCTAGCAATGTCTTGTCCAGAAATATCCTCTTAGTGTGATTGTTATATTTATTCAGGTGGTTTGATTCCAGGGGCAGCGCCCTCTTCACATCAGCAAGCTTCGCACGGTTGAGGCAAGTACAAATAGTGATAGAATGATTAAGAGTGATTGTTCATGTTTGCTAAAATTATTTGTATATTATCTACTCATGGATGCTAGAATGATGTGTGTGTTGCTGTTCATGAGTGCTAGAGGTATGAGTATGCTCTTTATTTATGTATATTGCTGCTGTCTAATACATGTTCATGTTGAATAAAAGAATTGACTTATATGCATCATGTTATCATTGTTAAGGTTTGGTCATGTGGTGACTAAGCATTGATTTTTTGAGGTCCCCATCATGTATTGGACGGGCTTGTGGTCCCCACACTTGTGGAGTGTGTGGCTTATGGTCCCTGTGCTAAAAGGCACATGCATGGATATGCATCGACAGATGCATACTCCGCATTACCGGTAAATGCAAAGAAAAAAAAAGAGTGCATCTGTGGCATGTGCATTGCATGAGCATATGATCTGGTTCATTATAAAGAATTGTGATTGGATGATAGTGGCAAAGTTGTATATTGAATTACTGTATTAATTGTACTTTGCTGAGTCTTGGACTCACACTTGCTGGTTGCTTATGTTTTTAGGTACCTCTTGCGCGAACGTTATGCATAGGAGGGGCTAGAAATGAGATCTGTTGCACACAACCACGGACCACTCATGAATGATTGATTTTAGACAATGAATTAATAATTAAGCAAACTGCTAAGATGTTTCTATTGGTTATGTCTTAATGTCTCTATTGTTTTGTAATAGAGTTAATTAGCATTTCATGGAAGTTTTTATAATTATGTTTTAAATTGGATGTTTGGATTATTGATTATTATCTTTGATATTCGTTAGAACCTCCGGTATAGCTAACTATATAAGGAGGTTCTGCCAAAATTTAGTATTATGTCTTAGGTTTTAAATTGTTATTTTAGTAGCATTCCAGGCTCATATTGGGCTGGGGTGTTACAGTTGGTATCAGAGCGGGCTTTAGGTCCGTAGTTACTAGATTAATTAAAATTTACTAATGGTTAACCAACTTAAAAATTTGACACACTGGTGCACAGTAGGATGGGAATGGGCAAATCATTGCATTTACGTTTCAGTTATATCGTATTGATGATTGATAATATGAATTGAGTATGATTGCTTATTAATTAATTATATGATTGTTATGTGTGGGGATAATCGATGTCGAGAGATAGAGTTTGGTTGTGGACATGGGCATAGCCAGGCTGTACTGCCGATTGGGGTATGAGAATAGTAGAGTGTTTACCTTGGGTAAACTAATTCCAGGTGTTGAGAATGGATTTCTTTGGGAAGGTTATTGTCTTCCTTAGGTTGTATTAGGATTTTCTGATAAACAGCGGGAGGTTTATTAATTTTTTCTTGGGTTAATGGTTACAATGCAGTTGGACGTTTTCCCCTTAGTTTTATTGGTTCCATAAAGCGATGATTTGTTCTTCTGACTGACGAGAGTTGCTACTTGTTAACATTGTTGATTCGCAAGGTTGATATTTTATTGTGAAGGTTTGCTTTCCTTGTTGGAAAAAAATAATTCGCTTATTCGCTTGGTACTTTTGATAATGTGAACTATCTTTTACGAGTTCTTTAGCAAGTGAAAGCTTTGACTCTACGTATTTCTTTTGTAGTAGTTGTAGTGTTAAAGTTTGATACTTCTTTGAGAAAGAAAGTGTCAAAACTTTTTTTGTAATATTTTGTTGTGTTAAGTGGGAGGTTGCAAGTATGGAAGATAATGGACAATGTATGAGTCATTAAGTTGGGTCTATAGCGTGATGCATAATCGATCTTAACCAAGATCCTTGGTACTAAATGTGATTAAATTATTGTTGTCATAGAATAATTATATGATGAACTTGTTTAATGGTATGATTATACATACTAGGAATCCAAGATTTATTAAGAAGTGTGAGATATTAATGATTTGGTTTGATCATTAAGATTGTGGAATGTGTCCCAATGGATTGATCTACCCATTAGTGATGGTTATGTTAAGGATGTGTTAGCCTTAGAGGATATTAATCCGAAAATTTTTGTGAACTGGCTACTTGATGATCATACATAATTGCTAGATTGAAGCATGTATATCGGATTAGATGAATGTTGAGGTAGTACCTTGTGAAACCCTATTATACAGGAGATGATGTTATTAAATCTTTAATTATATTTTGCCCTAAACTCTAAGCATAAAGTGGAATGTTGACTCTGTGTTTATAAATAGTTATGTGACTGCAAATAGAAGTAGGACCCCATTTGCATACGTGATAAATACAATTGCCAATTGTTAATAATAGTTGAAGTGGATGTTGAACAACACTAATGGTTGAGTGGATGAATGAATAAGTGGTCTCTGATAGCGTGCTTTGCGAAATTGTTATTTGATAGTATAATCTTGTTGAAAGAGGTTTGTTTCAACCTTGTGTCTTGTGTTTCTTTTGGGGAGATTTATGATGGGATAGGAGGCTATGATGATTCTTGCGAAGAGTGTATTCTTTTATTGTTAGTATGATTGTCAGTAAGGGATTATAATGATGATGTTGAATGTTTTGTATAAAAGGATTTGATCGCTCGCGTGATATTGATTAAATGAAATGTTTCTAGTTTTGCGTTTGTGAACTTTTGGACCTTATGTTGATGTGGTAGCTGAAATTGTTTCGAGCAAAGTGATGTGTTAAAAGGTTTTATTAGTTCCTAAGTGATTCATGTGTTGTGGTCTTCAAATCTCTTCTTGTTGGAGTTGACATGGTGGTGCTGTAATCAAAGGAAGTCGCTTTTTTTTAAAAAAGGAAAGAGTAAAGTAGAAGTATTTGAGATTGAAGTCAAGTTTTGTAACTTGCAGTTTATTGAAATTTGCCTAAACTTTCTATTCTAGCCCATAAGAGTTTCCCGAATTTCAAAAGCAATGTTTTATTCTCGTTTGAGGTTTGATATTTTTTGCTTGTGGGACGTGTGCCCTCAATTATGATCTCATCTTTTGTTTTTCGAGATCACTGCTATTTGACTATTTTCCTTGATCTTGTATTTACTGTAAGTGGTAACGTTTTCCTATATGTTGAAATTCATTTCTATTTGCTTCTTTTTCTAAGAAAAGGTTAACCGATTTGTATTGCAAAGTCTTTTCGGATGTGTAATGACAACTAGATAGTGGTGGTCTTCAAACCACATTTGACTATAAGGTTAATAATATGACAAGCACATCACTGATATAGCAAGAAGGAATCGACGTATGTACTCAACACTGGAATAAGAATATCTATGGCCCTAGAGTTTGAAGCGGCATTGTTTAAAGTAATTGAAAATATTTTGTCTGTAAGACCAAAGTATTCTACAACTTTGATAATACAGTCCATAATATTCTCACCTATGTGTGATATATTAATTAATTTCAAACCTATAATTATTTTCTCCATTACCTAGTCGTCATTAACATAGTGAGCAACTACACTAATATTATCCTCCCTAGCCCAATCACTCCATATGTCGAGGTTAGGGCCACTGAAAATGTGCATGTACTCAATAGTTCCTTTATTTTATTATGACGTTTATTGTAGTATTTTACTAGATCCATAGTTGTTGTCTGTCTAGAAACGACAGAAAATCTAGGATTATGCACAATCCTAATGTAAGTTTGGAAAATAGTAGAGTCCCCAAAGCCTAATGGTAAATCCTCAGAAGCAATTAAACGACAAAAAGATTGACGGGCTACCTCAGGATCGTAGTCACAGCTACGTATCGTACCGTTGGGGTTGTACTGCAATTGCGTCTGTCTCATCACCAATTCTTGCTTGGCCTTACATCTTGTAGCATGTTTAAGCAAGTGCTCCATTCCACCTGTAGACCTTGCTGACAATTCATTGCAATAAATTTTGCAAATAGCATATGGTACCTAATTTCCTTGTGCGCATGGCTTGGTTGTCCTTTCGAAAATCTCCTACACTCCCGATGTAGACGGTCTCGATCTCTTTGCTCCGGTGGTCGCCGACAAAGATGTTGTCGTGGAGCCTGATGATGGAACTCTGCCTTGCCCTTCCGTAACAATTCCGGTTGGTTTGAGGCAGCTGCAGCAGCCTCCATGGATGCAACATCCTCTGGTGAAAGTCTGTAATCACTATAAGCAAAGCTGTCGTAACTATCCATAACGAAACTGTAAAATTGAAACTAACACTATTATTACTTTCATCTTAGCATAACAAATACTAACAATAAAAGTATGCAAAAAAAAGAATTATACCTCTTTTGCTGACTTGCTGCTAAAAATTGAATTTTCCAAAATTTGGCAAAGTTTTTTGAATTTTGCCAAATTATCTCACAACGAATTTGAATTTACAAAGGGCAAAAAATGTTTTGGGATTTGGCAAAGTATGGTAGCTATTTATAGAAAATATTATCTCACAACGAATTTGAATTTGCCAAATTATCTCACAACGAATTTGAATTTGCAATTTAGCAAAGTATGGTAGCTATTTATAGAAAATATTTTGGGATTTTTAAAATTTGTTGCTATTTTAAAGGGTCAAACGATAAAAAAAAGGGTAAAAAAAGGGCAAAAAATGCCCAACAGGTAGATTCTAGTCGGGCTCGTTATGCCCACGCCCGGCCGCCTCGACCGCTGCCCGCACTCGCCTTTTTCCTCCTTGCGTGTGTCTCGCTCACACGCGGCAAAGAAGGCGCCCATCGCCCGAGTACGGCATGTCACAGTGCCGCACGCCCACTACCGCCTGCCGCTAGCGCCGCCCCTTCGCCCGCCACCCTCCACGCCGACGCTACCCCCTCCCTACCTCCTCCCTCCACGCCGACGCTGCCCCTCCCGATCTCCTCCCTCCACGCTGGCACCGCCCCCTCCTGTCCTCCTCCTCCTCCCGGCTCCCTCCTTTCAGAGCCGGCTCCGCCGTGTTCTCCTCCCTCCACGCTGGCGCCGCCCCCTCCCGGCCTCCTCCCTCCACGCCAACGCCGATCCATCCTCCTCCTCCTCCACGTCCTCTCCTCTCCTCCTCCCGGCTCCCTCCTTCCCAAGCCGGCTCTGCCGCCTTCTCCTCCCTCCACGCCAACACCGCCGCCTCTTGGCTCCCTCCCTCCCTCGCCGCCAGCTAGCCACCGCTCCTCCTCCCTCCCTCCCAGCACTCCTTGCGGCCTGTGCCGCCTGGCGCCTGGCGGCCTGCCTGCCTCCCTTGGCCTCCCTGCAACGGGCTACATGGGCCGTGCTGGGCTCATACCGTGCTTGACACAGCCAAACACTATTCGTGTTGTGCCAGACTGGCCCATCGTGTCAGAGGGTCAGCCCAAACACAACACAGGCTTTTATGCCGTGCCGGCCCGACCCATAAATAGTGTGGGCCGTGCCGTGCATCGGGCAGACCCGGCAAGCACGACCTATCCTAGCTCTATCTGTTCCTTAAAAATAGGGCAGGTCTTGCCTTCTGCTTGTTTATCCATCGCTTGAAATTTGTCATGCGATGCGCACGGTCTGGTTTGCACCATCGTACTCGGCTTGCATGGGAATTTAACATTGGTTCTGCCTTACTTACAACCTGTACTTAGTTAGATTTTACATATGAACTGACTTGCAACTTGTAAGTCATAAAATAACCGGCTAGTATAGGTGGGGTCCCATTTACAATAAGCAATTTGACAAGTAATCCTTTGGAACTTAGAAGATCTGGGTAGATCTAAATGTTAAAATTGAAAATAAAGGGACTTGATTGCACCCAAACTTTCCAAATGAAAAATAAAGAGATCTATGATGAAAATTACTCTAGGACATGGTATTTATAATTTAGACGTACTCACCAGCATACCCCCATTTGAGCAATTCAAGAGTTCCTCGTCAACCTGTAAAGATTGCAAATTGTTAAAGAAATCGCAGCTAGGACATCTTAGTTTTTTCTCCACCAGTGTTCCTAATGTTTGAGCCACCTACCTAGTCTTAAGGATAGGAAGATAATGTGTATATAGTCGCCCGATCTTGGATAACGTCTTTATGTCAATTACCACCACGTGATACTTTACACGTGGTGATAAATCGATTGGATCCTTACCTTCAATTACTAGCGTGATGCTTGTTGCGACGATGCATGATCCACGCCATGTTAGGTATTGATAAAAATTTATCGTGAATCCCCTTAGGCTCTTACCTTTTTGTTCGGCAATAGGAATTATCTCATGATATATTAGAGCGTAATATTGGAACTAAATTCCCATTTTCCACATAAAAAATATGTGATGATGTAAAGTAAAAAAATGTTTCAAATGGGGGGCTGTTTATCATGTGAACAATGGTAACACTGCCTTGTTCTGGGAAGATCCCGGGCTAACTCCAACACCTCTGAAGCTAATAGCTCATTTCAAATTTTCAGTACTTGATGCTCAAATTTTTGACCCTGAAGCTAATAGCTCGATAGTTGACATACTCAATCAATAAATCCTTGCAATTCAGAGCGTGATTTCGACTGTCTAAAAGGCTGCATTAAATCCTTCGCACTGCCATCTACAAACCTGTAACCTGCCTCCTTGTTGACACCACCATCATCCATCAACTGAAGCATGGATGCTCGAGAGGAGCACATAATCCCCACTTTCATCGCTCCTCGCCTTAAGCAGTTGCCAGTTCGATCTCAACATGGACCCTACAAGCCCCAAGAAGTGTCCTCCGGATGACAGAATTAGGCTCGACCTTCATGGTGTCAATGAACTCAAACGCTTCTTTCAGCAGCCCTGCGCGACTCAGCATGTCAACCACGCAGCCGTAGTGCTTGACATTGGGCTCGTCCTGTACTGTTGTTGCATCAAGCTGAAGTACTCACGTCACTTGTCAACCATCCCGCCGTGGCTGCACGCGATAAGGACAGCGACAAAGGTGATCTCGTCATGCCTAAGCTGGCCAAATAGGCGACCCGGCCCATTCTGACCCATAAATTAAATGGGTTGTATCGTACCGGCTAGGCAGTCTAGGCATGGCCTGACGGTCTTTCGGACCGTGCCATACCGGCCTAAGTCGTTTAGCCTATTGGGCCAATTCCGACTCACTTAGCCTGTTAGACTCGATTTTTTTTTTAAAAAAAAGAATTCAAAAATACATATAGAAATTATTTAAAAAATAAGACAAGGAAATTGAAAATGTAATAAATAATTTTATCAATGTTTAAATAGTTGTCTCGTTAAAACATTTGTCATTTATCCCATAAGACATGAAAAATTGGGAAAATGTTTACAAAATCCTAGAATATATATATAATGTTTAAAAAACCAAAATAAATTTATATATACATCTAAAAAGAACTATATAACATTCAAAAACTAAAAAATAACACAATATAAGTATTAAATATATATATAATTAACGGGCCTAACGGGCTAGGCTGTGCTCAGGTCGTGCCAGGCTAGGCCCGGCACTATTCGTGTCATGCCGAGGTAGACCTGGGACATGGGCCGTGCTTCTTCGGGCCGGCCTGAGGCTCGGTCGGCACGAACGATGGGCCGGGCTAGGCCTAAGAATGCGACCCGTCGGACGGCATGGCACGGCATAGTCAGTTGGGCTGTGCTCGGGTCAGCATGGCATGAAAGAGGCACGATCCTTCCCCTGGCCCAATCCCCCCGACCTGGCCCAACCCTTCCCCCTAGCCTGGCCCAATCCCCCCAGCCTGCGCAACCAACCCCGTCCCCCACTCTGGCCCAACTCCCCACATGGCTCCCCCATCCCCAACCCCCCTCTCGATTTCTTGAGTCCTCGCTCCCAACCCAATCCCCACTCCTCCAGCCGTCTCCCTCTCTCTCGCTCCTAGGATGGTGAAGGCAATCACATGTGCCAAGGACTAGGAATTGGCTAAAGAGCGGCAACAGCATCAACTGGAGGATATTGCGATCGTATAGATGTACGCTGACCTCGAACACATAAACGACCTCAACATTGATGAATAGTTAGTATATACACATATTGTTACTGTACTCTTTTCCTTACTGGGGGAACTCCACCTTGAGGAGAAAGGCTCGGGGTAAAGAGTGCGCCTCACCGTAAGTCCGTAAGCTAACTACTGGGTACTGACCATAAAATTTCTCATAATTAACTACGTTTTCTTCCATTTCATCTCAGTTTTGACTAACTACTGTCCATAATCTTACCTACTTCCCCCTACTTCACTGCAATTTTAGGTTCCAAAACTTGCGCACTTGGGACCCTGAACGTAAGAACTGCGCACATTTCATTTAGGTATGTGAAATGTGTAAGTGAAGGCAAGACGCTAGTACCAAGAAGACCAAATTAATCCCATACTCAGATTCCGTACCAGCATTGGTCACAAACATGAACCAATCGAGAAGCATACATGATAACATGGTACAGGTACAGGCCGTACAGCAACGTCCATTGCAAATTAATACACGCTGGGTCGTGCATGTTTACGAGTCTACTGTTATTTGCTAATCAAACGACCCGGTCGAGAGTTACACGACGATTCGTACGTGCCTTACATCACATGAGATGAGAGTATCAGACGAGCCTGGAGACGCGGACCTTGATGCCGTGCGCCATGGAGAGTATGGTCATCATGCGGTACTTGACGGGGTGGTTCTCCAGCAGCTCGAAGCTGTAGAAGCGGAAGAGGATCGCCAGCGCCATCTTCATCTGCAGGTACGCCGAGTCCTTCCCCAGGCAGATCCTCGGCCCCGCCTGGAACGCCGTGAACTTGAACGGCGACGCGTTGCGGAACGCGCCGTCGCCGTTGATCCACCGCTCCGGCCGGAAGCTCGCCGCGTCGGGCCCCCAGTTGTACTCCATGCGCCCCATGGAGTAGGGCACGTACGTCACCATCCCGCCGGCCCTCACCTTCGTCCCGTCCGGCAGCACGTCGTCCTCCAGGATGCCCTTGGGGTCCTGGGGCACGGCCGGGTAGAGCCGGAGCGTCTCGGTCACGCACGCGTGCAGGTACACCAGCTTCCCGAGGCTGTCGTAGCTCAGGAGGCTCGCGAACTGCGCCACGCGGGCGGCGAACGACTCGTCGTCGTGGCCGCCGGCGCCGCAGGGGACCAGCGCGACGCCCTCCTCGCGCGCGCGCTCCGCCTCGAACGCGCTCAGCTCGCGTCGCAGCTTCTCGGCCACGGCCGGGTGCGTCATGGCCATGTAGGTGAACCACGACAGCGTCGTGGCCGTCGTGTCCCGCCCGGCGATCACGAAGTTGAGCACCACGTCCCGGAGGCTCTTGTCATCCCCGAAGCCGCCGTCGTCGCCGGCCTCGCCCAGCTCGATGAACCGCGACAGTATGTCGTGCTTCATCTGCTTGCCCTTGCACGCCAATGTTACAACACACGATCTGCAGAAACACATCCACTAGAGTTTCTGATCAGAAACGATTACCTTCTCTTGCTCGCCGCTGGCTCGAGCCTGCACGATCTCGGCCTTGCGCCGGCGGATCACGTTGTAGGTGAACTCATCCACGAGCTTGATGCTGTGCTCAAGCAGCGCTTCCGATCCGACATGCAAGAACTTCTTCAGACGCCATAGCGGGTCGATGAACCGCAGCGTCACGACGATGTTGGCAGCATCAAAGGCCTGAGCAAAGCTGTTCTCAGGGAGATCCGGCGACAGCGTGCCGATCTCAACCCCAAATCCGACCTTACAAATCGAGTCCAGTGTCATCCTCATGAATAGTTCCTGGATTACAATTAGTTCTTATGTTAGAATGTTGATAAACACGTGTCCGAGAAATGTTCACATAGGCAAGGGAATGAATTACCTGCATGTCTACAATTCCGCCTGCCTTGCACGCTTGGCTCAGTATACTTGACAGCTTCAGGGAGTGCTCTCTGAACACGATGGCACTGAAATCCCTCAAGTTCTTGGAAGCGAACTCGAAGCTCGCCGTCTTCCTTTGCTTCCTCCACATCTCGCCGTCAGCGTTGAATATGCCATCACCGAGCAGCACATCCATGTAAGACCTGTACACCTCACCCTGCATATATGAAGACATTTAATTGTATCAGTGTCAGAACCGGGGATTCAAATTTCGGCCGAAAATCGGTGATTTTTGTTTTATCGGTGGGGGCCGGTAGAAATACAAACTGGTCCCGAAAAAATCTGTTTGGATGAATTTTGTCTAAAAAATCGAATTTGCTTAAATTTTGTTCGGATTTGATTTTTTTTTTAATTTAACATCCGAAAAAATCAAAACAAAAATGAAAATTTTGGCCGAAATTTTACGATTTTCGGCCTTACCGGACCAACTCCCCTCCTAATTTTTTTCCCAGTAAAGAAAACCCTGGTCAGAAGACTGAAGCGTTGGGGGTTCCATTTACCTTGGGGTAATTGGTGAAGTTGGTCTTGAGGACATGCTCGACGTTCACCGGGTCCGCAATGTAGGTGTAGGAAGTGAACGGCATGTCGACGGTCACCGTCCTGTACTTCGACAGGTACCCGACAAGCCAGTCGTGCATCCTGTGGTAGTTCCTCAGTTGCTCCACTGTTGCGCCGATGACCGGCCATGATCTTGGCCCTTTCTGGTTCCTCAGGCTCCACTTGTGGACCAAGATCCAAGAGACAACAACCAGGAAGATCGCGACGTACTTGTGGAGCCCTAGTAGTGGGAAGAACGACGTCTCCGGCATGGCATGAGCTTCCTCCATGGGGCTCTTCATGAAGGATTCAGTATACAAGAGATGCTATGTAGCATTGGATGGCTTAGTTAGGTGATATATTGGGCACTGATGCTGCCAATCTTGAGACAATCTTGGTGTGACCCGAGATTTAAGATTGCTTCATTCATATGGTGTCACTGACCTAACCCCCTGAGAAGTTGGAGTACGTTGTTTCCTTTTTGTGATCTGCTCACTCACCAAGAAAAGAATGGCTCGCTTTTACATGCATGAATTGGACTGTTTTATGTGTTTTATGCTATAGATTCTGTATTTCTCTGTTTTGTTTATCTAGTTCAAGCATTTGGTGACAATCTTCTATTATTATCTTATTAAAACAGAGTCAAAGGAAGTTATCACGTTCGCTCTCAATGGTTAGAAATTCACACGTCAATCGGTGGAAAAAAAAAAGATCTACACCGTCGATTGTGGTGAGCTCAGATTATAATAGTCTAGATTAAAATAAAGAGTCAATACCAAATAAAATAAAATTGAAATTTGAAATAAAAAACAAAATAAAAATAACAATTTGATTTCCATACGAATTCCTAAGTAAAAGAGACCATGTCAAATACAATAAAGCTGACATTAGGAATAAAAATAAAACAAAATTAGCAATTTGATTTCTATGTGAATTCCAAATTAAAATTTCTAAATAATTATAATTCAGAATAAAAATAAACAAAAAATGGAATTAGATTTGTATACAAAATCCAACAAAAAATGAATTTCATAATAAAAAATAAAACATAATTAGCAATTTGATTTCGATACGAATTCCAAAAATATATATTTCAGAATAAAAATTAAAGAATAATTGGCAATTAGATTTGCATATGAAATCCAACCAAAAAAACTGAAATTCGGAATAAAAATAAAATAAAATAAGCAATTTCATTTCAATACGAATTCCAAAGTAAAATCACTAAATGATTGTAATTTGGAATAAAATTAAAGAAAAAATAGCAAATGTATTCAGATATGAATTCTAAGAGAAAAGGAATTGAAATTCAGAATAAAAATAAAAAAAATTACAATTCCATTTCCATACGAATTCCAAAGTAAAATCCCTACATAACTAAATTTTGGAATAACTTAAATAAATTTAGCGATTTGATTTGTATATGAACTCCAATAAAAATAGCTGAAATTTTGAATAAAAATAAATATTATAATAAGGATGATACGAATGGTGTCAGAAGAGACACAGAAGAAGCCGCTACATTCAGTCTCAATGTCACATGTTTCTATTGTTGTTTCCTATAGAAAAAATAAAAAAATAAATAAAATTTTAAATAAAAATAAAAGTTATAGTGATGATAGCACGAATGGTATAGGAGGAGACTACGAAAGAGTGCAATGGCATTGATCTATCATGCAAAAAGACATTGATTGACCCATGTGGAAGCGAAGAGTCGAGGCGGCAACGACGGAGATGAGGATAATTTCGTACTGCTCACCTCAGCCGTTCACCAAGGACAATGTCGTGCTGCTCGCTAGGGCCATTGAAGAGAAAGTTTAGTACTGAAGGAGCCAACAGCCGCGATGATAAGTGGTGAGCGTCGGTGTTGTTGAATAAGTTAGTGGCCAAAGAAACTTGATGATGGAGAAGCCATGGTAGAGAGGAGATAAGATTTGCACTGAAGACGAGCTATAGACAATATGGGGCTATTGGGTAGCTAGGAGCGTGTCATTACTGGTGAGGGGCACGTCATCTCCGGTGATGGCGAAAAGATTCTCTATATCGTTAGTCAACGACTAAAGCAGACATGTCAGCTTCAGTGAAGATAGGAGGTTGCCGTGATTAGCGAGGAAGTCACATCGCTGAGTTGGCCAACATCAAAGAAGAGGAGCGACTGACACGAGAGAAGATGACATCGAGCATGTATAACATCATGTATGCGTATATACATGCATGCATCCGTACATGTCGATGGTTTAGTATCGATCTGATGAATGAATGTTGTGGGCTCTCTTGGAGCGAAACCACACAAAAGGGACACATGAATTTTATACAGGTTCAAGCCTTCTCCTGAGATAATAACAACCATAATCATGTGTTCTTGTATTGATTATGTTTACAGGAGAGAAGTCACCGAATACTAAGATTAATAACTCATGTTTGTTTTGTTGCTTGTCTCCTTTTTTCTGTCCACTGACTTTACTTCTTATATAGCGCATGAAGGTGTGGCAGTTGTCCACGTCGAGAGGTGTCTTGTTGTTTGATGCAATGCACACGTTTAAGGGCAGTTATTATCAGAGACATATCCCCCCACGTCGCCTGTTATGTTAGAGACAGCGGTTTAATACGTGCAGTTATCTTCAGGAATAAAAACACGTATTAACTACTATGTGAATTAAATATAGCACACAAATGTCGCTAGTCAATTGGGTCCACATGTATGTAAGCTTTATCGACCATAGGCTGGTCGTAGATAACCTGATCATAGAAAAACTTACGACTATAAGGTGATCATAGTAAGACTTGAGATCAATAAGTGATCGTAGAAGAACTTACAACCATACAGGGTGGTCGTAGAAAAGCTTACGATCACTAGGTGTATATGATCTCCCTCATTGTTAAAGTTAAGGGGTACCTTTGAATGTTGTATAAGAGACATTATTATCTATAATACTATGGATAAATAACTTAATTAATTGAGGGTTATTAGGTCCTCGTCAGTATGAATATAAGTTTAGGCGTACAGAGGCAGAGGAGCAAACAGCTTGGAATAAAGATGGCGCAGTCGTAAGGAATAGGCTTAGGGTCACCGGAGAGAGCGTGACACGTGTCCCCAGCTGGGATGTACGATGGTTGCATGTGTATGCGTGTTGATGTCGCAACGGTTAGCATTAAGCAATAATTATGGAGAAGTAGAAGATAACTATATGGTAAAGTATTGCATTAGAAGGGGTAGCAGTTGAGAGTGGTCGATCAAGATTTGGACTTACTGTTGGAGGTTGAAACAAAAAAGTTGTGATGACAAGAAGAGAACAAGACACACGATTCGGTGGGGCAGCCGACGTGTGAGGGAAGAAAACTTTAAGGTAGGTCGCCCATGATGCATAGGTGTATATGTAAGCAAGGTACTCTAATACTATGTAAACTAATAAGATAATTTGTCACACACATAATCGACGTGTTGCTTGAGATTAAATAGAGGCACATGTGCATGCATACAATTTGGAAAAAAAAAGTAACTAATAGAGTAAGAACATGGGCATGCAGCTACATGATCTATGTATAATGGATGATGATTAGTTTCTAAGAACCCAAACAACTTATTATACTCAATAATTTTCTTCCATCAAAGCTCATATTGCAATTACGTTCCTCAGGTTGTATTTTTATTCAACCTTCTATTGTCATTTCCAATGTTTAGGATATCTTAATAATCTAAATAGTGTATAAGATACGTAAATATATTCTCAAGCATTTATACAAACTTTAAAACAAATCACGCCGCATAAATACGTGGGCCACTCTACTAATTAGGATTATGCTCATGTATATTTTAGAGTTGCGTCCACTGTTACGATCCATCTGGTCAGTGGAGTAACTGAACCAACTGGAAACAGGGTTCTGAATAATCCTAATTAGTAGAAAAAGAAGTCACTACATTTGCTCTCTAGGGCTGGAAATTCCCATGTTAATCGATGGAAAAACACAAAAATATACATCGCTGATTATAGTGGGTCCAAATTATAAAGATCTAGATTAAAAGAAAGAGTTCATATCAAGTACAATATAGAAATAAGAGTCATCTCAAATATAATAAAAAAATAACTGAAATTCTGAATAAAAAATAAAATTAACAATTTGAGTTTGATACAAATTCCTACATAAAATCCCTAAATAACATAATTTTGAATATAAATAAAAAAATTAGTAATTGGATTATTAAAAAATTCCAACAAAAAATAGCTACAGTACCAAATAAACAAATAAAATTACCAATTTGATTTTGATACGAATTCCAAAGTAAAATCCCTAAATAACTAAAATTTTGAATAATATTTTTTTTGAAAAAAAAAACTAGCAATTGGATTAGTATACGAATTCCAACAAAAAAATAATTAAAATTCAGGATAAAAAAATGCAATTTGATTTGCATACGAATTCCAAAGTAAAATCTATAAATATCGGAACCAAAAAATAAAATAGAATTATCAATTTGATAAATAAATATAATTTAGAATAAAAAGTAAACAAAAAATAGCAAGTGTATGTGTGTTGATACCACAACGTCCAACATTAAGCAATAATTGGAGAGAAGTAGATGATAACTATATGGTAGAGTATTGCATTGGAAGGGGTAGCAGATGAGAGTTATCGATGAAGAATTCGGCTTGCTGTTGGAGGTTGAAGCAGAAAAGTTGTGGTGGGGAGAAGAGATAGAAGACACACGGTTTGATGGGGATAAGTTCAAGGTAGGTCGTCCATGGTGCATTGGCGTATACGTGGACAAGGTACTATAATACCATGTAAACTAATAAGATAATTTATTGCATACATAATCGATGAATTGCTTGATGTTAACAGAGTTACATGTGCATGCAAACATTTTGGGGAAAAAGAAGTAACCAATAAAGGAAAAATATGGGCATACAGCTACCTAATGCATACATGATGGAGAATGGTTAACTTATTATGCTCAAGATTTTCTTCTATCAAAGCTTATACTTCAATTACGTTCCTTCGGTTGTATTTTTCTTGAAACTTCTATTGCCATTGCTATTGTTTATGATTTCTTAAAAATGTAAATAGCTACAAGATACGTAAGTGTATTCTCAAGCATCTAAGTTATATCATTTGACACTACAAACTTTAAAACAAATCTAGTCACTCAAATGCGCGAGCTAACCTGCTAGTTGTGTTAATAATAGCTTAATAACGGTACAGGGAACAGTCATCGATGATACATGAAAATTCAAAGGGAATATGGCATCTTGAAATAAAAGTAAATTGTGAACCCAAGGTGGTGGTTTTCAACTTCATTTGAACTGAATATCTTTACGAAAGTGGTTACATATCCTATGCACACATGCCACTTCGTGAACCCATGCAATCGCGAAATCAGGGCCATTCGATCGCCATCCAACCATCCATATACAGGAGCACATATTTTGCAAAAAGAACGGCCTCCTCCACCCTATCAATTCTGCAAATAGCTGCACGTTGTCCTCCCATTACGCATCCATCCCAAACCCAAGCCGAACTTCCAAATTCTGCATCCCTCTTGCTCTCTCTCGTGCGGTGGCGACCTCTTCTCTCACGCTACGTGATGGTGACTAGATCCGCGTCGCTCCATCCCCAATCACTCTCGCATGAGCCACACTGGTCGCACGAACGATGGCGAGGGATTCGATCGGTGACCCGCGCCTTCATGTCCACCTGCCCCACCGCATAGTGTTCCACAGCCATCCCACATGCCTATTGTAGGAACTAGCCACGCTGCCTCCTACCTCGTCGTCATCACCTGTTGAGCCATCGCTATCTGGTCGAAAGCACGACAACGCCTTGTGGGCAGTCCCCTCGGCTGCCTCGTTGAACTCTGCATTGGTTGGAGCTTTGGAGGTGTATCAAAGTGAAATTTGTGGATTGGGGAAGTAGCAATGCTTATCTTTTTTATGTGATGTTTGACTAAAATTAGTAGACTGTTGGCAGATCAACATGTTTGTAATTAGAGTGAAATTTATATTAAAGTAAAATTTGCGGACTGGGGGATATTGGCAAATGAGGATGTTTGTAGACTTTTTGATGTGTTGTTAAGTAGCCTTCTTTGTAAATGTGTACTACTAGCCTAGTTGGTTATGAATGAATAAAAATGAGTGATTATTAACATGAGTCAGTGTGTGCTAGTACCTGGAAAGAATAGTATCAGGTGATATACTTCTTCCTTCCTTTGAATGAGTGCATCACACAAGCACCTATGTAAGAACATGACAGTAGCAATTTAAAGGAAATGGTAGCACCAGTGGAAGGAAATGGCAACAACATTCCTCGGCAACACAAGTCACCATTCTAAACACATTTCAAGACCAAGCCATATTATCAACATTCTAAATTAATTTCACAAACATCCAATCTGACAAAACACAAGTCAAATTCCAACAACACATGACAGTTCAGAAAGAAAACCTGAATCTGATGTTCAGTGCATGTGTTACTAGCAGTTCCAGGCAGCATTTAAGTTACATCGTTTCATGGCTAATTGTGTATATTTTTCCCTTTTTTTATTTGGCTCTTGAATACTTCATTGACACCGCCAAAAGTCTAGGAATATGCATCCAACAATTTCCAGTCAACATCAAACACTGGTCAACTTTGCATTTGCATCCATTATTGACTCATACAAATTTACATCATGTGTGCTACATTCCAGGATAAAAACCACAACCTTCAACTTTTTCATACAGCACAGAACATTTTCTTCTTCTTTTTTGTAACAGTAGAGGGCTAGCTCCTTGCCAAGGGGGAGAAGGTCGTGGAGTGCCTGAATGTGTGTGTCGTGTTGGTTGGGGCAGCAAGTAGCTGCAGCTCAGGCTGGGGGGTGACGCGCGGTTGTAACATCCCAAGGTTATGTTACCAAAATTAAAATAAAATAAAATAATTATTTTATTGAATTTCCTGAAATTTGATAGAGTTTCATTACTTTATTTGAATTTCTGAAGTTTTAAAAGTCAAAATTTAAAATTTATTTGAAGTTCTTGAAGTTTTATTTGATTTAATCTGAAAAATAAAAATTTACTTAATTTCTAGGATTTTCTGGAAATTTAAAAGCTTTTTCCTAAGTATTTTAAAGCCAAAACAAATTTATTTACAAAATTAAAAGCCAACTTTAAGTTGAAAATAATTTTATTAAGTCCAAAATAAATAAGGAAATTTCTGTGAATTTTTTTCATAATTTTTGGATTTTATTTGCTATTTTCTAAAGCCCTTTTTATTTAACCAGATTATTTAAACTAACAAATCAATTTAAAATCAGGAAATGCCTTTTGGGCCAAATCTCCCTCAGCCCAGCCTCTTTTTCGCACGACCGTTTTTTTCTTTTGGCCCACTCGGCCCGCACCGCTCTCTCTCTTTCTCTCTCTCACTAACACACTGGGCCCGCGTGTCAGCCTCACCCACTCGTGCGCCACGCGTTAAACACATCAACGCTCATCAACCGTCAGATCTCAAACCAACGATCAGATCTCGAAGTCATTCGGGCGGCCCGAATGTCACAGAAACATGGATCGTCCGATTAAAAATGAACGGCCGATCTTGATTTTGTTCTCCGGAGGTCCGAAGTCACCGCATCGTGAGCCATTCGATTTAAATCAACGGCCCAGATTCACTCGCTCCTTTTCCGCTCGCCCACGCACGCGTCACCACTGTCGCTGACAGTGGGCCCCACGCCTTCGTCTACCTCTAGCCTTCGTCTTCAACACGCCCGAGCCAGCAACCGCCATTGTTGAGCTTGGAGCTCGTTTCCGAAAATGGGCGTAACAGCCCGATTTTACCGCGTCAACGCCACCAATCGCATCCCCTTATCCCGCCGCACACGTTCTCACCGTTAGCCCTTCTTCTCCGCGTCCGGTACGCCACGATTCCGCAAACAAGGCGAACTTCTCGCGCACGATCTCGCTCCCCGGCTACCCCTCAGCCCCTATAAATAGACCCCTAGAGTCGCCTTGTACCCAACACCAAAAGCCCCCAATCCACACCAGCTCTAGAGGCCCGGCTGCTGCATGATTTCAGATTTAGGTTTCGGTCACCGAAACCCTAAATCTTCAAATTCCACCGTCGTCTTCGCCGCCTCGCCGTCGTGAAGCACACCGTCGGCATCCTCGTCACCAGAGCTTCCTCAGGGACCTCTTCTTTGCCCTGGAGCACCTTCGGCTGTCGTTCCCGACAAAAGCCGTACCTTCATTCTCCGCTCCGACGACCTCTTGAGCCAAGACAGGTACCATTGTGTTTGCAATAACCATAGCTATCTTTTAGTATCACTCATCGTCGGTGAAACCCCGCCGTTCGCCGTTGCCATCGGGCCTCGAGCCACCTCGCCGTCATTGTCGACACGGCTGTCGATGTGGCTGTCCATATAGGCGCCACGTCATCTGTTTTGCTGAGGTGTCACTCTGCGTGGCGCCAAGTTATCTGCCTCGTCAGCACACACGTGGCATGGTCTACCTCTCACCAGATCCAATAGTCCACAGACCTAGTCCATGTGGACCGTGTCTATGACACATGGGTCCCACCCGTTAGAAAATAATTTTTATTTACTTTTAATTCCGAAAACCTGACGCTGACGTCATCATTGCGCAATAAAAGACTTTTTCTTTAGAAAAATAATTCAAGAAATTCTGTTAAAAATCAGATTTAGGGTTTTTAATAGATTTAAACTTAGAAAATTTATATCTTTTGAATCCCAGCTCCAAATTGGGTGTTTCAAATTGCAAAATTTGTATAAAATCATTATCTAGCTAACTAAACCAAAATTATTTAATTTTGAGTTCATTTGACCAATAATTTCTTTAAACCCTAAAACTATCATTTCATGTAAATTCAAACTTCAAAAGCCCATATCTTTTGCATCCAAACTCCGATTGAGCCCATTCAAATATCTAAATTTATCTAAATTCAAGATCTAGCTATCTAAACCAAAATTATTCAATTTGGAGTTAATTTGAATCTTATTTGAATTTAGTTTGAATTTGGCTTATATTCGCGTATAGATTTCGACGACTTCGGAGAGTCGGATTTCGACGCCGTTTGAGAGCAACTATTTGAGCAAGGCAAGTTACATTTTTTATCATATTTGCACCCATTATTTAAAATAATTCAAATTCTTTTTTAAATTATTACTGCATGCTTATTTATATTCAGTAATTTTAAATTCCTGTGTTAAATTTATAGTTATATCTAAACTCCTTTGTATGACCAATTTTGATAATTGAATCAAACATGTTGTCACCCTAGTCAAAACCTGGTTGATACGATAGTATGAACTGGAATCAATTTGGAAAATATTGTACTTAGCCATGCTTATAGACCAAATATGTTTCATTTGGGGAATTTCAGCTAAAAATCAACTATTATTTAAATGGTACCCTTGGCATTGGTGTGTCATGGGAGTTTTATAAATAACTTTGAAAAATAAATAAAATGATGGTTTGGACATGGGCGAAATGGTTGTCTGGTGGGTGCAGCTTTATGCACGGGCTCAACTGGGTAGGTTGAGGCCCAGGGTTCTGTTGGTTGTCACCCAGGTCAGTTAAGGACCGGTCTTCGAGCCGCATCTTGCTAAGCCACATCGTACTACCACATGTCCTCAGTATGAGGAGTAGGACCTGGCTGACTAATTTGCAAAGTTTCATCGTGGTCGATCCAACTGTTTCGGTGAGTTGTCTTTCATGACTATGTTGTCCCACCTGGCTCAAGAGGGGGCCCCTAAGCCCGGCGGATTTCCATCCAAAGGGGGAGGCGAAACCTTAGAGAGGGTGGACTATGGTGGAATGGCGCATTGTAAAGGCCTTGTAACGTGCTCTAGACTGCTTACCTAAGTAGTGAGCGGTGGTATCGACGGATGCCAAACAAACTAGAGAAGTCGTGTCTTGTGGGTAAAGTTGTACAACCTCTGCAGAGTGTAAAACTATTCGAATAGCCGTGTCCACGGTCATGGACATGCTGGCAAAGCCACTCAAAGTTAGACTTCGATTTCAAAATATTTTTGTAAAACAGTTTGACATGGATGGGTGTCCATGAGAAAAATTATGGGTTGAAGCCCCGGGTTGGTGTCCGTGTTTATGTTAGTGTTAGGTTGGTGCCTACACTATCTTTATCAATTCAAAATCCATTTTTTTTTAGATTTTATAAAACTTGAGCTTTTGAACTTAGTATGGTATTTAATGTCAAATGTTGTTTTCGCACAAATAACACTATAAGCCATCCTTTGTTACATCCATGTATGCATGTTATTCTGTTATTTGACGGGTGTAACTTGCGAGCACGAAAGTTGTGCCCATACTTGCTTAATGCAAACAAATTTCAGAGAAGGACTTCACTACAGGTGTGGATCGTGACGACTAGGCCGCTACCCCAGTCGATTGCCTGTAGCAGATCAGCTGGACTCCACTACTTCTTCATCGTCTTCCACTATGTTTATTTAATGTTGCCCTGTAAGGCTATCTTGTAATCAACTCTGTTGTTATTTAATAACTTTTAACGTTTATGGTTGTGTTATCATATTTGTTTACTGTGTGAGCTAGCCACTGATCATAGGACTAGTTCAGTTATGCACAGAAGATCTGGGATGTTAATCCCAGGGTCTTACAGCGGTGATGGCAAGTAGCTGCGACATATCTCGTGAACGGCAGCCACGTCGGAACGTCAACCTCGTTGGCCCGCGTCCACATCTGATCGGCGGCAACGAAGGTGCATCTCGAGCTAGTGGAGGTGCATCTCGAGCCAGCAAAGCAGCTCCCCGGAGCCAGCTTCCTCCTCATGGGCTCGGCACCATCGTCTTTGTTGACAAGGGAAAACCCGGCTTTTTACAGAAAGCACATAAAGGTTTTTACAAGTAAAAGAAAGAAACAAAAGTCTGGAAATGCCAGCTTACAATAGCAAACATAAATGTGGAATTGAGAACCACAATAACTACTTCCAGACTAACAAAAAGAACAAAGCTCTTCAAAGCTCAATCTAGCCTATTACAAAGATGATCAGAACTAATCAGCATGGAGAAAGTCTTTAATCCAGTCTTAAAAAACCGACAAGAAACACTTCATCTGCTCTTTGTCACCCCTTCTGATGAGAATACTCCAGTGCTGCAAACAAGATAGAAAACTGGAAATCACATCCAATGGTTGCTTAGAGAAATTCTTGCCAAACACTATTTTGTTCCTATATTTCCAAAGATTCCATGCTGTTGCTGCAAAACTAAACAGGACAAGATTATAATCATTAGCTCCCCTCTTATCCAAACAATTTAGTTGGAAATCATCTAAAAAACTTGGAATACGATCCCAACTTAACACCTCTTTAATACAGCACCAAAAAAACCTTACCAGAATGCAAGAGAAAAGAACAAGGTCAAGAGTTTCTTCGGAACCACACAGAATGCATTTATTCTCTCCTTTCCACCCCTTTTTCATATTAGTTGATATAAAGTCTGAACCTCAACACCGTTGTCTCACCCGTCGTCACGAGCCAGTTCCGTTGCCTCCTCGCCCAAATCCACGCCGCCATCACCTGGATAGGTCTGCGCCGTCGCCGCCGCCGCCTCGACAAGATACAAGATTGGAGAGGGAGACCGTCGAGGGGGTTTTGGTCTCCATCGCTATCAGCTATGGTCATCGTTGCTATCGCCCGTCAATTGTCGTACCCGTCGCCATGCAAGAGAGCACAGGGGTGATGGGGAATTTGGGTGCTACGGTTTGGAGTTAGGGATAATAGAGGTGGGGACTGGGAGCGACCAGAGGAAGGAGGAATCGTGGTAGTGGAGAATAGGAAGAAGAAATATGGCGAGGAGGAGTTGTGTTGGGACATGAGAGGAGGAGGTGAGCAGACGTGTGTGCAGTTAAACGCTTAGAGGGAGGTGTGGACCGTGGAGAAGAAACCAGAGAAGATAAGATCGAACGCCTGAACGAGTGGTGGAGAATGTATATATGGTGGTGGAGTGCAGGATAGCCAGACTGTTGGAGCAAGGCATCTGATTTTTTCCTTTACGTCGGACGCATGGAGCATAGCATTATCCATAGAGGTGGGATTGGAGAGGGTGACGACTAGGGGGTTTCGCAAAAGTCGCGGTGAGGACGGTTGGTTTTTTGCAAAATCCTCCCACCTAGCGGTGGAACGGTTGGATATTTAATCGGATGGCCCACGTTGTTAGAGTGCATGCATGCACGTACAACACCGTGTGCATAGGATGCTTTGCCTTAGTTAAAACCTCAGGAAAAAAAAACCATATGAAATATAATTGCCTTGTCAATCTGCCCCTAATATTTTACTTTCTTGTCACTCCAAATATGATCCACAGGTCAGGGACCTTATACACATTTATGCTCTATTCAATTATAATTTCTAACTTGACATTTCTATAGTTTCAAGCTGATGACAATTGATTTCCTTTTCTGTCTATACTAATATATCAGCTGTCAAAGATATGTAAGGCACGATTCTACTCCTAATCAGTACTATTTAAATAACATCAATTCAAAAGAAAACCAATACTTTTTTTTTTGTAGAATTTCCTTATCCATTGTGACACAACAAAAAATGCCAGGGATAAAAGGAGGATGATTCATGTCAACACTAAAAAAAATATATAAAACCAAGATCAAAGAGCATGAAGATAAAGCTCTCATGGATGATCTTGATTTTTCCCACCCTCTTATTACAAACGTTGAGCAAACCAGAATATTTGCTTAATAAATCCTAATATGTTGTAACATAAACCTGCTAAAAGTTACTGTGCTAAGGATAAACAATGATGGAGATCAAAATTTAGAGTCTTGTGTAGTTGTTGTCGACATCCAATGTAAGTCTGAAGAGAGCTCTCAATGCCTGCCTCTTGACTACCTTGCCAGAAGTATCCCTCCCAATCCTCACCACCTTGTCCTCCACCTCTAGCCCATCGCAGCAGCCATTGGCATTGTTGTCATCCCTCAACATTGCCCTCAGCACTCTCATTGCCACCGATCACATCGGCGACACTCACTGCAAAATGGGCTCTCTTGGAACCCGCCTCCCCAGCTTCCTCACCAACTTGTCGAAATCGATCAAGGCAGAGTACGCGCTCCAGAAGGATGCACGCAAGAATGTCTTTCGCCTCTCCTTCACCATGGACTGATCCTCATCTTGTCTTCAAACCGCACCACCAGTGCCCCCATGTCTCCTCCATTAACCACCAAATCGTTCTATGATTTTACGAGTTCCTGCCTAAGAATGGCATCCTCGGCTTCGAACCTGCACCGGTCACACCAGCATGCAAAACCCCACGCCCTTGCTGCCTCCCGGCGCTTGCCTACCGGCATAAGTACATCAAAGTAGGGAAATGTGATCTCCTCCCCGGCTTTGATGTCCCTTGATGCATGAACAATGGCATGGTCCCCGACATGAGTGCGCCAGGCATTGGGATGGCATGAGTGATTATGAATGACGGCAAGATCCAGAGCCCCACGCCGTAGTTGACGACACCATTGTTGCCGAGCAGATTGGCGGACGACACGCCCTCGGTCAAGCAATTCACGTCGAGCACTTTCAAGATCCTGTCCATATCAAGAACCTCCTGTCTCCCAGTCTCCGTCACCAAGGTGCCGTCATTGAGATCGTCGGGTTCCTGCTTGAGCAATGCCATGTCTGGGACGGCAAGCTCGTCCTGCTGCTCCTCACCGTGGATAGTCTATAGATCAAAGACGCCATCCTCGGGCACTTCTGGGCGGTGTCGAGCACTTTGTTGACGAAGCCCCTCCACAGTCCACACCACCGTCTTCTCGCCGTTATCGGTGGCGTCCGAAAACACCCCTCTCCCCATCGCCACTGCCTTGGCGATCATTAGAGTGGCCCCCGCCTCAATTTTTTTCGTCGCAGAAAACCCCTCGGTCGCCGTGCGCAGAACAGACCAGCGCACCTCCTGTTAGCGGTATGCCATAAGAGATAATTACGGAGATGGTTGTATCGTGTTTGTATTTATAAATTATATAATAAGTGTTATTTATGTTTTTTGGATGAATTATTATTTATAAATATTAGTAAATATGTGACTTGTTGGTGATGCTCTTTAATTATTGTATGATATCATTCTAAAAGATCTTTGGTCGAACGTCACTGATCGGGATACTAGTGATTTATAGACCAATACATGTATTGATTGATGATCATGTTTCACTGGTTATAAATATGAGGGATATCGAATTAATAATGTGAGCACATGTTAGAGAACATGATGTTAGATCAACCCACTTTGAGACACTATTGAGATTGCTATATTTCTATGTGTCACCAGTTGATCTCAGTCAATAATGATGTGTAATCCATAGACCTGAGATCAGCATGATTTTCTACATGTGTAACAGTACACTTAGGGGTTACCAAACGATACTCTGTAACTAGATAGTTATAAAAGTAGCTTTCGGGTATGCTATGAAACATGCGGAGTGATGCGACTGGTCGAATATGATATTTGTCTCTCCTAGCATAACAAGAGAGATATCTCTAAGCCCCTCGATTTGTTTGGATAAAGAAAGTATATGATCGTGCCACAAATGATCGAAGAATCGACCACACGAAGTTATCTATCACTAGATTGAGAAAAAGATTGAACAGTCCATGAATGATATATATCTCACCTGAAGTTCGATAAGATATCGAGAGGCAAAAAGAGAATACGCAAGCAGGTCGTTTAATTCAACCAGATACGAGCTGGTCGTATAGGGATACGAATGAGACGTAAGCTGGTCATACATGATAAAAAAAAACTAGTAGGTGAATTGGTTGTGAGGTGTTACAAACTGGTCGTGAGTGACAAGAACCTGGTCATAGATCATGTTGCATAAGGTTCGTCTGATATAATTTTTATATGTATTCAGGAGTCGCTATGTTATGCTAGGAACCGCTACCGACTTATGAATAAGAAAGGAGTTTATAGGTCACGAACGATTACGCATTAACTTATAGGGTCACATATTTAATGGGTTGAAACAAACTAATTCAGATTGGATACATTAGAGGCTCTTTATAAGGGGAGGTGTGGGCCTTTTAGGAGAGGTAGCATCATCCATCGAAACCTTAGCCATCACCTCCCTAAAGGCCCTGCCGTGCTGGCTGGTGCTAGCTCACTAGCACATGGTGTTTCACCTCTGGACGTGTAGATACTGTAGAGATGTTGTTACGATCGTTGTTGCACTGATCGAGGATAATCCGCAACATATGTAGGGAACGCAAGAGACTACTACAGGAGACGATCGGTGGCCAAGGATGTTAGACGATCGACTACTTCCATTACATCGACGCGCATGATGTTAGACCGAGCTGCTCCAACTCTTCTTCCACTGCACTGTGCGTCTAGTGGTAATAATATATGATCTCTTACTCGCATAGCTTCCTAATATATCTGGTAGAATTTTTAATTGTGCGTTAATGTAGCTTACTTGTATCCCAACACCTCCACTGGGCCGACCTACCCTGCAAGGTTCGGGCACTTCTCGAAGAACCCCACGAGAGCCCACTCCGACGAGTCCACTGTCTCACTCCTTGCCTGCACCTCCAGACGCCTGCATTACTCAAGGAGCTCCCACACCTTGTCGGTGCCGCCCACGGCGAGTGCTGTGCGAAAGCATTCGACCGTGAGTGCGTACCAGCCAAGGCCATGGAGGACTCCTTCCATCCTCCACGGAATGCATTTTAGCAAGCATTCGATCGCAAGCGCGTACCGACCAAGGTCGCAGAGGACTCCGGCCATCCTCCATGGAATGCATTTTAGCAAATCTCAATCTTAATTTCATGCACCTATTAAAGTTCAGAGAATTTTAGCTTTGGCTTTTCTTTGAGGTCAATTTTTAGTTTTGGCTTTGTGTTGTTGAAGGTAACTATTTCAAGGCCTATTTGGCATGGTTGTAGTTTTTCTTAAAAGCGGCTTTCGGCTGGGCTGCACGGCTGAACAGCTAAGCGGAAGAGGTTTGGTATTTGGTTGTCTAGCTTTTAAGTAGGTTAGGTGCAGCTTCTGAGATGAAAAATGTCTGAAATTCCTGTGAGGTAAATGATAGCTTGTTTAATGTCGTTTAACAACAATTAACGGTAATTAACGATAACCAACAACAATTGACATCACTTTATGACAACTACCGTAATTAACAATAATTAACGCAATAGACGACAATAACCGCAATTAACATGATTAACGATAAATAACACAACTAATGACAATAAACGCAACTGACCACAATTAATGACAATTAGCACAATAGATCGCAATTGACTACAATTAACATATTTAGCATCAATTAACACAAAAACCAACAATTAACGTAATTAACACAAAAACAATAATTAAAAATTAAAAATAATTATTACAATAAAAGTAGTTATTACATAATTAATTAATTTACAACAAAAACAAAAAGGAAATTAAAAAGAAAAGAGGCGACGACGGCGACCAGGGGGGAGGGGGAGTCGACGACTGCATGTTAGGGTTGGGGATGGCGGTGTCGGGGAGGAGGACGGCGGCAACGTCAGGGGAATCGGGGGAGGAGGAGGACCGTGGTGGCACAGGTCGGCGGAGAAGGAGGGAGCTGGCGGCGAGACAGGCGAAGGCGCCGAGGGAGGAGGAGGACAGAGGAGCAGGTACGGGAGGGGGAGGAGGAGGAGGAGGAGGAGGAGGAGCCGGCGTCGGGGAGGAGGGAGGGCAGTGGCGCCGGGGTGAGAGGAGGAGGGTGGGTGGCGGAGCCAGCACGGGTTGAGGAAGAGGGTGGTGGAGGAGTGGGCGCAGGAGGAGAGGAGGGAGGACAGAGCGAGCGGCTAGGGTTTGGGGGGGGGGGGTTCCGAAGGGTGGAGGTATTTGGGTTTTGTCCGGTGGCAAAAGCGGGTAAATTCCACCCATCTCTATTCTCTAGTGGTAATTTTGGAAGATGGATCACGGGAAGCTGCCTCGCGACGACTGCTGACTTTTTATCACATTATACATAGCTTCTGATTTTTCTAGACGAAAAACCGAAGTTGAAATCGTCCAAACAGACCCTCAGTGTTTCCGCTTCCGAGGCCCGCTTTCTAAACCGTACTTCCGTATTGAGGAAACGTTTGCGTATTATGTATTTTCCGCCCTCTGGTTCGGTGGCTCCTGTCCCTCTCCATCCAACCCGCCCGATTAAAACTCGACGGTCAGATCAGCGCCTCTCCCACATTCCTCGCCGAAAACTCCCTACCAACCCCTAGCCCCACAAACTCCGAAGGCGATCCATGGCGGCGGCGGGGTTGTTCCGGCGAGCGGCGGCGGCGTTGCCTCGCCTGCCTTCCGGCCTACCCCTCATGCCGTCCCATACCCCCGCTCCTCTCCCAGAGGCTCAGTCGCTCGTGCTCCCCGGCCTTGGCGCCGGCGCCGGCGCCGCCATGGAACTCATGGCCGTCCCCAAGAAGAAGGTCTCGTCGCTTATCCCTCATTCTATTTGTGGTTCTCCTTGTCAGTTGCATAGGCGTGCTCTGGTCTTTGTTATCTCTGTCGATGCTGTAATGTAGTACTACTATGGTGCAGTCTAGGTGTTCGTTGAATTGCTTGGTGAGTAGGAAGGTGCGACCTTTCGAAATGTTTCGACAGTGGAATATAGAGATCGATAGGTATATCGTGCAGGCTACCTATTTGTTGATTGCTTGGTAGGTTAGTGATAGATCGTGTTTTGTATTTAAGCTAGTTTCAGTCGGAGCATAAAGTCTGATAGGCACCGATTTCTGGGGTATGCTGGTTTAAGCTGATTTGCAACCGTGGCTATAATATATTGTTCATGCAATTCTATTTTACTTTTAAATATAGACTGTATGACGTCGTCAGAACTAGTTTTAGATTCGTTTCTAACAAGCAACATGCTAAGCTGTTTGTTGTATGAATGATGATTTGAGAGGTAAAGTCAATCTGTCAATATATGTGTAACTCATCATCATGCTGATATGTAAATGTGATAAACCAGGAAAAAGAAGACAACTGAACAAGTATTCAGAAAGTATGCTGATTGTTTGAAGACATAAGTTCTAATCATATTACACATTTGGGCATTCACATACATGCAAATAGCCAGAATCTTTGGTCGTAATCAATGAATTATACCTTCTATCATAACAACTTATGAACCTATATTCCCATGTCCTCTACACGGCCACACAGGATCCATCATATTTAGGTCTGGTATCTATGTGTTCTTCAGAAGAATCTGCATCATCTCATTGGCCTCAGATGCTTCGATTGTGGATTTTAGTTTTGAGAAAAAATTCTTTCGTTTGTGCCTGTTGCCTTTGTAAGTAATGATGGTTGATGTCCTCGTACTTTCTCGTGCATTTCAGGTCTCGAAATACAAGAAGGGTTTGAGGAATGGACCCAAAGCACTGAAGCCTGTTCCAGTGATTGTCCGCTGCAGGTACATTTAAAACTTAAAAGATATGCTTGTCAGAATGTCAGTGATTCTAATTTGTTATGCTCTTGCTAATGTTGTAATAAGTCACCTTCGTATGCAAATAAATATCATATGTTCCTTATGCAATAGTATGCTTGATCAGATTGATTTACTATTCACTTGGACAACTATTAGACTGTTTATATATGAACTGTAGATTGCTATGCTTTTAGCGATACCCTCACCCTTTAGAATGTAAAGTTTCAGACAGTAGGCCATGCAATCTTGGCATCTCAAATGCCCTAAAACAACATTTTCGTTTGTGATTATGGTATATCAGTTCTTCCCAGTTGATTCAGAAACTGCCGATCGCATTTCAGTTTTCAGAGTTGTTATCCTTCAATTATTGCTGATGTTTGTTTCATGCAATTCTCTTCACATCATTGTTCTGGAGCACCTTTCCAGAATGCTGACACAGAAAATGATTCATCTTGTGAACACTCCCAACGAGCATTATTCCATGGTACACAAGCTACACGTTCCTGCTATGATATGTTGCTAAAGGCATAACTGGGTATGCTTTTGTGCCTTTCAGGTGCTGTGGTCGAGTGAAGCTGCCACACTTCTACTGTTGCAGCGGAGAAAGAGGGAACCCCGGCGATTCAAGCTCATAAATGTTTTGTTTCCGCCATTTCAGTTTGCACACCAAACTATGGCTCAACACCATTATACCATGGAAGTTATCAGATCTCATTTTGTATTCGGCTGCTGCTGTCTTCGCGAGCATTTATCAATGTACACTTAACTCTAGTTTGAATCTCACAATTCCATGTCAAACTTAATTCTGCTCTTGGCATGAGTGGGTGCTTTCTGAGGGATTTTTTTAAAAAAATACTATTAATTTAAAAGATAATTACAAAAATAAATAGTCGATTTTTTTTAAAAACAAAAATAGACGTCTGTTGCCAGTCCAAATGGCGATAGGATATCATTTACTGCCAGTCGCCGTTCCACTTGTATATCGCTATTTGGATTGACGATTTGCTTTGAAGAATGTGCAAATCGCCTGTTTAAATGACGACAGGAACATGATAGAGGTTGGCTCATCAGGAACTGAAAGAAGCTAATACCAAGAGATGATTGTGTCAGACCTAGAGGTGATCATGAGAAAGCAAGGCCTGTGCGGAAGGGCAATCAGAATAGCAGGACGCAGCTAATGTTTTCCGTCAACCGTGATCGGTGATGGGCTACACAGAAGCAAACTACTAGATGGTTGTTCCATTTTCCAATGAAAAAGAAACAAAATGGATTTGTTGGTTATTCTGCCCATGTAACCATGTCTGTACTTTCAGCTAAACACGACGATATTGTGTGCAGTCTACTGGAATCATATCCGTTCCTAGTCAGGGCCTGTTCTAGGCCTAAGACTGAGTGAGATACAGCTGATGCCTGAAAATCTTATCAATGTTCCTAGTCAGGGCCTGTTCTAGGCCTAAGACTGAGTGAGATACAGCTGATGCCTGAAAATCTTATCAATGTTAAAGTTTATGAAAACAACCGGCTCAGCCGGAGACTTGCCATGACTGTGTGCATCCTTTGATACAGAGATCAGAAGAGATTTTACCTCTTCCATTATCTAAAAAAGAGACTTGCCGTGGCCGACTCCGCCCTGATCCCAGTGGCGATGAAGATGAGAAATCGGGAAAGAAACAGATGCCCCTGTGAAACCGGATGCTGTTTCGGTCGGTTTCGTGCCGCTTTTTCTGGTGCGGTACCGTGCGCGGCACAGGTCAGGCAGCCCAAGCGCACGCACGCATCCAAGGACAGGGCAGCGTGAGTTGAGAGAGGGACCTGCTGTCTGCAGTGCAAGTTTGGTAGAGGACGAAACCGTGACCGTTGGCTGCCTAGCTCGGTCGCCACAGCCGGAGGGATTTATCGGATGGGTGTTTGAAGTTGATAAAATATTATTTAATAAAAAAATATTAAAGATTCATGATAGTAAAAAAATAAAATACAATTTTTTGTACTAGAAATAACACCACAAAAAATGAGAGAAATTACAAAAATAATTAAGAAAAAAATGTTGAATTGGAAATTTGGGACCGAGGAATTGAGGAATGGAGAATTAGAGATGTATATGTGCTGCTGTTGACGTATGTAGCCTAACTCGCTGGCCTATGAATTTATAGTTTCTAGGTTTGATTGGTCATATGAATTTGTATAACTTTAGAAGCTGAGATCGATAAATTATATAGCCATATCTAGATGAATTCATATTCATATTGCTGAAGTATACCACCATCATTTGCTACAGTCTGATAATCTAATTTAAATCTAAAGTTATCTATTAGTCCCATGCTCTCAGCTATGCTGAAAGTTAAGTTGCTTTGACTGAAAATGGTCTAGATATTCTATTATCTACTACAATTAGCTTGTTATTGCTTAGAATCTTCCTATCCAATGAGAACTCCACATGGATACTTGAAAGTTTTCAAAGTATAATATGTTTATACAAGATTAAATTTCACAAGGACAATCTAATGCTTCATTTTAGTGTCAGTCAATAATGTAATAATATGATCTACTTTGTACATTTTTCAAAACTCTAAGATCCACAATTCACATAAATACAATATTCATCAACCACAATTCATTTTTTCAATCCGGTTTGGTCGTTTAGGAATTAGGGATTTGGGATTGAATACCTCACATCAGTGGTTCAGTACTCACTCCTCAGGACAAGTGCTCGGGGGGCGGGGGTCGCTGGCTCGGTCGCCCAGATGGCTACGCCCACGCGCTTTGCCTCGCCGCCGTCGCCGGCCAGCCCCGTTCACGGCTCACCCTAGTCGCTAGCTCCGGTCCATCGTCAGACCACCTCTGTCGTGCCACCCGCGCGCTCGCCTGCCGGCCGCGCGCATCCCATCGCGCCGCTCGGAGCTCTGGCCGCTTCGGGCAGAAAGCGAGCAGCCACCGCGGCGCCGCAATGCTCCTCCCCTTCTCTTGGCCTCTCCTTATCCCAGGCCGCCGCAGCCGCTAGCCGCCGCGCTCACCCGCTCGCCACTCCCGCTCGGCTCGGCTCGGTGCCATGGCTTGCCACCGCCGCCGCAAGCCCGCAAGGCGCAAGAGCAAGGTTGTGTGCGTGTGTGTTTCTTTGAGAGAGAGATGTGAGATCGAGAGAAAAAGAGATCGAGTTAGGGTTTGCCAATAAATGAGTCTTGAGATATTGGACCGAGCAATTGTGGAGGAAGGTTGGAACAGTGACCGAATGTGGAATACCTTGGCTTTGATGGGATGTGCGAGTCTTAGAGTGAGTCATGAGCGAGGTAATCAAGCGGAATGGGCTTTTGAGAACATTGCATGTTGATTTAACTTAATTTCTAATATATATATATATATATATATATATATATATATATATATATATATATATATATATATATATATACATATACATGTATTGTAACTTAAAGCATCTACAATAATCTATGTCGCTTGTTACTAAGAGATGAACACATCAACATTTAGATGATATGGAGGAGAGATGGTGAAGAGAGAATGTGGGTTTGTTTCTAAATGAAGAAACAAGTAAGTTGTTAATACCAAGATACAAGAAACAATAAAATAGTTATTAGAGACTTGCTTATTACCTAAAAACTTGTTTTATAGGTAGCAATTAAAGTTTTAGATACAAACTTAAGAAATAATCTATTAAAAGATTTATTTCTTTTTATTAGATTGAGTACTCTCTCTTCTTTTACTAACAAAATAAGAAACATAAAATTATAGATACTTTCATATATATATATATATATATATATATACCAAACAACCCCTACCCGACGAAACCGCCGTGAGGAGGGCCCGAAAACGACAGGAAACGCAGCGATTTTTGTGGCCCGGCGGCTCCCGATCGGGTTGTGGGCAGCGAGCAGATAACGAAGGAAGCGGAGCCAGAGCCGGAGGCTGCGGCTGGTGATTCCCCTCCCTCGTAGGCGCGTAACCCCCCCACCAAATCGCATACGTTTGTGAGGCAAGCTGCTCGTACAAGTGAAGGGTCGGGACTCAAATGGCGTCGCCGTCGTCGTCGCTGTGCTCCAGCCTCGCCTCCCCGCGGGCCGCCTCCCTCGGCCACCGCCGCCTCCTCGCCTTCTCCTCCCCCAGGTAGCTGGTCCACGCCCCGCCGCCACTCTTCCTCCCCTCTGCATCGGGCGACCTGACCCTGGTTCGGTTTGGTGGCCTTCTACTGCTTCTCGGTGCGTGCCCCGTAGCTACAGATCCTTGTTTCTCTGCTGTTGCCCCGAGATGGCATGGCAATCGCCGACTCTAGTAGCTGCCGGCTGTTGCAGTGCGTAGCGCGCGCGCCCGCCTTGTTGGTGTTGTTGGGCTCCAAGCAGTCCTCCAGGATTGAACAGACTCTGTTCCTCAACACCAGATAGCTCGTCATGCCGTTTGTGTCACTTGGGGGCCGGGGGCGCTCATGGTCTGAAGCGCAAACCAGTTACGTTAGACCTGTGAGCATATGGATGATCTTAGCACTTGTTGGATATGCTTAATTGTACTGCTGCTATTTGTCTGTGCTGTTTTCTAAGTGATCCGTGGTCTATGTTACTTCGCTGTAACTTGTGAGTAGAAGAAAATGTGAGGAACAAAGAATGCTGCTATGCTGGATAGCTCACATGTTGAACAACTATGTTGGGTTCTTATCTTGGTTAAGTGTGATCTGAAGGTTCTCTCTGTTTTCCTTGTCATGGTTTGCAGGAAGGCGTTCCAAGTGAAGGCGTCGGCTCGGGTTGACAAGTACTCAAAGAATGACATCATTGTATCCCCTTCCATTCTTTCTGCAAACTTTGCCAAGCTTGGCGATCAGGTCTGTTAATAACTTAGGATACTAGCATCCACCAAACCATGTAGTGTTGAGATAATCAGTGCACTGACCATGACTTGGGAATGTGTAGAAGAATCATTTTAGGCTACTATTGGAAGAACAGGTTGATAATGTATTGGTTATATATGGCCAACACGTCCGTGAGGCAAAGAATCATCAAAAGTGTCTATGCAATTTGCTCGAATCATTATAATTTTTTCCATGAAACATTTGGTGAATAGTTCACACTCAAGATACCATTTGAATATCACTAGGTAAAAGCTGTAGAGGTGGCAGGATGTGACTGGATTCATGTTGATGTCATGGATGGACGCTTTGTGCCAAATATCACAATTGGACCTTTGGTTGTTGATGCTCTGCGTCCAGTGACTGATCTTCCATTGGATGTGCATCTGGTACTTCTTGAGAAGCCATAGTGAAGTTCTAGGTGTTTGTGTCATGTAATACCGTCCCCTTTGACCCCTGCTGAATGTGGTGATTTGTGATTTTAATTGCAGATGATTGTGGAGCCTGAGCAGCGAGTTCCAGATTTTATCAAGGCAGGTGCTGATATTGTCAGTGTTCATTGTGAGCAATCGTCAACAATCCATCTGCACCGAACCGTCAATCTGGTAAACATTTGCACAATATTTTATCTTTACAAGTTAATGTTTCAGATAAAAGAATTGAATGTGAATAAGTTGAACTTTCGTTGGAGTCTATGCCACTAACATTCTTTTTGCTCCTTTTTATGTGTTTTTTTTCTTAGTTGATGTCTTGATGATATACTGGTATGAATGGTTTCAATCAATATTTTACTTGACAACTTCAGTGTAGGAGGCTGAAGCTGGACTGTTACTTGGCTCCTATTGTAGGAGGAGCATAGTTGCTACTTGCTAGTGCTAGACCTACAACCAATACGCTCCTTGATGTACTGTATTGTAGGACTAGTTGGTACGCCAAGTTCTTTTTTAGACCTTTTATTAATACCCTAGCCATAATGGTGCTATTTGCTCCTTTTCAAGTAAGAAGTAATCATTAGCAGCTAGTTCGTAGGATTAAGTCTCATAATGTGGTGATAGGGGCTGCAATATACTCGTATGCCCCTCACCTGCCTAATTCTAGTTTCACTTAATATCATATTCATTTTCAGAACCAAAACTAACTGACCAATGCTTGTGAGTAATTGTAGTTTAATGCCATGGAGAAAATCTGGAGGTGATGTAGTCATCTCATATTTTGTCAGATTCAAAGTCTAGGGAAAATCTGGAAGTGATGTAGTCATCTCATATTTTGTCAGATTAAAAGTCTAGGAGCAAAGGCTGGAGTTGTTTTGAATCCTGCGACCCCACTCAGTGCGATAGATTATGCACTTGATGGTAAGATCACTATTCTCACTCCAATGTTTATGGCATCTTGGTATGTGCGTAAGGTTTGGGAAATCAATTGGTGGTACCAGATTAGGTTTGGAAATATCCATTCTTGGCAGATTAGGTTCCAAACTCTACCTGATACATTCACGAGTTTTGTTTGCTGAGAATTTTTTGTTTCGATACATGAATATAATTCTTGCAAAGATATGAATGAGTAACCTATACTTTTGAAATTAGCAGTTAACACTAAATGGTGACTGGTGAAGGGTTGATGTTGGAAAAGGCACACAACTTATTCTGAGTATGCGTATGATTCTGTGAATCGGACTGGACACTCCTGTTATTTAGTTACTCATTGTGCATTTTTTTCCTATCATGGTAACCATAATAGTATTTCAGTCAAGAGGCAAATTGCGCAGCTTCTGGTGAGAATTTGATGACAATTTTGACCACATGACAGTCTCGAGTCTCGACTTTCTTGACTATCCCCCATGTAGTCACATGGTGTGCGTTTGGATAAGATTAATGGGACTCACAGTAAAACATAAGTGGCTTTCTAAGTGTGCCTTGCACTACATATCTCTTTAATTTATCACTAGCCCAACAAGGCATATACCACTTTTTCATGATTTTCTTGAACATCCACCATGTACTGACAGCTGACAAGCTACTACGTTTCTTTGATTGTGCAGTTGTTGATCTGGTATTAATTATGTCAGTCAATCCTGGGTTTGGTGGGCAGAGCTTTATCGAGAGTCAAGTAAAGAAAATTGCAGACTTGAGAAGATTATGCGCAGAGAAGGTATATCCCTTATGGCTTGCAAGTATTCCCACTGCCCAGATGTTTAAATGTCCAAATTCGATTTATTTATTTATTGGTAGGGAGTGAACCCCTGGATTGAGGTTGATGGTGGAGTTGGTCCCAACAATGCCTACAAGGTGACCTAGTTTCTACTTCTGTTTCTGTCTACTTTTTGTTCAGATTTTTTCCACGATGGCATTTTACTTTTAAAAGGTTAGCAATCCTATACTAACCTTTTGATTCAGCTAGATGTTGATTTTTCATTTCATTAAATGACAGGTCATTGAAGCTGGAGCGAATGCCATTGTTGCTGGTTCTGCAGTTTTTGGGGCTAAAGACTATGCCGAAGGCATGGCTTCTTTTCAATGGCATCCATGTTCAATCTTCTACCGTCTAAGTTCTTAGATTAATATTTCAGAAAAGATAAGTTTCGCATCAAAGCAGGTTGCTGACGGATGGTAAAATTCTTATACTTGGCTCTTGCACTTTTGCAGCTATTAAAGGAATCAAGACCAGCAAAAGAACCGTAGCTGTACCAGCATGAGGAACTGGGGCATACACATTTACGCTGTGCAAGTTGTTTTTGCGATTGTTGTGGCTTGTATAGATGCCTGTCAAGTCCTACGTTATATTGGAGAAATCATCGAATCAAAAAAGAGGCGGTGAAGAAAGATCCTTTTCTTTCTTTTCTTTTCTTTTTAATTGTTTGCGAGGATGTCTTGTACTATTCCCACAATGTTTCTGTGATAGTATTACCGCGCGCATGGAACGGGATTGTTCGTAAAAAAAACTTTCTCGGCAAATCCATCCTCCCATTTGTACCATGACAAGACTGAATAACTCCCCGTTACAAGCCAAGGCACTCATCGAGTTTTGTCTTTGATTCTCCATTGTTATGCGTTTTGGGTTCTTTCTTCTTCTTCTTCTTCTTTTTTTTTTTAAAAAAAAACTTATCTGTAGCTCTTGCTGCTGTGCTTTCCTGAATTCTCCAAAGAAAACAACATGACTTGGACACCCATTAGCTTTTCCGATTTCTCCGAAGAAGATGGGCTTCTTTTCAGTTACCCAACTCGATGCCACTTCTGCCCTGCCGATCGAACAGCGTCCTGTCATGCACTCGGATAATATTCGTAATGGTTCCACAAGTAAAGCTAATGGTCACGGTGGACTCTTCCTGACGGCTCCAGTGCTCACCTTACAGAAGATTTCAGGCTCTTCTGCTCACCTTACAGAAACTGGATCCATGATTTCATTGCACCAGCTTGAATTGGCTAGGCAATCATGGGGGTTTAGCGTACAGGTAATTAATCCCCTTCCTTTGGCTTGCTTGCGAGTTTTAGCCCACAAGATGGCTGGACTACACGACTTTGAGCTTCCTCGACAGAAGATGCAAAATTGTCCCAGTAGATTGTCCTTTTGTTGCACAGGTCTAGATGTTCAAATAATTCCCCTCGGTCTAGCAACATAGAATCGATTTTTTTTAAAAAAAAAATAATTATTTTTTTTATTCCGAAATACAGTAATATACTTCTCTTTTATTATTTTACAGAAATAATCATATGTCGCTCGACCGTTCGGCGACTTGGATTAGTCGCTCAACCATTGGGTGACTGATCCAAGTCGCCTAACGGTCGAGCGACATGTGGAGTAGTCGCCCGGTGGTTGAGCGACTTGTGATAGTCGCTCAACAGTTGAGTGATTTATCCCTTGGTCGCTCAACAGTTGGGCGATTTAAAATAATAACATTATTATTTTATTAATCCGATGGAAATAATCGTGGGGGAATAAATGATATTTTTTGTAGGTAATACATTTAGCAAACCTTGTTTGTAGGTTATTAAGTTTTTTGGAAATAAAAGGGTGATGACTAGGTTGGTTGGTCCGTTTATGATTTTCATAGATTTTCAAGGGTACGAAATCTGTTAGACTCACATTAACATTTTGTGATCGTCGTATGTTGTTGTAGTGTGGTAAATTTTTAAAGAATTTTGTGAGGACGATTGAGGTAATAATGATTCGTAAGTAGGAAGGTAAGTGATATTGCGATGTGCCATGGAATCCATACTGGAGAACTTTGGAGAAATGACGCATCGATAACAACACGACAGTTGATCCGACAAGGGGGTTACATGGCACGCAGGCTAACGAACCAAGGACGGAGAATTAGAAATACATGAGACATACGGATGAAAAGGTCGAACTACTGCGTGGAACGTGGCCATTTTTCCTTACGGCCCAGCTCGGCGTTGTATTCCTCGCCTTGCGTCTTAGCTTTCGCCGCGATGGCCTTCTTCTGTGCCCTCTCGGCCTCGCATCACCTGGCATGCTTGCGCTCCTGTTCCTCGTGCAACCTCTCCCGCCTCTTCTTCTCCTCCATCTCACCTGCAGCTCTTCGAGGCGCCTTTCACGGCTCTCGCAGTCCTCCCTGGCCCATCCCTTCCTTGTCAGCAGCATCCACATGTTATAGGAGTGGATCTTGTCGTCGATCCACTAAGTGAAGTCACATAGGTGCGGCGGAGACTGCAGTAGGTGTAACGGGAAGCAAAATAGTGGTGTGCACTGAAATGCAATTTCATTACCGGCTGCCTGTGGCTCGACGTGTCAAACCTACGGTCAGGGTAACACCAATAGCGTTGCCCAATGGTCCACTCATCGGTTGATTTGAAGCACTTGTAGGCATCTCGACACTAGCAAAGGTGTGACACCACCCCCGTTGGAGGCCCTTCTGGAGGGCGTTCAGCGGGCATAGGAGGGGAGGGGCGCGGCTCGACCCGGAATCGTTGGGTGTACTACGAGGTGGCTGTTGAGGAGGTGGGTGGTGTTTGTAAGGTTGCTGACTAAACGCCCTGTGGTGAGCGGTAGTCTTTTAGGGAGCCACCTAGTCCTTCAAAAGCTCGCGGATGCGCTTCCATTCCTTCTCCTTGTGGAGAGTGATCTCTTTGTGCTTTGCAGAATGAGATCACATCCTACTTTGCAGAGAGTGATCTCTTCGTGCTTTGCAGAGAGAAGTCATGTCTCGCTTTGCAGAGAGTGTTCACTTCATGTTTTGCAGAGAGTATTCACTTCATGCTTTGCAGAGAGAAGTCATGTCCCGCTTTGCGAAGAGAAGTCATATCCCATTGGGCAACCAGGGGATAAATCGCTCAACCGTTGAACGACTATCACAAGTCGTTCAACCACCGGGCGACTACTCCACGTGTCGCTCGACCATTGGGCAACTTGGATCAATCACCCAATGGTTGAGCGACTAGATCCAAATCGCCGAACGGTCGAGCGACGTATGATTATTTCTGTAAAATAAAAAATGAGGTATATTGCTGTATTTCAAAATAAAAAAAATGATTATTTAAAAAAATCACATAGAATAAACCTGTAGTGTTGTCCTTAGCATTATTCTCATAGCGTGGATTCCACAATCCACATGCAAGCTTATCGGTTATATTACGATGTGTGGGAATCACCTCTTGGTGAGGTGGTGAAGTTGTGGGTGTATAACTCCATCCATCGGGGTTTAAATCATGGTGCTCATCTATTACACACGAGTGCATTTCAGTAGAAATTTTATGTTGTCGTGGATTTATCCACAGCTTACGTATGGAGCCGTCAGGAAGAGAAACCGTGATCATTAGCTTAACTTCATATGATAAGGCAGTTCATTTGGAGCCAGCCCACTGTGATCATTAGCTTAACTTGTGGAACCATTACGAATATACGATTATCCGAGTGCGTGACAGGACGTTGTTCCATCGACAGGGCAAAAGTGCCATCGAGTTGGGTAACTGAAAACAAGCCTGTCTTCTTCGGAGAATTCGAAGTCTTTGTTGCCAATTCATTTGGTGATAGCATCGGTTGCCATTTTAAATAGCGACAGAGAATGTGCCTTCTCAGCCTGCTGCCAATTCATTCGACAACAGAAGCTTTATCGTCATTTTATTTGGTGATAGAGCTCTGTCGCTATTTTATTTGACAGCATAGTATTATTTCTTTTAAAAAAATTGACTATTTATTTTTATAATATTAATAAAACAGTCGGCTATTTAAAAAAAAACTCGCTGCCCCTGAAATACCAACCCCCAATCCCTCAGACTCCGAGCCGAGGAGTATTTAGCACGCTTAATAACAATTCTAGTCCCATCACCCAATCAAAGCCGAAAATAACATCACGGAGCTGCGTGAACGCGCCACGTGTCCTAGTTCGTGTTCTAAGGGCCCGAAACACATCATTTGTGCCCTGGGGGCACGGATCAGCCAAGTTCGGCCCCAGGGGCGCGGACCAAGCAAAGTCCGGCCCCAGGGGCACGGTATTGGCCAAGTCTGGCCCCTAAAGGCACGACAAATCAAATCCGGCCCTTGGAGGCACGACACTTCTTCGGACGATGTTTTTATTCCAAATAAATAGTGTTTTTGTACTATTTGACACTATTTAATCAATATTTAATTAATATTTGACACTATTTAATCACTATTTAAAATACTATTAAGCACTTTAAAAAACTTTTTCCTTGGATTTTTTTCCTTCTTGCTTTTTTACCTCGCAGCTTCAAAGGTATCACCACATATACCACAAATAATTTTCTATAATTTTTTTCACATGAAATCATGGCGCAACACAGCACACACAACTTCAAACTTGGGTATCAATCGTTGCCATCGCCATCCTTCGCTGCCCTCGGTGGCCCAGTGAGTCGACTGATGGTCCATGTGAAACACTATTTTACGATGCAGTAGATAGTTGTATATCGTCACTGGCCGCAGTGGCCAGGGGTGCGTGTGCACATTACAACCGTCATCATCATTCCCGTGCTCTCCCACCAAGCATGGGTGCACATGCACCCCCCTGTCGCCGCGATCGGTAATGGTGTACTACTGCTCGTCGCGGTCGCGATCGATACGGTGCACTACTGTCCATCGTCTCACCAAATAGTGTTTCACATGCACCGTCAGTCGACTTACCGAACCACCAAGGGCAGCGAAGGGTGGCGATGGCGACGGTTGACATTTGAAGCTGCGTGTACCGTGTCGCGCCGTGATTTCATGTGAAACAATTTATAGGGATTTTTTTGTGATACATTTGAAACTGCGAGGTAAAAAAACAAGGAAAAAATCAAAGAAAAGTTTTTTAAGTGCTAAACAGTATTTCAAATAGTGATTTAATAGTGTCAAACAGTAATTAAATAGTATTAAAATAATATCAAATAGTGCTTAAATAGTGGCAAACAGTGCCTAGTAGTCAAATAGTGCCAAAAAACATTATTTGCTTGGAATGAAAAAAATGGCCAAAGGAGTGTTGTGCCTCTAGGGGCCGGACTTGGTTTTACTGCGCCGTTGGGGGTTGGGACGACGTGTTCCGGCCCCTAGGGCGTGGACTAGGACACGTGGTACGTCTGTGCGGCTCTGCGGTGCTATTTTCGGCTTTGATTGGGTGAGTGGGCTGGAATTGCTATTGAGTATAATAACAGTGCTATATTAACCAAAAACTCTTGAGTCGTGTAAAAGGAAGAGCCCTAATTCCGACATCCAAAAGCCGAAAACTCCCGAGACCACATCCTCAATGGCCATCCGCGTCTCCGACGGCTCCTTCCACCGGTCGGTCCTACCCGAAGCCCTGACTGGGTCCTCCTCAACATAGGGGCCTACATCGCCGACCGCAAGAACGGGACCACCGCTAGATCCTTCATGGGCAACGACCAAGACATCGAGGTGTCCTTTTGGCTCACCGAACCGCCAGGCCTTTCCCACTTGTGCATCCACTGCCTCGGCCTGAAGGAGACCGATTTCGCCGGGGAGACCCTTGTTGTCTGCTTGGAGAAGGACATCGCCACCCTCCGCCCCCTGCCTCTCCTTCACCTTCCAGCCAAGCGACAGCATGTGCAACCAAGCCCAAGGGCTTCGCGACTGTTGGTTATAGTCCCATATCGGTTGTGGGAAGGAAAAAAGCACAACTTATAAGTGTGAGGGGGACTTTGCCAATGGGACTAGTCTTTTGGAGGAGAAGGTCCAATACCACTTATAAGGTTGTTGCTATAGGGCTTGCATGCGGCAACCCGTGGGCTTAGTTGTGTTCAGTCCGTTTGGACCTATGGCCTAGAGAGTAAGACCTCACCCATTAGACTAGTCTTTTGGGAGGAAAAGGTCCAATACCACTTATAATGCTGTTGCTATATCCCCACACCACCCCTCCCCTCACCTCACCGATCCTCCCCACTGCCGCCATGCTCTCTATCTCTGATGACCAAGCCGTCACCGTCCAGATCTGAGCGACCGACGTCCACATCTGATTGGATCTGGACTCCAGTCGCTCAGATCTGAGCCGTTGGCCTCTAGATCCAGAGCTCGTCGTCACAGTTGGTGAATGGGGAAGTTGGGCTCAACGACGCTTTCTTCGCCAGCTGCAGTGGTCGCCACCGTCTTCCCAATGGTTGCTGGGGCCATGGCGGTGGATTCCCGACACCCAGGCCCGCAAACCACGTGGGTAGTAGACGAGCTCCGTACAACGGTATTGAAGCCATCTGTTCGTGCGTTGGTTCACGCATTGAAGCCAGCTACTGCATTGTCGGCGAGCTCCCCTCTCTCCTCACCTATGCACAAATCATAGCTGGCATATGCTATAGACGACCAACGATAGAACCATTATACATGCTCTTATAAGCTAACTAATTTGAGTCGGTGTGTCCCTTCACCTTGCCAATTGATTATAAAATCTTGTTTATGACTCGTGGGTGTGAATTAATGGATGTCTACATTTACAGTTGCAGCTGATTGCCAGATAAGACAAAGCGAGGAGGCTATGAATGATCCAGATGACACCATATTGTTTCCTTTTAGAAAGAGTCGCTGCTGCCTAATTTCCCCCTTATTGCTGTGCTAGATGCTTGTGGGTGGGTTAGATCCCTGTGTTACTGAGTTCCATCTGAGGTGCATCTTTACTCGGTTTGGAGAAATTCGTCATGTCAAGATTCTTCTTCACCAGCAATGTGCATTGGTCCATTTTTCTAGCATGTTTGTAAAATTTTCAAGCTCACCACTGATTATGTTGTCTTGCTATTTGAGATCTTGCATTTTATAGTGATATATACAATGGTACAAATAGTTGTTGTCTATAGAAACTCTTCATGTCACCTGTAGACAGCACTAAAGTCAGTTCATACAATGTGATTGTCTTTTTTACTTGTCTTTATAGATCACACAATCTTTTAATGCTTTTATGGACTTAAGAAATGTGATTGGATAGCTTCCTTGATTCTGATGATACAGTCGGCTGCAGGATTATAGACAATATATTTATCTCTTTTTATTTTTTTCATCTTTTTTTTTAGAAATAGAAGTACAACTTTCGGCCTCTGCACTAACTAAAGATGCATACAGTTATTTATTTTTTCCATCTATATCAACTTAAATTCTACGTGACAAAAATTATAGATAACTGTTGTAAATCCATCGTGCATAACCTAAGTGGTGCCCTGGAATACCGTATATGCATTCAATGGAGCTCTGACTGGTAGGAAGATGTTCGCCTTTCACGAGGATGTACACAAAATACGATGATGTCTCCATTTTAGAAAGAGTCACAGGCCCACAGCCAGAGAAAAGGCGGCACGGGACTCGTCTACAGTGCAGCGTGCCCGTCCGTAGCGAGAGGCAGTCATGTGGAACCGCTGAGTCACAGCTGTTACAAGTGACAGTGCGGTTTAAAACCTGCAGATCTGTGATACAGTGTTTCGTAAAATCTGTAGTTTTAAGAAATAGATCCATAAACTGGTAGTTTATTGATAGATACAACAAACATGTAGTCATGCGAAATTTACTCTTTGTTATATAAATTGGGTTTGGGTCATAAACGAGATCATGTTTACCACCTGCTTGACCCCCTTTGATTTGGTATAACACAAAATACTGGCAACTATACTGCAAGTAGTAAATATCAAACCAAGTATTGGCATAATTACCTAGAGTGATATTCAGATATTTAAATAATGCGCATGGACGGTAGGTCGCATGGAAATAAAATGTTCTTTCAGCAGAAAAACGGAGCAACGTCTTCTTTCTCATGTCGATTGCAATCACCCATGCATTTTTGTCTCCCAAGTTCACCTTGGACATGAGATCGATAAACATCATCACTACTCAAACTGAATCAGGGGGCAGGCAGCCGTTAACAGGTTCTTAAAAAACACGGTGTGAAGAGAATAGGACTTATTCCTTTCCACACGACGAAAAAAAGGGAGGATTTGACCCGAATCGGCTGTTAACAGGTTCTTCAAAGTTGATTTGTCAAAATGGCTGCCCCTTGGCTCGGGCAACAAGTCAGCATGCTTTGGATTGTCCACTGAGATGTCATCAATAGTTGCCGTGCAGTCCTTGCGCCGATACTTCCAACAAGTCGTCCTGTTCCGTGGCAGTGGTGGAGCCAATCCTCCGCTTCTCACTCGAGCTAAAAACAAAGCATTCTTAGGTAACAACAAATTCATTCATGGCCATATTAAACTTGATCGGTCTAGATTTTTTAGAGCCTGAGTAAGCCTTACTACAAGTGTGTCCGCATGGGGCTTACCTTCAACCTCTCTGAAGGCAGAGAAGCGCTATTGCTGCTTAACGGTTGTTCGCCGATGAGCTCGGGCAGCCGACCAGAGCCGCCGGGAGGTGCCTCCGCCACTGCGTACGTGCGTCCCGTAGGAACCCACAATCCTTGATGTGTATATTTGAAAGGCACACACACGTGTACATGTCGTCATGTGAGTGGGTGGGTGTTAGGTGTTGCACGTTTGCAATCCCTAGTGTGTAGTAGAGCGCACAAGTGTGTGTCGCGTGAGTGGGTGTGTGCCCTTTTTGGTACTTACAGAAAGTTCAAACTACTCACGCGATAAAAGAAGTAACTCGGTAAAGTACATACGGCCATACCATATTAATTTTGATGTATGTGTTTTCTAATTGTGAAAATATTATAAGAAATTATTTGTAACAAATACTTCAATGATATTAAAAAGTGATGTACGGATCCACTTGAACGAAGACCCGTGCATACTGGTGAACTCTCTATACCTGCCGCCTTGTGGCAGCACTCTAACGAACATGGCGAGGAAGTCTGTGCACCACATCGGAGCAACCTCGTGCACTGCTAAAGCAATGCCTGCGCAAGGCAAACCCGTGAGGTACGCAATGTCCTACAACGTAGGAGCCATCTCCTTATACGGAAGGTGGGATGTATGTGTCTCTGGCCTCCAACGGTCCACCAACATCGTAAGCAAGCACCAGCCATATGAAAAACAACTAGACGTACGGACATCTTGGTCATCCTCCTACGTCGCCTCCACCATCCTCGCAAGCCGAAGTAGGCCGGATGCTCTCAACCTGCGGCGAAAGGATCAATAGGATACGCGAGTACACCCATACAAGTCAGATTGAAATTGGGTATATAAAGGTCATAGCTGCACGTACCTGAGAACCCAACGTGGGTCGACCCTCCAGGCTCTCATGGGCGTGCATAGGCGCAACATGCCAAGCTCCATGGGTGCCTCGCCAGGCTGGGGCTGGACGATACTGAGACGGCTACGGTGGCTCGCGCCAATGGCCAGGTCCAGTAACTCGAAAGGCCACTACGCATAACCTCCTGCATATGCCATATCTAAGGTAATATGAAACAGAAAAGTCAGTGATTACATTATTAATAATAAGAAACATAAATAGAAAAATAAAAAAACAATATTAAGCATACTGTAAACAGAAACAGAAAGGTAGGTGCTTACATTGTTCCTAATATGAAACAAAATAGAAGGTTTAATACTATTTGGTAGCAAATATTAATCCTATTTCGAAGCAAATCGTCATTCCAAATGACAATAGGACTCCTATTGCCAATCCAACCGGCGACAGGGACATGTTTCTATTGAAACGGCGACAGAAACTCATTTTTGTAATTTTATTAAAGATATGTTTATTTATGTAATTTTCTATTAAAATGTATTGTTTTTTTAAAAAGAATCATTAACGACACATCTTGAACTAAACTACACTACACACCTAAAAAGATATACTATAACGAACTACACTACAAAGCCATACATCTAAAACTATCTAATCCATCCAGTTAATGCATCATAAAAAATAGCTATATGACTAACCACATATCTAAAACTAAACTACACACACCTAAAAATATGTACTACAATGAACTACACTACATTATCATACACCTAAAACTATCTAATCCATTCAATTATCGCACTATAAAAAAAATATACACGACTAACCACATATCTAAAACTAATCTACACAAACCTAAAACAATGTACTACAACGAACTACAATACATAACTATGCATCTAAAATTATCTAATTCATTCCATTATGGACTTATTAATTTTATTTGCTAACCTACCAGGGTTTCAAAATTAAATATAAAGTTATAAAAAAATTACCTGCAAGGTGGGCGACCAGATCTGCTTCTCCCTCTCTCCCCTCCTCCGCTACGGACAGAGAGCGCTTCGCTAGCACCTCTTCTCCCCTCCCCTCTCCTCTCCCTCCCCTCCCTTCCCCTCTGTCGCCATTAGGAATGGTGACAGGAAGCTGCAGAGTTGCTGTCGCCACTCAATGGCAATTTGCGTTTTTTTCCGAAGCCAATCGGCATTTGGAATGGCGACAGAGGTATTTACTTAGGTTTGTTGGTGACAGGGCTCCTATCGCTAATCCAACTAGCGACAGGGGCTTGTCGCCAATTTAAATAGCGACAGAAGCCTATTTTTATAATTTTATTGGACATGCATTTATTTATGTAACTCTATTGAAAATGTATTATTTATAAATAAAAACTTGTGAACAAGCAATTCTTTGTGTAAAGGAAACAGAACAAGCAGTCAAGGTAAACCCAGCAGTAAATTATAGTAACAGCTAGGGATGACAATCTTGCCCGATAACCCGATTACCCGTGGGTAAAAACCCTAATGGAGGTGGGTATGTTCCTCATTTTGTGCCCATGGGCATATTCGTGGGAAGAAAACTCCACCCAACAACGGGTAATCGGGCACGGGCATGGGGGAGCCTCACTCGTGCCCGCTTCGCCAGATAACCCGCCAAAGGAACTGACATGTAGGCCCAGGTAACCCCTCCACTCGGTGTCGCACTCACCCCCAGTCTCCACTCGGTGTCGCACTCACTTCACACCCAAACTCCAGAGCAACCCTCAGCTCCCTCCTCTCAGATCTACTCCCTCAGCTCCCTCCTCCCGGTCCCTCCCCACCTCTCATCTGCCGCCGCCGTGCCCCAAACACCATGGCGACCCCAGCCTCCTCCCTCTCCCTCCTCTTCACGCACCCCCACTCCTACCATTCCTCTTGCACCCGCAGGGTGCTTCTCCGGGTCCCACCTCTGCCTCTCGCCCCGCGCCGTGCCCCACCGCGCATGCTGCGCCACCTCCGACGCCTCGGCATCAGGCTCCACGATGGCCACAAAGCACCGTCGTCCCGCGGAGGAGAACATCCGGGAGGAGGCGGCCCGCGGCCGCGGCCCGGCGCACAACTTCTCGACATGGTACGTGCTTTTCCCCCTGACACCCGACGGCGACTCCGACTCCGACGAGCGCTACTTGCTTGATGAGGTCGTGTACCGCTCCAGCTCCGACAGCCTCCTTGATCTGTCGCGCATTTCCTTGGTTTAGATCTGGAATGGAGAGCAGTGTTGTGGTTTAGATTTTGATGATGTTTTCTTTTGTGAATGGATTGTGATGGTATTTTCTGTAGTGTGGCGGGCACACGGGCATACCTGCGGGTGACGGGTACCCGCGGGAGACTGGTATGGGCGAGATTCTCTGCATGTTGCTCTTCGCGGGCATGCCCGTGGGGGAGTTTTGGGCTGGCGGATATGGGCATAGACGAGCACTACTCGCGCCCGCCGTGCCCGATTGCCATCTCTAGTAACAGCCTTCCTATATTATTTGCATTTTACAGGCACTGCAGGCATTAACTCGGTGAACACAAGTAGATCTGGCTCGGCTGCCCTGACGTGGCTGAGATATGGGCTTGGACGAAAGCCCATCAGGCCATAATTGATCATGTAAAAACTCGTCTCCGTGCATAACGTAAAGGCCATAACCAGTGCTTTACACATCGCTTTCTTCCAACCCAAGAGAAGCAAACGAAAGCCGAAGGGACAAACAAGAAAACCCAAACCTTTTGCTTTCAAACCAGAAAAAATAGCTTGTTTTCTTTGTTTTTATATACACTAGCTGTGTGCCCGCGTGTTGCAACGAAAAACAACTTTGCTCAAAATATTTTTGTTACAACTATATGTTCTTGCTCAAAGCAATAAAAGTTTGTTGATGCTTGATTAAGTACACTACAAATAATTGGGAACCTTGGGTAAGATGATGATCACTGTAATACTACAAATTTATTCATGATCCGAGCAACTAGGAAGGTATATCCGTAGCTGATCATTTTCATGGAAGTGTCAGCTTTGAAACTTAGATATGCAATTTAGAAGCAAAATTGGCAATGTAACGGTAGCATATATGCAATCAGCTCAAGTAGATGGACATGTAAGAAAAAAATAGGAATTCATATGAAGGCGGGCTTTTACAAAATGAGCTGAAAATCTAGCATAGAAAATAAACAAACCTTTGTTCATACAAAGGTATGAGAATGGCCATGATGGTGTCTCCTCCTGGGCAGTAATAAGTGGCAGCATCGGAGGACACCGACGGAGTGCTGCATGGAACAACCCCCGTTGATTCGATTTGCAGCTATGAGGTACACATCATGAACTTCTGGTTTGTAGCTTAGGTCCATGGATTGTGGTGGCTGCGTTGCTTGATCCAACATAAGTACTTGAACGTATGAAGATCACATGCTCACACCGTGCTTACGGAGCCCGAGCTCATCGGCCGACCGCCGCATGTCGTCGAGCCCATCGGCAACAGGCAAAGCAAAACATTCCACAAGGTCAACCACATGGATGCGTCAGCTGTGCAGGTTGGTTGAGGAATGAGGCACTGTTGCCATCACGGGCGTGGAAGATAAAAGTGCAGTAGTTGGAAACTCCATCTAAGAAACGTGCAGATCTAGATCTAGAAGAGGGGCCTCATTATTTATACTCGCCTTGGTTCCCTACGTGTGGCCGGCAACGACGGCTACAAGTCCGACGAATATGGCAGCAAGGACGACCATGGACAACAGCCAGTGACGACAGAGCGACGATCACATACTGCTCATACTTGGGACTAATATTGTACCCTTTCGAGGGATTCTAGCACTTAAAAGGTGTGGCAGATGTTAGAAATAATCTTGACTTTTGTATCTAGTAGCAGCAGCATGCACGATGTAGCTAGAAGCGGTCAGAGCTGTTACTCGGCCGTGCGTGTGTAGTTGAAGTTCCTATCTTTGTGGCATGCATTAGTGGAGCTAGTGCTGCATGTTAGTTAGTTCATATGTAACATTGTGGCCGTGGGTTTAGGAGTGCATGGCATGAGTTGCGGTTTGTTGGATCATGGCGTGAGGCCACCGGCCAACGTCCTGTGCTTATTTAAGCCCTTGCATTCAGTTTGTAAATGATGAGAGCCATGAAAGAAATACAAAGAGAAAATTGCCGGTGTGTTCGCATATGAGTTAGTCTTCCGTCGTGTGTGTGTTTTAGAGAAACTCCAAGAGAGGGAGAGCCATGAGAGAGTGTTCTCCTGGGCAAAGCCAACAGCAGATAGCACATGGATCGACGGGTTTGCCTCCGCAATTCGCTGTCCTACAACATCTAACGCCCTTCTAACGCGTCGTTGCGTCGCCTGCCTGCCTCAGCACATCCTTCATGCACCGAGATGGTTCGCAGCTTTGACACTTACGGCATCTTCAACGATGCAAGCTGAGTTTGTGGCATGTTATGAGGCCACCGGGCAGGCTGTATGGCTTAAGAATTTTGTCCCGGGACTTAGAGTGGTAGACAGCATTTCTAAACCACTCACCTTATACTGCGATAACGAACCCGCAGTCTTTTATGCGAGTAACAACAAGTCAAGTGGTGCTGCCAAACACATTGACATTAAGTATCATGTTGTGAAAGATAGAATCCAGGATCAAACCATTAGCATCAAGTATATTAGTACTAAGTCAATGCTTGCGGATCCGCTTACTAAAGGCTTACCACCCAATATCTTTCGTGATCATGTTGCCGGCATGGGTTTATTGGAAAGCCTCTGATTCTGGATAAAAGGACCTTAAAGAAAACCAACTCTCATTAAGTATAATGAATATCCATTTCAAGATGAGATAGTACACTATAGGTACTGAGGTTGTATGGCACTTCATTGGTCATGCGACGCATTACCTTGGTACGCTGTTTTATTGAGAATGGGCTTATGATGTTAGCCTTACGATCAAAGGGGAGAATGTTGGAATGATCTTGTTTCGGCTAACCATCTCCGTTTTTCCCGGGGGTGGCAACGCCCCACTACGCGCCCTGATCGGGGGCGCTACCAACTGTGCGTGGTTTTTGGTCCCGTTCACTGGCGCAAGATAAAAACGATTAAGGGGGTTCGGCAGCTGTGGGACAGAGTTGTTGTTCTTGGCTAATCACCCCAAAACAAACCCGATCTGATAAGAGCGCCCAGGTGAGCGAAGACCGAAGACTGGAGATCGCCGGCCTCGTTCACGCCGTCGCTGCGACCTCATCGACCTCGTCCTCGACCTTCTCTACGGCCACCGACAGTATCTACGAACCCTAATGGCATCATCATCTTCGGGTAAACTCTAATCATGCTTCCGCTCTAAGTTTTGATCTAGGTGTTCATGTATAAGCTAGGGTTAATCACGTTTAGCCTAAGTATTACTCCCACAGTTGGAAACTCCATCTAAGAAACGTGCAGATCTAGATCTAGAAGAGGGGCCTCATTATTTATACTCGCCTTGGTTCCCTACGTGTGGCCGGCAACGACGGCTACAAGTCCGACGAATATGGCAGCAAGGACGACCATGGACAACAGCCAGTGACGACAGAGCGACGATCACATACTGCTCATACTTGGGACTAATATTGTACCTTTTCGAGGGATTCTAGCACTTAAAAGGTGTGGCAGATAGCACATGGATCAACGGGTTTGCCTCCGCAATTCGCTGTCCTACAACATCTAACGCCCTTCTAACGCGTCGTTGCGTCGTCTGCTTGCCTCAACACATCCTTCATGCACCGAGATGGTTCGCAGCTTTGACGCCATGTGGTCGTGGTCGTCGTTACTGTGTCAGCCATAACAAACCTCCTCGCCTCAATCGCATCGAGGTCGGCATTGAGGTTTGCGTCAGCATCAGCCACCACACCCTCCTCGCCTCAACCGCATAGAGGTCAGCGTTGAGGTTTGTGTCGGTAGACTCGGCACTGGCTCGCGGACAGCGAGGTCTATGACGGGGCTGCGCACAACTACGGCGACGACATCTCGTGGATGATGGATGCGGTGAGCAGTGACGATCAGCAATGGAGAAGAGGGCCGGAGAAGGGAGATCGAGTTGTTCTCGTTGCGTTTCCAACTTTCTGCAGAAGATCTGATCTTTCTGTAGATTCTTGCAATCCAAGTGCCCCTTTTGTCCCTTTCCTCACCCGTTCTTTTCTTTCTCTCCCCCGAGAGCACGAGAAAATTGGGGAAAAGGCCGACTAGTTGGGACGTGGGCGTGACACGTTCGGGCATTTGGTGTCCCATCTAAAAACTAGTCTTCCCTTGGTTGCACGTACGGAGATACGGGACACTTGCACATCCTCGGCTTCTTCCACGTGTACCGGCTTATGGGAAAAATTCTGCCAGTTTGGACAATCTTTTCTACGAAGACACGTCCCATCAATCTTGTGAAGATATCTCGGACGTTCGTTTCTTCCCAACATCAGGATACAGACCAAAAGCCTTCCGTTTGACACGTACAACGGCAGTGGCGGACGGATAAAAATTTAGTGAGCGTTAATGGGATTTGTTCATATGTTTACGGCTTGTCGAATACCGAGTTGTTAGTCAACGATAGTCCGTCGAAATACGGCTGATCTGGGGTGCTACGAGTACACTATGAGCCGACCGTCGTTAGCCCCGTTCCGCCCCTGTACAACGGTACACATCACCAAAATATGTTGCACCGGACAAAGTTGCGATTGCACGTATGCTAAACTGGCCGACCAAACAGAAGGTGTTTATACGTTTGAATTTAAGGTAATTAACAAGAAACACACGAGATGTAAAATACTCTGCACAATCTTGGGCACTAGACTGACACTATTCACAGAGAGTGATGTCTTTCGTATTTAAGGTTGCTGGAGAGATACGGGGGCTACTTTGCAAACACAAAAGGGAGATTCACTAATAAGAAAACCTAAAGTAAACAAGAGCGCATCAGCTCACCACGCAATACTCCGTGAGAAAAGGAAAGGCAGAGAGCGAAAAACGAAGGATAGAGCTTTGTTTCAGAGAACTTTCTAGAGGGGAACGAAACGACTTGCAACTTGTGTCTGTTGCTAATTTTCTAGGATTTACAGAGTACAACATTTCTACTGTGGAGTCCTATACGTAGCCGTTTAACACTTTGAGCTAGGTAAATTAAACTCCGTTTAGGACGCAGAAATTTCACGGAAATTTTTGTAGAGATTTCATAGTAAAAAAGATCAATTTCCGCAATAATTGGGGGAAAAAATCCAGCATTCTAGACGGTGAGAAAGGCAGGAAATCCGAGCAATAACAGGTCCAAGTAACAACCATGTGAACAATAACAGGTCTACCTAGCATCGCACACACCACCAAACGCCAAACTCAACTTCCACAAGCTGGTACTGCTGTGGTGCTATAACCGTTTCCTTTATGCCCTCCGCCGGCCCCGCCAAATGGATAATGCTTCTGAATTTTGCATAAATTCAAGGAACCGTATGCCAAAATCACAAAGGCTCTAATCTCGCAAAGCACATGTTCTCCCATCAAGATTACAAAAGGAACCTCTTGTGAAACAAGAGGAACCAACGCAATTTCTTCCCAAAAAAAAAAAGATGAGCCAACACAATAAAGAAAGATGACTTCCATGAGTTGATGGAGATAGTGCCGTTGCCATTACGTCCATGACACACTGCTGCACCATGCATGTTGTGTTTTCTGTTAACTTGTTTTTTTAAGCATAAGGCCAGCGCACACACCCAACACTCTATTCACGCACGCACGCACGCATATACACACACGTGTACGCATCATCTACACACGTTTGAAATTTATCGAAGGCACCTAAGGTCCGAGGGAGCGCAGGCACATGCTTCCTACTGAACACTTACGCGTGTGTACTCCTAAAATCGATAGACACCAGCACCAGTCTAGGACTTGAATCCTAGTGGTCCGAGTGCACACCCACATAACTAGCTATCTTGCCACAAGCCAGCTTACCTCTTACCTTGTTCTTCAACTTCTGTATGAGCAGTAGTATATACCCAATTTCACAAAAGCAAAATATCAAGGCAAGATAAAACTTCAGGTACGATGCATAGCAGTATTTAGTAAGAAAATAAATATATGTCACTACAAATATTCCGGATCCCTGATTTGTCATTGCAAAGTGACATCTCCTTTCATGCCACTGCAAACTCGAAACTATACATTTTTATGCCATCGTCGACTTCAAGCCGTGAAGTAGCTGTGAAAGTACCATTTTACCCCTCCCATCTCTTCTCTATTTTTCTGTCATGTTCTTGACGAACTCAAGGCAGGCATGAAGCACCTCGCCCTCCTCACAATCCCCATTCTCCTCCCCCTCTCCCTACATTATCGTACCAGTTTTCATAATCGTCGGCGGTCACTCAGGCTCGCAGCCATGCCACCGGCGTCGAAACTGTCAAAGATGGCAGCTGGTGATGGCGATGGAGATGGAGCTCGAATCCGAGCAACGAGGACATACAGCAAGGTCTCCAGCGTCATAGCTCGAGCTCGCGAGAAGCACTTGGACCAGGGCACACGTCTCGGCGCGGTCCTAACGGGGTCCAAGCCCTGGTACTTCCCCGGGGGGTCGTCTGGCCTCAGTGCTGTCACCGACACCACCGTGCCTTACTGCCTGGACAACGAGCGTAGCACGGTGGCGAAGGTGTGCTTGGGCTTGCGCTTGCTATCCTTGACACAGACCTAGCCGATGCAAGTTGTCGGTGTTTTATAACCGATCTTACGTAAAGATTATTTGATTCGGAGGGTCTCTACAATTGATCACACAGACAGAAAGACATGAGAATTTTTATACAGGTTCTGGCCTTCTCAGGAGAGAATAACAACCCTACTCCTGTGTGTATTGTATTGTGTATACTGGTTATAATCAAGGTAAAATCTAATACTTGTGCTCTCGATTGTCTCTGCCCAATTGTCTGTATCAATCGGCCATCTCTATCATCTCTGACTGAGCCCTTTAAATAGTGCGTAGAGAGGTAGTCGTTCCTACAGGTCAAGATGCGCTTCATTAGTTCATATAACGGACGTAATAATGGTAGTAATCACCGGAGTAGTAATCCTTCCATGTCGCCTGGCAGTTACTTGTCAGAGATAATGGCGAGTTACGTGCAGTTACTCAGAGAATAATAGCGTATATTAACTGCTTAGATTCTATAATCAATAGAGCCTATAGTCAAGTGGGCCCAATTGATTACGGGGTGGTCGTAGCTAAGCTGGTCGTAGAAGAATTTATGACCAAAGGGTAGTCGTAGAAAGACTTACAACTGGATATTGGTCATAGAAGAACTTACGACCAGAGATGATCGTAGAAGAACTTACGATCATGAGGTAGTTGTAGAAGGACTTACGACTATAGGGGTGGTCGTAGAAGGACTTACGACCACCTGGTTGGCTTCTCCCTTATAGTTATAAGGGGTATACTCAAGAATCGTATGACATCATATTTACCCATAATAATAATTACAGATAAATAATAAAATGAGGATTATTAGATTCTCGTCACAAGTCACCTTCAGAGACGAGGGCTCGGTGGGCTTGAACCCACCCCGGCTGCGGCGACCGCCGGAGGACCCCGGGGGAACATGGGGGACTACCCTCCCGTAAGACTCCCGTTATTGCGGAGGTGGCGGGTGAGGGAGGGATGGAGCGGCTGGGCTGATGGGTCATCACCGGCACTGTCTCCGCCGCGGCCGGTGCTAAGAAGCTTCGAAGAGTTGGACGGGTGGAGAGACGCGGGAGCGCTGGCGACGCCGGCAGCAGAGGAGGCGGCAGAGGGGTGGAGGTGAAACAGATTAGGGGCGGCGGCCGGAGATGGAGGGGGAGGGACACAGACCATGACCGCATGAGAGAGATGGGGGGAGAGGAAAGAAGATGAGGGCAACATGGGTATTTTAAAAAAGTTGGCGGCAGTGGCATAAAGGACAAGGTTTCGAGTTTGCGTATGGAAGAGAGATGATACTTTGCAATGGCAGATCAGGGATCCGAAAAATTTACAATAGCATATAAAGAATTTTTCCTATTTAGTACTAGTCCCATTCTGTGATTACATATCACATCACATGATTAACCTATACATGATTAATTCATTTTAATCCCCCCCCCCCTCCCCCCACCACCCAAAAAAAAAACTTAACGAATATCATGTAGGAGCCAATGAACAGCATGAAGCAAACAACCAAGACCTTTCTTCCAACCAGCAACGCTTTCTGAAGCTTCAACACACGAAACGGGCAAGGCGAAAATTGGCCACAAACAGGTTGCCAAGTAAGGTGAGAAAGCGTATATAGCTTTTTCTCACAAGCTTTTCGAAGTACACAGATATACTAGTACACATTATATACTAGGAGGAGAGATGCAATGTTGCACTGATTTATGTACAGAGGTTAACAAAAATCTGAAGTGGAGCCGACCCTCCCCGGCACCCATAGCTGCCGAAACGGATTCTCTGTATTAGTATAGGCTAATGCAGCGGAGTACAATGATATACATTAAGGTATTGTTTCCACCGCATGATCCAAAATGAGCGGTTTAGATCGAGCACTACAAAGGATCAGATATCGTTTCTACAACACTTTCTTCTTTGTACTCATCGCAGAATCATCATTTACAAAGACTTATAACACTGTTTACATAGTATTCTCTGCAGTAACTTTGCTTGGTCGTGCACCTGATGTGGCAAAACAAGAATATGTTGGATAGCCACAAAAAGTTTTACTAAAGGGAAAATTTGGTCCATACCACTCGTTGTTTTGCGGTTTTGGATATTGCCATTGGTTTTTTGCATAATTGATCTCATGCCACTGGAATCACAAGCTTCTTTGGATTTTGTCATTATTAGCTCACTTTATCTCAAAATTTCAGAATTGTCCACACCATTTCTTCTCCCCTCCCTCTTTTTCTTCCCAAAATCTCTCTTCATATTTGTGATGGCATTTGATTGAAAATTCAACATATTTGGAAGGACAAAACAATCCTTTCCGCTCAGGCAATGGGCATTGATCTTGTCAAAATGACATTTACCAATTAGCCAAAAAAAAAAGTGGCAAAATCAAAAACTACAAAACCACTGATGGCATAGATCAAAATTCTCCTTTCCTAAATGAATAGAGACATGAAAAGACTTGAGGCGTCACTTAGGAAACTAATATCATCCCAGGATGGAGCTATGCATGACATCAGATGTAACAGTTCTCCATGCATGGCAATTTGTTTACCTGATATACATCCCTTTACTTGATGTTTTAAATGGATGAACTACTCCAGCTGCATGCTGCCTTTTGCTCTGACAATAATCAGCAGGGAAGCAAATGTGTTAACAAACACGATTTTAAGATTGCCATGAATTGATTGCCAAGTAAAGGAATGTGAATGCAGTACAACAATAATGAAGTTGTAAAGTATTGACAAGAACATCACAATCACATTGTCCTTCCAACAACGGCACAAACCAATGACCCAAGTTTGAAGACACAAAAATTGACAAATGAAGGGGGAAAATGAGAAAAAATGAAGAAGATCAAATGAGAGAGTGCCAATGCTTTATACCAGCTTCAGAAGTTCAGAGCCACATGATTAGGGGGAAAAAGCAACACCAGCTTCAGAAGTTCAGAGCCACATGATTTTAAAAAGATGGACCAATTTTACCAAAGAGCATGTAATCCTAGTGTTCTTTTAGAACCCATGGCTTTCCCATGCTTCTACCGGGGGGAAAATTTTGCTTTTGTCAAAAGCAAAACTAAGCACGCCAACCCTACGAGCACCAACAAATTCCTCAGAGTACATTTCATCACACTCCCCAAAACAGTTTGACAAATTGGTATTCTGCGTTCAAACCTATCCACCGGACAAGGAGCATGCTTGGTTCCCTGCCTTAGGTTGCCACAACTAAATTACCAAAATGTAGGCACTGCATCAATTCAGCTATGGTTTGGTTCTTTACCAAACTTTGGTCAGCTAGTAAACTCAGGCCAAATCAAGATCGATTTGTCCAGTTTTCAAACCCAGGGTGCTAATTTGTGAGCTCCAATTTTTCCCAAACCCAAGACATCAACCAAATTTTGGTCATGCTCTTGTAGCTAGGGTTTTGATTACCGATTTTTTTTTACCAGGGGACATCCGTAAACACTACTACAGAAAAGGTCTTCACAGACGGTTCAAAAACATCATCACAGGCGGTTTCGTGAGCCGTCTGAGTTTATGAGTCAGTAATGACATGAGGTCATCACGGACAGTTTTTGAACCGTCTGTGATGCAGATTATCACAGACGATTATTAACTCAGAACTGTCTGTGATAGCTAACTATCATGAACGGTTTGTAGATGAAACCGTCTATGATAGCTGATGTATCACACACGGTTTGTAAACAGGGGCAAATCCAGAAGGACTACCATGGTGCACAGGACACCGGGTCCAAAAATATTTTCTATAGATATATCCCATGTATGAACAGTACTGAACACCCCTTAGCCCAAATGAAGGACACCGGACACCTGGTCATTTTTATTCTGGATCCGCCCCTGTTTGTAGATGAAACCGCCTGAGATATATATTCTCTATAAAGTCTCCAAGCAGTGGCTGCTTGTGACTTTAAAGTCTCCAAGCAGTGACTGCTTAGAGACTTTATAGAGAAGAGATCAGGAATATAATGGTAGGACGTACCTAGGATGCAAGGGAGGAGAACTTGATCGGTATGAACACGATTACACAGACAAAGGTGAAATGAATGGCGAGAGATAGGTGAAGAGGTGTTGTAGTAGTTTTTGACTCATTTGGTATTGTTTTGGAATAGAATACACACCAATTAACAAATAATTGATGATCAGATGCACAATCTAGGTAAAAATTCTAGAAATTTGTATGTTAATTGCAGCTTTACAAATTAGCCTAACCTTTACAAATTTGCAAAGTTAATTGCACCTTTCAAAAGCAGAATACCATATATATAGGAACATGCCATAAGATTAGTTACGTGTACAAAAATTTGTATATGTAAAGACTGATATTTTGTCCCATCCGAACCACATCTCATGAACAAACATCATACACAGAAAACTCACCCATAGCATCCAACCATCACAGAACACCCACCATAGCCCACATCATGCATCACCCACATCACAAAGCAAGGGGACAGAAAGGGATAGAGAGTAAATGAGAGTAGTTACCCCAGTGCAACCGGCAAATCGACCACCAGCAGTAGCTCATCACATCCATCTCCTGTATGTATGCATAAGCAACAGCAAGCCACATCAGTAAACAAGTCAAACTCAAATAAAAAAACTGAAGCAATTGAGAATGAAATTTTTTGTATGTGTAAAGACTGATATTTTGCCCCATCCAAACCACATCTCATGAACCAATATTATACACAGAGAACCCACCCATATCATTCAACCATCACAGAACACCCACCATAGCCCACATCATTCATCACCCACATCACAGAGCAAGGGGAGTAAAAGGGATAGAGAGTAAAGGGGAGTAGTTACCCCAGTGCAACCGGCAAATCGACCACCGACAGTAGCTCACTACATCCATCTCCTTCATATATGCATAAGCAACAACAACCCACATCAGTAAACAAGTCAAACTCAAACATAAAAACTGAAGCAACAGAGAATGGAGAGGTAGCCGGGGGAGGTCGAAGAGGGGAAGGCAGATCCGACGGCGGGGGGGGGGTGGATTTGGCCGGGGAGAGGTCGATTGGATCAGTGGCGGCGTCACCGTAGTTGTCTCACGACAGTGATACTGCACAAGACTCTTACGATAAGAGTGTCTTGTGCAGTGAACCGTGGTGTCACAACCGGCGGTGACGAGAAGAAGGGCAGCGTCGACGACGGGGTCAAGGAGAATGCTTGGGGGCGGCTGTCGAGGAGGAGGCTTCGGGTGACGACGTTGAGGTCGGAGGCACTCGGGTGGGGAGGGGAACATGCGAGAGTAAGAGCGTTGGAGGGTGACGAGTTATGGCGCAAACCCTAGCAGGCTCCTATTAATAAAGGGATATCATGGACAATTCTGTTATAGAATTGTCAGTGATAATTATTACAGACGGTTCCATAATAGAATCGTCTGTGATATGGTTGTTCTCAAGTTCTATGTTTTGAGTATATTATCATGTATACATTTACATGACATGAAGAAATTACATGTTTATATGTCAATTTTGTCTGTTATATGGCAGGCCATCAATGTCGGCGACAAGGAAACAGAAGAGGGAGCCACTTCTACTTTAGAAATATATATAGTAGAGTTATATGTGGGGATGATCATCTTCGATGGCGGATGATCCTTTTTATAAAACAAGGAATAAATTCGGCGACAAAAAACTCACCGGGGAGCTGAAGCGATATTATCACAGACGAAGAAACGCTAATATTTATACATAAATAAAAATTCAGAACATATGACACATTCACATATTAGTAAAGAATTATATATAAATATTTGCTAAAACTATGCTAAAACCGCTAATTTTATGGCAAGTAGTTTAACACCACTATAAAGAAATTGGCATACTCATACCTAATCATACAGTTGTCGCTGCAGAAGACGGTATAGTCGTCCCACCCTTCCATGCCGCATCTGGTGCTCGTGCACCGATGGCCGTCCTCCGACAGCGCCCACACCTGGCCATCTTCCATGCGCCGCTTGGACCATGTTCGCTACGAGCCTCTGGCACTGCCTGCACTCCCGGTTGGTCCTCTTAGCCGTCTCGCACCCGCCGCTGGCCGGCTTACCCTCGACCTGGCTGATGTAGTGCTTCTCAACGTCGCGCATCTCGCCGGCTGTGTGGATGAGGAGGCCAAGCACGTAGGCCGCAGCCTTGTGGTCGACGACGGCTGCCTGTTCAAGGAACACGAGTCCGCGCTGCATGTCTTGAGGTGCAAAGACAAGCGCGAGGCCAATGATGAAGCAGGCCTTCGGGTTGCCAGCGCCGGCCAGGTGGTTGACGACGACGAGGTAGCACTCGTTGTTCTGCCACTTCATCGCCTCCTTCCGCTCCAGCGCCACGTGCCTCCCCACGGCGTGCTCCTTGGACGCCATGTACATGGCCTTGCAACTAAAATTCAAGACGATAGAATCTTAATACAAGAATTACTCCATAAGAGAAAATTAAAAGGCCAAATTAAGATCGTTGTTGCTAGTCAAATTCAGTTCAGAACTGTATATTGGACACAAAACAAAATCAACATGATATTTTTTTGCGCCGTATCAACTGATACGACTTTTTTGTTTTTCTCCTTTTTTTATAGATTTTCAGAGGAATTACAATCAGGTTCTCTATCGGAATCTGAAACCAAAACGAACACCTGAAGTTTTCCGACAACTAGGATGATACGCTACTGATCATCTTGAACCGACTCTAAACAAAACATAACGAATCATCGACTCTTCGGACCTACCAAAAAAAAGAACAGAATACATACGTGGCTTGTAGGTTGTAGAGGTCAGCCATGGGCTGAGGAGAGCTCGCGGCCACGAGGCCGATGATGTGACGACATCATGAGGAAGAGTCACAGCGATCGCCGACCTCCTCGCCTTGGTCCTCGCCATCATGCTCCACGTGCTCACCATGGCGTACGTATTCAATACCATGCGTGCTCACTATGGCGCGCGATGATCATTCTTATAACACGTCGAAGAGACGCATCGTAATGTCGGTGCGTGAGACGAAGAGACGCATCGCGCGGGAGCCAAAAGATTGAATTGTCATATATGGTTCTTATTAAAATCTGTCTGTGACATCTGTAATTACAGACGGTTCTTATTAAAAAAAACCGTCTGTGATGAGCCCTCCAGCTTCAGTTGTAAATATAGGAAAAAGAGCGTCAACCATATTTATGAAAAACAATTCCCGAAAAGATACTTTGGTTACCAACGATTTATTAGGAGCAGATTCTAATAAATCATATCTGTCGGACTTCTATCTTTATTCGTTAATTTAATCTTGCCACAAGTTGTTAATTAAGCCTATAAATAACCATCAAAAGGATAGAACTAAGAAGAAATCACTCACAAACTTTTCATCTTTTCTTACTTTCATTTCTTCTTAAAGTTCTCATCTCCATAACCTTCTAGTAAGACAAAATTCACAGAGCAAATTGACTTTTCGACCACCGTGCATGGAAAGAACAAAATCCATGGATGATCAATCAACTACTTCAATTTAGGTGGTCGGAAAGTTAATTTGGTCTATGGATTTGAAGTCTTCAAGAAATTAGTAGAAGATCATATCCCTACGATCAGGTGAGCACTTCAGTGTCTATGATGTGTAACTTTCGATCGATCGATCACATGAAGTACTACTTCTGCATTCTTCTGTTGATCGGAAGTTACATATCAAGCCAGTGAAGTTACACATGAACGGAGATGCAACCCTGCTAGTAGTACATGCGTGACATGACCCGAGATGCAACCAACCAAGCCTTTTTTTAGATGCAACCAAGCCTTTTTCATATAGCAAGAAACACACACCAAGCCAAAAAGAAAAAAGAAAACTGTACATGTCAGCAATGAAGGATATGATTGCCATGTAAGGGGGGTTGAGAGGGACCTAGGGGCAAAAGCGAGGTGGTGGAGAGAATCAAAAAACGCACCCCTGAGGCCACAAATCCAACTTGTGGCTCTCGACCCCTCGCGCCCTGCCTACGTGGCCCCCACCCCCCTTCTCCCTCCTTAAAACTATCCCAAATCCCATCGATCCGAGCAAGTCCAAGAAACCAAAAAATCACTCAGTCTCCCGTATGAACTCGTAGCATCGTTGCTGCCTACTTGCTGTCTGCGAGTCTAATACAGTACTAGTCCAAAAAAAAATCCAACAACACAAGCAAGAACCCAGTTTATATCCAAGAAAACAGGATAGTTTTGCAGGACAGTAGGTGACTGGTGAGTGATAGGACGGAGAGATGGGGGCGTGCAAGGCAGCAGGTGGAGGTGGAGGGGACTGCCTGATCAAGCTGTTCGGGAAGACCATCATCCCCGTGCCTGACGCCGGCGCCGGCGACGTTGATAAGGTTGGTGTTTTATATGTTCTTTTCCTCTGTTTTATACCGGTTTGGGGACTTGAAATTGAAGTGAGGAGTGGTACGGGCTTGGGTGCTGTGCTCTGGCCATGGTGCAATCAGAATTGGGTATTAGATTTGACGAAAGGGCGGTCAATTTGGGGAATTCGATTGGTTTATTGAGCTTGGGAAGTGGTGATCTTTAGAGGCTGTTCCTTTGGTTTGGATTTGGTCATGGGCAATAGGGACAAATAGTAATCATAAGGTTGTGTATTAATTAGTATTAATCCGACTGCACAGGCCGTAAAGTTGTTCCCTCTGAGGTTTTAGGTGTTCAATTCCCTTTCTTTTCCTATTTTTCCATGTCTATTTTGGGAGATATCAATGTAACTAGGCATGTTTAGCTTCCATAATACCCCGCAAGAGAATTATCCAAAGTGTCTTCTTTTTACGTTCTCTTCAAGGACAACAGTGTTGATGCTGTTCTTTTAATAGCAGTTTCTATTACAGGATTTAGTTGTCTGAAAATCTGAACCTTTTTGAAGGGTTTATATGCCATGCTGCCTTTTTTTTATTGAAAGGAAAGGCAGGAGTGCTGCCTATTTCATTTAGCGCAAAGCAAATAACAATTGTTCATAGTCGCATGCGCAAGGCAGCGACAAATTAACATGTTGCCTCTTTTGATTGGACCTTTCCCCTGCCTCCAAGGATTCTTGCTGAAAGCAGCTATATCTTTTCTTAACCTACTGGACTCCAGAAGTTCAGATACATCTGAGCTAGATCAACCACTACAAATTTCAGCACCCTAGCACCTACCTTATTTTCATAAGCTAGAGTTCAGAACATGTGGGCTAACATAATACACTATCAATTACACCACCATGCTCTAGTATTAGAATAGGTATATAACTGGGTCGGTAACAGATCAGAATTGAGACAAGAAGCACACTTTGTCCAAAATTACACTTAAGACTTGGGGAAAGCAAGTGCAGACACAGATCTCACAGATGCAATAACCCGAATATACCCTGTGGATGTAAACTTCTAATTCCCAACAATAAAAATTGCAAATTTAAACTCTATCCATGAACTCAGAAAGATTCTCTGCTTGGTTCCAGGACTTTGAACACAGTGGCAGCAGCACGACTGAAACGGAAGTACAAGAAAACATCCCACAGGACTCCACAGGTTCACCTCCACAGCCGGAGGTTGCGGACACCGAGGACTCATCTGCTGTCAAGAACTCATCAGCAGATCAACAACAGGGTGACACGGCCAACCAGAAGGAAAAGCTGAAGAAACCTGACAAGATCCTGCCGTGCCCCCGGTGTAGCAGCATGGACACCAAGTTCTGCTACTACAACAACTACAACAACAACCAGCCGCGCCACTTCTGCAAGAATTGCCAGAGGTACTGGACGGCCGGTGGCGCCATGCGCAACGTGCCCGTGGGTGCAGGCCGCCGCAAGAGCAAGAGTGCATCAGCCGCTTCCCACTTCCTTCAGAGGGTCAGGGCTGCTCTGCCCGGAGATCCTATCTGCACCCCAGTCAAGACCGACGGCACAGTACTGAGCTTCGGTTCCGACACACCCACCTTACACCTCACAGAACAAATGAAGCACCTAAAGGAGAAGCTCATCCCGATAACCCGGGTCAAGAACATTGATGACCCATCAGTAGGGTCTTGTGCTGAAGGATTGGCAAAGGGAGAAGACTCGAACCAAGTGAACTTAAAGGAGAAAGTTACAGCAGATAAATCCGTAAATGTTGTGCAGCATCTATGCATGAACGGGGGAACCATGTGGCCTTTCAGTTGTGCACCATCACCTGCCTATTACACCTCAAGCATAGCAATTCCGTTCTATCCAGCTGCTGCTGCTTACTGGGGCTGCATGGTTCCGGGAGCTTGGAACACTCCATGGCCGCCGCAGTCCCACTCTCAATCTGGCTCATCGCCTAGTGCTGCTTCTCCAGTATCCACGAAGTCCAATTGCTTCAAATCACGAAAGCACCCTAGAGACGGTGATGAGGAAGGAGATGCCAAGGGTAATGGCAAGGTGTGGGTGCCGAAGACAATCCGGATCGACCACGCAGACGAGGTGGCCAGGAGCTCTATCTGGTCGCTTATTGGGACCAGGGACGACAAGGTGGGGACTGATGATGGCAGAGGGTGTAAGCTTGGGGGGTTTTTTGAGCCGAAGGCCAAGGCAAAGACGGCAACTCACACAGTGATCAATAGCTTGCCGTTCTTGCAGGGGAACCCAGCCGCACTCTCGCGCTCAGTGACCTTCCAAGAGGGGTCTTGACTCTTGAGCATCATCTGATTTTTTTTTTTCATGCTGCCTTCTGCTGCTATAAAGACCATTTAGCATGATACAGCTGAAATTTTGTACATTAGAGGATTGTAAACTACGTATGGGAAAAGCAGTGTACTACATAGCTACAACCGGACCCTGTTGCTGTATTAGATAACCTGTAGATAGCTATTTGGGTTGGAAAAAATACAGGGAGAGGAAGTTCCCTTGTAGTCTTGTAGATAAATAATATAATTGAAGTATTTGGCTCGAAAGATTTCTTTCTGCAATAGTATCTGAAGTCCTGAACAATTGGTTGCTGTCTGATTCCAGTGCATAAAACTAGTCCACTTTATCCTTGGAAATGTGATACTTTTGTGCATATATCTAGCTTGTTTCCATTTGTCTATTTCTTCTGGTACCAGAATTTGCAGGGACAGCAGAAACATAATCTGGTTTATTGGTTCCTTTATTTGTATCTTTCTTTCTCCATTTATTTTCCTTTGTTTCTTTCTTTCTTCTAATTGAGATAATTGGATCATGAAAGTGATGCAAAAGGTGGAGGAAGGCACGGAAGAAAGAAAGAAAGCGATAGACAACTACTGGATGTCCCACTGACGTTAAATGCGAGAGCGGAATATATTATCTCCTTCACACATACTGCCAAGTGCCAACTGTCGCGCAGAAAAAAATCCAACCAATAAGAAAAGATGAGCTCACACACACCAAAAAAAAAAATAGTTCATGCAGGTTCTCGTGTGAATATCTGGTAGCTGTACTTCAGTATTTAACATGTTATCGTGTGACCAGAAAGAAACATCAAATTCAGACAAGAGAGTAATTTCTGATTAAGCGAAAGGTGATCGTTTCTGTAGAATAACTAAAGGAGAAACAGAATGGTGAAATTCCACTTTCTAGAATTCATAAAATATCATAGAAGCACTATCTAAAATATGGATAAATTGATATTTAGTAATTGGTTCCGCTCCTTATGTATTGATATGGCAGACAAGTTTGTTTGCGGTATTTCTCATATGGAGACATCTGTACGCATAAATATGAACAAAAAGTTCTGCACATCATATCAAGAAGCATAGACTGGTAGATATTACTAAATAAAATTTCCTATTTGTTAGGTAACACCCCAGTTTTGAAATGTTTCCAAACATGCATTATTACCACCATTCATCCTGCTTTTCAGTCATTGGCATCTGGTAGTGACACACTGACACTTCCACTTACACCATTGTCAACCAATTTACTAGGCCAGCATGTTTGATCTTTAATCAAACTTTCAATGTGCATATTATTTCCAGGTTATTGATTATCAGAGCACACAAAAAAATTTACATGTCCACTCCCTTCCAAAAAAATTATCAGGTAAAGACATAATCAAAATTTGAAAAATAAACTTCGGGGAGAAAATAAAAGGCATAAAGCTTTTCTAACTAAGCATACTTCTGATGATCAATCTTTTGACCATTTTCCCTCTTTGAATAGTCTTCTAGTGGCGAGAAGACATGTTTAGTATAACATGTTGAAAAAATGTCTCTTTTTTCTTAATATACAATGTGATGAAAATAACTATATTTACTCAAGCCAATGCGCCCACCGTGTCTATCCTTGTGACTTTCGGCCATGTTATGAAATAAGTGAAACAATCCATTTTGACATTTGAAGGTCAAACCCAATAAGCAGTTGCCTTTTTGGCGTCTGCACATCATTGGCAGCTAAACCTTAAGGGCATTAACTTTAGCAAACTTTTTTAGTGCACTTGCCCATCAAAGGCAAGCAACGCAAAAGTTGCACTAGAGTGCTAAAGTGGACACACTGGTCACTAGGAGAATACCTACTTTCTAGTCCACACTAAGTATTTAACAAACTCATCATACTTGCTTTTGAATACTATTTTATGTATGAAGTCAAGCTTAATAACAAACGAAAAATAAAAGAAAAAGGAAAAGATATATGATAGTGAGATTTCAACCTACCCACCATGGACACGGTTATAGCATTGAGCACATCATCCACAAAAAAAGGAAACAAAGCATGCCAACAAGCTGATGACTCACTTGAGTGTTTGACTACAATGAAACACCCATAAAATGCAATTTGTAAATATTTTAATTCCAGACTTATCTATGCATGAACAATAAAAGAAGAATGAAAAGAAAATGTGAAGTTTGGCTTTCTTATATTATTAGAGTGTATTATCATACCTAAAGTTTTTCTAGATCTGGAGCATCAGATGGACTATACAAGTTTCTAGCGAGGTCCATGTAGAGCTAGGTTAGATTTTTTATGCTAACCCCCAAAATTACCTGGGCTTAGGATTGGGATTTCACAAAATTAAGTGGTTCATGGTTTTCCCCATGGCTTCATATAACATATGAAACAATTGTATAGTTGGCTGAGAAAGGTAACTTGCCTATAACCTGGGGGCCTTGTCCAGTTTATCTAATCCTGGTACCTGCCAGGTAATATGGAAACTGGCCATTAGCCAAACCTTTACCATCGGTCTTTCCAGCACTGTGTAGACTGTAGTGCACCGTTAATTTTGGTAGCTAACAGTGATAAATTTGGGGATAATCTCCTAGCGTAAAGGTAAAAACAAATTATCATGTGAGATTCGGAACTAAATTCTAAACTTGAAATACATGTGGCACGGAGAAATTCATGCCGCATGGATGTCAACAATGGTGACTCTTGATGAACTAATTTAGTTTAGCAACAATCAATAAACATGTGCAACATGGCAACCATCTTAACACACGAAGAACAGATCTGTTTACACTACTAGAAAATGACAGCAATACAATGCATTTTGTCATTTTGTGTATTTCAAATTATAGAAAACATGAGATTAGTTGCACTATCTCCGATTCAGATACTGGCATTAAATCGTACAGAGGTTTGAAGTTTCAAAAGCAGCATAAAAATGTAAAGATTTCAGGAAGTACCAAAAACAATCTCAACATAACCAGTCATTGTCGCTTACAATCTCAACATAACCAGTCATTGTCGCTTCAGTGGCATCATCATGTCTTAGATCTGGTTATTGCATCATTTGTGGGTTGCCAATTAAGATCATACATCTCCATGCCTCCTCATCCACTCATACATCTGTGGATACAAATGCTAGCTCAATCAATTCGCGTGGAAAGATTTCAGTATCTGTGTCACAATCCTATATGCAGAAAAGTGGGAGAAATGGGCACAAATGTGATGCCGCAATTAAAGCAAATGCATCGATACATCTGACCACGCTTTTGAACTCAGGTATTGCATACAAAAAATGGGGCTCTAAATCAGGATTTGGAATTTTTGATCATCATCCTGTCAAGCACAACTACGATGACACAACTCACATAACATTCCTGATGGTCAATCCTTGCGGAAAGTGGATGAAGATTGCATAAAAGCTTCTCAACTACATGATGACATTGATGAAGTATTTAAGAAAAGAAGTCATCAGAAGTCAATAAGAGTATACAATACCACAAATATTAGAACCGAACACACAAAATATCAGCTGTCACTTATCTGGATTCCAACATTATATCATATTGAACATTCTTCCTATGTATACTTTTCACTCTCATTAGTATTTCCGGATAAATCATATGACAGTAGAAATTCCATGCTATAGAACTGGAGTAACAAGAAAAGGTACTGGACACAAATGATATTGGGTTCCAAAATAGCAGATATTATTTTTCTCAGATAAATCACTTAAGTGTCAAATTACAGACAAATAATTTAACATATTTTACACAACCATCAACCAAGCTTTCGCTTTCCATATTTGAGGCAACTACTCGAAACTGATTAACGTCATTCTTCAGATATATCCCCCGTATTCAATGGATTTTGCAGCCCCCCGAATCCGGCCCTTGTCAAACATTCCCATAGGCCGAGAGTTCAAGAAGATCCACGTCACATCCTGCAGATATCAGACAGTTACTTAGCAAGTCGGGTACCTGAATAATGTAAATACTGTGCTCAGTGACTGCCTCACTAAAGGCAGCTGGCTCATTTAAGATAGATATTTTTTACCTGAAACCCTACAATATGCACTCTTCTGTACAAGTTCAGATTTGGATATCTCAGTTTTGTTCCCTTTAGATCGATTCACAGTAGCCTACAAGCAGGAACAATACTGTAATATCCCAAAACACATTAGAGAAGAAATTAAAAGGATTTAGAGGGGTTTTTCGCTAAAGGAAGAAAACCTGGGCCATAGGCTTCCGACCCATGGCACCGAGGCCCAAGGTGGCCCGACACCAATAAAAGGGTCGCCCCCCTCCTCCCTACCCGCACCCCCCCCCTTGCCCTAGGGCGTCACCGCCCCTGGCTGCTGCCGCGCTACCCTGCCCTAGCCACCGGGTGTTGTTGCCGAAGGGGAAGGAGGCCAGCAAGGAGAAGGAGAGAAGGAAGAAGAAGAAGAAGAAAAGGAAGGAAAAGAGGAGGTTCTTCGCGGGTTCTCGTGATCCATCGTTTTCGTCAAGGGTAAACCCTGTTAATCCCTAGGTTTTATCATGGATTAGTCACTGTTAAGTTTGTAGATCGTTTTGATTAGGGGAAAGTTAGTTTTCAGTCTACCCTAGTTCATCAAGGTTGGACGCAGAACCTTGCGGGGCTATTCGGGGTATTTAGACTCGGATTCAGAGGTCAGTGCAATTAGAGAAAAGTTAGATAATCTCGTTAGTTTTCCAGGAAGGTCTGGATCATTAAAATTGAAGTAGCGAGCAAAAAGATACGACCTCGGAAAAGTTGCTATCCAGAATCTGGACGTAGCTGGTAGACGTCGTGAAGATAGGGCAGTTTCATATGGTAGATAGCAAAATTAAAATATAGCGATAACTTGAATAATTTAAAAAAAATTGTGTAGTTTCCAGAACTAGTATCGTTTATATATTTTCAAGTTTTAGAATTAAAGATATAAAATTGTGAAGCGGACTATCCTGATAGACTATGGGACGGTTTTCGAGGAAAAAAACGAGGCACAAAACGGTAGAATCAGATGTTCGTCATAACTAGAAAGATGTAGGGTTTTTTGTGAAGATTCTAGAAAGTCTTAGTTGGTCGAATTTGGAGTTCGGATGAATAAGTTAGAGCCGTTTTATTACTGGGATAGCGGGTATGTCGATCGGTAGAATCAAGTTATTTGATCGTTTTTGCATAACCATGCTAGGGCAGATTATGTGATGTTTTGGTATTGTGTTTGGCATATTTTTGAATGTAGGTCAATTCGTTATTCAGGGAGTGTTGCCTCAAGCATTGTGCCACTTTTGCATCATTCGGCTCCTAGAAGCTAAAGAGGCAACTGCTTGGTATAATAGTGAACAACGGGTGGTTGCCGTTGTCATGTTGGTTTATTTGCCATGAGATTTATTTATATTGTGTTAAGTTAAATATTTATCATAATAATATTGATGAAAGGAGATATATTGTGATATTGATGCAACTACTATGTGGATGACATGGTGAGATTATTGTTGTTCATTGAATTGTTGTGTCATTCACTTGCATAAGGGCTAGGGTGGTGAGTGTTGTCATGTTTATGGCTAATCTGGCGTGCTCCATGTTAAAATCATACAGAGGTAGGGATCCCACCCTCAAGAAGGTAGGGGAGAAAAGTGTGTCACCAACAGGTGAACAATTCGCTATATCGGTATCAGCTGAAAGAGGTGCATTATGGCATTTGCATACATAAGAATTGTATTGTTGAGAATGATGAGACTTTTGATAATGCATTGATTGTTAATGAGCTTGTGTTCTTACTATTGTATCTAGTGCTTGCTGAGTCGTGGAATCACCCTTGTTTATTTTGTTGCTTTAGGTAGTCGTTGACGGCATCTCGCATGGGAATGGCTAGCACACATAGATAATCACACTTTCTTCACTCAAATAAATTAATTATTCTTTTGAATGTTTATTTTGGTGTGATGAATAATTCCTTCAAGGACTTGATAATTAATGTTTAGGCTTAGGTGATGATTATAAGTTGATTATTCATTCGATGGCTTGATTTATCCTCTATTGATTCCCTATTCAGTATTACCATTTATTGTGTTTATCACTAAGCAGTTCGAATGTCTTATTTATTTCATATATTGTCCCATTGATGAAATTTTATTCGTCATATGTTTGCTGGAATTTAATGTAATAAGTGATTTAAATTGGTACTTGAGATAATTTAGTGTCATTCCGGGCTCGATATTAGGCCGGGTGTTACAGATACATCAGCCGTGCCATGTAATCATACTACTAGCCATTTTTCCCCAACAAGACAACACGCTGGGCACAAGTTTCGATTATGAGAGATTTAATTATTACGTCAATAGTAACGGTAAAATAATGAGCAACTACTTTGATAGATCTGTGGCTGAAGAAAGAAGCACACTTGCACAAACAACATGCAAACAGGTGGGCGTAATATAGAAAGCCCGGTCTCTCAATTGCCCAGAAGCACCAACCACAACCAGTCATCATTATCTTGCTCTAAACATAGCGCATTTTTGGGTAAACAGTGGAGTGATCGAACAGGGAGATTGGTTTTTTTTTTATTAATAGGGTGTTTATCTCCCCCGATTTCAATTAACGAAACCAGCCTACAGTATCATCTACAGTACACAGTGCAGCACTATCCACAGTATCCAGCTACAGTACATTTACAGTCGACCTCTCAGGTGCTTTCTCAAGTGATTACCCATCCCTTTTTTACTCACCATCCAACACGCTCAACGTGCAAAGTTTTAGCATCGAACAGGAGATAGATGCATGCACCTGCAAAATCTGGCAGTTCTCCAATGTGCTCTTCCCGCCCTGCCAAATTTAAAAGGATCATTGATACAACACATCACACGAGACGAAACCACATAACATGCAACAAACAGTAAAATTTTCAGATGCAAGGCGCTAGTGAGTCTCGTAGCACCAAAGCTGTATTACTCTCTCCAGGAACCATTGGAATCTCCCGGCTTTCGCAATTCGCATCACCACGCATCAAGCAAACAGCAAGAGCAGTTGTTCAAGAAATGGTTTGGGACTTGAGTGAGGGCTGGAGTTGGGACCTTGGAGTAGGGGACGATGTGGTCGTAGTCGTGGCAGAGGCAGCCGGGGCAGCCGACGAGCTTGCGGAAGACGACGTTGCCGAGCGCATCGCGGCGCCACCTCTCCGGGTCGCGCCCGTGCACCCTCTCCGCCTTCTCCCAGCAGTGCCGCTTCACCACGTACGGGAAGCTCCGGGGCTCCGATGCCGACGGCGGCGGGGCCGTGAGGAGCAGCTCGTCGGCGGCGGATGCGGAGGTGGAGGAGCGGGGCCCACCATTATCTTCGGGGATTGGATCATATACCTCCCGAATTGGCCGGGCCCTGGCGCCAATGACGGCGGCGCCAATGGCATGGGGCAAGGTAAATCTAAATTTCCATCTAAGGGGAGGGGTATATGATCAAATTTTCCTTATCTTCCTACCTCGATGAGTAATAGTGTGGGTGCAGGGATTTCGAGGGATTTCCGTCTCTCTTTTTTTCTGTTCTCCTATTTGGAACAGATTTGCGGCCCACCATTATCTTCAGATTTCTGAGAGGCTGGCCAGTGGGGTCTCTCCGGGTAAGATGAAATCTAGTAGTACTAGGTTTTCAAAGATTCCGTTTTGAATGGTCGTCTTCAAACCCTGAACTTTTGAATTGTTTGCAAATTCGTCCAACTGAATCATCTAGTGGACATTTTTTTGGGCATTTTTAGCAAATGCGCCCAACTGAATCTTCAAACCCTGAACAGTTGTTATGCATGATGACGATGGGCCGCTCCCTGATATGTTTGCATCTTTCGTGTATTTGCGTTGGCCAGTGTTTATAAAATTATGTTGCGTCTTAGAATTGACAGTAGCTCCAAAGAATTCTATTCCAACTAGCTATTTAATTCCTCGTTTTAAACCCAAAACCGGGCAAATCAGAGAACACTTAAAGTTATTCCACCAGTTTTGTTCGTGGCGAAGTCGCGGAAGGCACGAAGGGCCGGGGAGCGCGGGCGGCTGGCGCCGGCCGGCATGCTGCAAGCCTGTAAGTCGCAGGCAGCCGGCCGGGGCCCGGGAGTGCCGTGGTAACGGGCGCGTTGGCATCGCCCGGCCCAGCGAGTCGGGCGGCGCGTGCTGCATGTATGGGCGTGGGAAACGCGCGGCCGGCGTACGTGCGTGTGCGTGGTAGGCCGGCGCGCGCACCGTTTTCCCGGCCTGATGCGCGCGTGGTGATGGCATAAATCACGATACGGCGCGGCAGCGGCAGCGGCAGCGGCACGCGTCCATGCATCCACACGCAGGAGGAGGCTGTTGCTCCCGCGGTCCCGCCGCTCCTCCGGGATCGCATTCATCTCCAACGCAACTGCGCGCTTCGAGCCACCCCGCGATCGAGCTATTCCAACAACGGGGTGGTTTCCTCGTGCACGCACGCACGCACAAAACACGTCCGTTTACGCGTTGCTCCTCCGTTTCTTCGTCGCTCGGCGCGCTTCCGTAAGTTGCCTATGAATATCACTATGAATAGTGAGGCGGTGCTATCTCTGTGAATATATCTTCACTTGCTCAAATAATCTCAGCTGCTTATTCTCCGGGGGAAGTCCTGCCTGACTGCTTCGGATGACCGATGGTGTTATACTATTATCAACTGTGCTAATCCAGACTTCAGAGACCCTATGTGCATGTGGTGATTAGTAGTCAACAGCTCTTTCTTTGTCTACTTTCATTGTCACATTCTCCAAAACAAAAGGCAAGAAAGGAAATCAACTAGAAACACACACACACAAACAAAAAAGATGAGACTGATTCTGCAACCTTGTCTGATGTCTCCAAATTTCCATTTGAAGTCCCTTTAGATAGAAGCACGCACCCGGAAAATCTTGCGATACTGGACAATTTTTTTGTTTTCACATGGAAATAAGCTGTGATTTTCTGTCAAGGAACTTGTTCTTTCCACGCCAGGCTCCAAACTTTGATACTGGACAAAGATGCACCCACAGTGGAGAGAAAATGATAGGGAAAAGAGGGAAGAATCATGTGATGTTAACGTAAGTTATCATGATAAGTGAATGTTATATTTTTGTTGGTGATTACTGAACCCAGTCCAAATTGATCATGCCCTCAATCTGACAAAAATACAAGATGTCATTTCTCCTTCAATATATTACATGGTAACATTGTACCTCAACTTGCAAGCAATTTGTTTCCCCTCGTAAATCGTTTTGTTCTCTAAAGAGACCAGTGGATAAAGCATCAGGACAAATATATTACACATTTTTGCAAACTTAACAAAACCAAAGAAGCCTAAACTAAATTTGCTCAGCTGTTCTGTGCTGTGACATACACAGGCAGTGGTAGCAGTTCTTCAGGCCTTGATACAGCACTGGAAGTAGCTCAGGAACTTCTTCCTTCCCTGAATCAACAATTCCAGGTCAGTACTCGCAGACATCAATCAATCGCAGACATCAATCAATGTCATGCAACAAAATGTATGATACATAGTGAAGTTAAAGCTCATCATGCAACCATTTTTGCGAATTAGTAATCGCGTAATTTCATATATGATGCATCAAAAGTACTTGCGCTTCTGAGTATGCGACAGCAACAGGATTGCAATTCTGAATGTTATATGTCAAACTAAGTCTCGTGAAAGGAACTGTCTGACTTGTGGCCTGTGGGCAAAAGCTTTGTTGTCAGTTAATTTCTCCATTGTCATAAGCAACAGCATAAAAAAAATAGAAATGGTACCAAGTTGACTAACTTGTACCAAACTGTACTTGGTTGTTGGTAACTAATCCTCAGTTTCTTCAACCGTATTTTGCCACTTTTATTAAATCCAGAGTCTAAAGGCTGCTTATCCTCTCAGCTGACTCAACTCATTATTAGTTCCATCTACTCATCTTTCCTCCACCAAGATTCTTATCATATTAATTGAATGTCCTATGGGTAATGGCATAATGCATATCAGTTATCAGTACAGCATTTTAGAGGCATACAAATATGGAGCATATGATTAAGAAAATAAGAGGATTTGTCCTTGCCAACCAGTTGTGACAAAGCACTAGCGAAAAGTTGGAATGGGCGGTGATATGGTTTCATATATTTGCCGACCTACCTATAGCTGTTGAACCGACTCCATTGTCGGAGCAGGTACAGGACAAGGTTAGATATGGCCAATCCTAACACTATCATCTAAATTTGTTTAATCATATACTCCAGTATCAGTTGATCTGTTAATTGTGGTTAATTCTAATTCAGAAGATATTTCTACACCTTTCACACGATTTCTTCTAAACCATACACCCAGAAGGCGTTTCAACATTTCGATGCCAGACTTCTTTTTTACACCTTATGATAACAAGTACTAGTACTTAGAGGAGTCATCAGGTTAATGCAGAGTTACATAATGGCTATCAGCATGTAATATGTAATAAAGATGCCCTTTCACTCATTTGTTCTTCGTTTCCTAGCCTTCTTTGACTTACTTACAACAGGAAAACGTTTGTCTAAGACATCAACTAATTAACTAGTTAACTAGTACTCCCATACACTGGTACTACTATTTGCATATGCAAGTTACAGTCCACATTCAAATGCTCTGCTCCACCGTCCACGGTAAAACTATCCGTGCTTTGGAATACGAGTTTGACCCAGCAAAACCTCATGCGGCTGCTGTTCGCTAACTTCGCAATTAAGAAACCAGCTATGCATGTTCGCTCAGTGGTACTGCTTACTGAAGTGCTATGCATGTGTGCTGTTTTAATTTTTATTTATCCACCCCCCCCCCCCCCGGGGGGCTCGGGTGAATAATTTGACTTGTCAGTACTAGTTAACGCCAGCTTTTACTACTATCAAACAACAGAAAGCTCCGGGTTAATACTACACGATTCAGCTAAGATCAGACGAATCAAAATGGAAATATTGCGATTCTGAAATGGGACATGGGAACTCTCCTTGACCGTTAGGCGACAGCAAAGTGATAGTCATAGCAAATTAAGGCGACCAGTAAGTAAGGAAGACGAGCTTACCGTTGGAGAGTCGTCGCGGCCGTGGAGCTTGGGTTGGGCCTGGGCCTGGGCCCGGGCGGGCTTGTGCTGCTGGTGGGCCAGGAGGTCGTCGTCGCCGCCGAGGCTGGCGCGGGAGAGCTCCTTCTTGTTCTGCTTGCGCATCTCGCGGATCTTGGAGAAGTCCATGGAGTAGTCCGGCAGCGCACCGTTCTTCATGTCCCAGTCCCCGAACGCCGGCACCGTCATCCACCCGTTCACGCCCGCCGCCCCCTGCCCCTGCTGCTGCTCCACGCACGCAGTGAAAAATGTTTAAGCTTTCGGAGAATGGATCATAGAAAAGAATCCATGGAGTCTTCAAGAAACAGGGGAGACAACAAGGGCCGATTTGTTCGTAGGAAATTCTTCTTACCTCCTTGAGGTTCTCCATGGATGATCTCTCTCTCTCTCTCTCTCAATTGATCTATTCCTGAGTTCCTGTCCTCTTGTGTTGCTGCTGGAGCTGTGGAGCAAATTCAGCAGCCAGCACAGTGCTGAGCTCGTCTTGGAGCTAAAATTGTGCGGAGACTGGAGGGGAGAAGAAAGAGATAGAGCTGCACTTATATAAGTCGACAAAGAAGAAAAAAAATCCCACACCCCCAGCTCGTAATTAGCTAACAGTGGGAGCCCACTTTAGACATAGCTTAGAGGGCAATCTCCCTGCTAATTAAGCTCCAGCTATATCAGGAGTGCGATTAGGCTAGGGCTGTGAGAATCACACTGAGATGCTGCAGTATTAGCCGTTGCACACCACGCGTCTGCAGAGAAGGCTACAGCTGGTGCCTGGTGATGTATTGATGCGTCTGGACTGGACTGTGGGCCACCTAGCCAGCCAACCTGTGGGACGTGACCCACCTATGTACTACTACATGGATCCACAAGACCACAACCTAGCCAACCGAGCCAGCTTCACACGGCTTTGTGACGAGCTGAGCTGCCTTTCCGGGAGCACAGGGTAGGAGAGTTCGTTATGGAGATCGTTGGTGTTTGGTAGGCGAAAAAAATCGGCGACTCCGTGTGGCCAGCCCAGTGCAGATTTAGTATGAACAATTATTTCGTAGATGAAAGTCGATTCATATAGAACAATCAAGAATAGAATAGTAGATTGAACACAGAGATATAGAAGGACTTCTTTTTTCTTTTTATTTCTCTTCCACAAAAGCACGTACAATGATTGGAGGGTCATCATTTATATAGTCTACAGGGAGGATGAGGAGCTCATCATAGACCATGCCTGTCTGATCTAGATCCGGTTTCTTAACACTCTCTTTTGGGCACTCATCCGTCATGTTCATACCTTATCAAAACTCCATAAAAACCAAGTGTGAAAAATTTGAAGAAAGAGTACATAAAATACGTTCTGCTGTGCTGCATGAATTACCTCATTAAAAAACTTAGCCGAAAAACTTCAGGTAAACTCGTCAAGTAAAAAAGAGTATAATCCATCCAATTTCATTTAATCTCCAGGATTTATGCTTTGGGTACTCAATTTTGTGATCAAGTTTCAATAATGAGTTCGTGAAGATTTTCTTCCTAAATTCTATATTTCTCTGAGTCTCACCATTCCAATTCCACGTATACACCTTTCAAAGTTTAATTCTGGAAGTGACTTAGTGAATAAATCTGCAAGATTTTTACATGATTTAGTATGTAGTACTTTAATTTCATCAATCTTTTGCAATTCATGAGCATAGAAAAACTTGAGGTTGATATGCTTTGTGAGTCGATTCTTTACATAACCCATCTGTACTTGTGTAACACAAATTGCATTATCTTTATAGATAATAGTGGGAGTTTGCGCGGTATTTAATCCATACAATAATCATCAAATATCTTTGAAGTAAATTATCCTGTGTTGTCCATTTCGATTGACTTCACATGATGATCAGAGAAAATATTCTTAATTTTAATTATCTGTGAAATCAGCTTTACAAAAGCGTCATATACAATAAACATACGTGCGACTATTTTGAGGAAACATCGATGAGTACCATAAAGTATATAAATGGCCCTGGCAAGGGTTGTATAGGACCCCAAATCTCACCCTGGATACGGTCTAGGAATGCAAATATTTCATCCTTCACTTTTAGAGTAGAAGGTCTAGTAATTAATTTTCTGGTAGCACATGCGGAGCACACAAAATCTTCTTGATTGAAAAATTGTTTACATTGATATTATGTCCCTAAGAATTGTTAATTATATTTATCATCATCCTAAGACCGGGATGACCTAATCTATCATGTCAGAGATAGAAAAGTTTAGAGCTTCTAAAAATAGTTTTCAGGACAGTATAGGTTGTAGGTGCCTTAATATTAGTGTAGTATAGCCCGGATTCATATGAAGGAAATCGTTATAATACCCTTTTTTACTTTCTTTACGCTTTGTAATGAGCAGGTATTCTTTACCATACTCTTCTTCAGTCTTTACGTGAAAACCGTTAGCACGAATATCCTTAAAACTTAGAAAAGCTCTAGTCGATTCTGGGTACAACAAGGCTTCTTCAATGACCAAAATTGTGTCTATCGGAAGTATAATTATGGCTCGTCCTAAGCCTATTATACAAGTATCACTGTCTGCGATTATCGTAAGACTACCAGTATTCTTGCTGATCGACTGAAAAAAAAAATCATCTATCTCAAGATGGTATTTGTTGTGCAGCTACTAAGCACACTTCCTCCATAGGGCGCCACACGCGTTCTGATATAAAGTATTTATTAATATGAGATAGGAAGTAATCCACACATAAATAAAATACTCCAAAACAGAACATAACTTACTATTATTAATAGGAAAAATGTCTTGCATGACTCATCATAAGAATTTAATGGTTTGCTCTCCTAGAGCTTACAACTATTATTCAATAATTCAATGTTCTATCACAACCATAAACTGCAAATGACTAAATAACACTAGGTGCAACGCGTGCACTAGATCGAATCAGCGAAGTACGAGGAAACTTCTGCCTGAATCTATTCCATATCCATCTTCTCTTTTTTGGCAACTACGGCTGCGACCGCTACGATGTCCTAAGAATGGGTGATGGGGGCTGCTGCTGAGCTGTCCACATCCATGAGAGCAACTAATGATTGTGGATCCTCTGTGCCTGCAATGGGGAGGTGTGTCTCATACTGTCCTTTGCCCTTCTTCTTAGACTGAAAAGCATCAATCACATACTATGGCTTACAGCAAATGCGTGACCAATGTCCCCATATGCCACATTTGTAGCAACTTTGGTTCTACTGACCATAGGACTTGTCATCACGCTTTTTTGTCCGCCCTTCTTGGACTGAGCATTTGGCTTGGTCTTGTGACCCATGATCTTACCCTTCTCGCCTCTTAATTTTGAGTGATGGTTCCTCACCTTGTAGTTGCTAGCGTTTAGTTCATGACCAATGTAGCTACTAGGCGGCTGTGAGATGTAGTTCTTTCTTAGAACCTTATCTTGAGCTTCCGTAACTTGCATGATGTCAATCAGTTCGACATACCCTTGTAGCCATCTTGATGATAGTTGTGTGCGGATTGCACCATATTTGGGTGAAGGGTAGAGAGAGTTTTATCAATCTTCTCCTCATCTGTGATTACCTTACCACAGAGCTGAAGACTGGTGCAAAATCTGTACAAAGCAGAATTGTACTCCCCACGGTCTTGTAATCAGCAAAACGTAGTTGAGACCATTCCTACTCTGCCCGAGGAAGAATGGTGTACTTCAGCTTCTCGAACTGCTTTTTCATTGCGATCTATAAAACTAGTGCACTTTTTTCGCTATATACTCATTATTGAGCGTTAGGCAGAGATGATATCTGAGAAAATGAAGTGTCTGATCATTTTCCTCAGCAGTTGGAGTGACATCCTTCGATGTGCCAAGTCCGATAGCAGTACGGAGCTTCTTGGCCTCAAGTACGATCTCGACATCTGATGCCCAGGTCAAGTAATTCTGGCTATGCTGGGCCAGCTCTTCAAACTCCCGATTCGTAATGCTAGTCATATGCATATTCATCCAAAGAGTTCATAAGATTACTATTGGTAACTTGTATAAAATAGTTGCAAAAATTCTCATAATGTTTTCGTATTTTTCTATGTATTTTCTATGATTTACTGCTATTTTCAGTGATTAAAAGTGATATAAACAATCACAGATAATCAAAACAGTAAATACAATACATAAATTACATAGAAATAATAACAACAAAATTAAACATGCTTCAAAAGTTCAAAAATATTTAAAAATTAAATTCCCGATGCTTTTTTCTGCTGGAAAAAGGATTTTCAGTGAATTCTACAATTTCCAGGCGCTAAACCGCGAATTTTTCAGTTCTGAGAAAAACTTTCACGTAATTTCAAAAAACCGAAGGTCCTTTTTGCAGAACTGGGATTTTTCCTCCTCCTTTTTTTCTTTCGGCCGGACCACCCCTCCCTTTTTTCTTTCTTGGGCCTTCTTTCCTTGCCCCATTTGGACCCATACATGGCAAGTCAAAAAGGGGAGGGGTAGGGTTTCCCTACCCCTGTTCCTACAAGTGGCAGCGGCTCCATGGGAGCCTTGAGGAGGCGGCGGCTCCATGGGCGCCATGAGGAAGCTGTCGGCGATGAGTGGCCACGGGGGTGTGGTCAGCACGTGCGGTGGTTGGCCGGTGCTGCGATGCATCGCACTGCGGGCGGGCAAGACCGGCGGCGCATGCGGGCTCTGGCGGCGGCACGTGCAAGTTCGGCGGCGCGGGGTTGCTCCATGCGAGAGGCGTGGGCCGGCGGCTTGAGCGCCTGCGGCGCGATGGCCATGTGGGGTCGAGGCGCGGCCGGCGGCGACACGCGCGGGCCGTCGGCCACCGTGACGCCGGGAGGGCGCGGCGCGGAGCCCATGCGGGGACGACGCGAATCCCACGCGGGGGGTAGCGTGCTTGTGGCATTGCAACAATGTGGCGGGCGGACGGCCGACGCGGTTTCATGGCTGGCGCGGGTGACCAGCGGCGGCGTGGCTCCCGGTCGATGCGCGGCTCCAGGCCGGCGCGGGTGGCCGACGGATTGGGCCGATTGCCATGCGCGAGAGAAATTTTTTCTATGTACTGATCATGCAATGTTCTACAGTGCAATCAACATCCTCTCTTTCATGCAATCCTACCGATCGGCTTGGCTGGCGATTTCAAGTCGGCTTATAGTAGATTAGAGAGGATTTGCAATCCACAGTGCAATCATCATCTACTCTTTCATGTAATCTACTGATCGGCATTGTGCCAGCGACTTCAAGTCGGCTCGCGGTAGATTAGAGCGGATTTGCACCGTAGGATAAAACGATCTAGAAAAGTGATTCGATCTACGAGCATCGTTCTCGATGATTACCTTTTCAATCTGTGCAGGCCAGAGAGCGTAGTCATGCTGATAACGTGTTGAGAAACCGCCGCTGGCAAGTCCAGTCCGAACGATCACCTCGTAGACGGAAGTCAGTTCACACAGAACAATCAATAACAAAATAGTAGATTAAACACAGAGACGTAGGAGACTTCTTTCTTCTCTTTATTTCTCTTCCACAAAAACACATACAATAGTTGAATATCCTCCTATATATAGTCTATAGGAAGGATGAGTAGCCCATCGTAAACCAGATATGTCTGACGTAGGTCGGTTTCTTAACACAAAGTTCAGTGCATCGCGCGGTCTAACCTCCTTGCTAATTGGAGGCGACAGCGAGTGCATCTCTGCTTGCACAATGCATGGCTGCAGCTCACAAAGAATGTATCCGGTCCACGTCGATATCCTAGTCCTACGCCTACTACTTCTTGGTAACACTTGACTAACGCATATAAAACGAGGTAGCCAAGTTTATCTAGAAAAACGTGAAATAGCAAGTATTTATAGAAGAAATTTTAGTCAAAAGTGAGAAGTAAGCAAAAGCAGAGAGAGTACGTCCAGGGTTCAGATGGTCTCTTCTACGGGGGACGCTCTATAACGAGCATAGTGAGGCAGATTTGAGACACTGCCGATTGCCATAGCTCCAAGCAGTGTTTTGATGCTAACTTCCATTAATATTTTATACTCGACGGCAGAACCCGTTGGTAATGGATCCTCTGTACTGAATGTATCGATGCAGAGAATGTACACTGTTTTGTGTATTAGCACGTGATCTTTACTGTCTGATCAAAAAAATAAAAGTCTAGATTAGTAGATACAGTGTTTCTATTACAGTAAATATCCCGCTTTGCTACCGTGCTTGTACCGCCGCAGCCGCGCATTGTTCATCAGGTGATCCTGCATTAGGGCAGAGCATCCGGATCGGAACGCACTGGAAACTTCTGATTGGAAGGGTTTTCATCACCAGGATTCCCGAGATACACACGACACATCTTAGAGTAATCATGCAACAGTGGTGGACACCTGTGATTGAACAATTTCTGATACTTTCTGCTAGATTTATATAGAGACTTAACAGGTAAGGAATTCGGTTGCAAAGACATCGGACCTTTGTTGGTTGGGAACAGAAGATGCTCAGAGAACACTATGTTATGACAAGCACTCGAACACTTCGGCCTTTTTCCTGTCTGCCTTCCGCAACAACTGCATACATCAATACAAAGGTTACACGAATAATATTCCAGAAAGATTATTCTAAGCAGCCATAAAAAAGGGTTCATCTGCGCAAAAAATACTATGGTTGGTACCAATGAATAGTTTTTGGGGCTTGCTTTGGTATATCTCTTTTTCAGAAAAGTTTAAGAATTTTAAGGCAAAATAGTTAATATTAAGTGACGGCAAATATGTACCGATCTACAAAAATAATTAAATCAAATTGAAAATTAAATATGGATATATACTTGAATATTAGGTATGGCCAAATCTTTGGTTTGATTTTTTTCAGGTTATGTATACTTTGCTTTAATATTCGTAAATTGTTTTCAAAAGAGATGTACCAAGCATATCCCATGGTTTTCTTCCAAAAGCTGTAGCTGTTAGGAAACAGTAACTTTATTGTTCTTTTCAAATAGAACAGCAAATTATTCTTGGGCCTAATCTCCTAAACTAGCCCCAGTGAAGGATGAATTTTTTTATAATATATTTTTAAAAATAATTACAGAAATAAATAGTTAAAAATTACAAAACTAGACCTCTATCGCCAATTGAATTGGCGAAAAGGACTTGTCGCCATTTCAATTGACCACAGGGACCGTGTTGACAACAGAAAAGGAGGTCAGGCCTCTATCGGCAATTGAATTGGCTATAGAAATAAATAGTCAAAAAGAACATTACAAAACTAAATCTCTGCTGTCATTTAATAGAATTATAAAACTAGACCTATGTTGCCATTTCAATTAGCGACGAGACCTGTCACCCATGGAAGGCCCCGTCGCTAATTGAAATGGCAACATAGGTCTAGTTTTATAATTTTATTTTCGAATATTTATTTTTGTAATTCAATTTTAAAAATGTATTATTAAAAAAAATAGGTGAAGGATCTTAGAGCTTAAGCCTGGAATTCACCTAGCGCCTGTCCACGTTGAAAGGGATCATTCTGACAACCATGCATCAACTAGAACAATCATGGAAATCTGAAGATAGTCAACAAAACAAATAGCCGTTTCTCTGACATTAGTCCTTCTGTCCGCATCCATTTCAATTGTTTATGAAATGCTGAATATGATTTACTGCCAATAAATAGTTGAAATTGTTGGATAAGTGGACAATATTTTAATTCTAGATTTTATTATAAGTTAAAGATCACTTAAAACTACATATGCATAAAACGATACTAACAGAAGGCAACTCATTGCACTTCTAAATATACTCAATAACATGTTTATAACAAAATATAATTGTCGTACAACCAACTTACAGTCAGGCGCGATGAAGAACAGGTAGCAGCGCAGACTCGAAGCAGTGCAAGTTGTAGATGATGCAGCGCAACGAGCGGTCGTGCAGATACGTTGCCTAGAGATCTTATTGCCGCCCTATGCAGGTGAACTCTCCGACAATGGTTCAGAGATACCCGCTCACCCTCCTTCCCGGTGCACGCCGAGGAGAAGGGATTGTTTGGTTCAACAGCACAACCCTCCAGCCAGTAGAACAGAGAGAAAGAAGAAGGAATAATAGAAGTGAATTGATCGATAATCACATGTCTGGACGTCTCCAGATGTTTTTAAGGGTCGAATCAATTACTCTCTAGTAACTGCTCAACAAAGCACACATTAAAACACTGGTAACTGTTAAATCAAAACCAATTAATGGTAATTTAAGTAGTATTTATTGATCCTGATTACACACTGGTCTACAGCTTCGATCACGTTATTTGGACCACTGTGTTTTGATCACTTTATTTAGACCACTCTGTTTTGACCACTTTATTTTGACCACACTGGTTTTATGGACCACTTGTTTCGACTATAGTGATCCGACCACACTGGTCTTATGGATCACTTGTTTCGACTATAGTGATCTGACCAAGTGATTTGACCACACTGTTATTCCGCCTAGTGACCACGCTGGTCTTCAGAATGACCACAAATGATTTATAAGGAGAGCGAAATGCACGGTCAGCAAAAAAAAAGTGGACTAGGATCACGACACGTTTACGGTCGTGCGTCGTAAGTCACAAGTCACACGATTGCCACACGAATATACGCGCGCGCGTGCGTACGTGCGTGTGACTTTATGGTTCTCGTTGTGTCATCACATGCCATGTGACATATGTATCAAGAGATGATAATGACTCTATCTTATAAGTTGCACTCCAACCACTTGACTAAATAATGTGGGATTAAATCACGCATGCTTTGAAATTTCAGGAATGAATGAGTCTTTACAGGTATGCGCCCAATTCTAACAGAAATATAGCTGGACTCGGGTGTATGCACCAAACTACCAAAGGATGTTCTTACGTAGAAGTAACGCGCTTTTTTTTCTCTCGTTAGGACACCAATCATGCCGGGAGTCAACAGTTTGATGATTCGATCACCAAGATCATGACAATGAAGTGGTCAAGATGTTCAAGTTGTTAGGTGTCAGTCATGTTCAGACAGCGTATTGTAATACAGCATTTGAGCAAACTAGGAATTGACATGTTCTTACCGAACTGTGAGAAAATGACCAGAACAAAATTTCTTTGTAATTGCGTTGCATTGCATGTCCGATAATTGTATCATGGTGGTCTCCTGCTTCCTTAGTATAACCACGTACATGAACATATAATTGGAATGAAAAGGAAAATGAGAGACAGAGTTAACGAAACTGATAAAAAAAATTCTTCACAAGAACGTACGTGTGCCAAGAAATAACCAGAGAACTGCAAAGCAATCAGACTTGGCGATCAAGCGAGCTTTATACTTACTATTTTCATTGCCAATGGTATTGTTGTAACTTGTAACGGATAATCATCAGTATGCAGATTAGCAAGAAAAAAAAAAGAGAGAAGAATAAAAAGGACGAAAATCTGATCAAGAAATCACTCAATCAGCATGCAGCCGCAAGGACGGGCGGAATCAGGATCACGCGTCCTGGGAGTAGAACTCTATGATCTCCTTGAGGTCGAGCTGCAGGAGCGAGACGGACCGCTCGTGGCAGGCCAGCCAGAGTATGTGCTCGAACAGGATGGCGTCGACGTCGACGAAGATGGCCTTGCCCCTCCTCTCCTCCTTCCTCACGACCGTCTCCAGGAGCACCCGGAACGGGTAGGTGTCGAGCACAAGCTGGTCCACCAAGAACACCCTCCGCTCCTTCCCGACGACGACCGTCACCGTCGCCGGCGGCGGGCCGGTGGTGAGCTCGCTGCCGTCCTCGTCGAGGGGCCGGTAGCCGAGGCGGGATGGCGTGGTCGACGGCCACCGGAGGAATACGCAGCAGCCGGCCATTGCGGAGAGATCCTCCTTGCTCTGTTTCTTGAACCCCTCTTCTTCTTTCGACGGGTTCCGTCTTCCGTGTGGGAGTGGCTTCGGGTGTAAAAGATTGGAAGGGAGTGAACTTGTTCATATGAGGCGGCAGGGTTGAACCGTTGGAATGATTTTTCAGAGGAGTCCTGGAACTTCTTGAAATAACTCATATAACCAAACCTGAGATTTATGCAATCATCCAGCCATATCCCTACCTAGGGCAAAACCTACAATCACATTTTGTCGTCTTTTTTTTTTGTGGACATGATTTTTTCACTGGCTGCGTTAAAGAAGAAACACTGTAAGACGCGCGTGTCGAGTGACCTCGAACACGAACAGGCAGGGACCTGAGAGCCCCCTGTGCCAACTGAGCTAAACTCAATTCTCAAAACCACATTTTATCAAGCATCATTCTTATGGCACTTCCTTACAATGGGAGTGACTTTACCAAGTTTAACTTCTTTTGGAGTTTTTTGAGTTTGCAAAGCATTGCACGCTTTTCAAATAGCTTATCAAAGATGCCTGTCCCATTCAAGGTTTTAGGTGTAAACCCAACCGTATCGGATCTACACATAAACTAGCTGACAAAAGTATATACTATGAGCATAATCGTTGTAAGGTTGTGCTTAGCATTAATATACCTAGCATTTCATTGTGGCTGTTGTTTAGTGTTGGGTAGTGAAACTAGTTGTGGAACTTCATGTCTTATGGTGCACGTTGAGCATTCCCTTGGAAACAAATGTTCTTGCCTCTTTGGAATGCAGGAATCTAAAAATGTAGGAATAGGAAAAACATAGAATATTATGGCTTATTGAATCCTACAGTAAACAAACCAAATGAATTGCTTAAAAGAGGTGTTTGGATGCTTCACAGAAAAATGCAGGAATTTTGAGGTGTTTGATTAGAGAGAGTGCAGAGAGAAAGAGAGAGATTGCCTTGGACTTCTCAAATGAAAAATAACATGATGTTTGAGCTCATATTCATTTTCCTATAGAACTGGGGGTTTAGAAATGTATTCCATAGGGGTTTGACAACTCATAGAAAAGAAATACTAAGGATTACAATTCTTGAAATCAAAATTCCTTAGATCCAAACAGGCCGAAAAATAAATCTAATTTTGAGGAAAGCAGAGGGTCTAATTGCAATAGAGTCCCTCCCATTGGTTGATCATTGGTTGATTGGATGCTAACTTTGTCTCGGGATAGCCGCTGGACCTGGCCAGAACAAGAGATCATGGAAAGGGACAGGCAGGGCGCGTCCTTGGACCAGGTCCCTCTGTTTGCCACTCAGCCGCACCTTGCCTAGTTACCTTGTTTGTTTTTTCTTGTGTCGAGATCATCTCGCTCGAGTCTCGACTAGGTTCGATCGGCTCAACAGCCACGCTACATTAAGTCATCTCCACTCAGCAGAACCCGATTTGATTTCACCAGCGTCAGTGCAAATACCGTATAAACTCGACAGTTTATACAGCGGGCACACAGATATTACTCGCCACAAAAGAAAGTCGTCTTAGAATACGTGCGGTTAAATTTTATCAATTTTAACTAAAGATGTGAAATACTATGGAACCCTGTAGTATTGCAATGCTATAGGTCCTAGTTGTCCAATCCACCCATAAATCATAAGGTTATGTCTCATTCGCGCCCCACTCTCTCATTTATCAGTCTCTCTCTTGTATCCCTCTCTCCTCGATCTCTCTCCTGAGTCCGGTTGAGGAGTGTAGCCGGTGAGCTGACGGGGGCAAGCGGTCACCCCCTCCTTCACTTCCAACGCCACCCCTCCACCTCCATCAACTCCGGTTCCGGATTTGGCGTGGGGCGGCGACGCGGTGCTTCACCTCCAGCTCCGGATCTATTGACAGACAGTGACGGCGCCACTCGGAACATCCGGATCCGATGGCGGCGCGGCTCGGGACGGCTGGATCCAGGCGACGGTGTGGTGCGGGACAGTTGGACCTAGGCGTTGTCATGGTGCGAACTGCGAAGCTCATGCTAGAGTTGGGGAAGAGAGAGAGAGAGAGATGGATGCTCGACACGGAGCTTGAGCACGGATTTAGCGGCGGGCGGCGTTGTGGAGGCGGTGGTAGTTAGGGTCGGAGCCGGAGAAGAGGGTGCATCAACGGCAGACGGTGTCGGGCGGCTCCGTGGCGGCACAACGGTATTGTGGTAGCCAAATGAGTTGGCCGAAACTAGCCGAAGCCCGTTGAAACCTTCTTGAAAACTTTGATTGAAACTCGTTGAAACCTTCATGAAAACTTTGATTGAAACTCGTTGAAACCTATTGAATTTTTGTTTTGAACCTTGTGAAACTTGTTGAAACTTTTTGAAACTCTCCGGTTAAAACTTGTGTTCCAAAATATGAAGTTCGTTGAAACTTGGTTTGAATGTTAAAACTTGTGTTGTAAAATCCGAAACATGTTGAAACTTGGTTTGAAACTTTTCTTAGAATTTCCTAGAAACTTCTAGGGATACATGAAACTCGCTGAAACCTAAAACCTTTAAAATATTCTCACGAAACTTCTTGAAACATTAGAAAACTTGCTGATACACCATTGCAACTCTATAGCGTTCCCTAGTCGCTTTCACCAAAGATATTATCTAAAATATGTACTTTTGATACACAAAAATGATATGAGTAAATTTGTTATGAAAAATACTTTCATAACATTATACTTTTATAATATATTTTTTTTAAAAAAAATTGATGATAAATTTAGTGATCAAAGTGACATCTTATTGACTTTCGAAGAGTTAAAAGCGACTGGAGAGAGTATTACTCGTGTGCCACTGCGAGCGCAAGGCATCTTTTGGCACGCACAGTCAGGCTGACTGTGCGGCGCGGAGCAGCCGAGCCGAGCCGAGCCGACGATTGACGCGGTCCGTCGCGTCCTGAGCACAACCGCACGCGGCCCCCTCCTTTCGTTCCACCCTGATGAGCGATGACACGAAACAGTATTATAAAAGGAGGCTGAATCAAAAGAAACGAAATGGAATCTTAACATCAGGCGGGCACGACCGCCTGTCGTCGGAGAAGGACAAAGATTTCGCTGCCCATGGACGGCTGGCTCATCTCATCTGCTGTGTCCTGTGTATAATGTCCGCGTGCAGCAGCGCGAGCCATCAGCCGTCAGTAGCTTATCCCTGAACGCTGAACCTGAGTGCGCGGCATGTTAGGAAATACAGCACTTTAGTGATTAATTTAATTCGGAATTTATTAAACAGATAGCTTGCAACATATATATTTGGCGAAATAAGAACTACCAATAGTAGGATGATCACATTATCGAATACGCCTATCTCATTTATATGCGCCAACACAAAGAGTACTATGGTCAAATTCATGATTGAGCAAAGCGCATAAAGCACTACTGGTAAAATGAATCCATCATGTATACAAAATGAAATGGCGCGCAACATACCGACAATCGCTCATGCGAAGGTTGTGGTCGAGTCCGAAGTAGATGAGCGATGAGGAGGAAGACAATAGCGAGTAGTCGTGTGAAGACGCTTACCAAAAACCGTGCACGACCAGAAGGAGCGACGGCTTTGAAGACACTGCTTTCCCGTATCGATGCACGCCGACGGATGGATGAAGTACTCAGGCAACACAGCACAAAGGAACAAGGAGGCAATAGTGATTCTCTCTCATATATCTTTGGATAGAGAGGAAGCCTCATCATATAAACACAGATGAGTTCGAAAGGAAGGCAAATCACTATGAAGCAAAATTAGAACCGCATTAAACACAATTAACGCGTGCCATAAAAGCCATACATAATTAATGTCATTAAAATGTTCGGTTTCCAATTCGTGCATGGTTTTGAGATGCAAAAAAAAAAAAACAGTAGCCCTATACCCAACCGGATGCGAAATCGTCAGACCATTCACGCGTACGTTGCGGGCGATGGTGTGGCGAGACAAGCGAGTGCTCGAGCGCGCACGTGTGTTTGTATTTTGTTTGCTTCAACTAGGTAGGACCAACTCTATCTTATAAGTTGGTCTCTTCTCACCGAGAATAACAATATGTTACTAAACTTTTCACCTTTTACCATACATGAGTGAGCAGTTGGGAGTTTTCTAGGATTTATTTTAGAGTATAATTTGGGCTAAGCCATTAAACTCCATCCAACATGTCTGTGCCTATTAGCTGTGCGAGTGCTGCTACGGTGCTACCCATGATTAGTTCTGTTTCATCGCTGCGAAAAACGGAAAATGTGTATACTCCTTGTCAAGTAAATGTCAGCTACACCCATTTCCCCCACTCATGGTGTGCCCTCCGCTCGGCCAAGGATCGGATGCTCGCCTCGCCCTGCACACAGCAGTCGTCGATTTCCACCGCATTTTCATGTCCCAGCCCTCGTTGGACAACATCAGGAAGGTGCACATGTCCCACAGTCTCCCTCCCCCTTCCTGCTCTCTCTCTCTCTCTCTCTGGCTGTGTGTGTGTTACAGATTTCCAAATCCATAACGGTGAGTTGCTCCTGCCTACATTCGTGTTACTTTTGAAGAGATGCTAGAGGTGATCTCAAGAGGATTCACCTGTTCACCATTGGCTAGGAAATTTCTAATCCGCCATTGTTTTTGTTTCATACACACATATGTGCTAGCATCACAACTAGACCTGTTCAAACCCTCGGCTGGCCAGGCTTCGGGCTAGAGTCTAGACCTTGAATAGGCAAGTCCGAGCCCAGCCCGGCCCGGCCCGAAAAGTGTGTTTTCCAATAAAATAATATTATTTTAACTCCTTTTTTGAATAAAAATTAATATTTAATGTATTTTGATAATAAAAATATTTTTTTATTTTTAATGCCATTGTCAGGCTTTTTCGAGCTTCAGGGCGAAAATCAAGGTCTGAACCCAAAAAATTAGGGTCGGGCCGCCCAGCAATAGGTTTAATCACAATAAGTGGCATCACTACAGTTCATCCATATCTAAACTGGTTGTTGACTCCTTGTGGTTTGTGATCTAATTTGTTGTCTTCCTGTGATAGTTACCAATTGAAGCCAATTTTGTTGTGCGGAGCATTACTTCAGTTAAGACATAGTTCAGTGCAACTCATTGTCTCACTTGTTGGACTTACCATGTAACCTCATATGTGGAGGAGCATCCAGGTGATAATGCCATTCTAAACAATGTTGTGGTGATTAGGCATATTTTTTGGGGTCTGTAGCTCCTCATCTATAACTTGCATAATATTTTGCGAGAACCATTCTTTAAAAAACTTTTTTGGAACAGCTTTGTATAAAGTACAGAACCGTGTCAGGTTATTTTGCTGCTTCTTTTCTAGGTGAAAGTTTTCCACATGACTATTTGTAACACCCTGTTTTTCTGAGCCTTTTTGAAGTTTTCAAAATAAAAATAATCATTTGGTTTTGTGAATTGCTAAAGCTTAACTTGGAGATTTTGGAGTTTGAAAGCATCTTAATATGAATTAATCAAACTTTAATTAATTCGGTTTGGTTTATCTTGAGTTGTTAGAGTTCTCTGGTCTTTACTTCCTCTTTCTCGGTCCGTTCCTCCTCCCGCGCGCCCACGCTTTTAATCCTTGTGAGTCGTCCGATCGAGTTTGAATTGCCCGATCGAGTTTGCACGTTCGCCCAGTCCGAACGTTCCTAATCCTTGCAAGTCATTCGATCGAGTTTGAACGGCCCGATCTCGTTTGCGCGTTCGCCCAGTCCGAACGTTCCCAATCCTTGCGAGTCGTTCGATCGAGTTTGAATGGTCCGATCTCGTTTGCGCGTTCGTCCAGTCCAAACGTTCCCAATCCTTGTGAGCCGTCCGATCAAAATCGAACGGTCTTCATCCCCTCGACCACTCTCTCGGTCGTGACTGCCCTTTTTGCAAAGACCGTCTCCTCCTCAGGACCCTCTCCTGCAGGACCTCCTCCTCAGGACCACCCTTTCGGTTGGAGCCCCCTCTCGGTTGGAGCCCCCTCTCGGTTACAACTTCCCATTGACCTTGACCTACCTCTCTGTTTCGACTAGCCTTGCTCACTTTCCCCTTGTTGCACGTTTGCTGCGTAAGTCTTCGCGTATTAAATGTTGTTGCGTCGTATTAAATGTTATCAACTTTGTTGTACCCATCTCCCCCTCTTGTCTCCTCCCTTACCTGCTCCCGTCCCCTCGCTCACCTGCCGGTCATGCACCTATGCTGCGCCACCTTGAATTCCGTTGCTACATTCTTGTCACACAATTCTCCTACCTCCTCCGTTAATAGTGTACCAAGGAGCCTTTTGCCTTATGTCACTCCTTTCGCTTTCACCTCATCACTTCTGCTCTTTTGCTCTCGTTCCGCAACTTTTTCCGTTGGACCTCCTTCTCTAAAGTTTTTTGAGTTGAATTTCATTTGGATATTTATTTGGACTTTATTTGATCTTGCTCTGTTCTCACGTGTAGAGTTTGATGACGCCGGGAACCAGAGTTTCTCGACGAAGTAGATCTGCATGCTTTCGAGCAAGGTAAGTCATACTTTTGATCATATTGAACCTAGTATTTCAAATTATGTACCTTTCGTTTTAAATTACTACTGTATGCGTATTTCAATTCAAGTACTTTAAACCCCAATTTTAACTTGATAGTTATTCCCAATTCCTTTGTACACCCAAACTTGAACGTCCTCTGGACCACCCTTGACACCTTAGTTAAAAGCTAGTTGATACAATAGTATGGACTAGAATGTGTTGCAAAAATCTATACTTCGCCGAAGCTTAGCTCAAAAAATCTTTGATTTTGGAAAGTTAGCCAAAAACTCAACTTTGATTTCAAATATTGCTGTGGTATGGTCGGTACCATGAAATTTTCTAAAATGTTTTAACTGTGGAAAACTGAAGTGAAAACTGGTTTGGACTTGAGTGAAATGGATGTTTGGATGGGTGCATGTTCATGCACGGAATCGATCCATTTCTATAGTCGAGGTCCAGGGTTCGTTTGGTTATCGCCTAAGTCAGTTAAAGACCGGTCTTCGAGTGCATTTTGCTATACCTTTTTGTACTACCACATGTCCTGAATGGGCAGGACCTGGCTAACTAATTTGTAATGCCTTAATGTGGTCGTGCCATCCGGTTGCGTGGGTGTCTTTCACGACATACTTTCATGTATTCCCACTTGGCGCAAGAGGGGGTTTGAATCCGGCGGGTGATTAGCCCAATGGAAACGAAACCTTAGCGAGGCGGGACTACGGTGGGATGGTGCATTGTAAAGGCCTTGTGATAATCTCTTAGTCGCACACCTTCGGAAGTGTGTGAGTGGACAATATAATTGATTATCTCTTATGGGTAAAGTTATACAACATCTGCAGAGTGTAAAACTATTCGAATAGCCGAGTTCACGGTAAAAAACATGCTGACAAAGCTGTTCAAAGTTAGATTTCCAGTTTTGTTTTCAAAAGACTTGTTTAAAATTGTTTTGAATCTCTATCCAATTGGGTTTTCGGCGGGCAACATTGTGATAGGAGGGTATCATTCACTACTCTTGTGAATGTTATCTGACTATAAAACTTGTGTTTTAAAAAAATAAATTTTAGTTATGGTTAAGACTGTCTTGGAACTTAGTACAAATAATTGGAAATAAACTTGGCTTTATGGAAATCAACTCTATAAAGCCTTCCTTTTGTTATACCCTTGCATGCATCAATCTGTTACTTGACGGGTGTGACTTGCGAGCACGGTTATTGTGCTCACTCTTACTTGTTGACAAACAGGTGAAGAGACCTACGCAGAGAACCAGGAGATACTAGACGACTAGGATATGCCCCAGCCGATTGCCTGTGGTGAATTGGGTGGCCACGACCTGTTTTGTTTCTGCTGTATTTGCTCTTGGCTTTGTGTCCTTTTGTAATCAACTCAAAATTTATGTTAATATAGTGACGTTACATAGATATATTATTATTTCTTGTTTAATTATGTGCGCTAGCCACTGGTTATAGGACTAGTGTGGTTTACACAGGTCCCAGGGTCCTTTGCCCAAAAGGATAGTGTTCTTGAATGGTATACATTACAAAGCTGAGGCGAACTCCGTCCTACTTTTCCCTACCTCATCATAGATAGTTACTCGTGCTTATCTAGCGCGCCCCTCTATCTAGTTTTGCTTTATACTAGATGAACCGCCAACCATTTGCCCCGTTCCGTGTAACCGGGTGGCAACTTGCCGAAAATCCCATACAATCAAGAATCGCGTAGTATATGTTGAGGAACCGTCGCTGGCGAGTCCAGTCCGAGCGATTACCTCGTAGACAAGCGTAGAATCGTAAGAACAATGCATGAACACAAGAACAGAATAAGAGATAGAACACAGAGATGTAGGGGGACTTCTTGCTTCTCTTTATTCCTTCATCCATCGATCAATCCTTTACAATGAATAACACCCCCTATTTATAGGCTACGACCCTGCTAGGGTTTGGGATGGGCGCCACTAATGGGCCGATTGCAGGTCGAGCCTATAGTTTCCCAACACTCCCCTTGGGCACCCATCCTTCATGTCTATGTCTCACAAAACTCCATAAAAACCAGTGGGAAAAATTTGGAGAAAGAGTACATGAATAATGTTCGCTATGTCGCACTAATTGCCTCATTAAAAACCTTAGCCGAGAAACTTCAGAAAACTCGTCGAGGAAAAGAGTACAATCCACCCAATTTCATTTAATCTCCGTGATTTACCTTTGGGTACTCGATCTTCATGATCAAGCTTTAGTAATGAGTTTGTGAAGATTCTCCCCGACTGATGTACTTCTCTAAGTCTCATCATTCCAATTCCACATATGCATCTTTCAAAGCTAGGACGTTGGAAGTGACTTCATCAATAAATCGCAAGATTCTCACATGACCTAGTATGCGAAGACTTTGATTACGTTCATCTTTTGCAATTCATGAGCATAGAAGAACTTGGGGTTGATATGCTTTGTGAGAGGATTCTTCACAATAACCCATCTGCACTTGTGCAACACAAGTCGCATTATCTTCATTGATAATAGTGGGGTTGGGGCGGTATTCAATCCACATAAGCTGCTGGATGTAGTGAATCATCCGCCGAAGCCAAGTACATTCTCGTGAGGCCTCGTATAATGCTATTGTTTCGAGTGGTTCGTCAAGTCGGTACAAGACTCGCTTAGACGATTTTCATGGAATTGCAGTTCCACCACATAGGAGTTCATAGCTTTGCTTGCGATTTATCGTATGCGGGTCCTACAAGTACCCGTTTTCTGCATTGCCATTCATAGTTAAGTCTTTGTTCTTTCTGTAGAACAGACCAAGTTCTTTGCTTCCTTAGAGGTATCGGAAGATATCCTTTATTCCCTGCCAATGCCTTTGGTAGGTTCTGCACTATACCTTGCTAGTAGGTTCCCGGCAAATACAATGTCCGTTCTAGTACAGTTTGCTAAATACATTAGTGCTTCTATTGCACCTCAGTGTGGGAGTTCCGGTCCCAGGACTTTCTCCCCCTCTTCTTTAGGTCTATATGAGTCTTTGTCTTGCTGCAAAGATCTTTCGACCATTGACACTTTCAAAGGGTATGTCTTTGCCAAGTCGAACCTTTCTAACACCTTCTGAGTGTAGGCTGACTGATGCAATAATGTTCCTTCAGGGGCATGCTCAAACTGCAAGCCTAAGCAATATTTGGTTTTACCCAAACCTTTCATTTCATACTCCAACTCTGTAAGAGTTTGCTTTCTTAATATCCTTCAGTGGTTCGATAATATTCAGATCATCTTCATACATCGAGATTATACAAAATCCATTCGGGATTGTTGTATAAATACACAGGTTTATTCTCATTGTTCGTGTAGCCTTTCTTGCATAGAAAGTCGCTAAGCGATTATACCACATTCGCTGATTGCTTAAGTTCGCACAATGACTTTCTCGAGTTTCACATCGTACATATTTCTATTTGCTCTATCTTGGTTTGGGCGTGGATACATTCTGTATCTTCATATAAATGTCTGAATCCAATATTTCATAAAGGTATCTTTGGTACCCCATCCATCAATTTCAATTCTAACTTCAAGTTCACCGCCATTGACATAAATATCTAAAAGGAGTTCCGCCATGACCGGGAATAGGTTTCTTCATAATCATCTCTGGATGTTCAATAAAACCTTATGCAACGAGCCTTGCTTCTTTTCATTTCTCTTTCGAACAAATATCCACTTATACCCTACTGAGGTGCACAAGGGAGACGTGACGCTTACATGTGCCCAAACGCCCTTCTTTATTCGGAGAGAATAATTTAGTTTCTCCGCCTTCTTTCAATCCGATCTTTTTTCATTCAATGAGCGTCTGAGCTCGAATCAAGATTGATGATTGTGACAAGTTTCTTTGCAAAGTATATGTCGACATTGGTGTTGTCATATTCAAAGATTCTCCCGAGGTCATAAATTTTATAGCTATTTCTTCAAGGGGCGATTCTTCTAATGCTTCTACTTGCTCATCGCTTGCTTCCAATTGCGTGGCAAGTCCTTTAGTTTTTTCAGCTCCGATGTGTGCGCACACATCCATGCCGATGTCTCCTTCATGGGGATGTTCATTCGTATGCCTTTTCGAAGGTTCCATACCGATACGAGGTCTCAAGCGGCTCCCTTTTGGTTCTGGGCACTTGGTGATCGGTGTGTCAAGTCCTTCTTATCCTTTTTCACCAGCGCCCCTGCCATTTTGGATTCGAGGCCGGAGTTCTCGCCCTTTCGAGGCCTCGGACGGGATTAGGGATACCTTCATTGGTATTTCAATCCTCTCCGGTGCATTGCGTGCATGAGCAAATGCTACTTGGTCACGCTCTTGAATCACTAAAGTGGTCGGACGGTTGATTTGCTAATATTTGCAAATCTATTATCTTCTCGACTTCAATTGTCTTCTAGACTTCAATTCAATTATCTTACGGACGCAATTATCTTCGGACTTCTATTTGCTTCACTAGTGCGCGGGTCATATGCATAGATTTTTAATTATCTTCTGGATTTCAATTGTCTTCTAGACTTTAATTATTTTCCGACATTATTATCAAGGGTTGATTTCCTCCCCCTAATGACGGGAAACTGATCTCATCTAATGTACTATCAGCGAATCGGGCATTATACAAATCTCCAGTCATATGGTCCAAATACTTGATTATGGATGCTGTCTCGTAACCAACGTATATCCCAGACTTTTGGAGAAGACCCATTGCAGTTCGCTGCGGTGGTGGTATAGGTATATAACCCTTGCAACCAAACCTGCGAAGATGAGTAGTTTTCAGTGCTGACCCTTGCGCTAGTTACATAGTTGGATGGATGTTATAGGCCGACGGTCTAAAATTGATGAGAGCTTCTACGAGCAGGACTGCGTGTCCCCAACATATAGTTGGTAAATTACAATTCTTCAAAGTTCTGCTAGTCCATTCTGGGTGCGGATGTGCGTATAGAATACTCAACTTTAATTCCCATTTTCATACAATAATCATCGATGCCTTGAGTACATTCTCGGCGTTGTCCATTGGATGGACTTCACGTGATGATCGTGGAAATTATTTTTCAATTGTTAATTATCTGCAAGATTTAGCTTTGCAAAAGCATAGTTTCTCATAGACAATAAACATATGTGCGACCATTCCGAGGAAGCATCGATGAGCACCATAAAATACTTAATTGACCCTTACAGGGGTTGTATAGGACCGCAAAAATCTCCCTAGATACGGTCCAGGAATGCAGGGACTTCATCCTTCGCTTTCAGAGCAAAAGGTCTAATAATTAATTTCCCGGTGGCACATGCAGGGCACACAAAATCTTCCTGATTCGAGAAATTCTTAATATTCATATCATGTCCCTGTGAATTGTTAATTATATCTCTCATCATCCTAAGACCTAGACGGCACAATCTATCATGCCAAAGATAGAAAAGTTCAGAGCTTCTAAATACGATTTTCAGGAAAGAATAGGCTGTAGGTGCCTTAATATTAGTGTAGTATAGCCCAATTTCATATGAAGGAAGATATTCTAATGCTATTTTTCATTTTCTTCACGCTTTGTAATGGCGGTATTTTGTACCATACTCTTCTTGATCTCTACATGGAAACCTGTAGCGCAAATATCGTGAGAGTTCTAGTCGATTCTGGGTACAATAAGTCTTCTTTAATGACCAAAGTTGTGCCCGTTGGGAGTATAATTATGACCCTTCCTGAGCCTGTTATACAAGTATCGCCGTCATGATCGTCGTAAGACTACCAACATTCTTGCCGATCGATCGAAAAATTTGCTTATCTCAGATGATATTCGTTGTCGCTACATGCTAAGCACACTTCCTCCATAGGGCACCACACGCGTTCTATTATAATGTACTTTATTAATATGTAGCGTAAAAACAAGCAACACATAAATAAAATACTTGGATATCGAACGTAACTTGCTATTATAAAGACGAGAAAATAAGCCTTGCAGACTCATAATAAGAATTTAATGCTTTGCTCTTCTAGAGCTTGCAACCATTATTCAATAATTCAAAATTTCGCTTCAATTACAAACCGCAAGTTTCTATAAAGGTTCGAGTGCAATGCGTGCATCGGATCTAATAAGCGAAGTATTCAGAACTTCGCCTAAATCGGCTCCATGCGCGATCTTCTCCTCTTGGTTAGCTACGGTTGCGCCATTGTGATGTCCAAAGGAGGGATGATGGGGTCTGCTCATCGGGTCGTTCACATTCATAAGTGCAACTAATGGATGTGAATCCTCAGGCTCGCAATGGCGAGGTATGCCTCATGCTATCATTTGCCCTTCTTCTTAGACCGAAAACATCAATAATGTGCGACGACAACCTTACCCTTCTTGTTCCTCTCATTCGTGAGAGGCTTCATCACCTTGTAGCCGCTAGCGATGGCTTCATGGCCAAGATCGCTCCTAGGTGGTTGCGAGATGAAATTCTTTCTTAGAATATCATCTTGAGTTTCTGCAACTTGCATGATGTCAATTAATTTGGCATACTTAATGTAGCCGTCTTGACGATAGTTGCTTGCGGATTGCACCGCGTTCGGGTGAAAGGTAGAGAGTTTTCTCAATCTTTCGCTCATCCGTGATTACATTACCACGCATTGAAGATCGTTATAAATTTCGTACAAATTTCACCATCTTGGGTCGGTTCCCGAATTCGATTCGTGATGCCATCATCTTCATATTCATGCAAAAGTTCAAAGGATTATCACGTAATCTGCATAAAATGGTTGCAAAATTCCGTATTTTTCTATGCATTTTTCATGATTTATCGCTATTTCCGGTGATTAAAAGCAATATAAACAATCACGATAATCAAAACGAGAATGCGATACATAAATTATATAGAAATAATAATAACAAGGATAAATATGCTTCAAAGTTCAAAAATATGCAAAATTTGGGTTCAAGCCCTTTTTTGGGAAAATGATTTTTCGATTTAAAACCGCAAGTTTCGTGGGTTAACACGCAAAATATCGATTCGAGACAATTTGCGCGTAATTTCAAGACTTCCGAGGCCCTTTTTGCAAAAAAAAATCGGATTTTTCACCGCGATTACTTTTCATCTATGTATGTATGCGATGCAAAGAGGTGTAATACGAGATTGCAACGGGGCGCGGCTTCATGCCGACATGTGCATGCTTGCCGCGTGCTGGCGGCGTGGCTCTGTCGTTGCCTCCATGGCGATACGTGATGGCGGACTATGCCGACCGTAACGATCGCGAGGTAGTAATACCGCTTGCAAAGCGGTGCAAGGCACATGGTTCCTTCCATGCGATTGCATATATTACCATACGGTACAATCATCATCTACTCTTTCATGCAATCCACCGATCGGCTTGGCCGACGACTTCAAGTCGGCTCGCGGTAGATTAGAGCGGATTTGCACCGTAGAAAACCAATCTAGAAAGCCAAATTTGCAGAATTGAAAGCAATCTAGAAAAACGATTCAATCTACGAGTGTCGTTCATCGACGGTTACCTTTTGGATGCGAGGAGAGTCGATCGTGCGATAACGTGTTGAGGAACCGTCATTGGCGAGTCCAAATCGAGCGATTACCTCGTGACAAGCGTAGAATCGTAAGAACAATGCATGAACACAAGAACAGAATAAGAGATAGAACACAGATATGTAGGGGGACTTCTTGCTTCTCTTTATTCCTTCATCCATCGATCAATCCTTTACAATGAATAACACCCCCTATTTATAGGCTACGACCCTGCTAGAGTTTGGGATGGGGCGCCCACTAATGGGCCGACTGCAGGGTCAGGCCCATAGTTTCCCAACAGTATAACCACTCGGCAGTCTCAGTGGCCTGAGTGGTTTTGGGCGTCACGGAATGGTCGGGCCATACAGAAAAAGAATGCGGCACCCACGCTTCGTCCCCTTTTCCCTTCTGGACCGAGAGCCCAACGTCCAACACCTCTCGGCCACGCCCAACTTTGCCGTCCGTTCGGACCACACGGCACAACCCTCGGCGCTCGGGCCGCGCTGCCACGAGAAAACACTGACGCCGAGCGAGCGCGTGACAGACACGGAGGGCTGCGTGTCGCACGGCTCGGCTTCTCGCTCCCACAAGTTGGGCAACCAGCCCAGGCCGTGCGCCGCCGCGTCTGATCTCTCCTGCTACATCTGGGCCATCAGGCAGACACGAATTTACAGACCACCGTTGCACGGGCCCCTGCTTCTCCTTCACCGACTTGCAGATGCTAGCAGCGGCCAATCTCCAACGCTGATTGTTTTTTTAGTGTTCGGAATTTTCCTCATCCGGTATACCTTAAAGAAGAACTCAAGCTCGAGAGGCAATCACGGGAACCAGCACTCAAGTCGTGACGGACTGAGAACCTATAGCTCCTCTTGTCAGCTGAGCACCAACTCAGTCCTCAATCAAATAAACCCTACACAAAAACACCCCCTCCCCACACACACACACACTCCACATACGCAAACCTGGGCGAGACACCCAGCCGAGTCCTGGACTCGAGCCTGGTAGACTGCTTGGCCACTGTCAAAGCGAGCCAAGTAAGCAAGCTCACTTCCTCAACGCTGATTGTTTTATTACTCCGTAATTTTTTGGAGGGTTTTTACTTTTTACTCCGTGAAAGTTCTGATACTCCGTTTTACTTAATTCTTTCTAATTTTTTCTAGAGCACTCTCCCTTTTGCTTATACAGAGGCATTCAACAAGCCTATCTAGATTATATAAACACATATCAGTAGGAGTCACTAAGGGCCTGTTTGGTATAGTTCCGCTCTAAGTTTTTACAGCTCCAACTCCAGCTTCACTCTTGGATCCACTTCTATGAGAAGTTAGAGCAGTCTGAGTTGGTGTTTGGTTATAAAATTGGCTCTAGCTCCAGAAATGAGAAGGATTATTGTAAAAAGACTGCACTACCCTTGTTTTGTGACTTGTAATCTTTTTTTTAATTGCTTAACTTATAAAAGTTTAATAAGTTAATTTCAGTCATGCTATGCTTTTATTTTATTTTTTTGCCATGTTGTGCCCTATTATGCTATCTTTTTTGCTCACATTCGAAATTTTTACTTGAAAAAATTAAATAAAACATACATAAGCATACAAAGTTCATAACAAATATTCTAATTCAACAAAGTTCATCTTTATTAATCAAAACTACTATTCTAGGTCCGAAAACCACTACATAAAACGACAACAACAAAAAGAAAAGAAAAAACATCCAAGGGTAGCTCGCCCAATTCACCTTCTACAACTATTACAAAAACATTCTTTCCTTGTACATCCTCTGCACGAAGTCTGATTTTATTTACTGAAACCACTAGACAATGTATCATGACAATAAAGGGTAAGATTAAGAACTTATACAACTCAACGAGCATCAATCACCGATTACAATTAATTCTGCATAAGTTCTTAATCAAATCAAACAAGCTAAGAGAAATCTAGTGAGGACGCCGCCTGCTGCTGCAGACTCTGAGTCTTCGGCTGATGACGATCGGGATACCCAGCGGTGACGTTGATAGGTTTGGCCGACAAACGAGTCCACAACAGAAACAACAATAGTGAATCATCCAAACCTTATACTAAAATATGAAATAGCAAGCCTCCTTCCTCTTGTTCTCCAATCGTTGGCAGCTCGTCGGAGCTCCGGTTCGTATGAGCAGGAAGCAGGAAGTAGATAGCAGTGCTCACAGCACGATCAACCTTGTCTGCAGTATCAGAAATATGCTATTCAGCTTGATAGTATATTCAAACGTAGACCAGTTTTATCATCCACTTAATGTCAGACACAATACTAAAAACTAAATTGGATGCCAATGCCCGGTAGATTGTAGGAGTCATATGTTGTGCTAGTATTCTGCCCCTCTATATCAGATCCACTCACTACCGACCTCTAGTTAACCATAGTTGTCAATGGACCAAAAAGTTGATAAATTACTGAGAAACTTCCAAAACCTAGTTAACCATAGTTGTCAATGAATCAAGTATAATACTGCAATATTCAAAAGGTAACAACTACCAAATGATATCTTCCACACATGATAGGATTTTGTACCAGATGCATCATACATGTACACAAAGTTACAATACTTACTAGATCAAACATCAAAGATAAGCTAGCATACGGATATCGTATCATTATGACCCCTAGGTCCCAGCATCCTCGTTTTGAGCACTTCATGATGCAGAGACAACATGAGGCTTAGGGCATGTACAATGGTATAGACAGCTGCTGTCTATAGCAACTATCCATGTCACCTATAGACAACACTAAAGACAGCTCATACAATGAGTTGTGATAATACAGCCGGCTATAGGATTACAGACAACACACAATCTTTATTGCTTTTCTTGGTTTTGGTGCTACAGTCGGCTGTAGGATTATAGACAGCAATATTCTCTCTCTTCGTTCTCTTTCATCCACGTCAGCAAAAATCCTATATGGCAAATGCTATAGACGGCCGACATAAGCCCATTGTACATGCTCTTATGAGCTCACTTGTGCAGTTGTGACATCATATGCAAATTTAGGATATGAAACTCTTATATATCTGGAATGTCCAGTTTCCGGAACATATATGCTATTGAAGCACACAAATTAGTCAAACAATAGCCATGGACTACACTACAATCTAAGGCCTGCGTAATTAGCTAATCTTTTTTTTTTCAGTAGTCGGTGTTTAGCGGTAATTAATCTCGGCTTAGCAGTAAGCTAACGGTAGTTTTGCGATCGTCGTTAAGCTTTTCGTTTGTCGTTAGCGTTGGTTTAGTGGGTTTCGTTTCGTGAGCAGCGCATCATCGCATTCATCAGTGCACAGTAGCATCAATCATAATTAGATTTGCATCTTCCTTTTTTGCATTAGGTAATTAAGTCAATTGTAAGCATTGCAATAGAAGTGCATCATCATCTCATATCATCTAGTGCTGTTTAAATAGTTACATCTTATATTGGCTTGCAAAACAATAAAAATAGTACATCTTGCATTGCATATCGCCGAGCCCTCCTTGTATCCTTGTTCTTCGATCGCCGACCCATCAAACCCCGGTGTCGTCCTTGTCATCCAAAAAAAAAACTGCACGCATACCACTCTCCGCCAGTGTTGTTAGACAGAAGTAAGCTACAGTGTTATTAAAGTAAAGATTGCCGTCAGTCTCCCAAAGTGCAGCTGAATACTCGGAGCAACCGGAGTAGTCGGTCCCTTGACGATCAAGACCCCCAGACCAACCGAAGTTAGTCGGCTCCTTGATCGCCAAGATATCCTGACCACCCGAGGTCCTTCGATACTGTCACTTCCGTGGTCTCATCACTCGGCGTTTAATTTAATCGGGCACCCATGTATAGTGATTTCAAACCGTGGACCAAAAGCCCCAACAAAAATCATGCATCGTGAAAGCCATCTGGATAAGGGCAAGGGCATAATGGTCATTAGCCCACCACAAGGGGCAGCCAGCTGAACACCCAACCCAAGAGGCCAAGATGTCAATCCAATGCCACCGAAAGCATTCCCCGACCACCACTGCAGCGACTCACCTCAAAATACAACAAGTTCATCCTCCCACCGAATGCCGAGACAAAGATGTACCAATTCACCCACAACTGATGGCAACAAGACAAAGATAGCACTGTGCAAGGCCAAGGAAATATCGAGCACAAGCAAAGGGTAGAGCATGGTAAGAAGATGAATAGGAGCTCTGTAAAAGGGAATGTACAGACATTAGATAAGGGCAATGAGCATTCTTTCCCCGTGAAAGCTCCCCAACCTCCCACTGTTTTCCCAGAGCCCCAAAGCCATCTTTATCCTTTCTTTGCACTGGAAGCAAGCGAGCACAACTCAAACCCACAGAGCACAAGCCTCAACATCACCCATCCTTTCTTCACCATCGCAAAGCCACGTAAAGCCAATAGAGGAGAAGCAAGCGGGAAGAAGAAGCCCAAACCTAGCATCCTTGCTTGCAAACACCAGGAGGAAGGAGAAGAGCACCAGCTTGAAGCCGGCGCTGCCATCCTCCTCTTCCTACCCTTCAAACCCACAGGAGATCAGAGGAGCAAGGAGTCAGGCGCCCAGGGAGATTGGAGGAGGAGAGCAAGGGCGACGCCGACGGCAGCCAGTGAACCGCAAGCGATCACCGGAGGGCTGCACCAGGATTAGAAGGAGGCAATCATCTTCATCACTACCAGCATCACCATGAATCATCACCGACCACAACCCTCGGTGACCATCACAGAGCAGTAGGGAAAGGAGTAGAGGAAGACCAAAAGAGCAGGAACCACCGAACCAAGACCATCGGCATCGTCAAGCATCAAGGCAGCCAGGAGAACAAGCTCAGCATCCTCACCATCACAACCTGCAAGCCGACCACAGCAAGGGAGAAGAGGAGAGCACCAGCTAGAGGCCGACACTGCCACCCTCTTTCCCCAATCCTAGAACCCAACCAGAGGTAATCCCCAGTAACACCTCAGTATGCACACATACACATTCATCATTCACATAGCCATCATGCATCATCAATAGCATCAAAACCTAGCTCTCAGAGCATCAATGATCATCACAGAGCAAGGGGAGAGATCAGAGAAGAGAGAACCTCGGTAGATCCTGATAGTTCTCCCCACATCCACCAAGCCTCATGCTTCCCCCTCATTAAGCAGCAGCATATGCATACCAAAATAGAGATCAACCCACTATTAGTACTCTTTTTGCATACATGAGCATTTCATCAAAGCTTTAGCAAATAGATCTCTGTGCATATGAATCTGAGTAAGAGAGGAGTAGAGAAAGGTAGAGCCGGGTAGCTAGTGAAGCCGAGTAGAGCGCCGGCGGCCGTAGGCCGAGCCGGTGGTGGAGACCGAGTCGGAGCAGCGCGGCGCCGAGGGGGAACGCAGGAGCCAGAGGAAGGGGCGAGCGTAGAAGCCGGAGACGCAGCGTAGGCAGGCCGAGCCGGCTCAAGAGAGGCGGCGCGGCGGGCCTAGTGGCGGCGTCGCACTGTGAGTCGTGCAAGAGGCGCGCCATGGAGGTCGCTAGGTTAGGGAAGGCGGCGCTAGGAGGAGAGGCAGTGGTGGCGCGGGGAACCGGAGAAGGGCGAGCCGGGGAGGAGGAGCCAGAGGCGGCGGAGCCGGAGCGGCAGCCGGGCCGGGAGAACCGGCGGCGGCGTCGAGTGAGTAGAGGGGTGAGGAGAGGATTTGTGAGGAGGTGTCTTTGTGCGTGTGGGTGTTGGGGCCCGGAGAGGGGTGAGAAGAGAGAGAGAGAGAGAGTGAGGATTGAGAGGAGTTAGCTAGGTTAGGTGAGAGAGAGAGGTAATTAGGGAATTAGGTTAAAAGATTAGGGGCTAGATTAGAGAGTTGAGTATTTTTTTTTTGTTGGATACCAGGATGATTGGGGATCGCTCTGGTTGAGTTGGTTTTGCTAGCGGTGGTAGTTCCTCGGGTTGAGTGGCGGTAGGTTCCGCTGGTCGAGCGGCGGTAATACCACGTGTTGATCAGCGACAGCATCGCGTGTGGAGTGTCCTGTTGGGGAGTGCTAATTTAGTAGCGATCTCTAAAAGTTTTATTTAAATTAAACTGTGCTAACATTTAGAAAGTCACTAACTTATGTATCCATAGTATCATCTCGAAATCAAATATGTATTTCTTTATATTATTATTTGTGCGTTGTCGATTGCTACAGAAGACGACCCAACATCGACGGAAGCAGTTGAACAGAGTTTCGTCAACACCAACCTTTTCTACAATTTTTAAGGCAAGCGACCCTCTTGAACATGAATATAGCTATTTTTAACTGTAAACTGTATTCACTATATCATATACAATATTGCATCAAAACTATTTCTCAAAACTCAAAACATTTAAATGAGGATGATGAGGAAAGAAAGGAATGTTATGATGAGTAAGGAATGAGAAAAAGATGATGTAATACTATGGTTGGTAAAGGGGGCCCGTGGCAAGGAAGAGAGAGGGCAAGAGGTGGGACCCCTTTACATATGGATAAAATATAAGGACCAACAACACTCTTACTCGGTCAGATGGCGTATTTGAGTACCAACCATTTTCCCGCTTCGAGCGTAAAATGCTACCTTGTTACGTAATTATGTTCTCCACAACGGACGCACATTGGAGTGTTGGGAGCAGGAAGTGAGCCGCCCCAAGGGGGAGTGTTGGGAGCTGGAAGAGAGCCGCACCAACCAACATTATTGGAACTCGGTGGAGGACTGGGTGCGCTCATGACACCGACGGAAAATAGTGGGTGGAGACTTAATCACGTAACTGAAAACGTTCAGATTCGAACTCAAGTCGCATCAAAGGAAATGCGATGGACCTAGCTCATATAGAGCTCGAGAATAGCTATGGGTAAAGTGGTACAAGCTCGCATGATGCTATATCAAATCATGAATTCATGCCGATCTCTGGATTGGAGTCTACTGAACCGCTAGGGTCTTTCTTCTCTCCGAGTGATTAGTAGTCTTTTCTGAATTAAAATTTGCCACCTATTGTTTTAAAGAGTTATGTATTTTCAGAATCAGAGATGAGATAGAAAATGAGGTAAAGACCCGAGATGAGTCATACAGTGCATTTTGCTATTAATGCTTGCTGAGTACATTAATTTGTACTCAACCTTGTTAGTATTTTCCTTTGTAGATCCTAGTCCGACCGGGAACTATCCCGAGTGGGGCGAAGGACTTGCAGGTACTGATGAAACCGCACGAGGCGAGGGCGTTGACTTTGAGAACCAGGGTGAGATGGGCAGCCGACTCGGCGCTGGGGACGAATTGAAGATCGATGGAGTAAAGAAAGGCAGACGAAGGGATTTAATCCCATTGTGCCGTTTATAATTACTATGTAAGAACCATAGCCTTACGTGGTTAACTGGAATAAAAGGTACAATTTCTATTTTATTGTTCTGCTACGCTAACTCTCGTAAGGCTTACTATTCGTTGGAATGGTGTTTTACCGTACAGACGAATAGTAATCCGTATGCCTAAGTGTGATTACCCCTGGGGTAATGACATGGGGCGCTAGAGGTGGTATCAGAGCAATAAGATCGGGCCACGCTAATAAAATAGAAACTGTAGCAAGAACTTAGATATGTTTTTCTTGCTCGCTATATGGCACTAAGTATTTTATTAATTCTTATCTCAACGTCAATTTCTACTTCCAGTCTCCTTTCAAAATTAGTATGTTAAAAAGCTTACCTATTCTTATAGGTGACATTCCTACTAACGTAGAACCATTTCGTCGCAGAAGGTTGAGGTTCAGTATTCTGTTCGAGATAGTGCGGGGGAAGCGTGTGCTTCGTCATAAGATTTGTGTTGTTAGTTCCTGCTAAATGATTTGTCAGGCTAGCAATTAGACATAGGATAGATGATTTGAAGGCTATAGGTGAAGGGGTATCAATATAAGGTCATAAGTTTGCATGTCGGGGTTAGAGGCATGGAGTAGAACTCTGGCGTGGACATGTTATTCCAATCTCGGGATAAGTATGGTCCATACCCCTTAGCTTCTCACCTTTTCATCTATACCACCAGAATGACTCGTCAGCATCTTAAAGTGGTCGAGAACTACTTAAGGGGAATAAAGAATGGCTGACGGTGTGAAAAGATGGCTTATCCCACTTCTGCATTTCAATTTTCCCGGACGAGTGGTCCGTGGCACTCCGAGCGTGTAGCTCTGGCGTACCCAGGAGCGAAATCTTGGGCGTACTCAGGAATGAACCCTGAGCAGTCCCAAACACGTGGTTTGGGTGGACTCGAGCCAGCTCTCGAGCGTACCTGGCCACGTGGATCCAGGGTAGTGTAGGTTCGCACTCAGAGGCAAGCTCGGCGCACCCGAGCCCGTGGATCAGGCGGTCTTGAGAACGGGATCTCAAGCGTGACTAAGCACGAGAGACTCAGGTAGAATAGGATTTGGATCTTTTTGGTATCTACCTGTTTCTTAGTGTTATTTGCCTCATATGTGTATGGATTAATACAAGTCACCTGCGGTTAGCTTTCTTCTCTATCTCAAGCTATTGCTAAAGAAGATGGAACGTCAAGGAAGCGAAGATCGTAAATTGAGATTGAGATTGGGACTCACGCCACAAGAGAAGTCTAAAGAAGATCCAACAGTGAACTTCAGTAAGTCAGCACCGGGTCAACCCCAAGCTACTACCATACCAGAAACTAACCAAATACCATCAACCACCTACTTATAAACCTTGTCTATATATATACCGCAACAACCACCACCAAGATATGAACCACCCGAGTCGAGAATTTTCAACCCATCCTTCCAGAAACCCATAGCCCAATAGCAGTTTGTTGCCATAGCTCGTGATTGTGCAAAGTGTCGAAATTACCACCTGACGAAGGATAGCATGATTGTTGAATATCAAATTAAAGGATTACACGATTGTGTATATTGGATTGTTAGAGATGCATCGTGGTGAGATATTAGATTATAGAAATAAATTATTATTGGATACTGGAATAATGAATTGCTGGATGTGGAATGGTGGAAATAGAAAATTGTTGGATATTGAATGTTTGATTATAATTGTATAATAGTATTGGATTATTGGATATTGGATTAATGAAGGTTGAACTATAGAAATAGATTGTTGTGAATATTGGATTGATGGACATTGGATTAGTAGGTGTACATGATTATTGAGTAGTTGGATTATTGTTGAGTATAGAAATGAATGTTGATTAAGGGATTATATCAATATATTTACTGGATTATTGGAGTTAGAGGTATTGGATTATGGAGATAGATTATGGTTGAAGACCGAATTATGGGATTATATAATTGTTGGAGTTGAATTATCGGATTGCATCATTATTGGATTATAGGAATGTATCATGATCGGATTATTAAAAATATATTATTATTAGATTATAGAAATGCCTTTGTCGGATACTAGAATATGCTGATGTTGGATTACAGAAATATATCTTGTTGGAGTATAGAATTAGATCTTGATTGGATTATAGAAATACGTCTTGGCAGATTTTAATGAATTTTAGTAATTTTGGAGAGTTCTAAATGGGAAATTAATCCAGTATGAATATTGATTGAAATATGGGATGGTTGGAGTGTCGTAGCAATTCAGGATGTAAATTGTTGGTGAATTGGTTGAATCATGATAAATGAGTAAATTTCGTGAAATTAATAGAATGATTCGGTTATGTTGGATTTATTAGATATAATTGAATAAGGAAATGGGATTTGGATATATTGTTGGTAATCGTGGGAAATTCTGTATTGGTAATATGATCGAGTTTAGATACGGAAGAAAGAATGATGTTGGATTAGTATAGGAAATTATATTTGGAACTCTAGTGCTTTGATTGGATTACCAAGAAGTGATAAAATTGGGGAAGTTAGTGAAATAATAGTGCTCGATTGATTTATAGTTGTTAATGGAACTAATTGGACAACCTGATCAAGTTGGATTCATGAAATATGATTACCTGTGGAAATTGGATTTAGATGTATTTTCAGTAATGATCGAAAATTTAGTATTGACAATCCGATCAGATATAGGCAGTGAATAAGAAGCGGAGTTGGATTATTATAGTAAGTTGTGATTGGAATTTAGGGCATTGATTAAATTATGCAGAATTAATGAAATGGGCAGAGTAAATTGAATAGCAATGGGTGGTTAATCTACAATCGTTGGTGGACCAACAGAAACAAGGATATTGTGGATCTATAGGTATAGCAGATTGATTTGGAGAGGATGGATACTCATGCACAAACCCAACAGATAAAGTTACACCCATTCCTGGTGTCAACCCATATACGCAAGCCATCAGGTAAAGCCCACAATTTATCACAACAGCACCAACTCAGAGTTCAACAGCATCTGGTGAAGCAGTAAGAAGGAAAAAATGAAGCCAAAAATGAAGCCTCAAAGAGCACAATCCAGCGGAAGTTGAAACCATCAATCAAGAATCCGGAAAATCCATCCATAGCAACGACATTGCAGGGATCACCCCATCAGTGAAGCTACATGGAAGAACGACGAAGAGCTATGTGAAGTCTGCTCCGAACCCTCCCCCTGAAGATCCCAATTTCGGGGACGAAATTTTTCTAAGGGGGGTAGGATGTGAGAACCCGCGTAATTAGCTAATCTTTTTTTTTTAGTAGTCGGTGTTTAGCGGTAATTAATCTCGGCTTAGCAGTAAGCTAACGGTAGTTTTGCGATCGTCGTTAAGCTTTTCGTTTGTCGTTAGCGTTGGTTTAGTGGGTTTCGTTTCGTGAGCAGCGCATCATCGCATTCATCAGTGCACAGTAGCATCAATCATAATTAGATTTGCATCTTCCTTTTTTGCATTAGGTAATTAAGTCAATTGTAAGCATTGCAATAGAAGTGCATCATCATCTCATATCATCTAGTGCTGTTTAAATAGTTACATCTTAGATTGGCTTGCAAAACAATAAAAATAGTACATCTTGCATTGCATATCGCCGAGCCCTCCTTGTATCCTTGTTCTTCGATCGCCGACCCATCAAACCCCGGTGTCGTCCTTGTCATCCAAAAAAAAAACTGCACGCATACCACTCTCCGCCAGTGTTGTTAGACAGAAGTAAGCTACAGTGTTATTAAAGTAAAGATTGCCGTCAGTCTCCCAAAGTGCAGCTGAATACTCGGAGCAACCGGAGTAGTCGGTCCCTTGACGATCAAGACCCCCAGACCAACCGAAGTTAGTCGGCTCCTTGATCGCCAAGATATCCTGACCACCCGAGGTCCTTCGATACCTGTCACTTCCGTGGGTCTCATCACTCGGCGTTTAATTTAATCGGGCACCCATGTATAGTGATTTCAAACCGTGGACCAAAAAGCCCCCAACAAAAATCATGCACTGTGAAAGCCATCTGGATAAGGGCAAGGGCATAATGGTCATTAGCCCACCACAAGGGGCAGCCAGCCGAACACCCAACCCAAGAGGCCAGCATGTCAATCCAATGCCAGCCGAAAGCATTCCCCCCTGACCACCACTGCAGCCAGCTCACCCTCAAAATACAACAAGTTCATCCTCCCACCAGAATGCCGATCTGAGTGTACCAATTCACCCACACTGATGGCAACAAGACAAAGATAGCACTGTGCAAGGCCAAGGAAATATCGAGCACAAGCAAAGGGTAGAGCATGGTAAGAAGATGAATAGGAGCTGTAAAAGGGAATGTCAGACATTAGATAAGGGCGTGAGCATTCTTTCCCCGTGAAAGCTCCCAACCTCCCACTGTTTTCCCAGAGCCCCCAAAGCCATCTTTATCCTTTCTTTGCAGCTGGAAGCAAGCAGAGCACAACTCAAACCCACAGAGCACAAGCCTCAACATCACCCATCCTTTCTTCACCATCGCAAAGCCACAGAAAGCCAATAGAGGAGAAGCAAGCAGGAACCAGCAGCAAGCCCAGCCTAGCATCCTTGCTTGCAAACACCAGGAGGAAGGAGAAGAGCACCAGCTTGAAGCCGGCGCTGCCATCCTCCTCTTCCTACCCTTCAAACCCACAGGAGATCAGAGGAGCAAGGAGTCAGGCGCCCAGGGAGATTGGAGGAGGAGAGCAAGGGCGACGCCGACGGCAGCCAGTGAACCGCAAGCGATCACCGGAGGGCTGCACCAGGATTAGAAGGAGGCGATCATCTTCATCACTACCAGCATCACCATGAATCATCACCGACCACAACCCTCGGTGACCATCACAGAGCAGTAGGGAAAGGAGTAGAGGAAGACCAAAAGAGCAGGAACCACCGAACCAAGACCATCGGCATCGTCAAGCATCAAGGCAGCCAGGAGAACAAGCTCAAGATCCTCACCATCACAACGCAAGCCGACCACAAAGAAGGGAGAAGAGGAGAGCACCACTAGAGGTCGACATCGCCACCCTCTTTCCCCAATCCTAGAACCCAACAGAGGTAATCCCAAGAACACCTCGGATGCACACATACACATTCATCATTCACATAGCCATCATGCATCATCAATAGCATCAAAACCTAGCTCTCAGAGCATCAATGATCATCACAGAGCAAGGGGAGAGATCAGAGAAGAGAGAACCTCGGTAGATCCTGATAGTTCTCCCCACATCCACCAAGCCTCATGCTTCCCCCTCATTAAGCAGCAGCATATGCATACCTAAATAGAGATCAACCCACTATTAGTACTCTTTTTGCATACATGAGCATTTCATCAAAGCTTTAGCAAATAGATCTCTGTGCATATGAATCTGAGTAAGAGAGGAGTAGAGAAAGGTAGAGCCGGGTAGCTAGTGAAGCCGAGTAGAGCGCCGGCGGCCGTAGGCCGAGCCGGTGGTGGAGACCGAGTCGGAGCAGCGCGGCGCCGAGGGGGAACGCAGGAGCCAGAGGAAGGGGCGAGCGTAGAAGCCGGAGACGCAGCGCAGGGCCGAGCCGGGCTCAAAGAGAGGCGGCGGCGGCGGGCCTAGTGGCGGCGTCGCACCAGGGAGTCGTGCCAAGAGGCGGCACCATGGAGGTCGCTAGGTTAGGGAAGGCGGCGCTAGGAGGAGAGGCAGTGGTGGCGCGGGGAACCGGAGAAGGGCGAGCCGGGGAGGAGGAGCCAGAGGCGGCGGAGCCGGAGCGGCAGCCGGGCCGGGAGAACCGGCGGCGGCGTCGAGTGAGTAGAGGTGAGAGAGGATTTGTGAGGAGGTGTCTTTGTGCGTGTGGGTGTTGGGGCCACGAGAGGGTGAGAAGAGAGAGAGAGAGTGAGTGAGGATTGAGAGGAGTTAGCTAGGGTTAGGTGAGGAGAGAGAGGTAATTAGGGGAATTAGGGTTAAAAGATTAGGGGCTAGATTAGAGAGTTGAGTATTTTTTTTTTGTCGGATACCAGGATGATTGGGGATCGCTCTGGTTGAGTTGGTTTTGCTAGCGGTGGTAGTTCCTCGGGTTGAGTGGCGGTGAGGTTCCACTGGTCGAGCGGCGGTAATACCACGTGTTGATCGTGGCGAGATCGCGTGTGGAGTGTCTGTTGGGAGTGCTAATTTAGTAGCGATCTCTAAAAGTTTTATTTAAATTAAACTGTGCTAACATTTAGAAAGTCACTAACTTATGTATCCATAGTATCATCTCAAATCAAATATGTATTTCTTTATATTATTATTTGTGTTGTCGATTGCTCTGTAAGACGACCCAACATCGACGAAGCAGTTGAAGCGAGTTTCACAAGACCAACCTTTTCTACAATTTTAAGGCAAGCGACCCTCTTGAACATGAATATAGCTATTTTTAATCAGAATCGTATTCACTATATCATATACAATATTGCATCAAAACTATTTCTCAAAACTCAAAACATTTAAATGAGGATGATGAGGAAAGAAAGGAATGTTATGATGAGTAAGGAATGAGAAAAGATGATGTAATACTATGGTTGGTAAAGGGGCCCGTGGCAAGAAGAGAGAGCAAGAGGTGGGACCCTTTACATATGGATAAAATATAAGGACCAACAACACTCTTACTCGGTCGATGTCGATTTGAGTACCAACCATTTTCCGCTTCGACGGGCGTAAAATGCTACCTTGTTACGTAATTATGTTCTCCACAACGGACGCACATTGGAGTGTTGGGAGTGAAGTGAGCCGCCCAAGGGGGAGTGTTGGGAGCTGGAAGAGAGCCGCACCAACCAACATTATTGGAACTCGGTGGAGGGGGTGCGCCATGACACCGACGGAAAATAGTGGGTGGAGACTTAATCACGTGTCTGAAAACGCTCGTATTCGAACTCAAGTCGTATCAAAGGAAATGCGATGGACCTAGCTCATATAGAGCTCGAATAGCTATGGGTAAAGTGGTACAAGCTCGCAGATGCTATATCAAATCATGAATTCATGCCAGTCTCCTGGATTGGAGTCTACGGGAACCGCTAGGGGTCTTTCTTCTCTCCGAGTGATTAGTAGTCTTTTCTGAATTAAAGTTTGCCACCTATTGTTTTAAAGAGTTATGTATTTTCAGAATCAGAGATGAGATAGAAAATGAGGTAAAGACCCGAGATGAGTCATACAGTGCATTTTGCTATTAATGCTTGCTGAGTACATTAATTTGTACTCAACCTTGTTAGTATTCTCCTTTGTAGATCCTAGTCCGGCCGGGAACTATCCCGCGTGGGGCGAAGGACTTGCAGGTACTGATGAAACCGCACGAGGCGAGGGCGTTGACTTTGAGAACCAGGGTGAGATGGGCAGCCGACTCGGCGCTGGGGACGAATTGAAGATCGATGGAGTAAAGAAAGGCAGACGAAGGGATTTAATCCCATTGTGCCGTTTATAATTACTATGTAAGAACCATAGCCTTACGTGGTTAACTGGAATAAAAGGTACAGTTTCTATTTTATTGTTCTGCTACGCTAACTCTGGTAAAGCTTACTATTCGTTGGAATGGTGTTTTACCGTACAGACGAATAGTAATCCGTATGCCTAAGTGTGATTACCCCTGGGGTAATGACATGGGCCGCTAGAGCGTCACCCTTCTTTAAACTAATACAGCATAGAGTCATATGCTTGATGATATGCTTGAGCAAGCATGTAATCTTCTTATATTTCAGTAGTTGATAACTCGGTATTTTTTTGGAGGGGTTTTGCAGCAACTGCTCGCATCCATCCTCTCTTTATTAATGGCCTGGAGATTTTCGACAAGGAGAATTGAAAGGTTGCTGTAATTTCTGAAGTCACTTCCCCAAGAGAACTGGAACTCATACAACCAGACAATGTGGAAGTAGAGAACACTGTGATAAACTTTCGAGGTGGTTGGCAGATTAGACAATCAAACGTTGCAATTTCAGCATATCTTTTTTCTCTATGCCATAGTATGGAACTTATTTTCAAGTTATGATTTTCATGACATACATGTTAGTTCGAATTGGCATAGTGAGATAAGTCATCATACTACGTGTTATAACACTACGTTCTAGACTGTTTAGTCATCCTTAAGTGTCTTTTTGTTCATTTGAAGAACTTATTTGGATTTCATCAAGGGTATGTAATGCGTGTGCATAACTCATTACACTTTATATTCTTTATGAATTACTGGTGCCATCGGCTTGATTTTTTTCTTACTGTTTCATATCTGACCAGTGACTTACTGACTTGCAAACGATACTGTACAAACCCAACTTACCCATCAGAAGCATTAATTGTGTCCCCCTTTCCAAATTTCATAGGTTATACCGGCAGAAAATATAGTTGCTGCATTCCAGGGATGTAGGGGAACTGTATTGGCTGTTTCGACAAACTCAACTGAGGCTCAAGTTTTTCTTGAGGTAATTATCAAGAGGTTTCAGATTCAACATACAACAGCATATTAGTGTATAATGATGTTGTGTTGTGACTAATTATATTGTATGAGGTTGTTTCAAGATTTCTGATACTCATTTTGCAGGCCTTGGAGCAAGGGCTTGATGGAGTTGTACTTAAAGTAGAGGACATGGATCATATTATTAAACTCAAGGTATTTTGTCACGACTCTTTTCAAATTTCTTTGGTGTTTAACTAATAAACCCCTGCCTGAGTATAATGGTCTCATGTACAGTTTACATATACTGCTGTGTATATATCTAAATCTAAACGTACAAAAGGCAGCTTTCTGCTATGGTCACTATTTATCATGTATCTGACTGTACGATTTACTGGACATTTGCTTATTCCTCCTTTAATTACTCAGGATTATTTTGACAGAAGGAACGAGGCAAAGAGTCAATTACTGTTGACAAAGGCTACTGTATCAAAGGTTGAAGTAGTTGGTATGGGTGATCGTGTTTGTGTGGATCTTTGCAGTATCATGCGACCTGGTGAAGGCCTTCTGGTTTGTGTCTCTCTCTCACTTGTTCAGTGTTGCTTCCAAAGAAAAATAAATAAATGAAAATTAAAGATATATTCTGCACAGGATTGGTTAAAAGCATCCAAATGGATGTGCCATTCTTCCCCTAACAGAAATACATGGCATTTTACTAGTTCCAAGCATCCACATGTGTACTAGAGTACTAGTCTGCCTCTATAGTAAATTAGTAATAGATGGTATTTTCTTTTCAGGTTTGCTCCTATGCAAGAGGAATGTTCCTTGTCCACTCTGAATGCTTGGAGACAAACTACATTGCATGCAGGCCTTTCAGGGTCAATGCGGTAAGATTTCAGTGATTTTGATTGCAGTAAGCTATTGTGGGTGTTGCAATACAGCAAAGACTTCTACTGATCTGTTATTCTCCATTTTTAGGGGCCTGTGCATGCGTATGTTGCAGTCCCTGGGGACAAAACTAGCTACCTCTCAGAGCTGCGATCAGGTAGGGAAGTAATAGTTGTTGATCAAAATGGGTTGTGGCGTACTGCAATTGTCGGCCGTGTGAAGATTGAATCAAGGCCACTCATCCTTGTAGAAGCAAACGTACATAAAAATGATCTTCCTTCTAATGATTCATGTACATTCATTGTCAATTTCATGGCATTTTTGGGCTTGGTGCAGGAGAACACTGGAGGTGATACATATAGCATTTTATTGCAAAATGCAGAGACAGTTGCACTTATCACTCCTGACAGAGGTAAACCCATTAGGCCACAAATTGTGAAGATAATGATATAATATGGCAAGTTTCTTTTGGAGTAGTAATTCTTACAAGCCATAAAATTTACTTATATCTGAATGATGTGTGTCGGTGGTTTAAAAAGGAAATGGTACAGTTCAAATGTCTACATATAGTTAACTACATGTAATACTTGCTTAAAAGCATACTATATGCAACACTGAGAATCAACAAGTACAAAGTTTCACTGGAAAAGGAAACCTTTTGTGCAAACTATGCAGCATTTTTGTATAACCAATGCAATGTTTTTCTTGAGTTCTCTGATACACCTAGATTTAGCTATGTCTAGGATACCTTGGGATTAGCAACCATGAGTATCTTTCAATCAACTTATTCCGGGACTATATGATTGTCTGATGTAGGATCTAGTGGAACAACTGCTATTCCTGTGACTTCACTGAAAGTTGGTGACGAAGTTTTGGTGAGGAAACAGGGCGGTGCCCGTCACACTGGAATAGAGGTTCAGGAGTTTATTGTTGAGAAATGAGACAGACTGCATCAGTTACCTGCCTCAGCAGGCCCAGCACCGCTGTTTTTGTTCTTCACAAAAAAAAAATGTGCTATATTCATGGGGTGAATTTCACACCTACTTGTGGATATCTGAATCACCATTGAATTCGAGCAATGCACGTTGTTTCTGTAGATAACTGTAAGTCCAGGACGAAATTTCCATTTAGATGTGAAATGATCTGACGGTTATCCTACTCTGGTTGGCTCACAGTTTCGCAAATGGGAGTCCTTTTCCGTGGGTTACATTTCAGTCTTGACCCGTAAACTGGCAATCTCTTTCTGGAAAAGAATTACCTAAGAATAAATGCATCTCTAGAAGCTAGAATGTTCAGAAAAAGTGATCAACTGTGACTAAAAACAGCACGACTCTATCTGATAACTTGTCATCTTATATCAAGCGCACTTGGGTTATGAATTTGGCAACTAATGAAAAGCCAGGAAATATTTTCAGTTCACAATTTCTATCATCTTAACAAGGAAATATTACTTTGTTTTTTTTTCTCTTTATTAAATTAAATATATCTATATACAGGAGGGCCTCCCCAACTGTTTCTCGTTAAACACACACACCCACACACACAAACAAGGAAATAGCAGTCTGAAGATTAAACCCAGAAAACAATGTAAAACAAAGATTCAAGGAGAAGAAATGACAGCAGCAGCAACCAGAGGGGCCAAATTTGAGCACCTATTAACTTGGTAAAATAACTTATCTTAGAATGACATCGTCATAGTCCGTGTCACACGACCAAGAAACATCACTAGAAACAAATGTTACACTGCTTACTGCTTACACCCCCAAATATACAGCCTTACAGATACATGACCTATTCTAAGTTGCGCACTTGTGATTCTAGTGCACTTGCGCAGTCCTATACGCTGGCAACGGGGAGGCTGCTCCATGCGAGCGCCGAGGTGAAGGCTGGATTCTCATTGGTGACTTTGGGACAGTGTTTGAGGTCCTCCGGATGTCGACTTGTGGTGAAGCTAAATTATATTTGGGGTCTTGCAGCTGCTCCAGCTCTTCCAAGACCTCAGACATCTGAGGCCGCATCTTGGCGTCATTGCAGATGCATTGCCAGGCGATGTTTGCAATGGCATGTGCATCTTTCTTTGGATACTGGCCTCCCAGCTTCGTATCCATGATGCGGTACAGCCTGCGCTTGTCACCCAAGTGAGGTTTGGCCCAGTCAACTAGGTTCTGCTCTATGCCTGGCTTTGATTTGTCCAGGGCCCGTCTTCCTGTGAGCAACTCAAGCAACACCACCCCGAAGCTGTAGACATCTGCCTTTGCAGAGAGGCGACCTGTAAAGTTTTAAGTAACATGAGAGTGGGCTGACCAGGAAATAAACTATATATTTTTATTTATGATGCTCAATTTTACCAATACAAGTACAGATGTATTATCATTTCCTAAAATCCAGGAATAATAATATGTCAACCATCGCATTGAGTAGGAAGAAAGTGGAATGGAACATTTCCTCCATGAAAAGATTTAGTTTGACTTCGCACATGACAACGAAATGCTAGGAATTCAGGAATTGAAGAGTGAAGACAAAACAAAAGGCAAGCATTATTGACTCTCGAGGTGCTGACATCAGAAAATAAATTCAAAGATAATCACCCCACAAGATGGGCAAATGCCATATAAATTTCTTCTAATTTAAACAAATAGGCCTCTATTATGACTCAGTGATATGCATAAGATGCTTTTGGCAGCAAGATAATTACAATGAGCTTTAGCTAATGCAAAGCAAGGACCCGACATCTCCTATAAAAGTTGAAGTTATATAACAGGGAAAAAAGGACCAATGGTCCCATTTTCATAATCATGCAAACAAACAATAATCTTTATACCTGTTGCAATATATTCTGGAGCTGCATATCCATGAGTGCCCATGACTTGTGTGGAAACATGGGTTTTATCCCCGGTTGGACCTGCTTTTGCTAAACCAAAATCTGAAAGCTTTGCGTTAAATTCCTGCATTGAATCAAGAAAAAAAGCTAAATCAGTTCAAAAAAGAAAAAAAAAACTAAAAGAACATTTTAACATGATAGGCACGCTTGATAATCAGTCGGCATTTTTTTTTTCAAGCATACCGAATCAAGGAGAATGTTTGATGCCTTGAAATCACGATATATAACTTGGTTTTCAGCATCATGCAAAAATGACAAACCCCTAGCAGCTCCGATGGCAACTTTGAGCCTTATTGCCCAAGACAAAGGATCAGCACCTCCTAAAAGAAAAGAATTATTACTTGATAGTTGATACGTGAACATTTAAAATATGAGAAATCTGGGATTTAACAAGGCAGAACCATTAAATCAAATACATACTTCTGAACAGATGATTCTCCAAACTTCCCTTGGGCATGAACTCATAAACCAGAAGTCGGTTATCGCCATCTGAGCAATAACCAATGAGCTTAACAAGATTCTTGTGGTGAAGTTGGCCAAGGTAGTTAACCTCTGTCTGCAGCAGGATAATAACAATCAGGAAACATGAAAAATGTCCTAGAGAAAGGTGGGAAATAGTGGAAAAGAATGTTGAACCTACCAGCCATTCCTTGTGTCCCTGGAAACCTTCTGGCTTAAGCTTCTTGACAGCAACGACCATACCACTTCCCGGTTTTGAAGGAGCAAGTGTGTTTTCATCAATCCAACCTTTGTAGACATGCCCAAATCCTCCTTCCCCAAGAAGACTGTCCAGTCGGAAGTTCTTGGTCGCATTTTTTAGATCATTGAATGAGAAGGCCTTCAAATTCGAAGACGACAAGATTTCACCTTCTGTTCGAGGAGTTGGAAGCTCACTTCGATCTTTTATAGAAGGCAGGGTCAAAGTAGAACGACTTGAGTTGGTCTTAGTCGTGGAAGGGACAGATGATAAACTTGTTTTGCTGGTCACCTTTGATGGGTCTGATCTCTCCACAAGAAACAAATAAATGTGTGTAAGAACAACTTGATATTAATAATATGTTAGTTTTACAATGATATTAAACTTATGAATTGTCACTTTACCAACATCCAATGCTCTAGGTTGATCAGAATTAAAAACACCTACCTATCAGGTACCAATGCTCTAACTTGATATTAATAACAGGACTGTCATGTTGTACTTACTATCTTTTGGCCATGCCCTTTAAATATCTAATCGACTATCTATTTAGCTTGTCATAGATCAACGGTCAGCTCAAGTTTGGTGCATCCCCGTACCTAGTATCTCCAAGAATAACTGTAAAAGAGCCCTTACTATAAGTAGACAAATAATTCCCTGATTGCCTTGAATCCCTATTTTGATGTCTTATCCATGCACCATGGCATGCTATACTTACCATACAGAAATAAGAAGAGGAACAAAAATAGAAGTTAGGGTGTATAAGCGGGAACAAACGTTAGACTAGAAATAACTAGTACCAGGATACAGATACACACTCTCGATCTTAAAATCACGCATTTATCACAATTCAAAACAAACTAAATCCACAAGCTACCATTATAACCCCTACACCCCAAGCACCCACACCAAATCCATAACCATGAGAGGAAACTGGCAAAAAAATACAGAGAAAATTTAGAGCTATTAACAAGAGAGAATTAAGGCACTCACAGGCACCATTGTTCATGCTGTGATCCACCCGCGCCGTGGTGTCCATGCAATTCCCCATCTTTCCTCTTCTCCTATCTCTCCTCTCTACCAATCTACCGACCACCCATCCACTGTGTGCCTCTGCCCCGATCTTTCTTGACTAAGCTGTGAAATAGCACAAAGATGATACCTTCTAGCCTCTCAAGATCCCTATGTCAACTCGATCCTCCGCTTGGGAGTCAGAACTGAGCAGGAAAGGGTGGCCTCTCTTGGCTCTTTGAACAACTATTTGCAACAAGAGATGACCAATAATGCAAGGAATCAAGAGGAACAGCAGGTTCAAACTACCCCAAAGATTCGCCAACGAAGCTAAGAACTGAGCAACCAACCCCCAAAAGTCCAATCTTTGCAAAGTTTCGATCGAGCTCTCGAGTCTCGACCACCAATTCACGGGGAAAAAATCCGCAAGGCCGGTAGCCGCAAAGCCAAGAAACAAACAAGCAAAAGTCAACTCAAATCTCCACGCCCAACCAGGCTCAGCTCCTCCTCCGCCCGAGCTGACCAAACGGGTGCTCGCAAAAAATCAAACCTTCAGATCGAGTCCCGCCCACTGACTCGGTGGGGGAGAGCAACCACGCACGCAGTCAAGAAACGAGCCACCGAAGCTGTCCCAACTCCAAAGTCCTCACACCTCGAGCCAACAACCCTCTCACCAAGAACCGGCGCACGGAGGAGAGGGACGCAGGCAGGAAGATGCCCAGAACCGCTCCGCTAGATCGCTTGATTTGAGGCTGGAGGGAAGGAAGGAAGGAAGGAGGCGAGAAGAGAGGGAGCGGGAGCAAAGCGGCGGAAGCAGTAGCCTGCAGCCACCGACCGACCTCAGGTGGAAGAGGTGGAGCTGCGAATGAGAACACCGTGGGGCTTTCCGCTTCCCCTTCGTCTCTTCTACTACACTTTGGCTGTGGGTATTTACAAATACACCCTTGTTTAGAGATGCTCCCTGCGTATATACCCTTGCAGAACATTGGACGGTTGCAGAAGCAATCCTTGATATTTATTTTTTATTTTTTGAGAGGAAGCAATCCTTGAGATTATACGGCGGTTGCAAACAAAAAAAATCTAGCAAGATGTTTACCATCAATTTCGATTTGTGCTTTTTTAGGGGTGTTTCAGGGAGGAAATTCGAGTTGTACTTTTTACAGAGAGGAATTTCGTTTTGTACTTTACTAAAGCAAAAAAAAAAAAGAGTATTACTTTGGGAATATGTGAAATTCATATCGAATGAACTGGTACTGCACAGGAAAAATGGGAGTAATAAGATTAATAACCAAACTATTTACTTACATTGCAACCTATTCTGAGTTGCTTGAGAAGAGCCTCCTAAAATTGTTGCTTCCAAAGTGGAGAGGAGAAACCAACACGTGCACCGGGTTGGGTTGAAATGAGACTTCATTCATGTTCTTTTCTGAAAGAAAAAAACAATACAGAAATCCGCAAACGTATGCGCGTAAACAATAGGTTCAGCTTATTCTTGGAAAGTTGCCACTGAGCTACTCAACATTATCGTCTCACTTTTAGTACTCCATCAAAAGATCTTGAGAATCCGACTCTCTGGTTTTCTTCTCTGTCCCGTCCTTGCTTCTTTTCTCTAGCAGCAGTTTTCCAGTGATGCCCTCCATTGCTCCATCTCTTCCAGTGCCGTGCATCATTCCATTCGTCACACTACTACGTAGTTGGAATACATAATACATAAACGTGTTTAATTGGAGCAGCAACTCACTGAGCCAAGGGCCCCACGACTCCACAGGTTTCTTCAACATCAGAGACGTTGTTCGGTTGTTGGTATCAGATTGGTTGTGAAGGCAAAGATACTTAGCGGCCGGTCTCGCTTCATCCGAATGTTGATGATGTTTGTGCGATCAATCAACTGCGTTCTGTTTACTACCCCTTAGGTCACAGATACATATCGTTTTGAACACGGGCACGGTCCTAAAGGCAACTTTGACCGCTAATTTCTATTGTAATATAATTATAACATATAATGAAATTATGATATCATGAAAAATACTTTTTGAGACAACTCTCTATATATGATTTTCATGCATTCAATCAAAATATTTGAAAAGATATCGATGGTTAATGTTTTGAAAATTCGTCAACACGTCGATGTATTTATGATTCATAGAAATATTATATATATTTATACTGTATATGGACTTCAGAGCATTATACTAGTAGTAGTATTATATAGGATATAGGCAGCCTCCTTGTTTCTGTCGATTCCTGGCAGTGAAAAACAGTCAACGCACAATGAAACTACAAAGCGAATCTGAGCATGTTGTCAAAGCATTTACACTTGAAATATGTAGCACTCCTACTGGAGTACCAATGCATGAATCTCAACACGCCATAATATATTCATCTTCATTGTCTATTCAGGGTTGACTTGATGTAGATTGGTGGGCCTCACGAATGAGTTGAAGCAGCCTCCATTTCCACAGATTCATTGTATTTGTACAGCTGAAAAGCGATAATTCCTGTCGCTTTAGTACTATTGCTCCAGTATTTGAGAAGGAACCAAGGACTGCAAAAATTTCAGGCCAGGCACTCATGGTGCCGCAACATTAGCAGCAGCAGCGACCAGATTTCGCTATTGTTGACATCAATGCTCTGCAGCCTGCACCTCCAACAAACAACTAGAAGTGCAGTTGAAATTGCATGCCCATTCAACCACTGTGAGGACAGTACTAGACTACCAGTACTGAGTATTTGGATGAAGACATACGTGTGGTTTTTTCCCCATCTGTCTCGAACTAGAGCTTTTCTTTGAACCTGGGAATGGCATGGCAGGACAAAGATAGCTAGAGGTGGTCGGATGTGCTGTGCCTCTCGGACTGGTCTGAAGCATGACATCGTTGGTTCTGTTCGGGCACAGCATGGTCCACACTATAGGGTCAGGTCAGCACGGCCCGAGTGTGCGTGCCGTGCTTGTGTTCGCATCTCGGCTCAGCGGGCCGGCATGGGCACAGCCCGTCACGGCGGGGTAGGGCAGGCAGTGCGGCACGGCGCGGGCACGACAGAGCGGGTGTGGTGGTGTGGGAACGGTGGTGGCACGGCGTGAGCACGACGGGGCGGGTGTGGCGGTGCGGGCACGGCGGGGTGCGGCTGGCGGTGCGAGGAGGAGGAGGAGGCCGGGCTCGTGCACGGTGGAGGAGGCTGGGCGCGGGCGCGGAAGAGGAGCTTGGGAGGCGGGCTCGACGGGAGAAGGCGCCACGTGCCCGGGCCAGCACGACAATGTGTTGGCACAGTTATGGCTGTTGGGCCCGTGTCAGCACGATGGGCTGTGCCCAGCACGCTGGCCCAATTACGACCCGATTAGCCCATTTGACCAGGCTAACAATATGTTTTTTTGAAAAATTCGGTCATTTTTTGGCCGTCCTGGGGTTTAAAAATAGTAAAACAAATATTCTCGATTACTTTAGACAATGCCGCTTCAAACTCTAGGGCAATGTATATTCTTACTTCAATGTTGAGTACATACATCGATTCCTTTTTTCTATATCAGCGATGCGCTTGTAATATTACAGTTTGGAGATGTTAACTTCGTATATTCAAGCTTTCCACGATGTGGTATCTTTCTTGAATAATTCTAACATTAGAATAGCAGCATATAAGAACTTCTCTAGGGCAATGGGTGCACGGCCAAAAAAATTGGTTTGGATATGCCGGTAAGATGGAACTCTACTTACTTGATACTTAAGAGTCCTTTACCATATAAGAACACTTTTCTGTTTTTATTCAAATGCACTATCAAAACACTTACGGTAGTGTACAATTGACTAAGCATCGTTGGTTGGTTGCTGAGAAGATACTTCATTTTTTGGAGAAAAAAAAATATGAAGCCATTGTTGCTTTGTTCGCTGTGTATTATCCAACATTTCCTATAATTATGCATAGTATTCTACATATTGCTACTCAGTTGAAGACATATGAAAATGACATAGTTTTACGAGAGACTATTATTGCTATGAAAACAAAATACCTGAAATATTAGAGAGAAATCCCTTTTCTATATGGATTTGTATTTATTTTAGTTCCTAGAGATAAATTCAAGGATTTGCTAATATTCTTGATCTTCTTAGTGATGCTATAGGCCTAGACTATTCTAACTATTTTGCCAATGTTCATTCTGGATTTACCGAGGTTTTTTAAAGGTATGAAAATAATTTTCAGGGAGTTCGCTTGCAATGACCTCCACTACCACCCACCTCAGGTAACAAGACAAATTTATGAGGCAAGATGTGGGGTTCAGGTTCTTCCTCCGAATCCAGGGGTTCTACATCAGTACCTTCTCAACCAAGACCAACCTCCCTCCTAAGAAGTGGAGAACTATCCGCCTATCAGACAGCGATTTGGTGGATTTCAACTAAGAAGGCTTCGAAATTTTGCAATGGTGTTATAGCCATAAGTTAACATATCATGTGATATCCATATTTGCATGTGACGTGTTATCTGTTCATGTCTCGGTGGTTTCCTCATAGTCTACTTTCAGTCTTTTTGGAAGAATGTTGGAGCAGATAAGAACACGCCTCACGAATGAGATAGTGGAGATACTTCTAACTGTGAATGACTGGGAACAAGCTGATGCACGAACACAACATTCTGTAGAAAGTTCAAAGTTGTCGGAGGTGTTCTAAAATCTGTACATAGATAACGACACTCAAAACATGGATGTATGCAAAGCTGTATGATGTACTCTTTTCCTTGCCAATGTTTTCTCATATTGAGTTTTTACTTGCTAAAGGTTTTAACAAGACAGTCATGTAAATATTAATAAAGCTCTTTGTTATATATTTTTAATATATTTTCTTATTTTCTACTTTTTTTTAATATATATTTTTGAATTCTACAGATTTTTCTATTTTTATTTTTTAAGTCGAGTCGAAACGGGCTACACGGGCTATGAGGAAAATCGTGCTCGGGCCGGGCCAGCACAACCCAAGGTGCCAGCGTGTTGTGCTTGGGTCAGCACCCCGACCCACGGGCCGACACGACACAGCCCGCACAGTCAAATGGGTCAGTCATGCTGGTCGGCACGACCTCAGGCCATGTCGGGCCGGGCGGCCCGTTTGGCCACCACTAAAGATAGCTAGGTAGGATTCCACCCAACAGTAACATAAAAAATGACACTTTTCTGTAGTCACAAATTGTTGAGCATGGTGATTCGTGGCCTAATCTACTAGGACTTGGAGATGTGTTCTACAAGGATTTCTACTACCTTTTGGAGGAGAACTGGAAGTACTATATAAAGCCATGAGGGTGGTTATGAAAGATACAAGCCACAAATCAACTCATCCAAAACTAGAGGCGCATGAGAGGATTAGAGTCTAGATTATTTTTTAGCACTAGTTTCTTGTATATGGTAAGAATCCGATAGTCTTAAAAGATTCGAGAGGGTTGTGAGAGAACAACAATCCCTTGTACTCTTTTGATGTTGTGTTTAAGAAATATGTGGTTGGCTTCGACAAATCCTTCTCTCTCGTTGTTATTATTTCGTCGTCGTTATTTGGTTCCCTCTACGAGAATCATTTACTTTGTTCTTAATACCGTATACGGCTATACGCTTACGCTTTTTTTTCATAAATTCTGATTCAATTTAAGACTACTCCGCATAACAAGAGGCATCAAAGCGTAACACAAACCGATCAATACAAGGGATTCCAGTGACCCATCTATTCCCTTCGGTCTACACTGCATCATTTTTTCCAATTACGTAACAGCATCTGGAGAAAGGAGATTCCTGTGCCTTTGGCATTTCAGCCCATCACACCATTGTCCTTTTCTATGTGATGCTTTGTATGTGATACCTTGTCACTTTACCTTTTTTTTTCTCTCTCTCTCTCTCTCCTTTTGTGCAAGCTACGAGTGGTTGCGCCCTCCTCGTCCTCTTTTGGTTTCGCAGTGTCATGGTAGTGCAAATTTGTGGAGTCTATCATACGACCTCACCAGCAGTTGTCATGTTGCATGGATGATGAATCAAGAAGTGTCATGCACCAGCTAGGTCAGGCCTCGAGCCGGCCTAGTTAGTTTTGGTCTAAAGTTAGAATTTCCTGTTTTTTCAAAGACCTTCAGCTGTCATTTGAACGCTGGGCTTCGGCCTATTGTCTCGGAGGTCTGAGGCCTAGCTCCGCCCTGCTACTACTCCATCTTTGCGGGAAAATACAGAGAAATGATGGTTTTAACAAAGTTTACACGTATTTTAGAAAAATACATAGTGTTGAGGGAAGATCCACGCTACCTCAAGCGGGTGACGATCTGAGCGAGGCAAGGCGAGTCGGAGCAGCCCATGGCAACTTCGGCAGAGCTTAGCGTGGCTGAGGATCCACTCCGGAATAGGCCTAGGGTGATCACGCGTCGAGGTCCTGATCTTGGAAAGAAAGCCGCTGATGTCTCCAACCTCTGAAGTAGGGGACGCACTCGGCTAGATAGGCAAAAAATGCTCCTCGGTGCGAACTATGACCACTCTATAAATAGAACCACTTGTAATATGAAATGGGAGACCACTGATAATTTATGCCACACATACGTAATACATTGGCACAAACCTTTATGTGTGATTCTCGTTAAGTCTCCTTTGCATCATTGACGGTTGACTCATGTGACTAAGGGCGCCTAAAAGTTGACTGTCCAATCTCGTATCGACAGCTCATGTAACTGAGGGTGTTTAAAAGTTTAATATCCGATCTCGTATTCACCACACGTGTGTAACCTGAAAAATGAAAAGGTACGGCTACTGCATGGAATTACAGGGGACAGAGAGAATCAACCCCAACCACCAGCCGGATACTACGGCTGGCCTGAATCCTGATCCAGTGAGCTCTGCCACTACCATGTGCTGCAATACGGCAGCCAACAATTCAATGCCCTAAATCCTCATCTACTAGTGGAGGAAGTCAATGACAACATTTTCGGATATATTCTGCACGACAGCACGAGTGAAAAAGAAGCAGAAATGTGGAAGGATTAAGAACAAGAATATCATAAAGCTCTAGAAGGTGCAGACTGCAGAATAATGGCAACGCTTGCAACACTCTTTGTCGCCTCCACTGCCCCTATCGCGAACAGAAGATCTGTAAATACATCACTGCAACAACGATAACTATGTTCTCTCTCTCTCTTGAGGAACTATAGCTATGTTGTTGCACTAGATTCTTTTTGTTACGCCTTACTTGCAAATGTAGCATCAAGTACTTGGCTTAGTGCTGGGTTAACTTAGGTTCCTACTGTCGTTGTTCTGATAGATTGGGCACAGGAGATCGAGTTGAGTTAGGCAGTGAGCACTACCTCTCCATGGTGAGGATACGGCTCGTTCTAAGCAAATATAAACGACAAGACCAAAGCGTCTTAGATATGCTAAAAAACGACCAACATCTTCTATCTACTATCTTATTAAAGCAAAGAAAAAAATAAGCCACTACGTTCCCTCTCAAAAATTAGAAATTCCCACGTTAATCGGTAGAAAAAAGAAAAAGATATACACCGTCAATTGTGGTGGGTACAGATTACGATGATCTAGATTAAAATAAAGAGTTCATGTCAAGTAAAATCCAGAAAAAATTGAATTTTGGAATGAAAAATAAAACAAATTTAGAAATTTGATTTACACACTAATTTCTAGGTAAAATCCCAAAATAAATAGAATTCGGAACAAAAATTACACAAAAAAATCAATTGGATATGTATACGAATTAAACAAAAAAACTGAATTTTGGAATAAAAAATAAAATAAAATAAAATTTTAATTTTGATATGAGTTCCAAAGTAAAATCCCTAAATAAATGTAATTCGGATGAAAAGTTAGAAAATATATTTGTATGTGAATTCCAACAAAAAATAATTGAAAATTGGCATAAAAATAAAATAAAATTAGATATTTGATTTTGATACGAATTCCAAAATAGTTTACTCCCTAAATAACTGTAATTCGGAATAAAAATTAAACAAAAATTAGCAATCTGAATTGTATGGGGATTCCAACAAAAAAAATAACTGAAATTCGGAATAAAGAAAAATAAAATAAAATTAGGATTAGAATTTTGGTTTTGATAGGAATTCCAAAGTAAACTCCATAAATAGCTATAATTCAGAATAAAAATTAAAGAAAAATTAGCAATGGGATTTGCATGTGAATTTCAACAAAAAAATCTAAAATTTGGAATAAAAATAAAATAAAATTAGAAATTTGATTTCGATACAAATCCCAAAGTAAACTCCCTAAATAATTGTAATTCAGAATAAAAAGTAAACAAAATTTAGCTATTGGATTTGTATACAAATTCTAGCAAAAAAATAATTGAAATTCATAATATAAAAATTGACATGCCGATATCAGTAAAGATGGGAGGTCACTGTGGTTAATGTGAAAACCACAACATTGAGTTGGCCAATGTCAAATAAGAGAAGTGACCAACACAGGAGAAAAGAACATTGAGCATGTATAACATCATCCATGTGTGCATACCTGCATGCATCCATATAAATAGAAGTACAAGCGTACAAAAGCAGTGGAGCAAAGTGCTCGGAATAGAGATGGCGCAGCAATAGGAAATAGACTCAGGGCCACCAGAGAGAGCGTGATGGGTGCCTCCGGCAAGGATCGGCAACAATTGTACGTGCATGCATGTTGATGTCGAACGGTCAACATTAAGTAATAGGGGAAATTGGCTACAAGACACTACAAATTGTCACCATTTACCAATGGACATCCAAAAAATATGGTTACACCAGAACACGCTGTAAAAATGTGTAATTTTGCCGTAGGACACCAAGCGCACTATTATATCATTTCTGGGCCGGAGGGGGAGAGAAAATTTTGAAAAAGACACGGGTGCCCCTCGCTCGCCTCTAGCAACGCATCTCACACACCTAGCTTTCGCCGACAGTAGGGACACACATGGTAGCCACCCGCAAGCTCTTCTCTCAGCCGCACCTGCACCTACGTTCACCATGCCAGCCGCTGCAGGCCAGTGTTATTGACAACCTCGACGTCGGGCTGCTGCCTGGGCGGTAGCGTAGTACTAGCAGCAACAACAGGGATCGTGTACGGAAGATGGTGAGGTCTGAAGACTGAACCTTGCATTCAGGTTTCTAAACTTCAAATTTCAGACGTTTCCGAAGTTCAGACAAACGCAATTGCCAAATGATGAATAGTAACTGAATCAACGAAAATAGGAAAAAACAGAGGAATTTGCGGTGCTACTTCCGTAACCAACTGGAATACGAAGATCAGTTGGTTCGGTATTACATCAGAATACGAAACCGACTCTGAAACCAAGTCTGAAACTGAGCAGAACTACTGAAGGTAATTCAACTAACAAATAACTCTATGACTCAAACAAGGAATTGAATCCTGAAAGCAGGATTAACTCCAACAAGGTCCCAGATGCTGATGTCACTGCCGGCTTCGTCCAACACCTCGAGGGGCAACTCCTAGAAGCCCTCCAGCCCAAAGTCCTCTGCCCTGGATAGCCGTGTCACGTACGCCTCGAAGTCCTCCGCTACCTCTTGGACAACGAGGTTGCGCTACGTGAGGGGCACCCCTTGGGACGGCTCGTGGGTGTCGGGTGCCAAGCCGAAGCAAGAGATGGCGGCGTCGGCCGAGCCGGGAGCAGGAGAGGTGGCACCATGGAGGGCCGAGGGAGCCGGGCGCGGGGAGGAGCACGGGCGGCGCCATGGAGGGACGAGGTGCACCGGCTGCTTGACCGAGCCGAAGCGAGGAGAGGTGGCACCATGGAGCCACCATTTGGCTAAGAGAGCTCCAAAGGAGAAGAAGTAGAATTGGGAGAAGAAGGAGATGAGGAGAGAGGGCAGGCAGGGCAAAATTGACAATTCACATGCTTTCTCTCCCCCTTTGGTCTGAAAATGATAAAATAATGGCCTTAGTGTCCTACGACAAAATTACACATTTTTATAGTGTGTTCTGGCGTAACCCTATTTTTTTGATGTTCGTTGGCAAATTGTGACAATTTGCAGTGTCCTGTGGCCAATTTTTCCTAAGCAATAACTATGTGATAAAGTATTGCATTAGAAGGGGTAGCAACTAAGAGGGAGCGATCGAGAATTGGACTTGTTATTGGAGATTAAAGAATAAACGTTGTGGCAGCAAGAAGAGATAGAAGTCAAATGATTTGGTGGGGTAGCCGATATGTGAGGGAAGATAATTTTAAGGAAGATTACCCATGGTGCATCGATGTATGCATGAGCAAGTTACTCTAATACCATATAGATTGTAAACTAATAAGACAATTTGCCGCACACATAATCAACATTGCTTGAGAGTTGAGATTAAATGGAGGTGCATGTACATGCATACATTTTGGAAAAGAGTAATTAAGGGAGAAAGAATATGGGCATACAGCTACATGATCTATGCATGATGGGGAGTGTGTTTTTTTTCTAAGAACACCAATAACTTATTATGTTCATTGATTTTCTTTCATCAAAGCTCTCACTTTAATCATGTTCCTAAAATTCTGTTCTAAATAGCCTACAAACTTCTATTGTTATTTCCAATGTTTATAATGTCTTAAAATTCTAAATATCTTACAAGGTATGCAAAATATATTCTCAAACATCTAAGTTATATCATTTGATACCATAAACTTTCAATAAAAATCTAGCCGTGCAAATGCGCAGAACACCCTACGAGTTATCTTATTAAATTAGAGTCAAAAGAAGCAAACCACGTTCGATCTCAAGGGATAGAAAATCCGATGAAAAAATAAATATCTACACCGTCGATCGTAGTAGATCTAGATTATAACGGTCTAGATTAAAAAAAAAAGAGTCAATGTCAAGTACAATAAAACTAAAATTTGGGTTTAAAATAAAATAAAATAAGCAATTTGATTTCCATGCAAATTCCAAAGTAAAAGAGTATATGTCAAGTACAATAAAAATAAAATACAGAATAAAAAATAAATCTAACAATTTGATTTTGATACAAATTCTAATAATTAAAATTCAGAATAAAAATAAAACAAAAATAGGCAATTAGATCTCTATACAAAATCCAAAAGAAAACTAAAATTCGAAATAAAAAATAAAATAAAATTAGCAATTTAATTTGGATACAAATTCCAACAATTAAAATTCAAAATAAAAAATAATTAGTAGTTAGATTTGTGTATTAAATCCAACAAAAGATAACTAAAATTATAATAAAATAAAATAAGTAATTTAATTTCAATATGAATTCCAAAGTAAAATCCAAAATAACTATAATTTAGAATAAAAAATAAAGAAAAGGTAGCAATTGCATTCGTATATGAATTCAAGAAAAAATAACTGAAATACAGAATAAAAATGAAAAGAAAATTTGTAATTTGATTTTCATATGAATTCCAAAGTAAAATCACCAAATAACTAAAATTCAAAATAAATTAAATAAATTTAGCAATTTAATTTGTATACAAACTCCAATAAACATAATTGAAATCTTGAATAAAAATAAAAATTATAACGAGGATATCACGAAAGGTGTTGGACGATGCACAACACAAGCCACCATGTTCACTCTCAACAGATAGAAATTCCCACATTAATCAGAGAAATAAGAAAAAGATCTACATCATTGATCATGGTGGGTCCAGATTATAACGGTATAGATTAAGAGAACGAGTCCATGTCAAGTACAATAAAACGGAAATTTAGAATAAAAAATAAAACAAAATTAGCAATTTGATTTCCATACGAATTCCTACGTAAAATATCTAAATAATTATAATTCAAAATAAAAATTAAAGAAAGATTGGAATTAGGTTTGTACACAAAATCCAACCAAAAAGAAATTGAAATTCAGAATAATAAAATAAAATAAAATTAGCAATTTGATTTTGATACAAATTCCAAGGTAAAATCCTTAAATAACTTTAATTTAGAATAAAAATTAAAGAAAAATTAGTATTTGAATTTGTACACGAATTCCAAGAAAAAATAACTGAAATTCAGAATAACAAAACAAAATATTTCCATATGAATTTTAAAGTAAAATCCCTAAATAACTAAAATTCAAAATAAATTAAATAAAATCAACAATTTGATTTGTATTCGAACTGTAATAAAAATAATAGAATTTTTGAACAAAAAAAAAAGTTATAACAGGGATAGCACGAGTGGTGTCGGAGGAGACCACGGAAGAGTGCAATGGCATCGATTTGTCCTGCAAGAAGGTATTGATCCGTGTGGAAGCGAAGAGTCGAGGTGGCGGTGACAGAGATATGGACAATATCGTGTTGCTCACTTTAGCCATTCAATGAGGACAATGTCGTGCTGCTAGCTAGAGCCATTAAAGGGAAAGTGCATAATCGAAGAAGCCAAGGACTGCGATGACAAGTGGTGAGCGTCGGTATTGTTAAAGAAGTCAGTGGCCAAAGAAGCTTGATGATAGGGAAGGCCCGACAGAGAGGAGATGAAGCTTTATATTGAAGATGAGCTATGGACAATATGTGGCCATCAGGTAGCTAGGAGTGTGCATCGCTGGTGAAGGGCACGTCATCATCGGCGATGGTGAGAAGATTCTCCACATTGTTAGACAACGACTAAAATAGATATGTCGGCATCACTGAAGATGGGAGGTAGTCACAGTTAGTGAGGAAGCCACAACGTTGAGTTGGCCAATGTCGAAGAAGAGGAGTGATCGACACGAGAGCAGGGGACATCAAGCACATATAACATCATGCATGTGTATATACATGCATGTGTTCGTACGAATAGAAGGATGGACGTACAGAAGCAGAGGAGCAAAAGAGCTCGAAGTAGAGATGGAGCAACTATAGGGAATAGGCTCGGGCCCACCAGAGAGAGCATGATAGGTGTTCCTAGCAAGATTGGTGATGGTTGCATGTGTATGAGTATTAATGTCTCAACGATCAACAATAAACAATAATTAGATAGGAGTAGAAGTTAACTATCTGGTAGAGTATTGATTTGAATGTGTAGCAGTTGAGTGGGATCGATCAAGAATTGAGCTTGCTGTTAGAGGTTGAAGCAGAAAAGCTGTGGCGACGAGAAGAGATAGAAGACATACAGTTCGGTGAAGCAGCTGGCGTGTGAGTAAAGTTAAGTTCAAGGTAGGTTGTACATGGTGCATCAATGTATGTGTGAGTAAGGTACTCTAATACTATATAAACTAATAAGATAATTTGCTACACATGTAATCAACATGTTGCTAGCTTGAGATTAAATAGAGGTAGATGTGCATGCATACATTTTGGAAAAGAGTGACTAATGGAAGAAGAATAGCATGCAGGTATATGATCTATGCATGATGGAGAGTGATTATGTTTCTAAGAACCCTCAACAACTTATTATGCTCAATTATTTTCTTTTATCAAAACTAAAACTTTAATTATGTTCCTCAAATTGTATTTTTCTTCAAGCTTCTATTGTCATTTTCAATGTTTATGATGTATAAATAGCTAGCCTAAAACATATGGAAATATATTCTTAAGTAACTAAGTTATCTAATTTAATATTATAAACTTTAAAACAAATCTAATCGCACAAATACGTGGGCCACTCCGCTAGTTAACAAGTTAATACGGAGGGCAATGGAAGCAGATTTTTTTAAAAAATAATATTATTTAAAAAGAAATTTAGAAAAATAAGTAGTTATTTTTTTTTCAAAACTAGGTTACTATCACTATTTGAAATAGCGAAAGGCCTCTGTCGCCATTTCAAACAGCGACAATAGCCTAGAGAATGGCGACACAGACCTGAACAGTGCAGAGAATGGCGACATGGACCTCTTTCTATTTTTTAATGTCTATTTCTAACCATATATTTTGTGGGCAAATCATAATGATGTCACAAAACATTTAGCACAATGTCATCATATTTTTTGTTGACAAATCATAATGATATTACAGAATATTCAACGCAACACCCTCACATATTTTGTCGACAAATCACACTGATATTACAAACCATTTAGCACAACGTCATCACCTAGTTTTTCGACAAATCAAGTGATATAACAAAGTATTGGACAAATCAAAGAGTGGGGCGGTCGAATGAGGTCCCCGCGACGACGTCCGGATTGCCGATTTCTGGTAGGGCATTTCTTGAAGGTGTGTCTAGACTCCCTACAAATGGAGCACTTCTTCGTACGACGCCCGGCTTCTACTTCAACCATGTCATTTCTGATATGTTGTACCTGTCGCCAACCAACCTTTTCTTTCAGCCTATCAATGTCTGTTGCCCAGATAAGTTGCTCTCAGGTCAGATGGCTAATGAAATGGCCAACCAGGCCCTTACCATAGAGCTCTGCGCTCTAGGTTTGCAGCACCTCCTCCTTGTTGAAATGACTAGAGAGGTACTAGCCGGAATGCTACACCATCGTCGAATATGAGGCTATGATATGTGAGCAGGGTCTATGCAGAAGAAGAAGCTTGTAGCAAGTGCATATGCAACTAGCGCGATGTAGCGTACACTCGTGGGTGATCCTCTCGCGGTTTGTCCTGCAGCGTCCTTTATCCCTGCACAGTATCTGGAAGTGCAGCTCCCTTGTGCACATCTTGAATGCCCGGTGCATCTCACCCTTCTTGTTCTTCTCCTCCATGTATTTGGTGATCATAGTGGAGTACAACACTATGTCATTTGCCATGGCGAGCGACGCGTTGTTACTTCTATCAATAAAGTAATTTGTGGTACCACTGGAAACTGCCTCCACAATACCAACCAGAGGGAGGCACCTGACGCCACACATCACCCAATTCTACACTTCGGCTAGATTAGTTGTTATGACACCATATCGAGCACCACCCCTGTCATGTAGTAGTGATAACTTATCCTTAGGCTCATGCTCAATCTAGTCCGAGAAGTATTTCACTTGCGCCCTCGTCTTCCTCGCCAAACTAAGACCATCTGTAGGTAGCTTTGCCAATACTTCGGGGGCCTAGTCAACGTTTGTAGCGACCTTTTTCGTTGCCTTCCTTCTCTGCGTTCGGGTCCGCTCATCCAGAATCTCAAGAGTGCATCAAACTTTCACTGCGAGTTCTGGTTGTATAGCCGCTTGAACAGGTTCATCAAGTCTTTGTTGCAGAACTGCTTGTATAAGTTTGCACTTTAATGCCTCATGCACCACCTGTTCTGCAGATCCATCCATAGAAGTGGTTCGTTATCTCTTTGTTGTAGCTGAGTTATTGCACTCAGCAGGCCCGCATGTCGATTATATATGACGCATACGTTAGGACGGCCTTGTACAACAGAAATCCTTAAGTTCCTCAGGAACCACAACTAGCTATTCGTGTTCTTGCTTTTAACGAATGCGAATGTCATGGAAAGAACTTGATTGTTGTCGTCTGTCGCTATTGCAGTCAGTATCTGGCCCTTGTACTTTCTAGTCAAGAATGTGCCATCCATGCACAAGATTGGACGACGGTGTTGGAATGCAGTGATGCATGGACCAAAGACGAAGAATGCCCGCTTTAGTATTCTCTTATTGACCCACTTTGGATGTGTGAAATCTCGAATGTCGACATGAGTGTTGTGATTCTCGTCTTGTATGACTCGGAGTTGGCCAGGGAGGTTGTGTTAGGAGTCCTCGAACGTACCGAACCTTGATTTCAATGCCTTTTGTTTTGCCCTCCACGCTTTGGAATAGCTGATTGTGTACTATAATCTTAACTCAATCGCCTGAATGATAGACCGTGGTTCAAAATCTAGATTATCCACGATCTCACCGTACATGATGTTCGCGATGAAGCCTGATGACAGGTTCTTGTGGGATTGCACTGACTCAGCGACGACACATGTGTGAGGGACCACTATGTAGCATTTCCAGTAGGTGCCCTACTTGGGCTAAAATATATGCACTCACCAAGGGTATACCTCTATGTCGCACTTCACATTGTAGCATCTTGGATTAGACTTGGTGACTGTGAATGTACGCTGCACTGACAAGGCCCAGAATTTGACCGCCCCCTACACGGTCTCCTTGCATTTGTACATTGCTCCTGCCTGACCTTGCTCTGCTCGTACTCTCATGGCACATGGGAGCCTTCGTTAACGACGAGGTTGTCGAACCGGTATGTTTTCCACTTAGATGGAACCGTCTGCTGTTCCACAGCATCCTCGTCGTCGGATCCTTCATCTTCTGACAATGCCATGTAGTCTTGGTCTTCCAGATCTATCCTTTGGACTAGGGCTTCCCGCTCCTCACCCTCGGCAGTAAGGCCACTAGCTTGCTTGACTGAAGGAGCTCCTTCCATAGGGTCTTCATCGACAGCATTAGCAACTCCCGAGCTTTCGGCCATTGTGTGTGCCACGCTGTGGCTGGAGTCCTCGACTTTTTCTTCGGCATAGCACCCCCTTCTTGCTCAGCTGCCGATGTAGTAGTGGGCTTGGCATATGCCTAGGCCAGAAGGACCAAATCCCACCGTTCCTCCCTCGCCCTGCGTACATATGATTGCCACGACCTTGTTCTCTTAAGCTACACTAACTCACAATATGTGCCCTATGGTACTCGGTTGGTAAGGCAACTCAATCTCAGATCATACACAACATGGTCCAAATTGAATGTGTGGAACAACTACTGTATCACAATGTCCCATCTACACTATTCTGATCTTGTTAGGCTCACGGTCGCTGATTAAAAATAATGCAAATAAATCCCCTTGGGACCCTCAAGAATGGTCACCTGACTATAGTAAATTTTAAAATTAGTAGCATCCGACATATTTGACGTACTACAACGTAAACAAGATTTTTACGATTAACCACATATCTAAAACTAAACTACCCATCAAAAAAGGTTAGGTACAACATACTACACTACGTAATCGTACAACTAAAACTATGTAATCTATTCGGTTAAAAAAAATTACCTAAAGGCTGGACGACTGGACGGGCAGCGTTTTGGTAGCTTCTCTCCTCCCCCTCTCCTCCTCCTTGCTCCTCTCCTTTCCCTCCCTTCTTTCTCTTTTTTCTGAATAAAAGTGAGTTATGCAAGAATTTTAGGGTCTTTTATAGGGTAGATTGTACCGCTATTTGAAATGACGACAGGAACTTGCAGGATCCATGTGGTCATTTCAAATAGCAGTTTTCCAAAATTTTAATTTAAAAAAATTTAGGGGCTTGCGGGATCCCTCTGCATTGTTCAGGTCCTGTCGCTATTCTCTAGGTCCCTGTCGCTGTTTGAAATGGCGACAAGGAACTTTCGCCATTTCAAATGGTGATAGTAGCCTAATTTTGTAAATTTTTTTTGATTATTTATTTTTGTAAATTTATTTTAAAATAATATTATTTCAAATTTTTTCTCCAAAGGTTGACACATGGCACTAGTATATGGGCTTATTAGGTTTGTGACCCCGGGTAGCTATACCAAAATTTTGGTAATGGTAAAACCTAGGCAATGCAAAAATTGGGCAAAAAATGGTGTTTTGATCGTCCATACCAATTCATGGGCAATACCGAAATTGATGTGTTTGGATTGCAATCATGCCAAAATTTGCCAAAAATATAAGTATAGCACGTGGGTTCCGCATGACATCTATTTTTTTACACCAAAATATGTCAACATGGGTCTTGTTTTGTTAATTAAATGACAAGGAATATAACGGTTCAAACGGATCACAAATCGGATACTCGGTTTAGAAAATATGAAATCAAACTAAATATGCAATTAATGCCATGCATATCACTGAGCTGCTTCCTGCCACGCCAAAATTTGGCGACCGATTTTGCCACCCGTGCGAAGCGAGCGAATTGGTTAGGAAACAACGTTACCAAAATTTTGATACCAAATAAAACGCTACTAAAATTTTAAGGTAATATCAAAATTTTAATTTAGCTTGTTTTGGCCCTGAACCAATGAGACCCTGTACGCACTACGCAGCGGACAATTAAAACGACCACTGTAGACGAAGGCTGGGCAGAATGAAAAGGAGAGAAGGAATCAAATAAAGTGGTGAGCTTGAGCTGTACTGGCATGGTTGACCGCTCCACTACTACCGGCCTGGCACTGACACCAATCATCTTAAGCATCTTTATTACTTGGTAGACCGTTCCACTACTACCGGTGTGGCATTGACACCAATCATCTTAAGCATGTTTATTACTTGCCAACAAGACAAGGATTGCATGCCCACAAAAGGCACATATACACATTGTTCTAGATTGTGCGAGAGAATTAGCTTTGTAAGTGAGAGTTGAAGGCCTTTTTAATTGCACGCTAATGCCGATCGGAGATCACCGGCCATATATGAGCAACTTGCAATACTTTTTTGTTTTATCGTTACAACCACCAGGTGTGCAGAAAGTGATGAAGGCCGACAAAATTTCAACAAGGTCAGCTCTTCTGTTGTGTTGGCCCCGAAATAGCGACTAGAGGGGGTGAATAATAGCTCATCTTTTCTTCTCTGATAGTCAACTTTCTTTTCATTCCAATAGCTATGCAAAGTTACGAAGATCAAGGTCTCAAAATCACAACGAAAAATTTGACTTGAAACTGAGAAAATCATACTTCAACGTCTCTCGGTCGGTTTGACCGGCAAACAATCGACGGTCTGACCGCACGGCGGTCTGATCGCTCCTGGAGGCCGATCTGACCGCTCCTGGAGGCCGATCTGACCGCTCTCTTGCTGCCAGAAAAACAGCATGACGATGGATCCACAAAACCGCTCTCTTGCTACCAGAGAAACAGAGGAAGAACAAGAGAAAACTCATATTTGCACGCATTGATTGGATTAACATTGAGAAATTGAAGGTTTACAGTCACTCCACCATATAAGACAAGGCTCACTCATAGTACCTAATCTCACAATTTTCTCTCAATACATCTCTCTCAAACCCTAGCTTCCTCTATTCTCTCTACTTTCTCCCATCCGGCTCCCAACGGACCGCCTCAACACTTGCATCAGCTCAAGGCACTTGATGCAACCCGTTGCATCAAACATCTCGTTCTTGTCCATCTTACGATTTGCTTGAGACCAACGACTTTACCCAGTATCCTTGATCATTCTATACTTTGATCTCACCAAACCAAATTCCGGTCATCCTCACCGTTGAACGTAGTTGACTCTAAGTGTCCATGCACAACAATAGACCAAAAATCAATTTTGGACACAAGTTCTTCGCAACTTTATTCACGTTAGCTAAAACATGCATCATGCAACACATATGCACTAATTCTATGACCCTAGGTCAAATCCTCAAAATCAGCACACCTCACTATACCAAATTAAGTCGCCATGGCCGGCCAGACCACCGACCCTCATCCGCTCTGACCGCCAACCCATGGTCGGTCTAACCGCACTCCCTGGTAACAGGGGATTGGTCAACCGCCGCTGGTCTGACCGCTAACCAATGGCCGGTTAGATCGCTTTCCATTTCTAGCAAACACTCATGTCTGGACTTTTCAGTTAATTTCTATCTAGTTTCACATCTCATCTCCATTTTTGATTGCATCTGGCGCAAACACATCTCCAAACACTCCCACACAAGTGTTTGGTTCCCAATTGGCAAACTCTTGCACCGTCGGTCTGATCGCAGCCCATGGCTGGTCGGACCACCTAACAACTGCCGGTCAGACCGTCTGAACCTGACAGCAAACCTATAATTTGCAAAATTGATAGTTCATTCCCCAAACTTCTCAACAACGATATTAATTGTTCATCATCTAGATGAGAACCATACCACTCTACATGTTGTACAGTGGACTTGTAGTACTGTACATCTCAAGCTAGCTCTGTCTTGCCTGAGTAAGAAATAAAATTCAGTACTATAAGAGTGAGGCGAGGGTAATAGTGAATAGCTCCAAGTTATGGATGCCATCAAGACTTATATAATTGGTACGGTACTACCTTACAAATGCAGCAGCCGGGTTGACTTGGTAATGAAAACACACAAGCAAACAAATTGAAGGCAAAATACATAAATGTTCAGCGTGCCCCCAAAAGTCTCCGGTAGGTCCAGCACCAACACCACAGCTGACAAAACAAGTAATTTATACTAGTTGTGTTGGTGTTATAGTAGTATAATAACACCTCGGTGACCATGCTTAGAAGAAACCATGAAAGGTCAACTCGAACCCCCATTTGTTTTCAGACTTTGACACTTGCAATTAGCGGCAGCCGGCGGGCAGGCACTTGGTACCCAAATAGGTCAGTTTCTAAAGTTTTTTTAAAAAACTCTACTAGATCAACTCATTTGGTGTAGAGAGCAGTGTCAAAGTATGACTGTATGAGTAGACTGTTTGTCTTTCCTGAGATCGGTGCATGAAAACTCAGCAAAGTAAAATGCAAATGCAGATGAGTGACCCTAGCCTCTTTGTCCTCCCCATTTGTTGTGCGGGCCCATTGAAAACTAGATAGATGGTGCCTGCCATCCCCATGGTCCATAGCACCAAGCTTCCATGGTTAGCTCGCTGCTATGAAAATGGAGACATGTGATGATCCATATGACATGGTCACCACTAATCCAACTTTCATATACTCGAGTAGATGAGCAGAGTATAATCAAGACGCAACAGCAAGCATCGAACAGATGGTGCACACCACCGAAGGGTTTCTGTTAAGTTGAATACTGATGGAGCATTCCATGGAAAAATAATCAGGCAGAGCGGGAACCGGAGCGATAATACGAGATGATACGTAGAGGATGTTAATTTCATCGCTGCTGCTTGCTGGCAAATGAAACATGCGCCAAGCCCTTTTGCAGTAGATCTCAAATCATTCATATGGAACAACAGCTTGTAGTAATCAGCATATTATCGAAACTGAAGAGAAGGCATTAGCCTTTCATCATGCATATATTCAGATGCTTCAGTCTCCACATTAGAATTTACAGCAGACAAGCGCGCGCACAAAAGCTTTGCAGAAACTACGAGCAATCTCGCCGCCATCAACGGATCCCGAGGGCGCCCTCGGCGGCGGCCATGTTGCGGCAGTAGTCGGCGACCTCGCGGAACCTGGGCACGCTCCTGAGGTCGACCTTGGTGCCGTCCTTGAGGGTGATGACGATGTCGCCCCACTCGCCGACGAACCGCGGCACGACGACCACGGACGACACTGACGAGTAGGGGAAGTCCGTGCGGTCGGTGCCGGACAGCCCGGAGATGACGGTCACGCGGCGGGAGGTGAAGCGGTACCGGAGGATGAACGCGCGGGACACGGCCGCCAGGGTGAGCGGCAGCCACAGCAGGGTCAGGCCCAGGAGAAGGTTCGCCGCCAGGTCTCCGTAGTGGGCGCCGCCGTCGAAGAACAGCGTCTCGGCCCCGGCGCCACCGTCGCCGCGCGCACCGGACGCCGCGGCCCGCGCGACCTGGCAGGAATAGCCGGCTGAGCGCCTGAGGGATATGGAAGGTGGGAGGGTGGTATGGACGGAGAGAGGGGGAGGTGGCAGCGGCCGGAGGAAGCAGGAGACCGCGGCGGCGGACGGCGGCGGCATGGCGCTGGTGGGTATCTCTGGTTGGTGGTGGAGGGAAGTGTACTGGGGCGGCTTCGGTTTTTTGTGGTCGTTACTCGTTTGTGTGCACGGGAGTGAGACACGTGGAAGAACCACAATACAACACCTAGGCTTCCTTAGACTCATGACTTCCTTGGGCTTACTTTTGCTTGCCCATACAGCCTAGAGTTTTGGGCCTACTGGGCCTCTATTTCATCCATACAGTTTACATTTTTTTGGCTACTCTTGGGCACCAAACTTGGGCTTTCTGTTACGAGAAAATTCATAATATACCACTAAATAACTATATAATTCATGATATATTACTACTGAATGAAACACCAGTAATGATTTGAAGTTATTCCATAACATGTAATGAATTGTCTCTTGCTTTATGGACCTCCTATTGCAACGCTCCCGGTGATACAGTGAGATTGCCTTGGAAATCCATGAAGTTTCTCTATATAAAAAAAAAAGGAAAGCCACGAAGTGAGAGCTGTGAATCCTCTCTCTCGAAAAAGAAAAAGAAAAAGTGAGAGCAGTGAACTGATTGGGATTCCAAAAAGCAGACGGAAAGGAGAAAGCATTCTGAACTGATTGCACCTAAGAAAGGAACCTAGCAGAAGGAACCGAAACATAACTTTCAGCTGCAGAATAGCTGCCGGCCCTTAGAATAGACTGATTAAAACGATCTCCTCTTCAGTTGCAGTACTCATCTACTGTGTACCCTCGTTCCTTTACCCTACTATCACGTGTTCTTCCTCTACCAATGTAAACAGGAGTACTATAGTGCTTGAGAAGAGAGTAGTAGATAATTCATCACAATACACAGTCAGAGTCCTGGAGTAGTGCACATACATGCCCTTCCACTTTCCATCACGAATCATTGCCTGACAAAAGATTAACAGTTTCAATGCAGCGTCAGTACGGTGTACCGGGCATGATTGGCAGAGATCTGCAGGAAACTTTTGCTGGACCGAGCTCAACTGCAGCTGCGTTGTCTCTCTTACACACGCGCCACACCACTTCTTCGCGATTCACAAGCTCTTTCTCTCTTGTTTTTCCGTCATGGGTGGAGTGTATAAATACGCGATAATTTTTATGGTATATTTTACTGATAGTATGAGGTGGTTATAGAAATCAGATCTGGTCGTTGATTTCTTGAAAGTATTTTAGACTTTTTTGTTGTAAATCTAATTATTATTTCTGAGGCTATTAACGACTTGTTTTTTCTAAACGTAATCTCTCACGCAGACTTTTTTTTTTATGTAAATCTAATTATTTTTCTAATGGTATTAACGACATTTTTCCTAAACCTAATCTCCCACACCACCGCTCCCAAAATTACTCTTATTCTGTGCATTCTCTTTACAGTTTTACCCCTATTGGTGATGAACCATGAATGTTCTAATTTTAGCCTAATCTTTCGATAAGAATGTAAGTTCTGTAGTAGTTGCTCAACTCTCACGATCCTGGCTACGAACTAGCAAGGTTCGAAGCCACGCAATCGCTGAACTGTTCGACAAGTCGTTAGCAACCGTGCACGAATACCCGGTTGACCTAATCACGAAGATCGATTCCTACATACACCGAAGAAGTACGCAAGAACAAGATAAATAGTAATATGAAATTGTGAATAGCAATCTGAAATTGCGAATATGAATAAGAATAATATCGCTGTTGATCTCGCAAAACAAGAGGACAAAGTATAAAATAGTAAAGCTAAACTTCAATCAACAAAACCCAACGAACCCTAAGGGTGGCAACCACAATGTATAAGAGGAAGATGGAAGGGCTGTAACCACGTGAATAGTATGGTCTTAGGGTTTCTATTCGAATTACAAAGCCCGCAGCCTAAATAGATGACACAACATCTTCTTTTGATGATTGCGGTGTGTATAGAAGAAATTTGGAGGTAAGGCTGGATCCGTTTGAAAGAGGAAGAGATAAGCTTTCAATCAAGTACTCGTGGACTTCAAACGGAGTCCGTATGCAAAAGTTATGTACGTTTGAAATCAAGGCTGTCTTCGGAGGTCGAATTGGATTCCAGAACGTGTCCAACTTGAACTCTTGCTTGGCTTGGACGCAAAGTGACGTGAAAACCTTTCTTGTACCATGACGTGGAGTAGCAGTTGTATCTGAAGAGTTGATGTCCTCATCCTACTACTCATAATGTTATATGTAGTATAACTAATCCTAAAGAATTTGAATCATTGGATCAAAATGAACAGCATCTCATATCGAACGGAGTATACAGTAAAATAGCTCAGATAGGCGGCCTCTCGCGGCTAGCTAGCTCAGGCAGACATTTCCCTACATGCCATGTGCGCCCACGCCTGTCCCTCCCCTCCCCATTAGGTAACACCGCGAACGACTCGACGCAAAGCTGGCCGGAGAAAAGCTCTACGTACGAAAAGCGGGATACGCGTATATATAAAACTCCGGACCCGCTTCCTCCGGCGTTGCAAAGCTTGTAGTGCCATGGGGTTACACACCATGCCACGGGCTAGCATGAGCACTGTGATAAAAGATGCTACAGCATAGTGGCGGAGCCATCGCTCTCGGCAGCACGGGCGCTTGCCCGGACTCACCGGTGAACCTGCGTTGGTATCTCGGTTGAGTCTCGCCGCTGACGGAGGTGAGAAACAGGGTGTTCCTAGGGCCATAGTTAGATTTACCTAGGCTTTAAATTTTTCATGGTTCCGTCAGTGAATTACAGCATCCTAGGTATTGTAGCAATGGCACTGTAAATCTGTAATAACCGACCTAATTAAGGTGTCAGAGCTTCGAACGAAACAAATTGGAGATACACAGCACACACGCCACATTATCTTGCTTCCTAATTAATTTGCCACTACTGCGCAACGGTAGAGGGTCCTATACATAGATGTTAAAATTATATAACACATCTCGGATAACTTTTTAGCATATTATCAGTTGGAACAGTTGGCGACACGTGCTTCTACATGAACAGTGCTCAATAGTAGCACTTTAGCAAATACTGTAGAAACAGCACAGAATCTACTGTAGCATTTGATCTAAACCGTTCGTTTTGGATTAAACGGCGGAAACAATGACCTGATACATGTCTACTGCATTTGATCTAAACCATTCGTTTTGGATTAAACGGCGGAAACAATGACCTGATCCATGTCTACTGTGCTCCTCTGCATTACCTCTGATTCCTGCAGCCACACCCTGAATTTTGTATGCGATCCGTCGTATTCCGCTCCTATTCCCCTGATTAAATAGAGGTCGCGTGTGATGCTGAAATCTACCGCAAAAGCATCCATGGTACGTGGTCCTTCACCTTGTCCATGTACCTAACATAACGCCTTTATTCGGTATGTACAACGGTCCACATGTGTATATACTACTATGTACTTGTCCTAGCTCAAATATTTAGTCTCAGTAACTCGAGATCGGTACCTCATATGATCATCTAGAACCAGTGCTGTGTGTGTGTGTGTTTTCACGCGACTTGGATTGTCCCATCGAAAAATGGACGGTCCAGATATACATATATAGCTAGGTGCATGAGCACTTGACTTGTAATATGGATGATTTCCTTATATGCCACCAAATGTAGTTTGCTTCATCCCATGTATGGCACTCATTGTTTCACTGACAGAGATTTTGTAATATTCCAACGGCATATAAAGAATTAATCCTTGTAGTATATTGGCCTTAGATCTTTTTTACGATACAATCAATTTAATTTGTGTCATCCATTCTTTTTTACCTAATGGTTCAGATTAGTTAGGTTTTAGTTATACTACACCGGATAGTACGAGTAGTAGAATCCAAAAGGGGTAGAATTGTAATTGCCCATGTGAGAGATTATATGACACAAGAGTAATATTTTCAACCTTAGTTGAAAAAATCTATAATATCCTTACAAAAAAACTATAAATACAAAGAAAAATCCATTATGTCTTTAGTAAATCAATAGCCAGATTTGATTTATACTACCATCATATACTTACCGGTAGAATATACCGTAAAATTTCTCTATCTTCGTGTGTTTAGAACTGCAATGTAACGCAGAGGATACGATTTTTTTTTAACCTACGGAGGATTCGAATTGGAACTCTCGGTATGAAATGCAGCGTCAAACCCATCAGCATCGAGATCGCACATTTTGCATCGATCCGTGGCTTTTAGGGATGGTTGGGACATTGCGAAGGGACGCATGGTCAGTTGGGCACTGTGCTCCCACATGGAGGAGTAAGGCCTCTGGCCATATGTGCATGCCCCTCTCAAAAGCACTGAACCGATGCAACATTTTGGACTATATATACCACTAGCCTAGTAGTAGTCCTTGCTGAGCCCATTGGGAGCATCTCGTATGCGTTTCGATGGAGACACTCGAGACCCTACCAGGTTCAAATGATCGGTTTCAAATTTTTATCGGGTCCGATACAACCGACATGACTGATTATCAGAAATTTTGGTTGATTTCAGCAGAAAAAATTAAATCAAAATTTACATTTTTTTTTTCTCAAGAACCTGCTAGGGTTCACATAATCGGTTTCAAATTTTTACCGGGGTCCGATACAACCGATATGGCTGATTGCCGGGAATTTTCGGTTGATTTCGGCCAAAAATTTCAAATCAAAATTTGCTTTTTATTTTAAAAATCGGCTGGAATTTTTGAAAATAAATCTCGGCAAAAAATTCTTCTATATTTCAAAAAAAAAATCATGCAAAACGATTTTTTTGACCGGTTTAAGTTTTTACCCGGGGTCGATACAACCGAATTTTCAGTGAAAATCGGCTGGCATTTTGAACCTGGACCCTACCCCCATGTCCTTTTCGGCTTGTCCCTTTCCCGTTCCGTTTCTTTGATGTGTTTCAAGAAACTGCATAATATCTCCGTTTTAAAAAAAGTAATGAAATCTCATCATGTCATCGTACACCAGAGCTTGACCGATGTGCATTCTCATACGTATGTAAACACCATCTTTGCAAAGCCAGTCTTTTCAAAGGTTTGCCGTACTGTGAAGGACAAAGGCGCTAGCTGTTCGTTTGGTCCAGTGCCAAAGGTGCCACCTTAATTGGGTGAACTAAACCAAGGTGTCATCAGGGATAGATAATGGATGGAATGTTCTCTATGCTTTTCTTTAAAGATCACATCGGGTGAGAAGAAGAAGAAGAAGAAGAAGAAGAAGAAGAAGAAGAAGAAGTGGATTCATGGGAAGCTACGATGCAGCGATGTGTACACGTAAAGATCACGAGGGTGTACTTGGCAGTGACGTTGTAAAAGGGGGTGGTTTCTCTGCAGCTGCACGGGCCCACCGGGCATAGGGGTACGGGGCCAAGCATGGTCCTTGGGTTTTTCTGCTTGCGACTGAGTGCTTCGCCCCCGCCACTGCTGATCAACCCACAATGGATTGTTCTTCTCTTCCACGAGCTGTGGACCTGCCCATGAGGCCACCTACCTTGGCCAATGCCATACACTTCTTCAAGTCAAGGCAGGTTTGATGGCATAAAATTTAGAGAGTGGCTATACGACAATCAACTAAGAATTGAGTGATTTCAGTTAAATTTTGGATCGTTGGATCTAACCCAGCACATATCTTGTAAGTGCTATGTGTCCTGCCCTCCCCGTACTTCCTCCCCCACGCGCCGCACAGCTTCAACCAGATCGAGAAAAGAAACCGCCACCACCTCCATCGCATAGCGATGTGCCCCCGCCGCCTTCGTCTTCGCTCCTCCTCCTCTCTTCCTCACGGCACCTCTTTTCCCTACGCTTCCATCTCGTCCGCCACCGCCACCATGGCCGTCTTCTCCACCTTCGGCATCCTCCCCACGCCTCCTCCCCTTCCTTGCCGTTGCCTCCGTCGTTGTATAGCAATTCCGTTAAATTTAACTAGCATGGCACCCGATCCCGGTTGCCTGGCTAGGCACCGAGGTTAATTTGATTCTACAACCTTTCTATTAGCCGTGTCTTTCATTTTTTACCAGTTGTGTGATTCAATTACTCTAGCGCTGTTGTACTAAGTAACATACCACGGTCCTAAATGTTTCCTCCGATGTTAGTACTGACTTGATCCGCGGTGAAATAAGTAGACTTGCAATTTGCGGTGAAATAAGTAGACTTGCAATTTTACTTGCGTTGATTTGGTGTGCACATGCTGTTGCCATCTCGCCAATCATTTTCAGACAGGCAAACTAGCAAAGTCCAGTGCAGTCAACTGTAGCTGCCAGTGAGGCGATAAGGGAAGGAGAGGGAAACACATGTACAGTACGTACGGCACAGGAGAGCCAGCAGGTAGAAAGAAAAGCGTACTACTAGTCATGCGTGAACATGTCCGTGTAGGCCTCAACATTCCCATCCACTATTTGACCACCTACAAAACTCCGTAGCTAAAATGGTTTAAATTTTGAAGCGAGGTATGTTTAATTTAGGTCTTGTTTAGCCGGCGATGTTTAGCTCAGCATAATGCTGCTAGATATACGTGCTGAGCAGCTGAATCCCCTCCTATCCAGCTTCTATGCGAAGCTAATTTGTTTCTGAAAGTCCTCTCACACGTATGCTAAGCATTCTGTAACAAATTGATTGCTGTGAGATCGATTAATAAACTCTGTCAAAGAAGTTGGGTTCTTCGCAAGCTTACCAACATGTAGCGTGCGACCCTTCAAAGAGAAAGGGACCCAGCAAGACATAGCTGTCCAAATATCGCTGGTGCCCACGCTTTTCTGTTCTTTTTTAATGGCCTTAATTGCAGTGTAGGATGGCATGCGTGAGCATGCACGGATGAATGTGCTAATAGTACAACTGCTTAACACTGTAACACTTAATCTGAAAAAAATATATATGCAGTGTTGCGTTCATCCAAGTACATCGTAGTGTTTGTATATAATCAAAAGTAATGATCTCAAAAAACAATGGACACATCATCCACACAATTAAGCTAGCTTTCATGCTTACATGCCTTGCGAAAGCCTAAATAAAAAAACGTACAACTATGGAGTTGTGATTACCAAACCAAGCATTTTCTTACAAGGGGAGGGAGACAGAGAGAGAGAGATGTACTCTTCACATGATCCATACAAATTAGGGGAAGAAGCACCATGTATACAACAACACAGCCTCACAATTCTCAAATTTATGTATGAGAACGAAAGGAAAAAAAGGAAAAGCCAATAAAAATTAAGATACAAAAGATACTATTGAACTCCAAAATCTACCTACATTCCACCGCCCCTCACTTATTCCCCTACAACCCCTCTCCTCATCAACTCGAATTGCATCACCGCCTCGTTATCTCATAGCAGGCTCTCATCAAGAATCCAAATGCATCTAATCTTTATGCATGTTCACTGTTGATCATCATGCATGCATCGTTAACTGCAACATATGTTGTGATGATCGACGGATCGATTGATCAATGGAAGTGCTGGTGATCGGCCCACGGCCAGAACGGCGGCGGCTCGTCGACGCCGCAGAGCAGGTTGCCGAAGCTGGCCGTGTCCGCGGCCTGGACGTTGGCGCCGCCGTGCTCCATCTTGGGGACCGAGGAGCTGTGCAGGAGCTGGTCGATGTCGACGCCGGCGGTGCGGGCGACGGAGGAGTAGAAGGGGATCATGCAGCCGTCCTGCTGGTGCGGCGGGGGAGGGTCCATGGGGCTCTCGGACGGCGGCGTGCGCGAGATGTCGAGGTTGATCTCGGAGCTGTTCTCGCTGCGGTTGCTGCAGGACGCCTCCGTCTCCTTGTTCAGGTTGATCAGCTCTGAAGCCGCCTCCCTGCCCTTCAGTGCCAGTATCTGCATTAAATCACCACACGACAGTTGAAGGATATTTTTCAGTGACCTTGATTACTAGTAATTGGCAGTAAATGTAATGCAAACATCTGGAACAGGGATTTCAGTGAGTGATCTTGCCAGAACATGAGAACTTTGCTTCTGCTAATGCGAAGTTTAGCAGAGAAATCATCAGAAAAAAAAAACGCATCTATTTCTGCCTTTACCACTACCTGCGTGTTACGGTTGGGTTATTGATGCAATATTCTTGGTACTACACGGTCCCATTAAGTCTGATAAAAAATAAGGTTTGCTAATTTTAAGTTGTCTGAAATTTTCTTAAGTTTAAATCACTTGTTGTGACCATTGAATTTGTGTAGAGATTGATGTGTCATATGATTGGATATTGATCCAATGGATATCATATGATTAGATATTGATCTAATGGTTACAAAAAGTAACTTAAATTTTTAAAAAAATCAGACAACTTATGAATAATATACAACAGGGAGAAGAGCACGAACTACTAGTTCAAGCTACTTACGATTGCATTCCCAATCATACGAGTACTAATTGTGTTCTCTTCAGTCCACACGCATCATTGCAAACCTGATTGAAAAGAAAACGGCACATGCACCCTGAGACCAGGCGCAGAGATGGCATGATGAAGACATTGACTCCACCACAGCATCGATCCTCCTCAAGAGAAGAGAGAGAAGCAGAGACTCTCCGCGGCATGAGCATGAGCAAACGCTGCATATTCTGCTGACATTTCCAAAAGCCACTCTCAGTCACTGGCTTTGCAGACAGCTACGTACACGCAGGCAGTACGCAGGATGGAAAGGCAGGGAGGCAAGCGCCCATTGGCAGCGGTTCCAACAACCTTTCTGCAAACACTGAAACCCACATGGATCCTAGCTAGCTAAGCCATCACCAACCAATCATTGAGGAGCCGAGAAGCCCGAGAAAAGCACAACCAAACAATGTCCCAGATCAACAGTGAAATGAGGATAACAAAATTCACGCAGATCTACGCAGGTGTGGCAGTGGGTCAAATGCAGAGACCACCGCGGGATGAAGTAATTGATCAATTGTACGTGTAAGTAAGAGATTAGATTAGTGGTAGGAGGAGTATGTACCTCGGCTTGGAGCTTCTTGTTGTGGGAGAGGAGGACGTCGTTCTCGGCCTTGACAGCGTCCAGCTGGCGCTTGAGGGCGTCGTAGTCCTTCTCCAGCTGCTTCGTCTTCCAGCGCGCGCGGCGGTTCTGGAACCAGATGGCCACCTGCCGCGGCTGAAGGCCCAGCGCGCTCGCCAGTTGCATCTTCCGCTCCGGCTCCAGCTTGTTCCCCAGCTCAAAGTTCTTCTCCAGCGTCCGCACCTGCTCCACGTTCAGACGCCGCTTCTTCTCCCCGGCCTGCGAACCGTCGTCCGACAGCTCGTCGTCGTTCGCGCCGCCGCCGCAGCCGTTCACCTCGTCGCCGCCGCCGCCGTACATCGGCCGCTTTCCCAGCATTGGGGCCATACCTACATACATATATGTCAGTGAATGGATCAGTTCCGTTTAGTTGCTGGTGATCCGATCCGTGCAACGGTAGCCAAACGATCGAGTAGCCATGGAATTGTGGATGCGTGTGCTCGTACCTCGGAAGTCTTGGAGGGAGGGGCATTGGGAGGAGGGGAGGAAGGGGTTGTGGCCGGGGTGGTGGTGAGGAGGGGGAGGAGGAGGAGGAGGAGGAGGGGGAGGTGGTGCTCATGGTGATGGTGGTGTTCTTGGGGATCATGGGGAGGTGGTGTTTGCTGCATGTGGAGGAGGAAGTTTGGAAGGAAGAAGGAGGGGGAGGACGCCATGCCATTGCTGGCCATTGGCCTCATCAAACGAGGAGGCCTGGGAGCATGGGGAGTATTTGTGTATGTGGGGAGAGAGAGAGAGAAAGGGGTGCGACCGTGCGAGAGGGAGAAGTGACGAGGAAATGGAAATATAACTGGTGGTTGTTTATCAAAAAAGAAAATGGAAAAATGGATATTATGATAAAGTGTCCAAAAATATATTCTTCTCTGAAGAGAATAAAAAACAAAACTGGAATACCATTCATTTACGAGTTTGGCTCGTGCAACATTTTCCATCCTGCCCGTCCATTTTAGAATCCTTAGTCCAACTATAAATAAATATTAAATGAGAAAACAAAAAAAAAATATCAAGTAAACTCCACTCTCTAGGGTAACTAGACAGGCCAGCAATTTCACTAGGATATTGCTACGAAACATATGTACCATACAAGCATATTGCATCGGACGCATTGTCCATATAGCCCATGTCACACGGCTCGAGCCATCCAGTTCTAGTCTCCTCTCTCACATCTTCTTCTTCCCCAGTACTACCACCTCCCCATCAAAAAAATATCAATCTCCCCACCTACACCCCCAACTCCTCCCTCCCCTCCCCCGTCCCCTTTGGTGGATCGTCGGCCGGAGCTCGCTATCGGAGTTCCGTCTACGATATGGACAGTGGAGGAAATTTTGGGATGAATAAGAATGGTAATCCAGCTTGGTGTTGCAACGGTACCTCGATGGGCACACTGATGTCCCCGTTCGAGGTTGGAAGGAGGTCACTGTCGCTCATGCTTGTGGAGGGTCGCCGGAAGCATCATCATCAAGGACCATCCGAGCTCCATGTGTCGCCGGGTGTGGCCTTCGTGAGCTCCCATGGCATCCCTAGCTTGTGCCGCCTCCCTCAGCTCTAGTAGCGTGGTGGCGGAGCTCGAGCAGCTCTCTAGTCTCTACCCAAGCGGCACCATGGATGTTGCAGCATGTAAATCTAGGTGGAGCCAAGGCCAACTCGAGGGCAAACAACGAGGCTCTAAGCTAGCCGTCTTATTCCCCTTCGGCAATCTCAATCATCGAATCTATGGGCATGGCCTCCGCATCCGGTATGCTCTTATTGCAGATATTTTTCTGAATTATTGTAAAGTTGTTTATCGATTGGTGTATGAACTGTTGTACTTTGTTGCAATGTGGTTTCTCAAATATTACCGCAAGATGTATTTTTTGCGCAAGAGTAATTTTTTGTCGCAACGTCTCTTCTCAAATTTTACGGCATGAGGTATTTGTTGCAATTGTGTTTTTTATTTGTTGCACAAGAGTAAACTTTTATTGCGGTAGGGATGTTTATTTGTTGCACCTAAGAATTCGTGCTTGTTGCATCGAGTTAGGAATTTGTTGTGTTTTTGTTGCATCGGAGGAGGATTTTGTTGCAGACTTACTAAATATTGTTGCACCTCACCGATTTTTGTTGCGCCTGATCGAATGGCTGAGATCGAACATTTCAAGTTAGATCTGACGATAGAGAGGAGCGTATGATGAGAAAGCTCCCATCATACGTCTGAACGCTAGTGGCTCCCATTTCACTATAATAGTTAAGTTCAATTTTGACCATCCAGTTTAGGCTTCAAGCAGAATCCTAAGGGCCTATTTGGCATGGCTCCTACTCCCAGCTTCTTAGTTAGAGTAGTTGGAGGTGTACCAAATGGGCTAACTCCACAAAACTTTCGGAGTTGGAGCAACCGGGAGTGGAGCAGCCCCTTAGTATAATTTTTGGGAGCAGATAAAACCTTGCTCCAAGTGGGGAGCTGTGGACCAATAAAGAAAAATACCCCTAAGAGTTGAGAGAAATTACTCGCAAAATGCCCCTCAACTACCCTTCCAACCCGCACCCCTTCACAGTCCCCTCCCACCCGAGCCCCTTCCCTTACCACAGAAAACCCTAGAGGATTGGAGAGGCGGCGGCGGCGGCGGCGGCTCCCTAGTCCCTAGCGGAAACTCTTCCTCCCCAGCGGCTCCCTTTTCTTCTCCGGCGACCTCTTCGTCCCCGGCCGTCCGCCGCGACCTCTTCTTCCTGACGTGGCCTCGGCATCTTCTACTTCATATGTTTGACTTTGTTATGGACTTTTTCCCTATGATACTCATTGATATTTATGCACAATTAACCACATTTTATCAATATATAATGATGGTGCCCGGACGAGATGTATGAATGCTTGCGTTAATCTTGGTGTTAATTAGTACATGAATGCAGGTGTATACATGAATCAGTACATTAGTGCCCGGACGAGATGGATACTGTTTGCATTGATTAACACCAAGATGTATGCTCTGCTTGCGTTAATCTTGGTGTTAAAAATAGTAGTGTCATTAGATGTTAATGAGTACATGAATGCAGAGGCCGACGAGATGTATGCACGCTTGCGTTAATCTTGGTGTTAATTAGTACATGAATGCAGGTGTATACATGAATCAGTACATTAGTGCCCGGACGAGATGGATACTGTTTGCATTGATTAACACCAAGATGTATGCTCTGCTTGCGTTAATCTTGGTGTTAAAAACAGTAGCGTCATTAGATGTTAATGAGTACATGAATGCAGAGGCCGACGAGATGTATGCACGCTTGCGTTAATCTTGGTGTTAATTAGCAAATAGTAGCGTCATTAGGTCATGTATAATGGGCTTACATTAGCAGTCTATAGTCTCTGCCACAGAGGATTTAAGCTGATGTGGAAGAAAGAGAATAAAGTGAGAGAAATGTGTTGTCTACAATCCTGTAGTCGATTGTATCACCAGAACCAAGGAGAAAATGTCTTAGGTCCATGAAAGCATTAAAAGATTGTGTCATCTATAAAGACAAGTGAAAAAGATAACTCATTGTATGAGCTGTCTATAGTGTTGTCTACAGGTGATATAGAGAGTTGCTATAGACAGTAGCTGTCTGTACCATTGTACATGCCCTTTAGATGTTAATCAGCAAACAATAATTATTATTATTTACATAGATCAGCCGTTAAACTTGGTGTTAATCAATGCAAATAGTAGTGTCATTTGGGGAAAAAACTCACCACCAATGCAAACAGTAAGCATTAAACTTCATACGTGATTAGCCGAAATACCACGTAAACTGTACAAAATCTAATAAAAATACAAGTCACAAAACCAATGGTAGATCTTGTCTTTTTACATAGATCACGCAAAACTCGACCACTCCACGGACTCCGTCATCAGTAGATCCTCATCCTATATATATACCCCACACATAGGTCGGACGGCACAGCCGATGAGTGGTGTGCACTAGGCAGGCCAGCAGCCCCAGCTTTGAACATTTCATAGGCGATGAATTGATCCACCCATGCGTGCCAATCTAGGCTCCCATATGGTCGACGCCGCCCAGATTGTGGCTTGCGTTAGCTCCCTCGTTAGAAAAAACAGAAAGAAAAAAAAGACGTGGACACAAGAAATGGATGCACCATGCGCCGCGTCGTGCATGTGGCCACCGGCTAGATTGAACCAGCCCATGTCAATGCCATGGGTTCCTTTTAACCGTTGATCTGCATGAGAGACTGGGGCTAAAATGACATTGTTGCATGACGAAATAGCAAAATAGCCCACTACAAGTGAATTCGCAAAAATAACACTCGTGTCGCACTGAAAGTACAAGGCAGGCACGCGGTAGGCCACGTGGCGGCCTCCTATTCGATCCCTCTCAGGTGCTACCCCTTCCAATGCAATACTTTACCATATATTTATATTCTACTTCTCCCTAATTATTTCTTAATACTAACCATTGCGACATCAACGCGCATACACATACAACCGTTGTCAATCCCAACTGGGGAAATGTGTCACACTCTCTCTGGTGACCCCGAGTATATTCCCCACAGCTATACCATCTATACTCCAAGATTTTTCTCCTCTACCTCCGTACGCCTCCACTTCTATTCGTATGAATGCATACATGTACATACACATACATGATGTTATACATGCTCGACGTCCTCTTCTCTCATATCAGTCGCTCCTCTTCTTCAATGTTGACCAACTCAACGTTATGGCTTTCTCACTAACTGTGATGACCTCCCATCTTCACTAATGTCAGCATGTCTGCTTTACTCGTTGTCTAACTATATGGAGAATCTTTTCATCATTGCCGGTGACAACGTCCCCTCACCAGTGATGGCACGCTCCTAGCTACCTGATAGCCCTATATTGTCTATAGCTTGTCTTCAATACAAAGTTTCATCTCCTCTCTAGCAGGGTTTCTCCATCATCGAGCTTCTTTGATCACTAACTTCTTCAACAACGTCGACGCTCACCACTTATCATCGCAACCATTGGCTCATTCAACACTGGTCTTTCTCTTTAATGGCTCCAGCGAGCAACACGATATTGTCATCATCTCCATTGTCACCGCCTTGGCTCTTCGCATCCTCGTGGATCAATGTCTTCTTGCAGGGCAGATCGATGCATTGGACTCTTTCGTGGTCTCTTCCGGCACCATTCGTGCTATCCTCGTTATAAATTATAGTTTTAAATAAAAATTTGAGTTATTTTTTTTATTTCATAGGAAACACGTGATCTTTAGAGCAAACGTGGTTGCTTCTTTTGTTTCTCCTAGGACACTATTTGTGTTATCCTCGTTATAACTTTTATTTTTATTTACCATTTTAATTATTTTTATTGGAGTTCGTATACAAATAAAATTACTAAATTTATTTAATTTATTCTGAATTTTAGTTATTTGAGGATTTTATTTTGAAATACGTATGAAAATCAAATTGCAAAGTCTTTTATTTTTTATTCCGAATTTCAGTTCTTTTTTCTTGGAATTTGTATCTGAATCCAATTGCTCATTTTTCTTTAATTTTTATTCTGAATAACAATTATTTAGGGATTTTGCTTTGTAATTCATATTGAAATCAAATTGCTTATTTTATTTTATTTTTATTCAAAATTTCAATTGTTTTTTCAGTATTCGTATACAAATCTAATTGCCAATATTATTTAATTTTTATTCTGAATTATAATTATTGGAATTCGTATCGAAATCAAATTACTAATTTTATTTTATTTATATTCCAAATTTCATTTTTGGTTCGATTTTGTATACAAATCTATTTTTAAATTTTTTATTCTGAACTATAATTGTTTACGGATTTTACTTAGAAATTCATATGGAAATCAAATTGCTAATTTTATTTTTTATTATGAATTTTAGTTTTATTGTACCTGATATGGACTTTTTATTTAGGAATTCGGATGGAAATTAAATTGCTTATTTTATTTTATCTTTTATTCCAAATTTTGGCTTTATTTTACTTGACATGGACTCTTTATTTTAATTTAAACCGTTATAATCTGGACCCACTACGATCGGCGATGTAGATCTTTATCTTTTTCTACCAATTAATGTGGAAATTTCTTGGAATTCATATATGAATCCAATTGCTAATATTTCTTTAATTTTTATTCTTAATTACAATTATTTAGGGATTTTGCTTTGGAATTCGCACAAAAATCAAATTGCTTATTTTATTTTATTTTTCTTCAGAATTTCAATCATTATTTTTCTATTTCGTATACAAATCTAATTAACGATTATTGTTTAATTTTTATTCTAAATTATAATTGTTGGAATTCATATTGAAATCAAATTGCTAATTTTAATTAATTTTTATTATGAATTTCAATTCTATTGTACCTGATAAGGACTTTTATTTATGAATTGGTATGGAAATCAAATTGTTTATTTTATTTCATTTTATTCCAAATTTCAGCTTTATTTTACTTGACATGGACTCTTTCTTTTAATATGGACCGTTATAATTTGTACCCACCACGATCGACAGTTTAGATCTTTATCTTTTTCTACCGATCAATATGAGAATTTCTATCCCTTGAGAGCGAATATAGTGACTTATTTTGACTCTGTTTTAATAAGATAATAATAGATAGATAGATTTCTTTTTTATACAAACCTTTTAACTCGCGCCTAAAGTTGCATGCGTATATCCATTTGTGTGCAAGTGCAACAAAAGAGAAGCTCCAAAGCCAACGCCCTGTGAACAGGGCCCTAGAATCAAGGGGGACAGGTGATGCAAAAAGAAGAAAAGATGCAAGAAAGGAGAAATGTAATGTTTGACCAAGAAGACCCTAACCAATGTTAAATTCAATAGTGCTAGTCTCGTCAAGAAAAAAGATAGGTAAATTTATGCTCATCTTCAATTTTCATTAGGTCCTAAACCAAGGGAGCAAAGTTGAACATCTTTGCACGCATTTTGATGCATGCAAACAACTTGAAAGATGGTACTAGTATTGAGGAGTGGAGCTAGGTAGGGTGCTTGGTGTGCACCGGCACCCCCAAAAATTAAGAAAATTACTAGGGGCCAACTACTTGACATATATGTGATGTTAGGTGTGACCCGGTGATAAATTTTTAGCTCCGCCACAGACTACTAATATATCAACAAAAAGGAAGGCCACTCCTCACAAAATGACCCACTGACATTTGAACTTCCCTCCAAAGTCCAAATTCCCAAGTGTGAATGTTCCAAAACCATTACTTTCAGGAAAGAATGTTCCAAGACCAATTATTGTTATTCTTTTTAGGGCAAGTTTTAGACAAATTAAATTGATACACTGCATCGATCTTTTTAGGGCAAAAGTATTAGACAAATTAACACATATCATCTCCTACTAGTTTTATCTGCCCAAAGCCATGTATACGATCCTAAATCCCAGAAACCCCGATCCCCATAGATTAGCACCCAGCTCATCCATCCACTACTTAGAACCCCTCATAAGTATGTTCCTAGCTAATTGATCACACACTGACACACAAACTCACACTCCTCAGATTGCCAATTTGGCACATCCACTGCCATTGTCAATTGCCATCATGGGGTGCACCACGTCGAGACAAGCCCGGCACGACCTCCGGCACTGCCCGTCGCCGCTCGCGCTGCCGCGCAGTCACTCGTTCCCGACCCGCTGCGACGCGGGCGTCCACGTCGTGCGGCTCACGTCGTCCACGCTCGGCTCCCTCGAGCTCGACAAGGCCGGGCCGCGGGTGCCGGAGGCAGCCGCGGCGCGCGTGCCCACGAGGATGGCGCCGCGCACGCCGACCATGACGCCGCCCAACGAGCCCGAGGCCATCGACGCGTGGGCGCTCATGGCCGGCCTCGACGAGCACTCACCGGCGCTGGCTGCGCCGTTCGCGCGCCACTCCTTCTCGTTCCCGATCGCCACGGCGCCGCAGGAGCTCACCGAGTCCTTCAAGGTCACGCCGCTGCCGCTGCCGATGCCTCACGCGGTCGTGAACGGCGAGGAGAAGGAGAGCAAGGCGCCGCCGCGCAAGGCCGTGCTCTACTTCACGTCGCTGCGCGGCGTGCGCGCGACCTACGAGGACTTCTGCCTCGCGCGCGCCATCCTGAAGGGCTACGGCGTGCGCGTCGACGAGCGCGACGTGTCCATGCACCGCGGCTTCCGCGACGAGCTCCACGGCCTCAGGGGCGCCCTCGCCAAGTGCTGGACGCCATCCGCGCCCATCCTGCCGAGCCTGTTCGTGGACGGTGAGCTCGTGGGAGACGCGGAGGAGCTGAAGCGTCTGCACGAGGCCGGCGAGCTGGCGTCGAGGCTGGACGGGTGCGAGAGCGCGGCGCCCGGCGAGGCCGGCGCGTGCGAGGCCTGCGGGGACGTGCGGTTCGTGCTCTGCGAGGTGTGCTCCGGCAGCTGCAAGGTGTACGTGGACGAGGAGGAGGAGGATGATCAGCAGGATGAAGAGGAGAAACCGTTGGACGACGGCGGCGCCGTGGGGTTCCGGCGATGCCCGGAGTGCAACGAGAACGGCATCGTGAGGTGCCCGGTGTGCTGCTGCTGAGACGTTTGTGTTTCCCCTCACGGATACGCGACGGCACGGTGCAAATTCTTTTTTTTTTTTTTGGTGTGCTGTGCGCCACTTGGATGTGACGTTCTTGTGATCTGTGAATGATCGTGTGTGTGTGTTGCGTGATCGGCGGTGATCGTGTCGTTTCTGTTTGAAGTGCATGTTTGCGATGCAAGAGATGGCAATGCTTCATGCTGTGCCTTTACGCGTCCTTCTTGTTCTCGACTCGACATGAACGGTTGCCTAGCAGTATTGAATACTGGTAATAATATCAGCAAAAGAACGTTCTCAACAGACTGACACTGTTTGTTGGTGACTCTACTAGCTAGCCAGTAGCTCCGTTCAAAGCCGGCGCCGTTGCGACGCATTTTTAATGGCAAAGTGAGCCGCAAGAACAGGACATTTGGAGAAAAACAAGGTGCTCCAACCAGAAATTCAAAACGGGGTATCCGTTCCATAGGCCTCTAGACCAATCATCATCATCTAGACTAGTTGCATGCGGGCATAATTCAGTGTGCTTTGTGTTAGAATAGGAATTCATTTGTATTTCTTTATATGTGTATGGCATATTTTCTTGTAATATCCTTTGTACTCTCTATATGTACTGCCCACTGAGCCTCAAAAATATATACACAATATTCATAACACTTTGCTTGACTGAATTAGGAGTACTAGTAGCTGCCTAGTTTTCTGATCATGTACACTCAGCAGGCTACATGACTGAACATTATGCAACGGATGACTAGATTAAGGATCTGTTTGGTTTACGGCCCTAGGTAGTCGTATCAAAATTTTGGTAATGCCAAAACTCAGACAATGCCAAAACCTAGGCAAAAACATGATGTTTGGATCGTAGCCATACCAATTCACGGAAAATACCGAAATTGATGTGTTTGGATTGCAGTCATACTAAAATTTGTTAAAATAATGAGTATGACACGTGGGTACTGTATGATTTTTTTTTTACCCCAAAATATATCAACACGGATCTTGTTTTGTTGATAAAATGACAAAGAACACAACGGTTCAAACGGATCACAAATCGGATAATCAGTTTATGAAATATGATCATTTTTAAGCTTTGAATCAAACTTAACATGCAATTAATGTTACTAATGAAACCAACCAGGTGCTGCCACGTGTCTTCAATTGCTACTTCCTGCCATGCCAATTTTTCGCGGCCAAATTCGCCGCCGGAGTCTTGCCAAGGATTTGGCTAGGTAATGTTGGGGCTTACCAAAATATTAAAGGTAATGCCAAAATTTATCATCAAACCAAATAATGGCCAAAATACAAAAGTATTACCAATGTTTAGTAAGGTTTGTTTTGGTATTGAACCAAACAGCCCCTAACTTTGCTGAGAGCCCTGAGTTCAACAGCCCATTCATTCAACTAGGTTGAAAGCGCGCGCTATACCGCGCCGGTGAACTAATAGATGGGTGTAAATGTAATTTGGCAAATAACAATTAAATGATATATTATGTTGACAATCACATAATCACCTTTGATAGTCAATGCAAGGAATATATCCATGGTTTTAATCTCTAGTAAGTCATTAGACCCGCCGCTATGTAATGAAGTTTTACTAAAATATTGCTTAAACTTACCTCATGATCCTTTATGTAGATATAAAATACTGCCCATAAAGAATTGCAAAAGCACAATGAGACGTAATAGATCTGTTCAATATAAGAATGACCACCTTGCTCAACTCGTACCAAGGCCTTCCTTCTATCAAGATGTTGAAACCTTGAAACTGATCATGCAAGTAAAACAGATGAAAAAAAACTCGTTTTAGTATCCATTTAGCACATAACAATGGCACAAATTAAGAAAATCTTTAACCACAATGGACCTGAAATATCATATATCTGCATTACATTTACCTTCAGGTTGTATGAAATCAGTTTGTTGATCCCATGGAATTAGGTCCTGATCAAGCATCTGAAGTAAATGTTAAAAAAGTCAGAGGCACCAAGGCAAACAAAGGCTTGTAAACTGAACTAAGCAAAGAAATATGTCCGAAAGTTTCTATGTCAAAACAGTTTGGAACAGTATTCTCATTGTCAGATCCTCTTGCTTGGCCTAAAGTGGACATGGTTGCAATGGGATTACTAAATTCCATATCCAGCAATGCGTGTGACGACATTCAGCTATGAATAGCAGTCTCACAACATATTTTTGGCTTACCGGCAAGAAACATGGAATTCATTTGATCAGGCACTCGAATTGACATATCCAAAGTCAGATTCCATCAGTTACCAAAACCTTCATGTTGCACTTAACGATTGGCTATTTCTTGAACCAATTCAGCAGTAGACTGAAAAGTTGTCGTCCACATGTTTGTATTGTTAGCACCAATGTCACCATGCTTGACATGTGGCTTACTTCCCCCAATACAAGCTTCATTTAGAGCCACCATATTTTCCTTTTGTTCTAAGGTGGATGGTTCAACTTCATGGGTGGTAATGAAGGTTGGACATCTTCCAACAATTCAGTATGATTAGAACCATCAGTATTTTGTGTAGGTGTAGGTTCAGTGAAAAACAAACACAGTTTTGTGAGAATGGATCCTTAAAGGTGCAATTTTATCATAGTTTTGGCAACATTTGTATAGTTTTCTAAAATTTACTCGGTGATTATGTATGGTAATATACGACAACACGATTTTCCCAAATGAGATACACAAACAACATGATACATGAACCTATTACAAAAGGATCATGAATTTCGATAGTTGAACACAAGTCAGACTTTCTACTAACATAGGATAGACCTAAATGATTAAGCTTGTCAGAACTTACCTTTTTGGCAACATGTATGAAATAATTGGCATCCCTTAAACAATTTTGGCTCACAATTAGCAAAAGCATGCATTATCAAGTTAATGAACCAGAAATCTGAAAACTGAAGCATGATTAATTGTACATGAATTGAAGGATGAAACCTAAGCATGTGTGCAACCATCGCATTTTGCTTGAAATATTGAAATAATTAAGTACAAATTCGTTGTCGTATACCTTTCATCTTGTTGGAGGACTCCTCACAATCTCGCACTCGAACCCAAAGTATCGCTCGCAGAACATGTTGTAGATCCTCTTCTTCAGGTCCTCCTCGCTGCACCGCAACACCCACCACACCACCAAAATTAGCATCATTCTGCGACGACAAACCGATTTTCTCAAACGATATATAAAAACAGTAGGGTACATGAACCTATTACAAAAGGATCATGGATTTTGATAGTTCAACACAATTCAAACTCTCTACTAACATAGGATAGACCTAGAACTTTTTTTTTATTAATTAACCATTTTTAAATTTTTATCTTAAAGTTAACCCTAGCGCAATTTATTTCCAATTCTGACCCTTTTGATCACGCCACCACCCGTAGCGTGGCAAAACAATATTGTCAGGTCATAAGATAAGTCCGCTAAAAACACACTTTTTGTCACGCCACTGGTTGTGGAGTGACCAAACAACACTGTCATGCTACGGGTAGTGGCGTGACAAGATTTTGCCCAAATACAGATTGGCGCGACAGTGTTTTTTTGTCACGTCACGGGTGGTGGCATGACCAAAGAGGCCAGAATTGAAAATAAAGTGTGCCGATGGTTAACTTTAAAATAAAATTTTAAAAAGGGTTAATTAATATAAAAAAAATTGATAGACCTAAGCGACTAAGCTTGTCAGAACTAACCTTCTTGGCAACATGTATGAAATAATTGGCATTCCTTAAATAGTTCTGACTCACAATTAGCAAAAGCATGCATTATGAGGTTAATGAACCAGACTTCTGAATACTGAAGCATGACTGTACATGAATTCAAGGCTGAAACATAAGCCTGTGTGCAACTATCACATTTTGCACTAGGTATACTGAAATAAGTACAAATTCGTTGTCGTATACCTTGCAGCTTGTTGGAGGACTCCTCACAATCTCGCAGCAGAATCCAAACTATCGCAGGTAGGACACGCTGTAGATCCTTTTCTTGGGGTCTTCCTCGCTGCACCCCCAACACCCAGCACACAACCAAAATTAGTGTCATTCGGCGAAGCACGTATGCTTTGGATGGCTCGATTGAGTTAGATGTGTACGAATTACCTCCCAACGAACTTGGCGAGGGTCTGTATGTAGCACTGGATCAGCTGGTGCTTCGTTGCGCCGTCGCTGCCGGGCTTGTCCATGACGATGAGCCTGTGCTCATAGTCCCGACCGGAGAACAGCAGAGATGAACTGCCTGCCGCATCTCAGGGGAGGAGCCACAACCGTGAGGGCGAGGGCGACTCGGGGCTCGTCATGACGGCGGCTGTAGCGACGGCGACGTCGGAAGGGAGACGGGGGGCAACGCGACGGCGAGAGCGAGGGGATGAAGCTCAGCGGCACGGGCGAAGGGGAGTACGCGGGCGGCGGGGGTGGAAGGGGAGGAGGGGGTAGTGAGGGCGGCGCGGGCAAATGGGAGGAACGCCGCGCGAGGACGATGGCGACGCGCGAGCGAGAGGTGATGCGGCTAAGGCTGTGGCCTGGCAAAGGGCGCGCGTTGCGATTCGATGCCGAGCAGCGTGGAGAAGTCGATGACGAGCAGCGTGGAGGGCGGGAAGGAGGAAGCAGTGGCGGTGGGCACGCCGGCCAGGAGATGAGCTGATGGAGGGGAAGAGACGGGAGGAATCGAGAGGCTCCCATCTAGTTGGAGAGCACGCTGTGCCGCTGGCTGCGATCGGACGGCAACGAAACGCCTCGCACGCAGTTGGCCCAAATTAAATCAGGAACCGGGGACGTGTAGGGGCTGGGAGGGCGCTGATTCTAGGCGCTATAAAGAGAGGTATATTCTCCTTTGCCTCCAGTTTGCTACACACAGCATACGATGGCAACTAATCAAAGGTACTCCAGTAGCTACAGAGCCTTCACAGATCACCAGCTTAACTGACCTACTCACTCCTTAATTACTAGCTCGCCGAAACCTTAGTACTACTGGTGATGGATGCTCACTTCGCTTGCCCATTACGGACTTACAGTTTACTTCCATTCTTATTCTGCTCTACATAATTGACAAGGAGCAGCATGCAACTCCAGCGCGTCACCGTCACCGTGGTCGAGCCAACGGCACTGGGAGTGCTCAGTGACCCCCCATGCTGACGGCCCGGAACTGGCGCTTGGAGATCTTCGGTAGCAGGAATATGCCCGCGATACCGCCGCTGAGCGCGAAGAAGGAGGCGACGCCGAACGCCGGGATGTTCCCCTTGCCGAACAGCTGGTCCCACGGGCCTGCGCCCAGCGCGATGATAATCTGAGAGAACACTTGCAAGTGTTAGAACTGCTTGCTGAACCATGTGAAATGTGCCCTATTAGCCGAAAGATCACCATGTCAATGGAGGAGTTCAGGGAGTTTGTTGGTCACTGCTCGATGTCTGTGGGTAGCTAAAGAAAAAGAGCTGATCTTGGGAAGCATGATGCTGGCATAAGCTCTTGTTTTGGTCGTTGTGGAAAAAGGAACAACTTGTAATGCTATGGGCTGTATCTAAGAACTATCCTTCGAGACAGAAACTATTTAGTTTATCTTTCCGTAATGAAAATTGGAGCCGGGGCTCTCCCTTTGGTTCTAAAAAGATCACCATGTCAAGATTAAAAGTCTCAACAAACTATGTGCTCAGCTATCTGATTCGTTTCAAGGGAAATGGTTTAGAAACTAACCTGAGGAATAACAATGGAAATGTTCAAGACGCCAGTGCAGAGCCCTGCGAATTGTGGTGAATTATCCGTCATTCCCCACATTTTAAATACTAGTAAAGCAACAATAAACACTATGAAGAAACTGCAAGAAGTTTCACGCACCTTGGCCACCCCCTTTACTAGCTGCTAATTGTGCCGTCACTGCAAAAGGAACACTATACAGAATCTGCAGCGTGCAAAAGAGTTGTCAGAACAAAAGAATTCCTGAAACGTATGGAGAAGTATTCTGCGATGCTTACAGCAAGAGGGACTCCAAGAAGCGCAAACAAGACCAGGGATACGGCCTTTATGTCCTTGTTTGCAGTGATCGCTTGCTGAATAGATCCATGGAAGTCCTTCAGTGACCAGAAGCTTATCAAAGCAGTTGCAGCCATGCAAATGCAGACGAGGAAATTGCTCGATACCCACACGATCCTTGGACCTAGCCTCTTGCACATCGGTTCAATCAAGAAGGAGCTGAATCCTAGAACAATCTGCACAGTTAAAAGATCGTGTTTAGTTGTTAGGATATGCAGCTTGAGGAGTAGAGATTTGAGAAAGTAGCAGCTATGAGAAACTAAGTCTTACCGAATTCAGTAGCAACCCAAATGCACCTGCCCTGACGCCTTGGTTAAAAGCCTCAACCTGAGCATCGTTTCCCTTTGGGTCACCGTGGTAGATCTCACGGCCCATCCAATCTGTGTCGTAGAGGATGAATGGAAACCAAGACAGCTACAAGGACAATCATAGGGTGAAGAAAGCACAAGTACTAAAAGCTAATTAAAAAGCTACTATCATTTTTTAAAAAATAAAAAAAGAAACTTTGAAATGACTGAACTAGCTGTATATTGCATACCCAGGTCAGGCCAGTTACAAGAAGGACGGATGGCATTCCAGCAGGTAAGTTCTTGAAGCCTTTGAACACTGCAAGTGGCCCGGTGCTCTCACTTTCGACTTGACCATTCGCTTTTGTTGGGAGGCCATTTCCTTTATATAGTACTTCCTTTGCAAAGATCAGAGTCACAACCAAACAGAAGGATAGGACTATCTGAAAACACAAAGGGTAAAGGCCTAAGTTAGAGCTAGAAATAATGCAATGAACATGGCTGGAACATACATGGAAGTTAATTATTTTTGGAACCTTTTTCAGTATAAAACCGGCTTATTATCATCTTATCAGTAGTTGTGCATTCTGAAAATCTGACCTATAGGCATATTATGAGGGAATAAAAACACTTACCACAGCTACCAGAAATGCACCTTTCAAATTTGCACAAGCTTCACAACAAGCTTTTGTTTTAAGGAAGGGAAGCCACCTATGAAATTAATCAGGCAAAATGCAACTTCTCAATAAACTTGTGTGCAAAACAGAATAGGTAGTTGAAACTGGTACATATGAGTGGACTTACTTGTTCCAGCTATTTGTGGAACCGGAGGAATACCCTAGGATATTTCCTAATGCCATCCAAGAACAGAAGATTGAATTAGCAGCACTGGGCCCGTGGCGACCTATTTGAACAAAAAATGGGAGATCAGATCCCAAATTCCATTGATGTCATAACAAGAACAACTTTTTGCTTGAACCAAATAGTGTTAGCAAACTCTGAAATGAGCAAGCCATCAATATTACCTGACAAATCAGCCATTAGAGCACGTGCTGGACCCTAACAATTCAATGGCAAAAGTCAGATTTATATAGTACTTTGCACAAAATTCTTAAGCAGGACCACTCATATAGAAGCACTCACTTGCACAGTATTGTTGGAGAAGTCAAGAAGCCAGAATCCCAGCACATATACAATTGCAGCATGCCACCGAGCACCATGGTAAACACTGTATCACGACAAATATTAGATCAGTTGTTACTTGCTAGTTATGCTATGCAGAACGTAAAGCCAAGAAGCAATGGCCCAAGCAGTTTACCTGCAGTCTTCCTTTGTATCACCCAGAGCATATCCAATATCTGACGAAAACCCAATAACTATGACCTACGTAGCGTAAGTGTAATTTGATTAGGAAAGAAAACTTTGTAACAGTAAGAAAGGAACAGGAGTACAGGGTTCACTGGTTCTCACAGCCAAACAGATCAGCACACATCCTGCCAGAATAAATGGCCTCCGTCTTCCCCATTTTGAAGTGCACCTATCACTGTATAGGCCAACGCATGGTTGAACCTGCAGGGTAGGGGAAGGATAATGGATAAGTACTAAAGTTACTTGTTTTTACAGTAACATGATGTACATCACAACATTTTTACCGTAAAATGTTGGACGCAAGACCCACATTGCGATCTCTGCCCCGCAATAGAAACGATTGATCATATTATTCTACGTTGCAAGCTTGCAGACACTCTATGGAGAAAATTAGGACTTACAAGAGAAGCGAACTCATCGCACAACTTACTAAATTTTCTGGAAAAAACTATGACAAAGGATAAAAATTTTTGTACAATTTGGCCAATTTGCTTTGCGGCCTGTGCGCATACATTATGGATTATGAGAAATAATCGGATTTTTCAACATTCTGAGGGCAACGCGACGTTACTACATCACAAGATTCAAAACTTGATCACCCTTTAGCTGCACCGGGTTAAACCCAAGTATCACAATAGTATTCAACAGTGGTGCCAACTCTTACTGCAACTCTACGTTCGGTTGTACTTGATCTCTTTCTTTCTTCTTTCTTCCTTTATCTTTATCTTTCTCTTCTCCTTTGGTTCGCTTTTCTTGCTTCTTTCTTTTGTAACTCTTGTTTGGCAACCATTGCAATATAATGGAAGGTAGAGACTTCTCTACCTTCTTACGTCAAAAAAAAACATTGGTGAAGAAACTATTGTAAATGTAACTACAAATTAACTCCGAATGTGACAGGAACTCAAGATTAGCAGTTCTTTACAGTAGTGCAAAGAATTGCAGTACTTGTTTTTACACCACAGGAACTACTTATTCTGTATTACATTCTTCAAAGCTATGCACGCGGTATTCAAGAAAGGTAATTTTCAGTTCAGTGAATTAAATCCTAGAAAGATTTTGCAACCAGCATGATGCAATGAAATCTTAAGCCAAGAATGTACTTATCTGAATATCACATTTGTAGGGGCATATTTCATCACATGAATTAAATTGACGTTGTGCACTCACCACTAAGCCAGCAATAGGGCCGCAGAGCCACATCAATGAAGTAAGGGCATGTGAAAGTCCGAGAGTCTGTACAGATAATCACAAAGGTCAGAAAGTCAGTGCTTGCTAATTAACTAGTAGCATTTGCAGTATTGGCGTATCACTAATTCAGTTTCTTGGCATTGCAAAGTAAACAACTTTACATGTGAGTTGTAACTGAACCTTACAATACATGATCTAGCAATAGCAACTGACTCATTTAAGAGTGAAATGCATGCGTAAGTTTACTGTATCAATAGTAACAAGATCTATGGTACTGTGTATTATGAATAGCGTATGTATTCATCATGAGGTCAATGGGCCAATATATATATATAAGTACAGGTGTAGCATATATGCAGTTAACCCCTTATACAACGGAGAAAATACACAGACAATAATATATATCTAACACTCTCCCTCAAATTTATGGTGGATCAACAACATAAAGTCTGAAGAGATAGAAGCTGTGCTGGGCTCTGCCAACTGAAGTTCTGAAGGCATATACTGAAGAGCAACAACCTGATCATACACCTGTGTTCGCATGTAGAAAGCATCAACACCAATATGCTTTGTAAGCTCATGCTTCATCGGATTTGTAGTAATGCTAATAGTCCATGTACTGTCAAACAAAAGAGGAGTGGGTGCTGAAACAGAAACACCAAAATCCTCAAGTAACCACCGTAGCCAAGCAACCTCCGCAGTCAACAAAGCCATAGCTCGCAACTCAGCCTCAGCACTCGAACGGGAAACTGTTGTCTGCTTCTTAGTCTTTCAAGCAATGAGAGAACCTCCAAGAAAAAACACAATAGATAGAGAGAGACCGACGATCAGAGTGATCACTAGCCCAGGTGGCACCAGAATATGCCTGGAGCTGTAAAGAGCTGGAGCAAGGAAAAAACAAACGGCGTGTGATGGTTCCACGAAGATATCGCAGAACACGAAGAAGATGACTATAGTGGAGCTGAGTGGGAGCGGAAACAAACTGACTCAAGATATACACAGGGTATGAAATATCAGGACGAGTGACACCTAGATAAACAAGACTCCTAACAAAGTGACGATAGCGAGTAGAATCAGCAAGAGGCTCACCATCAGTGGGCTGAAGATGAACATTAAGCTCCATAGGAGTCACAACGGCATGCTGATCAGTAAGAGAAGCACGATCAAGAAGATTCTGGATATACTTTTCTTGGGACAGATAGAAGCCCTTAGGTGTAGAAATAACCTCAACTCCAAGAAAGTAGCGAAGAGGACCCGAATCAGACATGAGAAACTGCTCATTAAGATGCTCCTTCACAAAAGTAATGTACTGAGAATCATCTCCAGTAATAATCATATCATCAACATATAAAAGGAGAAGCGTCCGATCACGAGGCGAATTGTGAATAAAGAGAGCAGGATCATGGGCACTGACAGATAAACCAGCTACAGTAACAACAGAAGAGAAACAATCAAACCAAACACGAGGAGCTTGCTTGAGGCCGTAAAGAGATCGGCGAAGGCGACCATACTATTAGGAACAGAATACCCAGTGGTGGCTGTATATAAACCACTTCACACAGCTCACCATTGAGAAAGACATTCTTGACATCAAGCTGAGAGATGGATCATGCCCGAACAGATACCACAGTAAGAAGAGTGCGAACGGTGGTCATGTGAGCCACATGAGCAAATGTCTCATCATAATCATGACCATGCTCCTGCTAAAAATCACGTGCCACGAGATGAGCCTTATAGCGCTCAAGAGAACCATCAGAGTGGGTCTTAACCTTATAGACCTACTTGCACGTGATAGGAGTAACACGCGCGGAAGAGGGACAAGATCCCATGTGCTAGTACGCTCAAGAGCAGCAATCTCCTCTGACATCGCATGCTGCTACTCCTGATGAACAACAACATCACAATAAGAAGTAGGTTCGGCAAGAGCCGCTAAACAAAAGCGCGCAGAGGGCCAAATAAACTGGCGATCACGAAAAGCATATCGAGGAGAGGCTGAAAAAGATGAACCATCAGAAGAAGATGGTGCATCAAAAGAATTCTCAACCCATGGACGACAAGTATAGTAGAGAGGATAAGAAGGACCAAGGTCAGGAGGAGCATCTGGTGAGGGTGGCGGTGGCAAAGGAGACGGTGAAGGAGGCACCGAAGAGGCCAAAGGCTGTGATGGAGGTGTGATGACAATGGGGGTGACAGGAAAAGTCAGGAAAGAAAGTGGCTCGACAAGATATGCCAGAGTGGTGGAAGGAGAAGGACGAGGGTAGAAAGGACGAGACTCATCAAAAGTGATGTCCCGAGAAACCCGCATCCGTCGACCAACAGATCCCAACGACGATATCTTTTATGCTCATCGCTATAGCCCATAAAAACGCACTTCATGGACTGAGCGGTCAGCTTGGTGTGCTCACAGGGTGCAAGAAGAACATAGCACACACACACCCAACAAGGCGAAGACTAGAATAATCAGGAGTCTTGCCACAAAGACGCTCAACGGGGATCCCACCCTGAAGAGCAGAAGAAGGCTGAATATTAATAAGGAAAGTAGCAGTAGAAACAGCTTCAACCCAGAAGTGTGGTGGGACAGCAAAAGCAAGCATAAGAGCACGAGCTGTCTTAAGAAGATGACGATGCTTCCATTCATCCACACCATTCTGGGTATGAACACTAGGGCAAGAAAACTGAGAGAGAGTGCCCTGCTCAGCAAGAGAATCACGAAGGACTCCTGACAAGTATTCCCTAGCAGAATCAGTATGAAAAATAGGAATAGGAGAGTCAAACTGAGTATAGATCATGGTAGCAAAAGTCTTGTACATGGAGAGAACCTCACTACGAGGTGACATAAAGTATATCCATGGGTGTCGAGAAAAGTCATCAATGAAAATTATATAATAACGATGATCTCCTTTCGAAATAAAAGGAGCCAGACCCCATACATTAGAATGAATAAGATCAAAAGGATGTTGTGACACTGACTCACCGGAAGGATAGAGAAGTTGAAGTTGTTTACCAAGTTTATGTAACATCCCAATTTTTAGGGGTTTTTTTGAAAAAATTCAAAAATAAAAATAACCATTCGGTTTTGTTGAATTGTTAAAGCTTAACTTGGGATTTTGAAAATTTAAAGCAATTTAAATAACTAAATCAAACTTCAACTAATTCAAAATTTGGTTTGTTTTGAGTTTATTGAAGTTCTCTGGTCTTTAAAATCTCATTTTCCCGTTTGTTCCGATTTCCCATCAGCCTGTTCCTCCTCCCCACACGCTGATCCGACCAACCTGCGCTTTCGCACCAGCTTGTTCTTTCGACCAGCCTTCGGTTTCGACCAACCTTTGGTTTCTACCAGCCTTCGGTTTCAACCGCCACTTCGTTTCGACCAGCCTCTCGGTCACGACCACCCTCTCGGTCATGACCACCCTTTCGGTTTCGACCAGCCCCGCCTGTTAGCCCCTGCTCACCTTCTTCTTCCTCCCGTCGCGTCACGGCTGTCGCAAAAGTTGTCACGCATTAAATGACGTCTGCATATTAAATGTTGTCGCCTCCCCCTAGCCACCTTCGCCTCCGGCGTGAACTCCACCCCTTTTACCCTCAGCAACGTTGGCACTAAATACCGTTGTCCCCTCCCTCACTTTGCTGCACCCCCGTGCGCTTACCTGCTCCCTTGCTGGCCCTGTCCCATCGCTGTGCGCGTCACCAGCACTCCTGCCTCATCTTATCCCCTAGCAGCTTTCTGCGCACGCCTGTACTGTGCTCTGCCTCGTCGCCCACCTTCCCTTGACCAGCGCGCGCCTCTGAGTCTCTCAACGACTCTCCTCATCTCCTTTAGGCTATAAAAGCCTGAGCAGCCCTCTTTCATCTCCTTTCCACACCCAATTATCTTTCCCTCGCTTTTTGTTGCAGTGGTTTACCCGAAGTCCCGAGCTCTAAGTTCAAGCCGCCGCGCACCTCCTCTTGGTCCTCGCCGCACCAGTGCAGCCCCCTCTTTTAACCGCGTCATTTGTGTTCCAGAGTTCCTTGAAGAAACCCTCTCACTCTGGTTCAGTTGTGTTTCGCAGGAACCGTCGTTTTTTCGCTTCTCCTCCAGTTCCGGCTGGCCCCCTTCATCGCCATCCTCCTTCGCCTTTGACTGCGAACATCCGCGCTATCCACAACCTCCTCACCGCTGAAGAGTTCGCTAGAGCGCCCGCGCCACCTTCGACTGTCGTTCGATGTCCTTCCCTAGCCCTCCTCCGGCCTCTCTCTGTGTGTCCTGGTGTGTTTTTCGTGCTCTGTCCACCCTCTCCATTTGGACCACCCTCTCGGTCTAGACACCCCTCTCAGTTTAGACCACCCTCTTAGTCGAGACTTCCTTTCCATATGACCATGTTGAGTAATTGTATCCTTCTTGTATCCTCCCTCCCTACGACCACGTTGAGTAGTCATATCCTTCTTGTATCCTCCATACGACCACATTGAGTAGTCGTATCCTCCTTCTGACCAGTCGAGCCCCCTCTCGACCAGGTAGTCGAGCCTCCTTCTGATCGACACGAATTCTGCCCCTTTTACCCTCACCAACGTGCGCATTAAATACCGTCGTCCCGTCCCTCACTCTGCCGCACCCCTGTGTGCTCACCTGCTGGCCCTGTCCCATCGCCGTGCGCATCGCTAGCACTCCTACCTTGTCTTATCCCCGAGCAACTTTCTGCGCACGCCTGTACTGTGCTCTACGCTGTCGCCCACCTTCCCTTGACCACTGCGCGCCTCCGAGTCTCTCAGTGACTCTCCTAATCTCCTCCAGACTATAAAAGCCTGAGCATCCCTCTTTCATCTCCTTTCCACACCCAACTCTCCTTCTCTCGCTTTTTGTTGCAGTGGTTTACCCGAAGCCCCGAGCTCCAAGTTCAAGCCGTTGCGCACCTCCTCTCGGTCCTCACCACGCTAGTGCAGCCCCTCTTCTAACCACATCATTTGTGTTCCAGAGTTCCTTGAAGAAACCCCATCAATCTGGTTCAGTTGTGTTTCGTAGGAGTCGCCATTTTTTCGCTTCTTCTCCAGTCCCGGTTGGCCCTATTCATCGTCGTCCTCCTTCACCATCGACTGCGAGCACCCGCGCCATCCTCAACCTCCTCGTTGCTGAAGAGTTGGCCAGAGCGCCCGCGCCACCTTCGACCGTCGTTCGTCGTCCTTCCCCAGCCCCTCCTCCAACCTCTCTCTATGTCCTGGTAAGTTTCCTGTGCTCTATCCTCGCTCTCCGTTTATACCACCCTCTCGGTTTACACCCTTTTCCTTTCGACCACTGTTGAGTAGTCGAGACCTCTTTTCCTTACGACCACGCTGAGTAGTCGTATCCTTCTTGTATCCTCTCTACGTCCACGTTGAGTAGTCGTATCCTCTCTACGACCATGTTGAGTAGTCGTATCCTTCTTGTATCCTTCATACGACCATGTTGAGCAGTCGTATCCTCCTTTCGACCAGTCGAGCCCCCTTTCGACCAGGTAGTCGAGCCTCCTTCCGACCTTGTGATTTCAGATCTGCCGAGAGATCGTTCTGCTTTGTTCGAACTCCGATCAGAGTGATTCAAATTCCTATCTTCGTATAAATTCAGAACCTTTCTTTTGATTCTAGGTTGGTTCCTTTTGGATTTTACTTAGAGTTGTTTTATTTATTTGGTTCTTTTCACGCATGTAGATTTTGGTGTTTTCGAAGAGTTCTTGGACCCAACGACCTCGACCGAAGCATCTCAATTCTTCAACGAAGGCAAGTCGTAGACCTTTGATCATGTCGTACCTAGTTTATAAAATTATATTGTTTTATATGAACATACATGGCTAGTTGTATAAAAATAGTTTGAGAAATAGCTAAAAACCCACTCGACAGTATGACTCCTTGATTAATTTGTGAACGACATGTTGGCATGTACCATTGGACACCGTAAGTTGGGTAATCTTAGTTGGACATTATTGTACTACCAACATGGGTACGTATTATGCTTAGTTATGCTTTAGTTATGCGATGGTCTCTCGATCACATGATTCAATGATGATGAATTTGACTTAATGTATATGAAATTGTGGTGCGATACCACGGTTGTGCAACTGTGGTGTGATACCACGGTTGTGTAACTGTGGTGCGAAATCACAGTTGTGTCAATTATGGTACGATGTCGCTGTTATTAAAATTGGTTGTGCCATGGTAAGGGTTGTCATTTGGCCGGGTTGAACGAAAATGATTTATACTTGAGCGAATGGTCGGATAGTGCGTGAAGCAAAGTGCGTGAAGCACAATGGGTTGCGGAAAGTCTCGCTTGAGCAACCACTAAGGACTTAACTTTGTGCGCTATTGATTTGGACCATACCGTGCAACCATAAGTTCATTTATGGGATGGACCTGACCAAATAATTAGCAATATTTTGAGTCGGTTCTGTTTGGGTGATCGAAACGGCGCAAGAGGGGGTCAGAAAGGCGAATCCTTAGCGGGCATAACCGAGTCAAAACAGAGCTTTGTAAAAGCCTTGTGGTAGTCTCTCCATGATTCACATGTATAAGGAAACGTGTGTTTTATCAAGTGACTATCTCTTGTGGGTCAAACTGTACAACCTCTGCAGAGTGTAAAACTATTCGAATAGCCGTGTCCCCGGCTATAGACAATGCCTGGTGATTTCACACGAGGGGTAGTTTTTCTCAAAAATATTGTCATGGGTGTTCATGAGTTGGTTGGGAAGTGAACAAGTTGTTCACGAGTTGATTCAAAGAAATTTGATTACTTATGTATTAATCTTTTAAATTATGCTTTCAATCTACTTACCGTAATTACTGTCAATACTGCTTTCTACAAATTAATCATAAAGCTATCCTTATCAAGCCTTGCATGAATATTATTTGCATACTATTCCCTATGACTCGTTGAGTACTTTATGTACTCACGCTGTACACCCTCTGTTGATCAGTTATCGAAGAAGACCCAGGGAGCACCGAGCTCTACGAGGGCGACTACTTCGAAGACCATGCGAACTAGGCTGCGTCCTCAACTCAATTGCTTGTGGGCATGTCGTATGGCCGCTACGAGTTGGTTTTGTTCCGCTGCAAGTTTACTCTGGTCGTAGGTTTGGTCGTGGACCTAGTCATGACCTAGCCCTGCGTGGCAAGCTTTGTAAAACTTTGATCATAAGGTCCTTTTGCTATTATGTATTATTAATTTGTCTGCTCCATTAGTCGTTCTGTTGTATGGATATGATTTTCATCTATGTTGCAACTGTGCAAGCTAGCTACTGATCTGGGACTAGTTCAGAATGCACAGAGGGTCCCGGGGTATCGATAGCTTACAACCCTGACAATTTAGAGAAGCATCACCAGACATAGTCCCTAAAAGACCACGATGAAGTAAAGAAGATAGACGCAACCCACAGAGATGTCCCAAACGATGATGCCACTGAGCAAAAGATACAGTGGAGGATGCAGCAGAAGCGGCGACGATAGTGGAGGCGACAATACTAGCAGGGGCAGTGGAAGGAAGATGAACCAAGTCAAGCTCTAGGAGACACTATGAGTCACGGCGGCAAGAGCCAGTACCAACCAGAGTCCCCGTGCGTCGATCCTGAACATAACAAGAATCAGAATTGATAATAACACGACAACCATGATCATTGAGCTGATCGGCAGATATGAGTTGTATGGTTAGTTTGGGAACATGAGAAATAGCAGGAATATAAAAAGAGGAATTCGAAAGAGTGCCTCGTCCTGTTACAGAAAGAGAGGTACCATCTGTTGTCTGAACAGTGATAGAAGCAGCTAAAGGATGAATGGAAGTGAGACTGGTGGAATCAGATGTCATATGAAAGGAAACACCAGAGTCAACAATCCAAGGTGATATACCTGAGGAAGAAGTAGAAGGTAGTCTCTCATTAGAAGATTGTGCAGCAGAACCAACAAAACCGAACGGTGCAAGAGCAGCCATGCGACACAGTAATGTGAGAAACTCCTGAGGATCAGAAGCACCAGAGCTCCTCTGAGAGGATGAATCACCAGTTCCCTGTGGAGGACGACTACCACGACGTAATCCTTTTCCTTCTTGTAGTAGGTTTGCTGTACATGTCCATCCTTGTTGCAGTAAGTGTAGTGTAGTCCCCTACCAACAGCAGTTGTCACTGGTGAAGGCACCACTGGTGAAGCAGTTGTCACTGGTGACGTAGCGGGTGTAGAAGCTGCCAGAATCGGAAAAAACGATGGTGACGATAGCAGACCCGCAGCACAAAGGCGCATCTCCTCAGCACGAACGGATGCAAGGGCCTCCAACAGAGTCACACGAGGGTGACGCACCAGCAACTGAGCACGAGTCTGCTCATACTCAGCCCGGAGACGAGTCAAGAAATCGTAGATATGACGAAGCTCCAGGTGAGACTACAGGGCTCGGGCAGCAGAAGAGGCGCAACCGGGCTCGGGCATCGAAAGACGAAGATGAAGCATGGAGGCACGACGATGTATTCAGCGGGCGTTCGATGAAGAACCGCAACGACTGGAAACCCGAGCGAAGAAAATCTTGGGCGGCCCTGAGCGAAGATGAAGCATCGGGAGCGCAAGGAGAAGCAGAGCCGAGGCAACGGCGGGAGGGTGGCAACCGGCGGCTGAGAAAGCCGGCGGCGGTCACGTGAGAAAAACTCTAACCCTAACGTGGCTCTAATATCATGTTAGAGCATCTCCAGCAGGGCCCCTACTTGAGCCCCTAAAACCAAATTTGAGGGCTTGAGGCAAAAACAGAGGTCCAGCAGGGCCCCTACTAGAGCTCTCAAATTTGAGGGGCCCCTAAAATCCCCCATCAAGCCCTCATTCCTGGGGGCTCTAGGCCAAGCCCCCAAATCACGGTTTCCTACGCGCCCTGGTCCCGATTCTTCTCCCGCCAGCCTTTTTCCCTTCCCGCGCCCGCTCCTTCCCCCGCCCAAATTTGATGATTATGTCATTTTGATTTGCAGAGATGTTATGAACTATGTTGTGATCGACTATCATTAAATTCGGACCAAATTTGTCTTTGAATTTAAATTTGAATATTTGTATTTTCATTCATAATTTTAAGTATAGTGCTTTAGAGTTATAGTTTAAATAAATTATTATATAATGTGATGTTCTCAAATATATATGCATATAGTGTGTGAGGAAATAGAGGGAATTAAGAAGTAGGGGCCTGTTTTGAGGGCTCACTGGAGTGCAAGATGAAAACAGGCCCTCAAAGTAGGGGAGCCTCAAATTAAAAGTAGGGACTCTGTTTTGAGGGCTCCTGCTGGAGATGCTCTTATGAATAGCGCATGTATTCATCATGAGGCCAATGAGCCAATATATATACAAGTATAGGTGTAGCACATATGCAGTTAACCCCTTATACAACGAGGAAAATACACATGTAATAATATATACCTAACACTGTGAAAGACATTCAGAAACAAACGCACATAAAACTTGCTATAAAGAAATAGATATATGCTACATATCATAATTCCCCTGCAATTTAGCAGAGGAAATATCCCTCCGTAGACTCCACAGTATTGTTACTTCCAGGCAATCTTTCCCCCCACATTCGACGTCCAAGCGATAACTTTCTTATTAACTCAAGGATGATATCAGGAAGTAGAATAATCAATAGACTGGCCGCATGGATGGCACAACTAAAACCTATCTGTTTAAGAACTTGGAGGTCACACTTCTATCCCTCAAGGCATAAATAAGGGTCCACACAAAGACTGTCCATTGTTCTGACACTAAGTTTATCCCGTTATTCATATACAGGGAAGACTTTCATCTTTCAAATGAAAATCCCCTGCTTCAAAAATCAACGAAGAGGTCAGGCCTTGTATCGTCATCTAAGCCTCTAAGGAACACATCTCCTTATTTGCCTATGCAATTGCTCTGTTGCAACTGCGCCACAGGATATATCTGGACTGAAAATTCCACTTTAGTTTGACCACTCACATGCACAGGCAACTTCCCCAGGTCAAAGTCGATGCACTTGCACATGAATGCACCAACCATCTTCATGGCACTTTGCTCAACAAGGCTAAGGTGAGGATAAACCTTTAGCCCAAATATAGTCCACACAGAATAGACCTAGTAATGACAGTACGTATATATGGGCCATCCCGATTAATGAACACTATGTTTAACTTGGACAGATATGGATAGAAAGTATGCTACTGTTTAGACCTTGGCTGAGAGTTTTTTTTTTTTTAATAAAGGGGGATGAGGGCTTGAAGCTTAATTGAGACCATAACTTCTGGTCTTTTTTTAAACACTTCGAACGATGGGCCGATGGTCAATTATGCTCTGAGGTTTCCTTATCCAGTTCTGCCATTTCTTCCTGTAAAAAGGCACACGAGGGACCAGAGGCGGGGCTAGGGCTTCGGGCCTCTGAGGCAATGACCCGAGACTTAGACTCAAATTCTCAGGTGAAATCGGTGAACTTGATCAAAAAATTTCACGTGAATGAGATCATGAGCTGGACCACGGCTGGACCGGCCCGAGGCTTGGCTGTGGGCCAGCTACGTCCCTGGGAGGGATCATCCTATCAACCATATCGTCTGTATACTATTAGACCACGTGACTAGGTCTATAATAATTTTGCTGATGAATAATTGGTAATGTTTTTTATTATTGCTTTTGAGGTGTGTAGACGTGTTGTGGTGCGAGCGGCTGCTAAAAATCTGCGATGTGCTGGCGGCTGTGTACAGAGTACAGACGCTGTGGATGATTCGATGCCGGTGGCTGCGGACAAAAAGGCCACGGTTTTGGCCCTGTGAATACAGAATTTTGCATTCCGTGGGGAATTTGATGCGTGGACTGCCGTGGGGAATTTGATGCGAGGATGTGATTGATCATTGATGTGCATGCGGTGTGCGCTAGGCTGCCGTGGGGAATTTGATGCGAGGATGTGATCGATGTGCATCCGGATTGATTCTTTGGGTGGAGATGATGAGGCAGGTGGCTGTCATGTCATCATGTGATGAGATAACAAACACTTTTGCTTTAGAGTGAATCCAGAAAATTGGCTGCTGTGATTGCACGCGTGCGGCTGGTGTCCTACGGCAAGAGCTCGTGCGGCTGCGGGGATTTGGTGTCGAAGATTAGCAAGTCATCGCTTCGGATCTGCGTTCTGCGTACGCGCATGTGTTTTGTCTTGGATCGACTAGCAAGCTAAACCGAAGACTAGTAAGCCATCACGTACGTGCAAGTGCCGTCGCCTGGATCGGCAAAATTCTCACCAAGAGGAGGCTGCCAACGAGCAGGTACTGTGCTATGCGCAGTGGGCAGCAGAGATGCGTGATCCTGTGAGAAAGTCTCGGATTGAAGAATAAAATGTTTGCATTGATTCCACTTCTACACGTGAGAGGGAATTAGGGTTCGAAAAATCTTTCACAATCATTCATCCCCTCTGATTGCAATTAACGATACTACATATATTTTAGTGGAGGCATACATATGGAATTAATTACTTTTCTACATGAGTACATCATTTTTTTCGATGAGTAAATTTCAAAAAAAACACTAGGTTTTAGAATATTAGTAACACAAAATCTTATGTTTTGTAATTTTTTTTTCAGAAAACCTCATATTTTAAGGCATTAGTAATACAAAACCCCATATTTTGGTCGTGCCACAACGTGTAGTATGGCAAAAACATGTTATCACACCACGAATCTCGGCGTGGCAAACGAGTGTTGTCACGCTGCCAAGAGGACTTAGCCCAAAAACGGACACGTGCTGGCTCGGAGGGCTATCGTTGCTTTGGTCACGCCGAGGTCTATGGTGTGCAAAGTGCTTTTGCCACGCCATACGTTGTGATGTGGCCAAAACATAGGGTTTTATACTACTAATGTCTTAAAATCTGAGATTTTCGAAGAAAAAAAATCACAAAACCTAGGATTTTGTGTTACTAACGCCCCAAAACCTAGTGTTTTCTGAAATTTACTCTTTTTTTCAAACAGTGGCAGGAGCGCTGCCGATCAATTAAGAAGAAGAGAAACAAATTTACAACCTAGGGGGCCTCTAGAAACAAAACTCCGAGAAGACCGCAACAGCTAATACAAGAACAAGCTAACACAAAAAGCGCAACGACAGGGGCGGAAAAGACCCTAAATAACAACCAGGGGAGGTTTGAAGCAAACCCTCTGATAGCAATTTCTTGATTAGATTGACGACCATTTGAGACTGAACAGAGACCTAGGGGGCCCTCTAGTACATCTGTACATGACTAGTATATGGGACTGTTTCAACCATAGGGAATCAAGGACAAGGACACACACTAGTTGCTAACATACATGAAGTGTCAGGTGAATTACTCCTGGTTAGAACAGTACTGCTAGAGCTTGCTAACATAATAATTCAGATATAATTGAATGAGCATTTAAAGCATGCTATACCGCTTGACCCAAGTGAATTAGTTTAGCAAACAAAGATGATTAAGTGTACTCATGCTGTATTTGTCCTGAAGTGCACAAAAATATTCGGGCGGATTTTAGCCGGTTTGATGTCTTACGGGTCCGGTGAGACCCAACCCTGTTCCCAACAATTAATAGCCCAAAGGAGGAGATCGACAGAAGGTTGTACTCCAATCTAAACAAAACCACCGACGTCACACCGAATGCTAGGGCTGAAAACGAGCCGAGCCGAGCCGAGCTCGGCTTGGCTCGTTTGGGTCACGAGCTGAAACATAGGCTCGGCTCGGCTCGAGCCAAAGCACACCGATCGCTCCTCCTCAGGGCCGTGGCCTCCTAATCCACACGCCGCACACCGCTCCTCCTCGTCAGGCCCGTGGGCTCCTCCAACGCCGCGCCGCCGCCCAAGACGAGCAGGACACCAAGATCAGAGCTGGACGAGGGCCGCCGCCACGTGAAGATGGAGGAGGACTGCCGTGTGAAGCTGGAGGAGTACCGCCACCGCGTTGTCGAGGCCAAGCTGGACAAGGGTCGCCGCCGTGTCAAGGCCGAGCTGGACGAGGCGCGTGCGCCCAACGGTCCCAACCTCGAGGTCGAGGAGCAGAACAGAAGGGGATTGGGAGGGATTCGGGAGGACAGCGTGGCGACGGCGTGGAGGACCAGTGGGATACATGGCGGCGGCGTGGAGGACCTCCTCGCAACCTTGAATCCGGCGGCAGGGCGACGACGTGGAGGACTGGGGCAGCGACGCGGAGGACCGCAGCGGAGGAGGACATGGCGGCGGGGCGGAGGGCCAGGGGGAGACATGGTGGCCGCGCGGAGGACCAGGGGGAGGATGCGGCGGCAGCACGGACGACCGGGGGAGGAGGATGGGGGTGGCGGGCTGGTGGCGGAGCCGAAGGTGGCTGGTCAGAGGACGGGGCGGCCGGCCGAAATGAATGGAGGATTCGGGATTTGGGGGCCAAGTAGTAGTACTCACTCATTCAGTAGGGACTCGCACTCGTGGGTGGACTCAGGGCAGACCGGCAGAGGAAGACAACCGAGCCAAACGAGTCGGCCGAGCCGCTCGCGAGCGGCTCGAGCTCGGCTCGAAAAAGTCGCAAGCCAGGAGTTGGGCTCAACTCGGCTCGAAAATTCACGAGCCCGGGCCGAGCCGAGCCAAGTCATGACGAGCCCGAGCAGGCTCACTAGCTTCGAGCTATTTTTCCAGCCCTACCGAATGCCTATGTAGCCATACGTACATACTCATATATTTATATATATATTTATACACCAACAAAAGGTTCGAAAAGAAAAGAATACGAAACATTGGTCAAATTTACCGTTTTCAATAAACCAGTCAATTAAATCTACCGTTTCAAAAAGAGAGAGGCAAATCTTCACAAGAACAAGAAACAAAATCCCCCCATAACTTCAAGAACACAACAACAGCAACAAATAATCCCTCCTTTTAATTCACGAAACGAGTTCTCTTCACGCCGTACGTGCAAATTGAAACAGCAAAACACGAAAGCTAGCTCCCGAACAATTTTCGGCCAAACGTACGTGCGCACGGTCGAAACGACGCAGCACAGCGCGCGCGTGCGTGCGTGCGGAACCCCTCGCGGCGCACGCGCACACTTACCTACGGCTACACGTACATATTATACTATTATAGGGCGATATACCAGCATATGTATATATACCTGGACGTAGGGGGTCAGGAGGGAGAGCTGGAGCGCCCAGCCGTACTGCACGCCGCCGGCGACCATCCCGGCGAGGATGAGCCTTCCCAGGCTGATCGGCGCCGTGGTCTCCACCGCCCCTGCGCCGGCGCCGGTGCCGGCGCCGGCGCTGCTGCCGCCGCCTCCGACACCCACCGAGAGCTCCACCTCGGCCCCACCACCGCCATCGCCGCCTCCGACACCCACCGAGGGCTCCACCTCGCCCCCACCACCGCCATCACCGCGAGCCATGGGAGGCCGGACGGTCGATCACCTTAGCCTGTCTAGGGTTTAGCTAAGGAAATAGAATTAGCGGATAAACAATGGAAGGAGGTAGCTGGACACGGGAATGGAATGGAATGGGCGAGAGGGAGGAGGTGGGTTTGTGTTCGGAGCGATGGAGAGGGGCGAGGTTGCATTTAAAGGCCCCGTGTGGCTGCCTGCGACTGCGACGAGGACAACGCTATAACCCGGATGCGGCCTCTCGTCCGCTCATAGTATCACCAAGGCGCAATTGCTACGTCCACAAACGGATCAGATTGAATACTAGTGCAATTGCTACAGTCCCGATCTGACCGAGTTGTTTCCGTTCATTAATTTCTATTGCGTGGGTGTCCGGGAATATGCGTACCAGTATATATGGGGTGCACCTAGCAGTTCCACCCGTCTCGCCATGGGAAGGGCTCTCGCGCCGCCGTGCGCCTGCGCTCCCGTGGGGGCTCTGTTTCAATGCATGGCTACGTACGTTGACGTCGAGCGTTTAGCGGAAAGCTTGGATAATCCGCGCGGCTAAGGCGTAGTCGTCGGCATTTTGTGCAAGGTCCACTACATTTTACTCGTAGTGACGTGCTGGAGATACAGTGACGTACGTACGTACAGCGGTACAGGTACAGGTACAGGTACAGCTAGCCAGCCAAGCACCACGTGGATGTATTGGACCCTACGTACATGTATGGCCCATTAAGGCATCGTACGTAGCCATGTAGGAGCATACGGCATTTTAGAGTATTAGACGCTGCTAATTGCTACTAAACCTAGTTACGGGGCAAATGACTAAACCGCTCCCAGAGGTCTTTCACCTCTATGAGCTATATATATAAGGACGCCATGTATAACAGAGATACAGATGAATAAAGATTATGGATTCTCTTCTATACACTTGTGTTTATCCTTCTCCTATTATGTTAATGTGATTGCTTATATATAGATTGATCTACGAGTCAGCAACGTGATGACTACCGAAAGTGCATCTCCCGAAAGAGGGAACATCTCCCTAAAGAAAAGAAAAAATATCTTACCGGTCAATCTCTTAATCACACCAATGATTGTAGGATCCCTAGAAGTGAATAAAGACCCATCAAAACCCGAAAGAATGAAATGAGGAACATAAAATCTAGAAGTGCGCCACACAAGCTCTTATAAAGTATATCTTCCACCAGAAATTAGTGGAATGGTGGTTTCCTCTAGTACCATGAAGGTACGTCATACATTGGTAATATTGGTCATTAATTCCCTAAACGCCAAAACTAATACTGGTTATATTTTACTCTAGAGTGGTACAACTATACTTATAATTGTACAGAACAGACTATTTGTTATAACTTTAACCACCCAGAGATAATTATGAAATATTAGGACCCTCAAAGGTTTTGATAAATTGTATCTGAAATGCATGCGACTTTGTAACTAGTATTACCCACATACCCTCTACAATGATAACCTACTTGTGTTGCATAATTAAATAGTGGTATTTGATAAGTTAAGCATATTACTCCCGAATAGTGTTTATCCTAAAACCTCCAGAAGAGTAATAGGATATTTGTATGTAAGACTTCACATCGTGATAAGCTAGTAGATTTGATCACAATATTCTTGCTTATGTTTATTTTCAAAAAGTATATAAAAGACATTGGAGCAACAAGACTTCAGCGGAAGTTATCTTCAGGGGAAGCATATGTTAAACACTGATCATCATACTTGAGATTTTAAAAAATCTTAGTCAAGCCTAGAAGATATTGATACGATGATTGCTTCTTAAATTCACTTTGAAGGTTTTACCACTCAACAATTTAGATTCAGTTGGTCGACAATGCAAAGATCATGAAGACCACGCATAGATCCTGATGATCATTACTAAATCCTGAAGATATGTTGACTATCTGTCAAATCCCTATAGTGCAAAATCTCATAATAGATTTATATTACTTTGTGGTGGTGCAGCCATCTCTAGGTGGTCATCTAAGCAGATCTTGGTAGCTACTTCTACCAACCACTCAGAGATTATAGCACTATATGAAGTCTCACTTGAATGTGTATGTCTCAGACGTGTGATTAACCACATCCATTAGTATTATCGCATTAATACCGTCAATACCCCCTAAATTATTTATGAAGATAATGATGCTTGTATTACACAAATACAAATGGGTTATGTCAAGAGCAACATCACGAAACACATTGCTTCTAAATGTTTTATCCTCATGAAATCCAGAAGAATACTGAGGTAAAGATCATGTAACAAAGTCATGTGAAAATCCAGTTGATACATTCATGACATTGGAATGAGACGGTTTAAAGAGTTACAGAGTTCAGGGGGAGTAAATCCCTAAATCATAACCCTTATCAAATCATAAGGATTTATCCAAAATCTTGAAAATTGGATCTCGGAGATTAAACGTTGTACTCTTTTTCTTGGTGGGTTTTCCTAAAGTTTTCTCATATGAAGGTTTTTTTAGTGAGGCAAAAAGTGTAATGCAACCTGCGAATGTGATTTACTCTTTTCTCCATCCCTTTTTCTCCCGATGGGTTTTTGGAAGGAGCTTTTGATGAGACATTTGTATATTCTTGTCTATTGTTCAAGAGGGAGTGTTACGAAATCTAGTTATGGGCAAACGACTAAACCATCCCTAGGGGCTTTCACCTCTATGGCCTATATATATGAGGACCCCTACGTACAACAGAGATACAGATAAATAAAGATTACAGATCCTCCTCTATACACTTGTGTTCATCCTTCTCCTATTGTGTTTATGTGATTGCTTATGTATAGATTAATCTACGAGTGAGCAACGTGACGACTACCGAAATCTCAATATTAATTTTGCATTTCCTATTTTTATGCTCAGAACACTATATACTCAGGACTGAAGAATTAGCCATCATAATTCGCGACGTAGAACAAGGGCCGACGTGCCCTCTCAGCATCGGTTGGCAGCACACATGTTTGCTTCTCATTTGACCGCGGCCGTCTTCGATGACTGTTTGATAGTAATATTTTGGGGTACTAATAATATGTAGGGCCAAATCGTTAACTATATATGCCACAAACATATGGAGCACGAGAATTATACAGGCGAAGATTTATACCAGAGTTGGGTTGCTTAGTACTGTAGAATTCCTATGAAACTCATGTGTTCCGAGCAGGCTCGTAGACTGTCCAGCATGTTGTATGCAGTAGAACAGTCATAGAGATATAGATATTATCCATTACCCCTTAAGCAAAAAATCTGGGTAAATCATGGTATTTGCGGGTAAACTAAAGTATAAACTGGCAATGTAAGTATATATATATGTACGTGTATTAGTAAGCTCCCATGCATGCATGTAGAGTGACGCTCGCCAAGCAAGTGAGTGGCACAATGTGATGTGTTTGTGCCGTGTGAATGCGACTTTGGATGGATGGATAGATATAGATAGGGACGGATGGAGTTGTGCTTTAATTTCCACTTGGGCTAAACACCATTTATGTTGCTCTAAGGGATGCAGGGAAATTGATCGATATATCAAGCTACCTCCCACGTTGGAGTCAACTGCTAAAATCCAATTCCAAGCAGCCCCTGAGAGGCCGAGAGCCAGCAAATATGGTGAAGTCACCGCATCCACAGTCAATTCGATTGTTTCAAAGGTCAGCTTAAACCTTTGCTCTCTTGTTTCCTTGCATCTGCACTTCAACCAAAAAAATGTTTGCATCGAGTTGTGCTGTGTGGGATCCATTTTGTCATTGTCGCATATCTGTTCACTATAATCTCGATTCTCCACATTATTTATTATCTAAATCAATCTTGTCCTTGGAGATATGATGAAGCAGTTTTCACTCTAAAAATAGCGGTTTCAAAAAAGTTGTTGAGTTCTTGTTACACCTCCTCGACGTAGGAGTACTTTTGTCGATGATTGACAACCAGGTCCCGTGTCAAGCTTACTGGAAAAAATAATATTAGAGCACAATCAAAATATAGACTTTTCTTGCCGTAGACACAATGAGAGTTTACATAAGAATACAATGCAAATGAGATTGGAATTACAAGAGATCTTATCAGAGATATATGTTACAAGGTACACAAACTATCCTCTTTATAACTATTGAAGAGGTGGCAGTTAATGTCGTTAAAGGCGTCTTTTCTCTTCACGCACGTTCCTTCGATGAGTCTTCGACCACTGCGTATCTTAGCCAATTGTTGTAAGTTGTCAGATGCGCTAATAATTGCTCTCACGTTAGTCACGTGGAAAACCATCATATCTCCCGACCAGTTTGCTGGTTGGGAATGGCCCAAATCATATGGTTGTCGTGTGGTATCCATGATCAGTCGTCTCATGATTCATACTAACCATACTAAAGGATTAGACTTCTTTTTAATCATGGTCGTAGGTATATAACTGTTATAAAGTGAGCCCTTAATATGTGCACTTGCATTCACAGAGACTCTGACTTTGACCAAAAAATATTGACATGGTCGAGAATCATCGTCAGCTAACCCCCAAGGCTTAAGAAAATAAAAATATTTATTTAAGACTTTCTTGCCTTGAAACGTGTACCAAGAATATTTTCTCCTTCACAATCATTCTAAACATTAATGAGAATGTGGGGGAGAGGAAAAGATTCCGTTCTCTTGGTAACCACATCCGAAGATTACAGTAAGTGGGTGAACAGTTACAGTAAAAAAGGGATAAAAAAACTCATTTCTTTTGACCTTTACTTTTACTTTATCTTCATCGCAATCTCCATCTGCAAGCCTCCTTGCCTTTGAGCTCTTTGTCTCCAACTCTCTCTTCCAAACCTCTTTTTGATCTTGATCATGGAGATTTTGAGTACATCAACCTATTCCGAGAGCAAGATTCAAGGGATAGAGAACCAAGGCTATCTTCTGCCTAGGGCTTTGATCAAATACACCCTTGCGGCAACAAAACGGCTCTGATTCCTCAAGAAGGTTGGATCAACCTTTTTGCATCTTTTATGAAATTAGGTTTTTGCTTGCCTAAGTGAGTTCTTAGAAGATATCTTATATTACTTTAGGATAGAACTCTTTTACCTTGGACTAAATTCAATTTTGATCCTTAGTGTTTTTTCGTATTTTTGTGAAGCTTTCCTTAGCATTCCCCCTTTTGTTCATCCTTTTTGTCATTTCTATCAATTCACTCATAATAATAGAGGTTAGGGGAATTGTGGTAGCATGTATTTCAAGCTCCACGACCAAATGGCCAGAAAGTATCCCCTTCCTATCAAAGATGTATGACGTGGCTACCAAAAGGAGTGGTTATATTCTGAAGTTCGTGGAGGTAGCCATCTCAAGTACACTGGAAGTCCTCCTCTGATCTGGTCTGCACAGGACAAGAAGGTTTCCTTTAAGCTGACAAGCGAAGAGAAAAGACTGGTCGATGCAGTTATTGTAGGGAAACGGGTAGGCTACACTAGCGCAAATTAAAAATTCTACCCGTAAACCAAGATCACTGCAGTTATAGATCACGGTCTTACCACTAGACGCGCAGGTGCGGAAGTTGATGCAGCGCGTCGGGGCAGTGTAGTTATACTAAGTTGATGCAGTACGTCGGGGCAGAGTAGTCGTACTACTTCCTCGTCCTCGTCTTGGCGTCCCACGTACAGCTCCTTTCTTGCGGTTCGTCCCAACGCCACGGATCACGGCGCCTTCAAAGGTATCCACACGTGCGGGAGAAGCGACGCACGCCGGACTACTAGATCCGCGCGGCGACTAGGGCGTGGGAGGGTGGCGGCCGGGGTTTGGGGATGTCACGAAAAACTCAACCCTTAACGATGCGCCTGCCCTCCTTTATAGACGTCCTTATAATGGGCTTCTACGAATAGAGACACATTAGGACTCAATGCCCAGTCTAATTCGGATCCAATCCGAATTAGGCTTCAGCCCCTTAAGTGTGTGACCCTATAGGTTCACGTATGTTTAGACATGATGCAAGTACACATACTTGGTCAATAGTTGGTAGCGGCCTCTAGCAAGACGTGCCAACTCCTAAACGCACGTAAAGATCATATCGGACGAACCATCACAACGTTATGTACATGCCAATCCCTTTGCCTCACGATATTCGGTCGAGCTCCAAGCTGACCACTCTTTCTCGATCCTGTGATCCGGAATCCCTTACTAGGTTAACTCTTAACCTTAAGTAGCATGGCCATGCATTTCTGGATCCGATCACTCGAGGGGCCCAGAGATATCTCTCTCAGGTAGAGAGGGGCAAATCCCATCTCGACTGACCATGCCTCGCAGCATGCTTCATGACAAACCCGAAAGCTACCTTTATAACTACCCAGCGTTTGATAGCCCCTAAGTAGGTCGATTCACATCTCAAGTACATGCGACAATCTTAGGTCTAAGGACAAGGCGTACACATTGTGTAGAGAGAACCATAAGTATAAAAGCTATGTCTCATGTTGGGTCGGTCCAACCCCATGTTCTAAACATGTATCCACATTATTGGTTTGACATCTCCATGTCTATGACCTGTGAAACATGGTCATCAACCGATACATGTGCTAATCCATCATTCACGTGTGTCCTCACATGAACTCCGACTAGGGACAACTTTAGAATAACCATACAAGTAAAGAGTTTCACAAACAAGTCACATACTTGTTAATCAACACAAAGGCAATATTCAAGGAACATTTATTAAATCATGGATACAACGAAATATCATCATCAATATGATTGCCTCTAGGGCATATCTCCAACAGTCTCCCACTTGCACTAGAGTCAATCTAGAAGATATCTAATACCCATAGCTCTTGTGTGCGCCTCATGCTTAGGGGTGGGAGAGGCTTAGTCAAATGATCCAAATATTCAAATCTGTGTGTATTTTGCATATCTTTAAATCTCCTCAATTAAGGATCTCTCGAATGAGATGAAACCGCCGCATGAGATGTGTTTGTTCTTTTGGTGATTCCTCGGCTCCTTAGCTTGCGCAATGGCCCCACTTGTTATCACATAAAGATCTAGAGGATCGCACGCACTAGGAACCACACCTAGTTCGATTATGAACTTTCTTATCCAAACACCTTCCTTCTTTGCTTGAAGCCGCAATGTACTCGGCCTCCGTTGTAGAGTCGACAAGATCTCCGCTTGGAACTCTTCCAACTTACCGCACCACCGTTCAAAAGGAACACAAAACCCGATTGCGATTTGTAATCATCTTTGTCGGTTTGGAAGCTTGCATCGGTGTAACCATTTACAACGAGCTCTTCCTCACCTCCGTAGACTAGGAACACATCCTTAGTTCTTCTCAAATACTTGAGGATGTTTTTAACCGTCCGATGACTCTCACTGGATCACCTGGTATCTGCTCGTAACACTTAGAGCATAGGAAACATCTGGCAGTACATATCATAGCATACATGATAGATCCAATGGCCGAAGCATATGGAATCTTACTCATGCGATCTCGCTCATCAGTTGTCGAAGGACACTGAGTCTTGTCAAGATTTATGCCATGAGACATGGGCAAGAACCCTTTCTTTGCCTCCTCCATGTTGAACTGTTTCAACACTTTGTCAATGTAAGTACTCTGGCTTAATCCTATTAGCCTTTTTGATCTATCTCTATAGATCTTAATACCCAAAATATATGCCGCTTCCCCTAAGTCCTTCATTGAGAAACTATTTTTCAGTGAGGTCTTAACGGACTCGAGCATAGGAATATCATTTCCAATCAGTAATATGTCATCTACATATAAGATTAGAAATACGAGTGAGCTCGCACTTGTCTTCTTGTAAACACAAGATTCTTCTTCGTTTTTGATAAAGTCAAACCCTTTGACTACTTCATCAAAACGAATGTTCCAACTCCGAGATGCTTGCTTCAATCCATAAATGGATATTTGAAGTTTGCATACTTTTCTAGCATTGTTTGGATCGACAAAACCCTGGGTCGTATCATATACACGTCCTCGGTTAAATTTCCATTAAGGAAAGTCTGTTTTGACATCCATCCGCCATATCTCATAGTCGAAATATGCAGCAATATCTAGAATGATCCGTATTGATTTAAGCATCGCTACAAAGTAGAAAGTCTCATCGTAGTCAACTCCTTGAACTTACCGAAACCTTTGCGACAAGTCGAGCTTTATGGATATGAACATTTCCATCCATATCAATCTTCCTTTTATAGATCCATTTGCACTCTATGGTTTTAACACCATCAAGTAGGTCAACCAAATTCCAAACTTGATTGTCTCCATGGATGCTATCTCGGATCTCATGGCACTATACCATTTCTCGAGTCTGGTCCATCATTGCTTCCGCATAGGTCATAGGCTCATCATTGTCTAACAATAACATATCTCGCGCATTGCGGAGCCTTCCGACCTTCGTGGTGGTGGTGCTTCCTTTGCCATGGGTTCCTCAACTTGTTACGCCACATGGGCATCATTCGTCGAGTCTTCCCGATTGGTTCATCTTGAACCTCTTCAAGTCGCACGTTCTTCCACTTGTCTCCTGTTGAGAAACTCTTTCTCTAGGAAAACACCACTGAGCGACAAACACTTTGCCCTCTAGTCGGTTGTAGAAGTAATATCCAAAGGTTTCCTTCGGATATCCACGAAAATGCATTTATCCGACTTGGGTGTGAGCTTGTCCGATCAGTAGTCGCTGACAAACGCCTCACATCCCCAAATATTTAGAAAAGACAAAGCGTGACTCTTCCGGTCCATATCTCATATGGTGTCTTAACTACGGATTTAGACGGTACCTATTAAGTGTGAAAGCTGCCGTTTCTAGAGCGTAACCCAAAAGGATAATGGTAAACTGATGGCTCATCATCGATCGAACCATGTCCAACAAGGTCCGACACGCCGCTCGGATACTCCGTTTCTTTGAGGCGTTCGGCGGTGTTAGTCGTGGAACAATTCCGCAACTCTTGAGATGATTGCTAAATTCATGACTCAAATACTCGCCACCACGATCGGATCGCGAGCCTTAATTTTCTTGGCACGTTGATTTTCAACCACATTCGGAACTCTTTGAACTTTTCAAAAGTTTCGGACTTATGCTTCATTAAGTAGACATACCCATATCTACTAAAATCATCAGTGAAAGTTATGAAGTAATGAAATCCACCTCTAGCAGTCGTGCTCATTGGTCCACATACATCAGTATGTATGATTTCCAACAAGTCCGACGCCTCTCAAAAGAACCTTTGAAAGGTGATTTGGTCATCTTACCAAGCAAACAAGCTTCACATGTCTCGTATGATTCAAAATCAAACGAAGTTAGAAGACCATCAGCATGGAGCTTCTTCATGCGCTTTTCACTTATGTGACCCAAACGACAATGCCAAACATAGGTGGGATTCAAATCATTAGGTCGAAGTCTTTTAGCATTTATGTTAAAGATAGGCGCATCATCAAGATTTAAAATAAATAACTCATTCACAATGGGCGCAAAAGCCATAAACATTCCATTTTTAGAGATCAAACAACCATTGTCTTTACTTGCAAATGAATAACCATCTCTCATCAAACATGAGGGGGATAAAATGTTTCGACTCATGCTAGGAACATAATAACAATTATTCAATTCCATAATAAATCTTGAAGGAAACTGAAGTTGCATGGTGCCGACGGTCAACGCAGCAACCCTTGCTTTATTTCCGACGCGAAAATCAACTTCACCTCTTGCGACTCCTCTACTTCTTATTAGCCCGCATCGAGTTGCAAATGTGAGCAACGATCCGTATCAAATACCCAAGAGTTAATAGGAGAATCTGCGAGAAAATGTCTAAAACATTTATGACAAGTGTACCATGGGTGGAAGTCTTACTTCGGCCTTCTTCTTGCATTCATCGGAATCCATGTACTTCTTGCGCTTTCTCTTCCGGTGGCGTTTCTTTACAATAGAAGCATCTTGTCTCACTCCAGTCCAAAGATTAGGCTTAGGCGTTGGCTTGAGATCATATCTTTAACCTTGCCCTTATTCTTTGGCCATGGCTTCTTACCCTTTTCTTGAAGCTAGACTTGTTCTACAGCCATCACATGGCTAGGCCCTGCACACTTCTTAATGTCACTCTCTGCTTTGAGCATCCCACAAAGCTCATTAAGGCCCTTATCCGCCCATGCATATGGTAGTTCAAATGAAATGCTCATAGCTAGGTGGAAGAGACGCTAAAATGAAATCGATTGCCAACTCTTGGCCAATTGGAAAACCAAGTTTATCCAAAGTCCGATCAGAACCAACCATTTTGATCACATGTGGGCCTACGGTGCACCTTCATTAACTTGCATTCCGAAAAGCCTTAGAGACATTGAACCGTTCGGTCTGGCACGTGTTCGAACATGTCCTAAGCGCTATGATCATATCATACGCTTCCGATCCTCAAACCGCTTTTGAAGGTCGGGTTCCATGCATGCAAGCATAAACAACTAATCTCAAGAGAGTCATCACATGCTTTCTTGTAGGCATTTTTAACAAAGCAGCAGACGCATTGTTAGCGAGTTCTTACGGGATTGGGGTGTCGAACGTTTTCCTTTTATCCGCCACGAGAACAATTCTCAGGTTCTGGACCATCCGAATAGTTTGTTCCATTTAATTTCTCTTTCTCAAGAATCGATCGCAAAGCAAAAGGGTGTGCGTGGTTGCTAGATGCCATTGATCTACAATAGGAAATGCAAAATACTAAGATAAATAAAACCATGATAGAGTAAACTGTATTAAACAAATTTAATAGAATGTACTCCCACTAAAATCAACATCCCTCTGTTGATTCTTAGCGATTCAAGATCCGCAATTAACGAGTCTACTAGTGAGCTTTTGCATCACCGCTAGGAGACAAGGTAATTCGGTAAGCAACACCTTGCTAATCATATCTCTATATGACTCTTGTTGTTGGGTGACATCTCTATGCCCGGCGCCCAACCTTTATGCCCCAAGGCCCATAACCTTTATGATAACCTTGTTAAGTTCACCAATCCTTATGCATGTAAGTATCCGATACAAAACCCATCTAGTCAAGGAAAGTTGATGGTGCCCTAATTTTATAGACCCACCATCAATTTACAAGACATGGGATGGTGCAAAGTTTAATTGGGAGGGCATATGTTTAACTTAACATTTTGTGAGGATCGCTATACTTCTACCTTTCAAACATGCATAGGAGTAAAACAACAGAATAGCATTCACACAGTTGTGACTCAAGATGGCCCAATTTCTCATGGTGATCTCCATCGCCATAGAATCGCCCACCATGATGATCTCCATCTCCATGGTTCATGTGTGCCATCCTCCAAGTGATGTGTCCTCCGAGTACTAATATAAGCTATTACTCATATGACTAGTAATAAAATACATGGATACTAGGAATCATCACAAGTCGGCACGCAGCAGTTAATACAATACTTTGACAACACAATGGCTCCAGTAGTGTTGCCGTACCACGACACGCAGTCATGCAAATATTACAAACATGCATCACATACACATTAGGCCATACTGGTCACATACATCCTGCAAAAACAAGTTTATGCATAGAATCGCAATCTACCGGATAGGGGGTCGAGGGGGTTTCCCCCCGCGGGGTTCGAAAGGGCAGCGCCCCTCGCGGTATCTCCGGGCGTCCGGACATTCGTAAAAAAACAGAGATCCAATCTATGCAATTTTTACATAGGATTTTGATCGGCAAATCATATTTACCACAAATCGACTACTGTTCCGATTCGATCAATCATATTGATCTTCGCATGCCGCAACCGGTTTTACGTGTCACTGTCTACCCCGATGGCGAATCCGACCGGTAGGGGTATGTTGTTTCACGACTTTAGCAGTATGATCACGGTACATCGATTATTAATCTAGGTTCCGATTCGATCAATCATATTGATCTTCGCATGCCGCAACCGGTTTTACGTGTCACTGTCTACCCCGATGGCGAATCCGACCGGTAGGGGTATGTTGTTTCACGACCTTAGAACATGATCACGGAAACCAGATCAATCCATTACCAGAACTATACAATCGATCACATCGATCATACCGATTTACATATCGCCATATGCAAATCACCCGAACCTATAACATGACAAAGAATACTCGATACCATCGAGGGAAACGGGTAGGCTACACTAGCGCAAATTAAAAATTCTACCCAGTAAACCAAGATCACTGCGATTATAGATCACGGTCTTACCACTAGACGCGCAGTGCGGAAGTTGATGCTGTGGCGTCGGGCGATGTAGTTGTACTAAGTTGATGCAGTACGTCGGGGCAGAGTAGTCGTACTACTTCCTCGTCCTCGTCGTGGCGTCCCACGTACAACTCCTTTCTTGCGGTTCGTCCCAACGCCACAGATGCAGCGCCTTCAAAGGTATCCACACGTACGGGAGGAAGCGACGCACGCCGGACTACTAGATCCGCGCGAGCGACTAGGGCGTGGGAGGGGTGGCGGCCAGGGTTTGGGGATGTCACGAAAAACTCAACCCTTAACCAGTGCGCCCCTGCCCTCCTTTTATAGACGTCCTTATAATGGGCTTCTACGAATAGAGGCCCATTAGGACTCAATGCCCAGTCTAATTCGGATCCAATCCGAATTAGGCTTCAGCCCCTTAAGTGTGTGACCCTATAGGTTCACGTATGTTTAGACATGACGCAAGTACACATACTTGGTCAATAGTTGGTAGCGGCCTCTAGCAAGACGTGCCAACTCCTAAACGCACGTAAAGATCATATCGGACGAACCATCACAACGTTATGTACATGCCAATCCCTTTGCCTCACGATATTCGGTCGAGCTCCAAGCTGACCACTCTTTCTCGATCTCGTGATCCTAATCCCTTACTAGGTTAACTCTTAACCTTAAGTAGCATGGCCATGTATTTTGGATCCGATCACTCGAGGCCCAGAGATATCTCTCTCGGTAGAGAGGGCAAATCTCATCTCGACCGACCATGCCTCGCAAAGACATGCTTCATGACAAACCCGAAAGCTACCTTTATAACTACCCAGTTACGGAGTAGCGTTTGATAGCCCCTAAGTAGGTCGATTCACATCTCAAGTACATGCGACAATCTCAGGTCTAAGGACAAGGCGTACACATTGTGTAGAGAGAACCATAAGTATAAAAGCTATGTCTCATGTTGGGTCGGTCCAACCCCATGTTCTAAACATGTATCCACATTATTGGTTTGACATCTCCATGTCTATGACCTGTGAAACATGGTCATCAACCGATACATGTGCTAATCCATCATTCACGTGTGTTCTCACATGAACTCCGACTAGGGACAACTTTAGAATAACCATACAAGTAAAGAGTTTCACAAACAAGTCACATACTTGTTAATCAACACAAAGGCAATATTCAAGGAACATTTATTAAATCATGGATACAACGAAATATCATCATCAATATGATTGCCTCTAGGGCATATCTCCAACAGTTATTTCTCTAGTGGCAGCCAACTGACTGGTCGAAAGATCATCCATGACTTCCTTTAGCGTAGAATTAGCCCTTTGAAGAAGATGGTCCATTATGCTTGGATGCTTGAAGGAAGTAAGGAATCGACAAAAGATGGTCCTGGAGGTATGTGTACTCTCCAACTTCGTTAAAGCAATGTTTAACTTAGTTGTATACACATTACTAAGTTTATGTGATTTATTGCTTTAGAATTGCCAGAGGAATACGTCGAAGAAATGACTTCAAATATGTTGAAGAATGTGAAAGATGGCTCGAAGCCTATTTGTTTTGATGACCAGCATTCCAGCTTGATTGGGGCCTACAGAGTTCATAAATGAACGAATACAGCTGTGTGTGTACTTAATCTTGAATTTTTTTTTTGCTAAGATTGTAGTTGATGGATTTCTCTTTTTATTTAGATGCATGGTAGAAAGAGGGGTGTTGACCTGACTAAATCCAGCAGCCAACTCCCACCAGCTAAAAAGACAAAGACTTCTACAATTGGGTCTTCACAAGTCATTGCCGAGAGGCCAACAACCAGGACAAGAGCTGCTGCAGCAGTCTATGTGGGCGTTGCGTTGTACCATCCAGTACCCAAGCTATTGTAGCCCTGAACAGTACTCTTCCTGCCATTCGGTCAAAGCGTATTCATGACCAACCTCAAGCACAGGATAAGTTGGCAAAGGCTACAAGGCCAAGGCAACAACCCACATGCGCAAGAGAAAACACAAAAGTAAGCATTCAAACCCACTTCATCGTCACCTTCCTTCATCCCCATGTGTTCAAGGTGAGGGCGATGACGTTGAGAAAGAGGAAGATATTCCTCTTATTTTAGTGAGAAGGCCTAGGATTAGCCATCCTAGTATAAATATTACCGAAGATAAAACAAGTGGTGGTAGTGGCACATTTGTTGCCACCGATGTCTTGCATTGTTTTGAGATCGACATTGGTATTTGTTTCGAGTAAGTTATTGTGGCGCCCCGTGTCATTACCCCAGGGGGTAATCACACTTAGGCATATAGATTACTATTCGTTTGCTCGGTAGAATACCACTTCAACGAATAGTAAGTCTTACCAGAGTCAACACAGTAGAACAATAAGATAGAAACTGCACTTTATTAATATTACAACAGTTGACCACGCAAGGCTATGGTCTTTCTTACATGTAGTAATTTACAACTTGCCAAAAGGAGCTAATTCCCCTCGTTCGCCTGCCTTGATCCACCAGTCGTCTACTCGTCCCACGTGTCAAAGATGGCACCCATCTCGCTCTAGTCCCCGTAGTCAGTGCCCTCTCCTCCAGCGGCCTCTATGATACGTGCATATCCTTCATCCCACTCGGGATAATTCCCGGCCGGACTAGGATCTAACAAAGGAGAATACTAGCAAGTTTGAGTACTAATGTATTCAGCAAGCATTAATAGCAAAAGATGCACTGGATGGCTCATCTCTGTTGGTTATTACATTTACTAATCATCTCTGTTTTGGAAAATAACTAACTCATTAAAACATTAGGTGGCCAGTTTTAATTCAGAAAAGACTACTTGTCACTCGAATAGAGGAAAGACCCCTAGCGGTTCCCGTAAGCTCCAATCCAAGAGACAGGTATGAATTCATGATTTTGTATAGCACTGCGCAGGCTTATACCACTTTACCCATAGCTACTCTGAACTCTCTGTGCTAGGCTCCCCTACATTTCCTTTGATGCGGGTTCGAGCTCAGAATACATAATGTTTTCCAAGTTATATGATTAAATTCTCCACCCATTACTTTTCGTTGGTGCTGACTCCTTCACGATGTTGATCTCGTCACTCACCGAGTTCCAGTAATGTTGGTTAGGCCGGTGCTCTGGTCCCCAACACTCCACTTAGTGTCATAGCACCATCTTTAACCTACATAAATACTTACCGGATCTGGAGAGCAAAGTTACGTAACAGGGTAGCATTTTCTGCCCGCTGAAACGAGAAAATTGTTGGCACTTAATTTACAGCCTCTGATCCGGGTGAGAGTTTTGTTGGTCCTTATATTTTAACCATATGTAAAGGGTCCCACCTCTTCCCTCATCTCTATCTGCTACGGGCCCCCTTTACCAGCCATAATATTCACCTTCTCTAATCTCATATCTTTCATCATCTTCATCTTTCATTTAGCCGATTTGATTTTGAGATATAGTTTTCATGCAATAGGTATATTAAGACAGAATGTAACTTTTAGATTTAATATAACTATATTGATGTTTAAGAGATAAGCTTGCCTTTAAAATGGTAGCAAAGATTGTCGGCGAAGAACTCTGTATCAACTACTCCTGTCGACGTTGGACCGTCTGCTGCAATTACGTGGCAGACCGAAATAATAATACATAAATACTTAGTTGATTTTAGGGTGATATTAGCGTACATAAGTTAGTGCAATACATTTTGTTAGTATTTTAATTTTAACAATATTTTTTGGGTCTCGGCTGAGTTAGCACTCCCCAAAGTTGACCGTTCTACGGTTTACTTACCCTAGGGTCATGTTAATGAACACGCGATTAAATATACGGAACACTAACAAAACGACTGACAATTTCATTCTAGCAAGTCTAGCAAATTTTTATTTGCGCACAAACTCCTAGTTGATTTTAAAGTTAAATGCGTACGGCGATATCTACTCCTCTACACAAACCCACGGTAATTTTTTTTCTTCTAATTTGATTAAAATGCTTTTACCAAGTTAGATTATTCGTCTAATATCTATGGGTTCGACACGACCAAAAACTAACATTTTAATCGCAATAAATTATGGTATTCTTATCTTGTTTAGTTGTATTATTATCTAGCGTCAGCAATTACTAGATTAATTACCAACCTATATTGATGCCCAAATTTTTTAATAAAGTAAACTAGAACTTAAGTAATTTATTTTACATTTTTCTGAATTTTTGCTAACATCCTAATCCTAATTTTTAACCCTAATTCCTAACTTCCACCAAACCTCTAGTTCCCTTCACCCCTACCTGCCTCCTCTCTCCACCTTATCCTCCCAAATCCCCCATGCAGTCGAAATAGAGCTCCCAGGCTTCTTCCCCTTCCTCTAGCTCATCTTCTCCCCCAATCTCTTCTACCTCCTCCCTCTCCCTAAGCTCCTCCCTCCTGGTATTTGCTCCCCCCCGACGCTGCCTCTTTTTCCCCCAGTCGCCGCCGTCGGTGCTGCACCGCGCCCCCTTCTTGCCCTCTCTGGTTCGGCTGTTCCTTCCTCCATGCTCACCCGTGCCCAAGGCGCCACCACCATGGGCCTAGTGCTGCGTCGCCACCTCTCCTATGGTTCAATACCGCCTCCACCTCATGGAACTCCTCCTCCTTCCTTCCCGAGTGCCTCCTCTCTCCTACTGGCCCAGCCCTACGCCCGGCCGCGCTGCTCGGTTCCTCGGCTCCCCTGACCGATTCCCCCCACCCCTGGCGTCACCGCCTCCAACCTCCTAGCTCCCAGCTCGGTCCTCTAGGTCTGGCCCACTCGGTTTGCTCCCCTACTCCTAGTCACCACAGGCCCTTGCCCGTTGCGCACCGGCCCACCAGCACGGCGGCTTGGGGTCAGCCACCCGAGCACCTCCCTCTCTGCTTCCCTACTCTCTAGCTTACTTTGCACTACTCTGATCTTACTCATTTTTTTAATTGTGATGCATGTGGCTTAAGCATGGTGATGTTCGATGCTTATGGCTCATTTCATGATTTCCGCGTTTGTTCATGTTATTTACTGATGTGGGTTTTGCAAGGTGTTCCTACATGTATGCCGTGATGGAGGTGGGTGCGTACTAGCATGGCTTCACTGAGGTAAAACCCCCTCTTAAATCCCCATCTCTACTCCCTGTCCCGATGATGCTCTGCGGTGTGCTGAACTAGAAGTCATGGTTGAATGCGTTCTACTGCTAGAGATACTGAGATCTATTGATGATGTGAATGTGAATGCCACTGAAGTTATGCTAATAGGAGCTCTATGATGAAATCTTGTTGCTCTGAGAGCTCTAGTTTTAGGTGTTCTGCTACTAGAAATGTTGAGATCTAAAAGATGCATGAGTTCTGTGATGTGCTGAATGTGTAGAGCAATCTGAGATATACTATGGTTACCTTTTTGTGGGTTTGAAGGGGTGGGAGAGGAGAATAGCAGCACCGGCTTCGAGCTGGTGCTCTCCTCCTCCGGGCTGCCTTGATGCCTGGTGGTGGCTTGAGGTGGCTTGGTCACCACCGTGGTGTCCCCTTGATCTTGTCGGTCCCCTTTTGCTCCTTCCTGGTTGTTGTCGGTGCCGTAGATGTCGTCCTTGCCTCCTTTTTCCTTCTCTACCTCCTTGCTCTTCTCCACCAGTGGATCCTTGTGGTGGTCTTGGCTTTGGTTTACTTCCTTGTGAGGAAAAAGGGGAGGGGCTTCGGCTGGCTTGCGAAGAAATGGGGGTGAGGTGCTGTGATAGAGGGGATGAATATCTGAGGCTTGGCCAAGGGTGGCTTTTGACTAGCATAGGGTTGGCATCCGGTTGGCTTCCTTGTGCTTGATATTTTGGGAGATTGTTTCTTATCTCTTTGGTACTGTGTACTACTGTTGATTTTGTGAAATGCTGAAGGGCCTCGGTCCTAATGATGCTTCTACTGTTGTGGTTTAAGGACCTCGGGTCCAAAAGTGGGCTTTGGATCGGTTTTCAGACACTTGGCTGAGGTAGGTCGGTAAAATGTGGGTATCGATTATAATATTGCCAGATGATGTGGCCCACAGAAGCCAAAATGGTGCCACTACCCTAGGGTGGTTAGGAAGCCTAAATGACCTTCTCAAAGAGTCTGACAGCAATCTTCTCCTTCTCTCAATCCTCACTTTAATAATACCATACTTGCTACTGTCTAATGGTAATGGTGGAGAATGTAGGTGTGCAGGCGTTGGATGACTAGGGAAAAAGATTTGGTAAACGGACGATCAATGGACAATGATACAAGGAGAGCTTTATCAGCATGAATGCAAGATGATGGATTGAAAATTTATTAATTCTTGTCATTTACTTTGATTGGTTGTAAACAAATGTTGTAATTTACATTATAATTAATTGTGAAATTTAAATCTTGTAACTACTGTGGATTGTAAAATATGCTATGTCGGGTTTGTACATGGAATGTTTTAATGTTTTCAGTTATAATGCTTTCATGATTGAACTTATTGATATATTATATGTTGTATTGAGATAATGTTGTATGATTACTAAAACGCTTTATATTGCCAACTGTGTGAATTTAAGCGGTTGATAATTAATCAAGATTATGTTTTGATACTGTGTTAGAGAATTTTAATTACGGCTAATTACCTTTTAGTGTCGTTTAGCTTAAGGTAATTGTTCAGGTTCTCACATTTATCTAACTTAATTATTTCTTTATTGTTTTTACATTGTTTATTCAGAAAAAATTATATCTTTATCTATATCAACCCCGAACCACTTCATCTCGTCCAATTATTGGAGGTGAAGGAGAAGAAGCTAGAGAGTTGACATTGCCTGCTCCCACGATCAAGTTAGTTTAGACTAGCTTGGAGTAGGCAGCAGTGCCCGTGATTGAGGCAGAGAAAGTGGTTGGGGATGCTCTGACCTCCCCAAGACAAGTACCTGCAGGAGAGGCAATCGAGCAAGCCTCGATTACTACAGAAGAGGTGGTTGAGCAGATCCCACCAACAGAAGAGGAGATAAGGCAAACAGAAGTGGTCGTTGAGCAGGTTTCGACCACAGAAGTTTTGCCTGTCACGGAAGATAGGGTTGAAGCTATTCCTGACCAGAATCAACTCTTCAACCAATTAATCAAGTAAGTATTCTTTACCTTTCAATGTGTCATGACTGAGAAATTGCCCCTTCTTTTTTTAAAAGTTTTATCCTGGTCCTTGAATAGGAAAATATCTCTTCTCCAAGAATAACTTTTACTTCTTACACTGGTGCCATGGTGGTATGGAGGCCACCTTCTGAACCAAGACGTGCTCCAATCAATCCTACAGAAGTAAGAGTCGGCCAACATACTATACCAGATGAATCTGGGTATAGTGAATTAAAAAATAAACTAGTGGAATTAAATAACAATGCAATAATCTCTTAATTTAAGTCCTTTAAAATCTTGATCGGATAGCAAAGAATTCTAGCATCTTACTATCATGTTTATAGAAAACAACTTTGCATATTTAAAGCTTTCATACCCTAAAAATGCTTGGCATATTTAAAGCTTTGATACCACGAAATGATTGGCATATTTAAAGCTGGGTATATTTAAAGCTTGGCATATTTAAAGTTTAGTGATCAGATACCCTGGAATGTTTGGCATATTTAAAGCTTTCATGAACAATTATATATATATATATATATATATATATATATATATATATATATATATATATATATATATATATATATATATATAAGCATTTTTTTGCTCAGGAGTAGTTACTCCTATTTAGTATCTCACATATCTCACAGCGTAGGGAGTATCTTGTGCAGCGAGAGTATGTATGTGTTGTATCACAGTATATAAGACCATATAGGTGGTATTTACACATTTTGAGGTGGTATGTACAATTTTTAGACATACTCCTTTTATGTGCGAATATAAAGGTATTTACAAAATATGCTAAAAACTATGGACTCTCTTGCATCACTTTGGGTATACTCATATACTAATTATAAGATATTCCAATGTGAACCACACGAAAAATTTGCAAGAGAGTCCATAGTTTTTAGCATATTTTGTAAATACTTTATATTCGCACATAAAAGGAGTATGTCTAAAAATTGTACATACCACCTCTGAAAATGTGTAAATACGACCTATATGGTCTTATATACTCGTATACTACACATACATACTCTCGGTTGCGCAATATACTCCCTACGTTGTGAGATATGTGAGATACGAAATAGGGAGTAACTACTCCCGGGAGTAGGAAAAAGACTTCCTATACACACACACACACACACACACACACACACACACACACACATCAAAGGATGCGGAAATTGCAAGACTAAGAGAATAAGTTAGATAAAATCGTGGTTTAATTACTTGAGTAACTAGCTTGTCTTTCTAACTTCTTGTTGTCTCAGGCAACTCAAACAGGAAAAAACAATCTTCTCGTCGAGTCATTCAAGAATATGAGAACAAGTTGGTCATTTCTGACAATATTGCCAAGGATTACAAAATTCCAACTTATCATAAAGAATGATAGCCTTAGAGAAAAAGATGAAAGTCTCAAGGAGGCTGCTGCAAAGCGCAAGCTCCTCGAGGAGCTTAATTCAAAGCTTTCATTTGATCTGAAGGAGCATGATGTGGTCTGCGAAAAACTTGTGCAACACCACGGCACACTTCTTCGCAAACATAAAGAAGAGACAAAGTAAAAAAGCTCAACATTATGCTATGTTTAAGTGTAAATAACTCGTACTTGTTCAATTTTTCAGTCTTTAAATATTTAGACTCTATTGACGGTTCAAGACTCTCCTGACGGTTCAAGACTCTCCTGAAGAATGTGCGTGAAGATCAAAGGCGCATTTAGCGACATTAACTGCCACCCATTCGATAACTATAAAAAGGATAGCCCACGTACTCTGTAAAAAAACATCTACATCTATATTCATATCGTGTAATCATTCATCATTCAAGATTAGAAATCACGCTTACATGCCTCCTCAGGGACATAGTTCTTGTCCATGAGATCGGCGTAATCAACGAGATCAAATGTGTTTTCCTCATCCATCGGCAAGGACGCGAGAACATCACGAGAACGATCTCCGGCTTGATGGCGCCCTCCTTCTAGTGTCAACTGTCGATGATCAAGACCTAAGGTCTCTTATCAAGGTTACCAGGAAAATAATATGAGAACACAATCAAAATAGAAACCTTTATTGGCGTGAACACAATGAGAGTTTGTATAAGAATACATTGATAATGAGATTGCAAGAGATCTTATCAGAGATATATATTCCAAGGTACACGGGCTACCCTCTTTATAACTATTGAAGAGGTGACAGCTAATACCGCTAAAGTCGCCTTTTGTCTTCACGCAAGTTCCTTCATTGAGTCTTGAACTGTTGCGTATATTGGCAAACTATCGTAAGTTGTCGAATGCGCCAATAACTGCTATCACGTTAGTCATGTGGGAAACTGTCATGTCTCCCAACCAATTTGTTGGTCGATGATGACTCAAACCGTATGATTGGTCGTCCCATGACTCAAGGTCGTATGTACATAATCGTTATAAAGTGAGACATCAATATATGGACACGCTTTCACATAGAATCTGACTTTGATATTAAAAAAAAAATGTAGATTCGGTCCATAATCCCCAACTTTGGTGATGACACTGTAGCTCGATGTTGAAGTGGACGGAGAGGAGCGTAGTGGCGATCAGATAAGTGCGAAAATATCCTATGCAAGCAGGTAGTATAGGGCTATACGTTTCGATATCTACATCTGCACAACGTGGACATTGATCATTCCTGACAACGAAGAAGCAGCTGGAACTTTATAGAAAGGTAGCGCACATTAATTTCCTAAAGCAGTCCCGGCGGAACACAGACCCATACCGGATAAAAGGAGTTTTTTTCCCCTCACTTGACCGATTTTCGGAACAGAATATTAAATTTAGTCTTTTGACATCCGAAATAACAAAAATAGTATCGTGGTAGGCTAGTCAGCCGACACATGTCTTCTACCATGCTCCCGGACAGCTGCGCATCGCCTACCACGGTCTCCGTCCGCTGGCCCCCTCCTACCGTGCTCTTAGTGCGCTGCAAGCTCCTGCCGCACGCCCCACGTGCCCGATCCGCCCGAACCGACCTCCTGCCGCGGACCCGGTCCACTACAAGTGGTCGGCCCAACCTCCTACCACAGACCCGGTCCGTTATAGATGCCCTCCGTGGCCCTATTTAACTCGGCACGACTGCGGTCCCTGCCATAGTCAAGGAGGGCGGCAAGTACCAGTCGTGGTCCAGGAGCACGGTAGAGGCCTATCGCGGTGCTATTTTTACAATTTCGGTCGACCGGATGCTAGTTTTGCTAAAGCGAATAAAAAAGCAGCCAAATCGACCAAAAAAAACTCAAGAGGAGGTGGCGGTTACTCGATCTTCTTCTCCACATTGTACTCTTGTGTTTGTGTTTGTGGCTAAAATGACATACTATAAAATATATATATATATATATATATATATATATATATATATATATATATATATATTAAGCCAAGAGCGGGAGCTCTACTATTCATTCCAAGGAGAAGACAATACAAACTCCGTCTCTGAAGTGGTAGTACTAAAGCCCTGTTTGGTAGAGCTCGGATTCTCATTTTTGATTCTGCTCCGATTCTCTGAGAATCCATACGTGAGAATCTGGGTACATCTGCTAAAAGCGTTTGGTGGTAGGTTGGCTCCCAAAACCATATGAGGGGGATTAGAGGTAAATAGACTATGTTACCCCTGGTTGTAATAATTCAATTGTATTTGCGTCTTTCTCCTATGTATTTGTACATAAATTACGAATTTTTCCCTTAAATTTGTTTAGGCCATTTGAATGTATATCGTTGTATCTTTACACAATGCCGAGTTATATTGCATTTACACTTCATAATGGATTACAAGCGTGTATAAGCAAATTTTGTACTGTTGTCGCTGTGATAGATGAAGCTAGAGATATCGCAATCATATCGTAAAAGTGTTCAAATGATTATTAAATGATATTACGTACAAATAATAAAATGATAAATGAGTCATAACAAAAGACCACAAAAATTTGCATGTAGTGTGGCCATCATCCTGAATGAGCAATTGCACTTGCAAGGTTATCACGGAAACTATCCATAGATGTAGCACTAGTTTGCGACGTTGACGCATCCGATGCATCCTGAGAAATGACATATTCGGCGTATCTTGATGGTATTGTGGGCACATAATTAGGATCCCGATCGAACCTAAGAAAATGCATGTCCGGCGAAGCATGTTCACATATGAAGTTGTGGATTCCCATGGTTGCTGCAACAATCATCTTTTGCTTTGACATTAGAAAGCTCGACATCTTAAGAAGAATCCTCTATTTCATCTTCCATACACCAAATGATCTCTCAATTACGTTGCGAACACTCGAGTGCAAATGGTTGAATTTCTCTTTCTCACCATTAGGAGCAACACCTCTCCGAAATTCTGGAACATGATACCTTTGGCCCTTGTATGGCGCTAAGTACCCAGGCCTGTTCGGATAACCAGCACGACAAGATAATATTTACCTGCAACATAAGACGGAAATGCATGTATATCAACATCAATGCATGAACATTACAAGTAAATATTTTTGTAAATGATCTGAAGCAAAGAAAATTACCTGTGGAGGATGTGGAAAGACTTCCGGTCTACATCCAATGCATGATAAAGCACACTAGTATCGTGCATAGCTCACGGTTGTCCAATAGATGCGTATGTGAAACGCATGTCAAAATCACATACCGTCATGACATTACGTGTTGCACTTCTGATCTACCAATATATCTAATTAGATCTTACGAGCAACGATTGCAAGAATGTGTGTACCATCGATAGCTCCAATACGATCTTTGAAATGTGGCCACATCCTTGATCATTTCTAATTCTCTGTGAACCGTAGAAGTTTGGATCCTTTGGCCTCACAAAATCTTTAGACATTCTTACCACACATTGCAAAACCTCATCAAACTTCCTACTAATTGTTTCACCCGAATGCTTGAACCGATTCTGCGCTCGTCGGTTAGATTCATAGCCACCACATATGTATAGGAAAAGAGCTAGTGCTTCAATTGAACTTGTATGTGTAGTTGATTTCAAATCATATGTACTCACCAAAAGGTCATGTAGACTGTGAAAAATCGTAGCATTCATACGAAACATGTGGTAGCTTTCTCCCGGAGTGGTCAAAGTTTCTTTCACCCAACCCATTCCACTAAGCCGAGAAGTCCTAGGCTCATTCTTGTCCAAGTAAGTTGAGTGATAATTATCCATGATAATTGCGATGCAATGAGGTGACTTGACATGTCTTGCCTGACGCATCATCATGCGTCACACTCATGTTCCTCATCTGATAAATTACTCCCTTCACTATCGCTTTCAGAAGACGACATCTGTACATGAACATACAAAAACACAGCAACATAAATGGCAATTTTAAAATACATGAGCACGCATTGGGTCGAAATAACAGTTTATAACTAGTGAAAAATGTCTTATAATCCAAAAAATGTCTTACAACTAATAGAGAAATAAAGAATAATAAAGGCGAATACAAGATAAACTACTTGTAGTAATGTCTCCAGAATCATCCTAACGTTACAATAAATTTTCTATTTGCCATACTTGGCATCATACTTCCTTTTGAGCCATGCAAATCGTTCTTCACTATTGCACAAGGTCATAAACATTTCCCTTTGCTCCTTCTTTACAAAAAATTCAGATGCAATGAAGTGCTCATTACTCCCATTAATAGCACCACACTCTTTAACTGATTCCATTACATCCTTGATGCTACACACCGAGTTTTCCTCTCTTTTTTTCGCAAATGCTTCAAAAGATGCATGCGACTTCTCATTCAACTCAAGAATTCTTCTCAGTTGATCTTGCATGACCACAGAACCACTCTTCGGTTTCTTCCCCTTATCATTGCTAGGGCCGCAAGCTCTCTTTCCTTTCCTACCAATTGGTGATTCATCTTCGCAATCACTGTTATATTTGTCATCACACTCATCTTCAAGCTCTTCGACATCAATAGCTATCGGGGCACACACTGGGCTTTGAGGCAATGTTCCCATTGCAGGAGACCAATGGTCTTCACCGGTGTTGCGAATGTCGTCAAACATCTTGGACAACAACTCCTCATTTTGAAGTCCAGCCTTCTCAAACTTGGAACATCCTTTATATTCCTGTCAATGCCAAGTGTTACACGTTAAACCTTCACTAATAATAGAGCTAGGTGTGTACATTAGTGCATTTAAAAATAGGTAATGAGTACTAACATACTTTTTTTAATTTCTTCCACCGTTTGGCGGTGGCCTTTATTGTATTCTTTTCATGATCCCAACCTAAGCCTGTCTCCTTTGTCCTCAATTTCCTCCAAATATTGTAATCAGTCTTTAACTTATCCCATTTGTTCTTTAATTGCAACTTTTTGTACTGCAGTCCAGTCTTCTCTACAAATTTTTGTATCACAAGAGTATACCCTGGATTGTTCAAATGGGTACTCGGGCGATTGCCTGCCTCTACTTGTTCAACGAACAATTCACACACTATCCTAGTGTTCTCGTCGTTCCACTCAGTGTTATCAGCCATCTGCATATTTGGCCCATTAATTTTGTTTATCAAATTGACATCAACAAGAAGGCTATGAACAGGTATGCTCTTATGGGTCCAATATGCAATGTGTATTGAATCAAATGGTTATGGTTTGAAAACAGCAAAGCAAATTCTGTTAATTGTTTCATGCCAGTAAATAAAAGAATAAAGAGATACTGATGCGTCCTCCAACATGTTGCACTTCAGGAAGAACTGATTTCACAGATAATCACAGATTCAATCACAAATTCGAACACATATCCAATCATAGAATCACTTGAGGTCATATGCTACTACTACTCGGTGGATGATCACAGCTGCAGGCCCAAGACACCCTGACTAACATTCCAGATAAAATAAACAAACCAATCTCTACAAGTCCTGAAAATCACCAAGTTCATACATCAAAACTGGGAGACATTACAACGAGGTCTAACATAACACACCTAGATTGATTCCATTGTCACTTCAGTTACTACCAAACTACCAACTATATGTTGAACCTGATCAGGGAAAAAAAAAACCAACATGAACTCTTACTCCATAATCGAGTGTTTGATAAAACAAACCAGAAGAAAATGAAAATAAGTTTGTGGCATCTCATGTTCCAAGCAAGAATAGATAAAAACAAGAAAAGGGGAGGTAACAGATAAAAAGTTGTTTCATGAATCCTTACATCATGTATTTGTTTCCCTCTACAGCACATTCAAAACAAAAACTTTTTTTCTTTGAAGGCTGGACATTTGAAAACATATGCTACTACTACTCACAATCCAATATGTACATTTGAGTTCATATGCTACTACAATTATTTGCATTGTCACTTCTGAGCATAAACTACAGCAGCATAACAGTTATATAACTGGCAATTGACTAATTAATATCAGGGAACCATACAAACTGGCAATTGACTAACTAATATCAGGGAACACAATCTGAATTTCAATACTGACATTACAAAACACTTGTGATTTCAACGAGTGCATCTTGCAATATGCAACAAAGAACAACAAATTTGATCTTCTAGAGCTAGCATCTTGCAATATTGGTGCATTCATTCACAATATATTTGCCCCAAACACTCCAACATTACAGAGTGTAGCATCACATTGTATGTTCAAAAGTTATAGCTACATCATGCTTCCTCCAATACTAATTATGATGCCTGTTACTGCAATACTAGTATACATTCGAAGGAAACAAGAGTAGGAGGGCAAGGGGGACGGCCGACGAACAAGAAGACGAAGGGAGGAGTAGGGAGGGCAAGGGGGACGGCCGACGAACAAGAAGACGAAGGGAGGAGTAGGGAGGGCAAGGGGGACGGCCGGATCTAGAGCTATACCTTCACAGTAGGCGGTCGGGGGTGCTCGGGAACGGCGGCGGCGAAGAAGGTGGGGAACGGCGGCGGCCTCTAGGGTTTCCGGGGTCGCGGTTGTCTTCTCCAAGCGGTGCACCTGGATCTGGCGGCGGCGCAGTGGAGGACCGGCGGGGAGGAGATGGAGGACGGAGGCGGCGCGCTCGAGGCCGAGGCCGACGCCGATGCGGGAGGAGGCAGCTCGCTCGCGTCGCTCGTTAGAGGAGAAAGAACGAAGAAAAGAAACGGCGCTGGGAGTTTGGCGTGGGGGGATCGGCGTTGGGAGTTGGGGTGGGGGTAATTGGATGGCAATGGGATAATTACAACTTCAATGGGTATTTTTGCTCTATCAAGTTAGATTCTCAGGAGAATCCAAGGAAAGGCTGCTTCTCCTCGCTAGTGTATTTTTGAGACTGCTCCACGCGAGAATCAGAATCGAGTGCTTTTGAGAATCAGGGTGTTTGGTACGGCTCTACAAGAATCAACTGAGAAGCTAGGAGTAGAAGCTATACCAAACAGGGCCTAATAATAATCACAAGTTCTAGTCAAGGGGATTGCATTTTTATAATTACAATGAAGAGCTTGCAAGTAGCACGGCGATTTGATCCCAGAGATTGTTTCAGCAAAATTAATACTCCTGCCTTGTCCTAGTCAACCCTGAGAAAAATTGGCGTTACTACTACATTAGTTAAGGGACAGTGCAAGAGGACGGAATGTTTCTGTCTTAAACAATCAACACTCATCCAAATTCCAAGTCAAGTAGTCAACGAATTTTAAAGGAAAAGAAAGGTCGGCCCTTAAATTTCTCAGATGAATAAGAATGAGATGGACAACTCTGGGACGGTCAACTGCATCATCCGATCCGTAACACGGAGATTTTGCATACCGAGGCGAGGCTATCCGGTTTGCAGTACCGAGGAGTTAAATCGAGGGGACGGCCGTGAACATGCCTCCCCTCCATGCAATGCTTGCATGGATGGATAAGGAAGAATAAGATGTGGCCAAGGCCAACTATACCCTCCTCGATCGTAGGGCGCTACGTACTGCGACTAGTGCGTGTTCGTATCAGCAGACCGCTGCATGCTTCGTGCACACAGAGCTGACATGCCAGACCATTCGATTGGATGCTACACGGAGGTTTCATCTACGATGATAGGATCCGGTCCTGGACAGGCGTTGTCATTTTCTGATGCACAAATCCGTGCATGTGTTTTTCTATCAGATTTAATCAATTAAGAAATGAGACAGTCAGCTAGTGCTAACTTAATTTCCCGGTGAAATTCTAGTGTCCCGTGCATATGGGCCCTTCCGGCAATGCTATATTGCTATGGAACGTTCGAATTAAGCCCTCGGGCTATCGTGGAATTCTAGTGGTAACTGGCATTGGCTGTGAAGAACCGAGCATGCTTGATTGTATCTTGTTTCGCAACGAGCAGCTTTGACTGTGGTTAAGCTGTTAGGTCATCATTGTAGTTTGGAGCACAACGTACTCCATGCATTCAGGTCTACCATGCCGAAAATATAGCAAGGTGTCGTTTGGTTCACGCGCGTCAGGAGTCAGGAACGCTATCCACGTAGCCGGCCGGTAGGTGACGGGCGCAGAATGCCCGCTATGACCAGCGCCGCTCGCTTCACACGAGCGCAGACCACAGCGAAACGGATATGCCGCTGCGCCGGCTCCGCACGGGGCAGCGAGAAACGCGGGGGCGCTCGACAAAATGGGCCGAGCTTTCGGCACGAGCACGCGTCCGAGCACCCCGCCGGGTCGGCGGGCAAACACCGCGCGCGCTCACCGTCAGGCCGACCACGGACCTCCACACCACGCGCGTCCGCGGCCCAGCTGCCACCAGCGCGCGCTGCGGCCGCGTATGGTAAAATGGCTCAACCGTTCGAGCCAGCGGCGGCCCAGATTTTCTTGAACGGGGCAAGGTTTTGCCCGGCCACGCGCCCACTTACACGACCTGTTTGTTTGGTGTCAGGGTTCTATGGATAAAAGATGATGCCTGAAAATCATATAATTATTGACTGGTTAGACAAGATTAGAGATAAATTGTTTAGTTGAAAGCCTGTGGCTGAAAAACATAAAGGACAATGGATCGAATACAGGGATCGATCGCCAGGTTCCCAGACGCACGTTTTTGGTTGTATAGGCCTAGAGACTTCTGTTCTCCTGGGCTGAGCGCGCTCGCCAGATTGGAACAGGGTCCTGATAAGTGATAAGCAAACACGCCCTACCTCCCCACCCGGCGCGGGCGTGCGGCCTAGCTGCAACCATCCGTGGCTCCGCTTACTCTCTCGCGCGCGTGCGGCCCAACCGAACGCCGGAGCGCGACTCAATCCGCACCCCGCACGGAGCCCAAACCCAGCTTCCTCACGACACGGCTCGCGCGAGAGGCCTAGCGGCGGGCGCGGTCTGTCGTACTCCGCTCGCGCGCCAAGTCCAACGCAACGCGCCGGCACAAATAGCCGGAAATCCCAACTCGTGTAACCTGTAACCGTGTAACAATTTTGAGGCCCGGGTGAAGCTAGAGACGCTCGTGCACACCTTACCTCGTTTTTTCCGTTCCTTCTTTCTCCCCTCCAGTCGATGCTGGTTCGTGCGTACTGCGTATCAGCGTTCAGCACTACACGTGATAGGCGCTCCGAGTTTCGTTGGTAGTTGCTGACTAGTGGCCGGTGGACTCAAGAGTTTGGTAGTACACTAGCTAGGAGATCCTAGCTAGTCCATTTGACTCGCACAAATAAGTGCTAGTGCTCTGCTGGCATGGGGACGACGCCGGAAGCGCGGAGGATGGCAGAATCTCCAATTCTCCATGGTTCGTTTGAAAATGATATCAAGATATTGGATCCTCTCTCTCCTCCTCTCTCTTGCCAACTAGAAGCAATTGAAAAGGTTGTCATCTCTGCAGCTAACGAGATCCTTTCAACGCCCAGTGTAATTTTAAATTCACTGTTCGTTTGGCTACATCAATTAACTGACTGTCTCGACTCACAAATCCTAGACAAATTGCCTTCATTTCCTCTGCAATATGTCATTATGGTCCTTAAGTGAAACCCCAAAACGGTAGGTAGATCGAAGTTACCATCACATTTTTTGTGCAGAGCAAGTGCTGTGATCAGACTGGCTAAATGGCATGTATTTGGACTTGATATTTAGGAACCAGCATTGGTAAGACCTGATTAAAGAGGGATCATTGCGAGGCTTTTGTCCATGAGCTCATGATGATTGCGAGGCTTTTGTCCATGGGTCATATCCACTCATGTTCAAACTGCTACCTCACATTTGTAAGATCTGAATAAATAGGGAAAAAAAGGAATCTGCCATTAGCAGACACCACCTGCGGCCAAAAAAGAAGACAACTCCTAAGAATCTTCTTGTGCCAAAAGAGGCAGCAACACATTCAGTAGGTGCCGAAAGAGGTGGTGCAGTGGCGCCTTCCTTGCGGCTAGGATAGCACAGTGGCAAAAACACACAGAAGTGAGGCATAAGCTTTTCACGAATCACGATTGATTTGATTAGGTACACAAAAAAAGATAGGCCTGATTTAGATGACGACACGAAAACAGTACGTATGCACGTAGACGCAGTACAACAGCGAATTAGGTAACCTGCCCCTCAAGTACTAATTAAGATCACTCTCTAAGCTACAAACGTTCAAAGGGTGTGCTCAGCAAGAACAATGGCGATGACGGCCATCTCTCTAGCGCCAACACGCGCCGGCTACATCAGCAAGCTGCGGATGATCGCCGCCTGAGCGCTGCTCATGTCGGACGTCGCCAGCAGCTCCGACAACCTCTCGCTCAGGTCTTCGACCTCCTGGTGCAAGCTCCTTATGTAGTTGCATGTCTCTTGCAGCACCCTTGAAGATGGCACCTGGATTGAAAAGAGGGGAAATATTTTATGTCAGCTCAAGGCCTCAAGCTCACTATAAGCTAACTCATGCAATTTGACGCATATAATTGTTGAAGCGTTTGTAGAGCATGAAATTGTAGGATTGTTTGGCGTAGTCGATTAGTTCATATAATCTTCAAGTCCTGCAGAGGAACAATAGAGGCCGTTCAACTTGGACTGATGATGATTTTGGCCAAGTCGGTAGGTGTAACAACTAACAGAGCAGCCCGTAGATACTAGATCGTGATCTAGGCCACAATGCACTGAAGGCTAGACTGAACTGTGAACGCTAAATTATAACTACAACACAGCGCTGGCCAATGTTCTCTAAAATCTTGAATTTCTGGAGCAATCATTTGCTGCATAAAGTGGTAATGACAACAAATTATTACGTACTCTATCATTGCTCCGAAGGCGAGCCTCGGGGAGGAGGTCCTGCAACTTGGAGACGAGATCACTGATTTGCTCATCAGTGATCCTCGACGAGCCTGACTGCCTCGGCCGTGATCTCCGGCTCGACATCTCGGCCAATGTGGGTGCTTGCAATTGACAGGCTAGGGTATAAATATGCACTTGGGAGAGATGGGCGGTCTATGTTTGCGAGAGGGAGGGAAACAAAGATGGTGAAGGTTTATAGTTGGGGTGAGACAAGTTTGAGAGACAGAGGTGATGGTGGACAAGGACGGGAGAAACTAAGAAAGAGGGGGTGTTACGAAGAGAGGGCAGACAAGTGCGTGGTAAAGGAAGGTGGCCACTGGGATGTTAAATAGTGCGAGATGCAAATAAACCCGTAGAGCAGGCAAGAGAAAGTGAGCTTCTCATCTGTCTGTCACAGTGAACAAACCAGCCCAAGGCACTGACCTATAGGGACAAAACTACACTATGGCCTATGGCCTCACAGGCGGGGTATACAAAAGTGAAAGCGAACTTTAAGGATGATAGAGAAAGAGGCCATACAGAGGAGCTTCAAGCTTGTGTTGAGTGTTGTGCTACTCTACTCGTGCATTGCCCCTGCCAGTGGGAGGAAGCTCTGATCAACAGGAGAAGAAATGCCGGTGAGAGAGGCAACTTGGAGGCCAGTACTGTCAGAAGGAACCACGCATGCCATGTTACTTGACCTACCAAAATATGTTGGTTTATGGTTTTTGCCCCACATTTGGTATTTAATATATGTAAATGAAAAAGAACAGTGACTACAGTTACTGGTAGATGGCTTTGTGTGCGACTCTCTTTGTACGTGTCTAGGATTCAGTAGACGCCCATGCATGCAGCATGCATCTCGTCTTCCTAAACAGGAGTAGGAAAACTGATGCCCCCGAAGGAACAGCAATACTGGGTGAATTTCAGTCGCTACTAACTACTACTATCAACGTGCAATTACCTCCTAGACAATGCACATTCTAATGTGTGTGTTTGCACACAGTTTACTACTTCATCTATATATATATCTATTCTACCAAATGAGGAAAATTAGCATCATTGACCTCGGTTTGTGGACGAGGCACTGCCTCGGTTTTGGTTGCAGAGTTGGTGTAATAGCGGATGGTATTTCTATTTCTCCTCATTCTCTCGGCATGGGAGGTGCTCTTCTGGCCTCAGATATCAAGCTAGATGGCCAGAATTATCATGAGTGGTCGTCATTGGTTCGCATGCTTCTTCGGTCTATTGGTCTTCTCTCATATATTACGGCGGAGCCTCCGACCGAGAAGACTGATGCGAAGGAGGAATTGAGTCATAGCTCAGTTGGTGGGAAGGTGTAGGTGTACACCCCCACCACCCAGGTTCTAGTCCTCTTCTAGGCGAATGTGGATGCCTATTTGGCTGTTTGCATCCCTAGTTGGTGCAGAGGCCGGGAGTTGTACTTCCTTTCTAAAAAAAAGTGCTAATGATCGTGTTATAGGTATTTTATGTTATAGTGCTGAAATTTCAATCATGATGGATTTCATTGATCTTCCAAGTTCTCGCAAGATGTGGGAGTATCTTCAGCAACATTATGAGCAGACCAGTGTGGCGCATCGATTTTCTCTTCTACAAACTCTTCATGATCTACGTCAGCAGGAGATGTCTATTGAGGAGTACTACAGTTCTTTCACTCGCATTTGACGATAGTTGACCACCATGGTTCCTCTTTCCTGTGCTGGATGTACTGGTTCTGCAGGCAAGGCATGTCATGATGCTCAAAATTTGATGTTCACCTTTGTTATGCGCCTTCGCCCAGAGTTTGAGTCTATTCGAGCTCAACTACTGGGATGTGTTGTTCTTCCAACCATGGAGGAGGCCCTTGCTGCGTTGATTGCTGAGGAGACTCGACTTCGCTTTCTGTCCTTCAGATTGACACCACCTTAGTATGTTCTTGCGGCACCTCGTCAGGAGGTTTATCAGCCCAGTTCACTTCCTGATGCTACATCCAACTAGACTTTATGCCCTCATTGCAAGAAGCCTGGTCATCCTATTCAGAAGTGTTACCTACTTCATCCAGAGCTACGACCTACATCTCGTCGTCGTCGTCATGGTGTGGTTGTTGCCACCACTCCTGCATCTGTTGGGGATTCTGCTCTTGCCACTCAGTTAGGTCAGCTTCAATCCCAGCTACAGGCTCTTCAGACTCAAGTCCAGCAGCGGTCTTCATCTGATGACCCTCCTAGTGGGTCTGTCAGTCTTGTTGTAGCCTCTTCTTCCGTGTCAGGTACTAGTCTTCCATGGGTTTTGGACTCTAGAGCTTCTTTTCATATGACATCGAATAAGCCTCAACTTGCATCATGTCGACCGGTTATGGATGGTTCCTGCGTACAAACAGCTGATGGTACCTCATGTTCAGTCACTCATCAGGGCACTCTCTCTACTTCTCATTTTACTTTCCCGATGTGTCATTTGTACCTCAGCTTTCTATGAATCTTATGTCTGTAGATCAGCTTGCTGATATGCACTACTTTGTTGGGTTTGATGACTCTACTTGCTATGTGCAGGATCGTCGGACAGGAGTTCTTGTTGGTATTGGCCATCGCCTTAGAGATTCTCAGAGTCTCTACTTCCTTGATCATCTGAGTCTTCCATCTTTCTCCGCTCATGCATCTTTAGCTCTTGCGTCAGCATCTGTTAGTTTTCCTTAGTGGCATCATCGGCTTGGTCATTTGTGTGGCTCTCGTCTTTCTACATTAGCTTGTCAGGGTGTCCTAGGTCGTGTCATTGTTGATACTAGTTTTGATTGTAAAGGTTGCAAGCTTGGTAACCAGCTGCAACTTTCATATCTTACCAATACATCTCGATCCAGTCGTTCTTTTAAGTTAGTTCATTATGATGTTTGGGGTTCTGCTCCTTTTGCTTCTAAAGGTGGTCATATCTATTATGTAATTTTTATTGATGACTATTCTTGATATACTTGAGTTTATTTTATGAAACATCATTCTCAACTATTTATCAGTCTTTTGCTCGTATGGTTCACACCCAGTTTTCCACTCCTATTCAAACTTTTCGTTCTGATTCAAGGGGAGGTACTTGTCGCATGCCTTTCGTCAATTTCTCTCCGCTGAGGGAACCCTTCCTCAGCTTTCCTGCCATGGTTCGCCTTCTACACCTTATGACACTCCTGGCAGAGCGAAGAAGCTAGCTTATTCAGCTGGCACCAGAGACTGGCCAGGGCTCGAAAAAAGTCATCGATGGAGGAGTCCTTCTGGCGAAGTGTCTCCAACTCACGCTAAAGCGAAAAGAACTGAGTATCGCTGCTCTGCTGGTATCACTCGTGCAAGTACTCCCAGATCTGATGAGTGGAATGCAGACTAACAATGTCTAGCTAGATGGAGTCGTCGACGCTGACTACCAGGATAGCTCGAACATGGGTCTCATCAGCACATCAGTGCTCAAAAGCGTCTATGGCATACTGAAAGGCCTCATCAGTAGCAGCGGTGACCTCTGCCTTCTTCTTGGCAACCTCTTCTTTTGCAGGAGGTGCAAAAGCAGGCTATTTGGGAGGAGGCTGAACTAGCGACGGTGGATAAGGTCAAGCACCAGTGACATGTCCCTAGAAGCAGAGATCATCGAGCGTGATCTCCATGAGTGAAGACCACAACCTGTAGTTCGTCCCATGAAACTTTGTTCTCGAGAATGGGATCACAGCTGATGGAACGGAAGCCATCGGTAGGCGCCACGGCGACCAAGGCAACGAAATCTAACATGCGGCGCTGGACGGCGCGGCAGTCAGACCTGGCCAAACGAGCGGCCCGACCTATTCAGGCACGGCCCATTCTGGCCCGGCTACTATTCATACCGAGCCGGGCCGCGGCCCAGGCACCGCCCGTCGACTGATCGTGCCATGCCGGGCCAGCACGAGCCCGTTTGGCCCGCTGGGCCAAGGCTAACCCACGTGCCCCGCGCGCCCTGCCCGCCCTACCATACGGCTTGCCCTGCTTGCCCCGTGCCCTGCCCGGCCTGCCCCCGCTGCCCACCGACACTGCCCGGCCTGCCCATCTACCCCGCTGCCCATCGCCCCTGCCCGACTACCCGCCTCCTCTTCTTTTCCCATGCCCACCTGCCCGCTTGCCCTGCCCACTGCGACAGTGCGCGGGGCGCGGCGCTGCAGCATGGCGCATGCCCGCCTCCGCCTGGCGCCTACCTCCACACCGGCTAACGCCCTACACGCTGACACCACCCCCTCCCGGTCTTCTCCCTCCTTGTCGGCAACTCCCCCTTTCGGTCCTTCCTCCGCGGCTTCACGCTAGCAACGCGGCGCCCAGCCCTCCTCCCTCCACTCCGGCCACTGGCGCCGCCCTGCCCTCCTCTCCGACCCTTCGTCTCTCCCCTCCTTCTTCCTCCACGTCGGCCCTTCTTCCTCTGCGCCGGCACCGTTCCACCCTCCTCTCCTCAGTCCTCCCGGCTTAGCTGCCTCACTGGCTTCCTCGACCACCCCTTCGCACGCGTGCCAGTGGGCCGTGCCGGGCTCATGCCGTACCTAGCACGGCCTGACACTATTCGTGTTGGGCTGGGCCGGCCCATCGTGCCTGGGTGGCGGCCCATCATGCTGGGGTGGCGGCCCAGGCACGGCCCAGTCTTTCGTGCCATGCCGGCCCGGCCCATGAACAATTTGGGCCGTGCCGTGCCTCGGGCCAGCCCAGCTGGCACGACCCATCTGGCCAGCTCTAGCGGCAGTTAGATCGATGTCCTATTTTTTAAACGAATTCTTTTAAAGGAAACCGTCCACGATTTCCTTAAACAAAAATGTCGGTCTCGGCCTCAGACCAGAACCCGAGCGAAACAGCGAAGGTAGCGGCCCTGCGAATGGCGGCTTCCTCGGGTTGGCTGTGTCTCCCTCGAGTCGGGTGTTAGGGGGCGGCGGCGGCGGCTGGTCGGGCGATGGCGTCAGGCGGACTCGGCCCGTGTCGTCCTTGGGTGTAGCGGCGTTAGCGGGCAGCGACAGCGGGACGGGCAGCTGCAGGCAACGGCGGCCTTCGACGACGACAATGGCGGTGGCAACAGAAAGAGCTAGGTTAGTACCCTAACTCTGATATCATGTTATGAATATTGTGTGTATATTCATATGGCCCAATGAACAATATATATAGGGAGTATAAGGGCATATTACAAATGAATATATCATACATATATAAGGAAATACAAAATGTATATAAGGAAATACAGAGGAATTCCTATCTAACAATAAGCAGGTATTCATTCCAATGAAATGGTCTCATAACATGCCCATAAATAAATTGGTAGAGAAATTGCATCCGAATGATGATAGTGCACGGCATTTAAGAGCTTGAAGGAGATCTAGTATTCTGGAGGGGAACTTAATAATAATACAGAGGCATTTTGTATTATAAGATAATTTGGTAATGGCGAACTAATGACATAGGACGTGCACAAGAGTTAGCTAATAAAGACCTGATTAGCCAGCCAATCACAGCATATACCTGCATTAAAAATTCTCTTTGTCTCTCGAATATTCAATTCACAAGATCCACTGCCACCAGTACAATAATCCTGGATCGTTAGGTGCTGCTGCCTGTTTATAAAATTATCCCATTGACCTTTCCATAAAGTTAATTAGCCCTAGCTATGTTCTGAGCATAATTACCATCATAGGACTTACAGAATACCAATTGCAGGGTAAACTAGTCTGCAAATCACTATGTAACTCTTAAGTACGATGTAAACACAGTATAAAATATCAAATCGCCAATCAAAACTGGCTAGTGGGTGATGATCTAAGCGTATCCTGATGGCAGCATGTCTCACGGGGCACATGTAGCTCAATCCAATTAGTAGAAAACGCCGTACAGGTTATCACGTGGACACGATTTTATTTATGCAGTACCCCCCTTGCCCCAACTCAACGTCACACACACAAGTGAGATCAATCTCTTGTTTAAGTCCACACTTGATCAATCAAGAGAATCAAGCGTACTGCTTGTCTACTAAACAATAGGCCAAGTAGGTCTGCCTGCTAAACAGATGCTAGGAATCACATGCATTATCTTAACGTATTTAACTACATTAACAGGGCTCTCACATGCTTTACCTATTTTAATCTGTCACCCTGTTCGTGCGTAAAATTTGAAAAGTGTTTTGTGAATCATGTGATATAAGTAAATTTGTAAAGCAGATCAAGCAGGGACAATGATGAAGCCTCATGGTCTGATATTGAAAAGATCCTCAAGAGGCAGGTCCAGTTCAGGAATGATTAGGATATGTGGGGTGCCAATATTGGCGATAAAAATTGGCCTTTCCTACCTCAACATTCGCATGATTCGGCCATCAGTTGGACAATCTTTTGACCACCGACCTCCACGCAGCATGATGGAATTGTCTTAGAGTACCGGTGAACGAAACTTTACATCTATCTCGGTTGTTTTATGTCATCGTCATGTCTTGTTGCTATAATAAGCAAAGCAACTCTTTACCAGACAAAAGAACAAGTGAACTACAGAACAGTGGCATCCTGAATGAAGGTAAATCATACATAGAATGTGTCCAGAGGTATAGATAGGCAAAAAAAAAACAAGGTTGATTTTGTAACACAAGAAGCTTCCACTCTCTATATAACTAACAGGGTCCTTAATCAAAGCTGGAAATGACAGGTGTTACTCTGACACAAGAGGAATCATCTGATCTGGAGATACCGAACGTCAGCTCTCTTCAGTCCAACACACTTGCGAAATATACAACAACTGGGAAATCCAAGACCTACTTGCCGATAAATATTTAAACTTAAGTCCTGAGAACGTTCTTGGTGCCCAACAGCGGAAAGAATACAATACAACTGTTTCAATTAAGAAGGAAAAGCATCCAGATCTTGCTGCAGAACCCCAACATGCTCATCATTGAAAGATAGATTATACTAGGGTGGACGGTTGGTAAACATGAAATTAAAATAAATAATTTGAGGCCAAAGCTGCTATTAGTGAACGTCTATTGTGTTAGGTGTTATTGGCTACATTTATACACTAGTCTTGAATTTCAGGGTGAAAGTCATTCAGGACAGATTAACAATGAAAATAGAGTAACATGGGGTGTATCTGTTTCATCCAAACAAATTACTGCAAGTGGCACACTATAGATATAAGGTATTGCTTCAACCAGGGAGGGGCAATCTCTAGTTAGTCATCGCCTGATAGAGGGAACAACCTTTTCATGATAGTCATAGCTACAAGTTAACTGACCACACAAACTGTTATCAATAAACATTCTATATGGTTCTTCCATTCGAACCCATTCTGAAATATATCTTCTGAATTTTCCAGATGTAAAACTCTACGTAGTTTCTCCAACAACATGAGCACAAACTCAGCTATCCGAACTAATATATGACCGAGGAAAATGAAGTATGCGAAAGGACCAACACTTTCCGGTATTGACCAGTATGCCTGGTTTATTTGATCAAATACTTGATCAGTAAAATAATGTGTGTATACCTTCAATAAATCATTGCTCAATCTACTAAACATTATTATAGCTACTGGGTACATGCATTAAAAATTCTGAAAACAACTAAACAGCATAAACAAAGCTACATTAGAAAACATATTTTATTTCATGTGCACCAAGACTGAGTAATGTCTCTGGATCTACTGGTCAAGATACACTCAAGGACCTTTTTCACCAAGTAAGCCATTCTCCCTAGTTTACTTCTGAATTATAGACCATAGTTGAGAAAAATGTTGATTCCAGAAAAAGGGGGAGGCAGTTGCAACATGAAAGGGGTAGGGGTTAAGATGCTAACAATAGGTGATTTGTCTAGTACTGTTTAAAAGGAAACTGTAGGCATGTCATTGGTCCTAAATGTTCTTTTGTAAACGGGCAGTACAGGCTGAATAAAGTAAGAAGGGAACGAGAAATTGGGGGGAAAACAGTTGCAGCCTATGTGTGGCTTAATGTATGCTTGCATGCAAACAAGATCCACTTTACACAAAACCTGCCACATATTCCAATTCGAAGCCAGAGAAGCTTCACTCCCAATAATTGGATAACTAGCGAATGAAGCTTTACATTGTTTACAAGAAGAATTTACCTGAATCCAAGATCTTTATGTTCAACAGCATTGCTGAATGGTGGCCAAGTAGTATCTTTTCTAGTAGTTCAGAATGTAATATAAGGTCACTGCAGATTCCAAATCAATAGATATTTCTGAAACCAAAACTACCTACCTAGGATGCACCGATACGCGATACCGGTACAGCGATACGGATACGGCGATACCCCATTTCTATATAAAAAAAACCGATACGGCGATACGGATATGTGTGTGTATATATATATATATTTATTTAAAATAGAAAAAAATATAAAATATGATACTTTTCTCCAAGCCAAAACCACCCCTCGGTCTCCCCTTATCTCTTCACCTCCTTGCTCTTTCTCTCACTATCGCTCTCTCTCTCTCTCTTGCTCCCTCCGGCTCCTCGGCCTCCCCTCAGGCCGAGCCGCTCCTCCCGCCGGTCGCGCCTAGCGCGCCACCCCCACCGGTGCTGCTCCAGTGCTGCCTCCCTCTAGTCCCTCCCTCTCTCTGGTGCCTCCTCCCCCACGGCGTCGTCTCCGGCCACCGGCGCTTGGCCGCCAGCGCTTCACCGCCGGCGCGCACGTGCCCGCGCGGCCCCTCCCACTGGCCTACATCAACATCCTAACCCCCACTTCAATCACCAGATCTGAGAGAGGAGGACGCACCTGGTTGGAGGCATCGGCCGTTGGAGAGGAGGCAGCACCGTCAACTGCCGGGGAGGAGGAGCACCGTCGGTTGCTGCCCGCTAGAGAGGATCGACCCTGCCAGCCGCTGGCTGCAGAGGGGGTAGCACGAAGGAGGTGGCCGCCGACCGCTGGTTGCACTCACACGGCTCTGGACTGCGCACGGGAGACGGGAGGGAGGCGCAGCCGGGCAAGGAACCAAGGAGCAAGGTAAGGGTCTCTCCTGCGATGGGCCTTGGGCTAGGAACAGTAGGTTTTTGCTTTGGGTTGGGCTTCTTTCTAGGCCGTATCGGCGTATCAGAGCGTATCGGAAATATATTTCTTTTTTAAAAAACGAAAAGAATTCTGATACTTCCCGATACGTATCGGGGTCGTACCCATACCCGATACGTATCAGGATACCGGTACGCGGCCTGGGAGACATATCGGTGCATCAGAGCTACCTACCTAATAGCTCCTTAACTAACATAGGGCTAAATCTAGAGCCCAGCATCTAAATCAACAATTAAATCCTTCCGAGGTTAAGACACGTGGCACTTCTCTATGCATTATGATCCATGGTTAGAATGGGACTAGCAGTTGAAGTTTTTTTGTCATTAAAAAGAACCACGATAAGCTTTATAGATTTCAAGGTTTCCAAATATAGTTGGGAGAAATAAATAAGTTCCATTTGAATGGAGAAGTGTACCAATCTCCTTTTTGGTTTAGCAAATGTTATGCTTCTAATTATATTATGTTCATTATTGCAGTCTACAAAGGACAGGAAGTTCATTAAATCAAACAAAATTGTGGCCAACGGGGATTTGCAGAACCAATTGAGACACAAAACTGTTATTAATAAAGAAGGGGGTTAGTTTGAAGCTTTTTTTTGTTCTTCACTTCCCACTCTATCATTCTGCCCAATATCTCAAGAAAGGTGCATCAAGAATCAGTAAGAGTACAAGACACATGCTGGTGTAACTTTATAAATTCTAGATGGGACGTATATATACTAATATGACGTGACAACCATTGTAGAGTTAAAGATCAAGCAATCCTCCCAGACACCAACTCAAGATGCAAATCAGGCCTGCAATTGACATGTCAAGGTTTTTTATTGCTTTGTTAGCGTGCAAACAACTAAAATTTAGAAAAGCACTTTGTTAGACCATGTGGTCAGGACTAGAATATTTTAGTGATGAATAATTGACAATGTTAGGTACTGATGTTATTTGAGGCGTGTGTGCGTGTGTGGACTTATGTCGGTCAAGTTGGAAAGAACTTGTGCCGGGAAAAGATGGTGTTTTGGTCTTTGCATGTGTAGGATAACTCGGAGGCGATCGTGGTCTACGACGGTGACCGGGAGATGGCTTGGTGTGAAGTCATAGTCCAGAGGGTCAAGGATGCTGGAGGAGACGGTCGGGCTCGAGTTGGGGCGCGTGGAGATCAAAGATGGATGATGCGTGTTGGAGCTACGAAGGTGTAGTCCGGAGGCTACGACACGTGATAATTTTGGGGTATCCAAAATTGATTTTATAATCTGATATAAAAACTCACGTATTGGGCCTTAGATTTTTAGTGGGCCGTACGTGAAATTAAGTGATCATGTGTATCACGTATAGGGTCCTAGGGTTATTTATATGGGACGTGATTAGGGCGTGAGTGCGGTGTTCGTATTTTTCTCTGGAAAGCCGATCCGGGAGTTGTGCGCCGTGAGTTGTTTCTCGATGTATACTTGAAGATGTTGGTCGCTTGAGCGCTATCTTGGTCGTGTACGTGAGAATTTGGAGCATCAAGTGATGTCTTTGATGCGTGAGATTCTTGATGTGATTGATGTGTATGCAAGCTTTTGTCTTTGGGTGATTAAGAGCATCACCTTTAGGCATTGTGATCTCTCGAATATAAAAAAGTCTACGGCAAAGCTGGTGCATCCGGTGCTCTGACATTGAACGCCGCGTCGAGGCACCGTGCGGACGGCGTGTAGGTGCGAGCGGCGACGGTTGGGCATACACGCATGGTGTGTGTGATTAGATGAGTTGATTGCTAGTGGTCGTTGTTCTCGTGAGGTGCTCGCCCATCCTTGTATGGGATTAGGTGCTACGGCTTGAAGAGATTACGTCAGTGCGTGACATGCGACTGTGTCGCTAGCGGCAGCTTGAGTTTTTCGAATCAGAGTTTTCAGTACGTGAACTTCTAGCGTTGATCGCTTTCTACCGAGTGATTTTTGCAGGCTGGTAAGAAAAATTCTTTCACAATCATTCACCCCCCCTCTGATTGTAATATTCGATCCTACAAGTGGTATCAGAGCGAGGTTGCTATGGCGTCAGAGAGGTATGTGAATCGTCCCCCCATGCTAGATGGTATTGATTTTGCTTTTTGGAAGTGTCGTATGCAAGCTTATATTGAGGCTCAAGGTAGTGATGTGTGGAATAAAGTATCTAGACCTTATGTGGTTCCTGTTATTGTTCTTGATCTAAATAAAGCGATGTTGATTTAAATGCCCAAGCTCGTAACTTGCTGTTTCAAGGAATTTCTCGCAAAGAATTTGATCGTGTAGCTCATATTAATTCTGCCCACTTAATATGGAAGACTCTTTGCGATTATCATGAGGGAACCACTAAAATTAAGAAAGTGCGTAAAAATCTTTATCAAAAAGAATATTCTGATTTTACTATGAAGCCTGGTGAATCTATTGATGATCTTTTTGCTCGTTTTGAAAAGATATTAAGTAATTTGCGTGGAGTTGATGTTATTCCTACTGATGAAGATAATGCCACTAAAATTTTGAGATCTTTAGGTTCTGAGTGGTTAATGGTTGTCACAACTATCAATCAAACTATCGATCTAGATACTTTAACCATGGATGATCTGTTTTCTAGATTGAAAACCTATGAGATGGAAGCTTTGCCATCTAAGATTGATAAATCTGCATCTTTAGCACTTGTGACTAACCCCGTGCAGGCTACTTCATCGAGTTCTTTTTCTTTGTCTGCTTTGTCTTCTTTTTCAGAGGAACAGTTCGAACAGCTCCCTGAAGATGATTTGGTGTTAATCTCCTCACGGGCATACAAGGCACTCAACAACATGAGGATGAAAAAGCGAGGTGGCGTCTCTCGTTCGATCACGTGCTATGAGTGTGGCGAGCCAGGTCACATTAAGTCGGAGTGTCCTAAGCTCAAGGGTAAGGTGATCAAAGAAAACAAGAATTACCGTCGTCGGCCATCCAAGAACAACAACACCAAGGGTGGCAATTTCCGTCGTAAGCTGGCTGAAAAGATCATATCGGCTATCGAGCATCTTGATTTGAGTGATGTGGAATATGAGAGTTGCGACGACATCGACGACGTTGATGATCCTAAAGATAAGAAGAAAAGCAACAACGACTTCACGGGTATGTGCTTCATGGCAAGAAAGCGACAACGACAACGGCGGCGGTGATCCCGATGAGGTAAGACCATCATATGATGAGCTTGAAGATGGTTTCATTAAACTTGCTATTGAATTAAAAAAGACAAAAAAGAAAGCGAGAGAAAATAATAGTCTTGTTGAAAGCCTAACTTCAAATTAATCAACTTAGAGCTTCTATTCACGATGATGAATCTTGTGAGTCTTGCCAAGTTTTATTTTTCAATTGAGACCGCTAGGTCAATACATACTAAATTTGATGAGTTAAGACTAGCACATGACTCTGTGATGAAAAGTTAAAACTTGCATATGATGAAATTGAAAAACTCAAGTTTAGTTCTACTTGTTTAGAGTCAAGTATGTCAAATGCTCAAACTAAAACTTGCTCTAAGTGTGAATTGCTAGAAGCTAGACTCAATACTTCTCGAAACAATTCAACGATTGCTTTATCATGAGATAGCTTCTTGCTCTAACTGTCCTAAACTTACAATAGAGATAGAAGCTTTGACTAGACAACTAAATGATTTTCTTTGAAAAAGAAAAGTTGGCTCAGTCTAGTGCTTCTAAGAAGATTGTGAATGAATCTATCACATGCACTGATTGTCCTACTCTAGCTAAAGAAATTGAGTATCTGAAGGACACTTTAGAAAGATTTGCTTTTGGCAAGAAAAATTTGAATATGATTCTAGACAAGTCAAAAGTAAGTGTTAAAAATCATGGTCTAGGATTTAATTTTGTTGAGCATGCCAAGAATAATCCTCCTACGGTTGCTAAGTTTCTTGAACCTGAAAAATTTGAAGTAAAATCTGAACCAAAACAAAGCGTGTTCAAATCACTGGTTTTGTGCAAAGCTTCTCTAGTAATGTTGTTGGTGCGACTTATCATCTCAAAAGAATTACGATTATGCTAAATTTTATTGCACCTATTGTGGTAGAGATGGACACTTGCATGAATTTTGCTTTAGGCGTGTTAAGAAAGAGAAAAAGGAAAGATTGAATGCTTTAAGACAAAAACGTGCATCTTCTTTTGTTGTTCCTAGAGCTAATGCAAAAGCTAGGTTTGTAGATAACTTTTATGATGATTTTCAATCTGTTTCACGTCTTTGGTTTGGGTTACAATTCAAATAATGTTTATTCGGCATTGCCGCATTTCAAGAGGCAATTAGGCAGCTTCTTTTGGCATTACGATCGCTCACGTACACATGTTTCGGTTCTAGTTTTTTTGCACTGTTCATCGTATATCTCGATCTTTGGATTCCTAAATCTTATTTCACTAACCCTTGATATTGTGAGACCGATGTTTCTGTGATGTGATGTAAGAACAGTGTGAGGTGGAGAACATGAGCTTGATTTGGTTCCAGTCTTTTACGTCATTACTTGATTGGAACACCTGATGGTTCTTCACTTTCTTTGATGGCTTCCAAGAGATTTCACTTTCTGAGAGATCATGTGGAAAAGGTGATGTTGCTCTACACCTTGTTAAGTTTGAATTTTGATTTGCTCTTTTGTGAAGTGAGTTGGGTATGTTGCATCCTATGGGCTTGTTGTGAGGGGGAGCTTGTGGTTTAACAATTCAGAAGCTTTGTTTATTATACTTGTCAAACAATTCTTCAAGTCCAAGCTATTGAAATCAAATGAGTTGTAGAGCCTTCTTTATCATATTTATTCATGTCTTTGTGTAGTTGTGTTCTTGGTAGTTATAATTAATTTGCTACATTAGAACTAAAGCATGACATGGCTGAAAACTTTGACTAGATTGATTATTGTTATCACTTTGTGATGTCCATCGAAAAGGATGAGCTTGTTTGTGATTCTTATTTTAAATCTTGGATTTGAAGCAAGTATGTCTCTCATTACAATCCTATTATGCTCACTCAATTTGGCATGTTATAATAAAAAAAATTAATAAATAAATAAATTGAAAAGATGTATGCTTCAAGCATGCCATACATGTCTATGTATTCAAAAGAAAAAAAAAATGCACACAAAAGTGCTCCAACGAAAAGAAGTATGCTTCAAACATGCCATCCTTGAAAAGAAGTATGCTGTAAGCATGCCACATGCAAAGAAGAATTGAAAGTGGAGCAATAGGTTGTTACATAAGACTGATAGCTCATCTAGATTTAAAGTTTGCCTCACTGTTAGGCTTTAACTTTTCATGATGATATCTCTTTGTGGTGTTTATAATCTGTTTAGTCATTGTTGAGATGTCTGTCATAAATTTAAATCACTTAATCATTCTAAAAGACTTGTCTTGACTTTGCTATATGGTATATGATTTTATATGATCCAGATAGCTCTAATCAAAAAGATGGCTTGGTTAATTTACTAAATCAGTGCAAAATGACTTGGATAATCTACAAAGCTTCTTGATTCTTACTCTCCTTGCTCCTTTTTGGAATTATTCTTTCTCTGAAGTTCTTGATGATTACATTGCCAAAGGGGGAGAAAAATAAGAGAAATTTGCTTCGCTTCCCTTGTGTTGAGGGAGTTTTTGACTCCTTGTGTTAAGGGAGCTTTTACGGCTTTTGGTTTTTCGGCTTCTCCATTTTCTATTACTCATTATGCAATCTTGAAATATTGTCAATGTATTCATCAAGGGGGAGATTGTTAGACCATGTGGTCAGGACTAGAATATTTTAGTGATGAATAATTGACAATGTTAGGTACTGATGTTATTTGAGGCGTGTGTGCGTGTGTGGACTTATGTCGGTCAAGTTGGAAAGAACTTGTGCCGGGAAAAGATGGTGTTTTGGTCTTTGCATGTGTAGGATAACTCGGAGGCGATCGTGGTCTACGACGGTGACCGGGAGATGGCTTGGTGTGAAGTCATAGTCCAGAGGGTCAAGGATGCTGGAGGAGACGGTCGGGCTCGAGTTGGGACGCGTGGAGATCAAAGATGGATGATGCGTGTTGGAGCTACGAAGGTGTAGTCCGGAGGCTACGACACGTGATAATTTTGGGGTATCCAAAATTGGTTTTATAATCTGATATAAAAGCTCACGTATTGGGCCTTAGATTTTTAGTGGGCCGTACGTGAAATTAAGTGATCATGTGTATCACGTATAGGGTCCTAGGGTTATTTATATGGGACGTGATTAGGGCCGGCGGAGTGCAGCTGTTCGTATTTTTCTCCTGGAAAGCCGATCTGGGAGTTGTCCGCCGTGAGTTGTTTCTCTGATGTATACTTGAAGATGTTGGTCGCTTGATCGCTATCTTGGCGTGTACGTGAGAATTTGGAGCATCAAGTGATGTCTTTGATGCGTGAGATTCTTGATGTGATTGATGTGTATGCAAGCTTTTGTCTTTGGGTGATTAAGAGCATCACCTTTAGGCATTGTGATCTCTGAATATAAAAAGTCTACGGCAAAAGCGGTGCATCCGGTGCTCTGACATTGAACGCCCGCGTCGAGGCACCTGGTCTGGACGACGTGTAGGTGCAGAGCGCTGACGGTTGGGCATACACGCATGGTGTGTGTGATTAGATGAGTTGATTGCTAGTGGTCGTTGTTCTCGTGAGGTGCTCGCCCATGCTGTATGGGATTAGGTGCTACAGCTTGAAGAGATTACGTCAGGTCTGTGACATGCGACTGTGTCGCTAGCGGCAGCTTGAGTTTTTCGAATCAGAGTTTTCAGTACGTGAACTTCTAGCGTTGATCGCTTTCTACCGAGTGATTTTTGCAGGCTGGTAAGAAAAATTCTTTCACAATCATTCACCCCCCCTCTGATTGTAATATTCGATCCTACACACTTAATCCATTCTATACACACCGATATACACCAAGTCACCAACAACATCTCATCTCACTTGAAGCCTAAACTTTCATCAACATCTTGATCGCTAGGGTCTCTCCAACCAAGCATCCCATGAGCGCAAGCATCTAAGCACCTAAGCACGGGCATATCCAAGCGCAACACTATTTTTTTTTAAAAAAAATGGCAAGCGCAAACATATCAGCACTGACAATTTGACACCCACAAGCACAGGTGGTGCTCAAGCTAACGAAGCACCTAGCAAAACAACTCCTAGTCGCCAAAAATGCACCGTAATAAAAAACATCGAAACAAGCCATAAGATCGAGATCACCAAAAAAACTCACAGTGAAACGCCATGAGGGAAGTGTTAGGAACTCTGAAGAATTCGAAGCTCTTGTTCTTTAATTTGAACCGGTATCATGATGAGTGGACATGATTGAAGTCTGGAGATCCTATGGTAACGAAGTAAATGAGTCTCGGCGCCAACTTCACTCAAGCTAGAGCGCGCATAAGGGAGCAGCGAACCTTCGCATCATGATCCAATGGACGTAGTTGATTCACTGGGTGTTTACCGTGCAAAGTACATTGTAGCTTGTCTTCTTCGCTACTATTTACTGTAATGAGTTTGTAACTCATTTTTACCGAACTCCGGCTATATAAGCCATGTAATCGAACTACGGTGCTTATCTTTGGATCAATACAAGAACCTTAGCAACAATAGAGTAGCCCTAGTTCTCTAGTTTCCATTTTTGCACAAAAAATCACACAAAAACAAGGTTTCTTCTTGTGCAATTTCAGTCTAAACCTTCAGTTCTTGACAATGGTATCAGAGTCGCAATTTGGGCCTCGACTCTAACCTGGACGCTGTTTTGGTGAGGGTTTGGGAGCAGATCTCTGTTTCCCTATAAAATTCTCCAGCCAAAAAGATCTGGGGATGAAGTGGGGGAAAATATGTGGAAGAATTGCGTAGATCTTTGAGGTTTGGATTGGTACTCTGCCATCCTTGTAAAATCTCTTCTAGATCTAGGCGATTGGTTGAAGATAGGCAAGACAAACAAAGCTGCGGGAGCTGAGGAGGAAGAGAAGGTATATGTGACCTTAACCGAGGTTGAAGATGTGAAAAGAAGCATCGAAGCTCTAAAAAAGGCACAAAAAGATAGCAACTTGCAGATGCAACTTCAGATGGACAAATTGATGGGAGCAATGGCGAATTTCATGAATACCACAACCACTTGAGAACTCTCTAACAAGCAATCTAGTTGCCAAGGTAATTTTAGAAATCCTGCAGTTAGTCCTGTACTTATTACTACATTGCCCAAGCCAAGTTGTTCGATAGCTCTTAAAGATAGTGGGGGAAGTAGTACCACTGCTGTAGTATCTACTACTGACATGAATCCTAATCTTATACCACCGATTGCTAGTAGTCTGAATCCCAATATATCACTAGGAAACTTTAGCAACAATCCGATTATTCTGGGAGAACATAATGGAAGGCAGATTGGAATTGATAGCCCACCAGGATTAGCTCATTACATGTTGAATCCTGAGTATCAGCACAACAGTAATTTAGCTCCTGGATCATTTCCAGTATGGCCTATGCAATGGTCAACTATAGTCACAGCACAACCACAGAGTTCACCGTCACTGGACAATTTCTTGGATACAGGGCATTATCACAAACCATTACCAGCTTATGAAAATAATAGACCTCAAACAGCATTAAAATCCCCTAAGTTAAATTTTCCTGAATTTGATAGGTTTGACCCTGATGGTTGGTAGCAAAAGCTAAGAAGTACTTTGAGGCTGCATGGATGCCTTTGGATCAAAGGACTGATTATGCAGTGACTTATCTCAAGGAAAAAGGCTCATTATTGGTGGAGAGGTACAGGGTGCAATGCAGCCATCCTTCTTTGGCATCAATTTTGTAGGATGGTTGATGATAGGTTTGCTGAATCATGGATATGTGATAATGTTAGATAATTCCATTGGCTGAAACGAAATGGGACTGTTAGGCCTTATGTGGAGAAATTCGAGGAGATCATGAGTTTGGTCAGGAAGGATAACTCATTGTTACCAGATGAATACTATGTTTGTAGTTTTGTTGCTGGCCTCCAAGATTATGTCAAAAATCATTTACAATGTCATAGACCAAGAAATCTAATTGAGACTATTTGGATGGCTAGAAGGATTGAACAATCACATCCACTCAGAAGTATGACCTATACCAGCTTCAATAGAAGTAACTATCCTAGTCCAAGAGACAACGGGAAATTGATTACCAACACTGGTGCAAAAAGCTATAAGCAAGAGAGGGGCAATAGAGCTAAAGGAGTTGCTCAGGGTAATAGAACAGGAAAGGACTATGAAAAATGCAGAAGGTGTCCTGAACCTTGGTTCCCTGGTCACAAGTGTAAACTGAGTGAGAAACAGTTGTTCACAGCTACACATGGACCCCCTGAAGAAGAAGAGGATGAGGAATTAGAAGGAAAGGAAGTAGCACTAGAGGATACTCCACCTTCCAGTTCAGAACATCAAACTAAGGAAGCATTATTGCAAATTTCAATGCATGCAGTACATGTTACTAGTTCTGCTTGTAATACATTCACATTGATATTGGATGTGGGAGGAGTAAAAGCAAAAACATTAGTTGATAGTGGAAGTAGTGCCACATTTGTGAGTCCTCAATTTGTGGTAAAGGCACAGTGTGCAGTTACAAATCACAACGCAGTGAAGATAATGATAGCCGATGGAGCCATAATGTGGAGTGATACATTATGTAAAGATTGCAAGTATGAGATACAGAGGGAATTATTCATTTCAGATATGAGAGTATTACCCCTGAAAGTTTATGATATTATTTTAGGGGCTGATTGGATTTATACTCATAATCCTATTGGACTTAATCTAAAAACTAGGGAATTCTCAGTAACTAAATATAGACTGAAACAAGTAACCTTTATTGATGAAACACTTTCTGGACAGAACCTCTTGATTGACATCAGTCATTTGTTGAAATTGATGAGGAAGGGAGTCATTGGTGCTGTTATATGTGCCCAGACTTCAGTGCAAGAGGTGGGAAGGTTAAACTCAGTACCAGAAATGATTCAAACTTTACAACTGCAATACTCATATGTATTTATGGAACCTCAACAACTTCCTCCCAATAGGGACTGTGATCATGCAATTCCTATTGTTCCAGGGGCTAAACCAGTGAATCAGAGACCCTATAAACTTCCACATTATCAGAAGGATGCTATGGAGGGTTTGGTGGAACAATTGTTAAAGTCAAAGACCATTAGACCAAGTGTGGGTCCTTACTCTTCCCCTGCAATTTTAGTAAAAAAGAAGGATGGATCCTAGAGGATGTGCATTGATTATAGACATTTGAATTCAAATACCGTCGAGAATAAATATCCAATTCCTATAATTGAAGATCTCTTAGATGAACTTCATGGGTCTAGAATATTCTCTAAAATCGACCTTAGGTCAGGTTATCATCAGATAAGGATGAGATGTGAGGATATTGAAAAGACAACCTTTAGTACTCATTTGGGCCATTATGAATTCATGGTTATGCCCTTAGGGCTTACTAATGCCCCTCCTACTTTTCAAGCATTGATGAATACTATATTGAGTAAATTTCTGAGACATTTTGTGCTAGTCTTCTTTGATGATATCCTAGTTTACAGTAAATCTATTGAAGAGCACCACTCTCATTTAGGGCTAGTATTGGGAATTCTGAGACAAGAGAAGTTATATGCAAAGAGGAGCAAATGTGTGTTTGGACAGTCTCAAATTGAATACCTTGGGTATATCATTAGGCAAGATGGAGTAGCTACTAACCCTATAAAGATTGAAGCTGTGGTGAGGTGGCTAGACCCTCAGAATGTCACATAATTGAGGAGCTTTTTGGGATTAGCTGTCTATTATAGAAGGATTTTGAAAGACCATGGTGTTATTTGTAAACCCTTGTCTGCAGCACATAAGAAGGATGAATTCATTTGGGGTGATGAACAGAAGGCAACATTCAGGAATATTGGCATTGCCAGATTATTCACAACCATTTGTGTTAGAAGCTGATGCATGTGGTTATAGCATTGGAGCAATCTTAACGCAGAAGGAATAATCAATTATTTGCCACCATAAAGATGTGGATTTCAGGATTTGTCACTCTATGTGTGAATGACATCTCGGTCACAGGGCCACATGTCATAGACACATCAGTGGTAAATCCTGAATTGTATATCTTTAGCAATGGCAAATAATCAGATCTCCCCAAAGTTTAAAGTATATACAAGAGCAAAGGCTGACTGAAGGAGTACAACATAAGTTGTTAGGATATAATTACAAGGTTGAATACAAGAAGGGAAGATAAAATAAAGCAACTGATGCTCTTTCAAGAGTCAAATGTCATGATCAATTCTTGGCAGTTACAGTAGTGACTCCTATATGGATCACTGAAGTTAAAGCAAGTTATGAGTATGATGAAAGATGTAAGGAGATCATGACACAGCTTAGTATTGATGCCAATGCTCAACCTAATTATTCATTGAAGCATGGAATCTTGAGGTACAAGGGTAAGCTATATGTAGGTTCTCAGACTGAATTAGAGAAACAGTTGTTAACCTCATTGCATGATTCTGCACTTGGGGGGTATTCAGGTGAAAGAGCTACATTACAGAGATTGAAATTGTTTTTCTATTGACCAAAGATGAAGCCAGAGGTAGAAGAATTTGTGAAATGTTGTGCTCTGTATCAGAAAAACAAGGCAGAACATGTTCCCTATCCTGGGCTATTGCATCCTATACCAGTCCCTGATATGGCTTGGACCCATATATTTATGGATTTTATTAAGGATCTACCAAAATCAGAAGAAAAGGAGGTAATTTTGGTTGTGGTGGATAGATTTACTAAGTATTCTCATTTCATTGCTCTAAGTCACCCTTTTACAGTCCAACATGTGGTTAGAGTATTCATTGATAATATGTTTAAACATCATAGACTGCCATTGGTGATTATCGCTGACAGAGATAGAATATTCACTAGCCATTTGTGGCGGGACCTATTCAAAACTCTAGGAGTTAAATTCAGACTTAGTACCTCATACCACCCTGAAACTGATGGTCAAACTGAGAGAGTGAATCAATATCTATAGGGCTATTTAAGGTGCATGGTATTTGCTAATCCAAAGAAATGGTGTAGTTGGTTATCTACAGCTGAGTGGTGGTATAACACTAGCTTTCACACTGCAATAAAGATGACTCAATTCCAAGCATTGTATGGATTTCCACCTCCACATATCACTAAAATGGTATTGTCATATACCCAGAATGAGGAAGTCAAAGGAATGCTACAAAGGAGACAGTTGGCTTTGTAGGTAATCAAGGACAATCTGCTAAAGGTACAGAGTAAGATGAAGATTTATGCTGATAACAAGAGAACAGAGAGGGAATTTGATGTGGGAGATATGGTTTATCTGAAAATCCAACCATATAGACATACCTCTTTGAGTATCCATCGATCACTTAAACTGCATTCCAAATCTTATGGACCTTTTCAAGTGTTGGAAAGAATTGGCAAGGATGCTTATAAACTGTTACTGCCAGATGGTTGCCAATTACATCCCACCTTTCATGTGATTCAATTAAAGAAGCACAAGGGAGATAAAGCAGTGCCAAATTGTGAGCTTCCACTAATTGACACTGATGGTAATATCAAAGTGGCTCCAGTAGCAGTTCTAGAAAGGCGTATGATTCCTTGAAACAATGAACCAGTAGTTCAATGGTTAATCCATGGGTTGAATTTGCCTTCTTTAGCCGCAACATAGGAAGATGTGGACTTCATACAGAAGGTTTTTCCCAGTTTTGTTCCTTGAGACAAGAACTTAAAAGAGGGGAGAATTGTCAGGAACTCTGAAGAATCTGAAGCTCTTGTTCTTTAATTCAGACTGGTATCATGATGAGTGGACAGGATTGAAGCCTGGAGATCCTATGGTAACGAAGTAAATGAGTCTCGGTGCTGACTTCACTCAAGCTAGCGTGCGCATAAGGGGGCAGCGAACCTTCGGATCAGGATCCAACGGACGTAGTCGATTCACTGGATGTTTACCGTGCAAAGTATACTGTAGCTTGTCTTCTTCGCTACTATTTACTATAATGAGTATGTAACTCATTTTTACCGAACTCTGACTATATAAGCCATGTAATCGAACTACGGTGCTTATCTTTGGATCAATACAAGAACCCTAGCCGCAATAGAGTAGCCCTAGTTCTCTACTTTCCATTTTTGCACAAAAATCACACAAAAACAGGGTTTCTTGTTGCGCGATTTCAGTCTAAACCTGACAGGAAGCCGCACCGGGGTCCAATCCAAACGAGCACGGGAACTGGAGCAGAATCCACAATCCCAAAGTCTCGCGGGGAGTCGCGAGAGCGGAAGAGAGGGAGGGAACGGAAGTGTGGAACTGAAGCGATCTGGGCGGGGAGCGAGGCGACGGGAACCGCGTGGCTTCGGCTCGGCCGAACTAGGCCTTCGTCGAGGAGCTCGATGGGCTACTCAAGAGGGGCGTTGGTTCGGCCGTGCTGAACCAGTGATTTCACGGTGGGTTTGGCCTGATTAGCCCAGTTTGAACGGTGATTTAACTGTGGGTTGGAAACATGGCTGCGAATCAGTGATTTGAATAGATGGGCCTCCAATTGGCGACGTGAGCAGCCCCATAGCTGAGGCCGCTTCGTTGCGGCTGCGCTCGCGAGGTTGACGGATTCAATGCGGCGCGGGAGGTTGTCGGCGTCGTGACTGCGCGTGCGACCAGCCACCCACCCGTCGCACGTCTCCATCCATCATTCCATCCACCATAACGCAGGTGAAGATTATGCAACGTAGCGAAAAGCACAAAGGAACCAGTCCAACAGGGCAACGAGCGAGTCCTTCGCTTGTCCGGTTGGAACTGGCAAGTTGCGAACGGATGGGTGAGAATGGATCGATGGGAGCCTGGCACGGCCGCATGAACAATCAAACAAACGGCAGCGGAACTCATGTGTGCGCGCATCACTGGCAGTCTGGCACAGCGTCGTGTCGTACAGCCGTCTCCGTCATCACACACTACGTGGTACTAGCGTCCAAAATGCCGTCCTACCGGCCGATTTGAGACGCTGCTAATATAGAAAGATTAACAGCGTGCGTATAGTATAGTATATACTTGTGGTGTGCAGTGACAACGAAAAAAAGCTAGGAGAGAGCAGAATAGCGTGTATGCGTGTATGCGTGTATGGTGATTTCATGATTTGTGATTCCCAGGCTAAAACAGCAAAGTAGCATTGGCACGAGTTTATTGTGAGTTCATGCACTTGTGTTCTCATTTCCTCTACGCTTCCGGGCATGGACCACACCTTGGCCTGTTAGCCCATCAGGATTGTTTTTTTTTCCTGAGACCAACAACACAACCATCCCATTAAATCTGTCAGCCGTTTCATACTTGCAGCTCGTCCAAACTGCCAGGACGCACGAGCCATAAGCACGACACACACCTGAAAGCTGAAAGTTTCTGAACCACATCATCGACGTTGCACGTACCAGTACCACCCTCCCCATTCAGTGTGGACTGCATCGCGGCCGCGTCAGATATCGTGTCATCGATCGCCGGGGCCCGGGAGAGCAACAAGCGGAGGACGAGGTGAGGAGTAGTAACAACCCGTCTCCACGTACACGGCACATACAGATCCATGTCCTGAACAGTATCGTACACTGATGCTTCTTCTCGTGAATGAATCGTACGTATTGGTATCGTGATATAATTCTACGTTTCTACTGGGTTCGTGGTGGAAAGTAAGAGGAGGGTTTGCCGCGGCTGAGATATGCCTGGGTGGGGTGGTTGGGTGCGACGTCTCCATCGGAGGTGACCGGACGAATGACCAGCTCGATCAATCGGTGTGGGAACCAGACCGAACCGAACCAAACGCGTCGCCAATCGCTTCGGCTTTCGCGTGTGGTGGCCGATGTGCGATAAGTGTGCATCCTCCTCGTTGCGGTGGTGCGCGCGCGACGTCGGAGCGGGCGGACCACATCAGCGGATTGGATTTGACTTGGACGGTTGGACCCCGCGCGCGCGCGCCGCGCGTCCGCCCCGTCCGAAACACACAGTCACAAACGCGCGGCAGAGGCAGCGGCAGCGGCGCGGTGGCAGCAACACGTCAGTCACCGCGCGCGTCCGCGGCCACGTACGGCGACAGATTGGACAGGGTAGGGGAAAAAAGCACGCGGCAGCGGCCAGCACGACACAACATACGACCAAAATTGTCTAGGCTGGGAACCAACTGCTTGGCTAGCTAGCTTGGCTGGGCCCCCCATACCACCTCCAGTTCTTAATCAGACACTTCTAATTACTCTTTTTCTCTCTCTCTCTCTCCTCTTTGTCCTGACATCAGCTGGAGAGCACTGGGTTAAGTTGAGGATTTTGATCGATAAACAACGGTCTTTTGCATTTGATTTTTTGGCAGATTAATCGATATACCTGCAATTTGCATGGAATACGTATTAGTAATACTAGTCTTCGATGCAATAAATTTATGCCATGGATGGCTTCAATTTGAAGGGAGAAGGTAATGTGTCAGCTTAGAAAGCCTTTCGTGCTTCAGTGTTTCACCAATCTCGCACGGATCGATCAATGAAAAGCAAGCAAGTAGCCTTCCCTTGAAGTGACATTTAATTTGCAACAAGTTGGAGCCGAGCAAGCCACTGCATGAGCATACGAAATGAATCATTGGACCTGGTGGCTAACATGCATGGGAAGGAGAGGACTAGAGAGTAGAGGCCCTTCTTTCTCTCTCTCTCTCTCTCTCTCTCTCTGAATTAGTAGTAGTAGATGCCATCTCGGCTGCTCTCCTCATTGCGAATGAGTGATAAATAGATGGATAGATCAAAGCATGCTTGTGTAGAGAGAAATATCACATCGTACAGGCAAGCAAGAGGGCATTTAGCCATGTGAGCGCAAATCACACTTTAGAGAAGGGGGAGGGGATCAGTGGTCACAGCTCACAGCTCACGGCACACGATCGACGATCTATCCTGCATGTGGCTCCTCCCTATCCATGGGTTGCTCTCACCACACCTCACCTCACCCGGCCCTGCTGTGTGCATGTACTCTCCCTGCATATTGACTTCGATTTTAATTCCGTGGTCGTTTTTCCCTTGTCGCCGCCCGACGCACGCGCAAAACTACAGTCCTAAAGCTGCGCGACCGTGCCAACGCTTTCGTGCATGATGAGAGAAATCCCAACTAGCAAACACTCTCCCTCTAGTTAATTTTTGTTTGAAACATGAGCAGGAGCTCTGCCATTTCGCTAAGAGAGATAAGAGGAAAAGATTGCAAACATCGATCCAACTTGAACGATGGCACCAATAACACACCAAGAATCAACAGCAGCAACACCGACTACTCCTCTGAAATGTTACGAGATCATCTATATGTATAGGGACCTCGACTCTGTTGCTCATATTTAAGTGGTAGTGGGAGTATCCTAATACTGTAAAAAGCACCATGTTGGAATCGTGTGTAGCACCAACCCAAGCAGTGTCAAATAAAACTATACATAGTTGATCTAGCTCTAGGCAGGACAGTGACATGGTTCATATACTGTTGGGTTATTCTTAAGCCGCATTTCCTTCACATTGACATAAGAGAATCCTATTCTTTTCTCTTCTCTCAACTTGGGCGATGCACTTGTCTCTCTTTTCTTCTTACTCCATCTTTTTTTTCCCGATGCCACCAAGGCATCCAGAAAGTTTTGGCTTTAGAATTATTCCCAATTGGTGGGTTAAGTTGTCATCATCCTCCAATTTGTTAAAAGTAAGTACAGTTGGGGAGAGAGAGGAGAGATTTTTTTTGGGCCAAGTGCATTACGGAGAGAGAAAAGGAAAAGAAGAAGAAGAAAAAATAAAGTGCTGTTGCACTTGGTGTCATAGACTGGAGGGCACTTCTTTTTAGGACAGATCCCTTAATCACACGCATTAACAAGGATAATCAACGCAAAACCCAGTGGGCACTACCAACAGAAATCATAGCCCCAGTGACCAAGGGGGTTCTCGGTCACCTTACTTAACATTCGAACTGAACCAATTAGCACTTTACACTAGTACTAGTACATTTGTAGTTGTTGAGATTGCAACATCTGCCACTCATCCAATAAATGGACACCAAAGCATTTTCATCAATTAGAATCACATGTAAATCAAAAGATTCCAACTCAGTACTAATTATAGACCTAATTTTAACTTATGGTTAAGGCTGTCAAATTCATGATCCCAAACATGGTTGTATCGTATGATCGTATATTGAAAATCGTGATTACAAAGATCGTAAAGCCATTATTCCTAGTTAAGATCGATCCTACGTAAATTCACGATTCAAATAGTTCCACGTGATTGTAACTACACATAATTATAGGAGATTTTAATAACCCTGTAGTTAATACAGGACTATTGCTAAAGTGTTGCGATGGAGATGCAGCACTTTCAAAAGTTTGAAGTTTCAGCAGCCGGTGGATTGGTTAGATCCGCATGAAGTACAGACTACAGAGGTAGGTTGGTGCAGCGCAGTTTTCTCGGCCGTCGAGCAGCGAGTACAAGACGCTGACGCGGCCTGAACTTTCGTGCCTGCACCTTTTCGTAGAAACTCTGCACCATTTCCTCTCATGTTCTCCAGTTCAGCGAGATGCCCATGCATCCCACTGTTTGAGAGGCCAGTAAGTACGAATGAAAAGTAAATCTCCCCGGTACTACTTGTTGCAGCGAGCGGCAGATCCTTGCATTGGGAGCAACAGAGCATTGCTTTCTGAAAATGAAAACTGACTGTTAATCGGGATTTAGAAATTAATGAAAACTTAAATCTGAAGCTTCAGGTTTGAACCAGCCAAGGTTTTGTTGGATATGCTAATAGACTATTTCTGTTATTCTTGACAGCCGCAACAAGATCTCACATAAGCAGTTGAGATGATGAAAGAGAGAGAGACTGAAATATGGTTGTCAGCTTGGCAAAGACTATGACACCGTAGCAGTGTTAGACCCATGTGTAGATGGATTAGTCCAATACTAGCAGTTAAGGTGCTGTTTAGGTAGTTTTAGGACCTAAACATATATCAACTGGACTAAGACCGAAACCGTAACGAGGATAAAACATAAGCGTTGGCATCCACTTTTTTAGACCAAGACCAGTACTTTTATTAATTAAGTAGGATTACAATTATGTTCAATACATTGCACCAGAAAGCCTGGTATCTCATTCAACCAAGTACGGAAAAGGTGTAGCAACTTATGCTTGTTTGGCGCAAATGTGAGCCGCCAATCTCACATCACGTCTAACATACACTAACTTAAAGTAACTTAAAACTCCGGCTAGGCTCTTGTTTTCACAAAAAAAAAAAGGCCGATATCTCTGAACGGTGCGCAACACGACTATATGTACTACTCATAGAAAGGGGGGGAAATGAGAGGAGATGCGCTCTATTTTTCGCAAGCCCAGTTTATTTTCACAGAGTATACTGCAATGGTACCTTAAACACTTGTAGACATATCATATCAAAGTGGTTGAATTGGCTTTAAGCTGGTACATGTAGTCTGCGCAAAAGACGAACAAAAAACGACAAAGACAAGCAAAGAAAAAACACATTTTTAAAATATTTTTTAAGGTAGTAATAGTTTATAGTTTATACTAGCACCGCCGATCAGACGGGTAGCCGATTAAAAGAAAGGAGATAGATACGCGAAAGACATACTCCGTCTATCTGTACAGCCAGCGGAGTGGAGGCTCCACAGAATTCACATAAGCTTTAGATGAACTGGCCGGTGGCCGTTTCCCCCCTTTTGTATTTATGAGGCCATTTCCCCCTTTTCTATTTATGAGGCATGCCGGTTTTCAGTTTTGACGAGCCAAAACAGGCGAAGAGATAGAATGTAGGAGAGAGAAATGGAGAAATAACAAAGGGAAGGAAATAAAGTGAGAGGAGAGTCCCAATGCCCCGAGTACTACACATGAGAGAGAGAGGAGGAGAGACCGAGAGGCAGCACACTGCAAAGAGAGAGTGTAGAGGCAGAGGATGCAACAGAGGCAGAAGCATTAGAAGTGCAGTTTACAAACATACGATTTACTTCAGCTACTTTTGTTGAAGCCGGTACAACATGCAAAAACTGAGAGCTGCCCAGGGATAGCTTCCTGCGGTTTCGGCAGAATTGCATTCCGAGATTGCCCCTAGAGTTGGAGGTTATATACCCGATCTTTGTCACTGAACAAAACTCCTCCCCCTCCTCCCTAACCTAACCCTAGCCGTCCGCCCGCGCTGTCGCCGCCCTCCTCCTCCCACGCAGCAGCCGCCTGACCTCCCTCCTCCTCCTCCTCTATCCTCCGCCGACGTCCTCCTCCCCCGACACCGCCTCAGTCTCTATCGCCGCTGTCCTCCTCCCGTCGTCACCTTCAATTTTTTTTCTTTTTTTTATTGCTCATTTTTCTTTTTTTTTTTCGATATAGATGAATTGATTATTTGTGTATTCCTGGAATTAAATCAATTATTGTTAATTACCATTAAGATTTACTTGGTGCAAATTGTCGTTAATTACCGTCAATTGCCTTTAAGATTTACTTGTGTGCGAATTATTGTTAATTATCGGTAGTTATCATAAAGTACCGTCAATTGTTATTAATTGTTGTTAAACGACATCAAACAAGTCATCATTTGCCTTATGAGTATTTCAGACATTTTTTAATTTAGAAGATCAAGATAACCTACCTAAAAACTAACTGTTAAACATCAGACATATTTAACTCAGCCGTTCAACCCTGCAACCGTTCTGAATAGCCGGAAGCTATTTTTCGGAGAAAAGTGCGCCCTGTCAAACATGTCAAACACCCGTAACCAAGTGGCAGCATTAGATAGAGCCATCTATCTACAGGTATAAATCATTCCTCGCACATCGATAGGAGAGGGGGAGAGAGAGGAGGGGGGCAAGGAGTGTGGTGGGGAGGGGATTTCTTGGGTGCCAGGTGATGGGGAGGTGATTGGGTTCCAAGGCGCTATCTTTGAGAGGAGATTTGGGGTCTGTGATCTCCCATGGGTTCGATTTAGGCGCGTTTCTTGTTATTATTTCTTCTTTCTTTTTTGCGTCTTGTTTTGGTCGGCTTGGATTGGTGTTATCTGAGTTGCTTTGGGGGGGGGGGGTGTTGAAAGATTTGGTTTTGGGGAGATCGATTGAGTTCTCGGTGGAAGATTCGATTTTTATGCCTTGTTTTATTTACGCGGTCTCCTTAGATCTGAAATGCCCCCACCCGTTCTTGATCCCGTTGTTCTTGTCGATTTCATCCCCGCTTACTTTTTTCCCCTGTAAATTTTATACTGCAGATCACAGCAAGGAGATTGGCAAGCAAGCATTTTTTTTTTCTTTTTGGATCAATCTCAGAAGAGCAGGAGGGAACAAAGCAGCAAGAAACCAATAAACTCGGTGCAAGGGAGAGAGAGGCATGATGCTGGAAGGCAAATCTTGCCTCGTCTCGCGCTCCCTGCCGAGCTCCTGCGAGCCGGAGTCCGAATGGGCTTACCTCGCGCACGAGGTCCTCAGCGGCAAGCGCCCGGCACCGGAAGATGTCGAAGTTGAAGACCTGGACGAGGTTGACGGCGGTGGCGGGAAGCGCAGCAAGCCTCCATCTCCGCAGCCGCATACGCCGGACATCTCTGAGAGCCACGGCTCCAGTTGCCATGCCTCCGGTGGTGGAGAGCAGCATGGCAACGGGAGCAACCTCATTAGTGCAATTGGTCGCGACCTGACCATCAGTTGCCTCCTCCGGCTTTCCAGGTCAGACTACGGCTCGGTGGCCTCCCTGAGCTGGGACTTCCGGTCCTTGGTGCGCAGCGGGGAGATCTACCGCCTGCGGCAGCAGAATGGGGTGGCGGAGCATTGGATCTACTTCTCTTGTAATGTTCTAGAGTGGGACGCTTATGACCCATACCGCGGGCGCTGGATCCAAGTGCCAAAGATGCCACCGGATGAATGCTTCATGTGCTCTGACAAGGAGTCGCTCGCTGTGGGCACTGAGCTGCTTGTGTTTGGGATGGCACACATTGTGTTCAGATATAGCATCCTAACCAATTCATGGACGAGGGCTGATCCAATGAGCTCACCGCGGTGCTTGTTTGGGTCAACAAGTGTTGGGGCAAAGGCGTATGTCGCCGGGGGCACGGATTCTTCTGGCAGGATATTGAGCTCTGCAGAGATGTATGACTCTGAGGTACATACTTGGGCGCCCCTTCCTAGCATGAATAGGGCTAGGAAGATGTGTTCTGGGGTGTTCATGGACGGCAAGTTCTATGTGATAGGTGGTGTGGCCAGCAACAACAAGGTACTGACATGCGGTGAGGAATATGACTTGAAGCGGCGGTCTTGGAGGGTGATCGAGAACATGTCTGAGGGCCTCAATGGAGTGACTGGTGCTCCTCCGCTTATTGCAGTTGTCAACAATGAGCTTTATGCCGCTGATTACAGTGAGAAGGATGTAAAGAAGTATGACAAGCAGAACAATAAGTGGCACACTCTTGGAAAATTGCCTGAACGGTCTGTGTCGATGAATGGGTGGGGCCTTGCTTTCCGAGCATGTGGTGACCGATTGATCGTCATCGGAGGCCCAAGGACTTCTATCGGTGGTATGATTGAGCTCAATTCATGGATCCCGGATGAACGACCGCCTGTGTGGAATTTGATTGCCAGACGGCCATCCGGGAACTTCGTGTATAACTGCGCCGTGATGGGTTGCTGAGTCCACTGAATAAAGATTGAATGCAGTGGATATTTATGAAGGATTGTATGCACAAAGGCGGCCTGTTCATTTGCTTCTGCCCCAATTCTTCGTAGCAAATTCTGCCTTCTGCCCGGTTTCAGACCTTAACTGGACATCTGCTGAACGCCGCAGTCTCATGTAACCCTTGAGTTCTAATACTTCTGTTTTCCTCGCTAATCCATTTCTACATTTGCATTTGGATCAACTGCTCGTGATTTCAAAGATACGAGACAATGCAAAACAGTGTTATATTAATAATCTAGGAATAACTTTCAGAAGGCTTTTCACTATTGATGAACAACATGTTAAGCAATACTTGATTCATCTGTGGCTGCAACAAAGACATGATCATAAATTACGAATATTGTGCCTTATATACACTGGTATAATTTTTCTATCCATCTTGCTTAATGGTATGCCTGTCTTTCTTGAATTGTGTTCTGAGCTTCTGAGTTGGTAATGATATGTTTGTCTTGCTGGCTGTGAATTGTTATGATTTATATGCTCTAAGATGCTTGTGCTGACCTTGCTTGGTATTGTTCTAGTTTTAGTCGTCGATGGTCACTCTATTGATTTGTTTGATTCAATTAGTTTTAGTTTTTTCTGTTCATATTTGCTTGAACTAATGTTTGGATTAGTCTATCGAGTAGAGTGAATGCTTTTATTTATGTTTGAGTGAGCAAATTAGCATTACTTTTTGAAAATTGGAATTTGAACCGACAAGAAACCAAACGTTACCTTTTGCATTGGCCATTTGATGACAGTTTTCCCGAATTCATGCTTCTATTGTCGGCCCTTCTACTTGCCGGCGTTGTTGTCTGGTGTTACTTTTTCTCATAAATTTGTTGTTCATTGAATGATCCCGAAAAGGCGGAAACTCTGCAGCTGATTGGTTTTGCATGTTTCTTTTTAGTTATTTCACCAATTTGATATCGTTCTCTAATAGTACGGTGCAATATGCGAATACGAGGGTTTCATTAGAAATTTCCTAAGGTGAAGAAAAGAGTAATTTACAACTGCTATTTATTATAATCTTTTGAGTGGGTTTATCTGCATGGCCGATATGTTGCAACAGTATTTGGGATCACGAGATTATACAAGCTTCTTTTGGGGTAGTAACTCTTGGTAATTCTGTAACATACATCTCACATTGCGCCTGGGAAAAACTTGAATGCTGCGTTATAAATTAAAATGGTAGCGCTTGCATTATAAAAGATGCTTGCGTTACCTGTCAATGTCAGCCTTACATAAATATGTGTTAATACATATGGAGATCTTGCCATTTGGAGCTAAAACAGGGTTGAGGAAAGAGCGTTGCACTCTGTTACCAAATGATCGCAGCAGTTGGCCTTTACCACCAAAACGTCAATGCCATTTGAATATGAGGTATTTCTGTTTTAATGCCGCTGGAAGTAAAAGGCACCCTTTTAGTAACCTTAATAGTATGGGGTCAAATGTAACTCTGTAGAAACTTTAGTCACATTTGTTGCGAGTAATCGTCATTGATGGCCTGAAATCTGGGGTTTATGAAACGTAAGCTGCATGGAGCAGGAAGTGAAGGGAAATGACTTATTTTGTCAAGTTATATAGCTCATGCATATTGGATGGAAGTAGACTCGTGCTTTTATTCAAGAGTTGTGTTTTTCGCATTATGTTCAAATTTGAATAGCATATGGTGCTGTTATTTACCTAAACAGCAGAGATAACTTTGCATGAAAAATGATGTGCATGACCATATCTTTATTGATTTTTGTATGTTGTGTAATGTAGTTTGCTGTCAGTGTCTATCTTTATTAGTAACGTGGATTGTAGAAATATGGTTATCAAGTAAGCAAAGCATTGTTTAGTCTGGTAGAATCTGATATTGTTCCATCCATGACAAGTAACCCAACTTGACAGAACTCTGCATATTTTCTAGCTGAATATTGCTGACTTATTCTTGGGACAGAACTAGAAATGACTCCACAGAGGATCGATGCAAATGTGTAGACTGCATGCGTACCTGAAATTGCTCTGGTACGTTGCGTGAAGCTTTGTTCTTATGACTCTGGAGGCTATCCATTCCACAAGTTGCTCAATCTGGGGTCTTATTTTCGCTGTGGCTACGCTCTCGTGGTACTTTACAGCACGGCTGCCTTAACTTTTCTCTGTTTACAAAATATTCCATGGAGTGCATTGCGTTCGGAACAGGATCACAATAATTTGATAGCAGTCGCTGTTGTACTATTCTGGTATCGAGTTCTGTCGTGCGGTTACTGCAACTGCATGAGTACATGCTTCACTTGCTACAAAGCAGTTTTTTTGGGTTCGGGTCTGTTCAGTTGTTTGTACCGGCATGTTCTTCTCGTTTGGTTTTGCAGGTTATTTGTTACTCTCAACCACTATCTTTAGAGTCTTACTGTATTTAGATCTGTTCGTTTGAGACTTCCAAATTTACCGTCTCTTTTACATTCCTGTTTGACCTGTGCTCTAAAATGTCCGAGCAGGTAGAAAATTTCAAATTTGTTAGTATTATTGTTGCCTTGCTTATGATCAGTTACGACCAACAAGAACCAAGGCTAAATCTGATTTGCCGGTGTCCTCCTAGAATCTTGACCGAATAATTTGTCCAGTTTACACACTGTACAATTTGCAGCTGGAGGTGAGAGAACATTGCAGTGGAGAACATATCTCTCCGCGTATGAAATCATGCCAGTCTCCTTTATTCGCAAGCATGCATTAGGCCCCAATTTCTCATCTCTTCTCACCCTATTTATGTCTGAAGAGTACTAAAAACACCGGTTATTATTATTATTTTTCACTGGAAAGTCCTTTCTCTCTCCCGTCTCCTTTTCCCCTTCCTTTTTGCATGGTCGGAAACGCAATTACGCAAGGAGAGGCCGGAAGAATCATTGCGTGATGCGTTCCCGCAAGTTGCAAGAAACTTTCCTCTGTTTTTTTCCATCTCTTTTCTTTCTTCCCCGCCCATCAGTCCTCCTACCGGCCGTCGCCGCCGCGGCTCGCCGTTCCCATTGCAATAATGACGTCCGTGTCAGTGGCGCCGCCTCTACGCTCTTGGGGTTTGGCCGGCCTCGTGGCTTCAAACCATTGACCGTTCAAGTCTACGTTTTACGGCTGATACTATCAGGGCACTCCCAATGCTCCACCATCCACCATGTACAATGTCTATAGGTATTGATTAATTATCCACGTGAGATGATATGGCAAAGAATTAAAGAAGACAAGATATGAAAGCAGTATCTTGTATGGGATTTTGCTTGAGCACACAAACTGGAAGGAAGACATAGCTAAAACATGAAGTGGGTGGAAGGTTGTGTCTACCTGCAATGATTGTGGGCCCACCGTGCCACCTTCACTATTGGGACAAAGTTATTATAAGGTAAGTTAACAAACATATATTTAAATGTCATGTGTAATCCAAATTGATACATAAATTATGAGAAAAAAAGTTAAAATAAAAAATACATTAAATATATTATCTTAATAATGGATAGTACGTTTCGAAAGCTCAAAAATATGCACAAGTACCAATCTTAATAACAAAATTAACTAGATTTATGATCCAAGCAATGCCAGAAGTACAATAAGGGTACCAAAAGTGCGACGAGCAGAGCTAGTGCTCGAGCCCTCGTGGTAGATCCACTACTAACCTTCACCATGCCAGCCCGTCACGCCTCTCCACGCCGGCCCACCGAGCTCGCTTTGCCGCCTACTCGCTGCATCGCTTACGCCTCACTCCACGTCGGTCTGCCGCGCTCTTGCCTTGTTGGCCGCCATAGAGCTCGGATGTGGTCGGATCTAAGTGGCACCGGCTTGGGGGCGAGCATGGCCAAGGAAGACAATGACCTCCCGTGTCGCGCTACCAGCTCTCGGCGTCGCTTGTGTGCTCGCCACCTGCACGCCTCGTCGTTGCGGCGCTCGCCGCCGCTGAGACACCCGCCCCCTTGCCTCGCCGTCTGCCGCCGCCCGCGAGCCTTGCGCGCTCGCCGGCGCCACCATCTCTACGCATATATGGGAAGAGAGGGGAGAGACGTGTCAATTGATTGGGCCCATTGGTAGATATATGCATTGGGGGGGAGTAATATCTATAGTTGTTTCTAGGTGACGTAGAGATATAGACATAGCATAGCAACGTCTTCTACTGGGAGTGCCTTTTGAGCATCTATAATAGTTTATTTCTTAGCTTGTTACTAAGAGGGGAGAGAATATTCAATCTAATAAAAAGAAATAAGTCTTCCAATGAATTATTTATTGAGCTTATATCTAATACTTTAATTCCTACCCACAAAATATGTTTTTAGGTAACAAGTAAGTCTTCAATATCTATTTTGTTGTTTTTTTGTATGTTGTTATCAACAACTTGATTGTTTCTTCATCTAGAAACAAACTCACCTTCTCTCCTCCACATCACATAAATGCTGATGTATCCATCTCTTAGTAACAAGTGACATGTTCTTCCGCGCACAACCGAAAATACGGACTTACTACACCTGTGCTCAACGCCTCGGCATGCACGCTTTGTATTCGACTTGTCTTTGAACTTTCAAGTGAAGGCTTGTTCCTTCCGTGATCTGTGATGCTGATGATTAGGGGGGCTGTGTGCTCTGGATTAGGCCCGGAGATCAATGGGCTTCGCAGGGCTTCCAATCAGGCCCAGATTTTTTGCTCTCCATGTACATTCATTCTGGCCTGTTGTGAAAATTATGCATTACAATTTCCAAGCACGCCCTCACTGTATGCTTGCCTCATCGAGACTGGTAGGGGTAATACAACTTTTATGTTGGTCTGAGAAAAGTGAGAAAAACTCGTGTGGTTTTAATTCAGGCAGTCGCTAGTCATTCCGATTTCTGGGACACGCTGCAGCTACCACGTACAGGCGTTGGCTTGTCCTAGGCTTGTTGATTCCCGAGGAGGCCGACAATAACAACCGTGAGGCAGGGGTACGAGTGAGCCCGACAATAACATGTGAGCGCAGAGCAGAGCAGAGCAGAGGTGTGCGTGGGGAAAAACTGCAGGTGGAGGGCCTCGCGCCCCATCCCATCCCATCCCATCCCAGGAGTCGTTGATTCTGAACTCCTCTCTCGATAAAATTGTTTCGGGTATGCTTGCGTGCCACGGTCTGCCTGTGTCTGGGCTCTTGTACCGGTAGAGTCCAGAAACCTAACACTGCGAGTGGCCTGTTGGCTAGTGCTACTGTCGTCGTCGTGTCTGCGTCTGCGTGCGTGCATCTCCCCCTCCTGTGACAGAGTCAAAGAAGCTCCTAGCTAGTGCTAGTACCCTGCCTGCCTGCAGTTAGGGGATTCACCAGCTTCTCATTCACCGGTGTCGATTGGGTGAAAAGCTTTCATATTGTTATTGACCGAGATGGAGGCAGTTCTCAGCGTGGAGATGATTCCATGAAAAGTTTCCTAATTGGGAGGCTTCTATCTGCCTCTGTTTTCGCGACGTAAGGAGGGGTCAGTTTGCCATGGCCGTCCAGTCGGCGCGATGAATGGCTCTGATCAATCAACCCCATGCTTAATCTAGCTTACTGCGCATGGGGTGCACTTGCTCTGTTGGCTTCGATCGGCAATTAATTACTGCATCGTAGGCAGAAATGCCACTCTTATGTTCGCCTCGCCGCAAGGCACAGGCGTCAGCAACAACTAGAAAATGGAAAGGGAGCTTAAGGTAGACAAGACAGGAGCACATGCGCTTGTACGTAGCATGCTTTGTGATCTCGCTTCAGGGAGGCACGAAAACAGCCCACGCAACACGGTTTGCTCTGCCGCTCGGCTCGGTGCATCCGCATCCCTTCTCTGATGGAGACAAAACTCCGGCCGAAATGTGGCAGAATAGCAGCTTCACAGTACATGCTAGTGAAAAAGCCTGCCCCAAGATTAACTATGAATTAACCATCCGTCCTCTAGACAGTACTACCAAACTGAACAAAGTAAAACGCAACTAAGTGATAATCAAAAGCCAACATATGCTGGTTCATAACTGTAGGACCGAGAACCGCAGCCAGAGGGGCTGAATAGAAGCCTACACAAATAAAACTCTTTTCGAATCTTTTTCCAAGGAGAAATCAAGTCTCTTCTTTTCAGTAGTGATTAAAGGCTATGTCAAGATGTGAACATATAGTCTAGGCACCTACAGTTAAATCTCCAAGAAAAACCAAGCAAAATGAGCCAAAACTTGCTCAGGCGGTATGACCTCCAACTAGTGGGCTATCTGATCTCTTTTGGACGGTCTTACTGCTCTATAGTTGACGGTCCGACCTCTCCCTTATAACAGAAAAAAACAGCCCGAGCAAAACTAAAAACAACATAACTTTTACACAGATGCTCCAAATGACTTGAACCAAAGCTAGATAGTGACTTTAAGAACCTATTACAACCAAAGATCTTGAAAGAACCTAAGAAAGTTGAAACCTTTATACTCTTAAGGCTCAGCTGCACTAAAACCTGGTTCAAGATACAAAATGAGCCAACTTTCAAACTGAGGCTCCAAACCATATGAAACTTGATATACACCTTCTCTAGGATGTCAAAAACCTATTACAATCAAATATCTAGATGATCAATAGCAAAGTTCTGATATTTTTCCGTTTGGAGAAAGGTTGCACCAAAACCGGGCAAAACACAAGAACTTGAACCAAAACTTGCTCGTGGGCAAAGGATGGTCAAGATGACCTTGAATCTACTCCCACATGTCCTAGCAAGCCTTAGAATAGCAAGAACCCAAGCCAAAATCCCTTAAATCAAAGAACCCAAGATTTTACCCTTTTTAAATCAAAACCGGGCAACTTCAAGAACTTGCCTTACAAGCACCTTAGTTGGATGGATCTGAGCTCCTAGAGCCTCTAGCACCTCTTACACATCTTTGGGAACAAGTGAAATGAAGAAGGTAGAAAAGAAGAAACAAAACCTAAGCAAATTAAGCATGAGCAAGGCATAAGGCTTAAGAACCACAAGACCAAGCACTTCACAAATTTGATAGATATATTGACAGTGGCGTACGTAGGACAAAAATAGAGGGAGTTCTCATGGGAGAAAGCTAATATGATAAAATCGTACTAAACATATATAATACATTTGAATGTATAATGCAATCCAAATTTATACATAAATAAACAAGTGACAAAGCGAGAATGTAAAATAAACTTAAGATAGTACCTGGCTAATGAACATAATAGTCCGAGTGCCTATAAATATGTGCAAGTAGAAATATGTGGAACAAAAGTAGCTTTCATCCATAATTGGGGTCTTTGTATGGCCTCGACGTGACATTCGACCAATAATTGGTGTGCTTTCATCAATATCTGGAACAATGATGCCATTTGTTTCACAAAAGCATTTTGCTAGCTCGAGTAATGGCTCCCACACATTATCTCTTATGTATTGCAAGTTCTCTTTCACATCCATAATAAAACCCATGGCATGAACGATGTCCAGATCCTTCCTTTGGAATTCATGTGATAATTCATCTATAATGCCCAACAAGCCCAACATCAAATGCAATATGAACACAAATTCAAAGCTTGACATTTTTTCTTATCAAACCATATGCTCCACCAGAATTAGATGGTTGACGACTATCATCACTTACAATTTCTAGCACCTCCTCTGTTGCCTCTCATATTTCATTGAAAGGGAGCAAGGTTTTGTGATGTGAGCCTCACCTAGTATCTCTAGGTCTAGCTAGACTAGTTTTCTGATGTAACCCCGTTCCAGTGAGAATCAAGCAATTCTCCACCTTCTACAATAAGACTTCACTGTGCTTTTCAATCAAAGCATTCATCCTCTTGCAAGATGAACTAACAGTGTTCACTATTAGAGGAGATAATTAAAGAAATCAATAGACACTACTCGAGATAGTGATAACTGCTAATTGCAACTGATGGGCAAATCAATAGACATAGAAAGCATATGGATTTTCATCTCGAATATGTCTTTGCAAGCCGTTAAATTCTTCTCTCATATTTGAAGCTCTATCATATCTTTACCCGCGAAGCCTCGAAACAGATAAATCATGTCCTACAAACACACCAAGAAATGCACCCTTCAATGCAACAGAAGTACACTCTTTGACATGTACATGTTTAAGAAACATTTCCATGACCTCTCCTTAGTTGTTAACAAATCTGCATGTCACAAGATATACAAGTTAGGACACACAATGCATAAATGGTATGATTAAATACATAAAACCAACTACTAACCTCATAATCACAACCATTTTCTCCTTTATTAATACATCTCAGGATTCATCAATAAGCACTGAAAAATTCTTATCTCCAATCTCACCTGAGTGATCTCTTCTGCACAAACTTTTGCAAGGTCTTTTTTAATCCATGGAGAAGTCATGGTACAATGCCTAGGAGCTACATCAAATGCCTTCTTCACTTCTTCATTCATATCTCTATACCACTCCACCAACTCCTTAAAAGTTCCCTTGTTGATAGAAGTGGCAGATTCATCATGTCCACGGAAAGCTTCACCTTGCATTAGGAGAAATCTTGCACAATCTAGAGAAGTAGTTAGACAAATTTTATATGCAATTTTGTTCGCCTTACCACGACATCTAATTTATGTGACACACTTAATCTCTGATTATTGAAATCCTCACATGCTTGCCTACAAAAGCTATGGGTACTACTAGGTCCACCAACATGGTCACTCAAACTTTTCAAAGCCTTCCTCCGATTAACAAAACTAACTTTTGTGAATGCATCATTGCCAAAATAATGGGGATGTGATGGATTCTTGAAAAGAAAGCAATAGAAACAAAAGGTGGCATTCTTTGACACGCTATATTCCAAACAATCAAAATTGTTGAACCATACTTCTTGAAAGGATCTCCAACAATCCATCATTTTCTTTGAAAAAACATAGCTGATTGGTCGAGTTTGACTCTTCAACAAATATGCCCTCCTCACTTAATCTCTAATTTCATTGGGATAATCTTCAATTGGTATGCGACATGCTGGATCGGCAATGGTGTCATTCAGATTAAAATCAATCCGAGGCTTCTTTGGTTGAGTTATGTCTCATTGGTTCGAGGAGTAATACTTGTATTTGGATTGTTGGAGAAATAACTATGCAAAATTTGTTTGTCCATCTTTTATAATTCTACAATAAATTGTATATAATCCATGAGTACTAAGTACATGTAACTAGACTAGACAAGTAGACAACATCACAAGTTCACAGCATCATCTCAATATTCCAATTTTTAAGTTCTAAGATTTAAATGAGTGAGCCACTGGCCACTGTCAAGTGTCAACTTTACCTCAGCTCCTTGTCTCCTTAGTCCCCAAGCTCCTCTCAGACTCACGCGACTTCTGACAACCCGAGTGCCGATAGCCACAAGTGGTTTCCTCACGCGCCCATGCCTCCGTTGGCCGCGCGTGCCCCAATGTCCAACCATGCTGTGCTCGCGCCTTCACCGGTCGCAGCTCCCCTGTAGCCTGTTCTCCCCTGGGCCCCAACCGGCCCCAACTGCCTAGGCGGCTAGGTGCGCCGAGGCTGGTTGTCGCCCCTCGCGCTCGCCCCCGTCGCCTGCGCATGCCTAGCCCTAGATCCCCCACTACGTTCGCTAGACGCAGGCCACCAAACCACCAAAGGCCACTGTAACATCCCAATTTTAGGCTTGTGTTTCAAATGTAAGAAAATGAGTAGAAATTAAAACTTTTTCTTACATCATGTATTTCCTATGTGTACTGAACAAGTATTGTACAAGAAGTTATGGAAATACAAAGTCACAAGTCTTTTGATCCAAATCTTGAGCTTTCAAAAACAATCTTGTCAAACCTCTTGATCATCTCCTGGAAATATTTTTCCTGAGCTCTTGGGTTGGTATGTGACCCCTCTGAAAAATTTCACAATTTTTAGAAATTGTTTGAATATTTTGGAGGTCAGTCAAACCTACCCAAATTCTGGTCAAACTGGGGACCAGCACCTTGTGGAATTTTTGGAGGAAAAAGTATAGCACAAAAGCCTCTGAAAAATTTATACAAGGTCAATAACTTAGCTAGCAAGCTCCTGCAAAAATTTCAGAAAATTTTGAGTTGGTTTGCTATCCCAAATAAATCCCCAAAGTTCAGCTCTAATGAAAACCCTAAAATCCAAACCCTGGTTTGAGCCAGACTTGGGTTCGAGTCTGACTCGGGCTCGGGCCACTCGACTCGATCCAGTCCACGAACCGCGCCAAGTCCGGCTCGAGTGCACGTGGTCGTTCCTTAGTCGTTGGATTTAAATCGTGTGCCCTGGATAGATTGAACCGTTCGGACCCTCCAATTGCACTCATCGCTCTGAGTCGTTGGATTGAAATCCAACGCTCATGAGCTCCTCTAGCTATTTTGGAACTCAGAGGACATGGGACGATCTCGACCGTCCGATTAAATCTTAAACGGTCGCGATCGCCCCTGTTCTTCTTCTTCCTCCTCTCTGTCTTCTTCCTCGCGCCGCACGCGATCACTGTGCGGTATGGCGTTGTCACATCCCGCGTCCGAGCCCTCGCGTGTTGTCGGGACAGTAGCGGCGTGGCAGCACTTTCGGCTAAAAGCCGTGCTCCGCGCTGCCCTCCTTCATTAGCCCTAGTTTTAGCGCGGCTGAGTTCGCCGTAGCTCACCGTGGGGGCCCCCTTTTGTGCTCGTTAGTTTCAAAAGCCCCTGGACCCTCCTCTGATTTTCCTCTTCCACTCACAAACACCTCCAGCTCATTTGTGTTGTGGTTGAGTCTAACCACAGCGAGCACTCCTCGATGCCTTGAGTGCTCCTTCGGTGATTGGGTGCTCCAGTGATTCTAATCCGAATATTTTCCTATCCCTTGGAGCCCTCGTGCCTCCGGTCGATTCCCCTAACTTGATTTTGGTTTCCCTTCACAGGAACTCCTTAATTTCAAGTTTGGAATCTTGGCGGCAGAGAGAAGGTTTCAACGTCTCCAACTCCGGTGAGTATCTCCGTCCTAATACCTTGGTCCTGATCCACCTTTGGACCATCGCGATCCTATCCTCATCATTCTTTTTATCTCTGGCAGCCCCGAGCACCTTGTCGGTATCGTCTTCTCCGCCTCCGGCAAACTGCTCCGCCGATAGCTTTTCTCCGACCTCCTCTGAACCTCCTCGGTGTCCTGGTGAGTTCTCTTTATCCCCTTAGTGCTTAAGGACCAGCTAGTTTAGCTCAGGGTGAAGCTTTTCGCTGTTTTCGGATTTTGCCGAAAACCACCCTCCGCTCCTCTCCGGCTCGCTGGCATTCTAAGCCAGCTCCGCCGTTGAGAATGGTACCCTTAGGTCCGCAATAGTATTGTGTATGTTCTGGTTTATTTGGCTTGCGCCGCCGTCGTTTAGATCACCGGCGACGAGCCGGGGACCTTGACGTCGGGTTCTGTACCCTTGTCGCGAAATCGACAAGTTCTCATACCACCCCGAGCAAATCTGAGCCGTCAAAGACCTCCCCCTGGGAGATCTTAGCCATCGGGGTCATCCTCCGCTAAATCCTCACCCCCAAGACCTCCCTGTAAAATCCCAACCGCTCGGACCTCCTCCGGGGTTCATCTCGACCGTCGAGATCTTCCTCCGTGAAGACCTCTGCTCTCAGGGCCTCCCCCTAGATGTAATCATAGCCATTTAGATCACCTCCAAATTAGATCTGTACCGCAGAGGGCTTTCTGTGTAATTTCTAAGTTCCAAGACCTCCTAGAGTAATCCCGGCCGTTAAAGACCTCCTCAGATTAGCTCTTGGTCGTAGGATCCCTCTCTGTTAAAACCTAGCGCCAGGACCTCTCCTTTTGTTTTGATCCTAGCCGTCCAGGACCACCCTGATTAAATCCTGGCCGATAGGACCACTTCTGCGCAAAAAGACCTCTCCATGGTCATTTTGCAAAGACCACCCTAGACCACCCTCGGGGTCCTCTTGGTAAAAAGTCACCCCTGGTCGTTTACAAAGAAAACCCCGCTCAGGACCTCTTAGGCGCAATCCTAGCCGTTCACGACCTCCCCGGATTTAGATTTGAGCGTTAGATCCCTTTTGTAAAACCCTTCACCTTCGGACCTCCCTCCGCGTCGATCTGGACCGTTCAGGACCTCCCTAGGTCTAATCTGAGCCGTCCAGATCTCCTCCCGTTAAAATCCTCGTCACTTAGGACCTCCCCGAGTAGATCTTGGCCGTCCAAGACCTCCTCGGTTGAATCCCAGCCGATCAGGACCTCCCTCGTTTGATCTTGATCGCCCAGGACTTCCCTCACTTGATCGTGTCCGTTAAAGACCTCCCTCTGGAGATCTAGACCGTTGAAAACCTCCTCCGTGAGATCTTAGCCGTCTAGACCTCCTTCCTCAGGTTTAAAGCCTTAGGACCTCCCCTAGTGCTCGGGACCGCCAGATCTCGATCTGACGGTCACGACCTCTGTTAGGCGCGTGGACCTCCTTTGCGTGCGCGCGTGCATGCACTGGTCGTGGCCGTTGGATCAAATCTCAACGGTCCGCACCTCCCGTGCGGGAGGAGGTCTTTTGTGCATCTGATTGAGATCCGTGGCCGTGCGATGAAGGATCGACGGCCCACGACCTCTCCTTTGTCTTCCAGTTCATTTGGACCTCCCGAGAGCTCGAATTTTCTAAGTCTTTTATTGTTTCAAATTTCAAAAGTGCATAGCTTTGTCATTGTAACTCCTTTTTGAATGATTTCAGTTGCTGTAGCTTTGTTATAGTATGAACTTTAATTTGAGAATGGATTTAGGCACTGTTATGTAGTAGAAAATGATAGAAACTGTAAGAACTTGTTTAATATGAAATGGTTATCTAGAAATTCATTGAAAATTTGTAAAATGCATAACTTATTCTCTGTTATTCCTAACTGAGCAAACTAAGTTTTATTAAAACCCACTAGGAATGTACTGTAATGTAGGATAGGCCTTCCTATGATCCTTGTCACTGAAATTAATGATTCACTAGTTTTAGAACTTAGAAAAATCATAACTAATTCATTATAACTCCAAATTGTGCAAACTCAGTTTTGTTGTTGTTAGGATAACCATATCTACCCACCATAAAAAATTTCAAGTTCTAGATCATTCTAGAAATTTTCGTCATGAACAGTAGCCGTAATTAATTTAATTATGATTTTTCAGGCTGAGAGAACTTAGTTTAGCCATAAATTTTTCATGCTAAGTCCAAATGAAGTGATTCTTGTTTCTAAAATTGTGTAAAATCAACCTCTAGCTGCTGTAGCAATTTCATTGGAATTGGATGTTCTTTGCTGTTGAGTTCCTTTTGGTGTTCTTCGTTCTTATCGGTTTTTATCGCCTTTTCGCGTTAGGTTCCGAAGAACTTATTGAACCTGAGCACTCCCCTCTGCAGCAGGAACAAATCCAGCAAGGCAAGCAGTTTGATCATGTTAATCCCATTATTTTAAGTATTTATGTTGATTACAACTTCTATGTATGCATTGCTACTTTGTGTTAAACTATTGTCGTTAGTTGGCCTAGTAGATGCATTTCCTTAGCAAATGATTATCCTCTACTACCGTGAGCCTAGGTTATTGCTGTGATTTAGGGTTCGTGGATGAGCTCTTGTCACTTAGTAGTTTGCGAATTAATTGCTTAGCCATGCTTAGCTTCGGTAGAAATGAGCGGTTATCGACTTGTCGATAACCTTGATCACATAAAACTTATTATGATTTATGATTTCAGCCTTGTGCCATGTCTACTTATGAAAACTAAAACTGAAAAATAAAAGGATTTAGACTTGGGCACAATGGTAAGATGGTGTGATTTTCGGGTGTGACTGGAATGGTGCCCGAGTCAATTAAGGACCGAACATCTTGTGAGTACCTGTTATCCGAGCAATTTGTGCGTGCTAACCACACTAGAGGGTATGAGACCTCTCTTGACTTAGTACTTTGGCGTGTATTGGCTTTGGGTCGCAGGGAGTCGCGGGAGGGATGGTGTTGGGAGCATTGTAGAGTCCGAAAGGCTTCCCCCCCCCCGTAACAGGTGGTTGTCTTTCGGCTGGCAATGTAAGTGTATGGGTTTCTATCCATACGAGCGGCTCGTGGTTAATACACAATATTGGAAAACGTCTCGTAGGACTTAGTTGTGCTGGCATACCTTGGAAGTGTGCTTTGTGGCTTAAAGGCGATGCGAAGTGTGGGTACATTGGTACACCCCTGCAGGGTTAAAACTATTCGAATAGCCTCGTCCTAGGTTATGGACACGCTTGGGTAAGCTTTCAAGAGTTAGACTACAACCTTTTAGTTAAAACTTGATGGGTGGTGCGAATCTGGGATTCGTGCTATGCTGTGGTGGCTATTGGGATAGTCACTTCTAGGTGGTTACTTGTATTTATCATTATTTTTCGCTGTTACCTTCAACATTAAAATTTATTTGTAAACTTGCTTTCAAATGTATTACATTATTGCAAATAAAGTTGGCTTTATGCAAAATGAGACATACAACCTCCACCTGAACAAGCTTGCATGTAGTTTATGAATAGGTCTGCTATTCCACACGTCAGTCTTGCGAGTACCTTTGTGTACTCAGTTATCTTGCTTAAATGTAATTATTGCATAGGAAGAAGGTGAGCTTGAGGGGCCTCACTTCTGTGAGTTGTGCTGTGGTAGCTTGCAAGGCGTCTAGCTTGGCGGCCCGGTCGGTTGCCTTGTGGGTTGTGGGGCTAACCGGTCGACTTTTGTTCTAGCCATCTTATGGCACCTTTTGCTTCCGCTGTTATTCTTGTATATTGTTCTATTTGGCCGGTCGGCTCTCTTTTGTAATAACTTACTTTATGTATGTCCTTTTCTAGACTTGTTAATGTAAGTTGTATGGAAATGATGTGTAATTTTTTGATGATGTGCATATGCTGCAATTCTGGGAAGCATATGTCCATCGAGGCTTAGAATGTTTAATTAGTAATGCTAGAACCATTTGGAGGTTAAGTGTTACTAGTTAAATATTCCGGGTCCTCACACCACTCATGGATCGCTTGCTCGCGTGGTCGCGCCTCCACGACTCCACCAGCTACAGGCCGCTCGCCGCCTCGCCCCCGTCGTCGCCGTCGGCCATGCGTGCCTAGGTTAGTTGTGCTGTGAATGGCTGAATGGGGATAGAATTAGAGATTTTGGGAGTGGGGAATGTGGAATTCGGGAATGGGGATTTGGGGAGTGCAGGAATGGACCCTATGACATTGGATTATGGAAAGAATATAACACAAATGGCCCAAATATCCTTGCTTCTGAGTTCTTTCTTCAAAGCTTCGTGCTTTCCTTCATGGCTGTTGCTCCTTCTTTCCTTCTTGGTTCTTGCTTGCACCACCGCCAGCCAGTGCTTTGTCCATGGATGAGACCAGGTGGAGGAGATGGTAGCAGGGGGGTTTCTAGGGGCGCGGTGGCTAGATCGAGCAGTGCATACACCCCTACGCGCACCGGTGTTGCATCCATTGCTGTATATTGATGCTTTTAGATGAATGTTAACAGACACTCCATAAGGAGGACAAAACCCTAAGGGCAGCATACAAATGCTCTCACCTATCTCTAAAGATCTATCTCTTAAGCTCTCTCATGGTGAGTTGGGGAGACACACCTCCCCCCTACTCTTTTATAGTGGAGGCTCTCACCTACCATTCTTAACCCTAAAACCTGGATACAAAGTGGATTTCATCCACCAATACATGGGCAAACCCGATAACCCAACACATAACTGTTTTGGCTCCAATACCCTGATTCACCATGTCTTGTTCACCGTGAAGTCTCCTTGACCTAATCCGTTTAGCACACATCACTTGTTGCGCCCCCAGTTAGCGACAGATGACCTGTTGCACCCCTACTTTGCGATAGGTCGCCTGCCGACCCCATGCGCCCGCCACATGGCCTAACGTGCACCTATCGTGACTTTTAAGCATGGCATGGATGCCATTTTTACCAATTTATTCGCGAAGAAGACTATTTTTTTACTATTTCATTTCAAAACAGTGCTATTTTAGCAAAAACACCGTTCGCTGCCTGTTACAACGAACTCGCAAAAGCTGTTGCATCTCCTCGTTGCGTTGCATGCCTACTACGCATCGCGACTCCCTCTGGAAGATAAGTGGGCCCCAGGGGTAGAGCGGTACAGTCGATGGGCCCTGCTGCACAACCATTAAACCACCTCCAAGTTATGAGCAAAGCTTGGAGAAATACGACCATCTCACGCACACTGCCAACTCACTTATCGACGTAAGAATGAGCCACACCGGTTCCAAAACACGTTTGTAATGCAAACATTTCTACTTTTGGCAATATTGTATCTCTATCTCTATATTTTTCGGAATACTGGGTTCCTATGAATGAACAGATATTGACGAGTTGTTGTCATGTACTTGCAATGGCATAGCCAACAATTATGGGGGGGGGTGTAAGGCGAATTTACAATTTTCATGCGCAAATGCCTTCGAGTTGGGCAAATCAATACTAGCAAACACCAACTCGGGTTCGATCCGGAGGTGGCAAGGTGGGGAACCACCTATTTCCAAAAGGAAAGAGCAAGGGCAAATACCTACGTGTCATAGGTCCAATGTTATTCGGTGTCAAGCAGACCCAAGAGTGGACCTAGGACTAAAATTTAGGTAGGACGGAATCGTAAGCGTGGACCAAAGAGGATTACCCAAAACCAAAAGAATCCATACATAAATTATATTGCAATCACAATAATAAGAGTATATGGCACTAAATGAAATCACCTTGGCCACCACACGCCCTAGCCTCGCCTCGTTAGCTCGTCGTGCACTACGTGCACTTGTCTCGCATCGTCGGCTCGCCTCACGCCCGACGGCCCGAGCCCTCGCCGCGTACCCTCGCGGCCTCGCCTCGCCCCTCGGTCGCCACGCGCCCGCCATCCACGCCTTGCCTCGCCCGCCGTTGCTGGCTGCTTGGTTAGGATTAGGGGAGGATTGAGGAGGTGTGAGTGCCGAGTGCATGAGGACTGAGGTCTGAGGAGGCCGTAAGCCCGTGTCTAATGGACGACTGCCTTTGTCTAATGAGCCGATCGGGCCAGGCCCAATTGAACAAAGCTTGGCACTCGGCAAGTCGGCAGCCAACCTCCACCTCGGACCTCGCCAGGCGCCGGTGCTGCGGACAGGGCCGACTTGGGGGGCCACCGCCCAAGTTTGCCTGAAGGGAGGATCCACCCCTGAGCAGACCCATGGCTAGATCCAACCCTACGTGTTTGGATCTTAATTCTGAAAGGGTTCCCATTTAGAGAATTTTTACAATACATTGTACTGGTAGCATCAGGTGGTGGTAGAAATAAGATCTAACCGTTGATTTCTTGAGGGTATTTTAGACTTTTCGCTATAAATCTAATTATTTTTTCTAAGGGTATTGACGACCTTTTTTCGTAAACCTAATCTCCCACGCTGCCACCACAGAAATTACTCTTATTCTATGCATTCTCTTTACAATTTTACCTCTATTAGGATCCTACTGCTCATACTGTCTAATGTAGTATAATTAAATCTTAAATAATGTATATCATTGGATAAAAAAGAATAGACAACCTATATTGAATTGAATGCACCATAAAAAAGCTCCCCATTTAATACTACGTCCTGGTCATTGTCACCGCCGTTTAATAGACAACCGAGGAAAGAGAAGGAAAACAAGTAACGACTCCGGTTAACTTTTACATCAGATCTGATAGTTTTATGCACGAAAATACAGGAAATTGACAGGAATCTTCTATGCCAGAGTACAAATACGTGGGTCCATTGGTGTCGTCTTCCTAGCTAGTTGTAAAGATCGTGTAGAAGCTAGAAAAGATCCCACTATAGATTAAGGACCACTCCGCCTCAAATGGGGTGATCCCCGGCGGAAGATCACGCCACATCAAGATGCAAGGCTTGTCAGTCCCCAGGCAGGAGGCAGTGAGGCATCCGAGTTGCTTCTCCCCTAAATCTACAAGTGCTCCTCCTTTCTCAGGAAAAAAAATGGACATTTGAGTTGTAGTACTACTCTTTTTTTTTTTTGTGAAACACACAGTATAACACATAGACGCCTCACACACGCACACCACCACACGCACGTACTCACACACAACGCCTACGGAAGACCGAAGGAGCAGAGCTTTAAGAGTACTACCTTGGCCCTTTGGTCCTTGCGTGTGGCTGTCCAAAGTCAACATTAGTCATTGATTGTATAGAAAGCCTACACCGTTTTCATATCTGTACTATATTGGAAGTTAGCAATCAATTTTTCAGTACCATGAGTTGAGAAGAAGGTTATACAAACCTATTGTTATGCAGCTTGAGCACTATGCCAACATTGTCTTAAGATCAACACTGGCATTGTGTTATCAAAACAGGTTAATAAGTGCCACCGGCATAGCACAACTCCTTGGGCCATGTGGGTGTACCCGGAGTCCATGGGCCGGGCCAGGGCAGCCCGGGCCCACTCTCAGAAGGCCGGGCCGAACTGAAGGCGCAGTGGGCCACCACCACCTCTCCCTATTAATATACGCTCCCTACCCCCGTCTCTTTTCCAAACAACCACTCCTCGCTACCTCCACTGCGCCAGCTGCTTGATCCCTCTGCTCTCACACACGGGCAGTCACACACACTCCCTCGGTTCACTCACTAGCTAGGTTTAAAACTTCAAATCCTCTCCTTTTTTCAAGTCCCTTTCACCTTTTTCTCCACCCGGCCGTGTCTCATCCCTGTGCAAACTTGCTCTAGCTAGCTTGTTCACTTGCTCATAGAACATACGCAAGCAAGCAGGAGAGAGAGAGAGAGAGAGAGAGAGGCGCGAGGCGAGAAGCTTCAAGCTAGTGCTGTCTGCTCCGAGAGCCGTCGCCGGAGAGAGATGTCGAGCAGCCGCGGCAGGATCACCGACGACGAGATCAACGAGCTAATCTCCAAGCTGCAGGCCCTCCTCCCGGAGTCCTCCCGCCGCCGCGCCGCGAGCCGGGTACGTACGTACCCGCGCGTACGAACGCACATTAATCCTGTTAGTTAGTTCCGTGTGTGTGCAGCAGTGCGCACTGTGACTGACAGGCCGGCTGCGCGTCGACGGTACTTTCGTCAATGCAGCAAAGTCTGGCAAAGATTATGTGTTTGTCTGTAGACTGTAGCTAGCTCCGTTTCGTCAATGCGGCAAAGTCTGGCAAAGATTATGTGTTTGTCTGTTCTTGACTGACGCTGAATGGTGCTGTTGCAGTCGTCGGCGTCGAAGCTGCTGAAGGAGACGTGCAGCTACATCAAGAGCCTGCACCGGGAAGTCGACGACCTCTCCGACCGGCTGTCGGAGCTCATGTCGACCATGGACAACAACAGTCCCCAGGCCGAGATCATCCGGAGCCTACTCCGGTGATCCTAGCTCTAGCTAGCTAGCTATATTTATATATATAGCTTCCACGAATGAAGAGCTAGGAGGGAGATGAGAAGACAAGACAGGAGAAGATGACAAGAGAAGGCATATAGCATTTGCTGCTGACTACTTGTTCCTTTCCTTTCTTCTTCTTCAATCTCCTGATATGTGTTTGTTTCTGAGGTAATCAAAGGCCCTCATTTAGGAGAGAAGGCCTAGCTTGCGGTATATGTTTGGTTTATGTACCAAGGTTAATAGAGATCGACATATATGAACTTCTATTAGCTGAGGTACAATCTTGTAGACGTATTGTAGCTGCTCTCAGGCTCTCAGCTTCAGAAGCATCCCTAGAGGTGTTGTTTTGTAGATTGCTTGCTTTGTCTCTATATTTCCAGTGGACAAGCTTAACGACAACCACTTCGGAGAAGTATTACTACTTTCTCTATTTTATTATGTTTGTTTAATTGTTTCCCCTGTTCTTTTAAAAAAAATCTCACAGTAAATCCAAGAACTTGCAATTACGCACGATAATGGTAAAACCGAGACATTAAGGCTTGAGCAACATGCAATAAAAAATGAGGACCACTCGTGCGTGCGTATGTGCGGCATATAACGTGGAAATAGTTCGAGTTCTTCGGTTCATGCATCGACACCGCCTCTTCCCACGCCGCCTCGTGTCCTCCGTGCGCCGCGCCATCATGCCGGTGCGATGTGCCCTGCAGGGCTACGGAGGCCAGTTATCGAGGGCCGTGCGCCACCGCCATCATCCAAGGCTGTGTGCTTGCCGAATCGCCGGAGACGACAGAGAGAGGAGTACCGAGGGGAATTGGTGCGACCTAGCCGTGTTGGGCCAGCACCGGACTCGGGCAAGGGCAACAAAGTCATTTCACGTGACTAAAATGGAAAAATAAAAGATAATAATAAAATATTGCAAACATGGTATTTAATAAAGGTTCTCATGTAAAGAGAAGTATATTATCAATTACATCGGAAATGAGAGTATGTACTAGAATGCCATCTAAACGGATAATATATTATCAACTCCCCCTACTAATTAACAATAGTAAAATCGCAGCGTGGCTTAGGAGTTCAAAAGAGGGCGACACGATAGGCCCTAATACCTAGAGAGTCAAACTTTTTGGCTCGGCCTGGGACTTCTCAAACTATTGAAAGGCACGTACACGGGGCCCCACAAAGTGTCAATTGCTACAAGATTTATCTAATTAGGCATAAAGTCATCTTCAATAGTGTATTTATTGTCGTCTCTTACCTATGATACGTCAACAAAATCCTACGTGGAGAAGAGGGGGGAGAAGAGAGAGAACATGTCGTCTCTTCCTGAAGAGACGATCGTGCACGCGAAACAAGACATGATACATTAATTTACTCTAGATGACATGTAGGCCCGTTTTAAAGAAAAATTATAAAATATAAATGTTGGAGAGTGTACTAGGGACTATCTATTGGAGATGTTGTCTCTAAAGATGATGTAATATATGTTAGAAACAAGGTTGTCTTTCTCCTTGGCTGTTGAAAAAGCAATTCGCGAACTAAGAACCATTCGATCAGAAATCAAAGCTTAAGATTCATATAGGGAGACAAAAGGTACTCTCGAGTTGTTACGAGACGAGACAATAATAGAACTCTCTTTGGCTAAATTTCAATCGCGGTAGGCTTGATTAGATGTCTGAAGTTGCCAATTGGCACCCTCATAGTGTTTCTTTCCGTGGCAGGAGACCTGATTCCACAAAGATATTACATGCTTAATGTGGGTGTCATACTAATAAACAAGCTAAGATTTGTGCATTTCATCACCCGCATTTCAGAGACATCTACAAGCACTTGTACAGTGCCCCTTTTTGGCCCTAGTGCCTCATCTCTCATGATATAATGGATTGGATTACTCACGTTTCGACTGTGTGGTGTGCACATTGCACAGATTTGCTCCCGACACCTGCTCAAATCTCAAGAACTGTGCAGGTATATCCGAGCTTTTGTTCTCCACATCTAGTCAAAATCTCAAGGGCTGAGCAGATACATCCAAAATCCTCCATCCAACAGGACGATTATCCTAATGGATCATCAGGATTACTCGCACATTTCAAGACCTTGGCAAATATAAAAACCACACGCTTAGGAAATGGCTTACTCACAGTTCAAGAACCGTGCAGGAGAACGTGCACAGAAACCATTTTAATTTGGAACAAGTTTTGAGCCTGAGAAGACGGAAAGCAGCTGCAGGTTCCATCAGTCTGAGAAGACGCAGAAACTGTTTATTTATGAGTTCCAAAACCCTGGAAGGGCCGGGGTTCAGGTTCATGCATGGAAAGCAGGTGTGTGTGTCTGCAGGGGCAGGACTGGTAATGGTTTCGGAGCGATTTGGGGAGGAAACAAACTTTCTGTCTGCGGTGTGAAGGGCTCGCAGCAGGTTGCGAGCTAGGCCGGTGCCCACATAATCAGGGGGCGTGTCCGGGCGCCCAAGAAATGTGCTTCACTTGTCTTGTCATGTCAACACAACGGCGAGCTGCACTGCAAGTAACAAGCACTAATTGATGCAGTTCCTCAGTGACTTGGTGTGTAATATAGTACGGTATACGACACGTGCACGAGGATCGCATGCTTGGTACTCCACTTACATGTGTGTGTCTCTGCAGAGACGTGGGAGAAGAGGAGCTCAGATCTGGGGGTGGGTGTTATCTGCATGCGTTGCACGGTGGGCCTGGGCGAGCGCGCTGCCATTTACGCTTGCAGCTACCGGCGGTTGGGCAGGTGGAGATCGATCGTCGAACGGCTGGTTCCCCGCCGATCCACTTGCCGGACAGCAGGGGGCCGGCGGCGGTACAGGGCCGGCCGGCCGTCGCTATCGGTGCCGCAAGATCCAGCCGTTGGTTCCGGCCTCCGGGCACAAGGATCCGAGCGGCAGCTGCTCATAAAAGGCGAATCCCAGCTACTGTAGGGGCTGGCCGGCCGGGCACAGGCACGCGTCGCCGATGATATAAGATGGTCCTGATCACCCCAACATCTCTGCTCCTGTGCATTACATTGGACCACGTACAGTGACTCGACTCAACGCAGGCCTGCGCTGTATGCAAGCAAGAACCATCAGCCTCCATGGCCGGCAGGCTCTCATCAACAACAGATCGCGGAGATCAAAGAACTTTTAAGAAACCTTTTTTCACAGTCTGCTGCGTTCAGTCCTCTGCATCGGCAGCGCGCGACATCGCAGGACGACGCCCTGTTTTTGGAACGATCCGAGGCGAGTCGGCAATGGAAAACGACCACAAGAAAACAACGGGCGTTGCCGCGCGCGCGCGACGCAGCGGAGCACGTGGTGGAAGCTACGCCGCGGGCGCGCGGGAGCGTACGGCGCGTGACGCCCGCGCTGCGCTGCTCGATCGAGCTGGGCATGGCCATCTAATCGCTGTCGGATCTAGTCTCCCACACCGGCGCCGCGGGTGGCCCGCTGCCGCGCCCGGCGCACGACATGGCCCGGGGGGAGGGGGCGGCCTGAATGATTGCGCTGGCCGGATCTAAGGTCCGGACCCCCCCGGCCGGCCGGAGCCCCGCCGAGCCCGCATGTACAACGTGCACGGTGGACACAGCCCCGTAGTAGGTGCGTGTCTAACTAGCCCAATTCTAACGCATCGCATGCTGCTTTTTCTTCAAAAAATCTCCCTCCCGATGTCCAAGATGTAACTGAATCACACCTAATAAGGTGCAGTAAACCTCGCACTTAGAGCATGTACAATGGGTATATAGACGACTGCGATCTGTAATACTCTTCATATCATCTATAGACAAAATTAAAGACAACTCATACAATGGTTTGTCTTTTAAGTTATGTATGTATGACCCCATAAATTGTACAGACAACATGGATATAACAACAAAACAACCGTCTATAAAGGCTTTATAGACTGTTTATTGCATGTCAGACAGTTTTATTCTCTCTACTTGTTCTCTCTCATCTACATCATTAAAAATCTTACATGACAAAAATTATAAACTGCTGATATCACCCCACTATACATGCCTCTAGAACGAAAACCGGAAGAACGGTGTGCGATTCGTGCAAACAGACTGGCTCAGTGGCCACAACTTCTTGCAGCAAACCGTATATTACGCATTTATACCCATCGCTTTCTTGTACGTATATGCAGGTACCGCAAGAACCAGAGCTCAGGGTTTGTCATGGTGATGGGATGGGGTGGTGGTGTCAGCTGGTGTTAACTTTTCTGAGAAAACGAAACGACGTGAAGACGTGTTGCGGTCTTCCCGGATGAACAACGCGTCTAACGAACTCTTATCATCTTCTTCCGAGCCGCGACACGGCATCGGCAGCTTCACATCAAACAGCGCGCAAGGAACAGCGCTTCGGAGAACGACCAAACTATTACATCTCGTGACGCGGCAACAGCTTAGGTTGGTGACTAGCATCAGCATGCACGTACGGAACAAAGCGATTGAGAAACCCCGCACCTTGTGATCAAGTTGTCGAACAGGATGGTTCTATATGGTTTCCCGAGAAGTACGCAAACGTGTTGGGTTGATCTTCGGCTAAGCTAACGACTTCCCGAGTTTTCAGGGAGACAATCGTCTCCACTCGCGCCCTGATCGGGGCTCTACCAACTGATATTGGTTTCGGTCCCGTTCATCGTGCGCAACAATAAAAACTAAGGGGACTCGGTAGACCTAGAACACTTGAACGTGTACCAGGCCAACGGGATCCTGAACAACCCGATCCATCTCGTGCGCGAAGGTGAGCGAAGACCGTGATCTTGACGCCCTCGTCCTCGCAATCCCTACGACGGCCGACCACCACCGCTACTTCAACCCGGCTCTTCACCGACTCATCTACCTCCTTCATGGCCTCCTCAGGTTCGGGTAAGTCTTAATGTTTCCGCTCTAATGTTTTGTAGGTGTTCATAGATTCGAGCTAGGGTTCATGTCATGTTTAGTTTAAGTTTTACGCCCACATTTGGTATCAGAGCAACCTAGTTCATCTAGAACCCTAAAATCGAACTTGTTTTACGCCCACATTTGGTATCAGAGTATCTGGCATCAGTTGAGGAAAAATTTAAGGGCTCCACAAAAGTTTATGCCGGTACTCTGATTCAGAGGCTCTTAACAACTAAGTATGATGGATCCGACAGTATTAGAGAACACATAATGATGATGACTGACATGGCCGGAAAACTTAAGGGATAGACATGGAGATTTCTGATGGTTTCCTAGTCCATTTCATCATGACTTCTCTTCCTTACGAATATATTGACTTTTAAGATCAATTATAATACTCGAGAAAGAAAAGTGGAACATGAGCGATTTAATCGCCATGTGTGTTCGAGAGGAGGAAAGAATAAGGACAGCTCTTAAAAGAAGGATCTTGCACTTGACATGGCGGTTGGTGGCTCCAATAAAAGAAAGTTCCAAGGGACTTCAAATCTAAAAAAAGAAGTGGTGTTCTCCCCAATGCTGATAAGTCGGGGCCTAAAGTGCACACTGCACCTAAGCCTCATGTGGCTCCCGCTGGAGCACCTAAAGGGGGTGAATGTCATTTCTGCAAATGGCCGTGGCACTTTCAGAAGGACTGTGTCGGATTCCTAAAGTGGCTCGCAAAGAAGGGTAATGATACAATAACTTATGTTGATGAAACTCTTTATGCTAATTTTTCCATTAATTCCTGGTGGATTGACTCAGGTGCAACTGTGCACGTTACTAATTCTTCTGAGGATTCCTTACGTGAGAACCCTAAGAAAGGGGAGCGAAGCCTTAGAGTCGCGGATGGAAAGGAAGCCAAAGTCGAATCAATAGGATCAATTACATTAGTCTTAGACAACGACTTCTCGCTTCGTCTCAATAATGTAGTTTATGTTCCTTCTATTAGGAGGAATTTGATTTCAGATTCTTTGTTGGACGATGAAGGTTTTAAGTGTATTTTTGGTGATAATAAATGTATTATTACGTTTAATTCTAATGATATTGGTCTTGCTTTTAGACGAGACAAACTTTATATGCTTTCCCTTAATGAATCTCCTGTATCCTTGAATGTGTGTGATGCTAAGAGTAAAAAGAATAATGAGACTTCTTCGAAATTGTGGCACTGTCGTTTAGGCCACATTTCGAAGGGGAGAATGGAGCGTCTCATTAAGGAAGAGATTCTCCATCCATTAGATTTCTCTGACTCAGACCACTGCATTGATTGCATTAAAGGAAAATACGTGAAACAAATAAAGAAGGGAGCTACTCGCAGCACAGGACTCTTAGAATTAATTCATAATGATATTTGTGGTCCTTTTCCTGTGAAATCAGTGGATGGTTTTGATTCTTTCATCACATTTACTAATGATTTCTCCCGTTATGGTTATATCTTTCCCATTAAAGACCGATCTGAGTCACTTGATAAATTTAAAATATTTAAGGCTGAAGTTGAAAATCAGCACAACCTAAGAATTAAAGTGGTAAGATCGGATCGTGGGGGGAATATTATGGAAGACATGCCCCTTATGGACAAATTCCTGGTCCTTTCGCTAAGTTCCTTCAGGAAAATGGCATTGTTGCCCAGTATTCTATGCCAGGTGAACCTCAGCAGAATGGAGTAGCTGAGAGACGCAATCGTACACTTATGGATATGGTACGAAGCATGCTTAGTCACTCTAGCTTACCAATTAGTTTGTGGATGGAAGCACTAAAGACAGTGCACATATTCTTAATCGGTTCCCATGAAGTCGATTACCTAAGACACCTTATGAATTATGGTGAGAGGAAACCGAGTATGAAATATTCTGAGTGTGGGGTTGTCATGTTGAAGCTAAGATATTTAATCCACATATTGGGAAATTAGACCCTAAAACAATAAGTTGTCATTTTATTGGGTACCCTGAAAGATCCAAAGGGTATCGGTTTTACGGTCCTGATACGACAACTAAGTTTGTAGAAACAAGACACGCTGTGTTCTTAGAAAATAATGAGGAGCTGGAGCCCAGGAAAATAGATCTTGAGGAGAAGCGGGTTTACGTTCCTTCACCGCTTATCCCAGATACCTTTATTCCTGTGCCTCAGATGGTTGCACCTCTAGTAGAAAATACTGTTGTTGCACCCACTGTTGAGGTCTCTGAAATTCCTAATGTCGCACCTAATGATGAGCCTCAGCAGTCTCCTGTAATAGCTAATGAACCTATTAGAAGATCACAGCGGGAGAGAAGATCTGTCATCCCAAATGATTATGTTGTATATATGAATGAGGATATTAATGATATAGGGAAGGTAGATGATCCCACCTCTTATAAGGAGGCCATGATGAGTGAACATTCTCCTAAGTGGATTGATGCCATGAAGGATGAACTAAAGTCTATGAGCACTAATGATGTGTGGGACCTAGTAGAAATTCCTGACGGAGTCAAAACAGTAGGCTGTAAATGGGTCTACAAAACCAAACATGACTCTAAGGGAAATATCGAAAGGTTCAAAGCAAGACTTGTAACAAAAGGCTTCTCACAAAGAGAGGGGATTGACTATAATGACACCTTTTCTCCTGTCTCAACTAAGGATTCATTCAGAATCGTAATGGCACTTGTAGCTCATTATGATTTAGAGCTGCATCAGATGGATGTTAAAACGGTATTTCTTAATGGCGACTTGCAAGAAAATGTTTACATGGCTCAACCGGAAGGTTTTGTCGTGAAAGGCAAGGAGCATATGGGATGTCGGCTTAAGAAATCAATTTATGGCTTGAAACAAGCGTCGAGGCAGTGGTACCTCAAATTCGATAAAATAATAAGAAACTTTGGTTTTAAAGAAAATGAAGTTGATAATTGCATATATGTTAAGTTTAAGGGGAGTAAATTCACCATCTTAGTGCTTTATGTGGATGACATCTTATTGGCCAGCAGCGATAAGGATATGTTGTTTGAGACCAAGAGATTTCTTTCATCTAATTTTGATATGAAGGATCTTGGTGATGCCTCTTACGTTCTTGGCATTGAGATTCACCGAGATAGGTCCAAAGGAATATTAGGTTTATCTCAGAAGGCATACGTTGATAGAGTACTGAAGAAATACAATATGCATAAGTGCTCGCTCGCTTCGCTCCTATTGTTAAGGGCGATAAGTTTGGGACATTTCAATGTCCAAGGAACCAATATGAAACCGATCGATGAAGTCGGTTCCTTATGCTTCATTGTCGGAAGCATTATGTATGCTCAAGTATGTACATACGATTTAGCTTTTGTAACCGGATGCTTGGCGATATCGGTCAAATCCGGACCGGACCACTGGAAGGCGTTAAGAAAGTCTTGCGCTATATGCAAGCTACTAAGCATTTCATGCTCACATATAAGATTTCTGATAATCTTGAAGTTGTTGGTTATTCAGATTCAGATTTTGCGGGATGTGTTGATACTAAGAAATCCACGTCAGTTTATATCTTCACACTCGCTCAGGGAGCTATCTCGTGGAAAAGCTCCAAACAAACACTTACGGCATCTTCAACAATGCAAGCTGAGTTTGTGGCATGTTATGAGGCCACCGGGCAGGCTGTATGGCTTAAGAATTTTATCCCGGGACTTAGAGTGGTAGACAGTATCTCGAAACCACTCACCTTATACTGCGATAACGAACCCGTAGTCTTTTATGCGAGTAACAACAAGTCAAGTGGTGTTGTCAAACACATTGACATTAAGTATCATGTTGTGAAAGATAGAATCCAGAATCAAACCATCAGTATCAAGCATATTAGTACTAAGTCAATGCTTGCGGATCTGCTTACTAAAGGCTTACCACCTAATATCTTTCGTGATCATGTTGCCGGCATGGGTTTATTGGAAAGCCTCTGATTCCGGATAAAAGGACTTTAAAGTAAACCAACTCCCATTAAGCATAATGTGTATCCATTTTAAGATGAGATAGTACACTATAGGTACTGAGGTTGTATGGCACTTCATTGGTCATGCAACGTATTATCTTGGTGTGCTATTTTATTGAGAATGGGCTTATGATGTTAGCCTTACGATCAAAGGGGAGAATGTTGGGTTGATCTTCGGCTAAGCTAACGGCTTCCCGAGTTTTCAGGGAGACAATCGTCTCCACTCGCACCCTGATCGGGGGCTCTACCAACTGATATTGGTTTCGGTCCCGTTCATCGTGCGCAACAATAAAAACTAAGGGGACTCGGCAGACCTAGAACACTTGAACGTGTACCAGGCCAATGGGATCCTGAACAACCCGATCCATCTCGTGCGCGAAGGTGAGCGAAGACCATGACCTTGACGCCCTCGTCCTCGCCATCCCTACGACTGCCGACCACCACCGCTACTTCATCCCGGCTCTTCACCGACTCATCTACCTCCTTCATGGCCTCCTCAGGTTCGGGTAAGTCTTAATGTTTCCGCTCTAATGTTTTGTAGGTGTTCATAGATTCGAGCTAGGGTTCATGTCATGTTTAGTTTAAGTTTTACGCCCACAAAATGTACTTACTTCTACTTATACAGTACACTGTATATTGCACTCAAAACTCGTCGGTGGAGCTGGAGCCCCTTTTTCCTGGTATGAGTGAAATTGGGGAAACATATAGCAGAGCAAAAATTATGCGCTCATTGATCGATGAACCATCAGTATAAATGAGGGATGATCTTACGATAATGATTCACGGCCAACACAGCGCTGCATTCTCTTTTTGTTCATACAAAAAAGGGGAAGGAATTGCTCTCTGAAGTACTCCATAATTTACTATTAGCTTATGCAACTTGGACTCAAATGATTCGTATACAATTCTCCCAAAATGCTTGAAGAACCAATAATGCATCAGAAATCCAGCATATATATCGAGGACATGAAAGGAGCTGTTTGTTTGACAGGAGTCGCAGGATCAATCCTGGCCCAGTGGTGCCATGTCAGCTGGTAGAAATGTAACGGTGGTTTACTGCAAATTATCACCCCTCCTGCATTCCCTGATTTAGAAACTTCAACTTGCACGCATGGTCGCATGGACTAATGCCTGCACCTACAAAAACTACTGAAAAATCACCTAAAATGTTATGCACGGAAGAAAGAAAGAAGAGGAAAGTAATTTATGATGGAGTACTCTGTAGTCGTTAGCATCCCAACATATTCGTCTGAAGAACCTCCGGGACAACCGGCACACTGGGTTCTCTGAACTTGAATGCAAACACAGGTGCATGTATTGTACGCGAACAAAAGGACACTTTAGTAGGCAGCAGCAGCTAGCTGGAATCCTCTTCAGCAGTTGAGACCTCACCGCCTGAAGAAGACGACGAAACACATAGCATCATATGAGAATCCATACCTCGCAGAAAATGCCAGTGAAGGTGTTCGGTTGATTATGGAAGCAAGCAGCATTTGTTTATGCATATTGGTGCGCATACCATCATACACTCTATGCAGACGACCTTGAAACAAGAAACTGAAACGCATGACACAAGGGTCCAAGATTTTGCATATCTACCGGAGATCCCCTCTTGTCGCGCAGGCTTCAGGGTATCATCACGGCATTGGTTGGAATCCATCCTGCGTTCCAATTGGACTATTGGAGCCCAACTAAACTGTACATTTTCGGTTTGGTAACAAGTCAATCGCTTACAAGCGCAGGAAATGAGAAAACTTTATGATCAAATCCTGCTTCAGATCCCCGCGTGCGTTACTGCAGTGTCACTTGGGCATTGGGCCGGGCCGGCCCGGCCCAAAGCCCGGCCTGACATGAAAGTGGAGGTCCAGGCCAATACGCCACGGAAGATAGGGTCGAGTTGGGCCTGCCGATCTAGCACGATGGGCAACATAGATATGCCTTTATGGGTCATGCTCGGGTTGGCATAGCACGGACACGCGTCCACTGAGCATGTAAGATCAAGGAGGTCGACTAGAGGGGAATGAATATGCGGTTTTAAGTTATTTTTTTTTTGTCAAAATCGGGTTTTATGTGAATTTTTAAACCAATTCATTTTTGCACAATTTAAAACATAAATCAACTAGTCTCACTAAGTGCACCAACAACAACCTAAGTCCAAAACAAAGAATGCAATCCTACAGTGACAAGCAAGCAATTTAATTCTACAAATATAAATTACAATAAAGTAAAGCATAAGAAGCAAACCACAAGGACACTTCATCTTTTTCGCGTGGTGATCGGAAGCTTGCGGGTTTCCCCTAATCCACATTGAGGTAAGCCAAACGAATTGAACCAGCTTCACAAATTAAGCCTACACCTCGAATTCGCTCGGGGTTGCTCTTCCTCCACTTCGGAGATGGCAAGCATCAAGCCACTCACAACCGCCCGAATCTTCTCACAACCTTCTTTGAGAGAATCATCGGTGCAACTCCTCGAAGCCGTCTAGGTGTCAGCAAACACCAAGAGTAGCAAGTTAGAGATGCTCATTTGAACGGATCAAGTGTCTAAGCTCAATGAATACTCAATCCAGCATCTAATGCAACACATGCACTAGAATTTTGCTCTCTAAGATCTCTAAGTGCAACACATGCACAAAGGGAAAGAGAAGGCTTACTCTTAGCTCAAAGGGGCAAAAATAGCACCAGCACTCTCCCACAACCGGCCACAAGGTGTATTTATGTTGGTGATATATCCTAGAGGAAATCATAGAGATGATTGTATCACATCTATGTATAAGAGTTATAGAATAAATGTTATTATATTTCTTGGATGAATTGTCATTTATAAAGATTAACAAATATATGACTTGTTGGTGAAGTTCTTTAAGTTATATAATGTTATTATAAATGTATCTCTGGTCGGATGTCACTAGCGACTTATCGACCAACACATGTATTAATTGATGACAATGTTTCACCGGCCATGGATACGGGGATATCAAATCAATAATGTGAACACATGTTAGAGAACATGGTGTTAGATTGACCAACCTTGGACACTATTGAGATTGTTATGATTTTGTGTGTCATTAATTGGTCTCAAGTTATGATGATGTATAATCCTTAGACCTGATATTAGCATGGTTTTCTATATGTGTAATAGTACAATTAGGGGTTGCCAAATACTACTCCATAACTGGGTAGTTATAAAGATAGCTTTCGGGTGTACTATGAAACATGATGAGGGATGTGCTGGTCGGATATGAGATTTGCCCCTCCTAACATAACAAGAGAAATATTTCCGGACCCCTCGACATGGTCGGATAAAGAAAGTTCATGGTTGTGCCACTAGTGGTCGAAGAGTTGATCACACAAAGTTATCCGTCATAAGACCAAGAAAGTATTAAACAGTCCATGGATAACAAAATCTCACCGGGAGTTCAACCATATATTGTAAGGCAAAGGAAGAATATGCAAACAGTTTGTTCAGTCCAACTAGATACGAACTGGTCGTATAGAGATACAAGCTAGTCGTAAGTGATAATAACATGGTCATAGATCATATTACATAAGGTTCGTCCGATATAATATTTATGTGTATTCGGGAATCGTTATGTCCTGCTAGAAACCGCTAACAACTTATGGTCGGAAAGGAGTTTCCAAGTCACAACCGATTATACATGAACCTATAGGGTCACACACTTAATAGGATGGAACAAATGAGTTCGGATAGGATCCGTTATGGGCTCTTTATAAGGAGATGCATGGGCAGGGGCGGATCTACTATAGCACATCACGGTGCACAGGACACTAGGTCTAAAAATCATTTTTCTTTAGATATAACCATATATATGTAATGTGTACACCCCTAACCCAACATGAGGGGACACCCCTAGCCACAACCCAGCCGAACGTAGCCTATCTTGCCTCAGAGACCCCCGGTCATTTTTTGTTCTGGATCCGCCACTATGCATGGGGCTGTTGGGACGTAAGAAGTTGCTCTACCTAAACCCTAACCGCCATCTTCCTGAAGGCTCTACCGTGCGTGTTGGTGCTAGCACACCGACGTACGTTGTTCCACCCCTGGACGTGTGGATACCGTAGAGGTGCTGCTGTGGTTGCTGCTGCGCAGATTGAGGACGATCCACGACCTACGCAAGGAACGTGATAGGTTGCTAAAGGAGACGATCGGGGCCGAGGACGTTGGATGATCGACCATGACTTCGATGCGCTCGACGTTAGATCTAGGTGCTCTAACTCTTCTTTCGTTGCATCGCGCACCTAACAGTAACGATCTATGATCTCTTGCTTGCATGACTTTCTGATTTACATAGTAGAATTTTTTGAATTATCACCTAGTGTAGCCTTGTTGTATCCCTACAATTTATACACCCACACAAGAAAACTAGCTGTTGGGAGAGAATCTGTAGAAAAATAGGGAAACCCGGTTTGACCGCCAACCAATGGCCGGTCAGACTGCCCTAGCTCCAACGACTATAAAAACTAGTCGTTGGACACTCAACCAGACTGACCTCCCTCACAGAGGTCGGTCAGACCGCTTCACAGAGGAGCCAAGCCAACCAGATAAACAACCCTCTCTGGAAAAAGCTAACAGACGGACATTGATCATGGGTCCGATCAGACCGGCCAACACATGGCGGTCAGACCGGTTGCCCACTGGCCAAACCAGTCAACATGGGTGGTCAGACCGCCAGCGAACAACAAGGGTGAAAATAGATTTTTGTATTTCACTTCAACTCAATTTGCAAAATACATTTGCTAATTGATGTGCGATGCAAATAAGGAATGAAAGCAGACGATTCTCAATAAGTTGCAAAACATATCTTTTAGAATCATGCCAAAAGGGATTAGGTACATGGATTTAAACCATTTGCAAAAACACATTTGCAAAGTAAAGTAACATGCTACAAGGATTATGCATGTGCCTCAACTATTTGCAAAACACATTCGTAAATATTGGCAACACGCAATGGAGAGCTATCAACACATGACACACTCAAGATACTAGTCAAGTCTCCTCTTAATAGTATGATAACCTACACTAGCAATCCAGTCTTCACACCAAACACCAAGACCAGTCAAATTACTAAGAAAAAATCCTTAGCCTATGTTAGATATTCCTTTGCCTTGCGCATTCTCTTAGAGCTTTAGGATGATGATCTGTATCTTTTCTCCAAGACCGGGTTCTTGACTTTAACATAACACATGATGCCACATGCTTGATTTGATGACCTTCAACACATTGAGCCATCGATAGTCTTCATCATCATGTGACTTAACCTATTTTATCAACTCATAGAAATATTAGTCCACATGACGATCGCTGTTAATTACAAAAATACTCCATTAACACATAAAGGCGAGTCTAGATTCTTCAGAGTGCTCGCCGACCTCGCAACAGGCACCTCGCCATCGACGCGCATGCTATCCTCGGCTCCTCGCCACCGGCGCATGTGGCATGCTGAGCACACTCACGCCATATCTTCACCAATGCCAGAACGTATCGTCGTAACCGACAAGGCCATAACGCGCGCACTGAGTCCTGGTCCTCCATACTCGCCAGCTACATCGAGCACGATGCCCTGCCCATGCTAGCGACTCCACACGCCCTGACTGTACCAACCTCACCGTCGTGCGTGCGTCGTCCCCGTCACCGAGTGCCTCTACCTCCATGCTCGTCGTCCATGTCTCCACCTCCATGCTGGTAGTCCGCGTTGTCACCTCCCCAGGCACATATCTGGCCATCTAGGAGTCAACGACGTTGACCGTGTTGCCACCTCCATGCTCGCCGCACAAGAGGTCGCTAGCACCAAGATCTGGAGCGTTTGGTGCAGTGAAGAAAGGAGAGAAGTCAAGCTGTGGGGACTATGCGGAAGGGGGAGAGGCCGAGCGGTGGGGGAGAGGGAGATGGCTCTCCTTGGTCGGTAGCAAAGGTGGAGAGGGAGTGGGAGAAAGGGAGAGAGAGTGGAAACGGGAGTGGCGCTGACTGCTTTTCTGCGACGGTTGGCGGGGGAGTCTCTGGGGAGTGGGAGAGATGGAGAGGGATAGACTGCTGAGGCATAGAGCTACTCAGCTATTGTGGCAGGCTCTAGAGCATTAGAGACAACGGTGGTCTACTCGCCTGATAGATAGAGCATAGAGGAGAGACATGGAGCTATTGTGCTAGAACAGAGACCTACCTATACTTTTGTAGTGACATGACAGAGCATAGGAGTGGTGAGACAACACTTGAGGAGGCAGCTTTTGCAACATGTGATGTTGCCATCCCGGTGAGACAGAGAGACAACGGACAAATGGCAACGTTCACCTCCTCCATTGCTATAAAATCCCCCTCCTCCCCTCGTTTCTTCACCACACAATCACATGCTCTTTCTTCTCTCTTTTCTCTTTCTCTAGTCATTCAACGTGTTTGGGAAGTAGTCTAGAGGGGGAGCAGAGGGAGCAAGAGAGCATGCCCTTGCACCCCTAGTCCTCCTTCCCAAGAGCAAAAATCGATGCTCACCAACTCTCCCCAGGCTTGGGAGACTATGGCACGGATGACTATCATTTGGATAGAATGGAGTGCTTCGAGGCTACCCACTTATCCACCCTGAACGCCAAGGTCGATGCATCAGTACAAGCAGTGGATGGAGGCTCTGGTGGCCGACATGCATGGTGTTGGAAGCATATGGATTACAGCTCAGAAATGGAGGACGGACATTAGTTAGCATATGCCACTTGTAAATATTATCATGCTAAATTATATGTACGCTTAGGTGGAGGAACAGGTCATCTCAAACAATACGCGGATGCATGTTTGAAGAAGATAGCGGCTGGGCGGACGCAAGGGGGGAACATTTAGACATGGCTTAACTTTGAAGTCGATGGTTCGGTGAGTACATGAATATACAACCTAGAGACAAAATTGCTAGATATATAGTTACCGAGGATCTTCCAATTAGGATGAACGAAAACTGTAGTTTTGAGAGAATGATCCAACATGTTTTTTGCCCACAATAACGACATGCCAGTGGGAGAGCAACTGCACATGACATAGTATAACTCTACCAACATAAACTATCAAGTTTTGAAACAGAACTTCTTGAAAATTACCTTTTCTTTTGCTTTAACCTCAAATATATTGACTTTATCCCACCAAAGAGCAGCTTATCTTAGTGTTGTTGCATATTACTTTGATGACGATTACAACTTAAACAAGTGAGTCATAGTGTTTAGGCCAATCGATGAGGCATACACTGGAGAGTCCATCGCATAACGCTTATTAGAGGTTATTTAGGATTTTAAAATAGAGAACAAAATTATCTCTTGACGATGCCTCAACTAACATGATGGCCATGGAGGTTCTCACACCGCATCCACAGTACTACACTAGCAGTTTCATCCACCACCAGAGATGCATGTGCCACATCCTTAATGCCATCGTGCAGACAGGTTTGAAGGTAATGAAACCTAGTTAGACAACATACACGATGCTATCCAGTTTATTACATCTTCGGCCCCAAGATACGCCTAGTTCACGGACTACTATAGGGTCAACAATAAGATGCCACGAAGATTCAACCTTGGCATGAAGGTGAGGTAGAACTCCACGTATACTATGTTAGAGTGGTGCGTGAAGTATGAGTACATCATCACTCTCTTCATCAATACTAATTCTGGCAAGCAGTTGGTTACTGAAGGGGATTGGATAGTTCCTGAGCATTTTCATGAATTTTTGAAAAAAATTTACGATGCAACCACAATTTTATCTGGTATTTACTATTCTACTTCTTGCTTAATCATTGAGTGGCTTTGGAATCAAATTCGTCCTCTCATGCGTCGAGCGAGTCACAATGGAATCCAAGAGTAGAAATCAACTGCTACCTCGACACACCTTTTGCGGACATCGAGTTTGATCTCGTGGAGGGCAATGATGTCAACCTCCTGTTGTGGTGGAAGGACCACCAACGTATATATCTCGTGTTGTCACATTTTGCACGAGATGTACTTGTAGTTCCGATGTCGACTGCTTCATCATAAGCCACTTTCAGTATGGTGGGGAGGATACTCAAGCCACGGAGGTCGACTCTCACACCTGAGATGGTTGAGCTACTCACATGCCTCAAAGACCGGGAGAGCACATATGAATGAATGCAACATTAGCTCGAGGATCCAAAGATCATGGAGGTGATAGCCGATCTCGAGAATCTCTACGTCAACTACTCTATGTATGTTAATATGTGCATGTAGTTACTGTACTCTTTTTCTTACCAGAGATACCTCACATTGGATGTAAGGTTTTTAACAAGGTAGTAACTTTGTATCCATACCAATGATTAATAAAATTTAGTTCATTTTTCCCCCAAATATTTGAGCCTAATGTCCATTGCAATTGTACACAATTAATTTTATTTTTTTTATTTTTATGCCATATTTTCCTTTATCATTTTTTTTACCTTTTCCCCCCTCTAATTCTCTCATTTCCCCTCCTCATTTGTTCCCTTCCCCACTTCTTTCTTTTTTGCTCTCTTCTGTACCTTTTCGTCTTTTCCCCCTCCATCCCTTTCCCCTTTCGGCGTTGGGAATAGAGGAGTGGAGGACATATAGGCACGTGTTGAAGCGGCTTCGCCTCTACACCATCGCCCGAGTGTAGGCCGGATTCGGTGACCACCGAAGCGCCGCCTCTGTCGTCGGGGTCAATGGCCGCTGCGGCGAAAGCACAGCGATGCCAGCTTCTCAAAAAAGGTTAGGTCGACAACTCAGAAGTGGGAGGGGTCCCGAGGGACACGCTCTGACGTCGATCGCCGAAGCTCGCCCCCACAGGCCGCATGCAGCCCCTCCTCGGTGGGGTCGTGCGGGAGCACCTCGAGCCCCACGAGCCGCGCAACTATGTTGGGCGACGGCCGTTCGTCCCCCACCATCCGAGGCGATGGCGGCATCACCATCGGCAACGTTTGGATCTCGTGTGGCCGGAGCTTCCCCTTGGTAATGCCATCCTTCAAATCCATCACGTCTGGGGCTATGGTCTGGATCGGGTGGCGTCCCACACGGCGACAGTCCTCACCGATGTCGACAACCATGCCGATGCCGGTGCTCCTCCACGACGAGGCACTCGGCGACGGCGGCCTAGCCCAGGTGCCCACCATCTCGCTCCCTCTAATCCACCCTGCCACAATTCAAAAGGGACATGCTTGGGCCGACACGACACGATGACGCCTTAGCATGCGAGTAGGTTGTGCTTGGGCTCGCCGGAGGCGAGGTGGGCCATACCAACAAGGCACGGTGAGCTGGCCATGCTGCCCGACACGACATGGCCAAGTCTCAGGTCAACTTGAGCATTTCCTGATCCTTAGCGAATCGCCGCATATGTTTTGTGTCTAAAAGAATCCAAAGCCTACAACGGCTAGCTTGACTAGACATGTCTCCGAAGATCCAAGCAAATTCAGAGATCTGTTTCTCAAGCGGAACACAATAACAAATAGTTGCACACAGCAAAACCTGTCAGACAAAGGTAGGTGGCAGGGTAAGCGGGCCTGCAAACGCCTGCTGGAAGGCGTAATTATTGAAATTGGGAGTAACCCTAGAAGGAAGGCGGGTTGAGCATACTAGTGAAAAACTTTTGAAGGCAGAAGCCAACAGATGTGACTGGCTGGGATCTCCAAATTTTTGGCGCAAATAGAACTGTTGCAATCTTTTTTATGGAATTACCGCTTGTTGTGAGGAATTTGCATATTTGCGCCTCGTCCGCACGGTGGCCGGTCGGACACGCTGTCAATGCGACACATGGCCTCATCCGACCTGTGGCCGACTGGATGTGTGCCACACCACCTTGTTTGGCCCGTGGGTGACCGAATTTCCCTCGTTCGGCCTATGGCCGACCGGACACCCCTCATCTGGCCCGTGGCCAATTAGACGTGGTGCCTTCGCACGGTGGCCGCCCGGACTAGGCTACTCAACACAAATGTCGCCTGGTCACTGTTGTCCCCCCTTGCCCAATGTGTTCCACCCCAAAACACATATGGGATTCCCGCGACCAACACAAGTTTTCCTCCCTCCGCGCGGTTATAAATTCCGCAACTCTCGCACTCGCTCATTGCTCATTCCAATTGCGTTTTCATTTTCGTTCTCGTTCTCACGTTCATTGCTGAGGACATATAGAACATAATTAATTTTTGGGGAATTATAGTTCGGAGCAGTTGTTAAGACCATACCAATTTTGAACGGTTCCCCTGAAGGGCAGGTAATTTTTTGTCCGCTGCAGTTGTCGTTATTACCGTAGTCATAGTTTATTAGTCTTACTTAGCTAGTCTCAATTAATGTAGCTTGTATTCTTAATTAAATAGGTGTTAATAAGTAAGCCATAGTTTTTTACTATTAATGATTTAGTCGTAGCTAATGTATCGGTAATTTATTAGTGCATCATAAGTAGTGGTAATTAATTAGTTGTAATTAAGTAGGCTTTATTATCTGAGTATGATTTAGTTAGTGGTTAAAATTAGTGGAAATTAAATATTTATAATTAGTTTAGTGGTAATTAATCTGTCATAATTAGTTTAGTGTTAATAAGTTCAGCTTAATTAATTTAATGGAAATTAATTAGTCATATTTAATTTAGTGTTAATTAATCGATCGTAATTAGTTTAGTGTTAATCATTTTGGCGTAATTAATTTAGTGATAATTAATTAGTCGTAGTTTGTTTAGTGCCAATTAGTTAGGCATAATTAATTTTGTGCAAATTAAATAGCCATAATTAATTAGTAATAATTAATTTAGTAGTAATTATTCAATCGTAATTAATAAATTGTTTTATCTGAGTTGTTGTTTATTAGTGGTAATTTAGTAGTTTTGGACATGTATTCAATTGGTTACTAATTAATTAATTATTTGTGTTTCATTACTCATATTTAATCGATTACTTGCATGCAATTTGTCATCACTCTTTGTGTTGTCGGTAATTACTAATGATTAAATTACTTGTAATTAAATACTACTAATTACAAGTGTCATATTAAATTTGTGGTAACTACATAGCATGTTTGTTATGTCGAGTTTGTTGTGGCTTTAGGAAATTTCGAACATGCAAAACTTTGTAGTGTTTTATGGCGACAGTCTTGTACGGGCCGGACCCGATGGGTTGAACCTGTCGAGATGCCAGTACAAGGTGGTTTGGGTGAAGGGGCTCGATACGATAAACATTCACGAGCTTCTGAGTTGCATCCGAGGAGTTCGACATGAAGTCAACGACAAACAAAACTCGCTATTGAGGCGATCATGTGCACGAAGGGCGTATGCGAGCTGGTCAAGGTGAATGGAACCGTAGCATGGGGCCAGTACATGCAGATTACCTCTCAGCCCGACGCGGTTGTCGAACCCGGGAACGAAGGATCCCGAATTCTCTGTGTCTTTACACTAGTCTAGGATTTCTAGTAGACACAGTCAAACAAAAGTGATAGCACAATCATATCACACACTTTATTAATAATAATTTCTGAATTTATTACAAAAGGGGCTTAAGTCCAAATAGAAAAGAAATAACACAGCGGAAGACAAAATAGTAGTAGATCACATGACTTGCCACAGGCAATCGTCTGGGGGCGTAGCCTAGTCGTCAAGATCCTCACCGTCCTGATAGAGGTCTTCTCCTGAATAAAGACTATTCAGCAAGAGTAAGCACAACTTCTGTGCTTGCAAGTTACACCCAATATTGAAAGTTTATGCATGCATAAGGTAAACAAAGGATAATGGCAGAGTTATTTTGCATAAACAACATTTTTCAGGTTAAATACCAATAATAATTTCTAAGACTAGTTTTTATATTATAACTAAAATTAGTGTGTAAAATGACAATTAATAGTAGATAACCTCCATTGATTGAATAGTGAAGGATACCCTCCTATCACTTGGCTAACCGCCCAATTTTTACCATAGGATTATCCATCCTAAAACCATCTGTTGAAATCATTTTATAAACCAAAAACAAGTCTAACTTAGAGTGGCTTTGCTAGCATATACATGACCAGGACGCGGCTATTCGAATAGTTTCTACTCTGCAGAGTTTGTACAGCTTTACCCACACAAGATATTTTGCTTTTAATGTAGGCCAAAGCACGCTTCCGAAGGCGTGTGACTAAGCAATTATCATGAGGCCGTTACAATGCAGTATCTTAATGTATTTTTGTCCGCTAAGGTTTCGCTACCATTGGACTAACCATCCTCCGGGAGCCACCTCTTGCGCCAGGTGGGACTCAAGTCTAACCGACACCCACACATACAACATAGCACAAATAACACCAAGACACCACAAATTATTTAGCCAAATCCGTCCCATTCCAGACATGTGGTGGTACGGTAAGGCGTAGCAAAATACGCTCGAAGACCGGTCCTCAATTGACCCGGACGGTCCTAACCAGATTAAGCCCGTGCATGAACCTGCACCCACCATCCATCCATCTCGCCCAAGTCCAAACCCATTTCATTTTGTTTTAGAGTAAAATCCTCTTTATAAACCTTTTGTGGTAAAACAATACCACATAACCAAATTTAAATCAAGTTGTAAAAGATTTGGCTAAACCTTCCCAAATTTGTAAATATGATCTAGGCGTGGCTAAGCATATGACAATTTTACCTAAGGGTGACAAGGCATTCATATTCAATAATCAAATTGGCCATACAATGAAAGTTGGAATAACTATACATACAAAAACAGGACATTCAAACATTTATATAAACATATGCATGCAATAATACTTTGAAAACAAGAATTAAATACTTTAATACTAGGAACAATATGATCAATAGTGTAACTTGCCTTTGTTGAAGTCTTGAAGCTCTAAATCGTTAGAAGGATCTAACTCTCCGGAGTCGTCGAGCTCTATACGTGAAAATACAATAAATTAACTTCAAATTCAAATAAATTTAAAAACTCAGCTCAAATTAACTCCAAATTGAAATATTTGGTTTAAAAATCTAGATTATAATTTTATAAAGATTTTGCAACTTGAACCACCCAATTTGGAGTTCAGATGCAAAAGATATGGATTTTTGAAGTTTAAACCTAAATCTGAAATTTAATTGATTTTTCCGAATTATTTTTCTACTGGAAAATCTAATTTTTGTGCAATGCTGACGCCAGCGAGGGAATTTTGGGATTTTAAAGAAATTAAAATTCTTGTTTGACATGTGGGCCCCACGTGTCATAGACATAGTCTATGTGGACCAGGCCCACGCCCTTTTGGCTCGGGAGGAAGGTGCTGACATGGCGCCACGCGAACAGATTTGGCGATGTGGCGCCCACGCGGCGGTGAGGTGGCGCCACGGTGGCGTGTGCGTGGCCGGCCACGTAGGCCCGAGGCTGGTGGTGCTCCGGTGAGCGGTCTCGCCGGCGTTCTACGCCGCGGTGAGCTAAGTGGATGTGCGCATATTGGAGAGGAGACAATTGCGAACTCGTGGGTTACCAAATCAACGGCGGAGAGTGGCCGGATGGTCGTTGGCGATGAGGATTGGCGGCGATGAGCTTCGGTCGTCGATGAAGTAGATGCTGCGAGGCTCCTCCGGCGAAGTGGGTGGTCGTACTAGCTTCGCGACGACGTGGCGATGCCGCTGGTGTCGGAGACGAGGACGAAGCGGCTCCGGTGGCGGCGCAAACGAAGCTTGAAGCTTTCGCGGTCGCCGACGAAGAACTCGAAGCTGGGGCGCTGTAAGATCGAGGAGGCCGACTAGAGGGGGGTGAATAGGCGTTTTAAAACTTCTATGCGCTAAAATCGATTTCTAATGCGGAAGCTAATACAAATACGGTTTTGCACAATTAAAACCTAAATCAACTAGGTTCAACTAAGTGCACCAACAATACAAGTCAATAATAAATAGAGCAATTTAGCAAAGACTTGTAGGCTATCAACTAATGATATGATCAATAAAATACATACAAGATAGCAAACATACAAATGAATAAGCAATTATACAATGAATGTAAATTGCACAAAGTAAAGCATATGAAAGCTAATCACAAGAATACACGCACACAATGATGTTTTACCGTGGTGGTGGGAGACTTGCCTGTCCCATAATCCACGCTGAGGGAAACCCAAACCAATTGGGCCGGCCCACAAATTAAGCCTTCCTCCGAGGTATCAACACCTCGCTCCACTAGGGTTGCTCTTACTCCACCCGGAGATGGCGAGCACCAAGCCATTCACAAACACCGGCCTTCTCACAAGCTTCACTTGAGAAGATCACTGGACCACGACGCTCCACACCGCCTAGGTGTCGGCAAACACCAAGAGTAACAAGTCTCCAACTTTCACTTGAACCAATCAAGTGTCAAAGCTCGTGGATACTAAATCCACCACCTAGTGCAACACATGCAATAGGATTTGCCTCTCAAACCTCACTAAGTGCAACACATGCACAAATGGGAGTAGAGGGCTTGCTCTTAGCTCAAAGGAACTCAATGGGATGCCAAAGGTTGCCTCTCAACCGCCAAGGGGGTATTTATAGCCCCAAACCAAAAACTAGCCGCTTGGAGACGAAACACCAAAAACTAGCCGTTACAACCTTTTGGTCGTATCAAGACTCACAAGGGGTACTACCATTCTCATGCGGTACTACCATTGTTATAAGGGCGGTACTACCACACCCAATTTTCAGACATGATTTACACTTTCGGTAAAAGGTCATAACTTTTGACTTCGATGTCGAATTGAGTGATCTTGGACTCTATTGAAAGTTTATTCAGAGGGCTACACAACCCACCTATTTTATTGATCACAAACACATTTGATCAAATCAAAAATCACAACTCAAAAGAGCCACTACCATGGTCTAAGTCCAAAGAAATAGCAACAAGCAATCTTAGACCATGTCAAGGGAATACACATGAATCTTAACCATTTGCAAAACACATTTGCAAACATAGATCATGCCACAAGGAGTAGGTACATGGACTTCAACCGTTTGCAAAACACATTTGCAAAGTATAGTCACATGCTACAAGGATTAGACGCATGAGCCTCGACTATTTGCAAAACACATTCGCAAATAATAGCATCATGCCACGGTGAGCTAGAGCAAGCAAGATTGAGCTATCAACACATGATGAGACTCAAGCTACTAGACAAGACCCCTCTTAATAGTATGGCAACCTATACTAGCAATCCGATCTTCCAACCAAACACCAAGACCGGTAAAAGACTAGGAACACATCCTTAGCTCTAGCTAGTCATACCTTTGCCTTGAGTATCTTCTTGAAGCTTGATGACGCACATCCTCGCTTCAACTTCGGATTCTTGACTTGAAATCTCATCAACACATGATGACTTTCTTTGCTTCGGGATCTCGACTTGATGCCCATCAACACATGATGACATCCTTCATCCCGAGTCTTGATATGCATCAACACATGATGTAGTCTTGACCTCCATCAATACATGATGGATCTTCTCTTGACTTGATGATCAACTCATGACCATATCTTCTTCGAGATCTTGATATGTATCAACACATGATACATCTTCTTGAACCTTGACTCGATGACGATCAACTCATGATGCCATCTAAAGTCTTCATCACCCTGGAACATAACCTATTCATCCAACTCATGGAAAATGTTAGTCCCACAATGTCATTAACATTAATTACCAAGATATACCGCATAAATGCTTTTGAACAAGCCATTATCGAAGGTGCGGTATTACCGCTAACTAGCATCCGAATATCCGCTCTCCCAGAGTACCGCTTTCTCGATGCGGTACTACCGATTTCCAGAGGCTCGAGAAATACTGAAAAACACCTTCTCCGGAATTTACATACCGCCACATAACAAACGGAATAACCGGGTTGCGTGTAGTTCCGCCAACACATTTGCGGTCATACGCCACGCCAGTAGTTCCGCCACATGAACTCGGTACTACCGCACATCGAGTACCGCTTACCAAATGCGGTCATACCGATTTCCACCGAACTTCTTCCGAAGCTTTTGAAATGCAATGCATGACTCCTTTGTCTTGAGTCATGTCGATCTTTATCACCTTTGCATTTCCTTTTATGTCATCACTCAAACTCCGGACTAAGCCTTGAAACATCTTAGCACACATGTTAGTCCCACAACACAATTTCAAATAATTGAATGTAATTGGTATGAGTATATATAAACACGGTTATATATATACTCAAGAGTTGTGTTTGAAAGTAGATCACAAGGATCAATACTAATGAAACAACAAGGCCATGAGTATATATAAACTACACAAGTTATATATACTACAAGTATATACTAACTACACAAGTTGTATATATCGAATATGAGTGTATACAAACTACACAAGTTGTATATACTCATATGAATATATTAACTACATAAGTTAGATATATTCAAGGATATATGAACATCCATGAACTACACAAGTTTCATATGTTCTCATATACTCATATGAATATACTAACTACACAAGTTAAATATATTCAAGGATATGTTTCAAAGTAAAGATCCTTAATATATGTGGAAAGAGATATGGATCAATACTAATGAAACCACAAAATATAGAATGGACTCCCCCTAAATGTGTGCATACACAAATGTGTAATGGAAACATATGCACATATCCAAGTCAAACTTTTTGGTGGAGTTTATCCTATATTTTGGATCCGAGGAATGCAACAAGATATAATAAAACGAAGTAGAATGCATACCTCTTGTATTTCCATCTTTATATCCAAACGAGACTAAGCAATAGATAATCAATAGAATTGTTAGTCTCACAAATAGATTGTCATTTATGAATACATACCTGTTTGGATTTTTGCTTTTATATCCAAGCTGAGACTAAGCATGATATAACAATAAGAGTATTAGTCTCACAAGTGCATTTGTCATTAATCACTTAATCACTTGCATACCTTCATGATTTTCACCTTAATTTATATCCAAACACGACTACACAATATGTATATCAATAAAAGTGTTAGTCTCCCAATTAGATTTATCATTAATCACCAAAACTCCATTACCACATAATGGTGGGTCTAGATCTTTCACGCGCTAGGCGAGAAGAGGAGGGACGTGGGTGGCGGCTATGTGATGCGGTGAGGGAGGCGGTCCCGTGCTCGCTTATAGGGCGAGGCGCCACGAGCCAGAGGGCGCAAGAAGGTCCTCGCGGATCCTCGGCGGAATCAGCGGGATTCGGGGCCGGAGATGGAAGGGAAAGGCCGTGTCGGGGGTGATTTAACGCGGCGAATTCAATGCGTGCATCTATTTGGGGATTAGATCACGATTTCGCCGTGTATGGAAGCTTCCCGAGCCATGTTCATGGCGAACAACGCGCAAGAAAAAGGAAGGTGGAGGAGGAAGAAAGGAAAGGAAGAAGATGATGCTAGGCCGTCCGATTTTGATCGTGCGATGGACAAGGATGAGACGAATCGGTAAGTGTGGGTTGGGCGCAGCCGTTGGATTTTAATCCAACGGTCGCGATAGATCGAGGGGGGTGCGAGTGAGTAGTAATGTCTCGGATGCACACGAGCCGTTAGATTTAGATCTGACGGTCCACATGCGTGGGGTCTTCGGGGGTTCCGAACGTCTCACGAAAGATGGCCGTTGGATTTTGATCCAACGGCTGATGAGGGTTGATGCGCGCGTGAGGAAGAGAGAGATCGACAGGGTGGGCCCATTGTCGGTGAGAGAGGGAGCGGCGGTGCACTGGGCGCGCCGCGCACGAGAAAACGAATGGGCCGGCTAGGTTTCGGCCCGTTGGCTGTTTGGTGATTTATTTTTATTTTTCTAATTAATTAAATGCTGGTAATTCAATTAGGCTTTAAAATATAGCATATTAAGTCCAAAATTTTTAGAAAATTAATAGAAATTCTCTAGAGCATTTAGGACTTAAATAAAATATTTCCAACTATTACCTGGTAATAGATTTTACAAATAAATTTGTTTAGCTTCAAAATGATTAAGTAAAAGCTTTTAAAAATTCCAGAAAATTCCACAAAAATAATGAAACTTTATTCTCAACTGAAATTTGAAATTTGAGCTATTACAACGGCCATTTAAAGCAAGGCGATGGTGTATGTGAAATTCATACATAGGGCACCAGGAAACCTTCGTGATGTTGGGGCCTCATCAAGTGGGCCACCGCAGGCGGACCTTGAAGACGGCATCACAGAATGCGCTATCTTGGAGGGAAGACTTGTACGTAATTTTGTGTAAAATGAGAGGGTGGAACTGTGGTGCTCGACTCGCATTGACTACAATGAGTAGTTACTAGAGCAGCCTCTCAGGTTGGAGTCCGACGAGGAGACCGACCCGGAGTCGAATGGTAGCGAGGAGGACGCACACCAGGCTACTGGTCCAACCAGCGAAATTGTGTCATCGGAGGTGCCTTATGTGGCATCGAGACTTGATAATATCGTTTTGCGTTCGCTCGTACTGCCGAAAGAAGAAGGGTCTTAGTGGGGGTTTGATGCCGACACCTACTTAGTTGGGCAACACTTCCCTAGCAAAGCGGTCGTGCAACAAGCTATAGCACAATACGCCTTGTCCATCAGCATGTGTATCGAGTGCACCGATTTAACCCACGATATTATGCAGCGAAGTGCATAATGTCTATTAGCAAAGTTCTTTGGCTCAGTCTTCACAGTCAAGGCATTTGATCGAACACACTTGCGAGCTGAGTGAACCCCTGCGGTAGCATCGAAATGTGACTTTCGCATATGTGGCCAGCCTCATCAGCCACCTAGTTGCGGAGGATGTGTCCGTCTCGCCCAAGATGCTGATGTCGGAAGTCGCCAATCTGGTTGGTTATCTAGTCAGTTACAGCAAGGTCCGACGAGCCAAGCAGATGGTCATCGAGTCCATGTACGGGACATACAAACGCATACAATCGTGTGCTGAGAATGCTTCACCAGATTGCCGAATCAAACCATAGCTCATAAATAAATAAGCTTGAAAGTGAAGATGCTGATGGAGGTCCCAACTATTACATACTAGACCGGGTGTTCTGGGCTTTCGCACAGGCCATTGAGGGCTTTAAGTTCTGTCGTCCTGTGCTCATGATGGATGATACTTTCCTCACGAGGAGGTACAAGGGCACCATTATCACCACGGTGGCAGCCGATGCAAATGACCTGCTTCTCCCGGTGACATTTGCCATTGTGGAGAGTGATAACACATCCAGTTGGTTGTGGTTCCTAGCGGATGTGAAACGGGTGGTGGTGGGAGATCGGCACAATGTATGCCTTATCACAGACTGTAATGCTAGGTTGTTGTTGACCTTGAACACCATGAAGCATGGGACGAAACTGTTAGAGATATGCCCTAGAGACAATCATAGAGATGATGATATTTCGTTGTATCCATGATTTAATAAATGTTCCTTGAATATTGCCTTTGTGTTGATTAACAAGTATGTGACTTGTTTGTGAAACTCTTTACTTATATGGTTATTCTAAAGTTGTCCCTAGTCGGAGTTCATGTGAGGACACATGTGAATGATGGATTAGCACATGTATCGGTTGATGACCATGTTTCACAGGTCACAGACATGGAGATGTCAAACCAATAATGTGGACACATGTTTAGAACATGGGGTTGGACCGACCCAACATGAGACATAGCAATTATACTTATGGTTCTCTCTACACAATGTGTACGCCTTGTCCTTAGACCGAGATTGTCGCATGTACTTGAGATGTGAATCGACCTACTTAGGGGCTATCAAACGCTACTCCGTGAATCGGGTAGTTATAAAGGTAGCTGGGTTTGTCATGAAGCATCTTTGCGAGGCATGGTCATCGAGATGGGATTTGCCCTCTCTACGAGAGAGATATCTCTGGGCCTCGAGTGATCGGATCCGAAATGCATGGCCATGCTACTTAAGGTTAAGAGTTAACCTAGTAATGAATTCGGATCACAGATCGAAAGAGTGGTCACTTGGAGCTCGACCAATATCGTGAGGCAAAGGGATTGGCATGTACATAACGCTGTGATGGTTCGTCCGATATGATCTTTGTGTACGCTTAGGAGTTCGCACGCCTTGCTAGAGGCCGCTACCAACTATTGACCAAGTATGTATACTCGCCATGTCTAAACATACGTGAACCCATAAGGTCACACACTTAGGTCGAAGCCTAATTCGGATTGGATCCGATTAGATCGGCATTGAGTCCTAATGGGCCTCTATTTGTAGAAGCCCATTGTAAGGACGTCTATAAAAGGAGGCAGGCGCATGAGTTGAGGATGAGTTTTTCGTAACATCCTCAAACCCTAGCCGCCACCCTCCCACGCCCTAGTCGCTCGCGCGGATCTAGTAGTTCGGCATGCGTCACTTCCTCCCGTACGTGTGGATACCTTTGAAGGCGCTGCATTTGTAGCGTTGGGATGAACCGCAAGAGAGGAGCTGTACGTGGGGCGCCACGACGAGGACGAGGAAGTAGTACGACTACTCTGCCCTGACGTGCTGCATCAACTTAGTACGACTACTCTGCCCCGACGTGCTGCATCAACTTCCGCACCTGCGCGTCTAGTGGTAAGACCGTGATCTATAACTGCAGTGATCTTGGTTTACGGGTAAATTTTTTTAATTTGCGCTAGTGTAGCCTACCCGTTACCCTTCAAAACCCCTCACTAGTGGAACGACATTCAAACCAGGTGGTGTATGAGGCATCTTACATCGAATTTCTTCACGCGGTTCCGCAGTTAGAAACTTATAAAGACGTTCAAAGCGTTGTGCCTGCAGAACCAGAGGCGGAAGTTTGAGTCCATCTAGATAGACCTTGAACACTGGACTACGAGGCATACAAGGGAGTCCATTCTCAAGGTACTGGTGGGACTGTAGGCCGCGAGCGGGCAAGCTAGGAGCGCCATAAATTTCTCGTAGTGGATTAATCACTACGCTCTTGAGTTGGAGAAATGGTCCCTTCTCTATGACACAGGCTGTGCAAGGTACAGGATTATGATGACCAATATGTCCGAGATGTACAACAACGTCCTCAAAGGTGTGCGGTGCCTCCCTATCATTGCGATCATGGAGGAGATATGGACTCGCACTGTTGGTTACTTCGTCAATAGGGGCACTGCAGTGAATCAACAGATGGAAGAAGGCAGACAGTGGTCTGAAAACATGTAGAGGTACATGGACCAGAAGAGACAGAAGGCCTGGATGCACGACATCCGGGTGATCGATGGACTGAGGCAGAAGTACGAGATTAGGCTGCGACAGAAATACATGAACAATCATGCCAGGGGAGAAGGAAACAGGCATGCACCCTGAATAATGTGGCGACGTGCACCTTCAACAAGCCGAAGCTCCTACATAAGACATGCTTGCATGTGTACAAGGCATGTGCGCAGATGAGGTAGATCTAGCCAGCGGATGACCGACGGGGAGCGCTACGACGTCGGCCGGTCCCACTGGGCCATGATGACCTAGCAGGCGAGCACGGTGCCCCCATTTGGTGCCCGACACACAGGATGTCGCCCTCCGAACGACCGCAGCTCATGTTCTTTATTATGTTCTTCGACTCCGCGAAAATATATTTCAAAGTGCTCGCAACCCTAGTACTGTGTGCTCTGTAGTTGCTGATAGCAGCCTCGATGCACTTACGACGTGCTGTAGCCGCTCCAACTGAAGTGGGAGACAAAATAGGTTCAGTAATGAAGAGTACACATATCATCAATGAAACGACCAAAGGTTGTAAGTGTCTTACGGTGTCATCACGCTGCAAAGCACTGTGTCGATCAAACGAGTGGCGGAGGCTCTTCTGGTGCGTCACCTGCTCTGGATGCTCTGGCGGAGGACGGGTGTGTCTGGTGCGCGACCGTGGTACGTACCACTTCATGTACTCACGGATGTCTATACGTCGCACAGTTGCTACTCCTACAAGATCTTGATGTGCGTCGTCTCTGTCCAAGCCGTAATCCACTCGTGCTGGATTGGTTGCCAGTACTCAGCATGTCACCCCGACCTCAATTACTTGTATTCCGAGAGGATTGAAGTGTAAACATTACTCGGACGGAGTTGGACTCACAAGTGGACAACTCGATATAGGATCCTGCCGTTGGGAGGGGGCACGACCTGGTACAAATTGAACTATCGCATTACGCACTGCGGCGCGTAAGGCTTCACTATATGTGCAAACACTAGGTGGCATGCCATCGCCTATAGTTCGACATGCTGCGTGCATTGCAAGGATAGCTCATGTGGCACTACCGTGCCCACGAAATCTGGGCTCCATGGAGCCCAGATGATATAGTTGTCGTGCAATGACTCAAACTCATTATGGAATGACGAGTAGCACCTCGTTGGTCTATCCTTCGCCCAGCGTAGCTACACAGTAGTCCACCGATACCCCATAGTGGGCCCATCTATTAGGTCTTGCAACTTAGGGTATATGTGCACTGCTCTCTCAAAGGACGGTCACCCAGTAGGGAAGTTCTCCTAACTCCACAGTTGCAGGAGCACGTAGCAACAAGCAAGGCTGAGTTTGACACCTGTATCACGCCTCAAAGCGTCACATAACCCCTTGTATGTGACGCAAAGGATGGTTTATCCCCAGCTGTACTGAGGTATCGCCCCAGCCTCTGCATCAGCCAAAGACTCGGTGATGCGAACGAAGCTGGGTTTTACCCAATCGTCCTGTGTCATGGGAAACATGACCGAACCAAAGAGGTAGAGAAGGTAAGCGACGAGGTGCGTCCGAACAACCTCGTTGGGTGCATCATCCGGGCACTAGATGAAATGCCTCAGTTAAGTCCGAAGGACGCCATGCGCATTGTCCCGCACAGATATGCCGAACCAATTTCGCCTAGTCCACTAGCGTACAGCCTGGAACAAGTGGCTCACCCTGGATCGGGAGACCGATCAGGAATGAGACGTCCTGTAGAGTGACCATCATCTCACCCTCACTAAAAGTGGAAGGTGTGCGTCTTGGGCCTCCACCTGTCAACAAGTGCCGACAGTAGACTACCGTTCAGGGTGAAGTGATGTCTGATGGAGACCAACCTTGCAAAGGGCAACAAGCCCGTGTCCCAAAGGATGGGGACATAGCGAGCGTCTATCTCCCAGCAACCCCTCCCGGCCCGAAGCGCCAGGGGTGGAGGGCCATCTGTGTCCCCGTTGATCCACAACTTGCACCAGTGATTCTCGTCATAGAAGAGTTCCAGAAGCTCTGATAGAGGCATGGCTTGCAAGACATGGAAGAGACATACTATTAGTGAAAAAATTGATGATGACGATAAATTACTATAAATTATAAATTACACATAAATACGGAGAACTAATTAATGGAAACTAAATAACTATGACTAAAATAGTTATGATTAAAATAATTAAGACTAATTAATTAACTACGCCTAAAAGTTAGAACTAATAAATTAAGTAAGATTAATTTCGCTACGTCTAATTTACTAATTACAAAATTTAAAAATAAATAATGTACGAGGAGAAACTTACCTACTAATATGACTGCTAATGACGGCTGCAAATAATACTTAATCGTCCGCAAAACCGAAACCGAAAGAAAAAGAAACCGAGAGAGCAAGCGAGAGCAGTGGGAGTGTGAACTGAAATCGTACTCTTCTGTGACTAAATAGCCGGCGTAAGAGGGTGTTGTGGAGGGAATCGGATTCCCTCCCGCGCTAAACTCTTGCATGCATGCATGCATATGGACAAGGACATGATGGATGTGACGGATTAGATGGGATGAGCGCGTGCGGGTGGCTGGGTTGACCAGCCACGGGTCGGACGAGGTAACGTGGAGGGAAATCCGGCCGCCCACGGCTGGACGAGGTGGTGTGGCGCACATCCGGTGGCCCACGGGCCGAACAAAGCCACATGTCGCATTGACGGTGTGCTTGATTGACCACCGTGCGAACGAGACGCCTAATATGCAAATTCCTCGCGACAAGTGCTAATTTTATAAAAAAAAAGAGGATCGCCCGGGGTTATTTGTGCCCAAAATTTGGGTCTCCATCTCAAGGGCCGTACCAAACTACCACTTCTTTAAGGAATATTTTGTGTCACGCTCGTCAGAAATCAAAATTCACCACGCTAACTCGTACCCCACCTAGTACCTACTGACTCCAGCGATTCCTTATCCTATGTCCACACATCAGTGACATGAGCACGCATCCCTCCACGTCGCCGCCAGCCAAATCCCGCGAGAAATTCCATTACTTTTTGTTGGATGCGTCGTTAGGCCAGTCTCAATGGAGAGTTTCATAGCGTTGTTTCCAAGACTGCCATGTCATATGAAATGAAATGAAACTCGAATGAAATACCCACTCTCAATGGAGAGTTTCATTCTACGATTTCATAGGCATTTAATTTCCGGAGGAGTTGGTATTCGTACAAGAGAGTTTCATCTAGATGAAACCCATTTCTCTCTTTCTTAAATATATGATCTAAAATACCACAATACATTTTCTGTTGGATGAGTCGTTATCGGAATCTGGAGCTTTTCCACGTCATTGCCACTATGGCCGCCACTACCTCCGTCCGTGCTGATCCCACTCTCTTATCTCGTTCTCACCTAACCAACCGGAGCAAATCCTGTTCGATTCCAACTTGACTCCTAATCCATGGCCACTTCGCTGCTACGCCGTGGCGCCGCCGCCGCCGATGCCGGACGCCGGCGGTGTCCGGTGGAGGTGTTGCGGAGGCTGGTCTCGTCGGAGTCGGTTCCGGAGAAGGCCCCGAAGCGGTCGCCGCCGGAGATGCCGCCGTTCGAGCACCGGCCCCGGACGTACGCCGGGATGGGTGGCGACGAGATCCTCGAGAAGAGGAAGAAGTTTCTTGGCCCGTCGCTCTTCTACTACTACCAGAAGCCGGTACACACTCCGGATTTGATCGTACCTTTTCCTCTTTTGTTTCAGCCACGAGCATTTGTGTGTGTGTGTGTGTTTTGCGTGGGATGAAATGTTGCAAAAAAAGATGGAGATTTTAATGCAAAAGTGTGGATGACAAAATACTGCCCTCGCGATTGTGATACCAATTCTTTTAGTAGGACAATAATTTTTGATGAGTAGGGCAATTTTTTCTTTGATATTGTTGTGTTGGCAGAGGGTGGTTCAACTTCATGATGTAAAATTTCTCTAAAATTGAACATGCTTGGAATTATGGCAATAGTACAACAGATTCCATGAATAATGAAACTATGCACAAGATGTCTGAAGATATGGCAGTAAAATCCTTTCCACTTCAATTGTATTCCAGCTCAACATTGTGGAAGGGAAGATGCAGTATCTGTATGATGAGCATGGGAAGAGATACCTCGATTGCTTCGGAGGCATCGTGACAGTGTCTTGTGGCCATTGCCATCCGGATATTGTGAATGCTGTAGTGGAACAAACCAAGTTGCTCCAGCACACAACCACCATATACTTGCATCACGCCATTGTCGAGTTTGCAGAAGCACTTGCGTCCAAAATGCCGGGCAATCTCAAGGTAAAATAATCCCTGGGGCAGTCATAATGCAATGGATTCATTGACATGCATGTAATACGATTGTTTCATATTTGGGGACGCCATAGGTTGTGTACTTTGTCAATTCTGGGACTGAAGCAAATGAATTGGCAATGTTGATGGCTCGGCTGTACAGTGGGAATCTCAGTATGATTGCATTGAGAAATGCTTATCATGGTGGGAGTGCTGGAACAATAGGACTGACGGGTTTGCAGACGTGGAAGTACCCAATTCCTCAGGTATGTGTTCTATTATTAGTACAACACTACAACTGTTTCAGTTCAATCGATCGTCTGCGACTGTAAATGATTTTACCATAGGCCTAAAAGTAATACTGAAGCACAAAAGTTTAGTTCAATCCCTACTCTTTTTTTTTTATCAAGTGGCATATGTGCTTCATCTCGGTCAGTTAAGTTTACCTATCTTCTGTGCAACGCTGTATAACCTATTGTATATTCTTGTACATTTTTTTCTTCAAATCAGTTATTTTTTGCAACCGAGTTTCAAAATCAGTTAATGTAGTTGCACAAGCTGATTCTTTCTTACCAGCCATTTATTTCTTCTCATCTACCTGTTAGTTGTAAACGAATCATAGCCTCATCACAACTTTTTGCAGGGCGAAATACATCATGTCATGAACCCTGATCCTTACCGCGGAACTTTTGGGTCTGATGCAGCAGCTTATGCCAAGGAAGTCGAAGAACATATAAATTATGGCAGCTCAGGAAGGGTTGCAGGTTTCATTGCGGAAACTTTCCAAGTATGAACAATTTACATCATATAATTTAAATTGAAGAAATATAGTTTTATTCTTGCTTCTATCCAAAATAACTTATCATATATCAGTCTTGTTGATCCATGGAAATGATTGTAGGGTGTAGGAGGTGCTGTTGAACTAGCTCCTGGATACCTGAAGTTAGTTTACGATACTGTCCGAAAGGTTGGTGGTGTTTGTATAGCTGATGAAGTCCAGAGTGGATTTGGTCGTACTGGAAGTCACTACTGGGGATTCCAGACGCAAGATGTTATTCCTGATATCGTAACAATGGCAAAGGTCTTCTTCACCTAACACACATACACGTTCTTGTGGACCTTTGGAAAAACTTTCCCTTAGAAGGTTTAATTTTTGTTGGCGATAGCTTTCGTTACCAATGTGATGGTTTCTTTTGTTTCTAGGGAATTGGCAACGGTCTACCATTGGGGGCAGTTGTAACAACTCCTGAGATTGCAAATGTATTGGCTCAAAAAATCCAATTTAACACATTTGGTGGAAATCCTGTTTGTTCTGCTGGTGGATTGGATGTGCTTAAGGTTCTTGATAAGGAAAAACGGCAGGCACATTGTGCTGATGTTGGCGCTCACTTGGTGGAGCGTCTAAAATCGCTTCAGCAAAAGCATGAAAGTAAAATTTCTCACATTTGATTTTATTTGTGTACCAACAGAGCTGTTTTACGTTAGGATGATCAGAATTATCAATAATTAGTTGGGGCGGCCTTTCTCTGCACTAACCTTTTCGGTCGACTATTTGTTCTTAAATTTGAATTTATCTAATTGAGCTACTTTTTTCATCCATTGGTCTTGCTGTTGTAAGTCATTGGAGATGTCAGAGGACGTGGACTGATGCTCGGGGTGGAGCTCGTCACCGACAGAAAGGAGAAGACACCTGCCAAGGCTGAGACTACTGTATTGTTTGAGAAACTCAAGGGTGATGTTCCTCATTCCCTCCTCCCTCCATGATTGTATCAAATGCCTGCACGCTGACACTCTTATTCTCCATCCTTGTTGACCAGATCTTGGCATTCTAGTTGGAAAAGGCGGTCTGCATGGTAACGTCTTCAGAATAAAACCACCAATGTGCTTTTCCAAGGACGATGCAGGTCCGTAGGAACTATTATCTCTACAAAACTTTGCATTACTGCATTGCGCGTAGAGTCACGACTAATAAAGCGCTGCTTGCTGCAGACTTCTTGGTGGACGCCATGGACTACGCAATGTCAGGGCTTTGAGCAACATGCCCTGGACATTCCTGTGCGTCGAGCCATCGATCACCACCCGCAACGCGAGATGCATGCCCTGATACGATACCGATGGCCAGCCAGCCCGTTTCATGTTCATGTTCCCGGTTGTTGTGTTTGCGATGGTGTCATGGTGAACTAAAACCCCCAGGAATATATCAAAGGAAGGGAAATAATCAAATAACACCAGAAATGCAGAATGTGCTGTCTGGCTTGTATGCTGTTTCTGCAAGAATTTTCTTGAATCATCGAAGGAAGCAAACTGCCTGTCCATCCATTCGACCATTTACTGTTTCATCAGCATTTCGCAGTGTCAAAAGCCCAGTCGTGCACTCCACCCATCGTAGGACATACAATGCGATTCGGCACGGCCCGCAGGCCCATTGGCCACATTCCTTCCACGCGAGACGTCCGAGGGCCGCGGCCCATTATTTAGCAGCCCGACGGCCCACGATTCTGACCGATCGGCCAATGCCCTAGCTCGCAAGTCGCACTCGCCTGCCGCGCCGCACCCCCGCTCGCGTCGGCACACGCAGCAGTCACCGAGTCAGTCCACTCCACCGCCACCAGTCCAGCGACGAACCCCGCGCCGCCCACCCGTCCGGCGTCTCCCTCGCCGCACGCCGGTCTCGCCCTGCGCCCCTGCCCCTGCGGCCCCAAGGTAATTCCTATCCCCTTCCCGGTTGCTAGCACCGCGTGGTGCATACTGCCTTCGGATTGCTCAACCCTAGGCTAGATTCGCCAGGTAGATTGCGCCGCGGCTAAACCGCATGATCTGAGTAATAACTTGCTCCCTGTACGCCACCTCATCTCACCACGAAGCATTGTTCATGTGGAGCAGGGCTAGCTGCGCATGGAGCTATGAAGTTCACAGCGCCAAGTCAGGGGCCCCTCGCTCGCTGCTGCTGACTCTGTCTGGGTTGCATCACTTCTCCCAATGGTTGTCGATGCCATGTTCCCCGTGCTGCATTCCTCCGATTATTTCACAAGGCCGTTGATCGATGAGCTGGTTGAGAGGGAGGCGGCTGACCCAGGCTACTGCAGTAGGGTTCCAAACTTTGTCATCGGGAGGGTGAGGTATGGGCAGGTTATGTTCCCCGGAAACACCGATGTGAGGGGGATGGACCTTAATGAAATCGTCAGGTTTGACCGCCATTATGTGGTGGTTTATGAGGATGAGGCCGGTAAGCCCCCAGTAGGGCATGGTCTTAATAAAGCAGCAGAAGTGACGTTGAAGCTGGATTTGAGGAAACTTCCAGAGCCCAGCATCCTTGTTGAGCTGCTAAGGTGTCGCTTGAAAAAGCAAGGTGCTAGGTTTCTTTCATTCAACCCAGTGAATGGCAGATGGAAGTTTGAGGTTGATCATTTTAGTAGATTTGGTCTTGTGGATGAGGAGGAAGAGGATGTTGTTATGGATGAGTCAGTTGTTCGCCAGCCGATTGCTGAAGTAAGAGACCCACCTGCAAATGTTTTAGAACTGGAGCTTTCGCATTCATTGCCTGCTCATCTTGGGCTTGACCCTGCGAAGATGCAAGAAATGCGGATGGCGATGTTTTCCAACGAGGAAGATGATGAATATATGGAGGATGGCTTCCCATCTGATCAGAGATACCTTAGCAGAGAAAGGATGAATGTGGATTCACCCAACTCAAGTGCTAACGGTCCGAGGCTGAGGTCTCTCTCTCCTTTGCACGGTTCTTCTCAGAAGATCGGAAGGAGACCTGGTATTCTTGCAAGGAAAGAACCACAGGCACTGTTGGAATATAGTGTAAATTCTTCAGAGCTTGGTCCGTCTTCTCAGGGTATTCTTATGTCTGGGCAAAACAAGGGCTTTCCAGTGAGAATGACCAAGGTGGAAGGCTTTAAGCTGCCAGCTGAGCAAGCAACTCCTGTTGCTGGAAAAATATATACTAATTGCGTTGTGGATGCTGCTTTATTTATGGGTAGATCATTTCGAGTTGGTTGGGGGCCAAATGGCATCCTTGTTCATTCTGGTAGTCTGGTCAATAGTCCTGGAAACGGCCTATCTTCTGTTATTCACATAGAGAAAGTTGCAGGCGACAAAGTTGTGAGTGATGAGAAGAACAAAGTTAAGGAGGAGCTGACAGAACTATGTTTCTCAGATCCAATGGACCTCCATAGGAGGCTTGATCGTGAATTTCTGGAAACTGAGTCTGACTCGTTTAAGTTAAAGCTTCATAAAGTTGTGGTAAGTCGTTTGGTTTTGCCAGATATTTGCAGGTCTTATATTGACATAATTGAAAGGCAGCTTGAAGTCAGCGATTTATCTATGTCTTCGCGTGTGCTGTTAATGCATCAAGTTACAGTTTGGGAATTAATTAGGGTATTGTTCTCAGAAAGAGCAACTGGTAACCAGTTGGAGCCTACTGGTGATGAGGACCAGGGCATGATTTTAGACAAGAAAGAAGGTTCTGTCAACATAGACCTTGAAGCACTTCCTTTGGTTAGGAGAGCAGACTTCAGCAATTGGTTACAGGACAGTGTCTGTCATCGGGTACAAGGAGAGGTGGGATCGTTAAGTGATGCCAGATACTTGGAACATATTATTCTGCTTTTGACTGGTAGACAATTAGCCACAGCCACAGAAGTTGCTGCTTCAAGGGGCGATGTCCGGCTGGCAATCTTGCTAAGCCAGGCAGGTGGATCAATGTTAAATCGATCTGACGTTGCTCAGCAACTGGATATATGGAAAATAAATGGTCTGAATTTTGATTATATTGAGGAAGACAGGTTAAAGATATATGAGTTGCTTGCTGGTAACATACAAGGTGCTTTACTAGATTCACCAATCGATTGGAAAAGGTACTTTGGTTTAATCATGTGGTATCAATTATCACCTGATACATCACTCGATGTTGTCATTCATTCTTATCACCAATTACTTGTTGAGGGCAAAGTTCCATATCCTGTTCCTGTCTATATCGATGAAGGACCTCTTGATGAAGCACTTCAGTGGTCCCCCGGTGACCGTTTTGACATATCTTTTTATTTAATGCTTCTTCATGCCAATCAAGATGAGAAGTTTGGGCTGCTAAAAACCATGTTCAGTGCATTCTCATCTTCATATGATCCCTTGGACTACCATATGATCTGGCATCAACGTTCTATCCTGGAAGCTATTGGTGCTTTCAGTGCAAATGATCTGCACATACTAGATTTGAGTTTTGTTTATCAATTGCTATGCCTTGGAAAGTGCCATTGGGCTGTCTATGTCATTCTACATATGCCACATCTTGATGATGCCCCATACATCCATGAGAAGTTAATTAGGGAAATTTTGTCACAGTATTGTGAATTATGGAGTAAAGATGAAGCTCAGAGACAATATATTGCAGAACTTGGTATACCAGCAGAATGGATGCATGAGACTCTGGTGAGTACCAATTTCTTTGCTTTCTACAAACTATCTGCCATGCAGTCAATGTGTGATCTTTAATATATATATTTTTTTGTCTATGCAACTATGAGAAAAACATCACACTTGAACCCTTTGTGGCTAATGATCTCTATATACAGGCTCTTTATCATGAATACTATGGAGATCGGCAGGGTGCACTGGAGAATTTTATTCAGTGCGGCAATTGGAAGAAAGCTCATACTATTTTCATGACATCTGTTGCTCATTCTCTTTTTCTGTCATGTAAGTTTTTCCTACAATGTACTAATCAAACAGCTTTACAAATGACCCTATTCAAATGTTTCACCTTCTTTCCTCTGCATAAATGAAGCTTCTTGAGAATTTCTATGCTATTTCTCTTCATCATTGTTATGTCCATATGTTTGTTGAGGGTGCCTTGTCAATTTTGTGCTGCTTCTGTTGATAAATAGCACGTGATTGATGTTGTGGTATGAGTTTGCAATCACTTCTTTTTTCCTATCTGTTTCAGCAAAACATCAAGAGATCTGGGACATTACAAGTGCTTTGGAGAATCACAAGTCTGAAATTGCTGACTGGGACCTTGGTGCTGGAATATACATAGACTATTACATTTTGAGGAACTCTATGCAAGATGAAAGTACCATGGATGATTCAGTGAGAACTCTTCCCTTGAAAATTTCAATATTTTCCTGAAGATTTGTGAATGAACATGACATTATTTTATCTTTCAGGATCCACTTGAGAAGAAAAATGAATCATGCAGGAGTTTCTTTGGCCGATTAAATGATTCCTTGCTTATATGGGGAAGCAAATTATCTGTTGAGCGAGGTAAGACGTGATTCTAAAATGTAACAGGTCCTCAATGTGAAAAGAAACCAAATATAATTCTCTGTGTGGAATTGTTTTTCCCCCATTTCATGCTTTAACTGAAAATTATCCCAGTTCCAAGAACCTAATGTAGTGTTAGTAAGTTACTATGTAATTAGGTTTTGCAAAAAAACTACTTTCATTGGACCTGTATTGTGTAACCGAATCCAAAACCAAGCTACATAACCACAGTGAAAATTCATGGTCATTTTAAGATTGTTTGAATGCATCAACACATGGGGGTATTCTTTCAAGGTTTCTTTTAAAATCTATTATCTATAGGCTTGTTGTAATTCTTGAATATGGCAGGGCATGCTACTCGAAGATGGCGGAGGAGCTATGCGAGCTTCTAATGAACTCTCCCGGTGAGGGCTTGGCACCAAATCTGTACATGGGCTGCTTTCAGACGATGCTCAACGCTCCCGTCCCTGATGACCACAGGACGTCGTACCTGCAGGAGGCAGTCTCTGTTTTCACCGACATACTTTGCAGGGACTCGTGCTAGAAGAAACATGCCCATTTTTTATGTAGGATTATTGGGATTTTCCTGGTAGAACTGCGGTGTTTTAACTTTTAACCAGATGGCTGTTCCGATCAGTCGCGGGTGTGGAGTGCACAAGAGCTCAAAGTCAGTAACACACGGAAGAGTTCCAGGAGTTTGCATGTCGGATGCGCAGAAGTGTAGAATCTGCTAGTGATGGTTCAGGGAATTGGCAAGCATGCTCTACTCCTGAAGAAATGTAACGGGATTTTCTTGCGTCTCCCATGGTACAATATGTCTTGTTTTCTGTGAGCTGTACCCATCAACTTGCATCGTCAGGTGTTCTGTTATTACGGGAAACAGCAACTGATGTACGCTGCGTGTGTGTGTGGTAAAGATGAAATAATTCGTGTAGATTTATCGTAAGTAGAATGTTGGTGGTCTCGTTATGGCGTGCGCGCCATTAGGCAACATTGTTCGAGCGAACTAAAACACGTGAGGCCCCTCCCCCGGGCCGTTGGATCACCGGGGGGGGGGGGGGAGGAGGTGATGGACGGAGATGGGGCGGGACTGACGGTGAGACACTGTCCCACAGAATTTTTTTCCTCCAAAACCATGTGAAGTTGCGGTGCTCCGATTGCACAAAACCGATCCAGCGAACAAAGCCCAAGAACAGCCTCGCATGGCTTTTGCTACAGGGTGAACGTCAACTAACCACTAACCAGCGAACAAGTTGCATTCCGACCCTAATAGGCTTCGTGCTAGGCCGAATCATGCTTCGAAAGGGCCTAGTTTGGCCAGCGCAGCGCGGCGTGGCTACACATGTGCTACCTAGAGATTTTTGTGAGACCGAGCGTTTGCTCGAGTGGCTCGCTTGGCCGTTGTGCGAGGAGTCTGTCCGGATTCGATTGTGTGTCTCATTGGGTTATTTAGGAATAGTATACACATACATGGGTGTGTTCAGTGGTTAAAACAGGTACACGTGTTCCGTGAAGTTTAGCTCTCGCTCTAGATTATGTGTATGTTTAGAACACACTTACGTGTGTGTGGGTGTGCATGTGGTGTGTGTGAGTGCGTCTCGCATGTACTTTAAAAAAACCTAGAGATTTTTGTTGAATACTACAATATGTGAAGGTGGAGTGGCTACTGCTGGGTTGAATTGCCACTTCTGGTGGTTGTCCAGCACCAGCCATCGCATGACAGCCGTTGAATTGCCTTTGGCTCCTGGCACTGTCTCCGTGTGCTACACTTATGCGTTGCTCACCGTCCTAAGGGCGGCACACCGCCCCCAATGATCTGACAAAGATACCAAAAAAATCGCCAAAGGCATCTAGCCAAGGGTCTACTTCGGCCTACACAAGGGTACTATGTACCCCCTCGCATAGGACGAGCGATACAAGAAGGTTGCCAAAGGCACTAAGCCAGCAGTGCGTTTCGGCCCAGACAAAGGGTACCATATACCCCCTCGCATAGGCCGAGGGGCACAAGAAGGCCGCCGAAGGCGCCAAGTCAGTGATTCACTTCGGCCTAGACGAGGGTACCAGGTACCCTCTCGCACAGCCAAATGGTACAGAGAAGCTGCTGAAGGCAGCCCCGCTAGAAGAATACCACGCACCCTAGAGCAAACGGAGCCTAAGGGCCCTCGCCCCGGACCGCTTCGCAGGAAGCGAGGGGATTCCAGGGACCTTCACTCCAAGGCGCCTCGCGTGGAGTGAAGGGAGTCAGGGCCACTCGTGGACCAAGAGCACATGCATGGTAGACCAAACCCTGGAAGGTCTATCATGCACCGGAGCCTACACCTAGGGGTTGAAAAGACCCGGTAGTCCAAACAAACGTAGGATCTTTTTAGGGATAGAATTGTAATCTCCTGTACCTTAAATGTAATACTATAAATATGCTCTTTTCCCATTTAATAAAGGAGGCCTTTTCAAGGCAATAAAGACACACCTTTTAGCACTTCAATACCGTTTTCTCACCTTTGAGGATCTCTAAGGGTTTCCCTTCACATCTGCACGGGGTCCCCCTTCCTCTATTGTCTAGTTTATAGCTACGACAATCACGGTTCTGCTGTTGTCTGTACGTTTGCACTTATGTTTACGTAGCACTCAAAAGCTACATGCAGTTTCTTAGGGTGTGTTTGGTTGGTGGGATAAAATTGAATAGAATGAGATGATACAAGATGGATGAGATGATCCTGAATGGGACGATACAAGTAGTGTGTTTGATTGTTTGGATGTGATGATATAATATTTTGTTTGGTTACTTGGATATGATGATCTGGATGGTTCAAGGTGTTGTTTAGTTTGAATGATGAAGTTGGCTATGATAACCTTCTCACTAGAGGTGGTGACTTTATCTCCTACAATTGTAAATTGTTTTTCTTTTTCTTCCTTTTCTTTTCTTCCACCGACAGCGATTCTTCATCTTCTTCATCTCACCGATCGCCTCCCCAGCGCTGCCGCACCTCCCTTCGCCGCTGCCTCCCCGCCTCCCCAACATTGCCTCGCCCGGGATGCCGCCTCTGGCAGCATTGTATGCAGCCCCGTCCTGGCTGGCGTCACAGTGGTCACAACAGTAACTGTACGCAGCGCCTGGGTCACCGGAAGCCCACGCAAGCGAGCGATCCCTTCCGGGACAAGATGGTTCGCCCGATTTTGCCGAACGAGTTGATACAACATCAGAGTGAAATATTCTCCAAAGTTGAATCATCTTATTCGAGATAGATTGGTTCTATCTCTTCAACTAAACATAGGGACAAGACATATTTGGGGCAATCCCATCGAGGTACGAGCTCATCCATCGAACCAAACACACCCTTAGTTAACGGGTGTGATTGGTTTCCTGTCATTTTTTTTTCAGTGCCTCAATACATCTGCCATGGACAGCAAGAGGCTTGTTCTCGTTCTTGAGTATGGCAGTTGGCAAGGCTTGCTCCTCGAAGAGCTCCAAGTCTGGTGTGGTGAAATGTATTAATCTGCTATTGATGGTGGGAAGCGGATTTTTTACCTGTAGGGGCATAGATGCACCCATGCCATCCACAGTTGGTTGTGCATCGAAATTCACGCGTGTATTTGTAGGCATGGGGCAATACGGTACAAAATACACCCTCTCTCTCCCCTCACACTCTCCGCTCCGGCTCCAGCAAGCTGCGCCGCCGATGGCCGTCCTCCGAGCTCGCCGCTTCCAGCGCCACCGCCGGCGATATGCTCCGCCTCCTCCTCGCGCCGCCACCACCGTGCCGAGCCACCGACCTCGCCGGAAACCTCGACCTCGCTGCCGGTTGGTGTGTACTCCAACAAGTGACGACGAATTTGCGGCGAAATAATCGCTGGATTCGTTTTGCCTTGCATGCGAATTCTTCTAAGAAATAAGAAAAGTAGGGCAATAGTCGACTCTTCACATTTACCCCATCTCAGCTTTCATTGGAAATCGCGTCAATAGGTCGGTTCAGATCTATCTCGGGTACGGTCACTGTACTTTGTTATTGATGCCAAGAAAGATAAATAAAGGAATACAATCTTCGTTGCCTCTAGTTCCGAAGGCAGCAAAGCTACGTATTCGAGTGAAAATGGTTGGTGGTAATGATGTGTGGTAAGGTCGCTGCTAATGAATGGTGGGTGCGTGGAGAATGCTATGGATTCGAGCTCTATTTTCCTCTCGTTCCTGCTTCCTTTGTTCTGCCGACGTCCTCAAAAACGGCACCTACCTGCCCTGCTCACGATCATATGTAAAACAGGGGAGGAACCAGACTCATCTGCAGTTCTGCACCACACAGACAAATGCACAAGGGAAGCGCACACAGGCATGCGCCGCACCAACGGGGCAAGAAAAGAATGGCTGAAAGATACCATGACGCGGTGCTACTGAATTTTTTTTCAATTTAACCCTTTTTTCGTTAAAACTCCACATTTATACCCCTGCTCGTCTTATTTCGATTTTGGACCCGGAGGTGGTGGCGTGACTCACGGCGCGAGCTATTCTGGCTTCGGCGCCATGACTCATGGCGGCGAGGTACCGCACCGCCACCGTGGCGGCGGCGTGAGTCATGCTGCGTGGCGGTACTTCGCCGCCATGAGTCATGGCGGCAGCAGTGTTTTTCGGCGCGTGAGTCACGGCGCACTTCGGGTCCAAAATCGAAATAAGACGGCAGGTATAAATGTGAGTTTTAACGAAAAAAGTTAAATGAAAAAATACTGGCAGTGCTACGGACAAGAGACATGTAAGGTGTGGCTAGGCCTGCTAATGGGTTGAAACCCAACCCAAATCCACCCCAACCCACTTCAATGCAGCATATCAATCTAATCCAAACCAGCCCATTGTTCCACCTTCAAAACCCAACCCAACCCAACCCAACCCATATACAACTCCAACCCAAACCAACCCAATCCAATTTCCTCAATATGGTTTGAACCCATTTCTCACCCCATTCTAACCCGCGCCTCCTCTCTTGTCTTCTCTGAACTGTCTCATGGGTGCATGCGCGCGTATTTGTGATCCCATGGGATGCCCGTCGTGGCCATGAGCATCCTTGCAGTCGAGCGATGCAGCAGCACTGGAAGCGGGCGTCCGCCAAGCAGGGCCGACGCGCCGCTGTCGTCGTCGTCTCCACCTTCCTCTACAACGAGGACGTCGTCGACTTGCCCCGCGCGACCTCAGGGTCCTCCAGGAGGCCGGCCATCACAAGGTCAACTCCCGGCAGGCAATACCAACTGACGACGCAGAGGAGGAGGTGGGCAACAAGAGGAGGGAGGAGGAAGAGGAGCAAGCCCAGCAGGTGGACATCAAGGCGCTCTCGCAAGGACGCCCCGCCCCGGCAGGGCAAGCTACAGCTGCTGCCCCCCGACGCCGCGACTGCTTCTTTGTGCACTGCGAATCTGTGAGTCTGGGAGTAGCCGACTATACGTCACCCCCAAGATTCTCAGAAAGACAACCTGCAGCTTTACGCTCACAGGCACCGTGTGAAATCTGTTAGTCTTAAGTTAGTCATATTAGTATTCATTTTCTGTTTTGATAGTTGTTTTGGATTGTCGATTTGTCAGACAATTCCGAAACTGTAAAGAGGGTCAAGTTCTGTGTTCGGTTTAGGAAAACAGAGAGAAACAGAGTCCAGAGTCCGGCTCTGAAACTTACTCTGAATCCGTTTCGTTTTTTGAAGATTGCCGGTTCAGTAACAGTGTGTATTGTTTTGTCTATATAAGAAAGCAAAAACACAAAAAGACTGCAAGCAATTGCAGCGCCAAAATTCCTGTCTCCCCTGAGATTTCGTTTTTGTTCTTCCACTGTGATTTCGTTTTAGCCCTGGGTCTGAGTTTTCAGGTTGTCTGAATTCTGTCAACACAGGATTGCTGAAATCTCTGAACCTTCGGTCTTCTCTTAAGTTCAGACTTTTGGTACCTGGAAGTTCAGATTTTTTGGTACCTGAATTGTAACCAAATCTAGCCTTTTTTACTACAGACAGAATAGTAACACTAAACCATAATATTTTGCAGATTACAAAGGAGCCAATACAGACAGAATCTGCATAAAAATGACGGTTTCCCCCAATTTCAGCTCTTCTTTTGGTCTAAAAGCACGACATGTTTCACACATCAAACCCAGAATCACCTAAAAAAACCAACAAGCTATGAAAGATTTTGATAGCAATATATCAGCAATTCATCATAGATTTTTTTAAAAGAGCGGGTAATGTATTGATTCGGCATCACAACAATACATGTATAAATGTACACCATGTAAGAAATTACAGCAGATGTTCTACCTCGCTAAACCTTCAGGTTCAAGGTCAGTTCTTCAAACTTGTGATTTCGACTATTAAATTTGTGTTTATCCTTCCATGGGTATCTCACCCATTCTAACCTGCGCTCCGGGGCGGCGGCGGCGGCGGCGGCGGCGGCGGTACGCGTGGCCCACGCGCTCTGTGCGCGCTTGATCGTCCAAGCCCACGGACGGCGAGAGGGGCAAGAAGAAGCCCCTCTTCCGGTCGCCGTCCAAGCCCACGGACGGACGGCGCTCACGCTCTGGGGCGGCGGCGGCCAGTACCGCCGCGGAAGGGGCCGGGGCACGACCAGTCAAATGCCACCGTGGACTGCGCGTTCTGCTTGTCGCGGGTCGACGAGGGCGAGGAGGTGCTCGAGCTCCGCTGCCACCACGTCTTCCACCGCGCCTGGCTCATCCGCCCGCGCCACTCGCCGCTGCCGCGACCGCGCCCTCCCTCCGATCCCCGTGCTGCTGCGCGCCTCACCCACGACGAACCCATGGAGCGAACCCATTGCAAAACCCACGGGTTCAACCCGTTTTCAACCCAGATTTCTAAACCCACCCCACCCCAATCCAACCCTTTCTAGGAGGAAACCCAACCCGACCCAACCCATTGACTCTTTCAATCCATTGTCACCCATCCAAAGCCAATCCAATCAAGAATCCAACCCATTTAACCCGTTTGAACCTAACCCATTAGCACCCCTAGGTGTGGCTGTCTACCGTCGCATCCCAGGCTGAGGCGTGTTACAAAGACGAAAAAAACAGAAACATCGCCCTGTTGGCCTCGAATTTTTTCCTATGACCTCTCAAAACTAACGCAGCTGACGATCAGCGAGTTTTTGCCATCATCAAACAAATAGTAAAACTAGTTTCTTACCAACGAAATGACAAAAATGATATTTCTACCGTACGATTTTGCCCTTGAACTGACATGCCGTGAAACCAAATCGCGACAGGTGGTATGCACGACATATCCGTTCCCGCGGTCTAGGTGCACGGCAGGTCGGCTCCGTAGCAAATGTGCTATTTTGGTTATTTCATTCGCGGGTGCTAGTTTTACTATTACAAATAAAAAACGTGTCATTTTAATCGAAGACTCGACGATCAACTCTGCTTGGATTATGAGAACTGGGTATAGCTCAGTTGGCAAGGGAGGCCATCGAGCACCCTGTCCATCCGCGTTCGAACCTCGTTCAGTGGGAGTGCACACCAACTTATTTAGAGTACACACGTACGTGTTAGGTCAAACACTGCGTAAGGTTCTAGTGCATTCATAAAATTCCTAACGTGTGTAACAGGGGACACGCACGCATGTGCGCGTCTACCTCGTACCATCGGAAAAAAATACTCAGAACGTGTGACACGCAGCAGCATATCCTGGCACGTCACGGCCAACGGAATTAATAAAAACGAGGCCACAGAAACAGAAGCGTGTCCGTCTGGGGTCGGAAAAACCAACAAACGGCACCCAGTAAAGACAACCTGCGACTGCGAGTGATTGCGGCACAAACCCTCGACTCGAGCACTAACGAAAGGTCAACAACACTCACTCGAGGCAAAAGAAAAGAAAATAATTGCGAGACTTATCCGAACCAAGCAATCACCATCGACCCAGCCTATAGATACCTCCCGCGCACAGAAGCCATTTACAGCATCCAAAGCAGAGCAAATAAGCAAGCGACAAAATTTCTAGCGAGATAGTGTGTTTTTGAGGTTTTCTTGCTGCTTCCATGGCGGACATAGCGTTGCTGGTGGTCGAGGAGTTCGAGAAGAGGACGAAGAGGGGAGCGCCCGGCAGTGGCGACGACGAGGCGTCCGAGAGCAGGAGGAACTTTGGGGCCGTGATGAAGGTGTGCAGCTCCTGGGTCGAGTCCGCCTCCGCCGCCGCGTCCGGGGTGAAGGTCAGCGTCGCGCTGCTCAAGGCGGAGATGGAGGAGCCCAAGACCGGGCTCGGCTTGGCTGCCTTCGATGGATTCTTCTCCGCTTAGTTTTTCTCCTCCTCTTTTTTTCTTTTCTATCGCAAAGAGGAGGTTAATTTGGAGGAATTATTATATGTATTTCTCCTACCCCGAGTCAAAAAGTCAGCGTGGTGTGTATACACTCGTTGCGCTTTACTAATTTGGAACAAAAGCCTACTTCATCCGTCCATCCATGGGTGCCAGGATTCTTCTCTCCAAACTGTGACGCCCTCGTCTCGTGCGACGGCCGGCGAAGGCACCACGCGCGGAGGCGTCAGTTTGGGCGGCCGCCTGCTGCACGGCAAGATGGCGTCGGCCGTGGACGCTCCACGCTTGGCCCAATTCAGTTTTTCTTCAGTTGCGGCATTGAAAAGTTAGAAAAGCGCACGACGCGTAAAGCACACCCAGGCTCTGAAGCAAACGGCCGGCTTAGAAATTAAACTGACAGTGACAAAGCGAGGACGCATGTTGCGCGTCGTCGTCCGGTTCTGCGCGGCCCAAAACGAGCGTCCTAAGGAAACAGCTTGACAGTTGGTTTATGAAGTAACAAAACAAGATACCACTCTGCATGTCGACTTCCCCAATTCTGTAGTCACATGGCCGAGACATCGGTGACAACTTGAGCTTTATCGGCCTCGAACTGGTTATCCTCTGCGTAAACGCGAGAAATTCTCTTAGATAACCGAATTTGGTTTATTGTGGAAAGGACAAACTGACGTACAAATTTACCTTTGTCTAGGGTGAAGTCTGCCAGGAACCTAAGGATTTTGTTTTTGTTTGTCACCAGTATACCGACGATCTCAGGTGGCTTGCTCTTATTGGCAGTAAACAACTGAATGTACATACGAAAACATGTTTAGTTTAGGGATTTTTTTTTTGGCTGAATTAACGAAAATGAGTATGTGCTGAAAGATAGGGACTTGATATTGTAGTATTGTACCTTGAAAACACGAAAAGCCTCTACTTGTATAGCCTTGCTTTGTTCCTGGTAATGTGAACATGACAGGTTAAAGAAACGCAATAGCAGCTAGCTATGAAGGTATTCAATACTGAACTTTAGCACATATAGTTCACAGTTCACACAATAGTACTCTTGCTGAAGGGCATGGTTTTGGTTAAGCATAGTTAAAAAACCAGAACAATATCTTACCCTTAGAAGGTTCATTAGAATTATAAGATGCTCCTTTGAACTAACATAGCGCACCATCACAGTTGTGTTTGACCTATCCAGAAGAATGTCTCCCAATAGCTGAAAGACATACCATGTGCATAGGACAAATCAGCTAAGTTCAACCAACTATCTTGAAGTCAAATTGTACATGTAAAATTCCAGTAAACACAAGACAGTACAATTCACGAAATATTGATTGAATGTGATTAGTGAGCTTAGAAAGAAGTAACACCAAAGAATGACAGGGAGAAAAAAAGATCATGCCTGAGTAGCTTGCCTTCGTATGATGTAGTTGGAAGATGATAGCAGTTTCGAGTTAAATTCTGGAAAGAACTGATACATGAATTGCAATTAGAAAGGGAGTTGCCAAAATGAAAGTTAATGCATATTATCAATTGTACTGCAAATCATTAGTGTTAGTTATCAAATATGCAATTGGTCATCTATGTAGCCTACTGGTAGAGCACAAAGTTGTAGAGGTTGAGGTCATGAATCCAAGCTCCCACTCCTTAAAAAATAAAGATAGGTACACATCTCTCTCTCATTGTTTTAGTGTGCACAACTTCATGCCAAACCACATACCAAGTTATGGTCACAGACATGGCTACATACCAAGTTATGGTCAAACACATGGCTAATCAACAGTAGATATTGCCATTTCCCTAAAGCAGAAAGACAATGGTCTAGCACATCACCAGACAAATGGTAAATACTGCAATTCCATTGTAATGCTCCATGGACCATTATTTAAGATCTCTCTAGATAAGCAGGTTTGTTAAAAAGCTGCTAATAAAAATTCAGTTACTATCCAATTTTCTCCTCATGTTAGTTTACAACCAAATATGGCCATCAAATAAGAAAAATTGAAATGTTCAAACTACCATCTGGAAAAACTTACCCAATCATAATTCCTGGAAAAGAAGTCAGCGACGCTTGATTTATGCCTTGTCAGGAGTTCCTGTTATAAGTTAACAAGACCAATTGTCATCAGTCATCACCGACACTAAAAAACTTTGATGTGTGTGTTGCACAGATTGTTCATATCCAAGTGTAGGGATCTACTGCTATATATAATTGTTCACGGGTCTCAGCAAAGGTAGAAGAAGAACATAAACAGACAATGATGTATGGAGAACAGGAGGCTCCTTGTTTTTTGGAGTTGTCCTTTGCCATGTAGAAGGTTAAGTTCAAGATTTACATACTCACCTTAAAAGTCTTGAAGGAATCCGATGCTATGCTAAAGTCTGGAAACTGTATATAATCAAAGAATCTCTTGATATGCTGAGAGTCTAGTACGTAGCTGCAAAAGTGACAACTAATACATATTAATAAAACATTCTAAACAAGAAAGGGTCTAACATAGAAAGTAATTGTAATAATTCATCAAAGCAAACAATGATATTTTGGATAAAAAGGGTGAAAGTGCTACATTAATTATGCACAACTTTCAATGTTTTGGCTACATGAAAATTAGTTGCTATTTGATAAAAACATCCATAGGGACATTGCTCTTTTTTATTATAGAACGTTGTAAATCATAGTTATACCGTGCAGCAACTTGGTGGCGTATGCAATCCCTCAGTATTGTACTATAATGTATTGCAATGTCTATGTTGTCGCACCTGCACACAGGTTGCATAAATCTTGTGTGGTCAGTTCCAAATAATAAGCAGCCACACAATTGAAACTAAGTTCCAAATAATAAGCAGCCGCACAATTGAAACTATGACAAAATATCATGGTCTTAAATGAAGAACACAAAGAAAGAAGGGTTGAATTTGAAGAAGAAAAATGAAGAACTTCTATGGATTGAATCAATATAGTTGATAATAAAGTGCACATCTAACAGTTTCTAACATGTTATCAAAATGCACAAAGGAAGCTCTAAATGATTACTTACCCAGACATTAAAATATCCAGAAGATCTTGATTAACTTCTAAGTAATCAGAGGCAACCATCCTTGAATCTACCTTTTGCCTTTGCAAATTTGCAATAACTTGAGTCACATCCTTTTGAGTCTAAGGAAAAAGAAACAAACACATCCTCTTAAATTATCACGCATAATTTTGAAACTAAGTAGCACTATATAAATAATGATAGTATCTATTGGTGCAATTGATTAGAAAAATGTAACAACCAACTTTCTCAAAAAAATATAACAAGGGATCCTTTGACGTACTTCCAAGTCCAGATACGGAAGGCAAACAATTATTAGACGCAGTGTATTGGTATTCTCTTTGAAGAACTCCTTAGTCAACTGAGTGCAGGCCTCAGCAACTGGCTCTGCCTCACCATTACCATAGAGAATGCATTTCATCTCCCTGATGCTTTTGCTTAAATCTGCCATCTGCATGTCAATTCAAATGTGGATTTAGTCCCAATGGATAAGAGCTGACTCAAAGCTTCAACAATCAACGGACTTACTGGCCTTAAAGCAAGAACATGAGGACATGAACAATTGTAGATATAAAATGCATCGTTCAAGCTTAACAATTTTGATCAAACATAACCTCCCCTATTAAAATAAAAATAGCAACGTAACGAATGCATGCTGTATTGTGATTTTGACCATTGTACTTCTGCTCATATCAACTAAACCTCCTCAAGGGAAATAACCAATAAAATAGATAACTGGTTGCTTGCCGCTTCTGTTCAATCAAAGTTGAATGACTACAATCATGCTTGAGCAATTCCAATTAAAATATCTTGTGTTTAAGGGCACTCGGATCTCGGCCATTGATTCTACAATGGTACTTAATCTTAGATGTTGATTGAACGATTTGCATGATCATCACGCGACGCAACGATCATATATATGATCCCTTGTTGCAAGTCATATCAAGATCATATTTTGATCTCTCGGAGAGAAAAAAAATGACATTTTAATTATATGATGTAGTAAGGAAATAAAAGAAATACACATAAAGATCGCACCTATTGTTATGAACAATCAAGCAAAATTTGTTGAACATTAAATGATACAAACAAAAGAGCGACAAAAACGTGCATCACCTTTTGTTCACGCTTGGCGTCACGTTTGCCACCGCAAGCTTCCCGATCCTCGTTGACGAAGCCGAGAAGCTCCCGTGCATGTCGCACCACCTCCGCCGGGCTCCTCGCCTTCGACCGGAACAACCCCCCACTCCTCCCTGCCCCGCTCCCCGCCGCGGTGCCTGCGGCGGTCACGCACGGCCACAGGCACCCTGTCATCTTGACCTGGTCGGGCCAGCTCCCCCGCTAGATGTTGGCCGCTGCCGTTGGTGACGTGAGCCCCACCGGGGCTGCGCGCGCGGCACTGTGTTCCAGATTGCTTTCGACTTTTTCTGCTTTTTTCACCTATGGATTTTATTTACCTGCTGCTGTTTTAAACTTCTCTTTTATCTCGCTCACGACTCTGCGGGATCAGATCAAAATTAGGGCTCATACGAGAGTAAAACCTGGGAAAGTTCTTATATATATTTCTCAAAGGAGTAAAAACTGAGCAGTTCTTAAATCCGTCCCGTCGCGTCGGCGGTCGGCCGCCGCCGCTCACCTCTGCTGTTCGCGTCGTCGCCTGGCCTTGACACCGTGGCCCGCAGGCAGGGGCCGTGCCACCGCGCCACGTCACCGCCTGGCCGTGGGAGGCTGCCGCCTTGGAGTGCCGCTACGCCGCCGCCGCCTGCTCGCCGTCACCCACGGGCCCTGCGCCCGTGCGTTGCCGCGATGCCTGCCGAGTGCCGAGATCGCGAGAGGAGTCTGGGGCGGCCGGGCAGCGACGTAGCGAGCGCTTGTATGATTCGGTCGCGGTTTGGGCTGAGGGGAGGGAGGACGCTCCACCGTCTCGGCCTTTTCGGTTACGGGCTTAGTGAGTTCGGCCACCACGACGTGATATGTTTCGATCCAAAAACGTTGATTCTGATTACGATTAGGTTTAATGGTGTTGGCCTATTTTGATGTATTAATCCTTACATGACACTAACAAAGTGCATAATTCTTTATATATCACGTAGTGTAAGATCATGTATATATTTTGATTGACCCGTCGATAATATCCTTCCTTTATTAGTTTCCGCACAAGATCTTTAAACGATACGTGTATTTATACTTTTTTTTGGAGACGTGCATGCTATGGATCCGGTCACGCTCGTCGCGATTAGCACACGGTTAATTGGCGTCCGTAAGTTGGGCTAGATCTGTGTGATTTGGGCTAGTCGATGTGATATCGCTTTCTGTGAGTTGGGCTCAGTATTGCTACTGGTGGATTCCTCCCCGGAAGAAGAGAAGAAGAAGAAAATGTTTTTCTGCCTTACATTACAGGTGGACAATGTTTGCACTTTGCAGAAACATGTACTAACATGCATGTGTTGTTCAGGCAACGCCGTCGTCATTCGTCAAACTGTCATACCTAAGCGACTAAAACGCTATAGTGCATATTACAGATGTTGGACTAGAGGAATGAGGAGAAGAAACATCTTCGTTAGTGGGGGAAAAGAGAAATTAAACACGTAAGGTAAGTGAAGTACACGATGTGTTTCATGTGCGTGCTTAATTTCAACTCAAGGACGACTGCTTAATTTGAACTCAAGGACGACCGAGCTCTTACAACCAAACAAACAACAACAAAAACGTCTATATCAACTCTAAACATGCTGAACGATGCAAGTAGCAAAGGATCATTTTGTACTTAATTGAGGAGAACACTAGACGACGTCGTGCATGCATGTATCATGTATGCATGGTTTCAGCCTGTGTCAGCTAGCTGCTTCAATTCCATCGGCCGTGACCATCACTTCGGCGTGAAGGACCAGAGCTTCCAGGTGGTCGTCCCAAGGATGCCCCAGACGAACGCTTCGTACTGCGCAGTCTTGACGCCGGGGGCGGCCACGGTGATCACCAGCTGGTAGTTGTACCCGCCGTTGTACGGCTGGCTCTGGCCGCTGGCGACGTTCACGAACACCAGCTGCAGCTTCCCCGTGCTGAGGGCGTAGATGCGCACGGCGAACTGCCCGACCTGCTGGATCGTCTTGTCGTTCACGTTCGTCACGGGCGTCCACGCCGGCGGCGGCGGTGGGCTTGTCGGTGGTGGTGGTGGCGACGAAGGCGGGCTTGCCGCTGTTAGGCTTGGTGCCGGCGCGGCAGCCGTGGAGCTGTCGGCGTTGCCAATGGCAAGGAAGGTGGCGAGTAGTAGAGGAAGGGCAAGAAGCGACGGCCTCATGTCGTTACGTACTCTCGTACGTACGTCGGCGGTCGTCGTGCTCGTGTGCCTATATATATGTACGTACTTTTGTGTGCTAGCTTACGGCTGCTCACCAGAGCGTACTCGTGAGAATGGGACGTGTTGGAGTTGGAGAGTTGTGAGGCCTATTTATAGTGCAGCGCGTCTTCAGAACTGTGGGGAGGTTGGCACATGCATGGTTAGTAGCAGTAATAATGTTTAAACTATACACCGTTTATCGCCATGGAAGTTCAGACTTCAGACTATAGTACTCCTGCTTCTTAAAAAAAAGAATTTCAGAGTTCAGACTATACTTTATTTGTTTTAGACAAGACAAGACTTTATTTATGATCCAGTTGCAATTAACTTATCCACGATCTAGCTAATTAAGCCGTAGATGAATAATTGGGCCGTAGGAAAACGCGGTCACACCCGACGTCAACACCAATGCAGCCCGGCTGGCAAGCAGAATGGAGACGACTAGCCTTGTTCCTGCTGGTCAGCGACAAATATTTTCCCAGAAATGCACTCAACCATATATACGCTAGTAATCATATGCATGACAAGAAATATTCTTGCTAGAATCCCGAATGTTATTCGAGGAAATGTGGTTTTTAGTTGCAATTATTGATTATATGCAGAAGCTGCTGGCCTGCAGGAATTAAATCCGTTTGAAAACTTCTCATTATGTGACCTGGAACTATACTACACACGCGGAGAATGCATCAATATATGTGCATGATTGATCTAGTTAAACATTGGACATTGGGTGTTCTCAAATCTCAAGTGCATGCATGTTGTTCTTAAACCAGATAGTCCAGCTAGCTCTCCGGCCAAGTTTGTACGTGAGTCCGGCCGGCGGCCGATAAAGTACTTCTCATTGTCGATTTAAGAGAACAGCCGCAAATGCAAATACGACTGTCAGACGATGTACGACTGGATCGGTGCCCGTTGACTAATTGGCACCTGTCCCCAGGGGCAGTTCAAACTAAGCTTGTTCAAGTTGAACTAACGAAAAGACATAATTAGAAGCATCAACCGACGTGCATTAATTGGGTGTTGTTGCCAACCAAGAGGAGCAAGTTAGACATGATTTGCACGAGCCAGAAGTCAGAACATATAAAGATCAATATTTTTCCGAGATGGAGATAAAATATGCGTCATTCAAACTGTGACAGCCTGACAGACTCACAGTCACAGGCACCAATCACATCGTTTCGATGGAACGAAACCGCCCACTTACCGCCCTCGGCCCATCTGCGCGAGTCCCGTCCGCAGCCGTCAGCCCATACGCGTCGCAGAAAATCCAGCCCAGGTTGCTAGCACGTAGCAAGCAACGCCCGAAGTCGCAATGGAGTCTCGGGCTCCCGCGCACGTTACAACTCGCAGTCTCATACGGGCTAGCTACGGCAGGCACGACGCTCGAATTACGCTAGGTCGACGAGCATTTGTCCCCCAGCCCGATTGCGTGCGTACTCGGCTCGACGGCCGTGTAGAGCGCGGCGGCAGATCGGGTTCGTCCACCCGCTGGCGCTGGGGGCGCGATCGAGCAAGCTCGCTGCTGCGGCTCGCTCCGGGCTGGGAGCCTGGGACTTCCGGTTCGGTCGAGCCGGGACTGCGCGCGGCGCATTGACGTACGGCCGGCTACGCTGGCAACTACCTCCTGTGCCCCGATCGACCGAACTGTGATTTGTCAAGGTTTTGATTTGTGTCATGTGCGTGGCTGTGACCACTGTGTATTATGTAGGGATGGCAATGGCCACATTCCTCATTCCCCGACGGGAAATTCACCTATTAGAGAATAGGATGAGGCTATTTCTTTTCCACGGGATACTAATATGCAAATACAATTCCCCATCGGGTGAAGCGGAGATGGGGAATAGCCCTATCCCCGCTACCCGTATGGCCCCCGATAAGACATGTAGGTAACTAGCCCACTACCGCACAACCCGATAAGGCGATAGCCAGATAATCTCATTTACACCTTTTACTTTCCAGATGCTAATTAATCAAAAAATATTATTATTTTAGCATTGCATGTTAATGTTCATACTCATTTTATAACATTATCGGGTATGGGTCCTCGTGGGACCCCGATAACCCGATAGGATGGAGAACAGAGGGAGAATAACACCCGAGGACGAGGATGGGAACGGGGACCACGGTGAGGCTTTGACTACCCACGAAGTTAATTGGATGTTAAAAATGTTACTAGATAATGCATGACAAAATGGCAGCTCATCGTTGGTGGGACTGGGAAACATAAACACGAAAAATATATGAACAACGTCGTCTGTGAACGTACTGAACGCACGTACAGACACTCGACAACAATACATGAATTAACGCAAAATACAAACACGCATGCATGGAGCTATGTCTAAATATCTCTACATTCTACACATGCTGAAGTTGGATTAGTTAACAAATAAGCCTACGTTTACGGTTTACCCACTCGACACGCACGGGCTTCAACTTCTATTCTCGCAACGCGCGCATCAGTACTTGCGCGTGAAGGACAAGAGCTTCAAAGTCGTCGTCCCAAGGATGCCGCAGACGAACACGTTGTACTGCGCCGTCTTCCCACAGGAGCCTGCGGCGACGGTGATCACCAGCTGGTAGTTGTAGCCCCCGTCGTACGGCTGCGTCTGGCCGCTCACGAGTCACGACGTTCACGTACACCAGATTTGCCCCGGTGTTGAGGCAGTAGGCGTGCACGGCGAACTTGCCGACCTGCTGGATCGACTTATCGTTCACGTTCGTCACGGGCGATCAAGCCGGCGGTGGCGGCGGAGGGTTAACCGGCGGCGGCGGTGGTGGGCTAACCGGCGTTGGTGGCGGAGGACTATCCGGCAGTGGGCTTGGTGCTGGCGCGGCAGCCGAGTAATCGTCGGCATCGACAGTGGCAAGGACGAAGGCGACGTGATTAGATCTTCTCTCTCTCTCTCCATATATACCAGAAGATGTTAGATGTACTGTACAATGTTATGTTACTATTGGAATGACTTGACGAAGAAATAGCTTTGAGAGGTTTTGTCCTCTTCTTGCCAAGTAAATTAAGTTGATGTGACTATAATGTGAGTAAACTAGTCGTTGCCTTGACAACTCAGTAACATTGGCCGAAGATAAGACGTGCATATATGAGTCAGATCTGGACGGGAGCAAGCTGTAGAATGGCATCACTCTCTGGTTTATTGAGTTGACTCTGAGGAGTACTTGCTTCCCTCCTCTACTGGGCCGCGTTAGACATCAATGTGCTCAAAGTCAAGCCTCAGGTATATTTTCGTAATTTATATACTGGCGGAAGTTTGAACACGTTAAGCCAAGGAAAATAACAAAAAACCGCAATGTCATGATTTCAGCATATCGTTTTCGATCTGACGCCCACCCGCGTGCATCTACTGATCGCCAGCACCCCGGTTTGGAACTTTGGATCTCTCTCACAAGTCAAAAGGCGTTTATGATCTCATAGATAATTCCAAGAAACTGTCCGATGGACCGCGTTCAGCCACCCACGTACGAACAGTCCTTGCTAGTTTAGATCTACTCGATGGGTATTTCGCCAGGGATGAATCGATTGAGAAAGCGTTGTTTTATTTCCTCTGGCATGCGTCATGCATGAGTGCATATATTCTATGGGAGTGTACACTACACTAGTCCGTACATTTGCTAAATCAATTGTTCGATGCAAGCACAACTCGTGACAATTAAAAATATGGCCTCCTACGTATACTAGATTAGAAACCTTATTGCGTGGCCACACTTACACAGCAACAAAAGGACAGAGACGTACTTAGCTTGTATACATACGCGAATTGAACATGTGCTACTTGAACCAAACAAGGTATATATGGAGTAATGGTTTTCTAGTACCGGTACGTACTTAACACATTTGCATATCGCGTGAACGGTGTACCAGCGCGCGCCCTTCAGCTGCCTATCTTCCTGAACCTGCGGAGTTTCCACGTGTTGAAGTGCGAGCCCGGCACGCCCCACACAAGGCACTCGTACTGCGCGGTGCTCCCGCCGGGCTTCGCCGCGGTCACCACCAGCCGGTAGTTGGTGCCGCCGCCCACCGCCTCCTCAGTCTCGCCGCGCACCACGTCCACGTACGAGAGGTCCGTGTGGTGCGCGAGGTCGTACACGATCACCGCGAACCGCCCCACCTGCTGGATCACCAGCCCGTGCAGGTTCACGACCGGCGTCCACGCGGCGTCCGACGCCGCCGGGAGAGGGGCGGCGGCCAGGAGGAAGGCTCCCAGCAGAAGCAGCAGAGGCGAACGCATGGTGTACGTAGCTAGGCAGTTGGGCACCATGTAATGATCACTACTATACGATGGGGTCTAATATATACTACCGCACTTGAGCGAGGCTTACACCGGCAAGGCCATGCATGACAAGATGTGACTTTAATTTATAGTGAGGGAAAAGGTTAACACAGTGCGTCGATCTGACGTTTTGTGCAGGTAAATATTTCCCCCCTGCTAGTTGTGAGCTTAGATGCACGAGACCGCGATGATGATGAGCATGGCATGGCCAACTTGACGGGGCGTCGGGGCGGTGCCGATACTGGCGGGGAATGCTCTGTGTGTTGGAACTTGATGCAGGTATATACTTTTTCGAGATCTTTTTTATGCCTTCTCTTGGTTGCGTAGCGTAGAGACCGGAAAAGTGGAAAGTCCTACGCGATAGTTGCGGGAGTTTTTAGATTTGGCCTACTCAATATTCTAACTAAATCTTAGGAAAATCCCCAAAGCCTATTTATGCATGGTGAAAAATGAGAAATTTAGTACTATATTGCTAATTTAGATAGAAGTAGACCAATAATAAGGTGGAGTGGTCTTTACTAGCGTCTAAACCGTAGTTAAGACACCATATGAGATATGGACCGGGAAGAGTCACAGCTTGTCTTTTCTAAAGATTTGGGGATGTGAGGCGTTTGTCAGCGACTCACATCGGACAAGCTCACACCCAAGTCTGATAAATGCATTTTCGTGGATATCCAAGGAAACCTTTGATATTACTTCTACAACCGACTAGAGGGCAAAGTGTTTGTCGCTCAAGTGGTGTTTTCTAGAGAAAGAGTTTCTCAACAGGAGACAAGTGGAAGAACGGTGCGGCTTGAAGAAGTTCAAGATGAACCAATCGGGAAGACTCGACTAATGATGCCCATGTGGCGTAACAAGTTGAGGAACCCATGGCAAAGGAAGCACCACCACCACGAAGGTCGGAAGGCTCGCAATGCACGCGAGATATATTATTGTTAGACAATGATGAGCCTCACGACCTATGCGGAAGCAATGATGGACCAGACTCGAGAAATGGCATAGTGCCATGAGATCCGAGATAGCATCCATGGGAGACAATCAAGTTTGGAATTTGGTTGACCCGCCGATGGTGTTAAAACCATAGAGTGCAAATGGATCTATAAAAGGAAGATTGATATGGATGGAAATGTTCATATCCATAAAGCTCGACTTGTCGCAAAGGTTTTCGGCAAGTTCAAGGAGTTGACTACGATGAGACTTTCACACAGTAGCGATGCTTAAATCAATACGGATCATTCTAGCTATTGCCGCATATTTCGACTATGAGATATGGCGGATGGATGTCAAAACGGCTTTCCTTAATGGAAATTTAACCGAGGACGTATATGATACAACTCGAGGGTTTTGTCGATCCAAACAATGCTAGAAAAGTATGCAAACTTCAAAAATCCATTTATGGATTGAAGCAAGCATCTCGAGTTGGAACATTCGTTTTGATGAAGTGGTCAAAGGGTTTGACTTCATCAAAAACGAAGAAGAATCTTGTGTTTACAAGAAGACAAGTGGAGCTCACTCGTATTTCTAATCTTATATGTAGATGACATATTACCGATTGGAAATGATATTCCTATGCTCGAGTCCAAGACCTCACCAAAAATAGTTTCTCAATGAAGGACTTAGGGAAGCGGCATATATTTTGGGTATTAAGATCTATAGAGATAGATCAAAAGGCTAATAGGATTAAGCCGAGTACTTACATTGACAAAGTGTTGAAACGGTTCAACATGGAGGAGGCAAAGAAAGGGTTCTTGCCCCATGTCTCATGGCATAAATCTTGGCAAGACTCGGTGTCCTTCGACAACCGATGAGCGAGATCGCATGAGTAAGATTCCATATGCTTCGCCATTGGATCTATCATGTATGCTATGATGTGTACTCGCCGAGATGTTTCCTATGCTCTAAGTGTTACGAGCAGATACTCGTGTGATCCAGTGAGAGTCATCGACAAGCAGCTTAAAACATCCTCAAGTATTTGAGAAGAACTAAGGATGTGTTCCTAGTCTACTGAGGTGAGGAAGAGCTTTGAAGCAAGCAAAAAGAATACGCGCACGCACGCGCGCTCGCTCACCCCTCCCGCCCGCTATGTGCGTGCATGGGCGGCGGCAGGGGGTGCCCGTGGTGCACGGGCACCCCCAAAAATAAATGATTTTTTTTTTATAACTAGGTATCACCACGGGCACCTCTAAAAAGAAATGAATTTTTTTAAACTAGGTATAAGCACTCATCAGTTGAGCACTTGGGCTGGCCATTTCAACAATTCAGCTCACCAGGTCACCAACCAGAGCAAGTCGCCAGACACTGAGGCACCCGCACTCGCACCTTCCTAAGTCATTGTACAATTGATCACAGAGAGTACTATCACAAAAAAACTAGTTGTACAAGCTAGCGAGGGCTTTTGGTATCTGTTCTGACGAAACATTTCAGTTCTTGGCGCAACCTTTTGTTCCTGTCATAGTGTCATCTCGGCTAGCTACAATCGCCAACTGAAACAATCACTTCCTGATGCACACCTGTAGAGTACCCGTAATTTATTTCTGGGTATAACCATGGGCGGAGCCAGTAGGGGTGCCCGGACACATCAAAAAATCAAAAATATTTTCAGGGATCGGTTCTGCATTTGGGTCATATTCATAGTACTCCTTGGTGTGCACTCTCTTGGAAGCTCATCTCACATCCCACAGCCTGCTCGTGCCTTCACCAGTCCACAGCCATCTCATCACTCACCAGCCCACATCCATCTCTATCTACAATACTCCAACTCCTCCCAATTTCGTTCCTAGGCTCGGCGGCTGGTGCGGCGCGGAGAGGAGGAGCGGTGGGCGGCGTGGCACCAGTGTGGGAGCAGCAAGCAGTAGTAGGCGACGCGCCACTCACAAAGACCAATGGTTTTGCAGGTGTGCATGGAGCAACTTTTATTTTTCTCACATTCATATATTATTATACAAGTCATTTCCCAAATTGGTTACTATAGTAATGACATGCGAAAAGATATTAGTAGACATTTTTCTCTTCTTTTTTTCGTGACTTTTTTTTATACTTTTAACGGGCAAATTCCTGCCTTTGTTGGGTGATGCGTAGTTTGAAGCAGTGAAAACTTTTTCGGTGAAATTTCGGTGGTTACCGGCGAAAATCGGATCTGCCAGACCCCTCCGGTAAAATTTTCAACCGGCCAAGAAAATTCGGATTTGCTAGTTTTTGACAAATATAAAGAAAGTTTGTAACCATATGCAAACACAAGAGTGCACGTGCCATGGTGGAAACACCCTTAGTCTTGAAGAGGTTTGTTCTGGGTTTGAACCTTGACTATGCATTTTTTCTATTTTTATTTTAACTTCACACAAAAATCAAATTTCGATTTGAAAATTCCGGCCGAAATAAATCCAAAAATTCCAATAACCGCCGGTAACCGGGTCTATCGCTAGGCTCCGAATTTTTTCCCTGGTTTGAACTAATCATACCCGGTGTTACTTTGTGTGTGCACCCCCAACACCAAATTCCTGGCTCCGCCACTGTGCGCGTGAATGGTCCAGTGATTTCGTGTCTGGTTGGTTATGGAGTTGTAACTTCATTTTTCACCTCAAAACCATGTATACGAATTAAAAATTGAAAGCTTGAATTACATTGTTTCAATTGGTTTTTATGGCATGAATTAACTGTATTTAAAACAGAGTAATGACGATAGTTTCTTCTGCTGAAGCTGGTTCTATATTAGGGAGAGATCAGTATCAGAATAGCTTTTCTTAGAAACAGAGCAGAGACAGAATCAGTATCGTCTTGTTGTCTGATTCCTCTATGTTGCGCAACCTCGGTTTCTCCATCACTTCTTCGGCGTGTACCGACGTGGGGAGAGTAGTATCTGCGAAGCCAGCGTCCCTCGTTGACGAGGATTAAAATCTCTAAATATTCCTTTATTAAATTAAAGATCGCACGTCTTTGTGGTCGTAATCCCTAAGGTTAACGACCCCGTGGTCATAAGGATTCCAGATGTTACAACATGGGTACCCTAGTCGGAGAGGTCATGTACCTAATCCCCGACCAGACGATTGCTCGCAATAGCTTTGAACTGACACTTGGATCCGATTCGAAGTATATTCCTCTCCCATGTGATGAATGAAGCACATATCTTATTTGCTCCAATCCACACGATGTTTACAGCCCTAAAATACTGATAGTAACTATCATATGGTTATTGTCTCCCTCTGATATCAACCACCGAACAGTTGATACTTTACCAACTGTCGCTTCCCTCCGACCATTTGCAACACTTCCAACAGCGCCTCTTCAAGGAGTAATTGCCACCACTTCATCAACTACTTAAAGGAGAATACAAATGGCAGAAGGGGATCAATCAATTCAATCCAACACGAGATCAGATTCAAGCCAATCCGAGTCTGAAGCATACAAGTAATTGTATACGATCAGTAGCGTAGCACACCAAGTGTAATTAGAGCTAGTCCATTACCTTGCTTAAGGCATCCCCTGTAAAGATTCAGTTCGTTACAATAGTGAGCAGTCTCACTCTCATTCTCTCTCCAAGAACTATTTGCCATTTTTCTCTATTTTATTTCGTAAGATCGGCGACTCGATCATCGACACTCGTGATCCTTCATGGGTTGGGGAAAATTGGGTTTTTGGGATGTGTTCACGCGACTGCCAACACCTCCTTCTCCATCATCCTTTGTGTGTCGCCTTCTTCGCATCAGACTCTACCGCGACCTTCGTCGAAGCGATTCTCTGTAAGTCATGGTGATAACATTTGATATGGCTAGGTCTTGCTTCATAGATATTTATCATGTGATGATGTTGATGCCTACTTCTTGATATCTCATATATATGCCTTGTTAATGCATATATATGAGATAAATATATTTGAGTTGATGATCATGCTACTATTTATAGTTCCAAATATGCCTAGTATATATGCTGCTATTGATTCAATTATTGTTTTACGAATTATAATAATCACAAAAGTGTGCATATACCTAACAGTCCAAAAACCTGATAGGCACTTTGTGATGGCTGGTTTTGCCGAGGCAATAAAACCGGAGAAATTCACTGGTGTGAATTTCAAGAGATGACAGACAAGGATTCAATTGTGGCTCTTGGCTATGAATGTATTTTGGGTCGTGATACCAGGTCCTGTAGGACCTCATACTGCTGCACAATAAACAGAGTATGATACGGCTACGACAATATTTATCGGGTGCATTCTAATCGTGTCGTCTGATGAGCTTTGTGATGTGTATATGCACATGAAGAATGCTGCAGATCTGTGGCATACGCTCGAACACAAGTTCGCTGCCTCAGAAGCTGGACATGAATTGTATGTTATGGAACAATATCATGATTACAAAATGGTTGACAATCATTCTGTAGTCGAGCAGGCTTATGAACTACAGTTCGTTGTGAGGGAACTTGCCCACCTCGGTTGTCAATTGCCTGATAAATTCGTGATTGGAACCATTATTGCCAAATTGCCTCCAACTTGCTGGAATTTTGCCACATTTATGAAACACAAGAGGTAAAACATTTTCACCGAGGATCTAGTTGCTAGTCTTGATATTGAAGAGAAGGCTCGGGCAAAGGATGTGATACCAATGGTGTAAGAGGGACAGTCTAGAGCGAACATCATGCAACATATTAACAAAGGGAAATACAAGATTGTTTCAACCACCAACTTCAAAAGGACCAACAACAGTAAGAAGAAAGTGAACAAGAAGGATATTACTTATTTTGTTTGTGGTGAAACTGGTCATGGGGCCAAGAGATGCCACAAACAGATGTATAAGAAAAATCATCTAGTGCAAAAAAAAGTCTACTAATGTGATTATTGGCGAGGCCGAAGCATCTGGGTATGGTATTTTACCTAGTGTCTTTTCGGTATGTCAATCTACTGTTTGGTGGATTGACGCTGGGGCTAATATTCATGTATGCGCTTAGGCATCTATGTTTTATTCTTATCAGGTTGCATGGGATTCTTCCATCCTAACGGGAATGGGTTACATGCTTCTGTTCTTGGTGTTAGCACGGTAGATCTGAAGTTCACTTTGGGAAAGATCGTGCACTTGAAGAACATGCAGTATGCCCCTACAATAAATAAGAATCTCGTTAGCAATCCCCTTCTATGTCGAGATGGGTTCAAGTTGGTCTTCGAGTCGAATAAAGTAGTCGTGTTAAAATTTGGACTCTTTATTGGAAAAGACTACGAGTGCGAAGGCTTGTTCTGTTTTTCCCTTTTAGATTTTTGTAATAAGGTTGTGAACCATATTTATGACTCTACGAATAGTGGTGAGGCCATTGTGTGGCACTCACGTTTATGTCATATACATTTTGGTTGTATGTCTCGGCTTTCTAGTTTAAATTTAATTTCAAACTTTTCCATAGTCAAAGGTTCCAAATGCTAAATTGGTGTGCAAGCGAAGCAACCTTGAAAGCCTCACAAGGCTGTGGAGGAAAGAAATTCGGCAAAATTGGAACTTATATATTCAGACTTATATAAGATGAATGGTGTATTGACAAAAGGAGAGAAAAGATATTTCATGAGTTTAATTGATGATGCCACTAGATTATGCTATGTGTATTTATTGAAAACAAAGGATGGGAAATTAGACTACTTTAAAACTTGTAAAGCTGAGGTTGAGATTCAATTAGACAGAAAGATTAAAAGAATTAGGTCCAATCGTGGTGGAGAATATTTTTCTAATGAGTTCAATCAGTTTTGTGCGGAACAAGGTATTATCCATTAAAGGATACCTCCCTATTCGCCCCAATCAAATGGGCTTGCCAAAAGAAAGAACCACACATTGATTGACTTGGTGAATGTCATGTTAGATACTGCGGGTATGTCTAAGACATGGTAGGGGGAGGCTGTTTTGACTGCGTGTTATGTCCTACATAGAGTTTCCACTAAAAATAGTGAGGTAACTCCGTACGTAGGTTTGAAAGAGAGAAAACCATTGCTCTCGTATTTGCGTAGAAAACCATCACTCTCATATTTGTGTACTTGCGGTGCTTGGCGAAAGTCAATATTCCAATAACTAAAAAGCGCAAACTTGGACCTAAAATAGTGGATTGTGTCTGTGTAACATCCTATTTTTTTTGGAGTTTTTGAAAATTTTCAAAATAAAAATAACCATTTGGTTTTGTTGAATTTCTAAAGCTTAAGTTGATATTTTAAAAGTTAAAAGCAATTTAATATGAATTAATCAAACATCAACTAATTCAAAACTTGGTTTGTCTTCAGTTGTTGGAGTTCTCTGGTTTTTGGACTTCCTTTTCTCTATTCGTCCGGATCTCCCGTCACCTGTTCCTTTCCCCGTTCGACCTCCCTCTTGGTCACGATCACCCTGGTCACGACCACCCTCTCGGTCACGACCAGCTCCACCTGTCAGCTCTTCTCACCTTTTTCCTCCCACCGCGTCACTGCTGCCGCGAAAGTCTTCACGCATTAAATATTGTTGTTTCGCATTAAATGCTATCGCCTCCCCCTGGCCACCTCCGCCTCCGGTGTGAATCTCGCCCCTTTTTTCCTCAGCGACGTGCGCATTAAATTCCTTGACTTCTGCCATGCTCGTCTCCCCGTTGTCCCCTCCCTCACTCTGCCGCACCCCGTGCACTCACCTGCTCCCCTGCCTGCCCTGTCCCATCGTCGTGCGCATCGCTAGTACCCCCTGCCCTATCTTATCGCCGAGCAGCTTTCTACGCACGCCCGTGCCTCCCTTTTTCTTGCGCACGCCACCGCCTAGCATGTCAGCCCAAAGCTTCGCTCGTGCGCCCCGTCTGTTGATCTCTCTCCCCTCCTTCCTTTGTAAATAGAGCACCAGGGAGCGTTTGCCCTCCTGCTTTCCCCTCCACTTTTCCCTTCTCTTTTTCTCTCACGTCGTTTCGTCGTGCTTCAAGTTTCGCAACCACCGGCTGGAGCTCGCGCCACCGCCTCTGGCGCCGCCGTCAACGGTCGCCGTGCACCTCCCCTCAGTTCTCGCCGCACCAGTGCAGCCCCTCTTCCACCTGCATCTTTTGGTAACCCAAAACTCCTTGAAGCAATCCCCCCCACTCTGTTTTAGTTTTATTTCACAGCAGCCTCCGCTTTCCCTTCCTCCTCCCGTCCCGGCTAACCCTTTCACCGCTGGCCTCCTTCGCCCTCGGCTGCGAGCTTCCTCACCGCCATTTCGCCGTCCGTCAACCCCCTCCGCCCCCTCTCTCTCTCGGTCCTGGTGAGTTCCCCGTAGCCTACTTTCTCTTATTCTTTTAGTCAACTTTTTGTACCCTGTTCTCTTTCCACTTTTCTTTCGACCGCTGTTAAGTAGTTGTATCCTCCTTGTCTATTTCCTCTTATGACCACGTTGAGTAGTCGTATTTTCTTCTTACGACCACGTTGAGTAGTCGTATCCCTCATACGACCACGTTGAGTAGTCGTATCCTTCTTTCGACCGCATCGAGCAGCCGAATCCTTCTTTCTTCTTTCGACCGCGTCAAGTAGTCGAACCCTTTCTCCCTTCGACTAGTCGAATCTCCTTCTGACCAGGTAGTCGAACCTCCTTTCGACCACCTGCAGTCGAACCTCCTTCTAAGGACTCGTTCGAACTCCGATTAGAGTAATTCAAGTTCCTAACTTCATCTAAATTCAGTACATTTCGTTTGGTTCCAGCTTGGTTCTCTTTCTGGATTTTATTTGGATTTGTTGTATTTATTTGGTTCTTTTCGCACATGTAGATTCCGGCTTCTCTGAAGAATTCTTGGACCCGACGACCTCGACTGAAGCATATCAACTCCTCAACGAAGGCAAGTCGTGGACCTTTGATCATATTGAACTCATTTTTATAAAAGTATATTGTTTCATATCAATACGCGTGGCTAGTTGTATAAAACTGGTTTGGGAACTAGCTAAATACCTACTCGACGGTACGCCTCCTTGATAAATTACACACGACATATTGACATGTAGCCTTGGGTACCATAGGATGGGTAATCTTAGTTGAACATTGTTGTAATACCAACATGGGTGCGTATTATGCTTAGTCATGCCTTAGATAAGCGATGGTCTCTCGATCTCATGATTCATTAATGATAAATTTGACTAAAGGAAATATAGAATTGTGACGGAACCACTGCTTTTAAAAGATGTGTCATGACAAGGGTTGTCATTTGGCTGGGTTGAACCGAAAATGATTTCATACTCGGACGAATGATCGTGCAGTAAAAGGGGTGCTATAAGCACACATTAGGATGTGGTTGCTTCGCCTTAGTAGTCTCTAAGGACTTAACCTTGTACGTCATTGATCTAGGCTTTATCGTGCAACCACAAGTTCATTTATGGGGTAGAACTGGCCAACTAATTAACAATGTTTTGATTCGGTTCTGTTTTGGTTGGAAACGGCGCAAGAGGGGGCCAGGAAGACGAATCCTTAGCGAGCAGGACCGAGTCAGAACAGAACTTTGTAAAGGCCTTGTCACGTGCTCTAGACTGCCCACCTAAGGTAGTGAGCGGTGGTATCGACGGATGCCAAACAAACTAGAGAAGTCGTGTCTTATGGGTCAAGCTGTACAACCTCTGCAGAGTGTAAAACTATTCGAATAGCTGTGTCCCCGGTTATAGACAATGTGTGGTGATTTCACGCAAAGGGTAGATTTTTATCAAAATATGGTCGTGGTTGGTTACGAGTGGTTTGGGAAGTGAACAGGGTGTTCATGAGTCGGCTCGAAAGTGAACAGGGTGTTCACGAGTTATTTTCAAAGAACTTGATTCCTTAGGTGTTAATCTTTCAACCTGTGCTTTGCAATCTACTTATTGTATTTCTAGTCAATACTGCTTTTTGCAAACTAACCATAAAGCTATTCTTGTCAAGTCCTGCATACATCTCTCCACGGCTTGCTGAGTACATTCAAAGTACTCACGGCTTTATGCCCTCTGTTTGATCAGCAGAGGAGGAAGAACCGGGGATCTCAGAGTGCTATGAAGAGGAGTACTGCGAAGACCATGCGGACTAGGCCGAGTCCTCCACTTGATTGCCTGTGGACATGTCGGATGGCTTCTATGAGTTGATTCGCTTCTCCGCTGTAAGCTGTACTCTATTGTCTTTAGCCCTACGTGGCAAACTATGTAAACCTTGACCGTAAGGTCCTTTTACTGTTAGGTAATATTATTCGTCTGCTTCATCATTAATCTTGTTGTATAGATATGATTTTACCTATGTTGCTATTGTGCGAGCTAGCTACTGATCATAGGACTAGTTCAGTGTGCATAGAGGGTCTCGGGGTTCTATACCTAGGGTCCTGACAATCTGTCTAGGGTATACTCATCATAGTATAGGCTATAGGTTTCTAGTAGTTTAATCCGAGATATCTGACATGCCAATCAATATGATAATGGAATCTCGATATGCTATTTTCTATGAAAATATATTTATTATGAAGAATTCACATAGCTCTTCTAGTCAAGCAAATGATTTAACTCCTGAACTTACCGCTCCAATTGAGTATATTGAACACACACATGAACACGTACATGACATGGGTGACAATATTGTAGCTCTCGAATGAGCAAGAGACAAAGGATTGCAAAATCACTTGGTGATGACTTCACTGTGTACCTTGTGGATGATATTACAAAATCTATTTCAGAGGCATATGTATCTCCTAACGCGGAATACTGGAAGGATGCGATTCATAGTAAAATGGATTCTATAATCGCTAATGGAACTTGGGAAGTCACCGACCGTTCATTTAGTTAGAAGCTAGTTGGATGCAAGTGGGTGTTCAAGAAGAAGCTTAGGCCTGATGGTAAAATCAAAAAATACAAGGCTTGGCTTGTGGATAAAGGTTATACTAAAAAAGAAGGTGAATATTTCTTTGATACTTACTCACCTGTTGCTAGATTAACCATTATTCGAGTACTACTATCTTTGGCTGCCTCATATGGTCTTATTGTCCATCGAATGGACGTAATGGCAGCTTTCCTCAATGGAGAGTTGGATGAGAAAATTTACATGGATCAACTTGATAGATTTGTAGTACCTGGACAAGAGAGCAATGTCTGTAAGTTATTGAAAAATTTATATAGCCTCAAACAGACACCTAAGCAATGGCATTAGAAGTTCGATAGAACTTTGACATCTGTGGGTTTTGCAGTAAATGAGGCAGATAAATGTGTATACTACCGCTATGATGGGGTAAAGGAGTAATTCTATGTTTGTATATTGATGACATACTTATCTTTGGAACAAATATTGATGTGATTAATTAACGAGTTTAAGTCATTTTTATCCCAAAGTTTTGACATGAAAGATCTGGAAGAGGGTGATGTTATTTTAAACATCAAGTTGATCAAGGATGAGAATGAGACTACTTTGATGCAATCTCATTATGTTGAAAAGGTCTTGAGCCGTTTTGGCTATATGGAAAGCAAGCCCTCTCTAACACCATGATTCTAGTATACTACTTCGAAAGAATCGAAGACTAGGAAAAGATCAATTGAGGTACTCTCGGATTATTGGTTCACTCATGTACTTGGATAGTACTACTCGTCCTGACATCTCTTTTGTTGTAAAAAAGTTAAGCCGGTTTACCGCTAATCCGAGAGAAGTTCATTGGCGCGCACTTGAGCGGGTTATGCGCTATTCAAAAGGTACAATGAGTTACAAAATTCACTATACTAGGTATCCTGGTGTACTTGAGGGATATAGTGATTTCAATTGAATTTCTGATGCTGATGAGATAAAGGCTATGAGTGGATATGTATTCATTCTAGGCGGTGTTGCCGTCTCATGGAGGTCTTGCAAACAGACCATACTAACGAAGTCAACCATGGAGGCAGAACTCACAGCATGAAACACAACCACTGTTGAGGCAAAATGGTTGCCTTATCGTGTAGCAATGACCACTTGACCTCAGGCTCGTGCTCGATCTAGTCTGAAAAGCGTTTCACCTGCTTGCCGATCTTCCTCGTCAAATTGGTACCATCTGTGGGTAACTTGAGCAATAAACCAGGGAGATTTTCAGTGCTTGTGGTGGGCTTCTTCACTGCCTCCATTTTTCGCGTCCTCATTCGCTCATCTAGAGTTTTCCAAAGTTCGTCGAACTTTCTCTACTAGTTCTGGTTGCACAACCGCTTGAAAAGGTTCATCAAGTCCTGGTGAAACTATTTGTAAAAGTTTGCACCAATGTATCTTATGCACCACCTACTTGTAAATTCACCCATAAAAGTGGCTCGTGTTGCCCTTGTTGTAGCTAAGTTATTGCACTCAACAGGCCTGCATGCCGATCATGTATAAGACATACGTTAGGACGACCCTATACAAGAGAATTCTTCACGTTTATTAGAAACCACAACCAATTATCGGTGTTCTTGCTTTCGACAAATGCAAACATCAAGGAAGAACCTGGTTATTCCCGTCCATCACAATTACAATAAGTATCTACCTCTTGTACTTTCTAGTCAGGAACGTGACATCTACGCACAAGATTGGACGACAATACCGAAATGCATTGATGCATGCACCGATGGCGAAGTATGCTTACTTCAGTACCCTCTTCTCGGCGAATTTCGAATGGGTGGAATCTTCAATGGTGACATGAGTACCGAAATTCATGTCCTATATGACTCGGAGTTGTCCAAGCAGATTGTGATAGGAGTCCTTGAACGAACCGAACCTTGCTTTCAATGCCTTCTTCTTTGCCCTCCACGCCTTAGCATAAATGATTGTGTACTGGAACCTTAACTTTATTGCCCAAATGATGGATTGTGGCTCGAAATCCAGGTTATCCACGATCTCGTCGTACAAGATATTCACAATGAAGCGTGATGATAGGGTCTTATAAGATTGCATTGATTCAAAGATGACACATGTATGAGGGATTACTATAGAACATTTCCAGTAGATGTCCCACTTAGGCTAGAATACGTGCACTCGCAAAGGGAATTCCGCTATCTCGTACTTCATGTCGTAGCACCTTTGGTTAGACTTCACATCGTGAATGTACGTCATAGCGATAAGGTCCAGAATTTGATAGTTTCCCGCACCATCTCATTGCATTTGTACATGGCTCCTTGTCTGACCTCGTTCTACTGGTACTCCCATGGTACATAAGATTCTTCGTCCACGATGAGGTTGTCGAATTGGTACGTGTTTCACTCGGATAGAACCGCCTACTGTTCCCCACATCCTCGTCATTCGAACCTTCATATTCCGATAATGCCTCGTAGTCCCAGTCTTCGAGCGCCATCCTTTAAACTGGAGCTTCGATCTCCTCATGTTTGTCAGTAATCCCACTAGCTTCCAGGACCAAAGGAGCTTCTTCCACCCCGTCTTCATTGGCGATATCAGCAACTCCTCGACCTCCGGTCGTTGTGTGCGTCGCGCTATGGCTAGAGTCCCTAATTTCTTCAGCATCACCACCGACTACCCCTTGTTCAACCGTATATGCAGGCATGGTCTTGGCATATGCCTGAGTTAGAAGCACCGAATCCCACCCACGATCCCTCGCTATTCTTAGGTACGACTTCCATGACCTTGTTCCCTCGAGCTGCAATAACTCTCAATGTGTGCCCTGTGGTGACCGGGTGACAAGACAACTCAATTTCAGATCATGCAGAGCATGGTCCAACTTGAAGGTGTAATACAACCATCGCATCACAACGTCCTATGTACGCTGCTCTGGTCTTGTTAGACTAACGATTGCCGATTGAAAATAACACAAATCAACCCCTTTGGGACCATCCAGAACTGTTCCTTGATCATAGTAAATTTTAAAATTCATTATGCCCTGACATATTTGACGTACTGCACCATAAACAAGATTTTTACGATCAACCACATATATAAAACTAAATTACACACATAAAAAGATGCACTACAATATACTACAGTATGTAAACCATATGTCTAAAACTATCTAATCAATTCAGTTAAAAAATTACCCACAAGGTGGACGCCCGAACAGGCAGCACTTCGCTAGCTCCTCTCCTCTCCTTCTACTCCTCTCTCTTCCCTTCCGTCCTTTCTCCTTTTTTCGAATAAAAGTGAATTTTGCTTGAATTTTGTGGGTGCTTTATAGGAGAGATCGATATAGACTTGCGGGGTCTCTGTCGCCAGTTAGAATAACGATTTGTCTAAACTTTAGGCAAATATCCATTCAAAATGGTGACAGGGCCTTTCAGCACTATTTGGTTTCTTAACATGGTCATTTAGCTATTTGGAACAGTGACATAAGCTTAATTTTGTAATTTTATTAAACAGACATTTATTTCTGTAATTATATTAAAAATATCTTTTTTTTAACAACCCCCATATGGCAGCAAAATTAGTTCTGATTAATAAACGTCCGCCACCTCTAAAAAAAGGAAAATTTGATCATATACCCTCCCCTTAGATGGAAATTCAGGATTTACCTTCCTGGCCCACATGTCATTGACCTATGGTGACCCCACATGTCATTGAGGTGGAAGGGTAAATCCTGAAATCCTGAAATTCAGGGAGGGCATATGATCCGATCCCCTAAAAAAAACGTCCACCGAGAGAGGCCAGAACCGTACTAGACCGGTCTCTCGCCCCCGCGCTTCCGACCCAAGCAGCCAGCCGCCGTCGCAGGGAGGGGCGCGCTCGATGGCGGCGCCGTACCACCAGCCGACGAGCCTGGAGGAGGTCCGGACGCTCTGGATCGGTGACCTCCAGTACTGGGCCGACGAGAACTACCTCTACAGTTGCTTCGCCCACACCGGGGAGGTAGGTTTTTCGTCTACCTTGTACTGTGCAGCTCGATGAGCCAGGTCGGCTAGGGCTTAGTGCCCATGTCTAATTCAGTGAATTGAAGCTGCTTTGGTTGGGGTGACGGAGCGATTGCTTTGTTTTTTGGGTGAATTGGGGCCTATTGGATGCTGTTGGTTCGATTAGGTTAGTGCTGGTGTTTAGATTGACGGTGCTTTGTTTCGTGGTAGGGGTTTGATGGGCTTAGGGTTATGAAGTGGCCGTCTTGTTCTGAAATTGGCTATAACTATGAATTGAAGTGGCCGTCTTGTTCTGAAATTAGCTATAACTATGAATTGAAGTGGCTGTCTTGTTCTGAAATTAGCTATAACTATGAATTGAAGTGGTTAGATCCTTCCTATTATTAGAGTTAGCGGGCTTCTTTTAAGTAGAAACATGGTTGATCTTGTGGAGTAAAGTATTTTGTGGTCCAAGGCTCCAAGCCTGAAGAGCCTCCTGTGCTCAAGTGATGTACTGAAGTGATTGTTTGTTATGGGAAAACAAATGTGTTAGTGAACACTGAGCAACATAGATTTGTTCAAAATTTGTCATCGCCACTGTTATAGTGACTTGTTTTCTTGGTGACAGTAATGTTTTAGGCCTATTCTCTGCAAATCACTGAGTTTTTGTTAGGGATTTCTTGTAGGAAAGCATTGGAGGTGTTGGATTTGTAGGAAGCAACATGTAGTAAGGTGTTCTTATGTACTTTATCAGCTCAGAATTGCTAAAAGTTGGATGCCTGAATTTTCTTTTAAAGTATTCGATGTTTGTTGCAGTAATTCAATTGAATGCTGCTGTACAGTAAAAAGTTGCAAGAAAATTTATGCCTTGAGATCCTGTATGCGTTAACGCAACAGACGTACGACAGTTGGATGTCTAATATGTGGTAGCCCTCTTCTTGGCTTGATTTGGTCCCGAGCTAATGATAGAATGTATTTTTTTTTTATCTTCTTTATCATGCATTGTTTGCAACTTTATCGCAACATCAAACTATATCATGTTGATTTTAGTTTACTATACTCTTTCAAGCATCTCGTGTGTTGTCAGCAGCGTTTTTGTCCTGTTGAGCGAAGCATCTTTTGCACTTATTGTACTAAGAGTCTAAGACCTGTATTATTTGGAAATGCAGGTACAATCCGTAAAAATAATACGCAACAAACTAACAGGCATTCCAGAGGGTTATGGATTCATAGAATTCATTTCACATGAAGCTGCTGAGAAAGTTCTACAGACTTATAATGGCGCACAAATGCCTGGAACTGAGCATACATTCAGATTGAACTGGGCCTCTTTCAGTTCTGGTGAGAGGCGTCCTGATGCAGGACCTGACCATTCGATTTTCGTAGGGGACTTGGCACCTGATGTCACAGATTACTTATTACAAGAGACATTCCGAGTGAGCTATCCATCTGTTAGAGGGGCCAAGGTTGTCACGGATCCAAATACTGGGAGATCTAAAGGATATGGATTTGTAAAGTTTGCAGATGAAAATGAAAAGAACCGTGCGATGTCAGAAATGAATGGTTTTTATTGCTCAACAAGACCTATGCGGATAAGTGCTGCAATTCCTAAGAAAAACACTGGATCTCAGCTTCAGTATGCAGCTTCTAAAGGTATTGATTATCTGTAATATACTATTTTGGTGTTTTCAATGCAACTGAGTACTAATTGATAGCACGCTGTATTAGTATCTAGTGCTCCTGGGGCGCTTCGATTGACACACTGCATTCTTGTGAGCTCATATGATTTGTCTCTTATTAGCGCTAATAAAACAAAGATTCGTTTGTAATGGGACACACTGCAATGATTCATTTATATTGGTAGGCAATGCAACATCTATTACAAGTAGATTCTTCATTTCTACAGAAGAGGTATTTTTCTTGAATATGTTCTAACTGGCTGTTTTATGTTAAATATGTAGCGATGTATCCAGCAACAGCTTATGCAGTTCCACAGCTCCAACCAGTTCTACCAGATAGTGATCTTACAAACACTACCGTAAGAAGCCTTATTATATTGCTAGCCATTTGCTCTGTTGACTATGCCATTTACCTTGGGATACATTTGCAGATATTTATTGGTAACCTGGACCCGAATGTGACAGAAGATGAGCTGAGGCAGATATGTGTGCAATTTGGGGAGCTTATATATGTAAAAATTCCAGTTGGTAAAGGATGTGGATTTGTACAATATGCATCTAGGTAAGAACTTTAAGAAAAAAAATATGTATTTTATTCCTCGAACTGTAATTTACAGAACCAAGCATGCAATTTCTCACTAGTCACTGTCAAAGACACATGAGACTCAATTTATCAATGCCTCATGGGTGCCTGGTTAATTTATTTTCAGATTGCTTTGCTTTACCGTCCTAGATGGAGCACAAGAAAGTGTAAATGAGTAGTCTATTGTCTCTTTTTCACAAATATATCCAATAAGATGATAGGAACTAATACTGTTTGGGAACAAATGTAGCAAAAGAGAACCTTTATAAAGTGTAGATATGTATGTGCCTTGGTGAACTGAAAACTTAATTATGTAGAACCTGGCCAAGATGTGTCCAAAGTCCAAAATCCAAATTATTTAACTGTAACATATAATCTATGTCTGTAGCGGAACTGCGGAAGCTCATTTCATTAGTTTACTTCGTTAGGCATGCATATACTTTGTAGGTAAAACTATTAATATCTGAGTGAAGTATTACATCTCCATTCATAACTTAGCAGAGAGGAACACAATTTTATCTTTGTTGTCGTGTGGATATATGCCCATTATGTTGTACAGTGGCTATTTTCTTCCTCTTAAACATGGACGTTTAGTTGATGCATTTCTTGGTGATGCCTTTCTTTGCTAGCATCAAAATTTTGTTTGAATGATGCAAATGTGATGTGTTTACCAATAACATAAATTTTTCAGGGCATCAGCTGAAGAGGCTGTACAACGCCTTCATGGCACAGTGATTGGCCAGCAGGTAGTTAGGCTTTCATGGGGCAGAAGTCCTGCAAGTAAGCAGGTATATCTCATTAGATTTCTACTGCACAAACCTGACGTCCAGTAAATCTCTTCAAACTCAGATGTTCTGAAATCCACTAGAAGCAATCTTGTTAATAAGACGGTTTTCACTGATGAGCATGCTAAAGAAGAATTTTCTTAATGCTAACTCTTTAAATAGATAAACAATCTGATCCTTATTATATTGTTCTTGTTCTTAGTCTTGTGTGATAACAGATGAAGGGCTTCTTTATTTCATTTTCCACATGCCTCATTCTAATTTTCATCTCTTTTCTGGTTATGATATCTTCTGCTTTGCTTTTCTTTACCTGTTGGAATCTCTTCAAATTGAGGTTAATGATTTTATGTTATTATCTTGCATAACCATATGCAGGATCAATCAGCTGTCTGGAGTCAGCAAGCAGATCCTAATCAATGGGCAAGTGCTTATTATGGCTATGGGTATGATGCATATGGATATGCTCAGGACCAATCATATGCATATGGTGCTTATGCAGGATATGGCCAGTATCCCCAACAGGTAAGGATTTCAATCCACTTCACATTCCTTATAATCTTTCAGTGCTGTATACTTGTGCATTCTTCAAATAAGTTGTGAATATGGACACCTGAGCCTGCTATTTTCTCAAAAATGTGGATCTGTGTGACATGTCAATATTCAATGCACATTCATGTTAAACCAAATGTAGGATTTTTATTTCTAGAAGTAGAGAATTGCATCTTTATGAATCATATAGTTCACTTGTAATAAATAGATTCAAGGAAAGATGTTGGGCTGCAGAAAGTGTATATATTGAATTATTTTTCTTGTTCCTGCTACATACCCACTGTCACCGTTATCTTGTAACCAACCATAATTCATCCTTCATAGTACAGATGTGAATTCTGACACATGCCCCATGGTCTCAGGCTTCATTGTACACTAACAATTTCTGATGTGTATCACGTCAGTATAGCTGGCAACTTATGTTCTTGTATAGATTTTTCCATCTTATTTTTTTTTCTAGAACCTAGCCGCATGTTTGCATAAATTATCTTGAGCACAACAGCTATTAGATCTGCTATTTCCTTAAAACAGCCAAAATTATCTATTTGACCTGCTTGGCAACAAGGTGTATAGTTATAATTGGCTAATTTAATATTTACTGCATTTGGTTTCCATTTAACCTTCTAGTAGAATTAACAATTCCTGCAATCTTCCAGGTTGAGGGAGCAACCGATATGGCATCAGCAGCTGGTAGTCATGTCCCAGCCATGGAACAAAAGGAGGAGGTGTATGATCCCATGAACATACCTGATGTTGACAAGTAAGTACAGTCCCAGTTATCATCAATTCATCGCTCGGTTATTTTATACTGGTGAGTTAACCCATGTACTTGTTTCTTTCAATCTAGGCTGAATGCTTCGTATATCGCTGTTCATGGTAGAGCCATGCTAGGACGGCCCTTGTGGCTGAAGACCTCATCATTATCTCAGCCGGCTTGATCATATCACTCAGTCGTTGCCTTTTCTTTTTTTCTTTCTGAAGACTGCGATGCTGCTAGACCCAGATGGATTTCCTCGCTGATAATTCTGAAACCCCCTCCCAATAGTAGTTTTCATGTATGTTGAGGACATCACATGTATGATTAGGTAACCCTTGTTTTTGCTAGTCTAAATCAACATATTATTGCCAAGGATGTTACTCCTTAACTACTAGCAAGTTACTGGTATGGAAGATAGGAAGGCATTTCTGTTTTGTACTGATCTTTTCATGTATCTTTGAGATTTTCTCTGAATGGTTTTTGTTGGGTCTTTCCTCTGCCCTGTTTTTGTTTTGTTTTGTTTTTGGCAGAATGTGCTACTCCATTCTGATAATTTTAGCGGCTATGCATCATCTCTTGACGGTTATTTTCCATGGTAAAAATCAAATTGCTGTAATTCAACACATCTGACGTCTGAAACGCTCAGTACTGTATCCTGCTGATTGCTGAAGATATCAGCTGGCACCTGCGACCCAAACAACCTCCTCGAATCCTGTGCCCTCGAGCTTTCTACAAAGTGCTTCCCTTTGACCCGTCCATGTGCTCCACAGATCCACCGCAACGGTCGAAATGCCGCCATTACTAGGCTGGTGATCCGCAACGGTCGAAATGCCGCGAGCCAACGGCAGGAGCCACCACCACTACTGACCCAGCAGAGCCACAAGCTCACAACTAGATAGTACCCAACTCTCTCTCTCTCTCTCTCTCTCTCTCTCTCGTCCACTGCGCCTGCACGAGCACGAGCACGAGCACGAGCGCGCGCGTGTTCGAGAGGGGAGGCGATGGAGTCGATGGAGCCCAAGGACATCGACTGGAGCAGGGTGGTGTCGCGCTACGTGCGCGACGAGACCTACGAGGGCATCCAGGCCCCTCGCTGGGCCGACCTCGCCGACCCCGAGGCCGGCGCGGACGTCGACGACGACGCCTGGTTCTGCCGCCCCGGTACGCCTTCCCTCCCTTTCTCCTTCGCTTCCGCTTCCGCGCGCTCGCGGCCTGTTGGGAGGAAACCGAAGAAACGGACCTTGATCGGCGCCGATCGGCTGATGGTTTCGGTTGTTGCAGTGGGCAGGTTCAAGAACCGGTCCGGTTCTTGATCCGCGTAGCTTGCTTCTCGGCGGTGGACTTCCCTCCTGTTATCTTGCGATTTTTGACTCTGTTCCCGCGAAAACGAGGCTTTGATTTGTTGATTTGCTCCGCATCGTCTTACATTGGATTTCTTCGTTGGTTTCGCCGCAGATTGCCGGCATCCAAAGACGGCCGAGGACTTCCTCAAGCTGACCCCCAGCCCCAAGGTTCGTGTTTCTTCTCCTCCTTGATTTCTTGCGAACCTTTTCTTTCTCTGGTTAGTTGAATCTTCTCACGTTTCCTCCTCGGAACAGGGCAAGCTACTGCGATCGAGGTCGGCCATGCTGCCGTTCGGCGAGAGGGACACCAACCTCAGGTGAATACGAATTCTCCCATCAAATGCAGCTGTTCTTCACGCGCATGGTTCGATCTATCTTGTTCTGACAGTATCTGTTCCATCGCATTGCTCAGAGACGGCAATAACAATCTGAAAAGGCGAGGCGGCGGCGGCGGCGGCGGCACTGCCATCTTCACGTCGCCCAAACCGAAGGCAGCGCCCAAGAAGAGGTTCCAGGACGACAGCGAGAACCAGGACCCTGCATTGGCCACGCCGCCTCCGCCACCGGCGGCAAGTAGGCCGCCGTTCGGCGCGCCGCGGTGGGCCAATAATGCGAAGGAGGCCATCAAGTCCAGTGCGGAGAAGCGTCCGGGCAATGCAGAGAAGGAGGCACTGCTCAGCAACAACGCGGCGCCGAGGCAGCTCAAGAGCACTCTCTCGGCGAGGAACCTCTTTTCCGGGAAGGATATACTTGGCCAGATATCGGAGTTCTACAATGAGCTCAAGCGGATGGCCGGTGGCGCTGGCAGCCGGCCTGTCTCAGAGACCATGGAGGAATTGAGCCCAAGCCCAATGTAATTCTTCTCTCACTGAAGCAATGCAGGAATGTGGTTGGATTGCAGGTCCTTGACACTGTCCTTGACACTTTCATTTGTGCAGGAATGGGAGTGATGTAGTGGAGATGGTAGCATGTGACAGTGCCGCCAGTGATCGGGTCCCCTTGGAGGTTGTGAAGGATGTGTCAAGGCAACAAAGAGCGGAAAAGAGTCCAAGCCCAATGTAACTTTCTTGTTACTACAATGCAAAGCGATGTTTAGAGGATTGTAGTTACTGTTGCTTGAGGTGCTGACAATGGTGGTTTGTGCAGGAAGGGTAAGAAGATGGGGTTGAAGGTGGAGCCAGGGAAGCAAAGGTCACCCTCTGTGTTGAAGGAGGTGAAGGCAACACCGCCGACTCCGCAGCGGTTTCCATCCCCCTCAGTGAACCGTGTCAAGAACGCTAAAGCAGGAGGCATGGCAACGGCAGGCTCACCACTCAAGAAGCCACTGAAGGTGACTCCGGCATGCCTGTAATATCAATTTACTCAGTGTCTGTGGTTTAGATTATGGTGTTTATTTGGTGAATTTTCGGTGTTCATGGTTTCTACTAGCCTTCTTAAAATTATTTAAGCACATTAAATTTTTCCAAGCACTACGATCATGAATTTTAGGTCAAATCATATTGAAGGATACAATATTATGATTGGCTGGCCATCAGTAGTTCTATCCCTGATAGATTTCAGAAATCTTAGAATGACTTGAATTATCGTCACCGTACTTAATGGATTAGCATCAGCTGTCCGTAAGCATGTATACTAAGCCATGAGAAAACTTCCTCAAAAGGTGTTCATAGGCTTCAGATCTTGTACTGAGTCTGCAGCTGGAGATAGTTTTGTACAGAATTAGATTCAGTCTCTCATCCTTGATTTTTTAAGCTCTAGTCACAAGGATAGTTTACTTAATAGACTCATGGTTTCTGAGTTTAAGATTTTAGTGGGTGTTTAACAGTGTGCCTGTGCCTGTAAATGACCAGTGTTTCGTTATTATGCTTGTTCATAATCTGAAAAAAATGTGTATTTTTTTTTCATGGTTTCAAACAGCATTCACAGTTCAGTGTAAGTTCATTGTGCATGCGCCCTGTAATTCTGTCAGCACCGCCATCATCGTGAATCATTCTGCTCCATTTTCCGTGTTACTTGACCAGTAGAGCATTGTTCACGTTTCCTTATCATTGTGACCTTTCTTATGGTTCTTCAGACATTTTTGTGTAAATTACTTGGCATCAGCATGTGGCACTAATCACTATCTCATCATTAACTCTTAAGTGGAGCCGTGTGGATGATCTTTCTTGCTTTAACTGGCTGTACTTCATAAAAGTAATACATAATGATCTGACACTTCTAGTGCCAGAAGACCTTTAGTCTTTTCCTAATGTTGTGAATCCCAATGATATGCATTTCATCGGAAGTTAAGTCTGCAGTGATCTAATTACTGTAACGACTGCCTTTTCTTTAGGAGAAGGGGACACCTAATAAGGATCTGGGGAACAGCAGAGATGCAAAGAAGCAACCTTTTGGAGTGAAGGATATGAACAACACCAGAGCTTATGATGCAGAAGGGAGTTCCGGTAGCATGTTTTGGTTCTTGAAGCCCTGCACTTTCCTTGTGGAGTAGCAGCAAAATAATCAGATGTTTTAACGAGCAGCACTTTATATAGTTAGAACCCAATTCTTCATTCAATTTGAAATACTCCCGATTCCTATTTGATTGATTCATTTGATGGACATTCTGTCAGGGAAATAAACAGCAAGCATATGTATAGTTACTGGTGGAGTAGCAGCAAAATAATCAGATGCTTTAACGAGCAGCACTTTATATAGTTAGAATCCATTTCTTCATTCAATTTGAAATACTCCCGATTCCTATTTGATTGATTCATTTGATGGACATTCTGTCAGGGAAATAAACAGCAAGCATATGTATAGTTACTAGTAAAGTCATACAAGTTGAGAGATTCTTCCCATTTGTAGAATTTGAGATATAGCAAAATGTTGTTGTTCTTCTGCTACTTGATTGTTTGACCAAAGGTACTGCAATTTTCCTTGAGACACAAGTACAGAACTAAACGCCTTCTGAATGCTGTTGTTCTTATACTGCTACTCTGTTGTCCAAACAAACTGAAGTGAATTCTATCCATCTCCTGGGGTGATACAACTTTTCAGTGCCTTTATTTCAAATTCATTGAATTTCATATTCAATGATGATGATGTATCTATTATTTCCATGTCCAATTTTATAAAGTTTAGCATATGCACTATCTAGCCTTAACTTCAAATATCAGCAAAGTCTGGTACTGGTTTCAGAGGTATCTAGGGAAACATCACAAGCAGGAATTCTGAAATCTCTTCCAGAACTTGCAATTAATTAATTTTTATCCTTTAGATGTTTTTTTCAGACTCTCAGCTGGTATTTGACACTTGACAGGCTTGATTTGCATTGAGATGTTTTATGGTCCGCGATTGCTTTCTTTAATCAAGAGGAGACAACTGAAAGCATTTGTTTTTGGTATGCATTGAGGTATTTGACTAATGTTAATGATCAGGAAAAGCCGCAATTAGTCTCGAAAATGGTCAAAGGATACTCTGAGCTAAGCTGAGTTGTAAATTACAAGCAATGGAGAATTTTTTTATCCTTGTAAAGTAGTAGTATAGACTGAAAATTGCGTGTAATACGATGCTTACTGGTTCCTGTGGTTTGACAATGAGATGTCTATTGAAGTACCCCAAAAGTTTACCCTTTTTTAGTAAATATTGTAGATCTTCTAACAAGTGGCAGTAAACAATTAAGGTAGGAAGAAGCTGTGTTGCCTACAACATGATAACTGGGCCACTATCCTTGGTTGTGGCGAATTGGGGCGGATTTCGCTGATCTCAACCAAAATAGCTTCCGCTTCCCAATTTCTCAATCAGAGAGTCGATTCGAGCTCTGCACCCCGGAAGGCGCCTGTATCATCCTTTTACCTGTTCTTTTGCCCCATTCTGTAGATTTTTTTTAATAATCTATTTTTTATTTTGAATTACAGAAATAATACTCTTTTTTAACTGTAATAATTTTTATCGCTCTACGGTTGAGCGAGTTGAGCTAGTCGTCCAACGGTTACACGTCAAGTGTCCAAGTTGCTCAACCGTTGAGCGATCAAACCTAGTCGCTCAACGGTTGGACGATTTGAACACTTGACGTGCAATCGTTGGGTGACTAGCTCAAGTCACTTAACCGTTTGGCGATTTTAGTGAATAATAATATTATTATATTAATTCGATGGAAATAATTGCGGGGAATAAATGATAATTTTTATAGATAATATATTTAACAAATTTTGTTTGTAGCTTATTTTTTTGGAAATGAAAGGACAAATAGGTTTGGTTGACCCGTTTGTGATTTTCGTATATTCTGAAAGGTACGAAATTTGTTAGACTCGCAATAACATTTTTTGATCGTCGTATGTTGTTGTAGTACGATAAATTTTGAAGAATTTTTGTGAGGATGTTTGAGGTAACAATGATTCGTAGGTAGGAAGGTAAGTGATATTGCGATGCGCTAGGAAATTCATACACGGTGGATAATTTTCGAGAAATGTCGCAACGATAACAATACGACAGTTGATCCGACAAGGGAGTTATATGGCACGCAGGCTAACGAACCAAGGACAATACACGCATGCCTTTAGGGAATTAGAAATACATGGGACATATGGACGAAGAAGGTCGGACTACTGCGTGGACCAGGGCCATTTGCCCTTCCTTCCGAGCTCAATGTTATACTCCTCACCGGCCGCCTTGGCCTTGACCATCATTTCTCTTTTTCTCTCGCGCTCTCTCTCGCGAGCCTCACGCTCCCTACATCTTCACGCCTCGAGATGAGCTTGCGTCTCCCGTCAGATACGCTCGTTGTGCTCTTCGCTGTGGCACTCCTCCTCCTTCCTCTTGCGGTCCCTCTTGGCATCCCACTCCTCGCAGTCGAGACCCCATTGGTCATGTGGGTGGATCCCTTGGTCGACCCACTCGCGATAGCCACAGAGCGGATCCGGGAACTACGGGTGGACGGGAGAGGTTGTTAGTGCGTACTTTGAAAGACAAATGGTAGGAGAACATATTGTAACCGGTCCTTACCGGTTGCTGATAGCGGCCCAAGTCCCAACGACGGTTGGGATAGTCCCCGGAGTAGTTCGGGATCTCCTCCCAGTGCTTCTCCATCGGAGCGAGATTGTGTTGAAGTCTAGATGTAGAAAAACCCGACGTGGAAGGGGTAGTACTTATATACCGAGCCAGCCCTGCGTACGCGGCTTAATTATAATTCGGTTGAAGGAAATTTGCGTCCACGAGGCAGCGGCCCTGAGGAGACTCGTTGGGTCATGTCACTACACAAAGCTGACTCGTTGGGTCACATCGCTGCGCAAAGCTGTCTCGTCGGGTCAAGTCTCTACGCCAAGTTGCAGAGCGAGGTCACATCCTACTTTGACGCTGACAATGAAGTTAAAGTTTGCAATTACGATACAATTAATTCCACTACGCACACAACAAAGAGTGGTGTTGCATTTCACGTTGGTGTTCCTACCTGTCGGCATGCGCCTTGCAACTTATCGCAGTGTGGCCTTCCTGACCGCAGCGGCCACAACGTCTACTCACCGTTGCAGCTTCCCCTTCGTCCATATCGTTCCTAATGCGACGGCTCTGCCGACGACACTTCCTGCCCTTCAATAGGTTAAGATCCGGAATCCTAGTCCACTGTGCCATATCCAACGTGGCAAAGTTGTCCACAACCTTAAAGCCTCTTAGCTCGTCGCACCACGTCTACAGCACCCTTTCCTTTATAAAGTATTCTGACATGAAGTGCGATGGGTCCATGTTAATGGTCCCGCATGCGGCGAGGACATGAGAGCATGACTTGTGAAGAAGCTTTGGCTTATTGCATGTATAGCTAGGTTCATTGACATGGTCTCCAAGGCACACCTCGTGCGTAACAAGAGAGCGAGTCATCCCAAATCTGGCTATGTCCCGAAGGAGCACGTCAAAACGATGCTCTATATTGTTCATCACGAAGACCATGTGCGACTGACCCTTCTCGATCTTGGCTTGCATGTATGTTGTAATCTTCGAGCAGTACGATGTATGTAGGTTGGCTGCATGAAGTGCCACATTTGTATGTATTTCCCTGAAATATCCGATTGTATCTTACAGAACGTCTTCCACGATGGCGACGAGGGGTTGAGCACGGAGGCCCATAAGAACCCAGTTGTACACCTCTGCAAGGTTAGTAGTCATTATGATGTACCTTGCACCGTCCGTGTCGTATAGCAACGACCATTTCTCCAATGGCTCGGCCTCAATCCAATAGGAGAATCACTTGATGTCCCTCGAGGTCCTCTGTGTCACACGGGGAGGGTCAAGCTCCCGCAGGGGTGGGAGGCGTTCGGGTTGGACCGCCCCAGGAATGGGTGGACGCTTATTCCTCTAGACGACGTGCTTCCTGGTGTGCTCTCCAACATCTCCCACAACACATCAAATTTGCACTGCTGATTTTGCATAGTCAGCCTCTTGAAAAGCTTCATTAACGGTTGTTGTGGGAACTGCTTGAAGAAGTTGGTCCTCGGATGGCGAATGCACCATCTGTTCGTCATGTTTGTCCAAGGGAATGGCTCCTCGGGGTCTTGCTAAAGTTTTTTGATGGCCTTCATCATCCCAGGGTGACGATCATGGATTATGCAGACATCAGGATGTGCCTCAACTACTTCAACCTTCAGATGTCGAAGGAACCATAACCAGCCGTTGAAATTCTCACTTTCGACGAATGCGATGGCTAAGGGTGGAATCTGATTGTTGCCATCAACGATGATTGCTATCAGGATCTGGCCCTTATATTTCCCAGTTAGAAACATCCCATTGACTGAGATCATGGACAACATGTGCCTAAAAGCATTGATGTAGGCACCGAAGGCTAAGAGGCCCTCTGCAATACCATGAAACATAATGGTGGTCTTCTGGATGGCTTGTCTTTCACAGCAATGTATGTGCCCAAACATACGCGGAAGGTTGTCGTAAGTCATCTCGAAAGAATTGAACCTCCTTTCCAAAGCCTTCTACTTCGCATGCTATGCCTTTGCATAGTTAATCTTGTACTTGAATTTCTGCTCGATAGCCACCATGATGTGCTTGGCCTCTAGGTCCTTCTTCTTCACTACCTCTCTGTACATGAGATTGACTATGAAGGTGGACGTTAGGTTGTGATGCTTCGCAAAATACTACTGAGCACGCAAGAGTGCGCCTCCACCTTGGAGATGATCCACCTTGGACACAAATATCTAAGTCGCTCAACCGTTGAGTTACTTGGACATTTGTTGTGCAACCGTTGAGCGGCTATGTCAAGTCGTCCAACCGTAGAGCGACAGCTGATTATTACTGTAAAAAAGTGAAGTATTATTTTGGTAATTTGAAATAAAAAATAGATTATAAAAAAAAATCCCATTCTGTAGGCGTTGCTCGGGTTCTTGTATCAAAATCGCATCTTCTTTTAGTGTTTTCAAGGGGGGTCAATTCCATGGATTTTTGGCGTGTTCCTTGATTTGATTTGTTCTTGGTCCAGGTTTGATATGTGAAGTTTGGATTTTTTTTGAATATATATATATATATATATTTTAACAAAACTAGGTCATCGTCCCCAAAAATTACAAAAATAGGTCATTGTCGCCAGTTCATCTGGCGACAGGCTCCTATCACCAGTTGAACTGGCGACAAGTACCCCGAACAGTATGGGCATGTTCCTATCGTCAATTCAACTGTTCAACTGACGACAGGAATCTAGGAATTTTTAAATATATTAAATAAACTCAAAAAATTACAAAATTTTTGTGGAGCCTCCCGATGAAGTTTTCTTGCTTGTGTAATGTTTTCATAATTTTATACATTCTAAATTGGTCTCCAAAATTCATTTAAGTAGAATGTTTGTAGGAATTTGTAAATATAACAAATGAGGTCCAAACATTATTAAATTTTTTGTGAACGCTCCTTACATAGTTTTATTGTTTGTGTAATTTTTTAAGAATTTTATATATATTCTGAAATTGTCTTGAAAATTAATGGTTTACACAATCTAGTACACTGTATCGGAAACCTAAATTAAGAATTTTTTAGACAATTTAATAACATATATAATTATGAAAAAATTACACAAATAATAAAACTATGTAAAGAGAGTTCACAAAAAATTTCATAATATTTGGACCTCATTTTGTATATTTACAAATCCCTCAAACAGTCTACTTAAATGAATTTTGGAGACAAATTTAGAATGGATAAAATTATGAAAAAATTACAAAGAAATAACACTGAATCAGGAGGCTCCACAAAACAATTCATAATTTTTTGATTTTATTTACTATATTTAAAAATTCTTATATTCCTGTCGCCAGATTCAAGCGCACAGTAAACACCGCCTCAGATTGTTTGGTTCCTGTCACCGCCGCTTGATTGATCGATTGACGACAGAGACCTATTTTTGTAATTTTTTAGGGTGATGACCTAGTTTTGTATATATATATATATATATATATATATATATATATATATATATATATTATTTCAAAAAAAAAAATCGTGAAGTTTGGTGTGTGAGCCACTGCAGAGTTTCTTGGGTTCAAGAACACTCCATATGTGCCTCCTTTTTGGCCAGTTTCGTGCCATTGGCTTGAGCGCTTGGGGTCAAACATGTGTGTTTCTGATCTAACTCGCATCGATTTCATTATGTTTGCGGTTGTTATGCCGAGAAATGTGATGTTCAGATGGTAGTTTGACCATGCTCACAATCCGTTCGACGAAATGCCCTTGGGCGTTTGTGGGTGTGGTTGGCGCCCTGGTGATGCTTGTCACCGCCGTCCATGTGTTCACGGTGCCAATCCTCCCTTCCTCAAGAAACGTGCTCCCAGCCGTTTGGGTGGTGGACTCACATCTCAGGGGGCAGTTTCCTTCTGATTCGTAAGGTGGGTGACGTTTCGGGCGCACCATGGAAGGCTGAGCTTGGGAGGTGGCTTGCTGGGTGTCATGCCGGCTCATCCGCTGTCAATGTTACTGAATTATGTTCTTACCTTTCTCATTGATCATTGCACTTTGATTTAGCTTGCGTTGGGCTAATTTGGTTGTTCTTTTTGGACAGGTTATAGGCGCAAATAGTGCGAGAAAGACTGCAGTGGACACGGAGTTTGCAACTATGAACTGGGAGGATGCAAATGCTTTCATGGATATGCTGGTTAGTCAGATGCTTTCATGGATATGCTGGTTAGTCTTACTTGTCAGGTCGATTAATGCTAGTAGTCTTGTTTTGATCTCCCTAGACGGAAAAAGCGTGTCGCCGCCTCGACTTCCCCACAACAAACAACGCCTTCGAGTACGAGGCCCTGCTTCTTGGCCTCTGCATGACCAAAGCGCTAGGAGATAAGCGTGTCATTGTCAAAAGCGACTCCCACCTCGTGGAGGGCCACTTCGGCAAGGGCGAGGGAGGAAGTGCAGCAGTCGGGCATAAGAGCATTTCATGGGTGGTGGCAATGAGAAGGGGGCAAATACAGAGAGGACATCGGGAGGAGAATAAGAGAGGCACGACCGACAATGGCATAAGCGGAAGCGAGAGAGGACCGAGCGGATCATCGGCAAGGGCGAGAGAGGAGGAGTCGGGGATCGGATTGGTGACTTTGCGAGCAAAGCACGGCGCGATCTGGACCTCCGGATGATCGGCGGATCATCTTGGCGATCGCAAAGTACACCATAAGCGAGCGGAGGGGAAGAGAGTGTTGTGGGGGCGTGGGGTTCGATGCGGCCTTAGGGTTGGGTGAGTGTGACTTTGCTCTGCAAAGTCACTGAATCCGGATTCGAGATCGGGAGGGGAAGAAGAGAGTGTTGTGGGGGCGTGGGGTTCGATGCGGCCTTAGGGTTGGGTGAGTGTGACTTTGCTCTGCAAAGTCACTGAATCCGGATTCGAGATCGGGAGGGGAAGAAGAGAGTGTTGTGGGGGCGTGGGGTTCGATGCGGCCTTAGGGTTGGGTGAGGTGGTTGCGCTGCCGATCCAGCAATCCCACGGCTAGGAAGCGTCGGGGGAGAAGGCCCATGAACCAGCCCAATAACAGGGAGGACTGGGCACTGAGCGGCGCATCGACCGGCTCGCGCAGGCTAGGAACCGGTTGACCGGGAGGAGCGTTGGCGCAACGGCGTTTTGGAGACCAACGGCGCCAACAGTACCAGGTGGCAAGCTATGAACGGACGACTAAATGCACGGGGCTCTCCTCGTTGTACCATTCCCTCCGGCTTTAGTAGTAGGGAGGATTCTTTTTTCCTTTCTCATGCCAACAATGCAAATCAATATTAATTTTTGCCGAGAGAATCCGATTTACAGTGTTATTTTCCTTACCGAACAAAAGCCAGAATTGTGAAATGATATGGATTTGCGTAAATCAATTGCGTAGGTTTCCAAATAAGTATCACACATGTACACATTCAAATTAGTAACGATACCAATATGCATTTCTTCGAGAACCGATAATGATATGACATGGATAGCAGAAATAGATTGTAGTGTTGCCCGTATCGCGCGCCCTGCGTTGGAAACTAGAGTTGGTCAAACAAGCAGCGCGCAGACCGACCGAACAAAGCGATCGACTGCGGGAGGGCTCAAGAATCATGCGTGCATGCAGACATGGACACATGCACGCTGTCCGACGTGGACGATCGAGAAGCATGTGAAGGGCGCGCTCGTGAGAGCCAAAAATGCTGTGAGGTGGATCTTTATACCTCGCATTCATACCTCTCTTATTAGTTATTACCATGATAATGTTGTATGTACATGGAACATCAACATGCACGCCTTGCTAGCTGTACGTCCTCGATGCATGCAGTCTACAGTTGCAATGCATGCATGGTACTAAAAAAATTTGCATTTCTACGAATGCAAATTGTTGCCAGGTAGTAGTAGGAAAAAAGAATACACGCAAGCATATATAGTCAACTAGTAGTACAATTAACTCCTTCGTTAAGTCATAAGTACAACTCACAATCAAATTTTGGTGCTCACATATCATGCACACGCAAGTTACGAATTCATCCCCGGTCTCTGTCTCTCTAGACGTACGCTAAGAGGGCACACTCACATATGTGCTTGTGGTGTGCGTGTGCACCTTCTTTGTAATCGAAAAAAAATACAACTCCTCAATTCAAAAAAAAACAATGAACTCATAAAAAATGAAATTATATAAAAAAATAGAAAAGAAAAAACAATTCGGTTTGCAACCACGCACCGTGCACCCTAGATATGCTAACTGTCACATGCCTCCGAAAACTCACACTCACACTCACAGGTCATGGAAAGGCGCGACACCGTGCCTAGGTACATTCTTCACGGCCGTGACAACATTTAATCCCATGCGATCGAAGCCGATCACACATTCACACCCCCGCGCGCTACTTATCCCGCGCCCTCAGCTCGGCTCGTCACACTCTCCTCACCCACTTCACTACGCCAGACACGCGCACTTCCAAACGCTCCTCACACGCCGCTTCCTCACTAGCCATAGCCAGTTCAAACTCCTCGTCCGCTCCTACGCGCGTGTAACTCTGAGTAAGTGACGTGCATTCCTCGCGGTTTCAGGCCGGTCTCACGCTTATTTTTCTGGATTCTGATACGGCCGTGCGCGCGCATGCAGGAGCTAGCGTGCTGGGATCGATGGAGAGCAACGGGCGGAAGCGGGCGTGGAAGAAGGGGCCGACGCGAGGGAAGGGCGGCCCGCAGAACGCGGCGTGCGAGTACCGCGGCGTGCGGCAGCGGACGTGGGGCAAGTGGGTGGCGGAGATCCGCGAGCCCAACAAGCGCACGCGCCTCTGGCTCGGCTCCTTCGCCACCGCCGAGGAGGCCGCGCTCGCCTACGACGAGGCCGCGCGCAGGCTCTATGGGCCCGACGCCTTCCTCAACCTGCCCCACCTCCGCGCCGCCTCCGCCGCCACAGCGCACCAGCGGCTCAGGTGGCTCCCGGCCTCCACCAGGGGCGCCGTCGCCGCCGTGCCCGCATACGGCCTCCTCAACCTCAACGCGCAGCACAATGTCCACGTCATACACCAGAGGCTGCAGGAGCTCAAGAACTTCTCGTCGCCGACCAAGCCGCCTCGGACACCTCCTCCTCCTCCCGCGCGCGCCCACCTCCCGCTTCTCCCCTCGTCGTCTCCTTGCTCCACTGTGACCACCAACGTACCTGCTTCAGCAGCTCTGCCGCCGCCCATGTCGTGCTTCCATGCCCTGGAGCAGGCGATGTCCGCGGTCGACAGCGCGCCGTGCGACGCGGCCGCGGGCGTCGGCGCCGACAAGCCCCAGCTCGACCTCAAGGAGTTCTTGCAGCAGATAGGCGTGCTCGAGGCGGACGAGGACGGCGCGGCCGGGAAGGAGGGCATCCACGGGGACGGCGAGGTGGCGGACGCGTTTGGGTTCTGCGGCAACGGGGAGTTCGACTGGGACGCCCTCGCCGCGGACATGAGCGGCATCGCGGGAGGCCACGGCGGCGCGGTGGGCATCAACGGAGGGTTTCAGATGGACGAGCTGCACGAGGTCGACCAGTTCGGCTGCATGCCCATCCCTATATGGGATGTTTGATATCCGAGTTGTCCATGCAGAAGCTTTGGTTAATTTCTTGCCTATCTAGATGAGACCTTTTGAGTAATGCACGAGCTTAGCTTTCAAGTTCATGTAGTCTGATGGGTGATGAGTTTGGCATGAATTTTCATGAATCTGCAATGAAGTTTACGGTCTGTTCCTGAGTTAAAACAAGCAGACATCTTCTATTAGCTCCGATACTTCATTTTATTTCCAGAATAATCATTTAGTAGCTTAAGTACACTTAAACCATGTCTCGATCATGAAATGCAAGGGCCTAAAAAATTTCCTCCAGATAGCATCAACACAGATCATCAGCAAAGGAATGCAATCCCAGATTTATATCAGGCTTCCCATAGGATGATAGGAAAGTATTCATAAATCATAATTAGTGCAAATTATATGATGAAGTTGCGACTATACCACCAAACAATTGGTAGAATCAAAACATAAATGCTATCAAGCAACCAAAAATACCATCGCATCCTTATGCTGATATCTTGGAAGATTTTTAGAACCATTATTGCAGGCATTACATCACTTCACCAGTAACTTCTCCATTGTATTACAGATACCATGGCAATGAAGAGATGCTGACAAAGCAATGCTCACGGCCTAGTTAAGACTGATTTTTTTGTCCAATTGAAGACCAAATGAAGTTGCCTTCACTTGTATATTAGAGCATCCCTCCCAGGTCCAACACCAATGTAGTGGACTGGAACACCAACAATCTCTTCTATCCTCTCCACATAACGGCGGGCAGCTTGGGGGAGCTCATTGTAACTTCGAACGGAAGAAATGTCACTTTGCCATCCAGGAAGAACCTCATATTTGATCTGAAACACAAGGCACGTGAGAGAGATATATCTAGCGTTACACAATGTGTAAATTGTTGCAGCCAAACTGGTAACGCCATAATTTTTCTAGACCAAGGACTTGAACCGACACATTTTTAGCAATTGAATTGCATATTAAAATCAGAGAAAAAACGAACAGATCTTCCACACAAGATAGTGACATTATCCAAGGATCATAACATACGGTAACAGGCCATGGTAACACAATGAACAAAACTATGACACATAAAGCTTACCTGTACTTGCTCCAGGGTGTCAAGATCCCCTGGGAAGGATTGTAGTTTATGTCCATCAATTTGGTTATAAGAAACACCCAGCTTAATTTCTGGTAACCCAGATAGAACATCAAGTTTAGTCAGATTAAGAGATGAAAACCCATTGATCTCGCAGCAGTACTTAAGTGCAACAATGTCAAGCCAGCCACAACGTCTTGGGCGACCTGTTGTCGTCCCAAATTCCATTCCAGCATTCCTAAGGAGATCACCTTCCTCTCCAAACAGTTCAGTTGGGAAAGGACCAGAGCCAACCCTTGTTGTGTAAGCCTTTACCTGCATGTAAAATATATGGAATAAATAAGCACTATATCTTAGAAAAAGGAGGGCTCAATTACACTAGTTTTAACTTACCACTCCAATCAGGTCACCAATACACCTTGGGGCAATCCCAAGGCCAGTGCATATACCACCAGCTGAAGGGCTAGAAGAAGTCACAAATGGGTAAGTTCCAAAATCGATATCCAACATAGTTGCTTGACCACCTTCAACCAGAATTTTTTTCTTCTGTTGGATAGATTCGTTTAACACATGAACAGTATCAGCAATGAAGGGCTCCAAGCGCTCTGCAAACCTCTTGTACTTCTCAACTTCTTCCTTCAGCATGCCTTTGTTGTACTTGAAGCCTTCAAACCTGGAAGCAGCATCCTTCAATAAGACATCAAGCTTATCCCCAAAAGTGTCCATGTGTCTTAGATCACAAACTCGCAATCCGTTTCGAGTGACCTTGCTGGAATAACAAGGCCCAATGCCTCTCTTAGTCGTTCCTATGAAGGAATTTGCAAGCTCAGCTTCCCTAAGTCCATCTACAGCCTGATGCACATCAAAGAGCAGATGTGCCCGATCAGAGACCAGTATTCTTCCATTGCAACTGACTCCATTGGACTCAAGACCATCAATTTCGTCAAAGAATCCTGGAACATGGATCACTGCTCCATTGCCAACAACACATAGTGTTCCTTCATGGAGAATACCAGATGGAACAAGATGAAGGGCAAATTTCTTGCCTTCCGAGTTGTAGATGGTGTGTCCGGCATTTGCTCCACCCTGATAACAAAGTAGGAACTCAGATAAATAGGCCACTAAGCTTAAGAGAAATGGCCAACTGGTACTACATACTAAGAGTTTTATGTAAGGCGTGTCCAAATTAACACTCGAAAATTCAATTACACAGAGGTTAATCTTGACAATTCAGGGAACATTCATCACGGAAAATCAAGGAAAGAGGAATCTAAACTAAACAAAGCAATGGCAATAACTTAGCATATCAAAAGTCACAAAAATGCAGACATGATCTTCCAGGAGCAGAAGTAATAGTTGTTTATTATTAATAAACCACCAGTGCATAGATTACTACAAGTAATAGACCACTAGACCATATACCGAAAAAATGAACCCAACAGTTAAAATACCCAAGAAGCCTAAATGCAAAACATGGTAAAACCACAAGCTTGAGTAGGTTAAGCAACTTAGATTCTTTACCCATAAGAGCATACAATCTTGGACATAATATCACTATGAATACACTTCTTATGCAACAGAGCACCATTATGCCTTTCTGCTAGATTCAAGAGCTACATCAATAATTAATCCAGCTGAATCTTAAACATCACCAAGGAAGAAGGTAATATTTTCTCCAGTGTCTACACGCACAATTTATGACCAGATGTTGAAGCAATTCATCTCATTTACCATCTACTAGAAATACAAGTTATCAACCATCTTTACCTGTTGGGCCCAAAAGGTCATATTTTAACAGTTCAAAAGGTCATATTTTAACAGTTCATTCAGGCTAATGGCTATCATGATCAAACATCCAGACCTTTTCGTTATCACCATCCCAAAGCTCCAGCCAACGTCAAGGAAATGTAAAAATCCATCATCTGCAACTCACTATGACAAACCGGGGCTAAAAGATTGCAACTTTACTCTTGCACACACTTCAGATAAACCCAGGCTCTCTCTGCGGTAATTCCTACCACGAAATTAACACCTAAAGAAGCTGAATTTATACACACAGATGACTCTGCCATCCGGATCAAACATCAGTCTAGCAAAATAACACGAACTCTCACGATCTCATCCGATGGACGAGCAAGATCAAATATTCCCATTGGAACGTGCAGTAGTGCCACCGAACAAGGGATCAAGCATGGATTAGCACAACGGTCGAACTAAAGCAGAACAAAAACCTGAGTCGTGTCTCGTCACCTGGCAACGCGCGACGATGTCAAAGCGGGGGGCGAGCACGTCGACGAGCTTGCCCTTCCCCTCGTCGCCCCACTGCGACCCCAGAACGCCGGCGACCTGGCTCAGCGCCGAGACCCTGTCCGCCGCGGCGTCCGCCTCCACCGCCGCCGCCGACACGGCGGCAGGGGCAGGAGGCCATCTCCGGGACAGGCGTACTGATGGCGCCGCCGGGGCAGCCGGGGAGACGGATTTCCCCCGCCCAGCGGCGGCGGCGGCGGCGGCGGGGGTAGTTAAGGGTAGAGATCGACATGGCTCGAGGGTTTTTGGGATGGCCGTTCAGTGGGGTGCTGTTTTTTTGTCGAAGTACCCCGATTGCACGCACACCAAGGTACTTTTTTCGCTCAGTGGTGGGAAATTGGATCATCTGCTTTCGAAAACACACAATTTTGCTTGTTTCTATTACACCCCATTTGACTGTAGAATTGAATTCAGAAATCCTCTTCTTCTTTTTTGCAATTACAAAAAGACGCATACACATATGAGTGTGTTCCCTTAGCACATGCCTAGATTGATGGAGGCCAGGGACAAATCCACAATATAATAGAATTCATACTGAAAGCGTACTCGTGTGTGCATAAAGATAGACACTAAAATTTAAACTTTGGTGGGTGAAGTCATATACCCACAACTCTACCACCTCACCAAAAGGTAGTTGCCTAAAAAATTCTCTCCTAGTAGGATATGAATTTGATTCAAGGCAATTTAAAATAACATTTTTATGTTTCATGTGTCCTCTAAATTGGAATTAGAGGTCTTATTTTCTCAAAAAAGAAAAATCCACATCAAGATTCGGAGTTTGCTCTCACTTTATCACATCATATAGCATGTTGTGCTCCTCTTCGGCACCAATCATACACCGACATGAAGGATGGACTTGGGTGGGAAGTGAGAACCCTCTCTTGGTGTGGTGGTGGAGTTGTGGGTGTACGACTCCACTCACTATGATTCAAATTCTGATGTCTACCTTTACACACACGTTAGTACACTTTCGGTCGGATTTTTGTGAGGTTGTGCATTTTTTCAGACTCATGTCTTTCTAGACGTGTGCTATGGAGGTGCACTAGCAACAAAAAAAAATGGAATGGAGAAGGCACTACTCCGTTGAATCAATGTATTGCGGTGGTTGATTCCAATTCCATGCTTAGACCATTGGATCTGAGTTTTGAGGCAACCGAGACTAATGTAGAAGAAATCTCGAAGTTTTGAGCACCGTAACCTTTTCTCCGCGTGTAATCTTGAACGCATTCTATTCGTTTGGTTGTTTGGACTACATGACGGAGCATGTGATTATGTGAAGCCTAGCATCACAAGACTGCAAGAGTAAGGTGACAAGCAAATAACTACAGTTACTGTCTATTACTCTAGCGATGTATTTTTCAAGAAAAACTGAAAAAGAACACCCAAATCATACTGCTTTGCATACTTACAATTTTTGCGAATTAGCTACTTCTACTACAGTAAAAACGATCCCAGCAAATCCAATACTCAGTGGCATGTAAGGAATTAGCAAATATCTACACTAGGTACATTTGCAGACAGTATTCAGATGATGAGACGAGATGCATAGCAGACTTGCTCATGCACGAACCAGAGCGTATAAAGCGGACAAAGGCGGGTTGGTCGTTCGCAAAGCATACACGAAAACGTACTGCATCACAATTCCATCGAGACGCGAAACATGTTGGAAGACGGATTTTTAGAGACGCCACTTATTATGCTTTCAGCCTTCCCCCTCGTGAACTCATGCGAGCACGAAACGCTCGACGCTTCAGAGGAAAGAACCCAATCCGGAGCGCTACGCGGCAGCCGAAAGCTCGAGGAGCCACCACGCCGGCCGCCGCCGCCGCCGCCCATGCTGCGCGCTGTCTCCACCCTCCCCACTCTCCGCCCGCTCCTATGGAGCCCCCTTCTCCTGAGCCCTAAACCTCTCCTCTTCTACCGCCGGCCGCCACGGCCGTTTCGCGCCTTCTCGTCCTCCACGCCTCTCGCCGCCTCGCCGCCAAGCGCCTCCTGGGTGGGTGACAACGGTGAAGAGAACCTCCTCCGGTGCGCGGCTGCTGGGAGGGCGCCGTTGCGGGTGGCGGTGCTGGTGAGCGGCGGAGTGGACAGCAGCGTCGCGCTCCGCCTCCTCCACGCCGCGGGACACCGCTGCACTGCCTTCTACCTCAAGATCTGGTTCCAGGTCCATTCACCTCCCCCATTAGTATCTTCTGCAACGCTAAGCCGCGGGATCCCTTACGAAGCTGAGTGCTTAATCTGTAGGAAGATTTCAGGAACTTCTGGTCCGAGTGCCCGTGGGATGACGATTTAAAGTATGCACAAGCTGTCTGTGACAAGGTATCGTTCAAAATTTTCAGCTGAAGCATGTTGTTTCATTGAATAGCTACTGTGCAGCTTATGTAGACTAAATCTGACCACATGAACTAAGTGATCTAATGGTTGGTTTTGTAGATTGATGTGTCATTGGAGGTGGTCCATCTATCTGATGAGTATTGGAAACATGTGGTAAGCTTCATCTGAACCTCCCCCCCCCCGAGCCTTGTAGAAATTTGTTCTGCATTCTCAAAACAAATATCACAAATTTGATATCTAGGTTTCTCACATTATTAATGAGTATCGCAGCGGGCGTACTCCGAACCCTGATGTTCTTTGCAACACAAGAATAAAATTTGGTACGAACATTGTACTCTGTACACTTCTATTGTGTAAATTTGAATGTACATTGAGGTGTAATTATTGAACTTTGACGATGTGCCTATTCTTCTGTTGCAGGGGCTTTCTTAGAAGCTATTGAAAATTTGGGATTTGATTACATAGCTTCAGGACATTATGCACATGTAGTCCATCCATCCTTTGAGAGTGTTGAAGGGCCCTCAGTGCTCCAACTTTCAAAAGACAAGGTACTTTGCATTTCACATTAAAATAGCTTGTTTGATTTCTATGCTATCGAATTTGATGTCAGTTGAGTTCTGTTCTATTTGGGACACAAAGAAACAAACTCAGATTGTTCATTTGATTTCCATGTTGTTCTGCTGAACTCACCTTTCAGACCCTGATTGTTATTTCAGGTCAAGGATCAAACTTATTTCCTCTCGCATCTATCTCAGCCCCAGCTTAAAAGACTTCTTTTTCCACTGGGATGTATAACAAAGGTTGGATAGTTTATGTACAAAAAAGGATAGTTAGTTTTGGTCAGGTGCTGCAAGTGGCTTTTCTATATTGAGCTAATGTTTTGCAGGATGAAGTGCGCAGGCTGGCTGCTCAGATGGATCTTCCTAACCAAGATAGAAAGGATTCCCAAGGTATATGTTTTCTTGGAAAGGTAATTGCTTTAACTCAGTCGTTAATTCTTAGTGCAAAATGTTATTTCTCCTAGAGTTATCTTATTGAGTTACAGAAGTCTTTCTAGGTCAAATTTAGCGAGTTTGTTGAAAGACATATAGGAGAGATGGAGGGAATACTGCTGGAAGCTGAAACTGGAGATTACCTAGGGACACACCATGGGTTTTGGTTCTATACGATTGGTCAGCGACAAGGATTGCACCTTCCTGGAGGACCTTGGTACGCACTGTCTTTAATACTAACCTCTTGTATGCTACGATGTTATCAGCTATACTAAATGTGTATTGCCCAAAATATTCAGTGGAACCCCTGCCAAAAAAACTGGAAACTATTATTGTGCTCTACAGTTGCAATTGAAGGAAGAGCATTCCTCATGTAGTATATATTTATTTCCAAAAATTCATCAAATGAATTGCCATTTTTAATCTTATGCAGGTATGTGGTTGAGAAAGATGTTCAAAATAATGTGGTTTTCGTTTCAAGGAATTACTATTCACTGGATAAGAGGAGGCGAACATTTCGTGTTGGATCACTAAACTGGTTTAGCCATTCTGAACCTGCAAACAATGAGCAACTTAAATGCAAGGTACCAGAGTTGTACACTAGCATATGTGGTAGTGTTGCATATGGTTGTTACTTGTTAACCTTCTGTTTCTCGGTTATTTTTTAAAGTTCTCATCACCAGCAAGCCTATGATGGTGCTCATGCAAAATGGGACTCTGATGAATCAGAGATCTAGTTGAATGGTCAGCCTTTTAAGCAATCAAGCATATTTTTCTTAGATTTACTCCTAGCATGCAGGCATCAGACACAGGTGGTGCCCAGGTGTGGCTTAGAAATTTGTGCTTAAATGACTGTTTTCTTTTCCTTAGTCGCCAGCAGTTCCTATGTTTTTGCCATCAAATATGGCCAAATTGCCTCCTAGTCGGAGTGGGTAGAGTAGCATGTCCATGAATTCTTTTTGGGTGCTGGGGTAGAAGAGTGGCTGATAAATCATGTTGAGTTCTCCTTGAGTATAGTTAAGCAATCCTGAAACTGATTAGCTCTACCTTGATAAATAATCATCATTCTTGAATTTGGGGAAAGTAGAAAACTACAACTGCAGCTCCCAACCAATGCCCGGTATCTCTCACTTGATCAAGCTGTGCTTTTTATACACTGTATCTATCTAACGTTTATATCAATTGTGGCCTTGGCATCGGCACGCATTGAGATCAATCATACGAGCCTATGTCAATTAACCGATGTCCATTCTGATATGAATAATTTCAATATCAGGTACGACACAGTCCTGAATTTCATAATTGCACAGTGGCACAAGAGCAAACTGAAGAAAATGGAGATGTTTTGGTGGTGCATCTGTCTGAAGATGATCAGGGTTTAGCAGCTGGTCAATTTGCAGCATTCTACCGTGACAATTTATGCCTAGGGTCAGGTATAATTTTGGATTACTGGGACGAAATGAGCTTTCCTGTCTGTGCAAGGGCATTAGAAATTGCTAGAATGGAGGATAAATCCCAACTGGGGAAGCCAGTAAGGATTATCAACTTGGAACATATCATGAAATCAGAACAGGGGCCAATCGAGGTCGCTTGACATCACCAGGCTCTTGCAGCCTCTCTAGACTACATCTGTGATCCCGCAAAGCTATACGTAGACATTTCGGCACACCCTGCAAATGCAAGAATCAGGGAAATTCCAGAAAGTATCGTTATGTTGCCCCCACTCAGAAACTCCAGGTGGTTCTTGAGAAGATTGCATTCATTGGCTAGCTTGCGTTTCAGAGGACAAAAGCGCGCCTCTGGAAGAAAGGGGTGATCGAGCATCATTGTCCATGGAAGAATTGACCTGACATAAATTGGCGGCAGTACGTTGCCCGATCTAGCAGGAAAGCACACGAAGGGTTTCTTCTCCTTGGGCACGTCCTCTGCTGAGCCGAATTCTCTAGATCCAATAGTCGGTAGTACTAATAAAGTTTAATTATCTTGTAAATTCATCCTATGGTAATACTGAATTCAATAATCAGTGCGTTGTAAATTTTGAGGTGGTGTTAGTGGGCGTTTCTACCATGTTGGCATATGTGACTAATCATTTGCTGATCACTTTCTCATGCTGGTTCTAGACTAAACCAGGGTGGTTTATTACGAAGTTTGTTGGAAGAATCAGTATGCCTCTCAGTGCCGCAAAGTGTACTGCGCTTGTACTATATCGGGCGTTGCTTGAGGTGGCCCAACTCTTTGGAAAGTTCTAAATCTTATCTATGATTGTCCTAGGGATTTCGCGATAAATCCAGCACTTGGTAAGAGTGATTTACCTTTTACGTAGTTCCTGCGTTCCAAACCGGGCCACCAGAGTGGTTTTTACCTTTTACGTGATGAGATCCTGGAGAGGCTGCCCGTGTCCAAGGGAGAGAAAGCAAGCAGCACTTGGACGGACGTGATAGTACAAAATTCATTTCTGCCGCCCTTGCTTCTCCCTCGAGCTATCGCCTGAATTCCGGTGTACTCCGTGTGCCACTACCCACTGGTACATATCAACGGTGCCAATGAGGGAAACGGATCCCTCTGCGGTGCAGAGAATCTACATTGGCTAGCACGAGGGTATTATCTTCGTGGCATACGATTCAAAATAAATGGTCTATATCGAGCAAGGCAGGACCAACGAGAACAATAAAATTGCTACAGTGCACATGAGAACAGTAAAATTGCTACAGTACACTATTCGCGCGGTGTTCTGCCGTGAATCCGGATCCGCCGATGAGGCCATGCAGTTGAAAACACTGCAATGATAACGCTAATATATCAAAGTAACAACCAGTACACACCGGCATCTGGCTGCTGCTGCGGCTGCGATGGAATAATGAAATAATTAGGTGATGTGTCCATTCTAGAAGCTTCCGCGTTTCATTTTCACCCCTATATTTCGCGCGCGTAGAGCATTGTTGATGTCGACGAGTTCAGTTGCTTTACATGTAAAATACCGCGCAAATCGGAAGCTCTTGGTTATCCGGATGTAATGTATTAGTACGGTCTAATCTTCCAAAGGTTTCAGTAATCCCCATGACACCCATTTGGGCTTATCATTCTTGGCACACTGGCACACCAGGAGTTGGCCAAATGGGAAATCTCCCGACTTCGTGACACTTGTGCAGAAACGTGCGAACGGTCAGCGAGGCATAATGGTTACAGAAACTATACTATTGAATCACGCGTCGTCGGTGAAAGGTCACAATCAGTTGCATTAGAGAATACGGCTTTGTCAACTCGTCGAACCTAATGCCGTAATCAATCGGTCACAAGAGCTGTTGGGTTTTCCCTCTATTTTTCCTGTCTGTTGCTTCGTAGGAACATTGAGAAGATCTGCAAGAGTTCTTGTCATTTCCTTTGTGGATTGCACATACAGAAATGGAACACTGATCGGATCAAAAGAGTCAAAAGGCTTCCATTCCATCTCATGTTGTAAACCGAAGCATCACAAGAACACAAACTTTCCCAACTACTGGTTTATATACAGCACATCAAATTCTTGGGGACTACCTTACATTCGCGCGCACACACTAATTCCTCACGATCTCTCAGAAAATCCCCTTTGGACAGATTATTAACCTTTCCCCCTCTACATAATACATCCAATCCCATGAAGAAAGGAAGAAAAAACTAAGTAGAAACTATCAAAGGGCAAAGAAAAGTAAGCGAGGAGCCAAGAGGGTCACAGCTGCACAAGGGGGTGTGCCGTGTGCGTGGGTAGCATACATGTGTCTAAATAGGAAGAAGAATCTGTGCGTCACCGTGTTGTCGTTGCGTCTAGCGGAGGGCGCGCGCGAGGCCGGCGAGGATGCGGGAGAGGCCGAGGCGGAAGCGGACGACGGCGCCGTGGGAGTAGGGCGCGCAGTCGCGGCAGACGGCCTCGATGGCCTCAACGAAGAGGCTGAGGCTCCGCACCGGCGGCACGTACAGCGTCAGCGGCGCGGCCGAGAAGGCCAGCGCCATCAGCAGCTGCATCATATCCCCACCGCCTCGTTCGTCTCCCTCCCCCCCAATCGATCACCTTCCCGAGCAGATCCAGAGGGGAGATCGAGCTCGCTCCAGGTGGATACAGCAGCACAGAGCAGAGCTATCGAGGCAGACTTATGGTTTGCGAGGGCAGGGCACTGGTGGGGCGGCACCTACCAGTCTTACCACTGCCGCGTGGCGCGGTTTCTTTCTTGTGGTGGCAGCGGGGGCGTGCTTCCGGTGGGGAGGGGAAGGACCGGGTAGACGCTGGGGATGGGAGGCGTTGCCGTGTCCGACTGTCCGTGATGGGCGTTTCGTTTTGGGCGACTCTGGCTGGGTTTCGTCCTTCTTGTGCTCGGTTTTTATAGCCAGGTGAAGAAGATAAGACCGCGAATAGTAGTTCCAGTACCAGGCAGGGTTTTCTGGAGCGGCGTACGTGAGAGATCATCTGACGTGGAACAACTGGGCTCGGCACGGCGGAATTCGGTGTGCGGACGCGGAAGAGGATTTGTGTCGGTGTAGGGACCACTTGCGTCCAATTTTCCCAAGCAACAATAGTTGATTATGTACTGAAAGGCGTCCTTAGAATTAAATATTTTCTTTAATAAATGAGCTTATCGGCTACCGTGATTATCGAAACAAAGACATAGTCAAATAGCTTCTATGTAAACCTCTGGTCGGAGAGAACGTCGCATCGACCTAGTCAGACAAGTATCACATGTGAGCCCAACTGTCTGACTAAACAATATATCCATCGTAGTAGACCATTAAAAGGAAATATGTGCTCTTGCCTCTCTGACATAACCACACGATTTCATCTCCCGTCTCTGGCAATAACCGCTCAACGATCGTACGTAAAAGGAGATCCACTAACAACAACTATTGCCCGTATGGGAGATTAACGAACCGGCAAGACGTCTCTCCACACGGGACCGATCGGAAGGATAGTTTTAATCGTACCCTGTTCATCCCCTATTGTAACCCATACAATACAAAAACATAGGGAGTGTGGTTGCTATTACCTGCGGAGAAGGTGTGAACCTGTCAAAACATCATGTCTTATCTGTATAACCCCTAGGTAGTGTCTTCTTCCGCGTTTACTTTGTAAGATTTTGATCAATTCGTTGACGGGCATAGTAAGTATAAAAGTTACAGGACCGAGTCGCTTATCACCTAAGCAAACGAAATACTTTGATCAATTGGGTTATCGGTGCCACATGACATCCATCTATCTATTTCGTGACATGTACATTCCAAAGGGCATGTTTGAAATATAGAAATTTTGCAGAAATCGGTTGCTCCAATCCGTACAGAGACTTGTAGTTTCATAGAAGTATTGTTTCATAGAAGGATTTATACCTAAAACAAAGTGGTGGTTTCACTGATTTGGATTTTTGTGGTACGTGAACATGTTAAGCGAGAACCTCGTGAAACCGAAAGGATGGAAGCTCGCACCCATGCCATTGCCACCTCAATCGTGTGGTTTATAAATCGAAGCTGGACCCTTCTATTTCCCTTTTGGGGGGGGAATGAGTGGTTCATTTCAGGCTCTTGCAGAAGTGACCCTGATTTGGCCCAACCTAATCATGGAAAAAGCAGGCACAGAATATAATTAGCCAGCAATAGATGCACCAGCTATCCTTTATTCTATGAGCTGGATGACAATCCTACTCCGTACTACTTGATCATACTGGATCATATATAGGATGTACGTACCTTCATCACTGTCAAGGATCTGAATCACGGTCCTGGTGATTTGTACAGGGCTGTTTTTCTTGGTTTCCTGCAGAGTGGTTGGCTGATAAATACGGACATCGAGGGATGACAAATATCTATATGAAAGGACTTGGTTTCCTGCAGATTGGTTAGCTGGTAAATACGCGCATTGAGGGATGACAAATATCTAGACGAAACGACTATAATTTCTCAGGTGAAATACCTCTTGTCGCGGGAACTGCAATGTGTTTTGGGTGGCCGTCAGTCCAAACAGTGATCCTAGCAGTTGTGGTGTCGAGCATATCAAAGACGACGGTGTCCCCAGGTATCCTGCGCACAGGAAGAGTTCGCGCCTGATCTCTCCTCCTCGGACTTAGAGGTAGCTGCGCCGACGGACGTGATGACGGTGACAACACATCCATGCATGGTAGGGGGCGCATGCGTGAGTGATGCAATACGGGATCGATTGTTTTTTATCCAAAACCGGACACAACAAAGAACGCGGGGAGCAGGAGGCCAAAACAAAACAGGAACGACGCCAGGAAGACGAAACTAGCAATCGTAGCGAGAGACCCAAACAAACCGGCGCGGAGGCCATGATGAAGAACGGAGCTGGATTTTTTTAATAATACCATTTTAAAAGAAAATTACAAAAATAAATAATCAGTTTTGTTTAAACAAAAGTAAGTGTATGTCGTCATTCGGAACGATGACAGACTACTATCACTATTCGGATTGGCGACAGGACCTTGTCACCAATTGGAATAGTGAGGCGAGTTCTGTCGCCAGTTCAATTGGCAACAGAAGGGTTTTATGTGTAGAGGAATTTTTAAATTTTGGTAATGGATAAAATATTTGGGTTTAGAGTTGTCATGCGCGATGTTGTCCCGATTGCATTTTTGTGAAACCGATTCATTCTGGAAAATATTATGTAATATTTAAAAGTTCAAATATTTGGAAAAAAATATGTAAGTTTGAAAGATATGTGAACCATTTGGCACGAAAGATATGCGTGACAGTGTCGGCCTTTATTTGTAGATGTTTTCAGACAAAGAAATGTATATTTGTTGCATAAGATATGTGGACCATTTGACACAAAAGATCAAATTTTAATACACAAGTTCATTGTCATGTATATCGTTCTTAGCATTTGATTTTCCACGGAGTCTGTTCCAAAAAATTTAAACCTGATTTGAGATAGCAAGAATTGAACGGTGCTAATTGCATGCACAATCCTACACAGTAGATATTATTTCGAACATGTGTTGTTGTTAGTTTGAAAGAACTGATGGATGATTAGGAAGGCACATCCCATCCTATTGCAATGATAGGCTGTGTTCGTCGTCACTTAGGGGTTGAAGACCACTTAGTGCATAATTCCAGAATACGCGTTCTGGACCTTTATTTTTATACTGTTCCCTGCCTCCTCACCGTGTGGTCGGGTCCATCCTCCGCCATACGCTCGTGCTACAAGAAGGTAGATACACGCCAGCAAGGTGAAGAAATCAATTGATGCCAGAGGATAACAGTTACGAAGACTTATGTAGAACTAGACAAATCCACTTCAGCGTCGCCCCGTGGGTGCTACTGAACTCCCTGTAGCCACTGTCCGACAGCAGCATCTCCTGGAACCTCGCTAGGAACTTCATGCGCCACGTGGCCGGGAAGTCCTACGTAGTCAGGGGAAGCCAGCGTAGTGCAACCCGGTGAGAAAGGTCATGTCTTAAAGCGTCGACGCCATCTCTCCACGCGGAAGGTGAAACGTGTGCGTCTCCAGCCTCCACTGGTCAACCAGCGCCGTCGGAGGCATCGGTCGTACGGAAAGCACATGGACGTACGACACCGCCCGCGCGGTCCTGGTCATCCTCCCATGTCACCTCAACCATCCTTGCTAGTGGAAGGAGGTCTGTTGCCCTCAAACTGCGTCGAAAAATATTATGAACAAATGTTAGTCCATCCAAAATAGTTAGGCTGCAAATGAGTACACGAATGTCGCAACTCCATGTACCTCAGAACCGAACATGGGTTCACCCTCCACGCCCTCATGGGCGTGGGCAACCACAGTGCACCAAGCTCAATCGCCGCCTCGCCCTCCTGGGGAGGATGGTACTAAAGCGGCTACGATGATGTGCGTCAATGACCGGGTCAAGGAACTCGTACGGTCACTGCGCACTGTGTCCTGAGTCCGCCATACCTGAAAATTCAGTGCATACATTGTAAAAATACAAATGAACAAATAGAAAAATAAGTTGGAATTATTTTGATTAAGCTATAAAACCCTACTAACCTACTCTGCAGTTTTTCAACTATTTTATAGAAATGTTTCTATTTTCCTTGTTTCAAACGTATTTTTGGCACTAACAGAATAATTACTACGCACAAACGACAATTATAATTATGTTGGGATTATTTTAATTAAGCTATACAAACTCTATTGAGTTGCTCTGCAATTTTTCAGGAATTTCATAGAAATGTTCCTGTATTGCTAGCTTCAAATGTATTTTTAGAACTAACAGAATAATTATTGCGCACAAACGGCAATCATAATTATGTTGGGATTATTTTGGTTGGGCTCTACCTACCCTACTAACCTACTCTATAATTTTTCAGGTATTTTATAGAAATGTTCCTATTTTCATAGCTTGAAACGTATTTTCGGCACTAACAGATTAATTACTGCGTACAAATGGCAATCATAATTACGTTGGGATTATTTCGGTTCAGCTCTACCTACCCTACTAAGTTACTATGCTCTGTAATTTTTTCATATTTTTAATACACGTCTTCCTTTTTTTTCCATATTATTCTAAATCATTTGTGTACTGCAACATAAATAATATATACATAAACTAAACTATACACAGCTCAAATGATGTACTAAATAAAATAGCTAAAATTATCTAATCTATTGAAACCTATATCGCTATTTTTATTTGCTAACCGACAAGGTTTCGAAATAATGTACGAAGTTGCAAAAACATTTACTTGCAAAAGGGTCGACTGAATCTGATGCTCTGTCTCACTCTCCTCCGCTAGGAATTGGCATAGCTTCGCTAAGCATCTTTCCCCCTCTCCTCCTCCCTCTTCTCTCTCCTTTCTCTTTTTTTAGGAATTAAAATGCCATTTACATTGAATTTTGCGGTTTAAATACCCAGTTCTTGGCGACAGGAAGCCGCGGGTTCCTATCGCCATTTCAAATGGCAACATGAATACTGTTCACTTCATGTCGACAATTCAAATGGCGATAGGAAGCGAGACTGGCGATTGGCAGTCAACAAGGTCTCTGTCGCCATTCCAAATGGCGACAGACACCTACTTTTGTAAAAAAACTATTTATTTTTGTAATTTTCTTTAAAATATTATTGTTTAAAAAAAAATCGAACGGAGCTTACGAAGGAAGGAAGGAGTACCGAGCCAAGGCCGACGTAGAAGGCAAGGCAAGCCAAGTAAATGAACGCATCAACGTCTTTGGCCCGTACGACGAGCGTTGTTGTCGACCACGATCAAGACGTCGCCGTACCAACCCACGACCATCCTACCAGCACGGCCCAGTGTTGCATGGCCGGGAAGCCTCTGGTTAGCAAAATCCTTCCATCATAAGATAATAATAACTCGCAAACTTCATCGAGTCAAGGCTAAGGCGTTCGGTCTAGACATTAATCGAGGCACTCGGTAGCTAGAGGTGGAAAAAAACTCGAAACTCATGAGCCATCTCGGCTTGTTAAAGGCTCGGCTCGAACTCAGGCCATAAACGAGCCGAGCCGAGCTTGCATTTCTACTCGTTATCTTAACGAACCGAGTTCAAGCCAGCCCATGAGTAGCTCGTTAGCTCGTTTAGTTGACAAGCCCAGAAAAGAAGCCTAGTACTCATTGTCCACACAAGGACGCAAGTAAGGGTGAAAACGGATCGGATAGTTTACGACCGATTCAGATGGAAACGGATTCGGATTGTCTCGGGTCGGATACTTCTTGGATCAGAAACGAATTCGGATTTTATTTTTGCACATAAATTATTTTAAATTTCTAAAAAATAGTAAAAATCTCTTTAAAATCCAGAAAATTCAAGAAAATAATTAATTTTTTCACTTTAAATCCAATAAAATTCCAGAAAACTCGATAAATATTATTTTTGATATTAAAAACTAGAAAATTAAATAATTAACTTTGTTTTATTATATTTTCTTTTTAACCAAAAAAACTCTTTTAAATCTCAAAAATATAATAAAATAATAACTTTATTAATTTTATTTTTGGTAACATACTTTGGGATGTTACAGTCATTTACGTATAGATTAACCATCCAACTGATCGATATTAGTATGAATTAAGTTTTATGAATTTTTGGCATACAATTTAATGGGTTTTCATGTTCCGAAAAATATCCGCGACCGTATTCGTTTCGATTCATATTCACTCCGTATTCATATTCGATATTATTCGTATCCGGGGTATTCGTATTCGAATCCGGGAAAAAAAATATGAAAACAAATATGGCAAAGTCATTATCCGTCCGTATTCGATCTGTTTTCACCCCTAGACGCAAGGTCCAGCCCACCCACTGCCAACTGTGCAAGCAGTGCAACTAGCAACCCTAGTCCACCCCGCAGTCACCCCCAGTCCCCACTCCATTCCCCAGCCTATGCCTCCACGACCCAAGACACGAGCATGCACAAGATAACACCCATCGGCTCCTAGGCGTCATGGCTCACGCCTCGCACGCCGCACTCGCAAGCCGCCGCCGACCGCCTGCTCCATTTTTCGCCCGACGGTTGGCTCCAGCCTCTGGCCATCCGCATCCCCACTCCACTCCCCTACCTCCTCCAACTCCTACTGTGGCTCTAGCCTCTGGCCCTCCACATCCAGCTTCCCCCCTCCTGATCCAGCCTCTCGCGTCAGCTCCGGCCCCAGTCCCCACTCCACTCCCCCGCCTCCTCCACCTCTAGCTCCGGCTCTGGCCTCTGGCCCTCCGCATCCAGCCTCCCCACTCAGCTCCGGGCCAGTCTCCCGAGCTCGGCCCTAGGCCTCCCACCATGAACCATTTTAAGTGATATTATGGACTTTTGGTTGTGAACTTGTGATCTTATGCTTGTGGTCTTGTACTCTTGTGGACTATTGAATCTTGAACTCTTGTGTTGTGTTTGTGGTGAAATAGAGAAGCATGTTGGCTTGTTGCTACCAAAATTCAAGCATAATTTACTAGTTATTGTTATTGTTTGGATGCAATTGAGTGTGGATACAAATTATGAATGTAGTTTGGATTCAAATTATGAGTTCCTTTTCTTGTTGTACTCTGTACATATTAACACTAGTTGAATTGTTAATAATGAGCCTAACGAGTCAAGTCAAGTTGTTTGAACGAGCCGAACTGAGTTTGCTATTCTGCTTGTTAGCTTAACGAGCCGAGCTCGTTTTCTTAATAACCTTGACCAAGCCGAGCCGAGCCAGCTCGTTATCCACCCCTATCGACAGCAAACACCGACCACCAGAAAGCATACCACGAAAGTGTTGCGATTCGGTGGACGACTCGCAAGAACCGAAGGCCCACATGGCATAAGCGAGAGCTATGAGCGATTTCTTATTGCATGAAAGGTATTTAGATACCACAATGTATAGTATCTTAAAGTGTTGTATCTTAGACCTTTGATATAGAGTATTTACTAGTATTTCTACATGCGTGTATAAGTGGTATCTAAATAAGATACCAATATGCTCTCTCTCTTCCTTAATTGCGACACACGAACGTGGCGACTTTAAGAAACTTGTCAAGGTGAAGCAGCTTTAAAAAACTTGTCAAGGTGGAGCATTCTTTAAGAAACTTGTCAAGGTGAAGCAGCTTTAAAAAACTTATCAAGGTGGAGCAGCCTAACAACCAAGCGAACGAATGCAGGACGCAACAACAAACAACGCCACAACTGAGCAGCGGGAAACTCAGGCGTCGCACGGAGCTCGAGGCAGTGGGCAGCCCGAAAAACTCGATAGGAGAACCACACACGTAACATGGGTGGCCTCGATGGTCCTCACGAGTAGAGCATGTTAAAATATGACATATGAAAGGTAAGACCGGGCTTAACCGAGGCTGCCGATAAGCGTGATGACACGATTAGACTAAAATCACCTGGAAGAAGGGCCGGAAACGAGCTGAGCCAAGCCAAGCGTGATGACACGATTAGACTAAAATCACCTAGAAGAAGGGCCGGAAACGAGCTGAGCCAAGCCAAACTCGTCCAAACTTGGTCTGACATGCGGCTCATCTCGGCTTGTTTGGGACACGAGCTGAAACCTAGGCTCGGCTTAGCTCAAAAGTGAGCTCGAGTCAGCTCGCAAGCTCGCTCGAGCTAGGGACAACCCAGTCAGAAACAGAGGCATGTCGCTCTCCTCAGGCCCGTGGCCCACGACGCTTCGGGCGCCGTGCTCAAAGCCGCCGCCGGGTGCCCAGCCCAGCGCGATGTCGCCATCGCTGTTGGCGAGAGCGACGCGGCCCTCGCCGTCGCTATATGCGAAGGCGATCTTGTCGTTGGGGTTCCAGGAGACCACCTTGACGCCGACGGTGACGTCCATGGCGGACACCGCCGAGGAGTTGCTAACGTGGAAGCGCGTCGACGAGACGAGCGTGAGGTGGAACGACGGCCAGCGCGAGGCAGAGCGCGAGCAGAATGAACCCGGTGGCGAGGCAGCACACGCGGCACCCGAAGCATCCTCCCCCGCCACCGCGGTGGCACCGGTTCGGCCGCTTCCGTGGCGCCCCACCGCCCTGCTGCTGGCGGTGGCGGTAGTGATGCGTCGACGACGGCTTGAGCGGGAGCACCTGCGGCGGCGGAGCGAGGGGCGGCTTCTTGAGCGGCGCGGTCATCCTCGTTGGCGCCGGAATCAGCGCCACCGCGGAGGGGGGCTTGGGCTTGGGAGGCTTCACGGTGGAAGGGATTCGGGAGGAAGGGGACGAAAGGATTGGGGTTGGGGATTCGTCGAGGCGCTGACGGTCTCCTGCTCTAGGCGCAAGGGGCAAGGCCGTAAGGCCCGTAAGGGACAAGGGTCTTCGTGGGCCTCCTGGTCAAGGGGGCAAGGCCGCAAGGGTTTGTGGGCTGCACGAGCCAAATGGCTTGCCGAACGGCTAAAGCTTGACTCATTTTTTTTTGCCGAGCATTTTTTTTGCCGAGCTGAAACCTGAGCTTTGCTCGGCTCGAAAAAACACGAGTCCGAGCTAAGCTGGCTCGGCTCGTGACGAGTTCGAGCAAGTTCACGGACCTCGAGCTATTTCTTCAACCCTACCTGGAAGCGATGATAAAATACAATCCAGAGTATGGACGCTAATAAAAGGAACAGTTGAGCTTCTTCCGGTTATACTATAGCGGTAGGAGCTTGATAATAAATTGGTCGACACACAGGTAGATCATAAAATACTACTCTTTTGGCTCACAAAAACAAGTTGTTTTGAATATCGATACAGTCTTCAAAATATAATTTTAACCACTAATTACTATTATAATATATTTGTAAAACCCAACAAAATTGTAATATTATTTGGACTCGGTGTGGGAATTCGGTCAGGGTGATGCAAGGCCGGAGCCGTCCGCGCCGCCGCCGGGAGCAGTTGCGCTCAAAATGTACGGTGCCCCGATTGCAAAGGTAGCTTGCTGATGAAACTGCACGGTAATTGGTGAACTCTCTTCACGTAAGTTTAGTTATTTTTGACTGAGCTACATGGAAATGTCACGGATACGAACTTCTCGAGATAATTTCGTGATATTTGCTTCTTTAAAAAAAACTGTGAAATGCAGCCTAGTCTAACCTCGCCTAGTCCTTAATTCTTACCAGGACTGTCGGATTGTGGGTATTTCTCACTCCATGTATATATATCTGGACTTGTCCTTTTAAAAATGCAAATTGAGAATATATTATACATGCATGATATGTTACTTAATGCGACACTTGCTAGTTGCTATCCTTCTGTACAAAGAAGTCGACTTAGTTTAGTCCAACAAGTGTCCATGACATGCCATGCTCCGCGGCCAATTCATTGACCCGGCTTTCTGATTTGTATTTGCATAGCTCGCTGGTATCATAATTTTGGTTCTTCTATGAGAATGGTGACCGCTTCGCCAACATTCCTTCAGCGTTGAGAACCGAGCCTTGTTTGAGTGGCTAGTGAAAGTGGTTGTACCTCCAGTCCACCAGGGTTCAAACCCTAAGTTAGTCCTGCGTGTCTCATTTAGGAGGATTTTCTTTCAATAGGAGACGATGTGCTTGTCGCAAGCGAGACGCTTGTGGTGACTTCGTTATTTCTTCGTCAAGTTCCGCTCGTTCAGTCTTCCGTAGGCGTCGTGTGTGTGTGCGTGCGTGTGATGGTGTGCGTGTGTGTGGACATCTATGTGTTGTACTAGGTGTTTCATATAAAAAAACATTCCTTCAGCGTCAATGGAACTCAGGCCAAGTTATAAATTGGACTGATGGAGTATTTGATTTGACATAACACCAAGACCTAGAAGGAATCTCAGTAGCTCCTTGCCGAAGTCAATGATTGAATGGCATTGTTCACACAAACACACACACTGACCAGTCTGAATTTTCCTTGACATGACGCATTTCACTCCTCCAGCATCACCTGACTCAGTCTAATTCCTTTGAAATGCTCTCCTTCCGATTAGTAGTTCATCTACATGCAAGAAAATGCTTTTTTTGTGAGTATTTTCTTCAGTCCTATTCCAAAGTTTAGCATACGCAGAATTAGTTGAATTCATCGTAAATTCTTAATGGAATTCTGGAATGCCGTTACTTATGCTGACAATACATATATGAAAAATGGGGTTGAATATGCTAACTTCCAATCTCCTCTAACTACATTACAGGCAAAAGATGCCCAACATGTGTGATCTTCTTGTGAAGATGGTTGAAGATGAGATTGACAAGCTGTTAGGGATTCCTGGTGAGATCGAGAAGCTGCACGACATGCTATCAGACATCAGCAATGTTCTTGCAGATGCTGAAAGAAGAAAGATCAATAACAGGGCTATCGACAAATGGCTCAAGGATCTCAGGATGTCATGTACCATGTTGATACAGACTCGACCTGCGTGGGACTAAAGCAGAGGAACAGTATGCTGGTGCAGTGGTGCTTTCATCTCTCCTCTTGCTGGCTGTATCCGTGTTCTCTTTTGTTTTAGTGATTCTATTTTTGCTCACAAGATTGGCTGTAGAATAGAAGAGTTTAACTTGAAGCTACAGACTATCTCTTGGCAAAAGTCTATATTTGATCTGAGGTTAGATAGCCTGGGGAGCCTCAAACCTATTGCCTGAGCCTAAATTGGCGGATACCATCAACTCACTTGTTCTAGATGATGTTTGGAGTAACCATGCTTGGGACAGTTACTACGCAATACATTTAAGTTCAGTGCCAATTGCAGTAAAGTTCTCATAACCACTAGAAAAGAAGTGGGGGCAGGGCACATCAAAGCAGTGCACCTCCGTCATGTCGAGAAGCTGCAACTTGAGGATGGATGGTCTTGGCTTATGACGAAGGTAGCAATGCATGTGATGAAAGTCGAAGCTGAGAGCCTCAAGGACATTGCCTTGCAGATTGTAGGAAAATGTGATGGTCTACCCTCTTGCTATCAAGGCCATGGGAGGAGTCCTATGCAGAAGAGAGAAAACAAGAAATGCTTGGGGGGTGTTCTACTGAGCCCCGCATGGTCTAGCAACACATTACTTGACGAGGGTGAATTCTGCGTTATACCTGAGTTATGATGACTTGCTGTCCTATTAAAAGAACTGCATTGTTTATTTTTCTTTATTTCTCGAAGACAAGATATTAGCTTTTCCAGACGTTGTTCAGCTTTGGATACTAGAGGATTTCTGCGACATGATGAAAGTTTGGAATGGCTGGAAGAGATTGGAGAAGGATACTACAGAGTAGTAATCATGAGAAATCTAGGAACCAGGTTCTAAAGGTTTTAGTTGTTTGGCATTCAAGTTACATGATATTTTGCATTCTTTTGTACAATTGATGGCACAAGACGAGAGCTTAGTGGTTGGAGAAACATATGGACCAAATGAAGGACTACCTCGCTGAAAGCCTCGCCGTTTGTCAGTGACAGCCAAAACAGTGAAGCCAAATATGTTAAGACAACATGATTAGATAAGGACACTGATGCTGGTTACGAGCAGCATATCAAATGCAAGTGATCTATCCTATCTTCCTCATCTGTGTGTACTGAATCTATCTTGTTCTAAACATGCTATGCAACCAGAGTCTCTGTCAGTTGGCACACCTTATATATCTCAATTTATCAGGTTCCATGGTAAAAGGATCCCATAATTTAATCTACAATGCATTAGTCTTCAGTACTGCAGATATCTATCAGAAGTCCCAGATAGTGTCATGGATCTACGTAACCTGAGGGCTCTCCACCTCATTGGAACTAAGTTTAAGAACTTCCCACTAGGGCTATCGAAGCTTCAAAATGTTGCAGAATTGGTTGAATTGCACCAAACATGAACTCTTCGAGAAGATCGAGCAGCTTGGATGAACTGGGCCCTCTGTCTTAACTACGACTACTCTATATAGAGGGCCTAGAGAGGGTCTCTAATAGCAACGAAGAAAGGGGCGGAGAACTTCAAAGCAAACTTCATTTTAGATCAACGGCTTTTCTCTGCACACCAAGGATAGAACCGTGGCACCTACAAGGACGAAGCAAAAGATTGAAAAGATCTTTAATAAGGCCCTGAATTCCACCATCCAGCACCAACATTGGTGTTGACTTTGAGTATGTGGTCTTGTATCAATCACCTTTATTCTTCTTCTTTTTTCATGAAATAACTTGGCAGACACAACTGATGATCATGCTTTTAAATCAGTGGGCGCCCCCGCCAGGCGCCGGCCGTGCGGACTGCGGAACGAATAGACGACTCGCGAATGGCGATCTGTTCGGTTGGGGAGCTGGTGCGGAGTGGTCCGAATGGGCCAGGGAGCCGTGCGCGCTGCGGTGGACGTTCCGTGGGCCTTGCGGGCACGACTGCGGTGGTTGTTTTCACGTTCGGACGAAGCGGGCCGCCAAGCGGAAATGGCAAGGTGGCCTCGCCGGCTGCGGGAGGGGAGTTCGGCGTGCGCGTGCGGGACGATGCGTCCCGCGCCACATGAGGATTGCCGCTCGATGGCTCACCACGACGGCGCTGCCGATCTGCCGCGCGGCGTCACGGCCGGTCGGTAGGCTGGGTGCCGCTGGCTTGCGCCTCAAACGCACTGTGGGCCGGCCGGCCGGCCGGCCGGCCGAATGCATCCACAATGCTGATTCCAGAGTTGCCGCAGTGATCAGGATGGGGCTAAAAGACCTGACGAACCGATGAAGAGTGCTGAATTCCAGGCCATTTCAATCAGGGCAACGAGGCATCAAAGAAGCAACGGATAGACATTGAATTCCACGGCTCAGAAGCAAGCAAGCAAGCAACACCATCATGGGCCAAAAAAACGCAAGGCATCACACGGGGAAGGTTATTAGCAGTTATTACCTCCGAAAAGTGACAGGAGACAGATGCCAGTTTTGTAGTACTTACCACAGGCCTAGCATGTTCAGAGAACTAGCAGCCGCTGCATCGTCTCCAGTCCCAAAGACGCAGAACATAACGACCATCAAACACCCTATAGTTGCAGTTGCACACCCCCCAAATTCAGTTTACATAGCAGTTGAGTCGGATCGCTGGGCACCACACATAAGCCAAGGATGATTTGCCATGGGAGCAACGGCGTGGATCTGCTGTTGCCTCCTTTAAGCGCCCCCTCTCGCATGATAATGCAGATCACCGGATGATAAGTTGTGCTCGTGCTTCGCGAACAGGCCACCGTTAGTGGGAATGCCAGTATGGCCAGATCTTGTTGACGCAGCGAAAAGACTGGGCTGGGCATCTGCAGGGCCGCCGCCAGAAGCCTCAGACTGCTGCTTTGTGTTGAGGAATCGTCCGCCTGTTCCCCGAACTCTCTTCATTGCATGTTGATGCCGGGATTCATGAAGGTATGGCTGGACAGATGCATGAATGTTATGTTGGAGCGTGTGAACTAAAAATTATACAGGAAAAGGAAGCAAAAGATTAATTTGTCAAAAATCCACAGCAAAAGAGCTCAATGGTAATCCTTTCAAGAAATTCTAATAAAATTATAGTCAGGATCAGCGACGAAATACCTTGCGACTTTTCACCAGCTTATTTTCAGCCTCTATGATGCATTGGAAGGTTTTGCGAAAGAACCTATCGCATGGACCCCGGATGACAAGCGTAAAGACCGTAAGGCTTTATCCCGATTCACCTTCATCTATCTTGAGTAGAGAGGACTTCTTGATGGACATAGCATCGGCAAGCTAAAATTTTGTGAGCATTGCGTGTTTGGCAAACACAAGAGGGTGAGATTTAATACCTCAGTTCATACTACGAGAAGGTATTTTAGATTATGTGCATTCGATTTATGGGGCCATCTCGTAAGACATCTCTAGGAGGTGCTCGTTATATGTTAACAATTATTGATGATTATTCTAGAAGAGTGTGGCCTTATTTCTTGAAGTATAAGTCGAAGCATTTTGACATTTAAAGAGTGGAAGACTATGATTGAAAGGCAAAGCGAAAGAAGGTAAAGAAACTTCTGACCGATAATGGGATGGAATTGCATTACGATGAATTTGAATCATATTGCAAAGTGAAGGCATTGTTAGGCATTACACCGTTCTGGTACTCCTCAACAAAGCGGTGTAGTGGCGTATGAACAGAACCATCATTTCAAGGCCGTTGCATGTTGTCTAATGCGGGTTTGCATAGGCGTTTTTGAATGAAGCCGCTTCCAACGCTTGCTATCTCATTAATCGGTCACCTAATATTGCAATTGAAAGAAGACTCCAATTGAGGTATGGTGCGGTTCCCTGACAAATTACTCGAATTGAGAGTTTTGGTTGTCTTGTTTATGCTCATGTTGATAATGGAAAATTGGAGCCTAGAGCTATTAAGTGCATCTTTCTTGGTTATAAATCTGGTGTTAAAGGATATAAGTTGTGGAATCTGAAACAAGGAAGGTTGTGATTAGCGAAATGTTGTCTTTAATGAATCGCTATGCTTCACGATAAGCGCCTACTAACGTTCTGTTGAGAGAGCAGAATTCAAGTGTTGGTGGAGCACCTTTGTTGGTTCGAGTAACACATCGATAAGGAAAATACCATTGTTCATGATGCACCTATTGTTGGCAAGCAACCACAACAGTCTATTGCGATTAACGAGATCTAGAGAGAGATTAATCCACCCGGAGGTTGATTGAAGAAGCTAACATTGTTGCTTATGCTTTGAGTGTAGCGAGAAGAAATTGAAGGTAATGCGAACCTTCATCATACTCGAGGCTATTAGCTCCACGATTGTAATAAGTGGATAAGCGCTATGCATGATGAGATGGAGTCACTTGAAAAGAATGTCACTTGGGAATTAGTGAAATTGCCAAATGAGAAGAAGTCATTCGTTGTAAGTGGATTTTCAAAAGAAAGGAAGGTATTTCTTCTATTGAACCAAACAAGGTATAAAGCAAGATTGGTTGCTAAAGGCTATAGTCAAATTCCGGTATTGATTTTAATGATGTCTTTTCCCAGGTTGTGAAGCATAGTTCTATTCGCACTTTACTCGATATTGTTGCTATGCATGATTATGAACTTGAGCAATTAGATGTTAAAGCGCATTCTTACATGGGAGTTGGAAGAAGACATTTATATGGACCAACCTGAGGTTTTGTTATTCTGAAAAGAAAACCTTGTTTGTAGATTAAAGAAATCTCTTTATGGTTTGAAGTCTCTCTAGGCAATGGTACAAGAGATTTGACTCCTTTATGCTCTCTCATGATTTTAAGCGATTCGATTATGACAATTGTGTCTATTTAAAGACTGTTAATGGTTCACTATTTATTTGCTTCTCTATGTTGATGATATGTTGATTGCTGCAAAAGATAAGTCGAAATAGCAAACCGAAAGCACAATTGAGTAATGAATTTGAGATGAAGGATCTAGGTGCGAGAAAGAAAATTCTCGGCATGGAGATTACTAGAGAGAGAAAATCGCAAGTTATACCTTAGTCAAAAAGGTTATATTGAGAAAATCCTTCGTCGTTTTAATATGCATGATGCAAAACCGATGAGTACTCCGTTAGCTTCGCATTTTAGGCTATCTTGACTTTATGTCCTAAGTCGATTATGATATTGAGTACATGTCTAGAATTCCATATTCCAGTATGATTGGTTCTCTTATGTATGCCATGATTTGTTCTCGTCTGATTTATCTCATGCAATCGAGTGTTGTCGGTAGATATATGGCTAATCCCGAAAAGAGCATTGGAAAGCGATTCGGTGGATATTCAGATATTTGCGTGGCACATCTAATGCTTGTTTGCGTTGGGAATTCTAGAGATGGACTTGTTGGTTATGTTGATTACGATTATCTTGGTGATTTGGACAGAGGAGGTCTCTCACAGTTATGTTTTCACCATTGGTGGTTGTCTTTATTAGTTGGAAGGCAAGTTTGCAAACCATCGTTGCTTTATCTACCTGACAGAATACATGGCTATTTCAAGCTTGTAAAGAAGCTATTTGGTTGAGAGGTTTGTATCTTGAGCTTTGTGGAGATAATTCTTGCACTACTATATTTTGTGATAGTCGAGTGCTATATGCCTTACAAAGGATCGGATGTTCCATGAGAGAACAAAGCACATTGATGTGAGATATCACTTTATTCGAGTGTTATTGCTCAAGGTGATGTCAAAGTGTGCAAGATAAGTACTCATGATAATCCGGTGATATGATGACAAAGTCAGTTCTGTTATTAAGTTTGAGCTTTGCTCAAGCTTAGTTGGTATTCTGATCTAGTCCTAGCGACTAGTTGGCGCACGGTGATTTTTATCTTATTATGGAGATATTTGATGATTGATAATTCTTCATTATCTTTGCAAGAGGAAATTCGTCTCAAGGTGGAGATTGTTGAAATAAGGGATATATTGTGATCCGAATTTCTAATATGGAAGTGTCCGGATTAGTTACCATATTAGCGGATTAGTTTCCTACTTGGACTCTAAGTCCTTTTACCCTTTATATACCTCTTGTAAGCCCGGGAGAGTTGGCGCCTTATACCTCATTGTAATCCCGGCGTTACGTAATCGCTCCACATATAGTGTTCACGTGGTTTTTGCACGTAAAATTCGTGTCTCTTGTCTGTTGAGAATTTCATGGTATTGCTTTCCATTTACATAAATGGGCTCTTCAGCAGCAGCTGGTTCAATTGGTAGTGGCACTCGAGACGATGATACCATGCCCACAATCTGGGGGTGAATCTGTTTAAATTATTTGAATGAGATAGAGATCAGTTTGTAATATCGAAAGGCAACATATTAGACCTAGCAAAAAAGAAGAAAACCAAGCCACAGCAGGAGGATGACAATGGGATCACTTCACAGATCAAAAATAGCTGCTGGCTTGCTGCCTTAACATAGTAAAATTTGACTTTAGGTGAAATTGGCAGCGATTAATTGCAATTATGTTGAGTGTGTCTCAACAGTCATTCCAATTAACAGATGCAAAATACCTAAAGCACATGTGTGCACGCAAAAATCCCAATAGCTGGCACCAAAAGGTTAAATAAGCAACATTGTCAAGCACAGAAAATAAAGGTCAGAACCAGAAAGTAGACGACATTAATGGAAGAACAAGCTGAATAGCATAAAAATCACTCACAATAGCATGTGAGCCATAAGCCGCCACTGTGCCACCATAGAACGAATCAGCATACGGGTATGATATGGCCTGAAAAGGTAAGCATCTTGCATAACTCACAGGCTTGCCTATCAACAAACATTTGGAATGTATAAATTAGTCAATGTTTGTGCAACCACAACTGAAACTTACGAAGGGCTGACTACGGTCAGGTTTTGCATGTGCATATGCAGTTTCTGGATTCCCCAGAGATAAAACCGACATCATCTTACCTTCATCACTCTTCGTGTAACCATCGAGATTACCTAGTATTAGTACAAGAAGAAAAGAAATGTCATATATAACTTTGATTGTATAAATGCACACAAGGTTTGCAACCATCAATATCTTTTTTAGACTATCCCATAGTTTATTTGCATGAGAGATGATATTACAAGATTATGTACTAATACAGAAAAGGGATATTCGGTGAGTATAGTGCAAACCAGATTGATCATTCTGCTCGTTAAGGCTTCCTTCACTCATTCCAGACACTTGTTGAGGAGACTCGCTAATAGATTGGGTAGCTGATGAGTCGTAATCAGGCATTTGATGACCAAATTGAATCATTATTGTGCCATTTTCTGCCAGAGGGACACAGTAGGTGTTATAACTCTAGTTGCACGAAAACTAAAATACAACAAAATTGTCAGTCAGGTAGGAGAGTAGAACTTGCAATATTAGAATTGAACAATATCATGCATATTTTACTTACGTCTCATCTCACTGGTCTTCTCAAATCTTGCTTTTCAGTTCATACGGTCCAAATATAAGTAAGCAGCAGGTCAGTCACTTATGGTCCAACTAATATGGAAATGCTGAAACATGAAGGAATACTAGAATTGTCCATATTCAGTTTTAAAAAAACTTAGTTATCGATTATGTAGCTATAGTAGCCCCTTAAATTCACTCAAATTGGTCATCAGGGTTCGGGAATATGTCAAATGTTGTCCTGATCCATGTTTATGTTCGACATGTCTAAAATTTTCACATCAGAACTATGCATCAACCCGGTCACTCCCTCAGGAATTCTGATCGTTCATGTAAGATGTAACAAGAAGCAATTAAACTATCTGATGAGACAAATTATTACATGATTTGTCAGCTCTGCCACTAGCCAAATTCGAATTGCTTATTCATAAATCATAAGGCCAGTGGTTCTCCCAGCTTCCAATTTTAACATTTCCATACAATAATCATTTTGAAACCAAATTGATTTCTTGAAGAAATTGTAGGTCACAAGTTCACAAAATCACAAGTGACTTGCTATCTGAATCCTAGTTCCTGTCCACCAACCAGATTTTATTGTAGATAAGTAATACCTAACTTTTTAAAACTAATTAAATTCTACTTGAATCCAGCAAAAAGCTACAGCCTCACAAGATTCTCTGTCCAACTCACCTCACTTGCCCCTTTTACCACAAACTAGCCAAACACAACTAATACAGTAACACCTGTGAATTCACAAGAACTACACAGTCCAAGAACCAACACCACAAACAATTAGAAACAAATAGCTGATATAATATATGCTTTATCAAATTGAAGAAGCTGGTATGCCTTAGAACACAGACCGCTCTGCAACAGCAACCTCACTTCCATCCAAGAATGCACCCACAAATCTCAGCACCGTATCAACCCAAAACCAATTCAACAACCAAGAAACCAGCAGATACACCAAGAAAGACGCCACAAATCAGGCAGAGTCCAGGAAACAGTCAGCAATGGCAAGAAACCAGCTCGGATAGGAACAGAGCTCACTCCACGAAGAAGAATTAAACCACAAATTACAAAGGGTAAATAAAAGCAAGTCAGAGGAGAGGGGAAGCGAGGAGACCTGTGAGATGAGAAGGAATCAAGGGAGCATGTCCCCTTTCCGACAACCCTCCTCCCTTACTGCCTCCTCCTCTCACCTTGCTTCTCTCTAGTCTCTTCTGCAAAGTCTCTCTCTCTCTCTCTCTCTGTCCTGCTTGGTATTTTTGTTGGCTCTGTCTCTCTCTCTCTCTCTCCTCACCTACTAGTCTAAAATACTGAATAAAGCCGGTGGTGTAACTTATAAGAATTTTATTGTTATTTAATCCTTTTTAAATTTTATTTTAAAGTTAACAACTCACGAACTTTATTTACAATTCTGACCTCTTTGGTCACGCCACCACCAGTGACGTGACAAAACAACACTGTCACGTCAGTCCGTATCTTGTTAAGCTCTTGTCACGCCACTACAGTGTTGTTTAGTGACGTCACCACCAGTGGCGTGATAAAAAGTATTGTTTAGCGGATTTATTCTGGCATATAACAATATTGTTTTGTCATGTCACTGGTGGTAGTATGACAAAAAAAGGTTAGAATTATAAATAAAGTTCGCGAGAGGTTAACTTTTAAAAAAAAAATTAAATAATTAAAAAAATTCAACTTATAAGAGTCCGGAAAATAATAAGTGACAGGAAAAAACAAAAACTCAAAACATTTTAATAGGGTAGTGTGAAAAGTTATATCTTTAGCTAAATGAGCTACAACTGCATCATATTTTAGTTTTTGAGTAGCATCTTTGTTCGAAAATTTGTTGGGACATATTTCTATAATCTATGTACCGCTTGAAGTAAATTGCATCGGTGGTTTCTAATTCCTAAACTTGACCGATTATGTCACTCATTCAGGTGCGCCAAAATCAGAGACAGTTAACGTGATTCGCTACATCACATATCGTGTCAGTTAAGCAACCCTGCTTATTTTCGAAATCACCATTTTATTACCTAAATGGAATATGAACAGAACAAAAGTGACACCAATTTGACACGCTAAAAAAAAGGAAGTGGATTCAAAGACTTGGAACTTGGAAGGCTAAAATACAGTTCGATTAACACAAATGGTACAGCTTGAACATACTTAAATAAGCACCTTGCCCTATTTTACTATTCCCTCGCAGAGATCTTTCTTGCCCTATTATCACGTAGAACTGCACTAAAGAACTAGTCGTTCTTGTCGCTGTCTAGCCTTGAATATGCCCATGTAACTTTCAGTTTATAGCCGGAACACCATCGCGGCATGTCGCGCAGGCGCCACTTGTGACAAGCACCGGTGACTCATCCACATGCCATGCTGCCTTTTCTTCCTTTTTCTTTTCTTTTCTTTTCTTTTCCTTTCCTTTGTCTCTTTCTTGCATGATGATGGATGGATGGATCGATCCATCCTTCTTTATTTTTTCACGTATATCTTTTCTGTTTTGTTTTTTTGCCCAATGTTATATTTATGCATAAATAACTTCATTTATATTTTATATACAATAATAATAGTACTAGATAGTTTTTTTTTCAAGACATGGTACTAGGGGTTAGATAGTTTTTTTTTCAAGACATGGTACTAGGGGCCTCATTGGGATGGCTTCAGCTTTCGGCTTTCGCTCGGAAAGTTGAAAGCCGTTCTAAACGGGGGGCTTTTTGCAGCCGCTTCCGGTTACAACGTGCGAAGGTAGGAAGTGAGAAGCCGCCCGCAGGGAGCTTTCCACAACCTCCATTCTCAAATTACTCCTGAAGTTCAGGGGTGATTACCCGCCGATTGCCACTCCATAAAAGGCCTCTCCAGCAACCCCCCCCCCACCCACCCACCCGCTCGCTCAGCTCCCTCCTCCCATGCCCACTCTCACGCCCGCCCGCCCGCCTCCTCCTCCCCCAGCGCCCTCCTCCCTTGGCTCCATCCTCCCCGGCGCCCTCCTCCCCCGACGCCGTCATCCCCGTCGGCCTCCTCCCCAACACACCTCCTACTCCCAGATCCAGATCCAGATCTGGATCTCCCTCGGTGCCCTCCTCCACCTCCTTCACCACGCCGCCCTCCTCCCCAACGCACCTTCTTACGCGGCACCTCCTCCCCCGATGCGGCGCCCCCAACTGTAAGATCGAGGAGGCCGACTAGAGGGGGGGTGAATAATTGTTTCCAAAATTCTCTAAGGCTAAAATTGATTTGTAATGCGGAAGCTAACAACAATTCAATTTTGCACAGTTAAAATCTAAATCAACTAGTCCTTACTAAGTGTATCAACAATTCTAAGACTATTGATAATGATAGCAACTAAACAAATGCAAGTAATCAATTTGATTCTAGGAATGTAAGTTACAATAAAGTAGAGCACAAGAGAACAAATCATAATGACACAACGATGTTTTATCGTAGTGTTCGGAGACTTACTGGTCTCCCCTAATCCACGTTGAGGTAAGCCCAACCACGTTGAATCGGCTCCACAACTTGAGCCAACACCTCCGAGGTAAGTCCAACCACTTGGACCGGCTCACAACACGAACCAACACCTCGATCTACTCGGGGTTGCTCTTCCTTCACTCCGGAGATGGTGAGCACCAAACCACTCACAACCGCCAGGCCTTCTCACAAGCTTTTTGAGAAGATTACCGGACCACGACGCCTCCATGTTGTCTAGGTGTTGGTAAACACCAAGAGTGATAAGCCAAGCCTCTTGATTGATTCTCACCAAGTGCAACACATGCATAATTGGACGCTCAATCCAATTCTAGTTGCAACATATGCAACTAGACCCTCTACCTTTGCTCACAAAGTGCAAACACGTACACAGTTGAGAGGAGAAGCTCACACTAGCTCAAGAGAATGAAATAGGATACCAATGGTTGTCTCTCAACCGGTCAAAGGGGTATTTATAGCCCCCACAATAAAAAAAAAAAACTAGCCGTTCGAGACGAAACTCAGCAAAAACTAGCCGTTGGAAGTTTGGTGCGGTACTACCGCACTCACAAGGGCTGGTACTACCTCTCAACAGTAGTACCACTCTTATAAGGGCGGTACTACCACAGACCATTTTTACCACAGACGACACTCGGGGAAAAAGATCATAACTTTTGACTTTGATGTCGAAATTGAGTGATCTTGGACTCTATAGAAAGCTTATTCAAAGGGATACACAACCCACCTATTTGATTGATCTAAAAACACATTTGATCAAATTAAAAAGCACAACTCCAAAGATCCACTACCATAGTCTAAGTCTAAAAAAATAGCAACAAACAATCTTAGACCATGTTAAGGGAAAATGCTTGAATCCCAATAACTTGCAAAACACATTTGCAAACTTAGATCATACCACAAGGAGTAGGTACATGGACTTCAACTATTTGCAAAACACATTTGCAAAGTATAGTTACATGCTACAAAGATTAAATGCATGAGCCTCAACTATTTGCAAAACACATTCACAAATAATAGCATCATGCCACGGAGAGCTAGAGCAAGCGAGATTAAGCTATCAATACATGATAAGATTCAAGCTACTAGACAAGACTCCTCTTAATAGTACGACAACCTATACTAGCAATCCGGTCTTCTAACCAAACACCAAGATCGGTAAAAGACTAGAAACGCATCCTTAGCCCTAGCTAATCATATCTTTGCCTTGAGCATCTTCTTGAAGCCTGATAACGCACATCTTCACTGCAAGTCCGGATCATTATCTTGATATGCATCAACCCATGATGCATCCTTTACGAACCCTCCATCAACACATGATAGATCTTCTCTTGACTTGATGATCAACTCATGATCATCTCCTTTTCGAGATCCTAATATGCATCAACACATGATGCATTCTCTTCTTGATCCTTGACTTGATGACGATCAACTCATGATGACATCCAAAGTCTTCATCATCTTGGAACATAACCTATTCATACAATTCATAGAAAATATTAGTCCCACAATGATTAACATTAATTATCAAGACATACCTGCATTAAATGCTTCTGAATAAGCCATTTCTGACAGGTGCGGTATTACCGCCGTTGATCATGCAGTCATACCGCGATGCAGTAGTTCCGCCAAAAGAGCACCGGTACTACCGTACTTCTAAAGGAGCAAACATGCTCCAAAAGGTGTCTCTCTTTAAAATACGTACCGCTCTTTGTTTGGTCCAACCGGGTTACGGTAGTTCCGCCCAAAGAACACCGGTACTACCATTGTGCGGTAGCACCACCAAGTATACCTCGGTACTACCGGCTTTTCCTAGAAAAACAGTGTTGGGTTTCAAAACAAACTCTAAATGCAATGCATAACAAAAATGGCACAAAGTAATCTTCAAACCACTAGCCAAGATTCCTCTATAGTTCTTGCATTGCCATTACCATGTCGCCATCCATAAACTAGGACTAATCCTTTAAAACAATTTGGCACACACATTAGTCCCAAAACACAATTGTAAATAATTGAATATAAAACAATATGAGTATATATGAACTACACAAGTTTTATATACTCAAAGAATATGTTCAAAGTAGAGATCCTCAATATATGTGGATAAAGAAATATGGATCAATACTAATGAAACCACAAAACATAGAATGAACTCCTCCTAAATATGTGCATACACAAATGTGTAATAAGAACATGTGCACATATTTAAGTTAGACTTTTAGTAGAGTTCAACCTATATTTTGGATCTAAGGAATGCAATAAGATATATAAATATGATGTCGAATGTATACCTCCATGATTTTCACCTTTTCATCCAAATGAGAAACAATAGGTATATCAATAAAAGTGTTAATCTCACGTATGAATTTGTTATTAATCATCAAAATACTCTATTAACTCATAATGGCAGATCTAGATTCTTCACCAACTCTGTCCTCCCCCGATGTGGCAACGCCTCCTCCTTGGGCTCCCTCCCTCGGCGCTTCCTCCTCTAGCTCCATCCCCGACCGCCGCCGTCGGCGATGGTTCAAACCCTAGCCGTCGTCGCCGTTCTTACTTTTGTATATGCTTGCTATTTCTTTACTTCCTGATAAAAAAATTGGATTTTGATCATGTACCTGAGTTCTTTCAGGGAAAGATCTGTTTGCCCCTTGGTTGATCGGCAGTAAAAGTTGTGGTGTTTTAGCTTCTTGGTCATGGTTAAGATCAGATCAGACCCCCTTCAGGTTGGGGTTTAGCTTGTGGAATTTGAATTTGAAGCTTTTGAGATGTTAGTATCCTTATCATTGATGATCTAGTGCTCAGATTGTTAGTTGCAAGGCTGAATTTGTAAGTGTTGTTGAGAAGTGCTTGCTTGCTTGTTCTAGGGGGCTTCTTGATCATGGTCAACAAATATTTCCTGTCAGATTGGGGTTTAGCTTATACAGTTCAAATTTGAAGCTTTTGGAATGTCAATACCCTCATCACTAATGATCTAGTGTTTAGATTGTTAAATGCACACTGGATTTGTACTTGTGCTAGGGTACTCATGATCTAATTTAAGTAGTTTTTTTTCCATGGATCTGTTTGCGAGATTAGTTGTCGACTATTGAAATGTGACCGTCTACATAGCTCGGTTACCTTAAAAAGAACAAAAAGAAACAAGACAAAACGTACATCAATTTGTGTTATAACTTGTAGGATAGCTTACCTTGGAATTGTTAACTTAGCATAACATAATTTCCCAGAATCTTGTATATTGTATCAATCAATCCAAACATTGTCACTTTGTTGTACTGAACTAACTAATCTTGTTGTATATTTCTTATGCTAGGTTTGTGTTGGATGCCGAGAGGGTACATGCCATGGCTCTTGAGGCAAAACAAGTTACTCTATGTATCAAGACTCATTCTGGATAGTTCATGCCTTGCAATGACCCCTTTCCCTTTTATGTCTAGCTGCTAAACCTCTACTATTTGCATATCTGATAGTAATGATGTAATGTTGTTTTACTTGGGATGTACTGCTATTCATCTCTTCATCTCTGACAATAGCTTTTAATGGTTACTCTTGTTTGATTTTAGAGAGCTCTTCCAAATTCTCATAGAGTGTTGGTCATATTGTTATTTACCTGCTGATAAATTTAATTACTTGTAATTACATGGCATCTGCATTTCTCTTTGTTACTTCTTTATTTTTCAGGGTACGTGTGAGGGTGGGGGGTGTTTAACACTGCTGATGTCGGTCCCAAGCTCGGAAAAAAGTGGAGAGGGCATGAACTATTTATGTAATAATTGTTTGTAATAATTATTTATTATAATATTTATTCATTGTAATAATTATTTGTTGTAATAAATGTGTATTGTAATAATTATCGTTAAATACACTAATTATCGTCAAATGTCGTTAGTTATCGTCATTTGTCATTAAATACGCTAATTGCTATCAAATGTCGTTAGTTATATTCACTTGTCGTTAACTACTGTTAGTCGTCGTCAAATGTCGTTAGTTATTGTCGCTTGTCGTTAACTACCGTTAGTCATTGTTAATGATCGTCAATCGTTGTTGAACGTTGTTAATTACATTAAACGGTATCAAACAAACTATTACTGTCTTCAGGAGCATTTCAGACATTTCTCATCTCGAAAGCTGCGATCAGCATACCTAAATATCAGACAACTAAACACCAAATCTCTTCAATCTAGCTGAAAATCGCTTTTTAGGAAAGGCTAAATAGACCCTAAACAGTGGTTCGACCAGAATCAGTCACACAGACTCGTGACTGGCTGGTGCTGACGCGGGTGTCACGCTGAATTGCTCTTCGGTCTGTAATTCTTACTTATCATCATTACTTTATACAGTTAAGATTCGTGGCATTGTGTCTCACATGATGAACGTTGATAAGACAGTATTTCTGAAATTTCTTTTCTGCGGTAAACTTAATGTGGATCCTGACGTGTACCTTCCTGTTCGCCAACTTCACACTAAAAATATGTCTCTTCAAGGTGCCTAATGCCTTGCATGCTAGAGATAACAAACCCCACCATTGTCTAACAACAAATGAAAGCAAGATTCCCCCAACATAGTTTTGTGATGAACTTAAGGCACACTAAAAATGGGTGCTTTGTTGCATTAGAAAACACTCCGCATATGTCCGCCCTCTGGAGGAACTGAGCTTGGCTCAGTTGGCGTAGGGCAGTTGAGCCACCCAGCCCACCCGCGATCAAATCCCCGGGGTAGCCATCGTAGATAGCACTGTGTGAGAGTCTTGTAGAAATCTTGTAGTAATATCTTTGTAGATAATGCTGTTGCTGGTTTCACTAATTGAAATCGGAGAAGATAAAAACACTCATTTAATAAATAAAAATATGTCCAGCCTCTGGGAGATATGAAAAGAGAAAACTAAGAGTATGTAAATAAATAGGAAAACTATGTTCTCTTTAAGAAGAATGCGGAATTCAGACAGGAAACTAACAGGGTACATGCTTCCAGTTTACTTAAAAAGCTTTAATAAGTTTCTGGAACCTTCTGGTGCACAATCGACAACATCTTAAGTACGAAAAAAAAATCAGGGGAGGGGGTTTGGTTCATCCACTTGCAATACTCACCATCATGCGTGTTAAGAAAGACCAGCACACGGAGTCAGCTGAGTTCATGATATTGGGATAAACACGTTGTTAATTACAGGATTATTAAGTGATAAGTCGTAATCGCGCATTTCAATGCTAACCACGGCACTAGCAAAAGCAATGGGTTTGAACTTTCAAACCCCACTGCCCGATTAGAATACTCTGAAGGCGCCTTTGCCAACCTGAGATCCTCTTTAGTCTTATCCGTCGTATAGCCTATAAATAGGGGTGCTATTCATTGTAAAGGATTGATCGATTGTTAAAGGAATAAAGAGAAGCAAGAAACCCCCTACATCTCTATGTTCAATCTCTTATTCTGTTCTTGATTGTTCTTGTGATTCATGCATTGTTCTTACGATTCTGAGTATTGTCTACGAGGTAATCGCCGACGACTCACAATGACGGTTCCTCAACACGTTATCAGCACGATCGACTCTCCTCGCATCGAAAAGGTAACCGTCGATGAACGACACTCGTAGATTGAATTGTTTTCTAGATCGCTTTCAATTCTGCAATTGTTGCTTTCTAGATTATTTTCTACGGTGCAAATTCGTTCTAATCTACCGCGAGCCGACTTGAAGTCGCCGGCCAAGCCGATCGTTTGGATTGTATGAAAAAACGGATGTCGATTGCATCGTAGATCATTGTATGAATAATATGCATCGCATGAACAGTTAACACGAAAAATTTTGGTCGCTGGCTTGGAGCCGACGACGGCAAGTGCCCCCGCACGGGCTTTCTCCCCTCACTGCCGCCGGTCCAAAGCCGTGCACTTGCTTCCACCCGATGCGCCGCCGCATGGCACATTGGCACCGTCCTCCTCGCGCGACCGCCGCCTCATGGCGCCGACGCAAAAGGAAAAAAAAAAGGAAGGGGGGAGAGCCGGAAGCCCGCTGCGGCTTGAGGCCTCCACGGTCATGGCTGCCGCCCGTTTGCCGGTAACCCCACGAGTGCCCGCATGCGCAACCGCCGGCAGATGCGCGCACCGCTCCGCCGCACGCTGAAGCTGCATAATGAAAAAAAAAGGGGGAAAGAAAAAACGACGGAGGAGGTGTGGCGCCGACATCGCATGGACGGCCACACCGCCGCACCACACGGCCGCCACCGCCCGGAAGCCCGCAGCACCGGCCGCCTCACCCGAAGCTACCTCCACGCTTGAAGCCTCCGCGCCGGGCACCGCGCCACCGCCGAACACTGCAGGTGCGCTGCGCGGCCGCCTCCTGCGCCCGACGCGCGCCCGCCTACACCACGCTGCTCCAAGACGGCGTTACCTCCACCGCGCCGCCATGGCGCCCGGCGCCGCCTTCCGCCCGCTTGAAGCTGCCGGAGTCGCGCCACCCAATCCGGCCGCCGCCTCCCGCATGATGGCGTCGCTTGAGCGCCGCCGAGCCGCCGCTGAGCGCCGCGCGCCGCTGGCGCCGCCGAGCATCATATGCACGCCGCCCCGCATGGCCGCCAACCCGCCTGCGTCGCGTGCACGCGGCCGCGCAGGCGCCGCCGTGTCGGGCTCGCCTCGCATGGGCGCGCGCGCGCCGCGCGCCGCTGTGGCCTCAGCCGGCGCGCGCCGCCGGGACCCGCCCGCCTCCGGACCTCGTAGCACGCCCCCCCCCAACCACACTCGCCGGCCCGCCCGCCACGAACGGGCGCCGCCGCCTCTGAACTCGGGAGCTAGGGGAACCCTAGCTCCCACGTAAGATACGGGTGGGGCAGGCCAAGTTTTTTTTTGGGCCAAAGCCGGGCCATTGAAAACGGGCCGAAAAGAAAAGGGGCCCTCAGCGGGTGAAAAAAAAAGGAAGGCTGAAAAAGGAGATTTTTCAATAAGGCCCTTTGTGATTCTGAAAATCACGGGGTCCTTGCGGAAGTAAGGAAATTTTGCAGAAAACCTCTGGAATTGGGAAATTTACAGGATTATATATATTCTCGCAGAATAACCCCTCAGGAATTTGAAAATTGCGCGAAAACTTTTCTCGGCATTGAAATTTTGCGTGTTAACCCCTGAAAATTGCAGAATTTACCGAAAATACATTTTCTAACAGAAAAATGGTCTCGTGAATTCAATTTTGAATCGGTTTTTGCATTTGAAGCATGTTTAACTTTGTTATTGTTATTTCTATGCAATTTATTTACGGTATTTACTGTTTTTGATTACCTGTAATTGTTGACATTACTTTTAATCATTGAAAATAGCAGTAAAATATGAAAAATGCATAGAAAAATACGGGAATACGAATCTGGAGTTCGATGAGCATTATGAGAATTTTGCAACCATTTTATGCAGATTACTAGCAGTAATCCTTTGAACTTTTTGTATGAATATGAAGATGACTGGCATCACGAATCGGAATTGAAGAATCGACCCGGTGTGGCGAATTTGTATAGAATTTATATCGGTCTCCAATGCGTGGTAATGTGATCACGGATGAGCGGACGATTGGGAAGACCTCGCTACCTTTCACCCGAATGCGGTACAATCAAATGCGCAACTATCGCCAAGACGGCTACATGAAGTATGCCGAATTAATTGACATCATGCAAGTTGCGGAAGCTCAAGGTGATGTTCTAGGAAATAACTTTATCTTGCACCACTGGTAGCAATGTTGGCCATGAAGCCATCAAGCTAGCGACTACAAGGTGATGAAGTCTCTCACAAATGAGAGGAGCAAGAAGGGCACAGAGGATTCACATCCATCCCTCCTTTGGACATCGCGGCCACCACCGTAGTCGCCCAAGAGGAGAAGATCGCGATGGAGCCGATTTAGGGTAAGTTCTCGAATACTTTGCCTATTAGATCCGATGGCACGCATTGCACTCGGACCTTTTATAGAAACTTGCAGTTTGTAATTGAAGCAGAATTTTTGAATTATTGAATAATGGTTGCAAGCTCTAGAAGAGCAAAAGCATTAAATTCTTATTATGAGTCCTGCAAGACTTATTTTCCCGTCTTTATAATAGCAAGTTATGTTCTGATATCTGAAGTATTTTATTTATGTGTTGCTTGCTTTCTGCTACATATTAATAAAGTACATTATATTAGAACGCGTGTGGCGCCCTATGGAGGAAGCGTGCTTAGCATGTATTGGCACAACGAATACCATCCTGAGAGAAACGGAAATTTTTCCAGTCGATCAGCAAGAATGCTAGTAGTCTTACGACAGTCGCAGGCAGCGATACTTGTATAATAAGCTCAGGAAGTGCCATAATTATACTCCCAACGGGCACAACTTTGGTCATTGAAGAAGACTTGTTGTACCCAGAATCGACTAGAACTCTCAATGATATTTGCTGCGGTTTCCATGTAGAGGCGAAGAAGAGTATGGTACAGAATACCTGCTCATTACAAAGCGTGAAGAAAGTGAAAAATAGCATTAGAATATCTTCCTTCATATGAAATTGGGCTATACTACACTAATATTAAGGCACCTACAGCCTATACTGCCTTGAAAATCGTATTTAGAAGCTCTAAACTTTTCTATCTCTGGCATGATAGATTATGCCGACTAAGTCTTAGGATAATGAGAGATATTATTAACAATTCACAGGGACATAATATGAATGTAAAGAATTTTCTGAATCCGGAAGATTTTGTGTGCCCCGCATGTGCCACCGGAAAATTAATTACTAGACTTTTCGCTCTGAAAGCGAAGAATGAAGTCCCTGCATCCCTGGACCGTATCCAGAGAGAACTTTTTGCGGACCTATACAGCCCCTGTAAGGGCCATTTAGGTATTTTATGGTGCTCATCGATGCTTCCTCAGAATGGTCGCGCGTATGTTTATTGTCTACGAGAAACCATGCTTTTGCAAAGCCAATCTCGCAGATAATTAAAATTAGAAATATTTTCCCTGATCATCATGAGAAGTCCACCTGAATGGACAACGCCGGAGAACTTACTTCGAAGGCATTTGATGATTATTGCATGAAAATGGGAATTAAAGTTGAGCATTTTGTACCGCATGTCCACACCCAGAATGGACTAGCAGAACTTTGAAGAATTGTAATTTACCAACTACATGTTGGAGACACGCAGTCCTGCCCGCAGCAGCTCTCATCAATTTTAGACCGTCGGCCTATAACATCCATCCACCTATGCAACTAGCGCAAGGGTCAGCACCGAAAACTACTCATCTTCGCAGGTTTGGTTGCAATGGTTATATACCTATACCACCACCACAGCGAACTGCAATGGGTCTTCTCCGAAAGTCTGGGATATACGTTGGTTATGAGACAGCATCCATAATTAAGTATTTGGACCCTATGACTGGAGATTTGTATAATGCCCGATTCGCTGATAGTACATTAAATGAGGTTAATTTCCCGTCATTAGGGGGAGGAAATCAACCCTTGATGATAATGTCGGGAAATAATTGAAGTCCAGAAGATAATTGAAATCTATGCATATGACCCGCGCACTAGTGAAGCAAATAGAGAAGTCCAGAAGATAATTGCAGTCCAGAAGATAATTGAATTGAAGTCGAGAAGACAATTGAAGTCCAGAAGATAATTGATTTGCAAATATTAGTGAATCAGCTGTCAGACCACTTTAGTGATTTGAAGAGCGTGACCAAGTAGCATTTGCCTGCACGCAATGCACAGGAGAGGGTTGAAATACCGATGAAGGTATCCCTAATCCCGTCCTAAGGCCTCGAAGGACGAGAACTCCTAGGCCTCGGCAACCGGGACGCTGGTGAAAAAGGATAAGAAGGACTTGACAGACCGATCACCAAGTGCCCTGAACTAGAAGGAGCTAGTTGAGACCTAGCATCGATATGGAACCTTGAAATGGCATACTGCACTGAACATCCCCATGAAGGAGACATCGGCATGGATGTGTGCGCGCACATCGAATTGAAAAACTAAAGGGACTTGCCCCGCAATTGGAAGCAGTGGTGAGCAAGTAGAAGCATTAGAAGAATTGCCCCTTGAAGAAATAGCTATAAACTTTATGACCTCGGGAGAATCTTTGAATATGACAACAGCCTATCGACATTTACTTTGCAAAGAAACTTGCTACAATCATCAATCTTGATTCAGAGCCTGCATCGCTCGCTGAATGAAAGAAAAGATCAGATTGAGAAGATTGGGAGAAGGCAATAGAAACTGAATTATTCTCTCCGAATAATAGAAAGACGTTTGAGCCTGTAAGCCGCACGTCTCCCCTTATGCACCCGTAGAGTATAAGTGGGTATTTGTTCGAAAGAGAAATGAAAAGAAGCAAGGCTTGTTGTACAATATTTTCACTAGATATCCAGAAGATGATTATGAAGAAACCTATTCCCCGGTAATGGGCGGAACTCCCTTTTAAATATTTATCTCAATGGCAGTGAACTTGAAATTAGAAGTGAAATTGATGGATGAGGTATCCATATACCTTTATGAAATATTGAATTCGGACATTTATATGAAGATACCTGAATGTATCATTGTCCCGAACCAAAACAGAGCAAATGGAAATATATACAGTGTGAAACTCAGAAAGTCATTGTATGAACTTAAGCAATCAGGCAGAATGTGGTATAATCGCTTGAAGCGACTTTCTATGCAAGAAAGGCTACACGAACAAATGAGAATAAACCCTGTGTATTTATACGATGATCCCAGAACGGATTTTGTATAATCTCAGTGTATGAAGGTGATCTGAATATCATTGGAACCCTGAAGGATATTAAGAAAGCAAGCTCTTACCCGAAGTCAGAGTTCGAAATGAAAGGTTTGGGCAAAACCAAATATTGCCTAGGCTTGCAGCTTGGGCATGCCCCTGAAGGAATTTTAGTACATCAGTCAACCTACACTCAGAAGGTGTTGGAAAGGTTCGGCTTTGGAAAGGCATACCCTTTGAAAGTGCCAATGGTCGGGAGATCTTTGCAGCAAGACAAGGACCCGTACAAACCTAGAAAGAGGGGAGGAAGTCCGGGACCGGAATTCCATACTTGATGTGATAGAAACACTCATGTACTGAACAAACCGTACTAGACCGGACATTGTATTTGCCGGGAACCTACTAGCAAGGTATAGTGCAGAACCTACCAAAGGCATTGGTAGGGAATGAAGGACATCTTCCGATACCTCTAAGGAAGCAAAGAACTTGGTCTGTTCTATAGAAAGAACCAAGACCTAACTATGAATGACAATGCAGATGACGGGTACCTGTAGGACCCGCATACAACCAAATTGCAAACATGCTATGAATTCATATGTGGTGGAACTGCAATTCCATGAAAACCATCTAAGCAGAGTCTTGTATCGACTTCGACGAACCACTCAGAAATAATAGCATTATACGAGGCCTCACGAGAATGTGCTTGGCTTCGGCGGATGATTCGCCACATCCAGCAGTCATGTGGATTGAATGCCGCACCAACCCCCACTATTATCTATGAAGATAAATGCAGCTTGTGTTGCACAAGTACAGATGGGTTATGTGAAGAATCCTCTCACAAAGCATATCAACCCCAAGTTCTTCTATGCTCATGAATTGCAAAAGATGAACGTTTTTAAAGTATCTTGCATACTAAGTCATGTGAGAATCTTGCAGATTTATTCACTAAGTCACTTCCGGCATCTAACTTTGAAAGACGCATATGTGAATTGGAATGATGAGACTTAAGAGAAGTGCAGAATTCAGGGGGATAACCTTCACGAACTCATTATTAAAGCCAGATCATGAAGATCGAGTACCCAAAGAATAAATCCAGGAGATTAAATGAAATTGGGTGGATTGTACTCTTTTTCCCTTGACGAGTTTTCCTGAAGTTTCTCGGCTAAGGTTTTTAATGAGGCAATTCGTGCATCACAGCAGAACGTGTATCATGTACTCTTTCTCCAAATTTTTTCCACTGGGTTTTTATGGAGTTTTGACGAGACATGGACATGAAGGATGGGTGCCCAAGGGGGAGTGTTGGGAAACCATGGGCCTGACCCTGCAGTCGGCCCATTAGTGGGCGCCCCATCCCAAACCCTAGCAGGGTCATAGCCTATAAATAGGGGGTGCTATTCATTGTAAAGGATTGATCGATTGTTAAAGGAATAAAGAGAAGCAAGAAACCTCCTACATCTCTATGTTCAATCTCTTATTCTGTTCTTGATTGTTCTTGTGATTCATGCATTGTTCTTACGATTCTGAGTATTGTCTACGAGATAATCGCTCGGACTGGACTCGCCAGCGACGGTTCCTCAACAGTAACAACCACCAAAGCAGAGGAGAGGGTTACTGCATGGCAGAGGATTAGGTATTTTATGGGTAGGACAAAACGTGATGCTCTCCTCTCCTCACCTTCAGACTGGACGGTGGACACCACCACTGCCAGCGACTATTCTTATCCAAGTTATCAACTGACAGTCGAACAATATCATGCCAAATATTATACTATAAATTGTCCTGATGTCAAGTGATTAGGTTAGCATGAAACACGGTATCGAGAAAGCTGAATGCATAAAATAAGGCGATGCAAAAACAATAGGAAAAAATATCTGGGGGAGGCAAGGAGATCAGATCAAGCCGTCGTAAAAGTCAAAAGAATGGCATTTCCTTCCCTGCTTAGAACAGATGAAATAAAATTTACATTGGGTATATGTGCTAAGTGACTGATATTGAAAAGCTCCACTTGCCAATAGGATATAGATATAATGTTACATGGCATGACAAGTTCCACAATTAATCCACAAATGTTGAGAGACTTAAGATGACGAGTAGTACATTAATATGAGGAAAACAGATGCTGGGAAAAGTCGAGATATTCATCTTCTCACTGCAAGAGAGCCTAGAACATCACCATGATGATGGAACCAAAATACTTCAAAACTTTTATGTGAAGTGAAAAGAAGGTGTATATATACTGCCTATCAAGATTAAAAGCATGATCATCAGTTGTGTCTGCCAAGTTTTTTCGGGAAAAAAAGAAGAAGAATAAAGGTGATTGATAGAAGACCACACACTCAAAGTCAACACCAATGTTGGTGCTGGATGGTGGAACTCCAGGGCCTTATTAAAGATCTTTTCAATCTTTTGATTCTCGTCCTTGTAGGTACCACGGTTCTATCCTTGGTGTGCAGAGAAAAGCCATTCATCTAAAATGAAGTTTGCTTTGAAGTTCTGCCCCCCTTGCTTTAGTCCCACACAGGTCGAGTCTGTCATCAACATGGTACATGACATCCCTGAGATCCTTGAGCCATTTGTCGATAGCCCTGCTATTGATCTTCCTTCTTTCAGCATCTGCAAGAACATTACTGATGTCTGATAGCATGTCGTTCAGCTTCTCGATCTCACCAGGAATCCCTAACAGCTTGTCAATCTCATCTTCAACCATCTTCACAAGAAGAACACACATGTTGGGCATCTTTTGCCTGTAATGTAGTTAGAGGAGACTGGAAGTTAGCATATTCAACCCCATTTTTATATATGTATTGTCAGCATAAGCAACGGCATTCCAGAATTCCATTAAGAATTTACGATGAATTCAACTAATTCTGCGAATGCTAAACTTCGGAATAGGACTGAAGAAAAAACTCACAAAAAAAAGTATTTTCTTGCATGTAGATGAACTACTAATGGGAAGGAGAGCATTTCAAAGGAATTAGACTGAGTCAGGTGATGCTGGAGGAGTGAAATGCGTGATGTCAAGGAAAATTCAGACTGGTCAGTGTGTGTGTTTGTGTGTGTGCCATTCAATCATTGACCTGTGTGAGACAATGTCAAATCAAATACTCCATTAGTCCATTTTATAACTTGACCTGAGTTTCATTGACGCTGGAGGAATGTTGGCGAAATGGTCACCATTTTATCATAGAAGAACCAAAATTATGATACCAGCTCGCCATGCAAATACCAATCAGAAATGGCTGCTAGCTCCCAAGTCCCAATATAGCAGGCCGGGTCATTGAATTGGCCGCGGAGCATGGCGTGTCATGTTGGACTAAACTAAGTCGACTTCTTTGTACAGAAGGATAGCAACTAGCAAGTGTCCCATTAAGTAACATATCATGCATGTATAATATATTCTCAATTTGCATTTTTAAAAGGACAAGTCCAGATATATATACATGGAGCGAGAAATACCCACAATTCGACAGTCCTGGCTCCATGGCCATGGGCCCACGGCTGTACTCTTGCTTGCGTCGCCCCGAGGCTGCGACGGCATCTGGCCTGGTTAGCGTCAGGGGCTAACCGAACTCCCACACCGAATCGGCGCACCGGAGAAAGAGGAGGAGCACAAGGCAAAACGGGAAGGAAACCATCCTAGCTTCCTCGGCCCTTTTCCTTCCCTGCGGTTCAGGCCTAACTAGAACCAGAGAGCACAATATGGAGGCCCACCCGTTCAGGCCTAGCGTGCGAAAACTTTAACGCAAATGACTCGCTAGCCCGGTAATTTTTCCATTTTTCTACGGAGGCAAGTGTGGCGTGTGAACGGTGAGAGGCGCTGGGTAGGCTGTCAACGGATCAAATACGAATTGAATAGTAATATTTTTATATTTTTTAAATAAATTTAAATATTATCAAATATGAGTATGAATCAAATATTGTAACGAATACGAATCGAATGCCTACTCGATTCGGTCGGATTCATATATCCTTATAATTTACGTAATGACAAAATATTTATGATACTTTATCCTCGTACGTAACACACTTAATCATTATAGTTTATCTATTTCACATAAAAATATGAAATCACATTAACCTAAAAATACTCATCCAACTAATTAGCCATATTGTAATAAAATATGTATATTATTTTATCGAATTCGAACAGTGCAGATAAAATAACATTTCGGATAGCAAACGTCCATAACATATCTGTATCCATTTTTCTACGGAGGCAAGTGTGGCCACTCTTCGGCGTCGGACGCCGATGCGTGTGAATGGTGAGAGGCGCTGGGCAGGGCGTCGACGGATCGAATATGAATTGAATAGTGGTATTTTAGTATTTTTTAAATAAATTTGAATATTATCAAATATGAATATGAATCGAATGTTGTAATGAATACGAACTGAATACCTACTCGATTTGGTCGGAATCGGATATCCATGTAACTTCCGTAATGACAAAATATTTATAATATTTTATCCTCGTACATAACACACTTAATCATTATAGTTTATCTATTTCACATAAAAATATGAAATCACATTAACCTAAAAATACCCATGTAACAACCCCAAAATTAGGGTTTGTATTTCAAATGTATAAAAGTTTTAAAATTTAAAATTTTTGTTGTATATCTTGGTCATGCTCTTAGTTTTCTACAAACTTGTGCACAATTTTAAACTTTTGTTGTTTGTATTAAAGTTTGTGTTGAATTTTCAAACTTTTAAACTTAAATTCCATTTCTATTTGAATTCCAGAAAGGTGTGTGAATGAAAGTTTCCCAAAAATAATTTATTTAAATACTAGATTATCTATATTGAATTGTATTTATTTTTACCAAATTTTTAGAAGTCATTTTACCTTCACCAAAATTCAAATCAAATCACTAACGCAGATTTGAAAATAATTTAATTCTAACAAATTTTCATATGTAAAGTGTTTGGAATTATTTTTCCTAAGTACCTTGTGAACCCCAGAGTGTCCACAAAAATTTTCAGAAATTTTTGAATCTTATTTCTATTTCAAAGGGCTAGGTCAAACTTGTTATTTTTCAGTCAACACTGAGATCCTAAATCAGAAAACCAACCCGCGCACTATTCCTCCGACCAGACCCGAGCTGAACCCTGACCGCACCAGACCGATTCGCCGAGCCATCTTCTCCCTCTGTCGCTGACGGCCCGGCCCCACCTGCAGGCTTTCTTCTCCATGCGGCTTGGCGTTCGTCGCCAGCTCTCCCGCGCTCGAGGGCGTCGTGGCAGCTCTGCCGAGCTTCACTCGCCAGCAAACCACCGCCTCGCCCCCGGGTTTTTGACCGCGCCCATGGTTCGCCTTGCCCTTGTGGCCTCGTCTCACCGCACGCCACCTCCACGCGTCGCTCGCGCCAGAGCGTTGGCGCCATGTCAACTTTGCCCTGACGTGTGCCGGCTCCGAAACAAACGCCACCGAGCACAACGCTCTCTTGTGCTCTCCGCCGTTTTCGCTTATAAAGGGAGGCACCTGAGCTCGCCAGACCTTCCTTTGCCTGACCTCCCTTCGCCCCGGTCTCCTCTCCATCCCACCCTATCTCTTCTCCAGAGCTTGAACCAAGTTCCGAATGCCATTTTGCCATGTCCGCGCCGCCTCCAAGCCTTCCGGCTGCTCCGGTGACCCCCGGACCACCCACGACCGCGTCACGGCGTGCCTTGCACCATGTTGAGCTCAACCCCTCCATCAATTCGGAGTTTACGCCACCAAGGAGCTGCGCGCACGGCTTCTTCTCCGGCTCCGGCCGAAACCGCTTCCTCCGCCACCGCCTCTTCTACAGTGAGCACGAGCTCGATTCCTCCCTTTGTGAGCATCCTTATATACCCCTAAACCTTCCCCGACAACTCACTTGCTCTCTCGTTCACTTCAGGTCGTCGCCGTCGAGAACCACCCCGCACCGACCATCGTCACCGTCGTTGGGCCACTCCGGCCGCTCTCCGCCTTCGTCGATCATTCCTACATGCTCCAGGTACATCACTGGTGCTCATGCACGCACTATTTTCACCCCTTCTTCTCCACCGCCGTCGCTCCCCTTTCACCCCTCGGCCGGCCGCCGCTCGCCATTGCCGCGTCGCCACACTGCCTCTCCGGCCACCCCACAACCACCCCTAACTCCCTTGACCCCCTGGCGACCCATTTTGGCCATCGCCATGGTCTCCCCGCTGCTCGAACCGCCGGCGATTTGCCGCCCCCAATTTGGCCCGAGCTGTTCCTCAGCTGATCTCCCTGTTGTCGGTTCTCTGTAAACGAGATTTCCCACTCTACTATACCAATGCTAATAGAATTTGTTAATACCTCTTAAAACGCTTAAGGAGAAGTGCTTAGCAAACGAATCATGAAATTGGAAATTTCTGGTTTTAAACACTCTTAGTTGTATGTGTGAGCAGAGGGGGGGTTTAGAAGAAATTTTGCTTTGTCAGTGGAAACCACATGAAAACCTACCCAGCTAATGCTGACAAATCTTTGTGGTTGTCATTTTTAGTCACCTATCTGAGTAGTAGAAATTGGAGTTGAGTTGAAGGAAGTTGCCGGTAGCAAATCAGGGTAGAGATGTACCTTCTGTAAGATGTTGGGCAGAGAAAAGTTTCGGTTGAACACTGGTTTTGTCAGTAGTCTATTGATACTCTTAACATTAGTAGTTAGAAAGATTGTGGATCTACCTAGCCTTTTAACACTTAAGCTTTTAGGAGCAAGCTTAGTAGAAAACTAATATGGGGGTGTAATTTAAGAAGATGTGTTGACACCAATCTAACTCAGGCAATGTTTCTTAAGGAGACTTGTGCTAAGGAAGTCTGGAGATGAAAGCTGCTCCTGACTTTGAGCTGTTGGCAATTCTGAATCCTGGTGCTTAGAAATCTTTGTTCCAATGGAGTTTTGGACCTTAACACTAGCAGAGTCAAATCAATCTAAAAATTCAAACATTAGTTGATTCTCCAAAGCCAGCCATGAAATCCTAGTTAATGAGTCAATGCTAGTCTTTCTGATTGACTTACATTTGTAGTTGTACTTTGATAAGTTGTGTTTTCAGATAGTAACAATCCGTGGCTGAACTAAATCAATTAAATTGTGACCCAAATGTTATCTAGAGAATGGTAGGATAAGATTGATTGAAGTAACTAGAGGGTAGTGAGTGCCTTTAGTGTTTAAACTCAAGACCATTGTTGTGATTATAGGATGTAATAACTAATTTAATCAGGAGAACATATAAGAGGATTGATTTTGACTGTATGATTATCGTGGAAAATAAGTGAGTTTGGAAAGATCAGTAATAAGAAATCCTATCTAATTTTAATAATCTCCGAATCTGCTAATTTGTTGTTTCTAATTTCATAATCTGTCTTCTGCGTTGTTAATTGTTTTTAGATCCTGTTGGCGTTCTGGTGTTTATTTGCTGTTTTTCGCTTTGGCAGTTTTTGTCGTTAGATGGCGTTGATATCGAGAGTGATCCTCTGCAGCAAGTCGAATATCTCTAGCAAGGCAAAGGCAAGCAGTTTGATCATATCCAGCTCATTCCCATTATTTTCAAGTCTAATATTTTGTTTAACTTGTATGTATGCATGCTTTTGTGTCAAAGATAATTTTATCGTTTAGAGGTAGTTATTCCCATTGCATTGTTGCCCTGAAATTATTCACCCCTGCCACCGCCATAGGATATTATCCTCGCTGGTGAATTAGAGCCCGGTGAATGATTTATAGTCTTTTATTTGTCTTTACGATATGATGCTTAGCCATGCTTAGTTACCGGTAGAATTGGGCGGTTATCGACTTAGTCGATGACCTTGATCACACAAAACTTATTATTGGTTATATTTCAGCCTTTGTGCTGTGTTTAATTGTGAAAACTAAAAATAAAAACAAAATGATTTCGACTTGGGCACAATGGTAAGATGGTCTGAATTTGGGTGTGACTGGAATGGTGCCCGGGTCAATTAAGGACCGAACATCTTGTGAGTGAATTTTTATCCAGGCAATTTTGCGTGCTAACCACACTAGAGTATATGGGACCTCTCTTGACTAAGTTCTTTGGGGGGTGTTAATTAATGAGTCGCGTGGTGGGTTGCATATGTGATATATGCAACATGGACATGTTTGTGGGGAGTGGAGCGCCCGCCGAGACCGGTGTCTCTTACTCCACGTATGGGTCCTTGTGATCCATATTTCGCCAGCAGATCACTAAGGGTTAACCCTCATACGTGCGGCTCTTGATTAGTATTTTCCATTGAAAAACGTCTTGTTAGACTTAGCCGTGCCTGCATACCAAAGGAAGTATGCTAACCATGGCTGGTGGAAAGGCGGTCTAAAGTGTGGGTACATTGGTACACCCCTGCAGGGTTAAAACTATTCGAATAGCCTCGTCCTAGGTTATGGACACGCATGGGTAAGCTTTTCAAGAGTTAGACTACAACATTTAATTAAAACTTGATGGGTTGGTATGAACAGGTGTTCATACTATTGTTGTGATGGCCATTGGGTTGGTTATCTCTAGGATGTCTTTATGTTACTACTTACTGTATCGCTGTTATTTCTGCAAATAAAATTTGAATTGTTAAAACTGCCTTCAAAACTATTACATTATTGCAAAAGAAAACTGGCTTTATGCTAAAAGTAAGTCCAGAGCCCCCTCCACTTAAATAAAGCTTGCATGTAGTTAAATTATAGTTCATACCCTTACACGTCGGTCTTGCGAGTACAAAAACAATTTTTGTACTCGGATGCTTTGCTTAATGTTTTTGTTACAGAGGAAGAAGGTGAGCCCCAAGGGCTTTCCTTTTGTGAGTTGTCTTTCATGGTTTGACGACTAGCTTGGCGGCCGGTTGGTTGCCTTGTGGGTAAAGGCACACTAATTGGCTCTTTATTTATCGCCATCTTATGGCTTTTGCTTCATTTGTAGTTTGTTATTTTATCTTGTAAGTTCAATCTGTTGTATATTATGAAGTTTTGATATTGTAACCTCTTGTGTATGGATTTGATGCATGATTTTGTAACGGGGTGTGTATACTGCATTTCTGAGAAGTATACATATCCTGAGGCTTGGGTTATTTGAATTGTGATGCTAGGGCCAATGGAAGGCTGAGCATTACAAGTCGAATAAACTGGGGTTCTCACAACCCATCCAACTAATTAGCCATATTGTAATAAAATATGTATATTATTTTATCGAATTCGAATATGAATACGAATAGTGCAGATAAAATAAAATTTTAGATAGCAAACGTTCATAACATATCTGTATCTATTTTTTTTATGCGAATATGAATACAAATACGAATAAAAGAGAAATTGTTAACGGGTGAAAAAATCTAAATAATACTTGTATCATATCAAATACATTAATTGAATAAAACAAATAATTCATATCCATCGACACACCTAGCGGTGGGTGTGGACAGCGAGCCGTGCCATTCCATGACACACGTACGTGAGCAAATGACAAATGGTGCAGTCAACACAACACTGTTGTCTCTTACCAGATTCTTTCTGGGTGCGCTAGCTAGCTGGTTAGGTTTAAAAATATGTAGGTTACGTCCGTCTCGTGTTCCGATATCGGTTGGTATGTACTATTTTATCACGTAAAATGGTATAGAGTAGTTCTGTGTTCCATACCAGCCTTGATATCGGTCAATAACGACTATACCGGCTTGATATCATTCAATATTGGTCATGTCGGCTTGATACCAGCCATTCCAGCCTTAATACCGGATAATACCAGTCATACCGGCAGAATTGATAATATCGTCTATTGAACTAATTGAAGTATGTAACATTTGAACTTGTTAATATGTATTTGGAGTAATATTACAAGTGAAGTTTAGTATACATACAATTAAACATATATACTTATAAATATATATTATTATATTAAACTTCATAACGGTACACCAGAATGAACCAATAATTAAAGAAATTATTTCAAAAGTTAAACCGGTATAGTCTCCGGAATGATATTGACCAGTACGGTTTTTTATAATAATAATAATAATAATAATAAAAATAAAGACTTACGGCTCCCCGGTTCGAGGAAGGCCGGATCGCACCAGATGGCATGTACGCGTGCTTGCAGGGTCAGTGACTCAGGGTATGTAGGAGGCAGCCTTTCGATTGCAACAAGGTAGAATTAGCCTTGGAGTGGCAGCGAGAATTAATTAATTACTACTACTTGCTAAGCTGCTACCACCATATCACTAGCTAGCTAGCGCTCGTTCATATCTGCGTTTCTGCCTGTGTTTTTCATGAAACAACTAAGGAGCGTATAATCGTATATATACATACCGTATCTAGTATTCTAGTGTGTGTGTTTGCTGGGCCGTTGATAATTAACGCGTGGGCACTTGTCAATTGATCTCTCCGTTCCGCATGCCCGTCCGTGGACGATGGCGTTTTGCCTGTAAATGTAGTAGTTATCGTGCGCTCAATGACGCAAACGAGGTCTCTTCACTACACTTTCGATCAGCTGGATTAGAAATGAGTTTTCAGAATACTGCTTTTAGTGGGATTTTTAGGAAAACTGGTTTCAAGTTATTATTATGTTACTGCAGGTTTGTAGATTATTTGATTTGGATCATGAAAAACTAAAACGAGTTTTCAGCAATACAGTGTTTGGTTAAGATTTATAATACAAATCATTTTTAAAAAGAATGTTGAATCTTCCGTTCCTTTCTGGTGAGCTAACAAGTCAACTAGCACGTCATTGGGGCATCCCTTCTATATGCCATTGAACCATCCAGCAGGTCATTTGCAAACCGTCCGATCTAACCACTTTTCAATCCATCATCCAATCCCTCACTCGCACACTTTCCCCATTCTCTTCCCCTCTCTCCATGGCTCACAAGATCCACCAACTATTCATCTTCTTCCCCAGTCCCGACGGTTGCGAGCTTGAGCGAGGGTAGCAGTGGGTGCGAGCAAGGTGCAACGGCACCGACTTGGGCGAGCTAGGGGGGCAGCATGCTAGAGTGAGGCCCAATTTACCCTCCCCACGCTGGAGCGCTGCAGTCAATTCGTCCTTGGCGCCGGCAGACGACATGCTTCGTAGCCCCAATGGCTCCTGATCACTTCCTCCTCCTCGTCATTGTCGTAGATGAGCTCTAGCAGTGCCTCCAAATCCGCATTTGTGTTTGGTCGAACAAATTAATTGGACGAAACAATTCATTGTCGTGTTTGCGGAAAGATTTTTGTTTCCTTGCAAGAGATCTGTGATTTTCTAGAGGTGTTGATTCTTGAATTGGCGTGGATGTTTTGCTCCTTTGTTGTTGCATTGCTTCGATCAGCCACAGCTCTTCAATCCCGAGCTGGAGGGAGAAGCTTCTGTTGGTCCTCGACGCGGATGACATCACAGACGCGGCGTCGGCGTCCTCGAGCGACGGCAGTGGCGCCACGTACGCCACGGCCTTCCTGAAGAGCGGGTTCTTGGCGCACCAGCGGGCTACCGAAACGATACCTATGCTAGTAAACGGGAGAATAGCGAGATGTGGTGGGCTATGGGAACGAGGACAGCGAAAACTCATTTTCAGAAAGAAAGAAAAAACGATGCCCGCTGATTTTTTTGATAAAACCTGGAATTTTGGTTTCTAAGAAAACACGTTTTCATTAGGGATTATCGATGATTTGCCACTAAATTTATGTGTAATTGATAATTTTTTTACTCCATGTCTCACTGACTTATGGGTCCCGGAGCCACATGCTAGTGAGACATAAAATGATAAATTATCAATTGCACATTAACTGCTATGGTCTCGTTTCATTATCCACAGAGTTAGTTGCGGTATCCAAACAGAGTTTTTCTAAAATCGGGCTAAAACTAGTATAAGGAAATCTAGTTTTCACGAAATCCAAGATCCAAACAAGCCCTTAACTATGATTCACCTCTCGAGCTGTAGTGTCTACTTAGGGCATCTTTAGTTTATTGAACCGATGTCGATTCAAAGAGATGTCACGTAAGCATTCACGGAACTAAGCTTGTTTCTTTCCAATGTATTGATCCAATTCCTACTAATAACTGGGACACACGTTATATTAAAAAACCACAAAAAAAATCCTCTCTCAACCTCTCTCTCTCATAACGGGGCTGATATGAGTTGTTTAATGCTTTGAATCGACTCAAATGTAGAGTCTGGTTCCAGAATTTTTTTTATTGAAACCGACCCCTCCAATGTATTGAATTGATTCAGTATCTTCTCTCTCATTCTTTGAACCGACTAAAACAACACATTGTTGATGGTCTTACTGTAATTCTTTTTCCTGTTATTGGTGGTTGTCTGTACTTTAATTCTGACCACTCACCTCTTGAAATTAGTAGCATCACACCTAGTCTGTCAATTTTAGGAATCTACGGCAACAGTTTAACGGTTTTACGTACCTCCCCCTGTTTTCGGTTTGGTCCGTCTCGAGCATTAGAGCACTGGCCAAACAAAAATCTAAATCAATGTCATTTGTGTCGAGAAATAGCGGTAGTTGTCACGTTGTTGACTCGTAGATCAATCCATACATGAGCAATCACATGAACACCAAGAGAGACAATAAACAAGTGTATGGAGGAGAACTAGTATTTTTATTCATCTCTATATCTGTTGTATATAGGGTCCTTATATTTATAGTCCATAGGGGTAGAAGCCCTCCAGGGCGGTTTAGTCTTTTGCCTATAAAACCCTAGGTTTCGTAACACTCCCTCTTGGGTAATAGACAACGATATGCAAATGCCTCATCAAAAACTCGTTCCAAAAAATCATTGAAAAAGAATGGAGAAAAAAGTACCTTACATTCGTAAGTTGTATTACACTTGTTGCTTTACTAAAAACCTTCATGTGAGAAACTTCAGTAAAACTCACAAAAAAAGAGTACAACATTAAATCTTCGAGATCAAATCTTCAAGATTTTGGATAAATCATCAGGATTTGATAAGGGTCATAATTTAGAGATTTACTCTCCTGAACTCTGCAACTCTTTAAACCATTTCATTCCAATACCATGAATGCATTTTTAGAAACTGGATGCAGACAGAGACTTAGTGAATAAATCAACTGGATTTTCATAAGGCTTTGTTTGCAGGTTATTTACCTCACTATTCTTATGAATTCCATGAGAATAGAAAATATTTAGAAGCAATATGCTTCGTGATGTTATCCTTGACATAACTCGTTTCATTTGTGTAATATAAGGTGCATTATCTTCATAGATAATTTAGGGGGTATTGACGGTATTAATGCCACAATACTTCTCGATGTGGTTAATCACACATCTGGACCAAACATATTCATGTGAGGCTTCAAATAGTATTATAATATCTTAGTGGTTGGTACAAGTAGCTACCAAGGTCTGCTAAGATGGCCGCAAAGAGATGGTTGTACCACCATAAAGAAATATAAATCCATTCTGGGATTTTGCACTATAGAGATTTGATAGATATCTTCATGATTTAGTAATGATCATCAGGATCTATACATGATCTTCAAGATCTTTGCATTGTCAACCAACTGGATCTAAACTGTTAAGTAGTAAAACCTTCAAAGTGAACTTAATCAGTAATCATCGTATCAACACCTTCTAGACTTGACTAAGATTTTTAAAATTTCAAGTATGATGATCAGTGTTTAGTATATGCTCTCCCTAAGGACAACTTCTGTTGAAGTCTTGTTGCTCTAGTGCCTTTCATATATTTTTCGAAAATGAACATAGGCAAGAATATTGTGATCAAATCTACTGGATTATCACGATACAGAGTCATACATACAAATATCCTATTACTCATATGGAGGTTTATGATAAACATTATTCGGGGGTAATATGTTTAACTTATCAAATACTACTATTTAATTATGTAATACAAGTAGATTATCCTTGCAGAGGATATGAGATAATACTAGTTGCAAAGTCGTATGCTTTCCGGATACAATTTATCAAAACCTTTCAAGGTCTTAATATTTTGTAATTATCTCTGGGTGGTGAAAGTTACAACAAATAGTCTATTCTACAGAATTATAAAGTATAGCTGTACCACTTTAGAGTAAAATATAATCAATCTTAGTTTTGGCGTTTAAGGGATTAATTGCTAATATCACCAATGAACGTCGTACCTTCATGATACTAGAGGAAACCACCATTCCACTATCTTCTGGTGGAAGATGCACTTTATAAGTGCTTATGTGGTGCACTTCTGGTCTTTAGGTTCATCATTTCATTCTTTCGGGTCTTTATGGGTCCTTATCCACTTCTAGGGATCATAAATTCATTGGTGTAATTAACAGATCAACTGGTTAGATAATTTTCCTTCAGGGAGGTATTATCTCTTTCGGGAGATGAACTCTCTTCCAAGAGATGCCCTTACTACAGGTAAGAGACTATTGATTTTGAGTTTTATATATATTACGATTTTGTTTCCTTTCTTACTAGGAATTTTGAATCCTTTGAGGATTTCATCAAGGATTTTCAGAACCCATTGACTGCATATTTTATTTATGTCATTTGTCAGAATTATTATACAACAAAACATTATATCATTCATTATAGGAGAGTAACAATCTCTACGGGGACCTTTGAACCATAGTTTTCACCACTTCTTTGTATTCATAATGACCCATCAAGTCTGAACTACGTGGTTCCAAGACTTTTATGTAGCAATTTTGGTTCAGCCTTATATGTTTTTATTATGTGACCCGATACGAACGCTTCAAGCGCTCGGCTATGGACTTTGGTTCTAGATCTGTATTCTCATAAGACTTTAGTAATTATAGAGGCAAAGTGATTCTCGATAACTTTTCTCCCATATCCTCCAAATTGAGGGTATCTCGAGTGTTAAGCAGATCTTTGTCATTTCCCAAATAAAATATTTTTTGTCGTTCCGTATTTCCAGCATTGTAATATGTGCACATTAAATTGCTGAGGTTTTTATCTTCATGATGAACCTCTTCATGAGGTATTCCACCTTCAATGCGGGTTCTCTTAAAGAGAGTCAATTTCGCATAAGTGGATACATTATTCAATCCAGGGTATTCCACTCTTAGCGACGTATGTATTGCAAGTAAACACTGTGGTAACTCCTCCGTATTTAGAAAGTATATGGCATGCTCCCCTCTTCTGGTGCACAGGAGTATAAACTAAATATTAAGTTTAGCTTGACTAGTTTGTGTATCTTAATACTAAAGATATTTTTCTTTTGGAAAATACAACGGCATTTGAACTTTTGGGCATTTCTGTCCTCCTAATGCCGAGGTTCGATCTTTATTAATAGCATACCTCAAAGATCACATATCATGGGCATATGATTGATTGAATTTCAGATTCAACATGATCTCCAACAACTGGTGGTGTCCCAAAGGTGTATGCTATAGTACTGATAACATGTGGGAAATGTTTGATTTCTCCAACACGCTTATTTCAACAAGAGGTTTGATAATCATATGTAGTGAGCTAGACTTTTATCAGTGTAGTGGCAAAACATTGTATGATCCTAACATTCTGTAGTATATTCCAACTTCAGTTGGTTATTAATCTACGATGAAAGTCTCATACGGGGGTTCGAGAGTTGGCAGACTTAATATTTTGATCTAATTATTGATACCATATTTTAAATAATTTGGATCATTAAACTTCAAGTTTATAAAACTACAATATGTTCTTTAGGAACATGAATATAATGTTAGAACATAAAATATTTGACCATAGTTAATCTGCACGAAAATACTAGATTTTCTTCTGAACTTCAAATCTTAGTTGAATCACCCAAATACTATAATTATATGACATGAATATGTATTGTTCAATAGAAACACTAAATTTAGATCATTCAGGATCAATAAAGTCTAATAGGTCATCTTTCTTTTGGGAGCTATACTTGCTTCAAGTAAGTGATATGGCTTTTGGTGGTAATGCAGTTGTAGACTATAGTTACCAATTTATGCATGTGTCATTTTCGATGAGTATGACACGCTTCGGTGCATAGCCGAACATGACATACGTAATTAAACATAATTAATTATGTTTATTTAGTTACTACAAATTAACTACGAGTAATTACTTACCAACAAAATTAACTATGGCCATATAAATTTGACTAGTTCATTTACACTAATGTAATTAGCACTAATAAACTATGACTCAAACAATTATGATTTATTAATTACCACTAAATTAATCACGACTAGTTAATTACCACTAAATTAATTATGTTTAACTAATTACGACTAATTAATTATCACTATTTTTTTTGGCCACTAACTAATTCATACTAAAATAATAAAGACTAATTAATTACCACTAATTATTAAGCACTATTGAATTACTGATGCATTAATTACGACCAATTCATTACCTCTTAATAATAAGTAGTAATAAACTACAACTAAAGTATTTACGACTATTTAATTACGACTACAAACTACATTAATTATGGCTAGTTGATTAAGACTAATTAATTACAACTACGATCATAACGACAAAATGCAGTGGAGAAAAACTTCCCTTCCCTTCAGGGGGACCGTTCTATACTGACACGGTCCAAAAATCTGCTCTAAACACTCTTTAATCCACAAAAATATTCTATTCTATATGTTCTCAAGTACAAGCGCCAGAATGAGAACGAAATTGAGATGAGAGTCAGAGCGAATCCGGTATTTATAGCCACGTGAAGGCAATAGGGGAGTGCGGACAAGCTTGTCCAGGCACGGGGAAATGCGGCTCTGCCGACCGCCATCGCAGACACGTGTTGGGCGCAGAAGAAACCGGGCTAGGAGCACATGGATTTTGGCGTGTTCGAGCGTGCACCGCTTGAACAAAGCATGTCCGTGCTAGGGGCAAGTGATGGAGGACACGTGGCGGTAGGAGGCACGTCTATGCTGCTATTTTTGGCAATACGGCACGAGAAGAGATGTGTTTGCAAAAAACTACCGAATACTGCCATTTAGGCCAAAAACTCACACATCTGTATCCCATGATTGTGTTGTTCCATACTTTGTGCATATATAAATAGGGAGTGGAGTACCTTTCGTTCTTTAATAGGAAGAAAGCTAGCTCTTTCTTTCTTGAATAGGGTGAAGAAAGCTAGTTCTTTCTTTCTTGAATAGGGAGAAGAAAGCTAGCTATACCCATGGGCGGACCTAGGTCAAAAAAATTGAGTGAGGGCACAAGTGGACTATCAGGACACCTCTGCTGGGCTGAGTGAGGGCACAAGTGGTTAGACATTGGGCTACTCCACTGAAAACTAACATTTGAGTGGAGGCCTGGCCCCCACTCAGCTTTCTTTGGATCCGCCTTGGCTATAACCCCCTTAAATGAAATGTATAAAAAGAGCATGAATTCATGCGGTACCTACCGTGGAGATTGAAATGTGGATCGTAACTAAAATCATTTGTATTGGTGGTTTAGACTATTCTAGTAAGGAAAAAGTTCATTTTTTAACTCTCAACTATCATCTTAGTCCACTTTTTAACCTTGAATTGTAAAACCATTTGATTCCCGGGAGCCGGAGTGAAGGATCCTGAATTCTCTGTGTTTATACACTAGTTAAGGATTTCTAGTGTACACAGTCAAACAAAAGTGATAGCAAAATCATATCACGCACTTTATTAATAATAATTCAGAGTTTATTACAAAAGGGGCCTGAGGCCAATTGGAAAAGAAATAACACAGCGGAAGACGAAATAGTAGTAGGCCACACGACTTGCCACAGGCAATCGTCTGGGGGCGTAGCCTAGTCGTCAAGATCCTCACCGTCCTGATAGAGGTCTTCTCCTGAATAAAGATTATTCAGCAAGAGTAAGCACAACTACCGTGCTTGCAAGTTACACCCAATATTGAAAGTTAATGCATGCATAAGGTAAACAAAGGATAATGGCAGGGTTATTTTGCATAAACAACATTTTCAGGTTAAATACCAATATTAATTTCTAAGGCAAGTTTTTATATAATAACTCAAATCAGTGTTTTTGATGACAATTAATAGTGGATAACCTCCATTGATTGAATGGTGAAGGATATCCTCCTATCACTTGACTAACCGTCCAATTTTTACCATAGGATTCTCCATCCTAAAATCATCTGTTGAAATCATTTTATAAACCAAAAACAAGTCTAACTTAGAGTGGCTTTACTAGCATGTCCATGACCGCGGACGCGGCTATTCGAATAGTTTCTACTCTGCAGAGTTTGTACAGCTTTACCCACACGAGATAATATGCTTTTAATGTCGGCCAAAGCACGCTTCCGAAGGCGTGTGACTAAGCAATTATCATGAGGCTGTTACAATGCAGTGTCTTAATGTATTTATGTCCGCTAAGATTTCACTACCATCGGACTAACCATCCTCCGGGAGCCCCCTCTTGCGCCAGGTGGAACTAATGTCTAACCGACGCCCACACATACAACATGGCACAAATAACACTAAGACGCCACAAATTATTTAGCCAAATTTATCCCATTCCAAACATGTGGTGGTACGGTAAGGCGTAGCAAAATACGCTCAAAGACCGGTCCTTAACTGACTTGGACGTCTTTCCATTAAAACCCTGGGCCTTAATCCTAACCAGATTAGGCCCGTGCATGAACCTGTACTCACCATCCATCCATCTCGCCCAAGTCCAAACCCATTTTATTTTATGTAGAGTAAAATCATCTTTATAAACCTTTGGTGTAAGACAATACCACCAAAATCAAATTTGAATCAACTTTGTAAAAGATTTGGCTAAAACCCTCCCAAATTCATAATTGTGATCTAAGCATGGCTAAGCACATGATTCATTTTAATAGCATTTTACCTAAAGGTGACAAGGTATTCATATTCAAAAATCAAATTGGCCATACAATGATAGTTGGATTGACTACATACAAAAACAGGACATCCAAACATTTATATAAACATATGCATGTAATAATACTTTGAAAACAGAAATTAAATACGTTAAAATACTGGGAACAATATGATCAATAGTGTAACTTGCCTTCGTTGAAGTCTTGAAACTCTAAATAGTTAGAAGGATCTAACTCTCCGGAGTCGTCGAGGTCTGTACACGAAAATACAACAAATTAACTTCAAATTCAAAGAAATTCAAAAACTCAGCTCAAAATAACTCCAAATTGAAATATTTTGGTTTAGTTATCTAGATTATGAGTTTAGACAAATTTTACAACTTGAACCACCCAATTTGGAGTTCAGATGCAAAAGATATGAATTTTTGAAGTTTAAACCTAAACCTAAAATTTAATTGAATTTTCCGAATTATTTTTCTACTGGAAAATCTAATTATTGCGCAATGCTGATGCCAGCGAGGAATTTCAGAATTTTAAAGGAATTAAAATAATTCCTGACATGCGGGCCCCACGTGTCATAGACACGGTCCATGTGGACCAAACCCACGACTTTTGGCTCCGGAGGGAGATGTGGACACGGCTGAGGTGGCTGCCACGTGGGCAGCCACGTGAGCTTTGGGTGCCGAGGTGGCGCTGACCTGGTGCCTACGTGGTACGGCCACGTAGACCCAGCGAGCGGCGATGCTACAGTTGCAGGCTCGCCGGCGTTTCACGCCATGGCGAGCCGAATGGAGATGCTCAACGGAAAGCCGGTGCAGTACTGAGTCTAGGGTGCTACCTTGCGGCGGATGGGCACTAATGGTTCGCCGGCGACGAGGAGTTTAGCGACGGCAGTGTGCGGTCGTCGACGAAAAAGATGATCCCGATATCCTCCGGCGAAGTGGGTGGCGGTAGCAGCTTCGCAAGGATGAGGCGATGATGATGGTGCCGACGGCGAGGACGGAGGAGCTCTGGTGGCGCCGGAAATGGAGATGACCTGAAGAGCTTCGCCGGCGGAGAACTTCGAAATTAGGGCGCTACGGTGACAGAGGGGCTATGGGGGTGGCGGCTATGAGTTGTGGAGGTCGAGGCGCACCCGGGGCTCCTATTTATCGGACGCGGACGTGGCCGGAGCTTCGTAGGGCGCAAGAAGGTCCGTGCAGCGCGGCGGAGCAGAATCGAGGATTCGCGGCGAGGGAAAGGAAAGAAAGGGCCGTGATGGACGCGGCGTGATGCGGGGATCTTAATGCGTGCGGTGATTTCGGAGATGCGGCCGGATTCGGGCGCCTATGGAAGGTTTCTAGAAGGCGGCAATGGCGGCTGCGCGGGGAAGAAAAGGAAAGTCGCGAGGTAGAAGAAGGAAAGGAAGACGACGACTCTGCGCCGTCCGATTTTGATCCAACGGTGGACAAGGTACGCATGAATCGGTAAGTTAGGGTTGGGTGCAGCCGTTGGATTTTGATCCAACGGTTGCGATAGATCAAGGGGGTTGCGGCGGTTAGGAAAGTTACTGATGTATGTGGGCCGTTAGATCTAGATCTACCGGTGCAAGATCAAAGGGGTGTTCGGTCGTCCGAATGTTACATTGGATGCTGGCCGTTGGATTTTGATCCAACGACTGACAACGGTCGATGCGGCGCGCGTGTGAGAGAGAGGGAGAGACTGATAGGTGGGCCCCTATTGTCAGCTGGCGCGGGTGAAGCGGGCTGGCACGGCTGGGCTGGCGCGGGAGAGATGTGGGCCGAGTTGGGTTTCGGCCCACTGACCGTTTGGGATTTCTTTTTTATTTTCTAATTTATTTAATTCTGATAATTCAATTAGGCTTTAGAATATAGCAAATTAAGTCCAAAAATTTTGAGAAAATTCACAGAAATTCTCTCGAGAATTTATGACTTAAATAAAATATTTTCAACTATTATTTGGTAATATATTTTGCAAATAAAATTGTTTAGCTTCAAATTGATTAAGTAAAAGCTTTTGAAAATCCCAACAAAAATCCACAAAATAATTAAACTTTATTTTCAACTGAAATTTGAAATTTGGGCTGTTACAATTCAGGTCCTCGAACTAACAAAACCATTCACATGGCGGCAATTTTTTAATCCACATCAGCGAAGTGGACATGCAGGCACTGAGTCAGCTAGTATTATATGCACAATATAGACACACATAGAGAGAGAGAGAGAGAAAGAGATGGGGATGAGGGTGATGCCGCAGAGAATGAATGGAGCGGAGTGGTCGACAGAGGTGGAGGTTAGCATTAGCGCGTCTAGGCGTACCTCATGACATGGGTGTTAGGGCAAGAAGATGACGGGGGTGACGGGTCGTTGGTGACAGTCATGAGGCCGACGGTGTGACAAGCGGTGACGAGGACTCGGTGCTGATGCAGATGCACAAAGGAATGAACGGGGTCGCAGTTAGATAGGGAAGAAGATGGGAGGATCAAGTTTGAAGGAAACACGGAGATAGGGATGAATTTGGATGGATCACCGAGCGGTTGCAAAACAGGGCAGCATCCCACCGAACTTAGGCCCTGCAGCCACCTGGTCCGAGGTCGTCGTCTAGCGCCTCCTCTTCCTCCTCCTCACAGTCTTGCTCGTCACACTCCACTCACTCCCCATCCATGGCGCCCACCACCTTTGCCGCCGCCAGCTCCACTATGTAGTCGCACCAACACTTCGTGCAGGTGCCCAGCTACTTGCTTGTGCGCACATGTCGCGGCGCCGGGGCAAGGTCGATGCCGATGGCATCCCTGGCACTGACGCAGAGCGCGGCGACCTCCTGGCCGAAGCGCAGGCCGATGCAAAGTGCGCGAGAGGCGTTGGAGAGGAGGCCGTTGGCCCAGAGCATGGCAAAGGCGTTGACTTTGCAGTGCGAGTCACGGTGGAGACGTAGGTCGATGCTCTTGTTGAGCTCGTGGTGGGGGTAGTCGTCATAGGAGCGGAAGGCGGCGCAACGCATGCAGATGTGTGGGAGAGCAAGTCAGTGTTGGAGGGGGGAGCTGGAGGCTCAGAGGAGGAAGAGGAAGGGGATGGGGAGGAGGAGCGGGCAGGCGAACGAAGAGGAGGGGCGGGCGGGCGAATGGGGAGGATGAAAGATCTAGACCCGTCATTATGTGGTAATGGAGTTTTGGTGATTAATGATAAATCTAATTAGGAGAATAACACTTTTATTGATATACATATTGTGTAGTCCTATTTGGATATAAAGGTGAAAATCATGAAGGCATGCAAAGTGATTAAGTGATTAATGACAAATGCACTTGTGAGACTAACACTCTTAATGCTATATCATGTTTTAGTCTCAGCTTGGATATAAAGCAAAAATCCAAACAGGTATGTATTCATAAATGACAATCTATTTGTGAGACTAACAATTCTATTGATTATCTATTGCTTAGTCTCGTTTGGATATAAAGATGAAAATACAAGAGGTATGCATTCTACTTCTTCTTATTATATCTTGTTGCATTCCTCGGATCCAAAATATAGGTTAAACTCCACCAAAAAGGTCAATTTGGATATGTGCATATGTTTCCATTACACATTTGTGTATGCACACATTTAGGGGGAGTCCATTCTATATTTTGAAGTTTCATTAGTATTGATCCGTATTCTCTTTCCACGTATATTAAGGATCTTTACTTTGAAACATATCCTTGAATATATTTAACTTGTGTAGTTAGTATATTCATATGAGTATATGAGAACATATGAAACTTGTGTAGTTCATGGATGTTCATATATCCTTGAATATATTTAACTTGCGTAGTTAATATATTCATATGAGTATATACAACTTGTGTAGTTTGTATACACTCATATTCAGTATATACAACTTGTGTAGTTCGTATATACTCATATTCAGTATATATAACTTGTGTAGTTCATATATACTTATATGTGAGTATATATATAACTTGTGTAGTTTATATATACTCATGTTTATTTATATTCAATTATTTGAGATTATGTTGTGGGACTAACATGTGTGCTAAGATGTTTGAAGGCTTAGTCCCAGTTCATGGATGGCGACATGGTAAGGGAAATGCATGACAATAGAGGGATCATGATTAGTAGCTTGATAGCATGTTCTTGTGCCTTATGGATCAAGTTAGGATCATGAATGCATTTGAATTTGAGTTTTGGAAACTCTAAGTGCTTTTGTCAGAAATCGGATGAACCGACGTGTTATGGGCGGTTCGGCCATACGCTGCGATTCGACCGGATCTTGGTGCGGTATGACCGCACATCGGTCGTTCCGATTTCTAGTTGGCGGTTGCATAAAACCGAACCGATGCATTTTGGTTCGAGCTCTCTCTGAAAATCGGTCGCACTGTTTTGAGAAACGGTTGTACCGCGATGCGGTTGTATCGAATTTTGTATGGCGGTATGAATTTTCCAGAGAGCATATTGTTTCGGCAGTTTGGAAACCCTGAAATCGGTAGTACCGCTTCCTTTGTCTTGATAACCGGACCAGCGATAGTACCGCAATTTGGTTGACGGTTGTACCGGTCCGTGTTTTTCAACGACTTATTTAGAAGCATTTTGCATGTATATCTTGGTAATTAATGTTAATCATTATGGGACTAACATTTTCCATGAGTTGGATGAATATGTTATGTTCGTGGTAATGAAGACTTGGATGGCATCATGAGTTGATCGTCATCAAGTAAAGGTTCAAAAGAGGATGCATCATGTGTTGATGCATATCAAGATCTCAAGAAGAGATGATCATGAGTTGATCATCAAGTCAAGAGAAGACTCATCATGTGTTGATTGAGGTCAAGTAAAGAACGCATCATGGGTTGATGCATGTTAAGATGATGACCCGGACTTGAAGTGAAGATGTGCGTCATCAACCTTCAAGAAGATGCTCAAGGCAAAGGTATGACTAGCTAGGGCTAAGGATGTGTTCCTAGTCTTTTACCGGTCTTGGTGTTTGGTTGGAAGACCGGATTGCTAGTATAGGTTGCCGTACTATTAAGAGGGGTCTTGTCTAGTAGCTTGAGTCTCATCATGTGTTAATAACTCAATCTCACTTGCTCTAGCTCACTCTAACATGTTGCCTATATTTGCGAATGTGTTTTGCAAATAGTTGAGGCTCATGGATAATCCTTGTAGCATGTGACTATACTTTGCAAATGCGTTTTGCAAATGGTTGAAGTCCATGTACCTACTCCTTGTGGCATGATCTAAGTTTGCAAATGTGTTTTGCAAATTGTTGGGATTCATGTATCTTCCCTTGGCATGGTCTAAGATTGCTTGTTGCTATCATTTGGACTTAGACCATGGTAGTGGCTCTTTGAAATTGTGCTTTTTGATTTGATAAAATGTGTTTGAGATCAAATCAAATAGGTGGGTTGTGTAGCCCACTGAATAAGCTTTCAATAGAGTCCAAGATCACTCAATTCTGACATCGGAGTCAAAAGTTATGACCTTTTTACCGAGTATCGTCTGTGCTGATTTTGAGCTGCGGTACGACCGCCATGTAAAGAGCGGTATGACCGCCCAGAACGGTTGTACCGGCCCTTGTGAGGGCGGTACGACCACAAATGGCTGTAACGGCTAGTTTTTGGCTGTTTCGTCTCCAAACGGCTAGTTTTTGGTGTAGGGGCTATAAATACCCCTTTGGCCGGTTGAGAGACAACCTTTGGCATCCCATTGAGTTCCTTTGAGCTAAGAGCAAGTCCTCTACTCCCATTTGTGCATGTGTTGCACTTAGTGAGGTTTGAGAGGCAAATCCTATTGCATGTGTTGCATTAGGTGGTGGATTTAGTATCCACGAGAGCTTTGGCACTTGATTGGTTCAAGTGAAAGTTGAGTCTTGTTACTCTTGGTGTTTGCCGACACTTAGACGGCGTGGAGGCGTTGTGCGTCGGTGATCTTCTCAAGTGAAGCTTGTGAGAAGACCCGGCGATTTGTGAGTGGCTTGGTGCTCGCCATCTCGGAGCGAGTAAGAGCAACCCTAGTGGATCGAGGTGATAAGTTCAAGTTGGAATCGGTTCAGCGGTTGATCTCACTTAGAGGTGTTGGTTCGGTTGGAACCGGTCCAAGTTGGTTGGACTTACCTCGGAGGTGTTGCCTCGCGTTTTGAAGTCGATCCAAAAGGTTGAACTTACCTCAACGTGGATTAGGGGAGACCGGCAAGTCTTCGATCACCACGGGAAAAATATCGCCGTGTCAATTGTGGTTTGCTTTCTTGAGCTTTACCTTATTGCAATTTACATTCATTGTATAATTGCTTATTTATTTGATTGCTATCGTGTATGTTCTTGATTGATCATATCATTAGTTGAAAGCTTACAAGTTCATGCTCTATTGATTATTACCTTTATACTTGTATTGTTGGAGCACTTAGTTGAGACTAGTGATTTTAGGTCTTAATTGTGCAAAACCGTATTAATATTAACTTCCGCATTAGAAATCGGTTTTAGTGCATAAAAGTATTAAAACGCCTATTCACCCCCCCTCTAGTCGGCCTACTCGATCTTACAGAGGAGGACGTGGGGTTTCGCCTCAGCGGTCATAGCGGCAGCATGTCGTGATCGTGTGATGGTGTCACGGTTAATGGGACATGGCGACGGGAGGCGTTGCTTTTGGTTTTGTGCGGTGTGACGTGAGCTATTCCTTCAGATTATGTGGGGCTGTGAGGGTGGCTAGCGAGGACACACATGTCGTCCATGTCATGCCAAAACCACAGTTGGAGGAGGGGGGGGGGTGAACTGGTTTGAATAGTTTGAGGATCTGAATCAAACAATTTTATAACTCTAGATTGAAAAGTGGTCTCAGAACGAGAGTCGAGGGTTTTTCCAAAAGTGGACTTTTTCCCTTCTAGTTAAAATATCTTTTCCATTCAGACGAAGCGCTAGATATGAAAATGCAGTGTTCAGGCTAATCAGCCAACTAAAAATTAACACTAGTGGAAATCTTTTAGCCACTCCCCGTGAGATCCATCCATTGAGTGTTGGCAACGTATGGAAACTTTTATGTACAATGTTTGTTTCTCTCACTACTTAATTTCCTCACAAAACACCATAATAAAGCAACCTTTTTGCGAGGAAAATACAAAACCTTTGAGCCCAGCGACAAAGATATTATGGATATCTACAAACAAATATTACTTGCATTGTTTTGATGTGCACTACTTTTAGCGTCTTCCAAACATGAATTTCGTATAGAGTGTCCTTAATTACGTTCCGTGCGGAACTTTTCATACAAACAACTAAGTTTGTCAGAAACAGCTAACCAAAGCTTAACTACACTGTTTTATGCATAGACCTCTTTCTAAAAAGGTTTACGAATATTAAAATAAAGTAGTTAATATTAAATAGGTAGGAGCAAAAATACATAACCTTGAAAATAAATCAAACCGAATCTTTGCCCCAGCTAATATTCAAGTCTATATATACATCTAATCTTCAATTTGATTGATTTTTTTTATAGGTCAATCGCTACATGTCATCTCTAAATATTAACTGTTTTGCTTTAAGATCCGTACACTTTTCTGAAATAAATGTGCGGAAGCAAATTCCCTTACTAAAATCGCCGTAGGCACTCTAACAACCTTGCTAACCTTTCACTTAGAGCATCACACGGACGACACTCGTAGCATTTGAGTGTGTCAGTAGAAACCACTACAAACATATGAATTTTCTAGCTTCATGTGAAGATTTTAGACGATCTGGGTCTCCACTCAATCATGCATAAATATCATCATCCTCCCACGACAACCCCTAGGGCTAAATCATGATTTGCCCAAGTACTATGACAAACAACGCGCACAAATGTTTGGATCGGCTCGCCAGACGACACATTTGTTATTGGGATTATGAACACTAAAAATAATCTCTACCGTCCAATAAATAATCAAAGGACAAGAAATACCACAACCTTATGCTTACGGATTTTTCTCGCTGTTCCTGCGTTACTATGACGGAATACTGATGACTGTTCACACGCTGAACACTCCGAGTGTCTCTCCAACGGTGTCCTGGTTTCCCGCGATCCAGCCAATAGGCGACGCCCACCGTCCACTGGCGGTCGCCGGTCGCTCCAGGAAACAGTAACCGATAAAGCTGCGCATCCCGACAGGCACCTCCACCGCCACGTGCCGGTCGCCGTCCGGACATCTCGCTCCCGGCTCGGGATAAGGCAGTGTGGGGTTGTGGCCACTGGCCAGTGGCCACGCCATGAGCCCAAGACCCCCTCGGGATCCCGAAAAATCGCACACTCTTCGCTGCTTCTCACCTTTCCCGTTTCAAGAATCCAAAGTGGTCCTCTTTTCTTGCCCTCGTTGGCTCGCCTCGCCGGAGAAGCTGCCGTCGGTGGCCGGAGGATTTGTGAGGGAGGCGCACTGTGCGAGAGAGATGGTTCATTTGGTCCTGGATTGAGTTCTATGGATGCGAGGCTTGATTTGGTTTGGGTTGGTGAGTTGGTAGGGAGCAGGGTGTGGAAGGATGAGCTTTAGTGTTGTGGACATGGAGGAGGAGGGTGGTGCGGCGGCAGCGGCGGAGGAGATCCGGCGGTTACCGGCCGAGGTGAACTGGGAGATGCTCGACAAGTCGCGGTTCTTCGTCCTCGGCGCGGTGCTCTTCTCGGGTGTGTCCGCGGCGCTGTACCCTGCCGTCGTGGTCAAGACGCACCTGCAGGTGGCGCTGCCTCCGCAGGCAGCCACCGCGACCGCCGCCGCCATCCTCCGGCGGGACGGCCTCCGGGGGTTCTACCGCGGGTTCGGCGCGTCGCTCGCCGGCACAGTGCCCGCGCGCGCGCTCTACATGGCAGCGCTCGAGGCCACCAAGAGCTCAGTCGGATCCGCCGCTGTCCGGCTCGGCGTCTCGGAGCCTGCGGCGTCGGCAGCCGCCTCCGCTGCAGCCGGCGTCTCCGCCGCAGTCGCCGCGCAGGTCGTGTGGACCCCCGTCGATGTCATCAGCCAGCGGCTCATGGTCCAGAGCTCCACCACTTGCCGCTATAGCGGCGGCGTGGACGCCTTCAGGAAGATCCTCCTCGCCGACGGCGTCCGTGGCCTGTACCGCGGCTTTGGCCTCTCCATCATCACCTACGCTCCGTCTAACGCGGTGTGGTGGGCGTCCTACGCCATGGCGCAGCGCTTCATCTGGCGCGTCGTCGGCGCCGACCGCTCCGAGAGCTACCCGTCCCTGATGGCCGTGCAGGGCGCGAGCGCCGCCGTCGCCGGGGGCGCGGCCGCGCTCGTGACCATGCCGCTGGACACCGTGAAGACGCGCCTCCAGGTCATGGAAGCCGATTCGGCAGCGGCGCGACCGACACTAGCGAGCACGGTGCGCGGGTTGCTCAAGGAAGGTGGATGGGCGGCGAGCTACCGCGGGCTCGGGCCGAGGTGGGGTTCCATGTCGCTCTCCGCGGCCACCATGGTAACCACCTACGAGTTCTTGAAGCGGCTCTCGGCGAAGGAGGGCTCCTTCGATTAGATCCTTAACCGTAGCGTTTATCAGGTGACTCGATCAAATTAGCCTCGAAGCGATCGATCCTTGAAGGAAGGGGGTGGTTAATTAGGATTCTTGTAAATATGCTTAAGATATTTGTTTTATCTTCGTTTTGGTTTCTTGGTCTGATGCTATAGAGGGAGGGCAAGAAGAACAAGTACTAAAGGGGTTTTAGGATGCAAACTTCTGCTGGTTTTGCAGTGGTGATGATGACGATGATGAAAATTTTGGAGGTTTTGCTGTGGTGATGAACTGATGATGGCGATGATGAAAAATTTGGTGAAAATTAGGAACTTTCAGTCAGAACTTCTGGTGAACTGTCTTGTTAATAGTAATAGCAATTGTCTGTGCTTTGCCCCGGATTTGAAATAAAACACGGCTTAAGTTGTGAACTTATAAAATCAATACATATACACAAATAAAAGTTTCATATTCAATCAATAAGTCATATAAAATTTTATCATAAATCATAAATAAGGATAATTTAATTATTCATAAAAGATCCTTTAAGTATCATGTAGACGGTATACAGACTCATCACCGACAAATCCTTATTTTATAATAGTTATCGCATTGAACATCTTGTGTGCCTAGCTGGATAGTGTTTAAGTGCTGTGTGCTAGCTGCATCACTGCTTCTTTGAATGGGAGGGAGACTGGGTGTGCGTCTGTGGTCGCGTCCTTTCATTTGTCTCGTCGTTTGTTCTCTCCGAGAAGTGGAATTTCAGACAGCGAGCGTGCACTCCTGATTCCCGTAGGTTGGAGCGAGGAAGAGCGAACAGTCCCATCCCAAGAGCCATGACACAATATATCTGCTGCCCAGGACTTGGACCGCACTACTCATAAACCGTTCAAGCTGGTATCTGGAGAAGCATACAAGGCCTTGAGATTACTTACCACCTGAAAAACAGTTGCACACTTGGAAACAAATTATGGCATGACAGCGAAAGAAATATAGATTTTAACACCCGTAAAAATCAGATGGTAGGTAGGTGCCGATGTTTTATAGGCTAGTGATACTACAAGTAGGCGTAAACTAAAACAATTGTGCTCCCTTGTTCCCACACACCGAATTCTTTGACTCGTTAGTTAAGCTCGAAGAACTCTCAGGGGACCTGCCATATCAACGAAAGGAAACGATCGAGCATCAGTTAGGGGTGGAAACGACTCGATTTCGCAGAAAGCTCGGCTCGACTCGTTTTGAGCACGAGCAAAAGACCGGTTTGGCTCGGCTCGGAAGACGGCTCGAGCCGGCTCGCGAGCCAGGAGCAGAATACCTGAGAACTACCGAGGTGCATGTGAAATCACACAATCAGTGAATCCATAATCCATTCAATCAACAAAATCACAAAATCAGTGTATCCATAATCCATTCAATCAACAAAATCACAAGTGAAATCACATCAGTACATCCATTCAATCAACAAAATCACAAGTGAAATCACACAATCAGCTAAAGGGTGCAGCGGCGGCAGCGGCACGGCGCTGGCGCGGATGCGCGATTGAAGGGCGGCGGCCGGCGTGTCAGAACCCGGATTAATATCACAGATCCTCTGTGCATTTCTGAACTAGTCCCATGATCAGTAGCTAGTTCACACAGTAAACAAATATGATAACAAATTCATATCACGATTTTATTAATAATCAACAGAGTTTATTACAAAAGAGGCTTACATCCAACAATAAATAACACAGCGGAAGACGAAGATGTAGTAGGGTCCAGCAATCTGCCACAAGCAATCGACTGGGGTAGCGGCCTAGTCGTCACGTTCCACACCTAAAGTGAAGTCCTTCTCCTCTGAAATTTTGTTTGCATAAAGCAAGTATGAGCACAATATCCGTACTCGCAAGTTACACCCGTTAAGTAACAGAATGACATGCATATATAGATGTAACAAAAATGGCTTATGGGTTGATTTGCATAAAGCAGCATTTCTTTTAAATACTGGTACTAAGTTCCAAAGCAGTTATTTTATAACTAAAATTTATAAAATTCTCAATTTTATAGTCAGATAACATTCACACATGAACGATAAAGGATACCCTCCTATCACATGGCTTCCTGCCCAATTCCCATCTGGATAAACCAGTTTTAAAGAAGTTTATTTTCAAACAAAACCAAAGTCTAACTTTGAGTAGTTCTGCTAGCATGTCCATAACCGCGGACACGGTTATTCGAATAGTTTTACACTCTGCAGAGGTTGTACAGCTTTACCCACATGACAAGACTTCTCTAGTTTGTCCGGCATATATCTATGTCACCGCTCACTACCGTTGGTAAGCGGTCTAGAGCACGTGTCGATGCCTTTACAATGTTCTGTCTTAATATATTTGTACCCGCTAAGGTTTCGCTGCCATTGGACTGACCATCCTCCGGAAGCCCCCTCCTGCGCCAGATGGGTCTACTGTCTGACCAACACCCATACCAACAACATAGCACCAATGACACTAAGATATCACAAATTATTTAGTCAAGTCCCGACCCATACTTGGGACATGTAGTGGTACGATATGGCGTAGCATCATGCGCTCGAAAACCGGTCCTTAATTGACTTGGGCGTCTTTCCATAAAAAACCCCTGGGCCTTAACCCTGACCAGATTAAGCCCGTGCATAAACCTGCACCCACCAATCATCCATCTCGCCCAAGTCCAAACCCATTTTTATTTTATTTTCCAAGTCATTTGTAAAACTCCCATGACACACCAATGTCAAGGGTACAATTTAAACAATAATTGATTGTTGGCTGAAATTCCCAAATTAGACAAGTTTGGTCTATAAGCATGGCTAAGCAATACGTTTAAATGATCCTAGTTCATACTATCGTATCAAGCAGGTTTTGTCTAGGGTGTCAATGTGTTTGATTCAATATCAACATTGGTCATACAAAGGATTTAGGTATAACTATGAATTTAAAAACAGGAATTTATATTACTGAATATAAATAAGCATGCAGTAATAATTTAAAACAGAATATACATAATTTGAAATAATGGGATTAATATGATCAAGGGTATAACTTGCCTTACTTGATGAGGTGACGTTGTTTTTCTTAACAGATCACCTTAACAGAACGTCTGGTATTGAGATGATGTTGTTTTTCTTAACAGGTCACCTAGTACTCACAAGTACTATCTTCAGGTAGTCCAAGTGTACGATCACGATGATCATACAGTCAAAATCAATCCTCTTATGTTGCTCTTCAATCGGCGTCGAAATCTGATTCTCCGAAGTCGTCAAAAACTAACGTGAAAAGAAGCCAAATTCAAACTAAATTCAAATGAACTCCAAATTAAAATAATTTGATTTAGATAGCTAGATTACAATTTTATACAAATTTTGCAACTTGAAACACCCAAATCGGAGTTTGGATGCAAAAGATATGAATTTTAGAAGTTTGAAATTACATGAAATAATAAATTAGGGTTTAAAGGAATTATTGGTCAAATGAACCCCAAAATTAAATAATTTTGGTTTGGTTGGCTAGATCTTGATTTTATAGGAATTTAGGAATTTAAATCGACGAAATCGGAGTTCGTATGAGGGAGAACGAACCCCGGGAAGTTCTAAATATAAATAAACCCTAAAATCAGATTTTATTGAATTTCCCAAATTATTTTTCTAAAGAAAATCCTAATTATTGCGCAAGATGACGTCAGCGACTGATTTTCAGAATTTAAAAGAATTAAAAGAATTTTCGACAGGTGGGACCCACCTGTCGGTCTAATGGCTTATGTGGACCAAGTCCACGAGTGATTGAGACTAGGGGGTGTGGGCTGTGCCACACAGGCATTGACCTGGACGCCACATGGGCAACAGGCGGCGACGTGGCGCCGGTGGCGTCTGCGCGGCGCGTGCGTGGCAGTGCCACGTCACGCCGGCGGGTGGTGGCGCACGGAAACCGAAGATCCGGTGAACGGCGGCACGGCTGCCGGCGGCGAGGTGTCAGGAAGGAAGAGGAGGCGACAGGGAATGCGGTGCTTACCCAGGCGACGCACGAGCATGAAGAATTCGTCGGCGGCGAGGTGTTAGGCGGCGGCGTGATCGGGTTCAACGGCGGCGACGGGCTCCGGTGGAGCTCGGCCGAAGTGGAGGCGAGCAGCGGGTTCGCGCGGAGGCGGGGATGCTAACGGTGGTGACGGTGATGACGCGGCGGCGACGGAGGCGGCGCTAGAGGTGGCAGAGTGAAGTTCGGCCGGTGAGCTTCGACGGCGATTTCCGTGGCTAGGGCGAGAGGAGAGAGTGGGGGGTGGCGGTGCGATGAGTGGAGGGAGGCGCGTCCGGGGCTCCATTTTATAGGGTCGGAGGGGCTTGGGAGGGGGAGATCGGGTCGTGCGGTGGTCACGGTGGTGACGGCGCGATCCGCACACGCCGCACGCGACGAGGGCAACGGCCAGGAGGTGGGGCGGCGTGACAAGGGGGACTTAATGCGCGCGCGTACATGGGAGGAGGGGGAGGAAATCACGACTGATTCGGAGCTTTTCTCGGCGCTAATGGCGGCTCGGGTGGTCTCCCGCGCGAGGAAGAAGGGTGGGGAGAAGAAGGCTCGGGCGGGGTGATGTGGGGATGTGGATGCCGTTGGATGTTGATCCAACGGTGGGGGTGAGTGAGGGGAAAGGCTGGGGTGGAGCGGGCCGGTTGGGCCGAAGTGGGCCGATGTGGGGAAAGAAACAGGCTGAGGTTTTAAGTTTCGGCCCAAAAAGGATTTCTGATTTTTAATTGATTTTACAATTGATTTAATTCTAGATAATTAGAAAGGACTTTAGAAAATAGCAAATAAATTCTAAAATTTATGAGAAAATTCACATAAATTCTCTTAGTCATTTTGGATTTAAATAAAATAGTTTCAATTCATAATTGGCTATTAATTTTGCAAATAAATTATTTTGGCTTTGAAATAATTAGGAAAAAGCTTTTAAAAACTCAGAAAATTCTATAAATTAATTAAGATTTTATTTTTAGATCAAACCAACTCGAACTTCAAGACTTCAAATAATTTTTAAAGTTTTGGCTTTTAAAACTTCAGAAATTCAAATAAAGCAATCAAACTCTGGCAAATTCTCAGAAAAACCAGTAAAATACCTATTTTATTTATTTTTATTTTGGTAACATAACCTTGGGATGTTACACGGCGGGACTGCAGGAGAGAAAGGGGGTCGGGGGGAGGACAAGGTCACAGCTCACGGCGGGAGCACATGGCGCGGCGGACGGGGCGAGCGGCGAGCTAGTAAAGACGCCGCACAAAGACGGCGGCGTGGCGGATGTGGCTGCTGGCCAGCTGCTGGTGGCAGCGTGTGCCGGTGGCCGAGCCGGCCGGCACGCGGCCAGGGAGGTAGATGCCCAACCTACACCATTGGGCGAAGGGCCGGAGGCGACGACGTGGGCAGAGGCGGCGGCGAGGTCCACCATTGGCTTCTTTCCAGCGGTGGTACTGGTGGGTTCGGATGGGAGGCGATGGCGGTGGCAGACGAGGCGGGAGAGGAAGGCCCGAAGGGGATCGCTCGTTGGATCGGGTGGCCTGTGGGCTGTGGTCGGGTAGGGAATGGAATGGGGAGGGATCGGGCGAAGGTGGATGGGGTGGGGAATGGAATGGGGATCGGCCGAAGGTGGATATTGGATGGGGAAATCAGGAAGGAGCAAGGGCCAAGTGGAATGGGTGGGGAAATCAGGAACAGGAATGATCGGTGGCCTGGCTCGTTTGGCTCGCGAGCGGCTCGAGTTCGGCTCGAAATTGGATCGAGCCAAAAGGTGGGCTTTGCTCGGCTCAAAAATTGATCGAGTCCGAGCCGAGCTGGCTCGAGCATGATACGAACTGAGCCGACTCGCAAGCCTCAAACTATTTTTTCAACCCTAACATCAGTCATGGCCAATTGGCCACGATTAAAAAAGCTAGTGTGCCCTGATAATTCGCATGTCAGGTCTCAAAGCGCGAAGGCGACCGCCGTGGGCCAGGCCGTTGCCGTTTCGCGTCCACGTCCAACCGGCCGCTCCGGATCGAGCTTGGCGGGGGTGGTGGGGCCCACCGAGCAGCAGCACCGGCTGCAGCACTTGCCCGCTCGCTCGCGTGCGTGCGTCAGCCTGGCCCGAGTTTCATCTCGGACGCGAGAGGCTCGTTCGCTTGATTGATTTCCTCCTCGCTCTAGGATCGGATGCCCTTCCCTGTCGTCGCGTGCTCGCAATCAGGAGACTGCACGTAAATGCTGCTTGGTAGATTTGGCATTTGTTCCCTTCTGTCCAGTCGAAATGGAATCTCTGCTCCTTTCGCTCTCTTCTTGCTGAACAAAACTGCTGCTATCTTCTTGATTATCGTCTATGCACGGTGCTGGCTACGAAAGTATGGTACTCTATGGAGTAGTTCAAGAAACCTGGTAGTACAGTACATTTTAGGAAACAAACGTGTGTATTTTTAACTTCTTCAGTTTTCCCATGAGTATACTGGCTATAACCTAATGACGGTAAGAGGGCTATAATAATAGCAGGCACGGCACGACAGTTGGCTCCCCAAATAGCAGTGCCATCAGGCAACTAACTGATTGGTGTTGACATGAATCATTCAAAAGCGCTGCAAAAAGAATACAACGGAGCAAAACTGAGACCGAGAGCGAGTCAGCAATCAACATATTGAATGGCAGCTTGGACATGGTGTCGACCCCGAGGAGAGCCATTGCACTCCCTCCCATCATCTTGGAGCCGACTGCAGCAAGCAAGACGAGCAGCAAACCAAAGCGTGCATATCGCTGTCTGTCCCGGCATTACAGGCTCCGCAGCGACGTGCATCGAAAACACCAGCTGTTCTCTTATCAGCGCGCTGATCGTGTCAACAATATCTAAGATAGCAGCACTCTTAAATCCCACGATGCGCTTTTGCACTTTTCTTGATGCCGGGCAATCGCGCACTATGTAACCTATAACTGCTGTCATCTATATAAAGTGTTAAAAACATCTTCGACAAATATGTTGTCCTTTTATATATCTCTATAGTCACAATGTGTCTTGTTTCTTGTGCTGCAGTCGATCTAATTTTATGTGCTCTCCCTCTCTCAACCACATCACTTCGTGTCCTACGTGACAAGGCTTAGAGACAGCTAAGATCACACTATTGTACATGTCATAACCACACACGGCCTAATTAAGTAGTATGAAAGCAGAGCGAGTCTTAGGACGTGTTTGCTTCGAAGCCTGGTTTCAATTTGCCTGGCCAGGACAACACCTGTCGTGCGTTTGCTTCGAAGCCAGGCAACACTTCGCTCCCAGGCGTAGAAAACGAGTGCCTAGGAGCCAGGCCTCCTAGCCAGCTCGATCTACCGTTGATGACTCGATCTAACGTTCTATTTTTCATTCACCAATTTCAGATATATGTTTTCAACCAAACAACTCATCTTCAAGTTTGCCTGATCAGACAAAAATTATCTACTTTTCGTACTACCTCTAGACACCACTTTTTCTCAGGTATAGAATCCAAGTCACCAATCAAACAAACCCCTAATTTCCACTGCCATGTCCACAGTCCACACGGAAGTTGACTCGAGGCAATATGGTACAAGTGCAGCTAAACCTAATTAAGTAGTATGGAAGCCACCCTTAATTTCCACTGCCATGTCCACAGTACACACTGAAGTTGACTCGAGGCAATAATGGTACTAGTACTGCTAATTTTTAGCTGCCTTGCAGGGCACCCCACCCTTTGTCTTCTTCACGATAAAGCCAGAATGTGATTGGTTTCTTTGACGACTTCTGCCTTCTGAATTGCTGATGCTACATGTCCCGAATTTTCCAGTGTGACTCGGTGATTGTGAATTGGAATTAATTTGTGGATTAGCAATCCTGGAAGCCTGGAATAAGTCCCTTAAAAAAAGAGAAATTTTACAGTACATTCTACCAGTAAGTATATGATGGTAGTATAAATTAAATCTGTCAATTGATTTGTTAAGGACAAAATAGACTTTTCTTTGTAATTTATATATTTTTTCATGGGAGTATTATGGACTTTTTCCAGCTAGTGTTGAAAATTTTACTCTTGTGGCATGCGATCACCTACATGATCAATTACAATTATACCCTCATCGGGATTCAACTACTCATACTATTAGGTGTAGTTAACTAAATCCTAACTAATCTAAATTATTAGATCAAATAAAATCAATAATCCGTATTAAATTGAGTGCACTGTAAAAAGCTCTAAAAACAACCCAAGTGGACAGACGAATATAGACTAATATTTCCTTTTAGATAGGAGAGAAGAAAAGCTCTATTGTGGCTGTGGCCTATGCACGATCTTCATTCGGGCGATGTGCGGGCTAAGGAGATTTTGGGCCGAAGCCTGCAGACTGGTTACTATCGGATGCAATAAGAGGCCCGTCATCTCCAGATATCATATATGGCCATATGGGCTGGGATGGATTTAAGGCCCAGAGTAAACTACACCACTTCCGCGGCTCCGTCGTCTTGTTTTTTCTTCTCTTTTCGAAACGGTTCAAATTCAAATACTTGCGTAAAGAGGATGATTTGGGGCAAAGGTTTAAGCTGTGTGAACCGTCCGATTGGGAGCAATGAATGGCACAGATTGATCGCGCCTACTTGCCACGAAACCATTGTCGATTTGTCGCAACGCAGCCGCACAATTCACGCGGAAGGCGTCTGGTACTCTGATCTACCAAAAGAAGCATGAGAAGGGAAATGGATTAAATACAATTCAATATAGAGATGATAGTTTATAATGCTAGGAAACGATATCCACAGTTCAAAAAAAATCAAAGATGGATATCAATAACTACAATACCACTGTAGATTAACGTTTACACAGTGAACTATGAGAAGTGCCACCGGCTTTAGTACTATAGCAACAGTTAAATATCTAAGCGGAAAATACTGTGATAAGGGCTCGCAGAGGATCCCGTTCCGTGCCGTCGTAGTCAAATATCACACTGACAACTGGGCCCCGCCGCCAGCCGGAACCCATTCTCTCCCAACAACTCCCTTCCGGTCGCCGTCACTGCTCACGCCCGCCTCCGCACTACACTGCACCACGCCACCCCCCATGAGAGCCGCAGCCACATCCACAGCCTTCTCCCTCCTCACCTCCTCCCGCCTCCGGAGGTCCAGACCCCCCCGCGTCCCCTCCCTCCGATTCCCGCTCCGCAGCCTCTGCCTCGCCACGATGGCCGCCGCCTCCTCCTCCTCCCGCTCGGAGGCCGCGCGCTCGCCCCCCGCCGTCGAGCCCCCGGTCCCGCCGCTATCCAAGGTCACGCCCTTCCCCGGCTCGCATGAATTCATGTGGTTTGGGTCGGTTCGGGGATTGATCTGAGGGGGGGTTTTGTTCGGTTCTGTGGACGCAGTTCAAGGTGGCGCTGTGCCAACTCTCGGTGACGGCGGACAAAGCTCGCAACATCGCCCGCGCGCGCGCAGCCATCGAGTCGGCCGCGTCCGACGGCGCCAAGCTTGTGCTCCTCCCGGTGAGTGCCTACGAAGCTTTGCTATCATCTGCTCTTTCGGTAGCAATTTCCATTTGTCTATTGTCTTAGGAGTGGAGATGCGTTGAGGATTAGGAGCGATGACGTCATGATTCAACGAGGATTTGCGGGTAGCGGCATACTGTCGCAGCCTCGTTATCTAGGCTGAACGGTGACTGTAGAAGATTCAAGCTCGAGTAGTATTGTTATGCACCGTGGCAGAGGATTGAACTCGGGGTCGGGGCTCACTGAACTATACCATGCGCATGTTTAACCCCGATATGTCAATCACATCTCACATCACATGTTCGAACTATACCTGTGCCTCTCAGTTCGGATTTGCAAATGACATGATGCCCAGATGGCAGATGTTGTGATTGTTGCTTGACCCGGTAGTCCCCTTCCTGGGACATTGTGATCCTGGGTCTAATGGGTGTACTGTGTTTGACAGAAAGACCCTGCATTTTCGAGCCAAAATGCATCATAGACTTATGTGGTTGAGGTCTAGGGGAAAATGAGCTAAGGTTGGAGGAAATTAAAGTTAAAACCGAACACATAGTACAGGTCATGTTTGGATCCAGCTCAGTGTGTTATTTGTTAGGCAGTCTTAAGAGTGTTAACCTGTAGGTACAGATAGTTGTGAATTTTCTTGCCTGGGTCATTTTAAAGCCAAAATGCATGTTGAAGCATCCGCTAGCTCGTGTGTGATCTTAATTAGGTAATCTAGTCCACCTTCTCCTCTTATGAGACCATGTGGTCAGAAATGTACCTGTTCTTTTGCTGCTTTATTACCTTTCACCTGTTGCAGTTTCTTGTTTTTATTCTTCTAGGAGATATGGAATGGTCCATATTCAAATGAGAGCTTTCCAGAGTACGCCGAGGACATTGAAGCTGGCGGTGATGCAGCTCCTTCATTTTCAATGATGTCGGAGGTTGCTTGCAGCTTGCAAATTACTCTTGTTGGTGGGTCCATATCAGAACGTTCTGGTAACAACTTGTACAATACATGCTGCGTCTTTGGTTCAGATGGCAAGCTTAAGGGCAAACATAGAAAGGTACAGAAGGAAACTTATTTTCGTAAACTAATATATTTATACAGTAGCTGAAGACACATGAATCTTAGCATGTCAATAGTGAAAACTGTGCCTCCTGGACATACTATGTCTCAGAAAAACAGTCTGTCCAGGAGGCCCAGTTTTATATTACTATCAACATGCTCAAATTCATGTTAACTAAATGTGCATAACATTATAGAGAATTGTGTAAAACTAATTAATACTAACTCCAATTCTCCATTAAACTACCCCTTATGTTAAGGAGAAAGACGCGAGGCGCCGCAGCAAGCATGTGAACAGTACCGTTATTTTCCGTGTGTGCTGATTGGTTTCTTAGAATAAAGAATAATTGGTTAGGTAGATTATTTTGGGATTCCTTATATATCTAGCTATTGTTAGGAATATGATCTTATTTATTAGGAAGGTTATTTCTAATAATTGGAGAGATTAGATTGGATTGATAGGTTTCCTTATAGATTATTTCTTAGGCATTAAGTCGGGCTGTTCCTACAAAAAGGATAGCATGTATCCATTATCAATTAAGCAATGAGAAATCAAGAGTTCAACTAAGTCTCAGAGCCTCGTTACCCCGACAGGGAAGAGCTCTGCCGATGGTTAGATGAGGGCGAGTGCCCTACCCTCGGACCCGTACCCAACCAACTACCATAACATTTGGTATCAGAGCCACTCACCATGGCTTTCGGTGTGGAACTATCTCCTTCGCCATGTTGAAGGTTGGCAACGAAAAGATGGCCTCAATTGACAACATGATGGCCATCCTTCAAGAAACGTGGGCATTGATCTTCAAGTTGAAGGAGCAGGAGGAGGCATCGCGTGCCATTGCAATGGCGGCGCTACCGTCACCTTTCTCAATGGCGCCACCAACGCCACCCCAGTGTGCATCGCTGCCCTTGGTTGCACCCCCGGTGCGGCACTATTGGAGGAAGGATACCGCTGTCCAGCAGCGATCTTTTCCACACGGCCGACCAATGTTGTGCCATAGGCAATGCAGAGCGCAACAACTGAGGGGCCAGTGCCGCTGTCACGTCCTTCCCTCCATCGTCACGCTCCAGGGCAGTAAAGGCGTAATTGCTGCCCCATGTCGGTTGCCCATGGCGCCGACACCTTCCTCAACGCCACATCATACTAAAGCGTTTCTTCCTTGGACGCTATACGTCGGAGTTTCGCTGATCTGCTCTCAAGCGAACCGACGCCAGTACCGGATACTCTTGTCAACATGGGACCACCAAGGACTTCAACCGTGGCCACCACCGCAGCTCGAGGACAAGCTGCCTCGCCGCGAGGGGTGTAATGCTATGGAGAAAGCTGCGAGGCGTCGCAGCAGGCGTGCGGACAGTATCGTGGGTATTGCAACTGCGTGTGAACCGTACCCGTTGGTACTGTAGCACATTATTTCCCATACGTGCTTATTGATTTTCTAGAACAAAAAATAGTTGGTTAGGTAGATTATTTTGGGATGCCTTATCAATCTAGTTATTGTTAAGAATATGATCTTATTTATTAGGAAAGTTATTTTTAATAGTTGGAAAGATTAGATTGGATTGATAGGTTTTCTTATAGATTATTTCTTAGGCGTCAAGTCGGATTGTCCGTATAAAAAGAATAGCATGTATCAATTATCAATCAAGTAATAAGAAATCAAAAGTTTAACTAAGCCTCAGAGCCTCGCTACCTCGACAGGAAAGAGCCATGCCGGCGGTTAGATAAGGGCGAGTGCCCTACACTCGGTCCTCGGACCCGTACCCAACCAATGACTACAACATTTCGTGGTACTGTTCACACACCTGCTACGACGCCTCGCGCCTTTCTCCATAACACCGTAGTACCTCAATCATGTCAACTTCAAGGGGTACTGTGATGCTCTTCCAATGAATGTGAAAGTATCATGGTTTCACAAGAATACAGATCTGATCAGTTCTACCTCATTTGTGGCATGCTGATTAGTTTACTTCCACCTTATTTGTGGCATGCTGATTAGTTTACTTCCACCTTATTTGTGGCATGCTGATTAGTTTACTTCCACCTTATTTGTGGCATGCTGATTAGTTTACTTCCACCTTATTTGTGGCATTTTGTTTCTTCCGCTCTGACTAATATTATTAGTAAGGTAGTTCCTTCTGAGTGTGTTATATGCCACAATGCAGATCCATCTTTTTGACATTGATATTCCAGGAAAGATTACATTCAAGGAATCAAAGACTCTTACTGCTGGGCAGGATCTTACTATTGTAGACACAGGTTTGTCTTATTAGTCTGCTGCAATGAAGCATGCTAGGATTAAGATAGTTCTCAAACCATAAGGCCGTCCATGCATCCCTAAATTTTGGTTTGGGTCATTTGAATTGAGTTTTACGAAGAGAACGCTTGTTTAATTATTGGGATTGTTATTTTAGAGCTGTGCCTTTCCATATAGTATGTCAATAAGTGCTTGGCTTTAAGAATCTCTTTTGGATGTGTTATTTAAGCATTCTCTCCGTATTGTTTTATCCCATTGATGTAGTGAAGCACATTTTCTGCCATGTGTTTTTTTCATTGTTCTTGTAGTGCTATGCTCTATCTTTCATTTGCATTTTCTTGTAGTTAGTTGAATTCAATTAATCGTTGTTGTGTTTTTTTCCTTCTCAATCCAATACAACTATTTTATTTTTATCGCATATATTCTAATACAATGTTGATTGTTTCCAGATGTAGGCCGAATTGGTATAGGCATTTGTTATGACATCCGTTTCCAGGAATTGGCAATGCTGTATGCTGCAAGAGGTATAATTTTCTCATATCCTATTTTTATAGTTCCAAGGGATGCATGATCTATCTGTCAGTATTTTATTTAGTGTTGTCATCTCAAGTTAGTTTTAATCCGATTGCATAGCTATACTGTTGCAAGATGCTATGGCATTTGCCACTGCATTTGGGTCATGGCAGCTGCAAATTTACTATGTATGTGTATAATGGATCACATTCATAGGTCTCAGAAACTCAGTGGTAAAATATAAATTGATTTTGTTGTGTTTGCTTGCAACTTTTAGGTTTCTAGTTAGTGTTAACATAAATCATACAGCTTACTGTTGTTTATGATAATGTGAAAAAGCATTCAATTGATAAAATATACTAATGCTCATCTGTCGACTGCAGGTGCTCATTTGCTATGCTATCCTGGTGCGTTCAACATGACTACCGGACCATTGCATTGGGAGTTGCTTCAAAGGGCAAGGTACTGCATCTTCTGAATCACTTGCACCTAGAGATATGATGATGATTCAGGGGATACATAATTAGCTAAAAGGTCTAGTACTTTTATTGAGGGTAATTAACTTCTAAAATAAGCTCAGATTTAGTCGAAAACTCAATTCTTTTATCATATTATTTCCTACTTATTTTATATTTGTTATGGACTCATTCATTGGTAAGAAGTATACGCGTCGGACTAAACCATTGCCGGACGCTACTGTGTGGACTCTAGTCCATAACGTGACCGAGTAGGTCATTTGATTCTGTCTGTGTGCATTGCGCAATGGCAGGACTTAGTAGAGATTGCATTAGTTTCATAGATAAGATATATTAGGAAGTATCCCTTCAGGATATTTAGAGATTGTGAGGTATCCCTTCCTGATACGTTTAGTGGTTAGTCCTCCATATAAACAAGGCCGCTCATGCGTTTTCCGCCCTCAAAACGTCTCTCACTTCTGCGCCAGTTTTTCAACTTCCCGACTTCACTGCCCAGTTCACCGTCGATTGTGTTGCGTCTGGAACCGGATTTGGTGTTGTATTACATCAAGGGGGCCATCCTTTGGTGTTTTGTGCCTTGCAGTGGCACCACCACGCTAAACTCGCGGCCTATGAACGTGAACTCATTGGATTGGTTAAAGCGATTTGACACTGGCGTCCTTATTTGTGGGGGTGTTCTTTTCGCATTCGTACAGATCACTATATCCTTAAGTTTTTACTTGATCAACGGCTCTCCACCATACCGCAACATCATTGGGTGAGCAAACTTTTTGGTTATACCTTCACGGTGGAGTACCGGCCAGGATGACAAAATACCGCGGTAGATGCCCTTTGCCACCGCACAAAGGATCATCTAACACTTCATGCTGTGTCCGCTCCCTGCTTTGTTGTCTTCAACAGTCTTCGTCGGGAAATTCTCGCACGACCCGACTTAGTCCAGCGAAGGACCGACATAGTGGTTGGGGTGCAGCGCCAGGATGGTCTGTTGTGGACGATTTGTTGTTGTTTCACGGCCATATCTTTGTTTTGGCTGATTCTGCAGTATGGGCGACCTTATTGGCTGATGCTCACCACTCTGGTCACAAAGGAACGCAGAAGACTCTTCATCGTATTCGCTCTCAATTTTATTTTCCTGGTATGCGTCACTTGGTTCAGGAGTTTGTATGCTGTTGTGCCACATGTCAACGTAACAAATCTGAGCATTTGCATCCGTCTGGTCTTTTACAACCATTGGCAGTTCCTCACCAAGTTTGGAACGATATTTCGATGGACTTTGTGGAAGGTTTTCCTAAAGTACATGGCAAGTCTGTGGTTCTTACCGTCGTGGATCGCTTTTCGAAATATGCTCACTTTGTGGCACTCGGTCAACCATATACAGCTAGCTTCGTCGCTCGTGTTTTCTTTGATAATATTGGCCGGCTTCGTGGCATTCCATCTTCCATTGTGAGTGATCGTGATCCTGTTTTTACGAGCTCATTTTGGTCTGAGTTATTTCGTCTTGCCAGCTCCAAGTTGCACCTCAGTTCCACTTTTCATCCGCAATCTGACGGCCAAACAGAAGTTGTCAATCGCGTAATTGGCATGTATCTCTGTTGTCTGTCTGGGGATTGACCAAAGGAACGGCTTCGTTGGCTTCCTTGGGTAGAATTTTGTTACAATTCTTATCAGACAACCCTTTCGTGCTACTCCTTTCCGTGTTGTGTATGGTCGTGATCCCCCAGTTTTGGTCGCTTATGAGCCCGGTGTTGCGCGCCTTGCGGCCGTCGATAATCAACTCTTGGAACGTGATGAATTTATTGCTGAAATTCGAGACAGATTGCTTCATGCTCAGAACTCTATGAAGGAACATTATGACAAAACACATCGCGGCGTTGAATTTGAGGTCGGGCAATGGGTTTGGCTCCGTCTTCATCATCGGGCTGCGGTATCTTTGGGGCGACCGGCCCTCGGCAAGCTTTCTCCTCGTTTCTTCGGATCTTATCAAATTGTGCAACGAAACGGTACGGTCACTTATTGTTTGAAGCTGCCTCTTTGTGCTCGCCTTCACGATATTTTTCATGTCGCTTTGTTGAAACCGTTTCATGGGGAGCCTCCAAATCAGATGTTCTGTTGCCTGACATTCATCATGGTCGTGTTGTTCCTAAACCAGCTCAAGTCCTTCGCTCACGTTTTACATCAGCCGGCTGGGGGGTTTTGGTCCGTTGGGACGATCGACTTGCTACTGTAACATCTTGGCTTTTGGTTTCGGATTTTCGCCAGCGTTATCCTCATATCCAGCTCGAGGACGAGTTGTTTCCCAGGACGGCGGTAATGTTATGGACTCATTCTTTGGTAAGAAGTATACGTGTCGGACTAAACCATTGCAGGACATGACTGTGCGAAATCTGACAACACTTCCGAGCAAAACCGAATTGGACTCTGGTCCATAATGTGACCGAGTAGGTCATTTGATTCTGTCTGTGTGCATTGCACAATGGCAGGACTTTATTAGTTTCATAGATAAGATATTTTAGGAAGTATCCCTTCAGGATATTTAGAGATTGTGAGGTATCCCTTTCGGATACGTTTAGTGGTTAGTCCTCCATATAAAAAAGGCACCCCATTGTACTAAAGCAATAACGGATTAGTTTGTCTCCCATCTCTCTACCGCACGGCTCAGAGCTTCCTTGCGCTGGTCGGTAATAAGTCCCGACTTGCGCACGAGGGCTAGCTTCGTTGCTCTCCATATCCTCTACGCTCTAACCCTGATTCTCGTTTTCATCTTCTTTCACCCGTGCGACACCATTTCAAGCCAAGCCGTATCAATTACATCATCTTTTTCTTGTGCTTCTGTACTGATGATATTATCCTTTTCATGCCAGGGCTGCGGACAACCAGGTATGTGGAACACTACTGTGTTGGCTGTTGATTTTTCTGTACAGAAACTCACCATTCTCGCTGCCAATTTTGTGCTTTCAAATAGTAATCGATCATTTTTCTGTCAGCTGTTTGTGGCAACCTGTGCCCCAGCTCGAGATACCGGTGCAGGTTATGTTGCTTGGGGACACTCCACTCTTGTTGGACCTGTAAGTTGATTGAGATTTTAAGATGCCATGTCTTCTGTAGTTCTGTCTGGAGCCTCCAGATTTCTTGTGCTCCGGACTTCAAACTCAGCTCTAACACAAGTAGTAGTAATTTTACCTTGAGCTACGTTATTTCATACGCTCAACAATTCGAAAACTCTACACTAGCAAATGTATGGTCGTCTCATACGCAATTGTTGGCATTTTATTGGTAGTTTGGGGAGGTGATTGCGACAACTGAGCATGAGGAGGCAACTGTAATAGCTGAAATTGATTATTCATTGATTGAGCAGAGGAGGTAAGCAGAATGAATCTTATGCTTTTCCACAGCGTTGTTTATTTTCAGCGTGGTCTAATAGCTTGACCAAAATTTTATTCAGGCAATTTCTTCATCTGCAATATCAACGACGTGGAGATCTTTATCAGTTGGTAGATGTGCAGAGATCTGGTTCTCAGTAGCAAGCCTGGCTGGATCACTCGATCAGGCACGATCTGCCAAGCAGGAGGAATCATTGATTTCGCAGGCAAACTCATACTTCGTTCGTGAGATGTATGTGCCCACCCTTGTCTGTAGTTTGCACAACACAGATGATCTTAATGCGTGAAAGTGGAGAGGACGAATAAGGCGACCTGTAACTCGTACCTTCACTGGCCCTAGTTGCCAAAATAATTGAGACCGCTTCTTCCCTTCGCAAGAATAAAAATCGGAATTCCATTCAACTTCAATCGGAGACCTTGGTCTAGCCGCTGTGGTTTCTGTCGTTATGGTTCGAGATGAATCAACATGACAAGGCTCACTGTTTGCTTGCTATTTTAACCAGTCTTTAGCCCTGTGTGACTTGTAAGACATGGGTCGACCAAATTTCTCTCCTTTCTTCGCTCTTCTTTTTGGGGCTTTCATCGGTAGTAGCTATAAATGAGTAATAAGATGGCAGGGCAACCTGTGAACTGCGAGAACCATAAATGGTCAGGCATGTGCCTGCTGCAACCTGCACAGCAAGAACAGGGCTTCTGGAGACAGTACCACTGCTAGCGCAGGTGCTACACGCTGAGACAGGCATGGACATGAAGAGCTCACGAGCCGGAGGCCAGCCTTTTTTTGTGTGTGTCCGGAGCTGTGAGCCCATTTACGCCGCCTTGCGCCTTCCATCAAAGCGAATTCGAGGTCCAAAACCGCTTCTCTTCAATGCTTGCTACCAGCTGCTGCTACAACCCATCGAAGAACGAACCTTTTTTATAGCAACCCATCAAAGAAGGAACTTTTTTATATTAATTAACGTATTTTTTAATATATTTTTATTATTAACATTTCGCCAACTTTATTTCTAATTCTGACCGTTTTGACCACGTCAGCACCATCACGTGACATCTTGTCACTCCACCACAAGAAGTGCTATTTAGCTAGATTTACCTTATAGCATAACAGTGTTGTGTTGCCTCGCTATGGGTGACGGCGTGACCAAAAGGGTCAGATTTGAAAATAAAGTTGACGAAGGGTTAGTAATAAAAATAAATTAAAATATGAGTTAATTAATATAAAAAATGTTCTCAAAGAACGGGGAGAGAAATCTAAGCTAGCCACGTGCATGCTGACAGGCTCCGTAAAACCAAAGCCTGAGGATTCTCAGAACGCAATCTTGGGCAAATGCATGGCATAGCGTGGCGTGGGCCCAAGGAGACAGGTGGGCCCTCCAGATCATGCATCAGCACCACACGCAGTGAGTGATGGCCTAAACTATCAGTGCCATATTCATAATTCCATCCGGTAATAAATGGCTGCCAAGATCGCTGCAGTTTACTGCGCCGTCTTTACCGCGTCGGTCGCAAAGATGGGCCTCCACCACCTGCTTCTTCATTCATTGCTACATTGGGCCTTCCGCTGTCGCCTCTTCGTATGACCGGGTTGTCAGATCGCGACACGGATTAGTATATGGTTTGGAATTTCGTATAATCGTAATCCTAGAGGCAGGATAGTACAGAATCTAGGTAGGTAGGATCAGGATCAGAACGACAAACTATATTAGTATATAAATTTTTATTTTATCTATGGCTAATTTAGATCACAGTAGTTTAATTTACTTTGTTTTTGCTGGTGTTGTTCTAAGGTAAAAAAAAAAAAGTATTACGGTTAATATATTGGATTTTAAATGATTAGTTTGTTAAAAAAATAATTTAAATTTTTTTAAAAAAAACAAGCTTAATTGCATGTAAAATGAATGTGCACCCAAATTTACGGAACTAAATTCAGAAACTTCTAAAATTTCTACTATATACTTGCATCCTGAAAACATAATTCAATTTTATTATATATATATATAAATCGTGATTCTACTATTCGAAGATCCGCACCCGTCAGACAAAAAAACGATCCCATTGTAGGATCGCAATCCAGACAAACAAACATTCATTCCTTCAATGAATGCCTCCCAAACGAACATTCATTCCTCCCTCGTGAATAATAATAACAAAAAAAAGCCGCCTTCCTCGCAAATTTCACGCAGCGTCCGTTGCCCGAACCAAGCAGGCCAGCTGCTTCCGGCTGGTGATGAATGTCGCCTGCTGCTATACTAGCTAGCTAAGCTGCGAGTACCTGTACGTATGTATTCTTTCGCATAATGGTAGCAGAAATGTCGGAGTGTTATTATACTACTTTTACACGTCAGTGAAGGCCATGCCTCCGTGTTGAACTTGAAGGACGCGCAGTGTCAGCATATATATGCACTGCGTGCACAAATAGTCGACCAGGCTAGCTAATCTGACGACGGCCAAGATTGTCAGAAACTTCGGCTATGCATGCTTACCTGCGATCTAGAGATCCGGATCTTACGCGATGCTACAGCACTGCTACAGTATTTGGATACAGTATTATTCCGCTACATTAGATATTTTACTTTTTCTGTTGTTGATATTGTATCAATGCAAAGTACTATTCACACCCTCACGGGTCATTATTCGCACCGTGATTCTCTGCATTCTGCGTTACAACGGATGATCTGGATCCCTTCACGCATGACCCGCCCATTCTTACACGAAAACCTTACGCTACGTGTGTACACAGACACGCACAAACACACTTTTTTTTCCCTCGCCATTACAATGTAGACTCGTGCGTTGCACGCACCACCGCGCACGCTATCCTTAACCGTAGTCTTTCCAAGTTCGAGCTGTCCAGCAGTACATATATTCGATCTGAACCGTTCGTTAGGCCGCAGCATTGACTCGTTCTTGTACATCAGTGCATGCTCCGGCCAGGTACGGAGTTAGAAAATTTTTATTCAAAAGGTTATAGGGTGATAACTAAATATTGAAGGGTGTCAATTATAAATATTTTACTATTCTACATGAGAAACTAAAACATATATAGAAAACTTTATCAACTATAGAGGAACCAGGCTCCCACTAGTCCCTCATCTATCTCAGGTTACGGTTGTAAAGTTGAGTAGCAGTAGTTGCCTATGCTAAGAGCCTTTTTCTCCCTACGTAGCACTGTGGGTTTTTTAAGAGCATCTTCAATAGTAAATTTATTGTCGTCACTTAGTTATGTCACGTCAGCAAAATTCTACGTAGAAAAGAGAGAGGGAGAGAAGAGAAAGCACATATCGTTTCTTCCTGAAGAGACTATCGTGCACGCGAAACAAGACATGATACATTAGTCTACTCTAGTTGACATATAGACCCGTTTTAAAGAAAAATTATAAAATATAAATATTAGAGACTATCTATCGAAGATACTGTCTCTAAAGATGATGTAACATATATTAGAGACAATATTATCTCTAACTATTGGAGATGCTCTAAGTGCTCACGTGAGCAAAGTATTTTTATTTTTATTTTTTGAAAAAAAAAGGCGAGCAAGTGGCTTTCTCTCTGTTGGGTTTCTGTGTCGCGGCCTCGAAGCTTCCAAAAATAAAGTTTTTTTTTTCAAATAAACTAATTTTTTATTTAATTTACGAAAATAAATCATGATTAATTTTTTTTTATATAAATAACCCACAATCGCAGTTCCACCAAGCGAGTTAGCCCAGTCGCGAGATGGAATTACAATTCTAGGGCTAACTGCGCGTCAGTAGAGCGAATTTGCCTGTCACCTGCCACATGGCTCAGTCGCGCTACAAATGCGCGATTGAGGCATGTAGCAAACCGCGTCGCGCGACGAGCGAACAACAGCCGTCCATGTGGCTCAATCGCTCGGCCGATTCATGATTGGCCCTTAGTTGCGCGACCGGCTTGCGACTGAGGCCGCATATATGGTCAGTTAGCCGATGACTCTCTCATTTGCAAAACAAATAAGAGATGGGAGAAGAGAAGAGAGGAGAGGAGAGGGGAGGGGAGGAGACTTTGTTGGCGTTCCTACGTCTACCATGGGCACCACGGGAGATTCGGTTCAAGGTATTGTTAAGTAATCGAAGTGAGTTGGAAACGGCGAGTGACGTCGTCACACATAAGGTGAGCTTTGGATAGGAGGGCAACAACAATTTTGTTAGTGCACGTGTAAAAACCAATGCTACTCATAAGCCATGCTCTCATGTGTTGGCTGCATGTAGTGTGATTAAGATGGACTCCGTGCGGTATGTATCGAATTTCTTCATGAAGGAAAATGTGGTTCAGACTCGGAGCGAGGAGATATATGGATTCTGTGTAGTTAGTAACTTCACAGAGGATGATGTGCAAAATAAAATACAGGTCCCTGATTTAGACTTACTGAAGGGTGGCAAGGGTCATTGGTAGACTCGTCGTATCCGAAGCGACATGGACGAGTCTGAAGCCGGATGTCCTGTGAAGAGGTATATTCTTTGCGAAAATTTTGGGCATACGAAGAACAAATTCACAAAGCATAACAGGTCGGGTGAAGGTCACGATGGCACGACATGTATGTTCGCAAGGCTGACTTGATTTCTATCCGTCGAGTATTTTCCTTTCCAAAGGCGTGTTTGTATCGTAGTTGTAGTTCGGATTGATGGTTCGTGCGTGTAGCCATTTGTGTCGTAGGAATAGCCAAGCAAATATATGCACCTAACCAGACCCTACGCGTCATGTAATTAAGACCTTCTTGGTCAAGTATTATGCCGGGTTTGTAATCTCATCTTTGTTGCTCCATTCTTGTCTCGCTCAGACTGAAGTTTACAAAATATTTTGTCAAATTTAAAGTTATTTGTGTAAAAACTTAAAAAGGTGAACATCCATGCAAAATGATTTACAAATAATTGCAATCAACAAACTCTAGCTTTTTACCACTAACAATTATTCACAAACTACTCTTCCGACCATTTTATTTTTGTAAAATTAAATATAAGTTTATTTAAATTCTTTCTTTAAAAAATTAGCCTATTGTCGCCGGGCCAGAACACGACTGAGTTCAGTCGCCGACGTGATCTGCGACTAGCCTCAGTTGCGCCACCAGCTCGCGACTGAGACACGTGACAGACTAAGACCTTAGTCGTGTTGCCGTCGTGCGACATGCCTCCCACGTCAACTAATCGCTTGCTCACCGCACAATTGGGTTTAGTTGTCTGGTGGGTCAACGACCGAGAGTTATTTCTATTAAAAAAAATAGAGCAAGTCATGGTTTATCTGTGTAAAAAAAATTTAAAAATAGTTTATTTTGAAAAAAAAAACCAAAAATAAAAGCCGGCCTGGACCTGGCCAGACCAGGGCTGGCCAGAGATCGATGCGATCGGCCCGAAGCCACAACGTACGAGCCCAACTTTCGCGTCGCGCCCGTGGTACAGAGTCCACAGTGCATGTGCATGAGTGCGTGCATGCGGTGCAGATCGAAGCGAAAGTTGCAGAGCTTCCGGCTTACGACGGGTATTCTTTTGATCAGAGATGAACGCGGTGGCCGGCGGTGGTCTACTCGCTCGATGCGGCCGGGCGTATGTCGCAGCTGTGCAAAGAAAAGGTAGCTACGGTGCCGTGGCTGTGGTTCACCACAAAGAACAGCTTGCTGCTAGCTTGCGGCAAGGATCTGATCAGGAGCTACCGCTTGCTGGCCTTCCTCCATTGAGGCTTTGTAGTCACTCCGATGATATCTGCTCCGTTGTTTCGTAACTCACAACCGGATTATAACGACAACGGCAGAGGGTATTCTTCCCCAATCCCCATAAGAACTGCATAGACGCAGGGCGGGCCTAAAGAAACATGTTACTCGAATGGAGGTGTCTAGGGAGTACTTGAGTGCTTTATTCCTAAATAGTACTCAAATTTTGAACTCTCAGATCTAGATTCAATGGATTAGATCACTTTGCCTCTTTCCCCCTCATCTGAGTACTATTTTAACTGGGAGTACTCTATTTTTTAGACACTGAATTTTTACATAAGTTATATACTAGTTTTACATAAATTAAATTATGTAAAAAATGGTGTGATTTTATGTAAAAAAGAGGAATAAAATAAACTATAAAAAACACAACAAAAACTACAAAAAAAAACATACATATTCATTTATGTTGCAGCTCTCGATATCCCTAAACAAATTGATTACTCACTTATCACATTATCTAGAGAGAAATCACCAAGCATAACATGGATAAAAAACTTGAGTACTCACAAACAAAAAAACACTCGAGTACCATTTAGCAATTCCCTACTCGAATTTCAGTTTTTAGTAAAATAGCTAAATATCTCCGTTTAACTCAACAGAGATGCTCCGATAGATCACTTATGTCTCCGCTCTTCTTTTTTTTTTTTTTTACATGGCCCGCCCCTCCGTGCACCGGAGCTCAATTCTGTTGCTGGTGGTTACGGCCGGACGCATGCACGTCGCAAATGATTAAGCACTGTTCTGTACATGCTCGCCATATTCAAGGTTCTGTATAGGCTATAGCATGTGCCAATCTCTGACATGAAGTGGATAATAATGCGGCGGTGCGCGTGTAAATGTCAACCGCTGCATGTGCCTCTCGCCCATAGCCGCCGCTAGCTAGGTCCTGCACGCACGGCTTGTAGGGACATGCATGTGAGCTCGCACGCACGTACGTATAAACAGAAGCTGTACACGCATGTGTGCTTCAGTTAAATTTGAACGGACGCAAATATTTTGCCTCCTCGTCTCTTCGAACCTAACCACGTACGTACAACCACGTTGCTGTCAATTGCCACAGTACAACCACAGTACTGTAGAATTGCATACCATGTCACTGTTCACACCGTATGTATGTTTTAGTTTGCCGACAAAAGTCGATTTCTTTTGGCACAAACATTTTCTTGACTTGGGATCTGGCCTCTAGGTCAAGCCGTGTAAAAAAATAGTAATAATTCGAGAGAGAAATCTTAACCATTGAGGTGACATGGCGGATTATATTTTTTTTCTTCTTGAAAGTTTAGTTGATCTGAGGAGAATAATAATATGCATGTGAGAGTTGGTTGCAAATTGCAAGGCCAGGTAAAACGCTGTGATGTTTATATCTAAAATCAAATCTCATAGCCATTGTAGGGTTGTAGCTCTACACATGCCCTAGATGCTACCTACCTCACACGCACATAGAGGTTTTTTTGGCCAAATACATTTACAGCGTTTTTTACGAAAGTAGTGTCACTCGCGACGTATTGAAAAAAATGACACCGCTCAGACGCGCTTAGTCCACATAGCCACCGCGCCCGCACAGGCGCCATCGCCGGCGTGTGGGTGATGATGTCCGGGTGCATGCACGAGCTAGTCCAGGCGGTGGCCATGCGGACGAAGCGTGTCCAGCCGATGGCCGTGTGGAATTGCACACCTGGCGACGTGACGCTGGTTCGGGTTGCTATATTTGCAAATAATACGTGAGCATAGCCATATTCGCAATTGCACCACGGAATAGTGCCATTTAGGGGGAAAAAAACTCCACGCACAACCACAGTAACAATTACCAAACCGAAAAGAATATAAGCTATTGCTCCCATGTCGTTTTATACTCGAGGAAAGTGAAAACGATATGTTAGACTTCCACCTTTTTTTGAACAAACATCGCTCTTTCTCCATCAACAAAACAACATGTTCTTAGGAGCTACTGGAGAGTATCATAGGACTAATTAATCATGCTTGGTAAATGGCCGGAGAAACTAACAACAAGGGTCAACTCCTAATGGGCAAGTAAAACCTCTCTTTAATTAAATGGATCACGCCGTCACCTTTTATGTTCCTCCTGAACACCTATGTTCACCAAGTGCCTAAACTTTTGTTTATTAATTGCCTGCTGCTACTTTGCAATATTAGAGGCCTGTTTATCACGATGAGCCCAAGCTAAGGCCATAGCTGTAATAATTAGGCATAAACTTAAAGCTAGGATTATATAAGCTAATTAAGAAAGCTTAGTAGCTTATTTGAAATACAGTATCTTTACACTAAAACAATGCAATTCATACTATTTCTTCTGAGTTCCGACGTTCCAAATATGGCCTATTAGCATACTCTCGGGTAAGGGTAGCATTTTTGCCTTTGTTCCGTGTGTAGGGTCCCAAATTGCTTTTCTCAACAGCCATGAAGATCTTTGCCCGTCTATATTTATAGCTTGACAAGCCTGCGTGTAGCTATGGTAGTCTGGCCATCTTCACAGACTAGCTAGAGCCTACATGGACAAGTGAAGTGTTGTAACGGATTTTAAATAAATTATAATATAAATTATAAATTTAGAAAATAAATATATATGAGATAATTATTGCTACAAATAAAAGTTTAATACATAATTTATATCTAATCAACGGGTCACATATAATCTTATCACAAATCACAAATATAAATAATCTAATTATTCACATAAGATCCTTCAACCATCTTATACATATGTGTATATATTTATCTATAAAAGATCCTACCAACTTAAGATGAGGTAGATGCAGACTTATCACCACCACCACCAAATCTTTTTTCACGACAGTAAAAATAAAGATAATAGAATGTGTGCACAGTGCAGCCAGTGTGCGCTGGAAGGACTTATCTTTTCTTGATGCTTATCAGCCTACTGTGGTGTGGGGGTCCAAAGGCCAGCTTAGCCCACCAATTGGTTTAGTTAAGTCCTAATCAACTTTGCAGCAGCTATCCATACATGTCCAAACCCAACTGCTAATCTAGAATGGAATAGCATCAACAACTCTGTGTCCTGACGCTTATTTAAGTACTCAATTTCCACAAAGTACAGACGATTCAGACATATCCATTGCGTTGCACCATGTGAAGAAGGTATTACATCCGTTTCCTCTGCAAGTTTGGAATTGAAAAAAAAAAAAGGGTTTAATCTGCAGCTACACCAGCAAGTAAGTAGCCAAATACTAATGGCATAAATTGACAAACATATTGGTTAATTTGGACAACCATTTCCATCCTCGAACAATAGGAATGGTTGGCATTTAAAAAGTTAATAAACTGGATGGTTTTGTACGTCATTCTGCGTCTGCCCATTAGATAGGCTCTGCTGTGCCTGTGTGGTGGCCCTTCTAGTGATGGCACAGATCTATTATTACTAATGCATTTTTTGGTGCGTCCTCGTCTTAGGGCCCAAGCTCATTCTAGGATGTGTGGTCCAAAAATGTATTTCCTTTCATTTGTGCATCTGAAATGATTTTGTCCAAGGTCCATCTGGCTACAAATTTGTCATGCATTCTTGCCGCACGCAAGTAGTACTAAACATCTTCTGTGGAGAAAATAACAAGTGCCTGGAAATTACAACCTGGCTAGGGGCTACAAGTGCGCACACTACACATGAAGCGTCACTCTGTAAGATTCGCTAGCTCCTCTGCCTCGAGGAAAGAAAAAGGAACAGAGCATGAAAAGCACGACAGAGTGACAAAGAGTAGTACAATACACCTGTTTCGTAGGCCTTTCTATGATTGATGAAATCTGCTGTATAGTTTTTAGTTTATTTATATTTAATGTTTTTCGATGTTTAGTTTTCAACTGAAGGTAAAAAATTTCATACTCCGTCTATCCGCCGCCTATACAAGTAGCACGTACGTACTAAGTAGTGTTTTTATTCCTTAGTGTCGAGTCCATTAGCCCAGTACAGCCATGCTCCAAAAGTATGGGAATCAATTGGTGGAACGAGCCATAAAAAAATGGCTCGAATGAGATGGCTCACAATTGACAGCGTCGCAGGGGGCTTTCAGCCCTCCTCTTTTTGACTGACATCTCAAAAAAGCTGGGAAAATGTGAAAGAAATTTGCCAGAAAAAATACCGGAGGAACAGAGCACAAGCATTTTCCTTTTTGTTTTTGATATTGAGATAGTCTGTATTATAGAAGATTAGCAATATATTATTGATGTGAGCTTAGGACCCATAGATTAGTGAGACACTAATATTATCAAAGTTATACAGTAACATATAACATATCGTAATTTTGTGCATAACTTTATGGGATGATGGCTGCGACACCATGCTTGGAGTGGAGTGAGGTGAGGGCCCAAAAGAAGGCTAGGGATTTGATTGCATTTAAGTTGTTGGATCACATCAATCTACTCAAATAATAACCACATCTTTACTCATGTCATGGTTTTTGAATCATCCCTTGTTTCTGTTAATATTATTCATTCTTAAATATTCTAATGCAATAGGCAATAGATGGGTTTTTTTTGGTGTTTTAAGGTAGGCATCAGTGCATGACATGAATTAACAGTAGTACTAATCCCTGTACGTGCCTGTTGATCGTACAAACATAAAGAAGGGTACGGATCGTACAAACACAAGAAGGACATTGCAATCAATTAATTGAAAAGCAAAACTCCAAAAACGATAATCTAGTATGAGAAACATGAAATGGTTCCAACGAAGATATCCTATGGTGCTCTCCATTACATCTCCCTGGTTCGATTAAAAAGTAAAAGTCTATACCAATATCTATAATACTTTTTGTTACAGTAATTATGATACGTATGCTACTGCATATCTGCTACAGTGCCATAGCAAGTACTGTTTGCTCGCTCGTGAACACTATTTATACAGTGATCCTCAGTGTTTCCGAGGGAATCCGGGTCCAGGGTAGGATGAGCATCAGTCCGGACAAAACATCGAATTACAACAAAAAGAAAAACTATATAGCTAAACAACTAGAGTAACAGTTCGGGAAAGAAAAATAAACAGGGAAGAGATGTGCATATGGTCTTCACTGTAGCCGAACCAATTGATTACTAGTTGTATCCGGCCCACCGGTGTATTTTGGATTCCTTGAGTTTCTTCTAGCAACATAATGAGTATAGTTCTTTAGAGCCCTTGACCTCTTAAGGTGATATCTTTAACGGTACCGTAAAGGTGATATCTTTAACGGTACCTTAAAATCGATACGAGTTATTCAATGTTTATTTCAAATGGATCAGATTAGTTAGAATTAAGTTATAATTCCCTTGATTTACTATCAATGCAAATCGCACGAGGGGTAAAATTATAATTACGAGTTTGAAATAAACACACTTGGCAGATCAGTAAATTCCGCCGGCTCGTGCTCCTAAAAATTGGGATAACCTCGGTTTGGGTGAAAGTTCATAAGGCCATTCTCAATGGGGATGTGATAGGAGTTTCATGGACATTAAATAGAGTGACATGTCAGCAAAAAGTATTGTTTTGCATGTATCGAGAAAGAGAGAGATGATTGGAGTTTCATGGCCATGAAACGAGCCAGCGTTGTTTCCCACGTTTTGGAAAACGCACGAAACTTGCACTGAGCCGCTCCTTTCGTTTCATGCGATCCTGCTGTGGCATGTGGCCACCGTTTATAGTTCATGTGACACAATTGATCGCAGCATCTTACAAGAATTAAATGTTGCAAGTACCCTATGAAATAGTGAAATGAAAGTGTGCACTGAGAGAGTCTGTTTCATTCACAGTTACCAATGATGTCACGTCTTGAAAACGGTGGAATGAAACTTTGCACTGAGACTGGCCTAATGCCCTCACATAAATAATTAAATTTGCAAAGAAAAATCTGTTATACCTTTATCAAATAAATGACTAGATTTAATTTCTACTGCCAGCACCGTACTGCTGGTAATGTAAAATTTCGAGACTTTGTTCTACTCGTTGAACGCGTCAAGATCGACTTATATACGCAGATTGGCTGTATATAGATCACTCGAGTAAAAATTTGTGGAAAATTACCCGGCCTCTCGTGAAGCCGCCTTGAGCGTCCGGACAACACACACGTTTAATTACTTCCGTCACGAGCCTTGGACTGCCAAAATTAGCAATTTAGAGACCGTACGGATAGCCGGGATAGAGGCCTCGTTTCCTGGATTTGCACTACGAAATTAGCTTGCTTCACAAATCAAAGATGACGACGAACTAATGAAGCACAAATTAGTTTGATCGATCTGACTCATCAAACGGGAACCACATGCAACGAGTTATCGTGGCACCTCGCATGCGCCGTGAAGAGAAAACGGAACACTCGAAACCACTACCAAGCTGACGTTTTGAGAGTGGAATAATAAAAATGCACGATCTCAACGAAATGACAAAAATGTTATCATACCGCGGCATGATACGTGACGAGCACCCAGACTACGACATACAAAAACGTCGCGGCATGATACGTGACGAGCACCCAGACTGCAGCATATGAAAACATCGCAGCATGTTACGTGGCGAGCACATAGGTTGCGGCAGACGGCCCAGTCTACGGTATGTCGATAGGCAGGCGCGGTAGAAGCATCCGAGCATGCACAGCGTGATCTACCATAGCCTAGGTTAGTGGCAGACCGCCTGCCGCGGTCTGTGTGCGCGATAGACCCTTGCCACGGCGTTTTCGTACGGTAAAAGTGTTATTTTTGCCATTTCATTAAGAGATAGAGTTATTTTTATTATTTTGTTTCAAACGATGCTGAACGAGAAAAAAAAAAACTTGTTAGTAGCCGCTAGCAGCAGACAAAGCGTGTGTACGCCCGTCAGATCTCTCACCGTCTTAGCCCATCCCTCTCCCACTTGATTTCCCTCGTCGTCTATGCTGATTGCTGCATCCTATTCATCTCACGCTTAGGCAAGCAAATGCTACTAGCATACTTGCTTAGTAGCATACTATCACCCTTTGCATCGGTAGTGCGCTCGGCATCGATGAGACGGAAACGTCGTCAAATATCCAACCCAACTCGTTTCAGTATCCGAATCGATTGCTTTCGATCGGATCGCCTTTCGAGGCTTCACGAAAAAAAGTGATTTCGAACCCCATGAGTGTGTTGTTGAACAGCTAGGGAGTGCTACACATCGCAAAGACTTGAAGACTTGAAATATATTGGGGATCTTGCAGAAATTTTTACAGCCAAGTAAAAGACCTGGCGACAAAAATGTGAACATATAGGTTTTTTTTTATATATACTTCCAACAGAACCACCAATTAAGTTAGTCAATAAACCCAGCTTATTTCTAAGTATATTTTTTATATAAAAAGAAAGATAAAAATGGCAATAGCATCATGTAACAAAACATTGCCAAAGCGCACCGAAAAACAGAGGGAAAAGAGACACAACATTAATACTAACATTATTAACGATTTACTGCCGCTAGAAATTAAATCTAAAAACACATCACCTCCAAAAAAAGCTTCAAGAAAACACCAAATATTAAAGGGAGAAAAAAAACACTTACTCCAATTCCCATTTCCCAAACTAATTGCATTTTACAGTTACTCCACCATTTTACAGTTACCCCGCCCGAACGATTCCGGCAAAATCATACGACTCTGGTGCTCCGCCCATGCCCATAGCCATGGTCAATGGCACGATTTAGCACAACTCTAGTCGTCTCGTACACCGGCAGCTCGTCCCTGTACGCGGCGGCCCCGGCGGCCGCGGGAGCAATGGCCGCGAAGTTCTCGAGCTCGAACAGGTCGGAGCTCGCGTCGCTGCTATCCTCTTCCTCGTCGTCTTCGTCGCTCTCCATCTCCATCCGCCGGAGCAGCATCTGCTCCACCGCCTCCACCGGCACCCTCCGGCAGTCCACCGCTGGCACCGTGGCCGGCGCCTCGTAGTCGCTGTCCAAGAACCGCACGGTCCGCTTCGCCTGCCCACGCGTGGACGGCGTCTTGCTCAGGCAGGAGCGCGAGTACGAGGACGCCGTGGAGCATGCGGACTCTGCCGCCGTGGCCGCCGAAGGCGGCGTCGGTGGCGCGCGCTTTCCGGAGAAGATGGAGTTGAGGAAGCCCGCGAGCCGCGCGCCGGGGGAGGCCGGCTTGCGGAGGTCCCTGAGCTTGGCACGGATGGAGGCGCCCGGCTTCTTGGCCTTCTTCTCCGGCGCCGGCGCCGGCGCCCCGCCGGGGACGGTCGTGCGTATGGGGCGGAGGCGGCGGTGGTGCGACGACTCGGCCTCTGACGACGAGAACCCGCCGTAGCTGGAGCACTCGGACGAGCTCGACGTCGTGGCGTGCGGCCCCGGCGCCGTGGCCGGCGCGCGCGCCCGGTAGCTCCCGGCCAGCGACGGCCTGTAGTAGTAGCTGTAGTGCAGGGCCTCGTGCTGCTTCTTGGTCGTCGCCGCTGCAGTAGCGGCCACCGCCTCCGCCCCGGCGTGGCCCGGCTCGTCCATGGACTTGTATATCGCGTCGAGCAGCGTGGACGAGAAGGACGGCTGGTCGGCGTACCGCCTCGCCGGCGCCGCCCCCTTGCCCTCCCGCCTCTCCATTAATTCCACCGAACAAACACGCACGAACGCGGCACAGAAGCGCTCAAACACACACACAAGCAAGAGCAGCAAGCAAAGCTCAAGAGGAGAAGCTCGCAATGCAAGCCTCTGTTCCAGCCTGTGTATAGTAGTGTTCTTCTCCAGTAGTGGTGGAACAGAAGAGCTTGTTGCGAGACGAAGGGTGGTGGTCGAGAGGGGAGGGAAAGGTGGGAGGAAAGAAGGGGGAGGGGGGAGGGGATCGGTGGGAAGATATAGCCGAACCGGTCGGGGAGGAAGAGAGGGTGGTGAGGTGACGTGGCGACGAGCAGAGGAGGAGGCGGTGTTGGAAGCGGGGGTGGCGCCCGGCTACTTCGGTTTGGGCGTGCGGGTGATGGCGGCGGGCCCACCCCTCACCCCTGTCTCTCCTCTCTATCGTCACCACCAGGTATGGTTACCATGCCAAATACTATACGCTAGTACTTCCATGACTCGGTTTAATTTTTTTTAAATAAAGGTACTACCATGACTCATTTAAGAAGGTTTACCACTAGTACCGGGGTACGAGTAAATCTCCCATTTTGATACGTCCGAGGTTTTATGACTCCTGGTAGAGCTCTGCCGTCCTAATACCCTACGAACATGCTGCTCTGTTTAGTAGGAGTACCAGTATTAACCTGCGCTAATTTCGCTCATTAAGAATCTAGGGTACGTAGTTAGTACTACAAGGTATAGCTGCTACGTGTAAATTTCCCTTTCCATACGTCCTTTTTTTTTTTAATCTCTGATGAGATCGACGTCGTCCTGCCTCATCATCGCGCGGACAGCAGGACGGCTTCGTAGAATCTCTCCACAGTGCAGCAGCACGGCCAGTGGCGAACTCATGATAAAAATATAGGGTGAGCACAAAGCACTTAAGCTAAATTCTCTTACACATAGTTTTTTACTCATATGCAATCTAAATTCATATATGCTAAAAACTAAAGAGAAGAATGAAAAAAAAAAAGTACGTCTGCTACAAGCAGTGGCGGTCCCAGGATTAAACTTTAGGTTGGGCGAGAATGAACTAAACTATTATCCGATAACAAAGTAAGCCATACATAATATACGTTGCAATCACTTTCAATAGAGCATATGATACTAAATGGATCTCAAAACTACAATCCGCATCATGTGAACATACAAAGACATGACAAATGTAGAAAATGTACCTTATCAATGAAGTTTACAGAACAATTTGCCATCAAAATACCAAATTATTGAATTACTAGTAACAACCCGTCAAAAGTAGATGGATGGTGAGTATTCAAATTAATCCATCATAAATCATAAAAAAATATTGAACATAACAAAAATACATACCATTAAAGTACTAATTACGTCTAGGAGGCTGAGGCAATTTCATTCTCCGAGATTTCATGGCTTAGGAGGAGCCATCTTCAATTCACAAATCTAGCAAATTCAGAGCACGAAGACACTAGCAAATTCACAAATCAATAAATCATCATATTCATTCATCAATAATCATTTATAAATTATAATCACTGTGAGTATCAAGCATTCACAATTCAATACTTATCTTTTTCTTTAGACTTAGGAGGAACCATCATCAATTTTTTTCTCAAATTCACCAGCTCCTCATCTCCTCACTCACCCGATCACCCCTCTCTATTTTCTCAAAGTCACAATTCACCACTCACCTCACCTGCTCACCAGGCCGGCTCCTCCTTACCTCCTCCCCTCCCTGTCGCCTCTGCCCTCTGGGCTCCTCAGTCCTCCCTGTCCCCCGAGTGGCCGAGTCCCCGAGACCCCGACTGCGGTCCCGCCCGGCGCCACGCTCCTCCTCCGCGGTCCCGCCCGGTGCCGCGCTCCTCCCGCGGTCCCACCCGGCGCCTCCCTGCCGCCTCCAGCCCGCCGTCGCCTCCGGGCTCCTCCCCGACTCTAGGCCAGTGCTCCTCGCTCCTCCCCCGCGGGGCGTGGCTGTGGTGCCGCACTGCCGCTGTCGCCGCCGCCTTTGCCAGGTAGGGTTGGAGAGATTTGGAGAATTTGAGTTTTCGCAAATTGGGGATTTGGGGAAGCGGAGAGAGAAAATGAGAATATGAGAAGCACATGGGCTTAGCTGGGCTAGGCGTGGGCTGTGGCTGCTGTGGCATCCTCCGCCTTCTCCAGCTCTCCTCGGCTCCGACTTGCAGCGGCCGGCGCCCGGGACGGGACGCCGGGGGGAGGGGTTCGTCGGCACCGGACCTCGGGCGGCCGCCCAGCCTTGCCCTATTGCTGGGGCCGCCCCTGGCTACAAGTATTGAAGTGTCAAGTATACAACCAAATTACTCGAGTATATGGCTACTATATGCTAAAGAATAAAGGAAAAGAACGAAGGAAAATAAGAAATCAAGAATATACACCAGTATACGGTATACCACCGCACCACGCCCCCAGGCAGTTAGGCACCAGCCACTGAGCCGTGCCGATCAAGTCCACTAGTCCAGCACTCCAACCCCCAGATTCTACGCTCGGTTGCGTGCCCACGCCCGACTCCCCCTCCCCACCTCGGCTCATCCTCATCTCGTTGCGGCTGTGCTCCAGAGCTACTGTTGGCCGCCCACCGCCACCCGCCTAGGGTTTCTTCTTTTTCGGCTCTTAGGTGCGCATGAATGCTCTCCTCTCTCTTGGTTGCTTCGATTCGATCGATTGACTTCGCCGGGTGTGGAAGGAGAACGTGGGGTGGGTTGGCGGGGCCGTGGGGTGTGAATGTGGGCCTTGTGACCTTTTGGGCTTCGGCAAAGCCCAAAAAATCATTACCCATTCCCCAACTTGTTCTTCCTTTTCCTCTGTTCCTCCTTCTGTTCTTCTTCGGCTAGAGTGCTCATGAACAAGCAAAGCAGCCGAGGTCATGCCGCGAGGGGGGGTACCGGTGTAGACAGTAGGCTCGAGCCTAACTTAGCCCCAGGTGGATTCGCCCGTAGTAGGGGTAGGGCCACCTGGGTTAGTATGTATATTACACATATATACTCTTAGTTGGGTCAAATCTTCATGTTTGTACATCAATAGAGTTAAGCAGCCCAATCCTACCACACCCACACCTCCTGGGCCTTACTCCTTCTCAGTCCATGCGTCATGTGAGCCCATACCGCGTCGATCAGGCTGGCCCATCCCACGTGTCAAGGCCTTGATTCCCTATATAACCCAGTAAACCCCAATCTCTCTCTCTCTCTCTCTCTCTCTCTCTCTCTCTCTCTCGCATGCGGTGGTGAGGTCGAGGTTGAAGGTGGGAGGTCGGGAGTGAACAACAGCCGGCCAAGCGGCGGCGAGGCGACTTGCCGACTTGGCGAGGGGAGGCAGCGGTGTTGGCGTAGCGCTACATCTCTGCAAATGCAAGGGTCGCGTGACATACGTGGCAGCGCCCTATGAGAAGGGGAGGAGCGTGCACAGCGGCGCAAAGCGCCACCGGGCACAGGAGATAGTGAGCCGACGAGACTGAGAAGAAGGCGTGGTGGCACACACATCTACAACAATTCCCAAATCCCCACTCGGCCATAGGTACCCAATTCTCAAATCCCCAATTCCCAAACCGGTTTGAAAAAGTAATCGTGGTTGGTAAATCATTTATCTTTGTGGATTGTAGTTCTTAGAGCTTTGAAAAATGAAGAAGTCTATAGATTTAAAAAATGAAGAAGAAGCCCCGATGCAACTGCAAGCACGTGACGCTGGAAGCAAAGTGAGGACACCTAGGCGCGGCGCAGACAAGCAGGGAGGCGGTGCGGCGAGTTGGGCGACGACGTGGCGAGCAGGGAGGTAGGGAGTGGTTGACGTTGCGGGAAGGTCTCATCCCTAGGTGGGTTGCATTCGGTCTCCCACTCTCCCTCCCAATTCCGAAATCAGCAAATCCCAAATAGTTAATTGAATGGTTGTGTCTTTGTGAAATGTACATTGTATAATCTTGAAAAATAAAGAAGGAGTTTGTATATTTGAAACCTTTGTGGGATAGTGCTTGTTAGACTCACATAATAAAAGAAATTTCCTTGAACTTTTAAATTGGCTAGCATGAACTTTTGAAGAAGTTTGCAAGGTGGTTCTAAGGAACAATGAAATGAGATGTTTGCCCCTAAAATTGCACGAAGAGCCGCATAGTTAAAAGTGTATTTTCCTTAATTATTTTGTAAATTTTCTATATTATTTTGAGATATTTTTGGTAGGGACAATTTGTAATTTGGTTTTTGCCACTGGGACCTTTTTTTTTCATTGAGCAAAAAACATCTATGCAGGAAATTTTGGGTCCGCCACTGTGTAGTAGTATCTTGTACGTGCAAAGTTGCTTAATTTGGTCCGGCGTCGGAGTAAAATTCTGGAGTACCAAGCCTCCTCCTCTTCAATTATTCCCTTCTTCCCTTTTATACGTACAAAACATATATAGGCCGGCCATTTCATTTGTACGTACGCACAATAGCGTTGTTTTGCAGTTCAAATGCTACACGATAAACGCCGAAATCAATCTATTACATACGGACAAACCGTTGCTTTCTCGGCTTCTCCTGTTGTTCTCTAGCTACACGAATACATGGTGAATCATCACATGACAGAAATCCTTCATCCCCTTTCTCGGTACTGAAGCACAGATCAAGCAACCAACGAGGCGATGGTGAGTTGGAGATTTACGCCGGAGTTTACTGTTTAATTACCTCTACCACTTCACCATGGCAATGCAAACGAACAAACATGGCAATGCAACTTTTTTTTTTAGCTGATTAAGCTAATCTTATTACCCCTGCTTTAATTTACCAGCGGATTATCTAGGGCTTGTAGGACATATGTCCAGTACTACAGGGAGCTGTAGATAGATGTTTCTCGCTTGTTTCTTATTGCTTGGCATCATTATTCCTGGGGTGGCAGCGCGCCCCAATGGAAAGGGATTTATTTTGATTGTGGTTGGGGAATGTTTTAATTGTTGCGTGTTTTTGTCCTCGTGTGTTGTTCTCATTCATATACAGTGTTCTTGTTTTTGTGTGTGTGTCATTTTGAGGTAAGGGGTTGTTGTTTAGATGATGCCCGATTCACTGTATGTTCATAGGTGCATGCATGACGGAAACCTGAAATATGTTCACGAGGGGCTGTGTGTGATAGGGGGTACAGGGGTGGAAGCACGAGAGCATGCATCGTCAATCCGTCATAATAATATTGTAAGATCTAGATATCTTAAGGGGAAACGCATGGCTAAATACCACTCTAAAGTAGCCTTTCAAACCCATACCGCCTTGAAAGCAATTCTGTCAAGAATGCTTGTCAGTTAACATCGAAACTTCGTTATCATACCTTTCGAATAATACATCTATGCCTGACATGAGATTTCCATGGCGGCTTTGATCAAAATTCTCATGCTACATGGATCCACATTTCCAAAAGTTCCATCTCCCTAGCTTGTATCAGCTTCAGCTATCACTGTGTATGAAAGTTAGTCATACACGACAAGGGCGCAAATGGACTATACGGCGCGCCTGCCTCCGCTGCACAGCCCTCCATCCCTTTCAGTCAGACACCTCCCCGTTCCAGCTCCGAGCGCAGCATGCACAAGCCTGACAAACGCACCAAACTGCCTCAATTGTGCCGCTCGCATCGCAGGCAGCCAGGGAGGGGCGCATCAAAGCGCCCATCCATCCGGGCAGGCGTAGGTGCCGTGCGCAGTGGCTGTTGTTGGTTGAAATGACAAAGCCCGATATTGATAGGGATCCTGTTCGTCCCCTGCCTCTCTCTGACAGAAATGATATGGGTATGGCTTCCTTGGACCCAATGAATTAGGTTGGCTTTCACCTTTGATGAGATGATGGCCTTGATGTTTTCGATAGGCATGACAAGTGGTCTGCCTTGCCACACGTATGGTACTAGTACTACTATACTGGAGTGGAGTAGTAGTTGCCAACTCTTCCATTCTTTCATTCAGTGTAATGGAAATGAAGAGATTGTTGTGTGGGGGTGATTGGACGTGTTGGCCCGATCGGTTCAGATCGTGCGTGCGTACAGCCTACAGGCGTGAGAGGAGAGCACCGAGATATGCTCGTGGTGTTTGGTTTGATTGTACCTATTGGGTGCGTATCTGTCGTTTCTTTATTGGTGATGACCGGGGCTCAGGCTTCAGAGACAGTGATGCTCTGCCCTGTGCATGGCGCCTGGCTATCTGTTCTCTTGCTCAATATGCACCAACGCGCGCCTTTTCATACTGCAACTCCACTCTTTTTGTTTTTACGTGAAGAAAGAAAGGAAGAAATTCACGTTTGAGCAGGAGGATTTGTTTGCTTCTGAATATATTTTGATCGGTTCTTTAATTTGTAGGTAGTAGTAGCGTTTGTTTGCCCGAGGGGACAAAAACAAACTCCGATTGCCAAATCTAGAGATCATTTGCTACATTTTTTTTTTTTTGCAATTTAATTAAGTAATCGACTACATTGGTAAGCTAGCAAACAACACTTGAAAGAGACTTTTCCTCCCTTAATGCATCTAATTTTTTTCTTGGATCTTTCCCCTTGTCTCACCCCACACACACACTCCAAAACCATCTCATTCCGTCCCATTGCATGAGCAGTTGGAACCCTATAAGGAGACCCAAACCTATGAGCAACAAAAGAGCCACCTTAATAACGTACGTGGGGGCAAGCTAGCTAGGCGTTGCTGGTCGGTACTCAGTAGCAAGTGGCCACTTCTTGCCAAAGCAAAAGCGGCGGCAGCGGCTGCTGGGACGTCACGTTCTGCCGCGGCGTTGCCGCAGGCCGAAGGGATCGGCACGGTCGGACGATCGATCGCGCGGTGCGCGGCAAAAGCGAGAGCCCGCGCAGCCTTTGCTTTTCCACCCAGCGCGCGCGGTCGGCCGCGGAGCGTACAACGCCGCAGCAGGCGCGTCAGAAGCGCAGCCGGGCCGAGCTGCAGTGCAGATCGGCCCCCGCGCGCACCATGACACAGCCGCATCTCTCTGCCTTCTGCCTGGCAACTTCCGTCGCACGGGTACATGCAGATTGTGTCGTCGTTGGTTCTTGTTTTTCTTTCATAAATCTTCCAAGTTCACTGCAGCTCGGCCCGTGCGCGCGCCATGACACAGCAGCATCTCTCTGCCTTGTGCCTGGCAACTTCCGTTGCACGGGTACATGCAGATTGTGTCGTCGTTGGTTCTTGCTTTTTTTTTTCTTTCATAAATCTTCCAAGTTCTCTGTTGTGGATGCATTGATCCATCATCATCCGTGCACTTATTTGGTGATTAGTAAAAGCAGGGCGTGGTTGCGTCGCTGGCGAGGGGGTTTAACAAACTGGTGGGACAAAAGGGAATGGAAAGTTTGGGGGGAATGGAAGACGCACACATGGGGTTAGGGAAAAGAAAGTGGCTTTGGGAGAATTGAAGTGTACCTGTCGCCAGATTGATCATATTTTCTTTAAACATGTCTACATCATCAACCAATGTTAGTGACAGCTACTCCAACAGCTTATCTCTTAGCACTGACCCCACACAATAAACAAACAATATTTTATATTTTTTTTTCTAGCACCAGACCCACCTGCCAGCTTCACCATTTATAGCACCCTCTCACCTCAGTCCTCTCCCCGACATTCACAGAGCTCGCGGCCGCCCTCCCCCTCCGCCACCCGCCTCCCCCACCACCGTCCGCCATCCGCCGTTTCTCCCTCCCCATCGTCGCCCTTGTCCACAACCGCACTGTATTTTTCTCATAGGCTCACAACCTCCTCTGCTCCTTACTCACTCACGCCTCTTCAGGAGCCTGATCTCCTCCCCTAACCCTAACTAAGCAGCGAGCGGCGGCGGGGAAGGCGGGGCAATGCCGCAAGGGCGCGCGGCGGCAACCGGCAAGGGATCAGGTCATCGGGCACGCGACGAGTCGGCGAGGCAAGGTATTTTTCTATATCGTACCTTCATCTTCATATGTCTGCATGCTGATTGTAGTTGTTGATTTCATTTAGTGGCATGTAGTCTTATTAATATGACTGCAATATAATTTATGTATGGATTCTTTTATTTTTAGGTGATCCTCTTTGGTCCAGGTTTGCGGCTTTGCACTACCTAAAATTTAGTTGTGGTCCGCCCTGAATGGAAAGTGACAAGGACCATTCATTCGTTCAAATAAGATGGTTTGGATCTATGTGCGAGTGCTTCAAAACCGGTGCAATTTTCTTTTCAAATTAAGAGCACCACGTCACATCCCAGAAAACCAAATTAGTAGAGCGAACACCAAGTCTTTCCATGACAATACAACGTGAGTTTAACCCCAACCCGACGTTATCCCTCTCATCTTTCACCAAGGGTCAATGCCTGATCGAACTTTACACGACTTTTCCATGCCATTCCCTATGCAGAAACAACCGGTGCCACTATGCATGGGCGAAACCGATGGACCTCCTTCCACCAGCGACAGCGAGCAAGCAATGCAAGCGTGCTTTGTGCATTGGCAATAGCGAATCGCCTGAATATGTCATGTCTCCTGATACGATCAGAGATTCCGACGTCGACCAGATATATACAGCTAGATAGTGCAGATGCTGGTGGTCGATAGCAACAAGCGAGCCCGTATTTGCAGTAGTGGGGTGGGGTGGCTAGATAGTTCGATCCATCGATCGGTTTGCTTGCCTAGTGGACACTAAATTTTGCTATTTTCTTGTCGCTGATCAGGATGGATAGATGGTGCATGCTACAAGATAGCTGATACGTCTGCTCTCTTTTTCCATGATTCGACGGAACATTGCTCAGATATATTCGATCGATATAGGGGGTGTTTGGCATGGCTCTAGAGCCCAACTCCAGGCTAGAGCTGGGTAGAGTTAGCCAAACACCCCAACTCCAAAAAAAATTGGAGCAGCCTAACTCCATAGAGTTCTTGGAGCACCTATTTTCCAGCTCTACAACCATCTGAAATAGACCTAGACATGGAGTTTCAAAGAAATTACCCACCTTTGCCATCGATTACACACTCCAACCCAACGAATCGTTTTTTTTTCTATCCTCCCGACCGCCGTCCCACCCGCGCCTCCATTCCCATCGCCGAGCGCCCGCCCCTGCGATTGGCGCCGCCCGACCAACCCCACCCGCACGCGCCGCCGCCCACGCCGGCCGCCCGCCGCCGCGCGCGCCGCCCGCCCGCGAGCCCGCATCGGCGGCGAGGCGCCCGCAGGAAGGCGCCCGGCCTCGGCGAAAGAAAAGGCGTCCTCTCGCCGGCGGCGGCGTCCTCCTCATCGGCAATGGCGTCCTCGCATCTAGGCCGCCGCCGACACTGCTCGGCAAGCTCCCCCCCGCCGCCTCCATTCCCATCGCCCGTGCGCCCGCCCCCCGCGATTCGCGCGCCCGACCAACCCCACCCCGCACGCCGCCGCCGCCACGCCCGCCGCGCCGCCCGCCGCCGCGCCGCCCGCGAGCGCGCCGGCGGCGAGGCCGCCCGCGAAGCGCCCGGCCTCGGCGAAAGAAGAAAGGCGTCCTCCTCGCCGGCGGCGGCGTCCTCCTCATCGGCAGTCGGCGTCCTCCGCATCCTAGGCCACCGCCGACGACTGCTCGGCAAGCTCCCCCCCCGCCGCCTCCATTCCCATCGCCCAGCGCCGCCCCCCCCATGATTGGCGCGCCCCGACCAACCCCACCCCCACGCGCGCCGCCGCCGCCGCCCCGCCGCCGCCGCCCGCCGCGCCCGCCCGCGCCACGAGCCCGATCGACGGCCGAGGCGCCGCAGGAGGAAGCGCCGGCCTCGACGAGAAGAGAAGAAGGACGTCCTCCACATCGACGGTCGGCGTCCTCCTCATCGACGGCCGGCGTCCTCTGCATCCTAGGCCACCGCCCGACCCTGCTCCGGCAAGCTCCCCCAACCCTGCAAGGTGAAATTGATTTGTGCAAGGTGAAATTTTTAGTTAAGAAATAGTTCCTCTGTAGTTCATGTTAGCAATCTGTGTATGTTCTGAAAGCTTGTGTGGAGTTGCTATAGATGTCGGAAATTGATTGGAACGTAGAGAACACTCGGATCCTATGTGGTTTGATGGCCGAACAAGTTGAGAAAGGAAATCGGCCAAATACATTCTTGAATTCGGTTGGTTATGCTGCGGTTGAAAAAGGATTCAAAGATAGGACGGGTATTGAATTAACCAAGGCGCAAATCAAGAACAAATGGGATAAATTGAAGGAAGATTTCAAGGCATGGAAAAAGCTTAAGATGAGGCAAACAGGAACCGGTTGGAACCGTAATAATGGCACTATTGATATGGACGATGAATGGTGGAAGAAAGCTAGAGCTGTAAGTGTTATATGTATTTATAGGAATGTTACCTTTTCAATTAGTTGCTGTTATTATTTGTACTAATATGTGTTGCTCTCTTGGATATTTTCGGGACATTCAGTGCGGGAAGTTTAGGAAGCAACCCTTCAAAATGAAGATGAGTTGATGACTTGTTTTCAAGGCATCGTTAATATTGGTGTTGACCATTGGTCCCCTTGTGGCGGCAATGCAACACCTACAGTTGATAGTGCGACACAAGAATCGGCACAAGGTGAGGAAGGTGCGGCAGAATGTGCGACAGAAGGTTTGGCTCAAGGTGAGGAGGTAGAGGAGGTTACCCCTTCCCCTGGTAGTGCCAAAGAGCGGCAAGGCCTGTCCAAGATCTGAGCAAGAAAGCTAAGACGAATGCGATCCTCATTCAAGAAATTTGTCACTAGTATGGCTAATTCAGCAAATGAATATGCTTCCAAGAAAGAAGGAAAATTCACTATTGATCAAGTGATGGAGGCTGTGATTGCTTGTGGTGCCGATTATGAAACTAATGAACACTACATGGCCCTTTGAATTGTTTGTGAAGAAGGAGCAAAGGGAGATGTTTATGACCTTGCCTCACGATGACATTAGGTTCAAGTGGCTTAGTAGGAAATATAATGACAAGCATGGAAAGTAGGAGTGCTTCCTATGGCTTGTCTCTTGTATCCTGCAATATGTTTTATTTTCCTATGATTGAAGACTTGTAATAATATGCTTGACATTTGTATGAACTCATTTTATATTATGCTTTACATTTGTATGAACTCATTTTATATTATGCTTTACATTTGTATGAACTCATTTTATATTATGCTTTACATTGTATGAACTCATTTTATAATTTACTATACCATTATATTTTACAGATGTCTACAAGTGAGAGTGATGAAAATAGCGATGATGATCATCAATTTTTTTCTCTCATTCAAGGTGGTGCTAAACTTGCAGAAGCTTATGTTCTCATTTGTATGGACAAGGCATCGCCAAGGACCTCACAGCTCAGTGGAATGGGATGGGTGACTGAGACCCTAAACACTCCGGGGGAATGCCACACAATGCTTCGGATGAACAAGGATATCTTTTTGGATCTTCATGATGTGCTGGTTGAGAGGTATGGTTTGCGACCGTCAAAACACATGAATACCTATGAAATGCTTGCAATTTTTCTATTCACATGTGGTGGATGTGAGTCAAATAGAAGAGGGCAAAATAGGTTTAAGCACTCTGGTGAAACCATTAGTAGGAAATTCCATGAAGTTCTTGATAGTGTGGTTGCAATGGCTGAAGATTATTTGAGACCAACTGATCCTAATTTTCGGACAGTTCACAAAAGAATAAGGGATGATAAAAGAGCATATCCACACTTTAGGGATTGCATAGGAGCACTAGATGGAACTCATATTCGTGTTTCTCTTTCACTGAGGAACAAGTGAGGTACATTGGTAAGGCAGAATTGCTACTCAAAATGTGCTTGCCGTTTGTGATTTTGATATGCGATTCACATATGTGGTCTGGTCGGTAGGAGCTTTGCATGACACTAGTGTCTTGTACCATGCAATGGAAGTGGATCGGAAGTCTTCCCACATCCTCCACAAGGTAAAAAATATTTTTGTCGGGCTCCATTTTGTCCTCAAATGTGTCTTGTACCATGCAATTCTTATTTTCTTTTCACATGTGTAGGCAAGTACTATGTTGTGGACCTGGGCTATCCTAATCGTCCAGGTTACCTAGCTCCATACAAGGGTGAAAGGTATCATTTACAGTGGCATCGAGGTATGGAACCAAACACTCCAAAGAGAAGTTCAACCGGATCCATTCATCATTCGTAATGTTATTGAACGTTCATTTGGACTATTAAAAATGAAGTGGCAAATTCTTTATAAGATGCCTCCATATTCCATGCTCACACAAAAAAAAAAGATTGCAGCTGCTACCTTAGTTCTCCACAATTTCATACGTGAGCATGCTAGTGGGGATGTGGACTTTGCGAATTTCGATCGAGATCCGAACTATGTGCCTACTATCCCGGAAAGGTACAACAAATATGATGTGTCTCAACATGCCTCTGATGGATCCACTTCGGAATCAAGCTTTGTGACTATGGACTCATTTCGTGATAGTTTGGCTACATCCGTCGCCTTAGCTTGGAATTAATGTAATTGTATTTTGAAACTATGGACTTGTATCTTGGATAATTTGGTTGGACATGATTATCTTGATATATGTTGGTACTTTAATTGATTTACATGCTTGTCGGACTTGTATCTCGGATTCATACAGTTTAGCTAAGCGATACATGAGAACATATGTGTTACTATTATGCTGCTGCACGCATCATTGAACTCCACTCATGTCAACCAAGGGAAAAGTGGGCAATCCACACAGACAAACCACAATTCTGGAGCTGAGAGTACCCTTCTAGCCAAACACTCCATACAGACAGCTCCAACTCCACTCAGAACCAGCTCCACCTGGAGTTCTGGAGTGGAGCTGCTCCAACTGGAGTTAGAGCCATGCCAAACAGGCTCATTGTCAGATTGCAATATATGTAGTATCTGGAATTGCGGCTGTGATGATTGTTACCAAGAAATGTCATATAGGCTAAGATCCTTCTTCTTTAGCTGTCAAGTTAGCATCAAACTACCCACAGAAAAAACTCTGTGATATGCATTACCCTGCCTAGTATAATGTGATTTGATGTAACCCTTCGAAATGCAAGTTGGGATCAATTTGGCGCGTCACATGTTGGACCATGCTGTGAAATAATTCACCCACATGCTTTTTGTCTTCCAAGTCTCTGGCTCTCTGCGCAAAAAGCGTCGTCATTCACAAACTAAATGCTACAGTAAAAGGTAGTGGCTAATCAATTAACAAACCCCTTGCTTGTGTGCTAATCTGAACCCGTTTTGGAGTCACACAGACAGCGTAAAAAGGGGGTCTAGTCATGATTAATCTGTGAGATCATCAGATGGTCCCTGAACTGAACACGATCAATCGGACAGGACAGTTTTAGTTAGCTGTAAAATGTGTGCATAAACAAGAACTTTAGGTAAACAAGAAGGGGAAATGGATTCTTCAATGCAGATGATTTATAGTTCATGACATTAGAAAGCAATCTTCATGGCCCAATCCAAACATTTTTGCTACAGTGCAACTGTCGCATACGTTCACACAATGATACTTGTATCATAGCAGAGGATGCGGATCCCAAGAAGGGAGGATGGCAAGGTACGTGTAGGCAGCCAACCTGGCTCTGAGGTTCACGCATGTGTGATGCATGTAGATTTGGCAACAAAAGGGAATTTCTCATCAAGTATCATACTCATTCAGGAAGAGAAAGGCAGGGTCTTAAGTGAGTGCAAGTCAGTGAAGAAGTCACAACACCCCGCCTTTCTGAATCTATGGCAGAGCTGCTGCAGTCCTTAACGTCATTGCAAAAGATTTTCCACAGCAACAGGAAAATATAAGGGTGAAATGAACATCAGGACAGGAGAGGCCATACTGGCATTTGGATCTGTATCATCATTCAGATCGAAAAGTTCTATTCAACAACGAATGGCAAGATTAAGAGTTTTTGGCTCATTTAGCATATTTTTTAAACGAAATAACAAAACTAGCACTCGTGCGGACGAAATGGCACTCCTATCATGCAAAACCATCGCGGAAGGCGATGTGCTGCGCGAAATCACCGTCGAAAGCTACCTGCCACGAAGTGGGACTGCGGCAGGCGACCTACCACGAACAAGGACCGCGGCATGTTGCAAGCCATGCTGCACCGTCTTGTCACTGCAGATCCTAAAGTGCTCCAAAAGCATTGCAGGGATACATGTTGTCTGTCTACCCAATCGTAGTGTTATTTTTGACAATTCCACAATGAGGAGACTAGATTTGTTATTTCAATGATAAAACATACCAAAAGAGCCAAAAACTCCCAGACATCCCAACGAAATTTCTATCACCTGATTTGACACCATGGAATCAACCACCTGCAGTCACGAAATTTCGTAAAAAGCATTACGTCCTCTCACGCGCCCAACAGAAACACACACTGAATGGATTGGTTGCACAAGCATGCAGGCTTCTTCAGCCCCTTCTTCTTGCCATGGTCCCATGTGGCACGGAGCAGGGAACCAAGAGGATAGATTCCTTCCATTCCATAAACTACGAGCACGCACACGGTTTCGAGATCAGAGAAAGCGAAAAGATGAGCAAGCTAAAGAAGAGGAGAGAGAGAGAGGGGCATGGAGGAGACAGGAGCAGAGACATGGGAACAGACGACAGGTATAGTGAGGTGGACGGATAGCTACGACGGGCTAGCGAGGCCGGTGCGGTGGTGATCCCGAGAGATCAGGAACAGAAAGAACATGATGCATCATGAGGATCGTTGAGAACGACGAGACGCAAAGCAATGCGGGGAGGGGAAAACTAAAAGAAGAGGCATCCCGTTGCAGTGTTGCACGCGTAGCATAGCATACCACCCTCTCCTCCTTTATTTTGCTTCTTTCGATCTCTGTCTCAGCGCCTTGTTTCTTTCGGTTTCGCCGCCTTTTTTTCTCTCTCTTTTGCTTTTCAGGGGCAGCCATGCATCATCTGCGTTCTGACGACCGTCACACCTCCCGTGCTCGCCATGTAGGAGTGTACTTGACCGTGCCAGTGTGTCATGATAGAACCAGGCACAGCCGGCTCCGCCGCGCTAGGCTTTGCTCGAATCTAGGTTTAGGCGCTGTTTGAAACGTTGGGAATTTTTTTTCTTCGAGAACATGCTCATAACATGGTAGTAAAACATCCAGATGTGAGGCTATTAAGCAGGGCTCGAATCTTAGTTCTCACAAAAAAAAAAGTTCATCACTGTGTGTTCCTCGTGGTCGTTGCACGGTTGCTATGCGATAGCGTGCGGGTAAGAGCCGGTTTTTGGGGCTTTTTCTAGACCTTATTAAAATGATTTCGAGATGTCTCTCCCCTTAGGTCTAGTTTTTTTAGAATTTTTTTCTTCTGAATTTTTACTGAAAATTGAACTTTTTTCTTTGTGAAATTCATACGTTCTTGCAGGGTGGTTGTGTCGAATCAGGTTCAAGCCGGTCTAGTCTGACAGCGTGTTGTTTTTTAACATAAGACATACTTAACACTGTGCCCAACCAGCATGGATTTTGCATCGGAAGTCCTCTTCTTTAGACGAAGCACGCTCCTCTTTACAGAACCCTGTGAATGATCGCGGCATGTTCATCTGCTGCCAATGTTGCTGGTTCACGGTGCACGCTGTGATTGTCATGTGGCCAAAGGTTCGGATCGTACGAAGTCCAAGAAACAAAAAGAAACCGAGGAAGCAACAGATCCAATAAAACCAGAGCAGAGCAGCATCATTTTTCAATCAAAATACGTGCGATCGTAGGTTTTCATACCGCTTTCTCTTTTGCCCCCTCCTTTTTACCACAGATGGACCGGATGATTTTGCACTAGTAGACAACGTCAAAGCTACCCGGTTGCTGAGCCTGGGCCAGCCAAAATATGTGGGGAGAAACAAAGGCAGAAGAACCCTAGTAGGAAGATGCGATAATTTTGTGTGAAGTGATATGTGATCGTAATAATTTCAGATGTGTGGTGGTTGTAAGCTGTAAGGAGCAACAAAAACAAAGAGGCCATCAGGGCACCTCGTCTGACACTGTCGCCCACGCGTGAATCCACCACCACGCCCACGTGTGGACTCGCAACCTTTTGCTTTCTCTACCGTCGTCATCGACGACTCCTCTTTATTTGTTGGACATTGATACATGCATACGTATTGGACGCCTCACTCATATGGGCCTAGAAGACTCACTTCACTTTCTCCTCATGCTCGTTTCTTGCGCTAGCTCCGTGTGCTGACTCCTCTACTTCATTTCTTTTTCACGTTGCTTCCAGTCACTCATTCATCATCCACATTTCTTCATCATCCATGGCTCTTCCTCTTTCCTCTTGAGACTATCTGCTACTCGGCCAAAATCCAGCTAAGCTGCCACCGTCGAGCTCTCCAGCGAGCTATGGCTCATCGCCCCTCTCCTCTAAGGCAGCGAACGTGGTGAGGTAGGCGGTGATCCTGGCGCGACGCTAGAGGCACAGGCAAGTGACCCTGCTCCACGTTGCCAACATCATGCTCTCGGCCGTCGGCCTCCTCCACGCCGCCTACCTCCAATCGCACCCCACCCGCCACAATGCAATGCGCTTGAGCTATGCTTCAATGTCACGCTCAACCACCTCTCGATAGCCACCGCCATGTTTCACCATGCCGGCCACCACACATCGGTGCTGTCCAACGTGCTCGTCGCCGTGTGCAAGCGCGCCAGCACTAGGCTCCTCTACGGAGGGCCAGAAGCACCCGACGATGCTCATCGTCAAGATCGAGCTCGAGCTCGAGCAGCTCATCATCTCCATCCTCAACGACCCGAGCATGAGTTGTGTCATGCGTGAGGCCAGCCTATCCAGCTCCCAGATCAAGGCCAACGTCGAGAAGGCCGTCTCAAATACGGCAAGCAGCAACTGTACTCCCCAAATATTAGATCCTCTGAGCTTTAAGCTCGATGTCAAATACGGTGGCAAGGTAGTGGTGTGACCGCCTTTCATCTAATCCTCTAAGCTTGTTCTTGATTGTTGCGAGAGGTAAATTGAGTTGTTGCGGCCATTTTTTAGTCGTTGCATACTTGTGTACCTCCTCTAAAATTGATATCGCAATAAGATTTGTTTTGTTGCAAAAGCCTTTTCAATTTGTCGCTACAAGAGATGTTTTTGTTGAATTACTTAGGGTGATTTATTGCACAAGAGTTCTTTTTTTGTTGCAATAATTATTGGTAATTGTTGCATCTGAGTTCTTATGTGTTGCATCATAGAGTTGGTGTTGTTTGTTGCAATATGAAGTTGTTTGATTTGTTGCGCAAGAGTAAATTTTTGTTGCGTTAGGGATGTCTATTTGTTGTACCGAAGAATCCATTTTTGTTGTATCAAGTTGGGAACTTCTTGTATTTTTAATGTAGTATTACTAAATAATTTTTGCGTCTCACCGATTTTTGTTACAAGAACCAAATAAAAGGCCCAGAAGTCTCATCTCGTCAGCCCATCAAGGCTCATGTAGCAACTGATCTAGTTGGCAATTGCCGCGCGACACACTCGTTCCATTAACCGATTCCGACTCTGATTATATAAATGGAGATCTACCACACGCTATTAGATGAGAAAAAATAGTTGGGGGCGACTAGCGGCCGGACGTACAATGGGAGTGTTCCCATTGTACGATCTTACTTAAGACATTGATCTTAGCCGGTCGATTCGGTGCAACAAAAAACCCAGAAGTGCAACAATTAGTTTCTAAGTTCGCAACAAATCTTGACCCGGATGCAACAAACACGAAATGAACGTTCGATCTGCCAACAAAAGGCCGCAACAAAAAATGATAGCGAGCGCAACGATGATTACTAAGCGTGCAAGATTTGTTATTGCAACATCTAGAAGATATATTCCCAACATTTCAAATCACATATTGAATAATGAGCAGCTGCAACATTGGGATTTTTTTTTGAGAAAAAAAAATCAACTTCAGGAATTTGTTACTACAGCATCCAGAAGATATAGTCCCAACACATTTCAAATCACCTATTTGCAACAATGCGCAACAACTGTTGCAATGAGAAAAAAAAATCCACTTCAAGAATCTGTTACAACAACATCCAGAAGATATAGTATCAATATTTCAAATCACCTATTGCAACAAAAAAAACTCATTGCTACAACCAACACATGACATTAACCAACCTTCGGTCTTGGATGGCAGCAGCAGCATGCTCGGGCTGACACTTTTATCGCCTATCGCATGTAGCTGCTCCCACCTCGGAGCTCATAGGAGGAACTGGCTGTGCCCACCTAGGAGCTCAGCGGAGGATGAGACGATGCATGTCCATGAACTCGTAGAAGGGGTGGCGATCTTCATACTTCTTGCTCCCACATCACAAGACTTGGGAAGCCTCATCGCCACCGGCCACGCCGCACAGGGTGGATCACAAGCGTGAGCCACAACGACATGGAGAGAGATGAGACACACCCGAGTCACAGTAGTAGATTGAAAACGTAGAGAAATCAGATAAGCAAGTGTGGGTGAGGGAAAAGAGAGCAATGTGCATCGAGTGATTGCGTGTGTGTGAAAAAAAGAGTAAGGGAGATAGGCGTACATGTCTTAGGTGGATAAGTAATGAGTGGTGGAGAATGTGTGCGATGGTACAGTGGTAGTCAGTTGAATTGCTGAAGTAGGCAGCCGGTCTTTTCCGCTTGTGTTGGACGCTCGAACAGTAGCAATTCCCAAATTAGTTCGATATCGCTAGTGCCTGCGTTTGGACGCATCGGACAAGCCCACTAGTCACTCACTCCCCAACTACAATTAGCGCGCGCGCACACACACACACACACACCCCCCTCAAACCTTATCCATCATCGCTGCACGAGAGCATCTCGCCCCCAACCATCCATTCCTCTACATCCCCTGCTGCACTATATCTCTCTCTCCCCACCAACGCATAGGATCGGTTTCGGCAGAGCCGCTTTCACCACCAATGAGTTGCTATGCTCCTGCTTCAGCCCCGGCATCCCAAGCTCTGCGGCTGGTCGTCGGACTGTGCTCGACGCCACTCGCGCTCGATGAGGCCATCCACTGCAAGCGGATCTCATGCAGAGGTCTCCCTTTGCGAGGAGTTCACTAGATCTAGCGGGGTGGAGGTCGGAGTAGGTCGGGGAGGCGGATGGTGAGCAGGGCTAGCGACGAGGTAGCGTTGTTGGGCGGAGACACAATATCGGGCCAACCGCTGTTACTCCCTCCATAGCACTGGACCGTCGCCGTCGCCAGCATGCCATCCCTATCCTAGTAGGCTTGTTGCAGATATTTCTGTATATTGTTGCAGCACTTTTTATCAATTGTTACACGAAGTGTATGATTTTGTTGCAACACATCTTTTCAAAATTTGCCACAGGAGGTTTTTGTTGCGGTTGCCATTTCGATTTGTTGCACGATTTTTTTTGTTGCCGTTAGGTTATGGATTTGTTGCATAAGAACTTTATTTTCTTGCAGTTGGGATATGAATTTGTTGCAAAAGATTTTTTTTTTTGTTGAAGTTTGTTGCACAATTTTTTGTTTGCAATTGGTTGTTGCATGTTTCATCGGATCGATGTTGCGTAAATTTGTTGTTTGCAACCGTCTGGATCTCTCCTCCCTCCCTCCTGCTCCGACGAGCCAGTGACGGCCATAGATCATCCTCTCTTTCCCTACACCTCCTCCGTGGAAGCAAACTACGGTCACTGGCATCATAAGCACCGCCACTGGCATCCCAAGCTCCAACGTCAACCGTTGGTCTAAGGTCGCCGTCGCTCGTACTTGAGGGAGGTCGTTCACCACAGCCTCCTCCAAACAAGCTAGAGCTCTGGCGCAGTAGCGACGACCGAAGATCTAGTAGAGACGAGCTTCTCTATTCCGCCAAATAGAATGGCCAAAATACATCCAAAGTTAGATGTAAGGTGGTGGAAGCGTACCATGGGAAACGTCGGGACGCTAGTCGTTGACGAATTAGTCAGACGAGACGTGAGGTCTCGCTCCCCTCACCGACCAACCAAACCCTAGGCCCCTGGGAGATCGTCGCTCTGGCGTGGTCTCCACCGCCAAGAGTCCCCTCCGCCGCTCCGTCGTCGGCATCTCGCTGATGGAGCCGTCTGGTGAGCCGGGTCGGCCCTACCGTCGTGGATCCAGTAGGGGTTCGCAGCTCTATAGACCCCGTCCATTCCCCATTGCTTGATTCGATCCAAGTTGCTTGCATTCCTGGGCGGAATTTGGTCTCGTAGACTTAGTTATGATTGGAACGGAGAGATTTTGAGCGGAATTTGATAGGATCTTATAGGGATCAAACCCTACTGGAGCAAGTGATTGTTCCATTTTGTTTAGGAGTTGGGGCGACTTTGCTTTTGGAACGTTCACCCCAAATTATGGAGTTGGTTTGGGATGATGCACGTATGAACTGGTTTAATGCCTAGCTAATGCAACATATGAATATTTCACAGCTTTGGTGGATATCAGCAGAATTTGAAATCCAGTATTTGGTTTGATGCTAAGTAGACGGTTAATCATCAGAGGTTTGTCTTTTGAGTGAGCCCATTATCCCTTTTTGTAGAACACAAATTCCACTAAGTTATGTGCCTGAGGGAGGGTACATCACTCCAGATCTAGCATACCCTGATTAGCCAACCAGCGTATCTATTATAAAAGAAGCACTTGGTGACCAGCGTACCTCTGTCTTTACTATTATAAAAGAAGCACTCGGTGGTAGTGGTGAGTTTGCCAGCCACCATCTCCCCTCCTCACCTTTTAAGTTGGCATGATCTTCTGCCGATAGACGTGTACATATACATAAGTTACTTAAAGGATTTTATGTGGATAATTAAATTATCTGTGCTTGTGGATTATGATAAGATTATATGTGACTTGTTGATTAGATACAAATTATGTATGAAAACTTTATTTGTAGGATAATATTATCTTATGGATATTGGTTTTCTTTGTTAATAACTTATATTAGGTTTATTTGAAAACTGTTGCAACGCATGGGCACTCAGCTTCTGTAACTATATCACAAGATTCACTCAGCTTCTGTAACTATATCACAAGATTTTTTAATCAGGAGCATTAATTGCCTGGGTAATGCTTTTCTTCATCTCTCTTGTATCGCTGTTTCATTTGTATGTTGTAGTGGTGTTAGCTGTGAAGTGTTAACTATTCAGTTGTGATGTGTGCAAGGCGTCTGGGAGGGTGTACAACAGTTTTTTTCCTCGTCTTTTCTCTTGTGGAGCTGCTCAAAATGTTTTGTTTAGGCTTATGTAAAATTTTGAAGGGTGTTATGGGTGTTAGTTAGGAATAAGTTTTAAGCGTGTTCAGTACTTCAGTTGAATGAATTGAGTACAAAAGTTAAATACAGAACAAGTAGATTAACTCTTGAGTTATAGATGAAAGTTGGTTGAAACAAGAATGTAACTTCACATGTTAACACTGAAGGCAAAGTGAAGCCGTGATGCAGCATATCAATGAAGAAGATATGTTTGATTATGTCTGATTGTGCATAAAGTAACAAATTGCAGATGGTGGGATTTTGGTATTGGATAGGGAAACTCATAATGGTCATGATTAGCATAACCTGAAAACTAAATTTTCCCAATCAATTGATGGACATAGTGTATATTGGATAAGATTGAAGTTGAAACGAGTGCGGTATGAATATGGCTGGTTCAACGTGTTTGTGTTGCGCATCTACTTTTGTTTATTGTGTCCGTAAATGCAATTTATGCATTGCTTGTTATGTTGATTTTACTTAGACCATACAGACGGTTTTCTGTTCCATGTAATTGTATATGTTGTTGGGTCCATATCCTTAGTCAAGTATCGCCACTTTTCTGTCCAGATGGCTCTGAATGAGTGCCTCAACAAATTTAAACAACAGCAGGAGAGGTGCCAGACAACTCTATCCAGCATTGCTGCAAGCCAAGATTCAACTACAAAGTCACAAATTGCTCCAAGGGCTCATCCAATAAATGCTCCATCCGCTCCAGCAAAACCGCCACAACCAATTAAATTATCAAATGATACATAAAGGCTACAACACATCAACTCAGTGGGGAAGTCTCCTGTTGGACCACAGATCAAATTAGTAATTGAATTGCTTTACAACGTAATTTGCCAAAATTCCAACTTGATGGAATTACTCGTCTAACATTATTCCGACTCATCCATCCATAAGCGAGAGAGGTTTTACCTTTTGCTGCTCCAGCCCTGCAAAATAGTTACTATAATTGATTGTGCAAAGCAAGCTGGTAACAGAGCCTTATTGGACAAGGAATGATGCTTTGCATAGGTTTAACTGTCTTGGAATTATTCCAAGCATAAGTCTAGCATGAGAGAAGTCCTTCCTCCGGCTTAACACCGGCGGTCTGTTCAGGTTCCAAGCTCGTAGTGGCAACTAAACACGAGGGTTGCGCTCGTTGCGAGACTTAACCCAACACCTTACGACACGAGCTGACGACAGCCATGCACCACCTGTGTCCGCGTTCCCGAGGGCACCCCTCTCTTTCAAGAGGATTCGCGGTATGTCAAGCCCTAGTAAGGTTCTTCGCTTTGCATCGAATTAAACCACATACTCCACCGCTTGTGCGGGCCCCCGTCAATTCCTTTGAGTTTCATTCTTGCGAACGTACTCCCCAGGTGGTATACTTAACGCATTAGCTACAGCACTGCGGTCGAGTCGCACAGCACCTAGTATCTATCGTTTACGACTAGGACTACTCGGTCGAGTTTTGCAATGTTAATTATTCTTTGGGTAATGATGAAACAACCTGAGCAGTCATCTACTATGGTATTACTATTCCAAGATAACATACTGGTACAGTTATGAGAAATTGGGAATATTTGTTTAAACTAAAAATGAATCACCCAACTTCACTTTAATTTAGCATTATTTTGGCTTATTCAGCACAAATAATAGACTTGTAACTGTTAGGAATAGCAACTTGTATTCTCAGGGGGCCAATGGACCAATATATATACACAAAGTACAGGTGATGAATATGCAAATAACCCATCATAACAATGGAAAATAATACATTATACATATAGCTCTAACACCCCCCCTCAAACTCATGGTGGATAAACAATACTGAGTTTGTAGAGTTAGAAACTGTGCTGTGCGCGAGTCTGAGCCTTCGTGAAGAAATCCGCTAACTGAAGCTCTGAAGGCACATACTGAAGAGTAATCACCTGATCATGCACACAAGACCTCATGAAGGAAGCATCAACACCAATATGCTTGGTGAGCTCATGCTTCACAGGATCATGAGCAGTACTGATAGCACCTGTCCTGTCTGACAAGAGAGGAGTCGGTGTACTAACAGAAACACCAAAATCCTCAAGTAACCACCGTAGCCAAGTAATTTCTGCTGTCAAGAGAGTCATAGCGCGCAACTTTCGACCTCTGCGCTCGAGCGGGATCACTGCGATCTGTTTCTTCGTCTTCCGGCAATGAGAGAACCACCAAGAAAAACACGATGTGAGAGATAGACCCGATCGGAGGATCACGGCCCAAGTATCATCCGAATAAGCCTGAAGCTGTAACGAGCAGGAGCGTGGAAAGAAGAGACAGCGAGATATAGTTCCACGAAGGTATCGCAGAACTCGAAGAAGATGACTGTAGTGGACCTGAGTGGGAGCAGAGACGAACTAACTCAGAATGTGGACTGGATAAGTTATATCCGGACGAGTAACAGCAAGGTAGACAAGACTACCAACAAGATGACGATAGCGAGTCGGATCAGAAAGAGACTCGCCATCAGAGGGTTAGAGGTGAACGTTGAGCTCCATAGGAGTCTCAACAGTACGCTGATCAGTGAGATGCGCGATCAAGAAGATCCTGAATATACTTCTCTTGGGACATAAAGAAAACATCTGGAGTGGAAGTAACCTCAATCCCAAGGAAGTAACGAAGAGGACCAAGATCCGACATAAGGAACTGCTCACTAAGACAAGCCTTGACAAAGACAATGTATTCAGAATCATCTCCTGTAATGATCATATCATCAACATACAGAAGAAGAAGAGTCCGACCACGAGACGAAGTGTGGACAAAGAGCGCAGGATCATGATCACTAGCTGAAAAGCCAGCAGCAGTGACCACAGAGGAGAAGCGCTCAAACCAAGCACGAGGGGCTTGCTTAATGCCATAGAGAGAGCGACGAAGGAGACAGACCATGCCCTCAAGAACAGAATACCCATGTGGCGGAAGCATGTAGACCTCCTCACGCAACTCGACATTAAGAAAGGCATTCTTGACATCAAGCTAAGAAACAGACCAGTGACGAACAGATGCCACCGAAAGAAGAGTACGGATAGTGGTCATGTGAGCCACAGGAGCAAAAGTCTCGTCGTAGTTACGACCATGCTCCTGCTGGAAGCCACGAGCAACAAGACACACCTTATAGTGCTCAAGAGAGCCATCAGAGCGAGTCTTAATCTTATAGACTCACTTACACGTGATGGGACGAGAGTGAGATGGAAAAGGAACAAGATCCCAAGTACCGATGCGGCAGGGCAGCAATCTCCTCGGTCATGGCATGCTGCCACTCAGGGTGAGTAACAGCATCCCGGTAGGAGACAGACTCACGAGTAGCTGCACCAGCAAAACCAAAACGGGCAGGGGGGCGAATCGACTGGCGATCGCAGAGAGCGTAGCGAGGAGAAGATGACCTAATAGGGGAAGATGGAGCATCAGAAGATGGCTCATCTGGAATATCCTCAGTACGGGGTCGACGAGTGTAGAAGAGAGGGTAAGAAAGGACTGTAGTGGGAGGAGCCTAAGGAGCCGTAGGAGGCGAAGTAGGCGGCGACAACGGCGGAGAGGCCACAAAAGGAATATGTGGAGACTCAGTGGAATGGGTGAATGAGGGCAAGACAGATATAGGTGTATCTGAAAAAGTCAAAAAGGACAGAGACTCCACAGAGGAGGCCGAAGGAGAGGCAGGGCGTGGGTAGAAGCGACGCGACTCGTCGAAAGTCACATCCCGAGAAACCCGCATCCGGCGACCAACAGATCAAGCCGATAGCCCTTGTGCTCGCGCTCGTATCCCGAAAGACACATTCAACGGTGAGCGATCGGTTTGGTGCGTTCTCGAGGCGAGAGAACGTAGCAAACGCGACCAAGCGACGAAGGGCGAGTAGTCGAAAGAAGACCACAAAGGCGCTTAGCGAGGATCGCACCGAAGAGCGAGAAGAGAAGTGGAGGTTGGCGAGATAGGTGGCGATGGAAACGACCTCGGCCCAAAAGTGAGGTGGAATAGAAGCGGCAATCATCGATTGCGAGCCGTCTCAAGGAGGTGGCGATGCTTGCGCTCGGCGACACCATTCGAGCATGAGCACCAAGACAAGAGAGGCGGCGAGTACCGCTCGGCCAAGGAAGCTGCGCAGTAACGAGAGAGGTACTCGCGGTGAGTCGGCCACGAAAGACACGAATAGGGGTGGAGAAGCGTGTGGACCATAGTGGCAAATTGTTTATAGATAGATAAGACCTCACTCGAGAAGACATGAAATATATCCAAGTGTAGCGAAAAAATCATCTATAAAATGATATAATATCGATGACCCCTTTCGAAGCGAAGGGCGGACCCCAAACATCCGAATGAACAAGATCAAAAGGACCGAGACAACGACTCACTCGTGAGGATAAGGAAGTGAATCTGTTTACCTAACTTACGGCCTTGACAATCTAAAGATACATCTCACGAGCGGACCCGAGAAGACCACGGCGAACTAAAGGCGGCGAGGCGAGATCCACGGATGACCAAGACGGTGATGCCACCGCTTGGAAAGAGTGGTAGGCGGAGTGGTAGAAGCGGGAAACCGCGGCGGCGGTGGGCGGAAGGAAGGTGAAGCGGTCAAGCTCGAGAGCGCTAGGAGTCAAGCGCGAGGCGAACCAACGAGTTCCGTGTGGTGGTCCCGAACACGGCAAGAGTCAGTCGAGAATAACGACAACCAAGGTCGATGTCGCCTAGCGAGAAAGAAGTCGCATGGTAAGGCGAGGAACATAAGCAATGAAGGAATATGAAAAGATGAGTTGCTAAGAGGTCCTCGACGAGAGACGAACGAGATGTACCATCGCGGTGAACAGCGGGAGAATCAAGAGGTGTAATGAAAGGCAGTGGAAGAATCGAGTCATGTGAAAAGATGCTCGAATCAAGAATCCACGGAGGTACCGATGTGTAGGAGGTGGTTTCGGTGCGAAGAGTCGATGAGCGAACACGTCGAGGAGAACACGAAGCGGCAGCGGCGTCGGCGTCGGCTATCTCTGCTCGGTGAAAGCTGTTGAAGGAGTCAATGCAGACGTCGATGTAGAAGCACCAGTGCCAGTGCTAGTAAAAGGACGGCGTGAAAGATGCCGCTGCTTCTTATAGCACTGGGACTCGATGTGGCCGACCTTGTTGCACCAGGAGCAGTGGGGACGACCACCACCGGATGGAGGCGTTGCCACAACTGTGGCGGCCGTTGGGAAGCGATGTCTTTGGCGTGGAGCCGTCGGTAGCGGCGAGCGGCGGCGAAGCGGAGGAGTGGTATCGAGCCGGCACCACTCGGCGAGTCTCTCTCGCGCGTATCTCGTAAAACCTCCAAAGAGTGACACGAGGTGGCGTGTAAGGAGGGCGCGCCGCATTGCTCGAACTTCGGGGCGAAGGCGAGTAAGGAACTCGTAGACCAGCTGAAACTCAGTCGGCACATATAGCGAGCAAAGACGGACGGGGCGACATCGGTGAGTGCGAAGGAGTCAAGCGGCGCGATGCCAGAACTCGAGCATAAAAAGCGTCAGCGATAGCATCACCTGCTGAAGAGAGTGCTTCGCGGACCACGGGCAGTCTGAGGCATCACGGAGGGCTCGTGCGCGGCGAAGATGAGTGAACATCCGGAAAGCGAAGAGTCCACAACCTCGTAAGAAAAGCGAAATTTGGATACTAGCGATGAAGACAAAGGCGGCGAGCATCGTCATCGTACCACTGAGTGTAGGCGGTCAGTCGATCCTTGTAGGAATCCGGAGCCTGTTGGTAGGCAGAGACAGCCTCATCATCAGCAAGGCCAACGGCCTCAATCACAGCCTTGTCAGCTGTCGGGGGCAGCGCAACAGGCGTAGGCTCCATCAGAGGAATAGTTCAAGGCGAAGAGGTGACATCGCCAGAGAGGACGCCCCAGAGACGAAGACCACGCATGTGAATGCGCATGTGAGACACAAAGTCGGTGTAATTAACACCATCGAAGATCACCGGGCAGCGAGGGAGGGAAATGGTGCCCATTGGTAGGCGGCGCTGGACGACGCGGCGACCAAGACAACGAAGTCTAACAGACGACGCGGCAGTTAGATCGACGTTTTTTTTCTTTTAACGGGCCGGCTGAGTTGAACTCGACCCACACAACTCTCACGAGTAACGCGCACGGGGACTAGGGTTCCCCTGCGGTTCAAGCGACAGCGGCGGCGGCCCTACCGACGAGCTCCGGGAAGGCGACGGCGACAGGAGCTTGAGCGACGACGGAAGAAGCTCGCGCGGCCGGGTATGGCTCAGGCTTCGGGCGAAGAAGTCGCCAGCAACCGAGCTCCGGCGGCGCGATGAAGACGAAGATCCGGCGGCGTGATGAAGACCGGATCGAGACAGCGGCAACCCCAACGCGGTAGCGGCAGATGAGTAGCGGTCCGAGGCTCCCTGAGCGGGAGCCGAAGGAGCACGCGGGGCGGAGGACGAGGCCGGCAGTAGGGAAGCCGACGGCGGGTAGGGCAGAAGTGGGGGGAGGGATGGCGACAACGGCGGCTAGGGGAGGACGAGTTGCGCGTCCGGGAGAGGTAACCTAATTGGCTCTGATACCATGTTAGGAATAGCAACTTGTATTCTTAAGGGGTCAATCGGCCAGTATATATACACAAAGTACAAGTGATGAATATGCAAATAACCCCTCATAACAATGGGGAATGATACATTATACATATAGCTCTAACAGTAACTACAGAAAGAAAGAAAAGGTTTTCTTTGAACTTTCTTCCAGGAATATATGTTGTAATATGTTCAGTCTGTAACTGGTGTCCCTCTTTCTTCTGAACTTGCAGAGAAAGCTTTTACAGCAGAGCAAATAAATGAAGCAACTTATGTTGATGTTCATGGTAACAAGGCTGTCTTTGACAGCGTTAGGAATAACCCCCAAAGTAAACTTTGATGGGAAGCGTTTCTCTTACAAGGTAAATGCATCGAGTATCATTTTGTTAGCCATGTCATTAACACATTGATGATTGAAATATAACATTATCATGGAAAAGAGGTGGTCAAACTGCCCTCTCTCCTCTCTCTATCTGAATATGCAAGTAGCTTACACACACTTGTTCATGCCTATGCACTAGCTAGCACAAAGTCTCGTTGGGTTGTCAGTCCAATATTACTGCAGTTTATGCCGAATAATGTATGATTGCTCGTGTGCAAGGTAAACCTTCCACGATGAAGGTTTATGAGTAATGAAGTTCTACTTTGAATTGGCAATTGACTTGAGTTTCTGTTTTGAGGGAGGGAGGATATGCAAGTGATAGCAAGAGTTAGTTGTCTTTCTAGGTTTTCATCTCATTTTAGGTTGGATTACATTGAGTATTAACCTGCTATTTGCACTTTGCAGTCCAAGCGTGATTTGAAATTTTGAAGGGGAAAGATCAATTGGTTTCTTTGATTAGAAAGTTTCCTGAGGGTCTTGCTGTTGTGGAGGTCAAGGATGCATCTCTCTCTATTGGAAGATTTGCAGGTGACTTACGTTATTCTTCCTTTAAGATTTTGAGAAACCTGGTATGTGCTAAACTATTTTGCATGCTGTGAATCAAGTTTGATGGCTGGGCTGAAGTGAATGTGTATAATTAAAATATTTAGAAACCAAGCAGCCTTGTGTACAAAGGCTTGGGATTTTTAATATTGGGAGTTTTGACATAAACCTTTCTTTTTTACGTATTCTGTAGAAGTACAGTTACCCTGGGTTTCCACTTTCTACTGTTTACATTCGTATTATCCGTAATGCTGAATGCTTACCTTTTCTGGTCCTCGACTCAAAACCAAGTTATGACTTGATGCTTGCCTTTGTTTTATGTCAATTATTATTACTAGAAGCTAACCCGCGCCAAATGGCGTGAGGGATGCTGTTGTTTTTTGGTTATTTTTTTTTCAGGTACGGACGTAGACCATCGACAGGCGCAATAACGTAGATAACTTCATATCTAGCTACTCATCCCTCTTCACATGAGCTTAATACTAATAATGGATAACCTAGTAGTATAAAAATATATAAATCCGAATGTACAACACGTATAAAGAAGAAGTATATAAGCGTAATGAATAGAAGCATGAAATAAAATGATATTGAAAGAAATTAGAAAAATGGGTATGTAAACCGAAACAGGCATCACTCCGGCAAGATTGCATTCTTGTGCGGAAATAAATTCCAACAAATCCAAACGAAAAAAAAACACGTCCTACAGTAAGAAAAAAATGATAGAGAAGTAACATGCACTGGAAGTAGCATTAACACCAGCATGAGAAAGTAACTCAGCAAATCCGTTACCATAGAAACGGGGAAATTCTAGCCTTGCCTCCAGGCCTACGCCTGCGGTCGGTCTACTCTTCGCCGCCGACATGAGGTAAAACGCTTGAAGCATCAAATAGACAGTGAAACTATGATTGTTTCCTTTACTACATTCTGATTGCAAACTTAAAACAGGAATTGTAAGCAAATTGATAAATAGCAACAAAATATATTCTTCTTTTATCATATACTGAACATGAGGGTCACCTTGTAGTAGGACGAAGTGTCATCCGCGAGAGCATCAGGCCACATTTTCCCTTCAAGGTCGATGACTTTTCCATCTTCCAAGCTAGTTATTAGAGCCTAAATTTAGCGAAGGGAAAAACCATGCATGCGTGAGCGAACTTAAAAAAGATGAAGTGATTTGCAGCAGGAACTGAAGACAAATGCCCAAACCTTTAGAGGATGCAAACCAACCATGGTTCGAGAAGATGTTTTATTAAGTTCTTCTCTGATATGATATTCAAGACGATCAACACGAATTAAGCTATTGCCACTGCATGGAAAGATATAACAAGTGCAATCAGTAGCAGAATGATTGATGTCTACAGAGATTTCATGATTGCACATAGACCAAAGCTTTGTTTCAACTTTCACGTAAGCCATTTTCTTTACAATAATTCATGCATTTCTACCTTCTTGTTATCCCAATCCCACGGATGAAAGAGTCAATTGCAGTTGATGACACTCCACGTCGCCGCAGTCGTGCCGAAATTACCGAATGTGTAATGTTTTCAAGAGAATCCACCATGCAATGAGCATAGCCATAGCTTGGATATATACACCACTTGTCACCAGCATGTGGATGAGTAAACTGTATGGGCATAAAAGATTGTGTTCTATACTTATGAGAAATAGACAGCTAATTGAGTTTTCTTACTTCTATTCTATATGTTATCAAGTCAGACATGTTTTTGTCATCATTCTGCTAGTCCTGTTTCATTCGGAGAGTTGCTGCATTCTCAGTAATCAACCCGCGTCGCATGTCTTCAAATAATTTCACTGACTCTTCAATGGGCCTATCCCTCCACATCTTGTTTACCCTATATTCCTTGATTTCTTCTGTGGTCTGGCAAGCATACACCAGTCAGCCTGCACACAATTTATTTCTCAAGGACTCGATATAAATGTTCTTTTTCCCATTTGTAACACAGACCTACACGCAAGTTTGTAATAAAGAGGAGAGGGGAAAACCTGGTGATCCACGTAGGCTAGCCCTCTCTGTATTAACTCAACTGCATGCTCAACGACTTCCTAACCACTGCATTTGCGGAAAAATGCAAATCCCTTTTTTGGTATTGTAGGAATAACAGTGGTAATCTATGGTCAACTAAGACAGTGTAAGGATACATGGAACAGCCATATCCCTTCTCTCTATCTGCATAAACATGTCATAGTTGACCTAAAAGACATCATTCGTCATATTATTCGTTAGTGAGCACATTTATGGTAGCAGACGATTGTAAATAATGTGGTTGGTTAGCATATAGGGACTACTAAGAGCCTCTTAACAATATCCTCTTAAACATGAAGATTATAGAACACGGGCCAGTAACTACAATCGAATGAAGATTCATGGGGGTCAAAGTTAGAAGAACAAGATTTTCGAAAAGTAAGGTATCAATGCCATTAGCAGCATTGAAATATCATGTTAGTTTCATCTTCAGTCTCAAACTCCCAACATATAAAAAGACACAAATCTGTATTTAAAATGCTGGGGGCATATCATCTCACTAGAAGGTTACAGATGCGTAAGTAAACATTTTTCTCAAGCCCCTTGACCGATGGAAGACTGATCCTGCAAATAACACAGGGAAGGGAGCTATCATGTATTGATCATTAAGGTAGAAAATAGGCTTATTAACCAATTTTGTTTTGTTGAAGGCCTTCTAGTTACGTTAGAACCAGTGGCTTCAGCTCAGGAATTATATTTTGTATGGACAAATTGTTCGTGGACCTAAGTTAGAAGACACAAGTCCTAGGCTCCTAGGTGAATGGTGTGATTCGAACCATGTAGTTGTGACATGCAAATTGTAATGTACTAAGAAAACTAAGTGATGATAATACAATAAAGAAAATATTGCCTATAAGTGGAGGACTGTGAAAACTTACAGGTAACCAGCAAAAGCTAACTCCCTCAAATTCGAACCATGCACAGGAATGAGCTCATTCACAAACTTGTCACAGACGGGTTGTATGCCAGACATCAACAAAACCTCTAGATGTTTAATCTTCTGTAGAGCAGGAAGAATCATCATGGCCTCCACATTTACACAGTCATTAATATATAGTTCTCTCAGGATTGAATGTAACTTGTTTGCAAGATTCTCGATTCAAGAGAGCACTCGCACAAATTTAGCGAACTCAGAGAAGGTGCTGCAAAGCTAATTGTGTGTAAGCCGTTATCAGAAAGACGGTAATTTCCCTTCAGAGATATTTTAGTCAATAATCGCATGCAGTTAGGTGACTGCTAAGGTAGCATGCAATATGTAGTCAGGCATGCATCACCCAGATAAGTCAAGCTGCAGAACCTTCAATAAGACAAAAAAAAAACATGAATTGAGTCCTCAATAGATGACTTACCGAAAAAAAGGCACAAAAGTCTGCTAGCAAATTGTGCATGATCAACCAAAACACTTTTGTGGTCTCACTTTGATTTTGAAAAGTTTAGCAATTTTGTTTTTCAATATTTAAAAATCCAAATATCTATCAGATGAGGTAAATACAAGAGCATTAAACATGAATTGCATAAGAGAAAGGCAGTACCTGCAAGAATTCTGTCCTGCATTTCCTAAAAATAGTCTCAAATTCACCCTCACCCAACCATGAACAGTCACTAAGCTGCAATGTCACAGGATTATCACACAAGAGTTCTTCAAGAAGGTGTTTATTCATCTTCCTAGAATGGCACAGGCTCGTTAAGAGCTTATATTTCAGCTCTTCCAGAATGCCTGCAAGTGACTCAATACCTTCAGCATGGTTCAAAAGAGTTTGCAAGCATAAGCCTGTAAGCGATGGGGCATGTCGCGGTGGACTGGGAGCTTTCCTATCTTTGGAATGTGTCCACAAAATGACCTTATCAGCAGAATTATCCAGCTTTGAAGGGTTCAACTCCCGAGCTCTCAATTTAGCATCTCTATCATCAATTATCCTCGTTGCAGTCGAAAATGGAGCTGGCCAATCCTGAGGGTCAGCAACAGGCTCTGAGTCTTCTGCATCATCGTCGTCACTATGTGCATCTTCATCTGCTCTAAAGAACGCAAATTTAGGGACCAGCGCAATAGCTCTCTCTCTTGCTGCTTACCTCTAAAGTGGTTCTACAGGAGCATCAACTGCTCTTGAGATGTTCTGGATCTCTTCAGAAACCAATGGTTCCAAAACCATCTCATCATCACTTGAGCTCCGAGACAATGAACTCTCCTGTACAACCATTTTTCCCTTTCCTTTATCATCAGGGCTAAACTTGCAAGTCCTGGCATCACCTCGAATACCCACAGTAGCACTATCACCAGAATTGTTGTTCCCCAAAACCAGCTTCCCTTTTCCTCTACCACCCTTTCTAGACTCGTATCTTCGAATCTCTTCCTTGAAATACATAGACTTCATCTACTTCATCTGTTGCGGGAATTCCTATAGGAGATGCTAATGGCTTAATCATACCATCAATAAACATCTCTAATGAATTATGTAGGTGCATAGATTCCCCATTCAAGAGGTCTTTTTTCCTGCTACTAAATTAACCAATTTGCTCTTTACTTGTCTGCCCAGGATCATTAATTCTCCCCTCATCAGTACTATACGCGCTCATAGGAACAACATTCGATTCAATCACATTAGGAGTAGTGCATAACTGCATCGGCATCCTTATGCTCAGTAGTATGCAACTCCATCTCGATCCCTCCAACCAAGATGCTCTTACACCGCTTTGCCATCCCTTTCACATCCCGGTGCAGCATTTCATCATGCACCTGGTCTCCAGCCCCAACCCCTCCACCCGATCCAAGTCCCATCTCCCCACTCATCTGAACATCCGGCTCCATTGGCCGCTTCGCGATCCGAGACCCTGACCGCATGCTGACGAACACCCCTTCACCGCTAGAACCGCCGCAGCAGTAGCCCCCCGAAACCCTAACCTCGCTGCCACCGACGCCATCGCTCCCCAACTCCCCACCCTTCGGCGAAGCATCGACAGCAGGGCGGAAACTCGAGGCCTGTCCGTCCTCTTCCCGCCCAACCCATCCAGAGCCCGATGAAGCAAGAGGGCGGCGGAGGAAGGAGAGCAAGGAGATTGGAGGCGGGGGAGGAGGGAGAGGGAGGGAGCAGCGGCGTCGCTGGTGGAGGAGGGCGACGGAGGATGGAGAGGAAGCTGAGGCGCCGACACGGCTGCCGGGGAGGGAGATCGAGGCGGCCGGGAGGAGATCGAGGCGGCCGGGAGAGAGAGGAGGCACAGCGCGAAAAAAAGCGAGGAGAAGCGAGAAGGCGGCGCAGAAAAGGAGCTGGGGGAAGCAGCGAGAAGCGCGAGGGCGACGTGGAGCGCGTGAGGCAGTTCCTTCCAACCAAGCGCATCGGCGAAATCGGACGGTCACGACTGCTTCCGGGCGCGATCCGACGGCTGTTTTTTTTCTGCTGACGTAGCCAGCTCCGGAGGCGGCACAATCCACCAGCTGTTAACTATGTTAACTAGAAGGTACCCGCGCCAAATGGCGCTGGCACGGCCATTTATAGATGCGTTTTTTTCCGCATCTGAGTTTGTTAAATCGGAAGAACGTAAAAGCCAGTATTTTTTTTGTAAATAAGGTGGTAATAATAGCAAGGATATATGAGCACTGAAGCATGTATACAACATAAGGGGGTTTTCCATAGTAAGCAGGACATATACTCTGTATACTGTGGACGTAATGTTATAGCCTGCTGTTGTAGTATTTTTTTGAGGGGATAAGATTCAACTACATTAATGAAAGATTAGGTAAAGGTGCATGTACAGATCTATAAATGTTTGAGGTGATCGTTAATCTTTTGAAAACGAAAACTGCATAAATTAAGAGATTGCCTAAATGTAAGTGGAGTATAATGGTGATAGTATTGTAGAATTCATGTTTAAATTTTGAAGCAGTGTTAACATTGACTGTGTTATGAAAGCTTTTAGTAAAGCGAAGGTAGAAATAATGATTTCAATGGCTACACACTGAGTTTCAAGCAGAAACAGTGATTCCGATGTACAACACGATCCTAGATCACAATAGCATCTTAAAATTTAGAGAATAATAGAAATGTAGTATATCTAGAATGTAACACTGGAGTTTGATAAAATGGAATAAACAGGTATAACGTTTATTATACTAACAAACAGTCCCATATTAAACAGATAATTAGTCGTCTCATCTACAGCGAACCACTAACAGTAGTATTAGCTGTTATGCCAACCCGTGCCGTTGATAGATTCAAAAAGGATGTTGCATTTTTTATTGCATTTCTGCGTGTCAACATAAAGGACGTTGACTATTTTTATGAAGGCTTTTTCGCCAATGTGGTTTGATGACTTATCAATATGGGGATTCATAACTTATCAATATCAACATGTGAACATAAACATTGAGACAGACTCATGAATTACAAACTTAGCATACAGAAATGTAAACTCATGTCAGAATTTGAGCACAAATCTATTGATCAGTCTGAGACAACGGAGGATGAACCCCTTACCGCAGAGGAAGACGATGACAGAGATTCTCTACTCGGGTCAGTGTAGCGGCCAACCTATGCCGCTGATTGAAGCGGCCGTGGAATGAAGCCAACCGCGCAAAACCCTAGCAGCGATACGAAGATAGAACTTATATATAGAATTTTGACCAATCCTACTTGAAAGAACATCACAAAAATATATTATCAGTTTAAATCAATGAGCGATTCGCAACAATCAGGTACTATGGCAGTCCAAATTATGATCTTTGCCAACTTCTATTTCACTCCAAAGAAAGAGGGAAAAAACCGGATAAAAAGAGAATAACAAAATAGAGATCACTTTCCACGGTTGAACAGCACTTTTATATCCAGATCGGAACTGGACTTGAACCTTCATATCCAGATTTAACTTCACCTTCACTTTCATATTAGGTTAGGTTCTGGTTGTTGCACCAAAACTATCTAATGTAATTTTTGCCAATCCTACCTGAATCTCTATTTAACCATAAAAAGCTATTTAAATATGAGTTCCAACTGTATAGTTAGAAAGAAGACCACAAAAATATATTCTTAGTTTCAATCACTGAGTGATTTGTGACAATCAGCTACTACGGTAGCCCAAACCATGATCTTTACTAGCTCTGATCTCACTCCAAAGAAAGGGGGGAAAAGCGTACTAAAAGAGAACAAAAGAGAGATAAATTTCGACGATTGAACAGCAGTTTTACATGCAGATCGGAACTGCATTCAACAATACATAGATATAGTTTTAATGATAGCAATAACTTGGTGACAAAAATAATGGAGCGGCGGCATTAAATAAAAGACGCTGGATTCAAAGATAAATACCTGGAAGATGGGAAGGACGTACTTAAACATGGAGGAGTATGGTAGATGTTAGTAGCGTGTAGCGTTGAAATTCAGGCTAATTAAACATGAAAAAGTACATAGGAAGAATTAGATAATGCAGCAGCATTGGATGACTGTATTGTCTAGCAGCAGCGAAAATACGCATAGAAATGTACGAAGCGTTGGTAGATATAGTACATTAGATGCTGATAATAAAGAGTCATGGAGCAAGAGGCGTGTAGTTACGTTTAGCTAACTAAATACCGATAGCACGGAGGTGTAGCTAACTGTGTAACTGGTGGCAGTATAATGCTGAGAATGGATACAAACGTTTTTTTGCAGAGGCAAAAGCGATTGCATTCTAAAGCAATTTTTTTTGTGTAAACACGTATTTGCTGATTATATGACAGAGGCGATAGGTATGGCAATGGAATATAGGAAAAAGGAATTACAAAGACATGGATGTACACACTATATAATGGAATCGTTACAGAGTATTTGCAGGGCGATAACACAGCTGTTGAAGCAAATATAAATAAAGATATCGTATTAAACTGTAAGAGTACTATAAGTACATGCTAGAAACGAAGCAGATTGCATATTACCTCTAAGATAGATGTGTCCTGCGGATGATGCATCAGTAATGTGGGTCTCTGTGTGGCTATATAGTTCTGGGACAATGTTTGTAGTTCAGAACGGGTTCGGGGCGTTTTTCTAAGATAAAGATGTTTACTTGCATGTGAATTGACCTCAAAACAAAAGTCAGCTCACAAAGAAATAGCAGCCACAGGTAGCTCCAGTCAGCCGAGAGTTCGACAAACCTGGCCAAAAAAACAGAAAACACCAAGAGAGAATACCATGGTAAGGAGGAAGCAAACGTAGATGAAAAATCAAGCACTGGCCTCTTCACTGGCAGAATGATAAACCCACCAAAACACTTGAACACCTCATCATGATTTTACCAACCCTCAGCCTCACACAGAAGATTGTCCTAACACTACAACATGTGTTAAAGCATTTCAGACATGGGCGCACGATCGGGCATGAAGCAAGCTGTACACAGAGCATAGCGACGGAGCCACCAACGAAACACCATAACCCTGCACACGCAATGAAAGAAGCATAATGGGTCATCTAGGAAGAGCAAGCAACCGCGCTGAACAACAGCGGGCGAGAAATGTAACAAAAAATCGACAGGTCTGCCTAGCAGCAAGGAACCTGTAACAATGTCTCTGACTGGGAACAATGGCCCAGAACCCAATCGGGCCAAAATCCAAGCGGCGCAAGGGGGCGGAGGAGGAATAGGGGGGAGGGAGGGATCTGCAGCGGCGGGGGAAAGAGACTAATGGAGCGGCGGGGAAGGAGCCCGAGAGGGCGGAAGGGAGGCAGCGGGCCAAAACCCAAACGGCGCGGGGGGCGGGGGGCGTCGAGGGAGGAAGAGCGAGGGACGACGGCGACATGGCGCGGCTGGGGAGGGAGACCGAGGGGGTGGAGGGGGGGAGGAGGAAGAGGGAGTGAACAGCAGCGGCGTGGGAGGGAAACCGAGTGGGTGACGGAGTAGAAAGAGCGAGGGACGGTGGCGACTGGGCAGGGAGTCCGATGGCGCGGAAGGGAGGAAGAGGGAGGGTGCTGTGGCGGCGGGTGAGGGAGACAGGGGAGGGCAGGGTAAGAGAGGAAAGGGCCTACGGCGCTGGCGGCGCGTACGCAGCAGCTGGGCAGGGAGGCCGAGGGTGCGAGAGGGAGGAAGAGGGAGGGCGCGGAGGGAAGGGACGTCAACGCTGGCGGAGAGCGGCGGCGGAAGAGGGAGAGCGAGGACGCGGGATTGCGCGAGAGAGAAGACGGGAGGGGAGAGATGAAGCCACGAGGGGATGAGGGTCTTTCGGGGCGACGTGGACACGCGAGGGCCGCGCATTCCCATCAGCCGCACCGGCTCGGATCGGACGGCCCGGAGGCGAGATTGGCGCGATCCGACGGCGGCAGTATTCCGGGCAACGTAGCACGCGTGGGAGAGCTCCAAAGCTAGCAGCCTTTAAGTAATGTAACTAGAAAGCAATCCGCGCCAAATAGCACGGCTATGGTTATTGCACGCAGGTGGAAAGGTTCTAATCGAACTTATTTATTTTCGAACATTAGGATTTGACGTGCCATAGCGCATAAGACAAATCTTTAGAAAACAAAAGATGCATATAACAAATATTAACAAAGCATAATTTAAAAGTAATTTAAGATATAGTGACATGCTTGAGCAGCACGTCTCTCATTTTAGGGACACAAAATCTACATCTCACAACTGAATATAACTAACATAATAATTTTAGATGTAGTACCATGTTGGACCATCATATATACCTCTCATTTTATGGAGGGAAAAATAATATTTACCAAAATATTAGTCCTCTTATCTACAAATAACAAAAGAAAAGGCATCAACCTAACTAATTCAAAGCACAAAGTCATGATAGAAATTTACCATGAACTTGACTGGTTCAAAGCACAGAACGCGTGAAAAAAAATTGGCTAAGGGCCTATTTGGAACATAGGATTTTCACAGGAATTCAACAGGAACTGGTTCATTTTTCGCAGGAACTTGGAAATTTTCACCGGTTCCAAACGGGGCATAAATATGTGGGATCCTACCAAGATACTTGAATTTCAGATTGCAACATCCATTTAAATGCAACTGAATAACAAAAAAAAACTTTTGTAGCTAATGTCATACAAATTGCATCAATAGGATTAAGAACAACTATAAAGAGATGCATAATTCATTGTATAACGGAAGCATTCTCACTTTGGGTATACCAGAAACTTCAACTTTAACACAATCCCAATAGCATGGCATGTGCAATTAATCTCGAGAGTCTGAACTATATTCATAGCTAAAATCAAGACGAAACCAACTCATACCACTTTATTACTATGGATATCATCTTACAACTACAATGATAACTATGAATTAATCTTTCGTCACCACGAACAGAACTGTGCTCCACTCACCAGATTACCCCCTCCCCTCTCTATAAAACCAAGAACCAAGTACAAGTAAAATTGACAGGTTAGTGAAGAGGCCCAAAAATTACAGAATTACATTTACAGGGATCTGAAGATCTTAGAGATGTGACCGTGCTATGCGTGAACCTAGAGGGGAAAAAATGAGGCACAGATCAAAACTACATTACAGCTTAAACACAGCGAAACACCCTCATTGAGCTTCTTGCTTATGGTTTCCACTTATTTGTCTTTGTTGCTTGCAGACATTCCTGAACCTCCTCGTGGGCCAGCTCTGTTTATTGCCAATTTGTAGGCAATAATAATGCATCTTGCTTACGCCTGACAATGCTCAAAACACGAAATTCAACAGCAGTGCAAGAGCATCTTCGCTATACCTCTGTAAATCCACTCCTAGGAATCTTCATGTAAAGCTGTCCACAAGCTGGCACGTCAGTCTGCAAAAGACTTCGCTTCAGCTTCATCGTATGAGACGGTGTTCATGTACTTCAAAAGAACTCAGGATAGGTGCAAGGCCACAGCTGAGCGGCAAAGAATAGAACCATATGCCCACCGTATTTGAGCTAGTTGAAGAAATACGGAGCCTCAAGGACATCCTTCAGATCAAAATCTCCCCTCTCTGGCAATGGTGGAAATCTTAATGTAGGGAAAGATTTCTCAAAGCTCTCTAACAACTGCATCAAAATTACTGTCAGTTCAGAAACTCAATGGATAGCTTGTTACTGATACTTGCTATGAAACAATTTGGAACAACACAGAAAAATAACAAATCTCGAGGTAAAGTACGGAAATGATGCACTTCAAAAACAAACTGTTATGATAGGTAAATTGCCAATATAGTCATCATACATATAAGAAATAAGGATTCATGAATTCATCACTCACTAAGGCAAAGGAAATGTATCATAAGGTAAAATTATGAGCAGCCCAAAAAAAATCCCTCTATGCACACACATCAAGTACTACTGTGGTAATGAACAGATGCCAATCTGATAAATCAAAATAAAAAGACTACGATCAGTTCCCCCAGGAAATGCGCCAGTTCGTCACAATCAATCTTCGAAAAAGTCGAGGAAAAAGAAATGCCGGCGGACTCAACATCTAATTTTTAGAGTGCGCCCGGCCGCCCTAGTGCATTGCTCGGCTGGAACTAGAAGCAAAGTGGGCAGTGCATATCTGTCAATCTGTTCGGGAGTAGTAAAAACTGTAAAATCTGCATGCATTAAGAAATGAAGTATTACTATCAAACGTCAAAAGGCAAGCGGTAGTAAGTTGGAGTACATCTCTCGATTGTTCTCACTATGGATTGATCCGCCCAAATTCCAAATGGGAGAAATCAAGATGGAGGGGGGAGGCTTTTCATCTTTCTACAATCTACAGTCTTATATCTTCCTACGGTTTTTTTTTTTTGAAAAAATCTTACTATGATAATCACTAAAAAAGGAATAGACGAACTCCTAAAGTTTCGTTGATTACTCCGATGTTGTTACCAATAGCCTTGCTGATTTATGCTCATGGAGTTGGCAAAAAGTGCTAAGCATTGCTCTAGATCTATACATCAAAATGAAAGTGCGAATAACCATCTATGATAATCTGTGTATTACGGCATGCCACCGAATCACCAATTGGGAACTGGGATACACTTGCAAGAAGCAACATATATTTGCTTTTCACTATGCACATGGATATGTATTCCCTTTTAGTTGCCACAATATTTTCTTTCTTTCTTGGAGACGCTGGCATAGTCTTCACAAAGATGCATCATGTATTGAGACAAATTTTTCAATAGGATCATGGCACTCACTATCATATGACTCATGTATCCTAATGTTTGATACCTTTCTGCACCACACCCATGCAATCAGCCCATTAGCTGACTACAAATCTGAAACTGTGAGACTATTCATCTGCGTGCATCCTGTAATGTAGAACCCAAATCATAGTGGAAACGCTGAAAAAGGTCTCATTTCTACCTGTCTCCCACTGGCTCGGTGAAGATTTGGAGTAATACAACCTGGCCATCCCTGTCCACCAGCACTCCCAGCTCTTGCCACTCCTTAATTCGCGCCTCTCAGAGCACGTCTCCGGCGCGCCGCCGCACACCGTCATAGTAGTTCGGTGGTAGGGGCGCCAAGAACTCGAAGCCATAGAGCTCGACCTCTGCGAGGCCGAAGCCACGGCCGAGCTCAGTGGGTACGAAGTCCAGGCGCGCGCCGGCGTCGACGCTGGCGCGGAAGGCTTCGGCGGCATCGGCGACACGGACCACGACGGCGCACACCGCGAGGCCGTGCTCGGCGGCGAAGCTGCGCGCGGTGCCGGCGGAGAAAGATGGCACGGAGGCGGTGGCGGGATCGGCGAGGTGCTGCTGCGCGTAGGAGGCGGTGAAGAGGAACGCGACAGAGCCGGAGAGAGGGGCGACGGAGGGCGAAAGGAGAAGGGGCAGCGGGGAAGAAGGGGAGGGAGCAGCTGCGTCGGCGGAGAGGGGCGGTGGAGGGGAAAAGGAGAGGGGATGGACAGGAGGGGAGGCGGCGAGGTAGCGGCCGGGGAGGGAGCTCGAGAGGGCGGCGGGGGAAGAAGAGGGAGGGAGCGGTGGTAGCTGTGGAGGGAGACCGAGGGGACGGGCGAAGGGGAAACCCAGCGAGGGGAGACCGAAGCCACCTCAACGCGATCCGAGCCGCCCAGACACGATCCGAGCGGGCAGGCGCTCCGGGGCGACGTGGACCGCGCGGAGCCGCTCCTTTGCATCGGGCGCACCATGCTCGATCGTGCGGTCCTGAGCAGAGCCGGAGGTGATCTGACGGCTGCCGAATTTCAGGCGACGTAGAGGGCTCGGGAGGAGGCCAAAGCTAGCAGCCTTTAAGTATAGTAATTATTATTACCATTTGTCTTTCTTGTACAAGCTGACTCGAGATGGATAACAACAGTTCCATTCCATCACGATCTTTTTTAGCACGGCTTGTTCATCAGCAAGGACATACACGAGCCCCACACGGCCCAGGCCCAAAATTCAAACTCCGACGCCAACGCGCGCAGGGAAACCGAACCATGCCCAGCCCCCGAACCTACTCACCCCTGTGTTTTTCTTCGCGCACCAGCGCTACAATGACCACCAGATCACCACGACGCCACGCCACGGCCGCGTAACTCCCGCCCCCAAACCTGGCGACCTGGGTCCTCCTCTTCAGTCTCAACTCCGCTTCTCGACGTTGCCTGCAGTGACGCTTAGATCGAGTTCATCGACGCAGGATTTCCTGAGACACGCACCATGCGATGCGATCAAACACGACGTCAGCTCCGAGGACCTTGACGCAGATCCAGAGTCGGGTGACGGTGCGGCCGTGCGGACTCCATCGGCCACTTCGACGACGACACGGAGTGCTCGACCACTACATGGAATGGAGTCTCGATTCTCAAAGTATATGAATGCCACGCCAAGTGATTGAACTCTCAAAGAAGACACTGGAAGCAAGTAGCACTAGCCATGGTTTCTGTCAGAAAAAGCCTCACTTTCAGTCATCAACTCGGAAAGTCAGAACTACCGTCCCCACGTGCTCTCCGAATATTTCGCTGTGGCCTGCGACTTCCTTTTGGCCTAATTTAGGCACTGGTGTGGCCATTGTTTTTTTACAAAACTAGCTTTTGTCATATCGTATTGTCAAAATTGACAGCATAGATGTGCCTCTTCCCGCTATATGTCCTCCACCCTCGCCCCTAGCCTGGACAGACTTTGCCCATACGCTGTGTGCTCGGATGCGCGAAGAACCGTGCACCCCTAGCCCGATTTCTTCTGTACCTGCCATGTGGTAAAACCGGACAACCCTAGCCCGGACAAGGCTGTGTTCGTGCTGCCAATGCCTGAACATGCCTCCGCTGGTCATCCACCATTTGGACATGTCTCCACATGCCACCATCCGGACATGACTCCAAATGCCTTGTGGCCGAGCCACAGTTCGCTGGACGCCGGGACATCGCTCATTCCGGTCATTGGCAGCATCACATTGCACTTGTTGCCTCGTAACAAGTGTTCAAACCGAGCTCTCAATGCTACGAATGACTTGAAAGCAATTGAAGGACTTCAGAATTGTGACTGATGCATGTGATGCTGCCCGGTCCTACGATCGATAAAAACCGGCACTGTTTTCGCACGGATGGGCGTGTAGTACGTGCCTCACCGGAAATCAATGTGAGCTGTGGTTGTACGCACGTACCTCGTAATGGCGTCCAGCCAACTGTGAGCGGCCGCGTGACATGCGGAGGTGCGTCCGGGCGTGGAACGGCTGATAGAGGCGTGTCTGGGCATTGGCAGCATGGACACGGTCTTGTCCGGACTAGGGGTGTCCGATTTTGCCACGTGATGGACGCAGAAGAAACCGGGCTAGGCGCACGGTTCTTCCCGCGTCTGGGCACACAGCGCACGAACAAAATCCTGTTCACGCTAGGGGTGAGTGGTGGAGGACACGTGGCAGGAGGAGGTACGTCCATGCTGCCAATTTTGGCAATACAATACAAGAAGAGCTAGTTTTGTAAAAAAAAATGGCCGCAATAGTGCCATTTAAACCAAAAACTCGCTCCTGGAGCAGCTAAGATGATTGCCTTTGTTAACAAAGTGTTCTTATTGGGAATTCACAATTGATACTGGGATATGTCATATTTAAGGTTGTTCATTGACTGAGGATGCAAAGCAAGGGTTCTCACGTACATGGAAGCTATTTCCGTCATATCCAGGGGCCTTGACAAGATGCAAGACCAAACCTAGGCGTCTGCAACTATTCAGTTCTCTCAATAATTACCTGCAACTACCATTAAGTATTCCAGTATGCAAATACATCACAGCGAAAGGAGCCAGGCATCTCAATTACACTAGCAAAATCCCATGATCATTAACTGAATGTATGCAGAAATGGTAGACAGGCTGCCAAAATATATACTTAAGATGACTTCCAGTTGCCAGTATCGAAGCTGTAGTTTTTTTTATCTGGAATCTACAAACAACATGAAGGCGACGTATGAGAAATCCTAGATGCTATGCGTAGACAAAAAGGCCCAAACTAGTGTAACATAGTCACATTGAGGTTGTACATTTTACCCATAAGATACAATTAAGTTGTACGGAGAAGATCACAACAAAGCATTTCTGAAACTTTATCTCAACAATTGGCTCTCCCGGTGAGCGTAAAGCCAGCAACCGAACCTCACACAGGTGTTGGCCTGGAGCGCACCATTAGATATGTAAACGGTGTACTATCCATAAATGTGGCCCAACGGATAAGTCCACACCTCCACCCTTACACTGGGGCCTACTTCCTGAGATAGTCAATGTCAAGACTCTATAGCTTACTAAAGCTAGGTTTGTCCTATTCCAGGTATGTGGTTATACGATGTGGCTTAGTTTAATGATGCACAAAGTTAAGTTCTTAAGTTGACCAAGACGAGACATTTATATCATCTAACTAAATCATCATATAGCATGCCTAACGCACTTGCCAAGGTCAAACAATACTTCCACTCGCCCCGGTCTAACCATTTTCCCACCCAGTTGATTAAAGTGCAACACATACCATCACCGTGCGACTACACATGACACACCACACTTCACAAAGTCCTTTCATAATCACTTAGTCAAATATGAATTTGCATTTCAAAATGATACCAATAAAGCGTTGCAAAGCTAACCCACGTTGGTTCTACATTATTGACCAACTAATAAATATCCAGCCTAGGGTGACAATTGACCATGGCAATACAACCCATAAGGTAGGTATAAATCAAATAGGTTGCATAGCTAATCTTGAAATAATAAAATATTTGTTGATTGAATTAGCATGAAATAATTTGAAACAAAATAATTTTATAAAGTTGGGTGCAATATGATCACGAACAACTTGCTAGGGGACAAATCTTGGTCCTAGTTTTGAACTAGCTCCACTCCCTTGTATGCTCCCAAAGTATCAACATCTATACGTAACGAGTAACAAAAATCAAATAAATACAAAACATAATGAAAATAAACTCAAAAAATTATAAAAAAATACTGGAAGGTAGGATTTGATTTATATGAATTTAGAAATAGGAATGAGCTCAATCAAAGCTCGCATGAGGAAGAACGGGCTTTGGAAAGCGGCTTGGGTGGATTAATTCAAGAAAATATCAGAGGAGAGAGGGTAAAGAAATTGACATGTGGGACTAAGAGAATATTACAAGAATATTTATTTTCTACAATTTCGGAAAAAGGCTAAGAGACTGACAGGTGGGGTCCACGGTCTATAGACGGGTTCACGGGTCTACGATGGACTGGGCCTATGGAATAGCACTGACATGTGCGACCCACATGTCATTGACTTGACTTACCGGTGATTTGGTCCACGTGGGTTTGGATCTACGATTAGGTACGGGTAGCGTTTGTGTGGTGGCAAGGCTGGCGTGGCGTACGCATGGCACGGAGGTGGCAGCCGCGGCGACGGCTTACGGGGTAGCGGCAGTGACGACGACGCCCGATGGTCGTTGATGGCATAGTTCAGGGCGGTGCACGCAGAGGGGTGCATTCAGATGAGGCAAACACGGCGACACCGCAAGCATCACTGGCGGTGACCTCCGGCGAGCAATGGTGCGACAAAGGCAGAGGCGGCAAAAGAGATTAATTTGCTTCGATCTACGTGCACGGTGGATCAAAAGTGAAATCGATAGGGGAAACAAGTAGATTGAAATGAGGGGCGCAGGATGACGCGGGCAGATTTTAGATTTGCTCACTGGTGCGACGAGGAACAGACGAGCAAGGCGCGGGCGCGGAGGCTATTGTCACCGTAAGCGGGTAAGATGACGACGGTGATGACTTCCTTCGGTGGAAACGGCGGCGCGGGGTTGCGAAATGAGAGGCAGCGCGTGTGGGGTCCTCAGCTTTTATAGGGGTTGGCGAGGTAGGCACAAACGCTGAGAAAACCAGGGTGGCGGCGAACTCGGACTCGAGTCCGCCTCAGAATGAAACACAGTGCACCTAGGTCCACTTGTCTGCGGCAGCAGGACGGTAGGGACGCGTCGCGGACGTTGCAGCGATGTGGGCCAAGCTCGCTAGGCCGTGCAGGCGGGGGGGGGGTCCTAGCGGCGGGGCATACTAGAATGTGGCTTGGAGGAGAGAGAGAAGAGGAGTGGGCCGATGAAGGAATTCGGCCCACCCAGCCTTCCAGGGATTTTAATTTGTTTTGTTATTATTTAGAAAATATAGGAAAAAGAAAATAATCATGAAAATAGCAAATAAACTCGAAACATTCCCATAAAAATTTGGAAAAATACTTCCAAGCACAAATAACTCAAATAAAATGGTTTAGGAATTAATTGTTGTTCAGATTTTTCACATTAAATCATTTTTATTTCTAATTTTTTTAATTAAGCTTAGTTAACTCAAATAAAATTGGTGAAATGTTAAAGTACACAAGAATTTGACAAGCTCGAAGTTTGGGATGTTACCGTGGGTGACATGAACCGTTAGATCTTACACCCATCTTATCCGCACCATCCATTTGAGGCTCAGAACCTTCCACTCCTTTGTTGTGCGTTGTATCACTGCTCCCTCCTATCTTCCTCACTCCTCCCCCTCCCACGTCCTGCATTGTTGTGCCACCATGGACTCGCTGTCACCAACATCAGGTAACCGCATCGGGTATACTGGTGGATCCACCATGGGGGGCGCGAGGGGTGGAGCACCTGCTCCACTCGCTGCACCCCTAATACCCTCCTAGTACCTCTGTCATTATTTTTGCACCACTAATCTTGTTAATTTTGTCCCTAGGATTGCTTGTTGTGTATATTTTTGGGCCTTCGAAATGCAGTATCAATTACTAAGATACTATCTTTAATGTGTTTACCATTGTAACTTTGTTGCTCATCAATTTATGTATCAATTTAGATTGTAGATGAAATTTAAATGGGTGTTTGCTATGCTGCCTCATGATAGCTTCGTCCCACTAGTACCCTCTCTATTTTTGTCTTACGTACACCGCTGATTGGGTATCAATTTGTTAGTGTGCCAATGAATTTGACACATTTGATAAATTAAATACAACATTTCTTGAAAAAATCACTAAAGTTTGACAACCCTTTGATGCATGAAGGAACTGACCAAACTATCCTCCTAGCGTTTGTATATATTATTGGGGAAATTGATGATTTGCCCCACCTTTGGTGTGGTTTCATTTATTTGCCATTATTTTTGTTGAAATAGATTATTTGCCACACAGTTGAAGAGTTAATAGCATATATACCACTTTACACAACTTTACCCATATCTTCTTCCCCCTTGTTCTTCCACCTCTTCTTCTTTGTGTCGGCCATGGCAGACCGGGTGGCCGGAGGCGGGCAGGCGATGATGTCAAGGCAGTGGGGCCACAGGAGCTCAAGCGGAGTGGAGAGGGAGGAAGAGGAAGATGGAGTGCGACAACTAGGGTGGCGAGCGCTAGGGCAAGGTGAAGAGAGGCGAGGTAGAGTGCGGGACAAGGGTGGGGAGTGGTGGGGTGAGGTGAGGGGTTGTCTCCCCCCACAATGACAATTTGGCGCCCTCCTCGCCGCGGTGTGCAGCTTTTGTAGGCCCAGAAGCAGAGCGACGCCCGCCCCGCCGCGGAGTGGGTGACGTACTGGTGGTTCACTGGCGCCGCTGTGGTGAGGGTTGAGAGGTCTCTGCTGGCACCGCCGACTTCCGGGGCGTAGGCGAGCTCGATGACGAGACCGTTGTTGTGGAAGACACAGGCATAGAGCAGCGGGTGCGAGGCCGGGAGCATCTGAGGCAACTCGGCGGTGCGAGAGATTCGTGGGGAGGTTGGGAGTGGGGGAGGGGGAAAGGGAGAGGAGAGGAGAGGGAGAGGAGAGGGAGAGGAGGGCGGAGGTGAAGTCGGGGTAAAAGACTCGGAAGCAGGTGCCGGCGGTGTGAAGGACGGGGAGGAAGAAGAGAAGAGAAGAAGAGGAAGAGGAAGAAGAAGGGCTAAACTGTCCAAAATGGCAAATGATCAAGTGGTTTATGAACTGTGTGACATTTGAGCTATTAAATCCAACTTAGTACCAAATAGGCAATGCCACATGTAATATGGGGCAAATAGTCATTTTCCCTTGTATTATTCGCTAGTTTCTAAATTATAATTGAACACACAGGCAGCAAAGATACACTTGGACACTTGGTCATGGCTATGCACTTGCCAGCACACAATCTCATTAGGTCAGTCCAATCTTATGCAACTTATGCTCAGAATTCTTTGATGATCTTTCGGGATATTTTTTTAGAGTAAGGAGGTTTTCACCAACTAGCTATGTACTTGACATTTTGTGTTTGAGGGAAGGCGGTTGTGTAAGTGATACTGTGAATCTGTGATAGCAAGTGTTTGTAGGTTTTCATCTCGTTTTAGGTCAGATTAGATTGAGTACTAACCTTCTATTTGTACTTGTGCAGTCCAAGCATGATTTGAAGGGAAAAGATAACCTGTTTTCTTCGGTTATAAACTTCCTCGAGGGCCTTGCTGTTGTGGAGGTCAAGGATGCTTACCCATCTGTATAGGAAGACTAGGATGATAGCGTGCGCGTTGCCACGTCGTTGTTTGCAGTGTGTTTGTAGCTAAACATTTGCTTCTCTATTCTTATTATGCAATTCTCACATACAATCAAGGGAAAATTAGCTCAGTAGCATCGTAATCGTCGGTATTTAGAGAAATAACATCCAAATCCCAGTAAACGAATTATACCAAATCATCTATTTGCCCGACTTTGTCTCGACCGATACAGACTAATGAATTTAATGATTATATAAGAGGCTTCATTGTAAGTATTTCCTTCAAGCAAGTCGTCTCAAGTTTTTAATTATAGAGAATAACTCCGCTCAACCAATTTTTGTTTGTTTCAGCAGCCCACTCGCATAAACAAAAAGAAAAGCGAGATGTGCACGAAAGAATATCATAGTTCAGCCTAAAAACGGTGGTGTCCTTGTGTTAGTAAGTGTTTGAAATAGCTCATGCATGGGAGTGTATGCCTGTGGTGTCTAGTCTACCGAAGATCAAGATTTTTTTTACGGTGGTGTCCTTGGTGCTAATTTCAATTTTGTTTTACTTGACATAGACTCTTTCTTTTAATCCAGACCGTTATAATATGGACCCAAGACGATTGACGGTGCATATTTTTCTCTCTTTTTTCCACCGATTAATGCGGGAATTTGCAGGCCTTAAGAGCGAACGTGGTGACTTCTTTTGACTCTGCTTCATATACAAATGTAATTATCAATTATTGTTTAATTTTATTTCAAATTATAATTATTGGAATTAGTATTGAAATCAAATTGCTAATTTTATTTTATTTTTACTCCGAATTTTAGTTATTTTTTGTTGTATTTTGTACACAAATATAATTTTTTATTTTTTATTCTGAATTGTAGTTATTTGGGGATTTTACTTAGAAATTTGTTTGGAAATCAAATTGCCAATTCTATTTTATTTTTATTTTTATTTTTTATTATACTTGATATGGACTCTTTTACTATGGAATCAAATTGCTGATTTTATTTTAGTTTTTATTCCAAATTTCAGTTTTATTTTACATGACATTGATTCTTTATTTTAATCTCGACCGTTATAATCTGGACCCACCACGATCGATGGTGTAAATCTTTCTATTTTTCCACCGATTAATATACGAATTTCTAGACCTTGAGAGTGACATGGTGGTTTCTTTTGACTCTGCTTTAATAAGATAATAGATTGATTTTGATGGTAAACAAAATATTTCAGCTGCGGGTTACTTTACCTCTTTTAGATATACCAATCAAAAGGCTTGGAGTGCAAAACCTCTTGGGGAAGCACAACATATAATTGGCATGAAACCATGAACCAGTGGAGAAGATTTTGGATATAGGTGTCTTGTGGCAATTGGTAACTGTCGGTGTTTTAGAACCGATCTTACATAAAGATTGTTTGATTCGGGGGGTCTCCACAATTGATCACGCAGACGAAGGAGACACGGAGATTTTTATACAGGTTCGGGCCTTCTCGGATGAGAATAATAACCCTACTCCTGTGTATCTTGTATTTACCCTCTGGATTACAATCGACTGAAGGTTTTCCTAACTGTCTTCCAGGAAAGGCTCTCTCTGTCACCAAAAGGGTCCTCTCTCTACTATCTCTAAAATACACCTATTTATACTAAGCAGTGGTGGACGTCGTCGTTCCAGGCTAATTAGTCGCTCATTATTGCGCAATAATGAGAGTAATTACCGAGTAGTAACCTCCCCATGCTGTCAAACGGTTATCAGTCAGAGATAGTGGGGAATTATCAGCAGTATGTCAAAATATAACTATGTATTTTGACTGTTTGGATCCTCACTAATTAGTGAATCTTCTGACGGGTGGGTTCAGTAAATCGTGAGGAATCTGTAGCAGAGCTAGTCGTAGAAAGACTTACGACCAGACGTAGCCGTAACGATTATACCATAGTTGTAGAAGAACTTACGACTAGGGGGTAGTCGTAACGATTATACCATAGTCGTGGAAGAGCTTACGACTAGGGGGTAGTCGTAGGATAACCTATGACTTCCTGACTCGTTCTTCCCTTATAATATTCAAGGGGTATGCTTTGTGACGTCTTATTTCCTGATTAATAAATGAGGATTATTTAGATCCTCGTCATCTAGCCTGACTTCAAGTGAAAATAGCTTACTTGGTGAAGGGTCGTAGATGACCCCCTGATCAATAAGGGGTTGTGAGGAGAACATTGAAGGAAAGACTCTTCAACATTCGTTTCTCTCGACCAGGAATATGCTTGATCGAGGTAAGTTGTTAAGACCACCACGATTGCAAGATGTCGAGGATTTCTTACGACTTGAAGCAATCGTGGCCTCTAACGAGGAAGCAAACACCTTCCGATTGACCTTTCCTTAGACCCGGGGTCAAGATGGTAATTTCACTTGAGGTGTGAAAAGGTGTCTTGGGACTTTCCAACGGGTAGGTTAAAAGCACGTCCGTTGAAGCAATTCCAGCGGTGGCGATCGTTGGGATTTCGCGACGTTTCGTCTCAATCGTGCGGTTATAAAGCGGGCCACGGGGAAGAACTTAGGTTCTTACCTTTTACCCAACGATCGGTTGCTTTTCGTCTCTGCCACGGTGATTCCGTACTCGTCTTGGAACTTTCCCAACCTCAAATCTTCTCACTTCAGAGAGAAATAGAAATGGCCAGATTGTCTCCGAGTGGGTTTGAGTCGGAGATGGACGATGCAAAGATGATCGCTTTGTCGCCGCGAGAAGATCCCCAGGGTCTTCTCGTGAAGTGGATTGCGCGTCGGAAAGGCAGGTCAAATTCCGTTTTCGAGCTTCAGAATCGTGGCCTTCGATTGCTGCTCACCCTTCCTCACACTCGTGCTTGAGCACTTCGGGTGGAATTAGTGAACCTTGGTCCTAATTCCATCACGATGCTAAGCGTGTTTGTGTACTTGTGTGAGGCTTTCACGAGGGATTCCGCGGACTTGAGCTTTTCGGTATTATTATGGAATGGCTCGTCAAGTCGGATCGCCGTGAGTCGTGGTCCAAGCTCCATGATGGTAAGTCGAGGACTACATTGAGATGTTTACCGTCGTCATGGCGAGTTGGAAGAATAAGTGGTTCTCTTGGAAGGTTACCAAGGAAGATAGCCTCGTTCGTCGGAAGGCGCCGAGCGGTCTTCTTCTGGGACTCGACTCCCGATAATCTCGAGGATAACCCCTATATTCAAGTGTCAAAGACTTGAAGTCGGAGGGCTCACCGGTTGTACGTGGTGAAAGACTTCATCACGCGCCGGATCAGTCCTTTAAAGACAAGGGTCCCTCCCATGTGGAGGTACTCAGGAAAGGACGACCCAACCAAGGATTACAAGGACGGTGAGTAGAAAAACTTACTCTCTTGGCTTTTATCCTTGTTTAATCCTGATTTAGTCCGCTTAATCGTATTGTCCATACACCCAGATCTTTCGCAGGCGGAGGTTGACGCGCGTGTCATTCTCATCTGCGAGAAGCATCCGGCGAACACGGTGGCTCCTCAAATCCTCGTGGTTTTGACCACAGAGGAGAAAGAAAGGCGCCTAAAGGTAATCGAATGATTCTGCCTTTAGGTATTTTGTTGTTGTAGAATGGTATACAACTAACTGGTTTGCCGCAGAAAAACTTACGACTGGATACTGATCGTAGAAAACCTTACGATCGAACGTAATCGTAGAATAACTTACGATTTAGACAATGTCGTAGAAATACTTACGACTTTTGAGCTGGTCGTACTGATGACCGGTATAGTGATCGTAGAAAGATCTTTACGACCACTTTTCCCCTTCCTTAATCAGAAAGTTGGCATGGAGAACCGCCAAGACGACGAAGAAGTCGAGTTGGTGGTTGTTGGGGCGATCGCGCGGTAGTCGTGAAGTCCTCCATCCAAGAAGCGTCGACTGGTAAAAGTCGGCGACCAGGGGGGTTCAAGCTCGGCTCCTCCTGCTCCTTTCACTAAGTTTGCCGCAGACCTAGCCGCGGCAAAGAAAAGAGCAGAAGAAGAGGCCCTTGCCCTTGAGCGCAATGTCCCCAAGGTTAAGGTACCTTTCTATTACGACGACAAGTCCTTCGCAGTTTCAGCTTCTCGTGGCTTCATAAGACAGCTAGAAAAGGAGAACTGGAAGGAATTCATGTCTTTGTGAAGGAAGCGCCGCTCGGTGGGATCGGCCGAGGAAGCAAAGACTCGTGGTGGTCGAGACTAATCTCGCCCACCCGGGAAGTCGGGAGGAGGTGACTCCTGGTGTCCCGGGTGCATCTCGACCAGCGGTGGTCGAGAAGAAGTCGAAGAAATCTTCCGTCGGGAAGGTTGCTCCCAAGTTTCGAGTTAGGTCCAGCGCGCAGAGGTATGTAAAACAAAAGACATAAGTGTAGTAACAACTTACTGTTTGTTTTTTGACTTACTTATGCGTTATGTGATTTTAGCCCGGCGTCTTTAGCCCCTAGGGATACTCCTATGGAGAATCCCGTTGTCTCCCCCTCAACTGACAAGGGTGTGACAGCGATAGTAGCTGAAGATCTAGCTACTATCCCCGCGGCGGAGGAAGCTGCGGTTGTTGAAGTCGCTGCGGCGGGTAAGGATGTTGAAGTCGCTCGACAACGGGAGTCGTAGAGAGGCGTAGAGGAGGCGACGAAGCCTCGAGGGGATCTGGGAAGTAGGTGACAGTGTTAGTGCTGATCACCGTGCCGGTAAGGAGGTTGTCGAGAATGCTCCTTCCGGTCCTCAGGTGGTGTCCCCATTACAGAATCAGAGGAAGAGGAGTATTTTAACTTTTGCTCTGATTTCTTTGGCCCTGACTCCATCGTAGGATATTCTGCCTACCGCTCCCGCGACCGAGTTCCCCACCCCAGCAGCATTGTCAATTACGAAAATGTGTTTGACAATGAACGACTCGAAGGGGTTTGGTGGAAACGAGTCGAGGAGATAGATGGGCTGAAGGATCCATCACGAATAGTCTCCATGTTTGCTTGGTCAAACATGAACGTAAGTATTCATCGATACTCACTTGGGATTTTATCTCTTTATCTTATCGTTTTTCTCTTTTTCAGAGAGCCGTGGAGCAAGTCGCTAAGATTTGCGAATATAATCGGTAACTTGTCAAGCTTCGAAAAGAAAAGGCAACACTCTACGAGCAAGCAGAGAGGTGGTGAGTGACTGATTGTCATAATCGTTCCGATTATTTATTCAATACTCGCAATCAGGTTGTCGTAGAAAACTTACGACTTGTACTAGTCGTAGAAAAACTTACGACTAGGGGGTGGTCGTAGAATAACTTACAACTACCCATCGGTCATAGAAATACTTACAATCGTTTGGTGTTCATGTCTGCTCTTTACTCTTTCAGGTTTAAGAGCGACGAAAAGACCTTAGCTGATTCACTCAACTTTGAAAAAGCCGAGTCGAAGAAACTAAGGGATAACGTCACCAATCTCCTGAAGAAGCTTCAGGAGGCTAACTCCGCAACTAAACAGTTGCAGGAAAAAATAAACAGTGCGTGTAATTACGACTGCTTCTGGTCTTGGTTTCTGCTTCCCCCCTTTTTAACCTCTCATTCTTTTTGGTGAAAAAGAAGTCGAAAATAAGGCCCTTTAGGCCGATGTGGGGGCTCTCCGGGTCGAGATCATGAGAAATCCTCCGTTGTCTGTGAAATCTCCCGCATTGCGAAGGAGAAAGACCAAGAAATTGGGAACTTGGGTTCTCAATTAGCTGGTAAGTAGAACTTTTACCTGCTATTTATTTATTTTATCTTCTCGTAGGATCGTTTTACTTATTCAATCTTCGCTCTTTCCAGATCGATTGACTGAAATAAAACGACTCCACGAGGCCGACTTATTCGTGAGGAGACAAAATCAATGAAGATCAATCTTCAAGATAATATCTCACCGAACAATGTACTCGATGGGCTTCGTGCCAGGAGGGTTGCTCCTCGCAACGACACGATGGTCGCTCATACGAGTGCCATTGGGGAACAAGTCGGTACTCTGAACGAGTTGGTATCTACTCTGAAGGCCAATCAGAATGATTCGATAAGGAAGCGGTCAAAGGAGCCGTGAGTTTTGTTTTAGCAAAACTCAAGGCCCGTGATCCTAACCTTAATCTTCATTCTGTTGAAGCGATTGATCGCACCGGCCAAGCGCAGAAGCTAATCGAAGAGATGCGATCGGTTGGCGAGAAGGTCGCGAGAGGAGATGCAAATAGAATCTCCCTTTGTGAGTAGTCTTGTAATATAACCTTGTAAAAACAAGTCTTTTGGTGGTGACGTATAAATATATGGCCCTTTTCACGCAAATTATCTCGTAGACTAGTTAGTAACTCGTAAGATAAAAGGGAAGAAAATAATTAGACCAGATATGAGCGATTCCTCCTTTCTCCTTCATTTTCCTGCGCGTTATCTCATAGAGCGATCGAAGACTTCGTAAGATGATAACCGGAAAAAATAAGACTAAGAAATGAAGTCATGTTTATAACTTTATCCTAGCCCCCGACTGCTTACTTAGTTTATTAGAAATAAACTAAGGAAGTAGTATAGAAAGGGTTCGAAAACACAGAGGTTTTTCGACTTGTAGTTGTTTAGTATCGATTTGTTTGTACTAGTCGAAAGAGTCAAACAGATCGGCGCTAAGAAGTTTTCTCTAGTGAAATTTGGACCACGTGCGAGAGAAAAAGGCTTCGACTAGGTGATGTTACCATCTCCGACCAGATGAGTCAACTCGATAACGACAACTAGAGTGAAACAACCGTCTAGAGTACCTTAAGGATTCATTCGACTACATTCATTTTTCCTGACGAAGTTGTCCTGGCAGCAAAAGTAGGAAATAGAACGACGCTAGGAAGTACCTTCTAATGGGCAAGACCACGTGCAGAGAGGAGAGGCTTCGACTAGGTGTGTTTCTTCCTTCGACCAGTAAAAAACTAATCAGGTTATTTGAAAAATAGTCGGATGCATCTCAAAAAGTTCATTTTTCTTAGTTTATTTTTCGAAATAAGCTAAGGTGACATGAATTCGCTTAACAACTTTCGACCATTTTCCTGAGCCCAATAAGCATTGTACAGGTTGTTTAAGAACGAAGTAACATTAGGAAACTTCTTCTAGCGGGTAGGACCACATGCAGAGGGGAGAGATTTCGACTAAATGTGTTGTCCTTTTGCTAACCAGCGTACAGGAAGGATGGGCGTAAAAAAATGGTCGAAAATAAAAGCGAGATTCAAAAATAGACAACAAGGATATGGATAACCTGACACTTTATTGTCGTTGAAGCTTGTTACACATAAAATTTGCGCAACTGGTCAATGTTCCAAGAGTTTGAGAGAACGCGGCCATCTTCCATTGCAGGTCGTACTGATCCTGGTCGTGTTACTTCAACCACAGTGTAAGGACCCTCCCACTTGGGGGAGAGTTTGTTCCGATTAGACTGGGATTGGATAAGCCTCAATACCAAGTCACCTTCAGGGAGGCTGCGAGGTTGGACCTTACGATCATAGTATCTGCGCAGGGTTTGTTGGTAGACTGTAGAACGGAATAAAGCCTGGTTTCTCTTTTCCTCGAGCAGGTTAATGTCGTCTGCTCGAAGGTTTTCTTGAGTGGAGTCGTTAAACTTATCGACTCTTGCTGAATTGATCTTTAGTTCTGGCGGAAGCATGGTTTCGGCACCAAAAACTAGAAAGAAAGGTGTTTCTCCTGTAGCTCGGCTAGCCGCCGCATTTAATTGCCCATAATATGAAGGTAATTCTGTACCCAAGCCCCGAGCGCTGACAAGCGATCAAGAGTCGGGTTTTGATTCCCTTCATTATCGACCATTCGCTCTCTCAAGCGCCCGTTGCTTTGGGGTGGGCTCTGAGCGTAACACAAGCGAGTTCCTAACTCGCCGCAAAATTCTGAAATTTTGCGCTTGTAAATCGCTTGTTCTGGTTATGCGTGATAATTCGACTTGGTATTCCAAATCGGTGATCACGCATCTCATCATGAACCATTTTGTCGCTTCGTTGTTATCGATCCACAGTTCGCTTCTATCCATTTTGTGAACGTATCAATGACCACAAAAAGAAACTCGAAACCTCCTGGAGCTCTGGGTAACGGTCCTAGGATATCAAGACCCGTGTTGCAAAAGGCCACGACAAAGGGATTGTTTGCAACGCTGAGTGGTTGGTGTATTTGCCGCTATGAAAGCGCACTGCATACACTTTTAACCATCTCCTTGGCATCGTAGAGGTGTTGGCCAATAAAAACCTTGTCGAAAAGCTTTACCGACCAGCGTTCTGTAGGAAGCATGAGTTCCACAGATTCCTCCGTGTATGTCGTGAAGGAGTTTTAATCCTTCGCTTTGCGGAATACATCGCATGAGCACCCATTGGGTTCCTCTTTTATAAAGGACACCTTCGACCAAAGTATACATTTTGGCCTTTCGGGATAATCGATCTGATTCTAGATCGTCATCGGGTAAAGAACCCGTCTGAAGATACTCGTAGATGGGTGTCATCCATGTATCTTCGTACTCTAGAGATTTGTTTCTATAGAAGGTGTCTCGGTTAAATGCGACTATAGACGGTTTCTGAAGCTGTTCCAAAAACACCCTTTTCGGTACCAAAGATCGGGAGGAAGCTAGACGAGCCAGTTGGTCTGCGAGGAAATTATCCTTTGCTTTTCTAACTTTCGTACTTCCGATAGATACCGGGACATGGTCGGATTGGAGCACTGGTATTCCTTTCCGACTTGATTCACGACTAGTTGAGAGTCTCCTCACGAGTAGTCGTCGAATCGAGAGTGCTCGCACTCGTATACCGGCTAGCAAACCTTCGATACATCACGTTATTAGTGGCACGAAAGTTTAATTGTATGGCATACTTTAAGGTTTCTCCAAGAGGAGATTCGGGACCACCCGACCCTCGAGCCACTTATCGTAGCGACCCGTCAAAGTGCCGCCCATCGGTCGTGGGAATCGATCGGGGATCTGAGCGAGTTCAGATTTGTCCATTCGGCGACAAAGTCTGCCAAGATCTGGGATTTAACGGCCGTTCGGGACACGAAATGGATGTCGAACGCCCCAAGTTCGACTGACCACTTTGCCATGTGTCCCGTTGTTTCCCTATTCTGGAGGATCGCTCCCAAGGGAAACTCAGACGACACAGCTAGTTTGTGCGTCTGAAAATAATACCGCAGTTTGCTCGACGACATGAGGAGGGCATATAGAAGTTTTTGAACCTGAGGGTAACGCTCCTTAGGTCCGTGCAAAACCTCACTTACGTAGTATACTGGTCGTTGTATGTTTTCACGTTCTACGACCAGTATTGCGCTTACTGCCTGTGGCGTGGCAGCTAGGTAAACTAAGAGCGTCTCTCCTAGCTTCGGGGAAACTAGAACAGGAGCACTCGTAAGATACCTCTTGACTTCCTCAAAGGCTAAGTTAGCCTCTTCTGACCACTCGAAATCTTCATGTTTCCTTAGAAGTTTGAAGAAAGACAGTCCTTTTTCTCCCAGCCGTGCTATGAAACGACTTAACGCCGTCATGCATCCTGTGAGTTTCTGAACTTCTTTTTTCATGGTCGGGGGGCGCATCTGAGTGATGGCTTTGATCTTTTCGGGATTTGCTTCAATTCCTCGTTCAGAAACCAGGAATCCAAGTAATTTTCCTGAAGAGACCCCGAACACACACTTCGGGATTGATTTCAATTGGTGTTTTCTGAGGTTGTCGAAAGTCTCCTGCAAGTCTATGATATGGTTGAGTCGTTTGGTGCTTTTTACGACTAGATCGTCAACATAGGCTTCCAAGTTTCGGCCTAGTTGAGTAGCGAAAGTCGTTTGCATCAAACATTGAAAAGAAGCTCCAACATTTTTTAGACAAAATGACATTTTGACATAGCAAAATATCCCAAACGGTGTAATAAATGTGGTCTTTTCTTCATCTTCTCGATGCATACTAATCTGATGATAACCAGAGTATGCATCTAGAAAACTCAACATCTCACATTCTGCAGTAGAGTCAACCAGCTGATCGATGCGAGGTAAAGGGAAATCATCTTTTGGACAAGCTTTATTGAGATCAGTAAAGTCTACGCACATACGCCATTTGTCGTTAGACTTTCTAACCATTACAGGGTTGGCCAACCACTCTGGGTGGTTGACTTCTCTTATAAAGTCTGCTTTAAGCAACTTGTCCAATTCTGACCTAATAGCATCTTGTCGATCAGGGGCAAATCTCCGTAACTTTTGTTTTACGGGTAGTTTATCAGGCCGTAGAGCTAGCCTGTGCTCGATCCCATTCCCGGGGACTCCGGGCATGTCGGATGCATGCCACGCGAAGACATCAGCGTTTGCTTGGAGGAAGGTGATGAGGGCGTCTTCCTATTTGGGGTCGGAAGAATCCCCAATGCGAACTGTCTTCGAGGACTCCTCTGCGTCCAGAGGAACCTCTTTAACTTGATCGTTCGGCTTAGGTGCAACTTTAGGCTTCGACTTGCTAGTCGAAGGCTGACTTTCATCTCGAGTTGGTAATTGTCCAACCATCTCAAGGGAACGACGGTCGCAGGAGTGCGTCATCTTCTTGTCACAATGTATCGTGATCACCCCTTTGGGACCTGGCATATTAAGATATTGGTACCCATAGTGAGTAGCTATCAAGAATTTTGCCAAAGTAGGTCGTCTGAGTATGGCGTTATATGCCGTATCGAAATCGACTACATCAAAGGAGACCTTTTCTGTCCTGAATTGCTTGGTGATCCAAACGTTAAAGGAAGAGAAACTTGGCCAATGGGTTTGGCCGAAGACCCCGGTACGATTCAATGAAATGAATATCGTACTAGCCTTACCTTTGTCCTGGGTACCTGCATCTCGTCCAGGGTACTCGTAAACAGTATGTTTAGCGAGCTTCCACCATCAACTAAAACCCGATTGACTCGACAATTGTTGATGGTGGGTTCGACCACTATCGGAAATCGACCTGGTCTAGTCGAAGGGATCGGACAAACACCTTTCTCAAAAGCAAGGGTGACTTCCGACCACTTCGATAATTTATTGACAAGGGGGGAGTCGATTGTATTTACCTCACGCTCAACTGCTTTCAGCTGTCTCCGTGATTCGTATGCCGAAGATCCCCCATAGATGTGGTCAATGGTGTGTTGTGGGTCCTGGAACGGCATCTCCTCACCATCCGACTCCTTTTGTCCACTAGTTTGACCTACCTGTTCAAGAGTAGGAAGTGACCCTTTGCCAGAATAATAGTCCTCGAGTTTCTGTAAGAAAACTCGGCAGTTACGAAGATCATGCCCTTCTTTTTTATGAAAAGTACACCACCTTGTTTTGTCGTTTCTCCGATCTTGGCGTTTACCTTTACCCTGATCGGGATTTTGCTTGGGGTTGCGCGGCTCCTTATCGCTCACGGCTAGGACCTCCTTAGAACCGGCAACTGGAGATTTTTGCCTTTTTACCTTGTTCTTAGATTTCCTAGCCTTTTTATCTTTTTTCTTACCACTTTCGCATGCTTCCTTGGGGATGTCGTCTTTGAGATCGATAGTATTGTTCCATTTGACCGCTTCAGCAGCAGTCGCATATCTATCAGCCATCTCAAAGAGCTCAGCGACGGTAGCAGGTGGATGTAAAGCGATGTCCTCTGTTATTCTTCTGCTACGGACTCCCTGCTTGAAAGCCCTGATCACAGATGAGTCAGAAACTTCTGGAATAGAATTTCGAACCTGACTCAAGCGCCTGATGAATTGGCGTAGCGTTTCATGGTTGTTTTGCCTTATCCGGTGCAGGTCATCTTCCTTTCCTGGGCTATTGTAAGTGCCCTGAAAATTTGCCAACAATATATCACAGAGGTGTTGCCACGAGTAGATCGATTCGAAAGGCTCGTTTAAAAGCCACGATCGTGCTGATCCTTCGAGTACAGTCGGAAGGTAATTTGCCATGACATACTCTCCTCTTCCCGCAGCTCGGATAGCTGTAGTGTAGATTTGGAGGAACTCGATGGGGTTTTGAGTTCCATCGAATTTCTCCATGTTCGTTGGTCGAAATCGAGGCGGCCAACGAACCGTTCGAAGGTCGGGTGAGAACGTCCGACATCCCGAGATAACCTCTTGTCTTCTTCTTTGTAAAAACGAGGGGTTAATGTCGCCGGGTGATCGAACTCGTCGATACCCAGCCATGGGGGGACTAGACCTACAATAGGTCTCATCCTTACGAGGGAAATACTCCTCGTACCCCACTTGCCGCCGTGCGTCTTGTCGCCGAAGTGGTGAAAGATCACCTCCCCCGTGGGCTTGTGGCATTTTCCTCATGTCGAGAGAACGACGTGAGGGAGAGTCGTGCCACCTTCTATGCGACGAGTTTTCTGAACGACTAGCAGAAGAAGTAGCCGTACTATTACGACTTCTTGGTTGTGGTCGACGCAGTCGCTCGAGTTTGGCCATCGTTTTACGAAGCCTTTGCGTGATCTCCTCTGCAAAGAGGTCATAACCTGGTGCTCGAGCGAGTTCTTGGGTCGGGTTTTCCAGTAAATCATTGATGTGCTAGAGCTCTTGAGCTTCCTCCGACTGGAAATAAGCGCGCTCGGGAAGGTTCTTCTGAGCCACTATTCTTTTCCGTCGGGTTGCCTCAGAATGATCTGTTTCATACCCCTGAGCTTGCTTTAATGGAGTGCGAGAACGTTGAGGATGTCCCGCACGTTCATTAAAGTGTTTGTTTCGTTCGCCAGTTGTGGTGTACTTGCCATTACGACGAGGCGGTGTAGAGTATGCTCGGCAGGAAGCATGTTCAATCCCTTTTCTGGGAGAACGATCTTTATCAGAGGGAAGGACAATGACCTCCCGTGGATGACCTCCACTTGCGCTCGAGACCTCCTCACTTGAGGAGCAGTCGAGCGACACCATCTAGTGACTTGGAGTAAACCCCTCCAGGTGGGGGAACTCCGGGTTATAACCGTCTCCGTCTGCAGGTAGGTCCTGCGTCGGGACGGTTGCATTTGGATGAACAACATGTTCGATCCTCTTCCCTGCGGAAGCACTCGGAGAGAGAGGACCATCAGATGTCGATGGAGCTCCGGAATGATGGCCTCCAGAACTTGTCTTGCCAAATCGTACTGCCTTGGGGGGACTCGAACACTTGGAGGAAAAACTCTCGTCGTGTTGCGAGTTTGCCCCGAGACAGGCCTGTTGCTGGCCAGGTTGATCATTGCCTCCCGAGGAAATTGATCCCTCGACTGGGCGTACTGTCGTGGGGGATAAGGATCCCTCCTCGACTCCGGTGGTAATGCAGTCTCCGAGATCTTATAGAAGATCTCCAGAGGCGGCAACACCGTCAGAAGATTCGATACTCGGTTCTTAGTCGAAACCGGCATCCATGTCGACGTCTGCGTAATCGGCCAAGTCGAACCAATTCTCCTCGTTCCATTCTCCTGCCATGGTAGCATTAAAGAGAAAAGAAAGAACTGTTGACAAGGAATTACCAGAAGATCCACACGGTCGGTGCCAACTGTCGGTGTTTTAGAACCGATCTTACGTAAATATTGTTTGATTCGGGGGGTCTCCACAATTGATCACGCAGACGAAGGAGACACGAGGATTTTTATACAGGTTCGGGCCTTCTCGGATGAGAATAATAACCCTACTCCTGTGTATCTTGTATTTGCCCTCTGGATTACAATCGACTAAGCTTTTCCTAACTGTCTTCCAGGAAAGGCTATCTCTGTCCCCAAAAGGGTCCTCTCTCTACTATCTCTAAAAGACACCTACTTATACTAAGCAGTGGTGGACGTCGTCGTTCCAGGCTAATTAGTCGCTCATTATTGCGCAATAATAAGAGTAATTACCGGAGTAGTAACCTCCCCATGCTGTCAAACGGTTATCAGTCAGAGATAGTGTGGAATTATCAGCAGTTATGTCAAAATATAACTATGTATTTTGACTGTTTGGATCCTCACTAATTAGTGAATCTTCTGACAGGTGGGTTCAGTAAATCGTGAGGAATCTGTAGCAGAGCTAGTCGTAGAAAGACTTACGATCAGACGTAGTCGTAACGATTATACCATAGTCGTAGAAGAACTTACGACTAGAGGGTAGTCGTAACGATTATACCATAGTCGTGGAAGAGCTTACGACTAGGGGGTAGTCGTACGATAACCTACGACTTCTTGACTCGTTCTTCCCTTATAATATTCAAAGGGTATGATTTGTGACGTCTTATTTCCTGATTAATAAATAAGGATTATTTAGATTATCGCCAGTAACAATGGTGTTCCTTTTCGTATTGATTTACTTGGTTGAAGAACAAACACATAGTTTCCTGGTGCTGATTTGTAACACTTGGTGAATCAATGAAATTATCAATAGTCCATTGCAGTTGTATTTAGTCGTCGGAACCAGGTGATAATACCTTAGCTGATTGAACTTGTATTTATGTGTTCATTGCTTGTTGTGCCTGTGCACAGTTTATTTGCGGGGGGCGTGTATTTTTGTGCTCCTTGCTTCCTGCGTCTGTACATACAGATTATTGTTCATGGATGTATATCAGTATTGGAATCGTTTTGGAATCCGGATAAGGTCGTTCCAGAATCGTTATTGCGAAATAATTTTGACGGAAAAGGTTGTAATAATGCTTTGTGTGGGCGGGGAGAGAGATGCGTTGGCAATGGCTAGAGAGAGGAAGAGTACTGAACTACTGATCCAATCAGAGGGCCAGGAGAAAATCTTGTCCTGGAGATTTTTTTGTCTGCAACGGACACGATTGAAAGGTGACGGCGTGACGCTGCAGCAATGCGTCGGACTTTTGATCTGCTCCATCCCCTCGATTGGATCTCCTCGGTCAATACGGGAGGGGAAAAAATCGGCTGCTTTTCTTTTTGGCATCTTCCACGAGCAAAGGCGCGACGCGACGCAAGTCTACGCGGCAGGCAGCATCGGCTGCAGCGACGACACGGCACGGCAGGCACTGCAGCGCGCAACAGGACAAGAGCAGCGCCTGCAAACCCACTGTATTTTTGTAGATTGGACGAGGTGCTGCATGCTCCTACTTTTGGCACGCACATTTAAAAGCGGGGCAAACCGATTCCCACATACTCGATACTGACCAGGGTGCAGAGACCTCTCTCGCTTTCTTTTGTTGTGTTGGGTTTTACGGGGTCTCGTTCCGTACTTCGTTGCGACAGATCAGCCTGCGGACGTAAACGTTTTGACGCCACTTCCCGCGAAACGCTGAACAGCTAGCGAAAGCAGTTGTAACTTGCAGTCAGTCAGGCAGTAAGGGTATCTACAGTGATACAGTGTAGTATCTTCTACGTCATCTATAGACAAAATTAAACACAACCTATACAATGAGTTGTCTCTAAGTTGTCTATATATGTCCTCCATAAAATAAGGCTATAAAACTTATGGGTTACAGACGGCATAAATACAACAAAGCGATGCGTCTATAAAGGTGCTTATAGGATCATCTGCATGCATGCCGCACGCCTTCATTCTCTCTCTTTGTTCTTTCTCATCTACATCACTAAAAATCTTACGTGACAAAGATAATAGACTAATAATATCAACCTACTGTACATGCCGCCCTAAGGCGAATACTCGACGCGGTTCGCCAATGCAGTCATGACTCACGAGCCGCTCCGGGCACTCGGCTCGCGCGCAACGACGTACGTTTCGCTCGTTCACGCGCGCGTTTGCAGTTCCACCCGTTCGGGCAGGCAGCGCAGCCCACGGTTCGGTCGTGCACCTGCCGCGCGCGCGCTCGACTAGTGATCACTGCACGCGTTTTGCCGCTGAATCCACTCGGCGCACGCATCCACATTACGCAACGCACTTCTCCGCCTGGCCCATCGGTCCCGTCGCCCGCGCGCACGTACGCCAGCGGTTTGCGCCGCTATGCCGCCCGTAGTGTGTGTGTGGTTAATGCGTTGCTAGCCCTCCACGGACACAGATGGTCCACAATCCTAGTTTGGCTCTGTACTTACAGGTATCGATCAACAGACCGAAAAAAACGCCTAACACGTTAACACGAAGTTTCCATGCTACTGCTATATATTAGTATCAGGTAAAATCAGGTGCAAACCCAACAGAGGACAGCCGGGGCAAGAGCACCCTCGACTATCGTCCTATCGGACCCTGTGTACCCTCCTAACACTGGCATCTATCGAGAGTGCGGTCTAGAGGTAAAGGAAGAATAAACCTATGTAAGCACCCCCTTCATTTTAATCCGGATCCGCCTAAATTCCTTTAGACATTAAAGAGATCGGATTTGATATTTCTAAGTCGTCCGAAATTTTCTTAAGTTTAAGTTAATTGTTGTAACTATTGAATTTGTGTATAGATTAATATGTCATATTATTAAATATTAATCTAATAAATAAAATATATAATAACCTAAATTCCTTAATAAAATTTCGGTCACCATTCGAATAAACAATCCTAAAGATATATGGCAAAAAAAGACCACACACCTACGTTTCTACGTTTGCGAAACCAAAAAAGGAACTACGTACGATTCCAGACCGTACAGTGTATTAATGCACACGACGGCACGGCAAAACAAGTGAACAAGGAAGAATTTGACATAAAATAACGAGTTCGTACATGGAATAGGACAGAGGCACCCATAGCAGGAATCGCTGGCAAGATTTAGTTCACCATCATCGATATAAACCCTAAGAACTGAAATGTCTTCAGTGGAACTAACATGGATGTCAAACCATTACACATTGCGGCAAAATTGTCGCCACCTCCCAAAGAAGATGCCAACCATGCAACATGCATCTCACCCCTGCAGGGGTTCATCAGAATACCTCCTCCCTCACAAGCCGTCACAAACACTAGCAGTTCACCACTACTGCACAAAACAAAACACCGCATGCAGTACCATGCATGGCACTAACTACGTGCGTGCTACGCTAATCAGTCATTCCACAGTGCAAACACCGGGAGCTGATGCACGCTTGGAATGCCTGCGACTGGCCGTGCCGCGGCGGCCGCTGCCGTCGTCCAATTGCCTTCGTTGCTGCTCTCCCCGGCCTCAAACTTCATGGCGTGCGCGTACTGAAGGCCGTGCAACAGGTGCGCGCCGCGGTGGTTGTCGGTGGTGTCCGAGTTATCGGACGCGCCCTGGTCGCCCGGCGCGTCGGAGCGCTCAGCGTTGCCAACGGCGAGCACCGGCGCATCCGGGAGGCGCGTCGGGGAGCGCCTGCACGCGAGGTCGCCGCCGATGAGGTGCGTGCTGGCGCAGATGCGCTTGACGTCGTACTTGCTGATGTCGAAGTTGGTCACGGCGTTCAGGCCGCGGAACTTGATAGCCGCGATGTCGTACGCCTCCGCCGCCTCCTCCTGCGTGCCTACAGTTTCAAAGAAATATGGACACGTGATTCTAATCAACATCCAAAACTAGATTGTTCAACATTAATTAACAAGATTAAAAAAATATGTTAAGTATGCAAAACATCATGCAGCAAGTTGGTAACTGATCAGATATTCAGATGCAATAAATCTGCCCGTACTACTGCACTACTAAACAGTAAAGAGACAAGTAGTACAAAACATGCAAGAACAATAACAAAAGGAACCAGAATAATATGATTACAGTTAGATTAGCAATAGTTGCATGCATGTTAGGACTCGGAAGCATGCATGTGTACAAAAGTAAGAAAACAAGACTTACTGAAGGTGCCAAGGTACAGGTCCTTGTTCCCTGCCACCCTCCCAATCCTGGCCTGCCATCTCCCGTGCTGGTGATGCCTGCACGGGGAAAGCAAGCACAACAAGAAAGATTATACAAGCAGGTCGATGCGTGTGTGTGCGTGTCTGAGATCAGAGAGCGCAGAACTATCACAGGGAGGTGGCTCAGAAGTTTTTGGGCGGTGAAAAAGGCTGCAGATGGGAGTAAATATGGGGAGCAGCACGGCACCTGGTCACTCCTCTGTACATGGATGCTCCCCTCGAGAAGCCACTGCTGTTCCTGCAAGAATAAATTTGGCAGCGAAAACTTGGAAGTCGTAAGCAGCGTTGGTGAGTGTGCCAGATGTTTGATAATCTTGGATGCATGTGTGTGAAAGGATGCAGCCAGATTAGGCAGGGGATTTTTGTTTCTAGTGATGTTTAAGTTCTGAACCTCTGAAAAGATTGCAGAGAAACAAATCATGGCATCTAGAAGGGTCTTCAAATTTTGCTATGATTTTCTTGAATGCTTACAAGGGAACTTCACAGTGGTAATAATAATTCACACTATATCACTATAGTATTAGTCAATTTTAGTACTAGTAATGACAAGTGAAGGTAGGACAGAGCTACAGCCTACAGTACCTTCTTAAGTGGGCAATGAACTCCTGCCTTGTCATGTGCGTCATCTCATCCAGCTCCTTCTCATAGGTGGTCAACTACATGCGAAAAACCTCAGTGGATCAGGAAACATGGAAAACATGTCCTGGGACACTTGTGCCAACCTTTCATCAGAAGCAAATTCAAGAGCTCAGGGATGAACCAGACCCCCTACTTCCACTGTTACATCCTTTTCCCTTGGAATTAAGAGGAAAAGGGAGGTAAAAAGATTGAATGCAATGGGATCTCAAACTTACTGGAAAATTTATGTGAGTTGTTGGACCCCAGTACTTGAGTGCTGCCAAATCATAAGCCCTTGCAGCCTTCTCCTCCTTGTCATACCCACCTTGAAACAGCCATAGCACAAGGTAAGCATGTAACAACACTGGTCACACTTCTACTAGTGGAAATTCCAAAGCTGCAAACTACTGGACAAGGAGCTGGGTAGCAATAGCTTACCTAAGTAAACTGCTCATTGGAAGTGGGTGTTGAAAAAACAAGTTGAGGTCAGTAGCATGTCCATGTAGTGGCAATCATTCAGTTTATCATTGAAGCTAGCAAAGGTTGCAAAAATGCTGTGGCTCACATAGCTCACCTTGCCTTCCTTTTCTAGTTTGGCCCTCCTTCCTGCAAGTGTTGTCCCACAAGTGAGCCTCATACCTCCCTGTCCATCTGTGCCTGAAAATTAGCATATAAGCATGTATCAATGGCCAGGCACACGTCCAACGAATGCAAAACTTCAGCATGCACAACCACACAGACCTAGTCACACCACGGAACTGCGACGTCCTCTGCCCGAACGTCTGCGCGGGCTTGCGAGCAACCGGCACTGCTGGCGCCGGCGCCGGCGGCTCGCTCGGCGCAGCCAGCACGGAGAGCGACAGCGCCGACGACCGCTCCGGCACGTACATCGCCTGCCGGAGCCATGACTTGATGCCGGAGATCGACATGGAACCGTCGACGCCGGTGGCGGCATAGTACATCGGCACTGGCATTGGACCCGGGCTTGGGTCCGGTGGGCCCACCAAGTACTGGCCGTGGGGAGGCAGGAAGTGATGGTCCTGCGGTGCAAGTACTCGCTGGTCCGGGAGGCCGGTGCAGGGTGGTGCGTTCACGTTGATTTCCAGCCCAATGCTGTTGCTGCCATGGCTTCGGAAGTACGAGACAGGGAAGGCTTGGACGTCATGAACATGATGGTACTTGATCTGGTCTGCGTGGCTGCTGTCGTACATGCCACTGCTTTTGTTGCTGTAACCGACGCTCATGAAGTCCTCAAGCTTGGGGCCTTTGGCTTCTGCATGCCTCCAATCTGCACAGGAACGGCACAAAGTACAAACAAACAAAAATGATACCTCCTTTGAGCAAATACAGATCAAAGCGGTTAAAGAATGAATAAGATGGACCAACAGTCTTGCATTCATTGACTTCCTGGACTAGTTGGAAGGTGAATAATGGAACATGAAGTACACAAAGAATGTTCACTGCTTTTAGCTTATTTGCGTACTAGTGGTAGTGATAGTAATAGTAAATGACATCTGAACTTTTCATTAGACCACTCTGTGTCTCTAAACGACATACTAGTGGTAGTGATAGCAAATAGTAAATGACATCTGAACTTTTCATTAGACCACTCTCTCTAAACGACACGGATGAGCTACAATAGAACCATCATTTCTAATGTTTGATCTAGAAATTGGTCAAAAGAAAGCTATATCTGCACCAGCAAACTGTAAAAAGAGACATGAACATGCATAGTTATCCTTGTAGGCTTACAGCAACACAAACATGGCACCAAAACACCAAAGGAGTTCTCTTTAAACAAGAACACCAAAGGCGTTCTACACTTCTACTCCCCAGATAAAAGAACGATCAAATGGAGCGTGAACACTCATATATTAGCAACCGAATTTGAAAGACGAACTCGTCTACCAGAATCAATCCATGCAGGCCAACTTACTCTTTTTTTATGAACTCAAGAGTCATGAGTCGGAAAACAAATCATAAATTCCTCCAACTTTGCTGCATACATACGCGCAAGTGTTTACCTGGAGCGTTATACTGCAGAGAGCCATCAAAGTGCAGCGGCATAGCCACAAGAGGTGAGGCCGCAGCAGGCGACGAGCAAGAGCCATCTCCATCACCGCTTCCAATACCTTCACCGCCGCCGCCGTCTCCGTAACCCCTGGCAGCTGAAGAAGACAAGGAGAAGCCAAGCCAACCATTGTTCATGTCCATCTCCACACACCAAAAGGGGGGAAAAGGGAAATCAAGAAACCAAGCAAAGGGTTCTTGATCTTTTCCAGACTCTAAAACTTGCAAGCAAGCAAGCTATCCAGATTGGTGCTCAAACTACGAAAAGAGCCCACCCTTTTTGACGTTTATATACGTGCGAGCTATATATGGCTTTGGGTGTGTTTGTAGGTGGAATGGTATGAATGCAAAGAGCTGTAGTAGCTATAGGTGAGAGTTTTGGGGCTCATTCAGCATATTTTTAAAGCCAAATAGTAAGAATGGTATTTTAGAAATGAAATAGAAAAAATGAGACCTTTTATGCAAAAATATTGTAGCAGGATACGTGTCGACCTTTCAATCAGTAATAGACAGCCTGCTGCATATCTAGATCGCGGTAGGCACTCTGCAGCCTGCAGTCGTCCGATAGAAGTTCCATTTTTGCAGTTTCGTTTTAAAATCTGATTTTGTTAAATGGGCCGAAAACTCACGAGGGGGAGAGGCCATACGGAACAAAATTTTGGTGTGCGACTATCGGTTGCGTGTACATTGCGAGTGTGGTCTAGCGTTTTCTTTTTGTATTGGGGTCTGTGCCACCATAGATACGTCTTGCAGTGTGCCAGCTGGGGCCTGGCAAGTACACGCAGCACAAGGAGGTAAACTATCATAGTTTTTTCTCTCTTAACACCGCCTCCAACATCGTATTTTTGCCGATTTAAATAAGAAAACAAAAAATATTAAATTAATTTAATACATTGAAAAATCGATTATAACAAAAAAAAATATTAGAACCGAACTCTATTTAAGAGTCTATTCAAAGCATTAAAAGCTCAGTTATAAAAAGAAAGAGCGCGGTTGAGAGATGATATTATTTTTTGTAGTTTTTTAATACGATTTTGCTAGTTTTAAGTTACTTAAAATTTTTAAGTTTAAGTCACTTGTTGTGACCATTGAATTTGTGTAGAGATTGATGTGTCATATGATTGTCATATGATTGGATATTGATCCAATGGATGTCATATGATTAGATGTTGATCCAATGGTCACAACAAGTGACATAAACTTAAAAAAAAATTAGGCAATTTATGAATAGACAGTTCATTTTTAATATAACATGGGGTCCCAGTTATTAGTAAGAATCAAATCAATACATTGGAGAAAAACTAGCTCAGTTCTTTGAATGCTTACGTAACATCTCTTTGAATCAACGTCGGTTCAATACACTAAAGATGCTCTAACACATTTCTTTATAGATGACATAATCTTTTAATACTTTATGGATTTAAGATATTTCATTCCTGGTTTTTGTGATATAGTCAACTACATAATTATGAACAATATATTTCTCTCTCTTTATTTTATTTCATCTATATCGACTTAAATTCTACGTAGCTAAAACTATGAACAACTGATGTAAACATATTTTATATAACAAAAGCCTCTACCTCTCTGGACGTATTTGGGCTTGGGCTTTCTAGGTCTTCGTGTGTTGGTGTCTCTCTCTCACGTGCCAAACTGAGAGGGAGGATCACACGCATGCAAGAAATGCGTCGAATCTTCTCAGGTGATTTGTTGATCCAAAGATCAAATCAACTCCTCTGGGCAATGAATTATAGGTTTTTTTTATACTTACATTGACACATGTGTTTACGTAATTTACTGTTGTTTATATGCATCTATGGGGTTAATGCTCGCCCATATTTCATTGGTAATCTAAGTTTCACATATCGTTTTTCTAATATTGTTATCGTCATCTCCACCCAAAGAAAATAATTTGAAAATATCTTGTCCAACTACTAGTAGTACTAGTGCTCCGTAGTATTTGCTTAACTTATGAGTTGACATTGTTTTTAAACCAAGTAAAGATGGATGATTTCACTCAAATCGAGCCAGAAAGCACGCGATTCCATGATAAGTAGTCACATGAAGAACTCATGTACTGATGTACGGACACGAGGGGAGCATGCCTTTGTCTCGCAATGCACATCAAGAGAGCGCACAACCTAAAGCTGCCGAAAGTAGCGGGATGATCCGAGCAACGCTTAAGGGAGGCACATCTCGTCGTTGCTAATATCTAATGCTACATGTGTAGGATGGTTTAATAGTAAGTTATTCATGTGTTTGGTTGTTCGAAATAAATCATTTCATCTTTGGTAGTGAGATATAAATTTAAGAAATATTCTCGTTGGTTGTTGAACTATTTCATTCACTCAAAACAGTAGAATGATATAGTACGGAGTCATCGTATCCTATTTATTCTCATCCCGCCCACCAAACACAGCTTGAAGGGATGCTTCGTAAGTGTCACGATTAGTGTACAAGATCTCCACGGAGAAGATTCGATTGGATGCGTGGACCGTGCCATGGATTTGACCCAGGTGCATAAATCCTCCACGACCGCAATACTACAAACTACAAATAATGCATGGTGCTGGTGCGCATCAGCATCGTATGTTTTGATCAGAGGAACTAATAAATAGACACTTCCGATCATTTTTTAGGGTGATAAACTGAGAATTTGAGTTCCATTTTCTTAGGAGAATTTGGCAACCTCGCTGCAAATACTGATAGTCGGCGGTTTGAAAATTTTGGCACAATAGTGCATTAGCGCACTCCTAATTCAGTAATGTAAATCATATCTATTCTTACCCACTACGACACAAGCTGATGTGGAGAGATAATTAAAGAAGAGAGAGAGGCGTCGGCGGCCGTGTGGGGCAGGACGGCAGCAATGGGTGGTGAAGAAATGCACTGTTGTGTTGTGGGCAACAGAGGACGCGAGTGAGAGAGTAAAGAAGAGAGGGGAAGTGTGGGGCTCGACATGTGCAATATGTGCATTGGAATGGTGGTTTCTTGTACTGTTACTAGATGAAATGAGGTGGAGTCATTTAGATGGCTATGAATAAGATGCACTGGAACTGCTCTTGTCGTAATTTGTCATGACCTTAATTTGCACTAAAAACGGCCATGGTGGCAGTGTTAAACCGGTCAAAACTTATGAACCGAGGCTTGGGCAATTGAGGGAGTTGGGATCTGCACAGCGATACAGCATCCAGCACGGGGCAGTGGAAATTTGGACTTAATTAGCCCCCTACAACAGTATAATTCCTAAACTAACCCTACTACCATCAGAATTCCGTTTTTAGCCTCCTCATATCACCTCCTGCGCCCGTACTGCGCAGCTTCTAGTTGCTGCCGTCGAGTTTGGCAGCAACTTAGTAGCTGCGGCTAGGCTCGGCAGCAGGTATAACTTCATGCTGCGGTTCGGCTTGGCAGCACCTAGATGCTGCTGGTTGGCACGGCATGAACTCGGTTGCTGCCGTCCCCGACGGCAGCAGGTGTTAGGATGGGGCTAAAACTGAAATTTGACGTTAAGAGGGTTAGTTTAGGAATTAATTTACGCTACGGGGCCAAAACAGTCCAGAGCTTAGGGCAGTGCGTGCGGCCGAGGCGATGCGGTCTCCCCGGAATGCCCCTCGGACAAGCATGTCACGGGAGCCGATGGGCGCTGCTGCTGCCTGCACCGATGGCCGTATAGAATTTGCTCTTTGCCACTGTGCACACAAACACACCTATGATGGCGCACACTGGATTTTTCACTTTCACGGCTCCCAACCACGAAGCAACACAAACAACTTTTACTGTATATTCTACCACCAGACAAGGTTGCGGTATAAATTAGATCTAACAATTCATTTCCTAGGGTATCTTTAATAGTTAAAGATAACTTCTTTTTAATATATGCTATATCATATTTAGAGATAATATTTTTAATAGATAGTCTCTAATACACTCTTTAACATTTATATTTTATAATTTTTCTTTGAAACGGTCTACATGTCAACTAGAGTTGATTAATGTATCTTGTCTAGTTTCACGTACACCACAGTCTCTTCAGAAAGAGACGACTTGTACTCTCTTTCCTCCATCTCTCATTAACGTAGGATTTTGTTGACGTGACATAGCTAAGAGACGGTAATAAATACACTATTGGAGATGCCTTTAGGGGTGGTATGGACTTTTTTTAAGCCTGATCTAATCCCAACCAAACAAACTTTTGGTTGTTCCGCTTAGGGGTTGTATGGACTTTTTTTAAGCCTGATCTAATCCCAACCAAACAAACTTTTGGCAGTTCCATGTAGCAGCCTTGATCTCAGGCGCCGCCGCGTGCATCTCGCCTCTCTGATGCCGTGGCCACCCACACGATGCCTCCTCTCGATCAAAGACGACGATTGGGTTTGTTTCCTCTTGCCGAACGCCCCACGATCAAATTTCACGAAGGGTTTCTTTCCTCCTATCGGACGGCCTAAAACCCATCTCGTACTTTTTTTCAACCCTCATTGGAAATCAACTTCTTTTTCATCTTAGTAGCTATAAAAGCTGGGAAGATCAAAATCACAAGTACAACAGAAGTCTTCCGTTGAACCTAACACAAACCTCGAGATACAAAGACCAAAATCACCAAGAACACAAGATGATGACATACAGCTGGTCCGACCACCTGGGTAGCTAGTCTGACCGGGCTCTAGTCGGTCTAACTACCCCAGTGGGAGGTATCACCGTTGTGGCCTGGGATCAGCCCGAGAGGATCAATCAAAAGACCTAACCTCCTACTTGGTGATCCAAATTCTCTTAAACATCAACCATAGCTCATCAAGAAGGTCAGGAACCTATTCCAATCGACGATCGGGACAATCGAAAACAAAGTTCCACCAATGTCTTAGATGAGGTTAAGATGGCACAAGAACCGAAGAAATTCAAACTTTGACCCAAAAACTTGTTCGTGTGTGGATGGTGATCAAGATTCAAGATGATTCTAGATGTATTTTCACACATTATAGCAAGCTAAATTACAACATGAACACTAAAAAAAAATCAAAGGAAAAGCAAAATCTCAAAAGGCATCAAAGAGAGAGTAAGAACAAGAAAGAACTCATCTTGAGAAAATAATACTTAGAATGATTTGGGAAGATTGTTGGTATACAACTACTCTACTATGGAAAATAAAAGGCCAACACTTGAGTACTCAATCAATCCATCTCTCACAAACCCTAGCCTCCTCTACTCCACTTCCCCCTCCCCCAAATCACAAATTAGGATTTTTACTTGGAAGGCTTAAGAAGCTCCAAATCTGAACATCTCCTTTTTATAATGGAGGCTGGGTTTAAAGAGAAAACCCTAACGGATAACCATTAAACCTACGCACAAACGGATCTACACCCACACACACTTATAAAAAGGATGACAAACAAGGCTTCCCGAATTCATCTCTTCGTGAACTTCATCTTCACTTGACCTATATCGCCTCTTCTTGCGCCGTTTTACGTCACGGTTTCTCCAAAGGTCACCAAGATGGCTTATTGGGGAAGATACCAAAATACCCCTTCTCGATCATTCTTCAAAGACTAAGTCCAATCGTCGTGAAGATATCCCATGCTTCACCATGTGTAGGTTAATTAATGGCTCTCTTCATGTCGGCAAGTCTCTCCCATCCGGCTCCCACCGAAACCACTATAGCACTTGCACCGACCCTCGCACCGCTTGATCCAACTCGTTGCGTCGAACTTCCCGTTCGGTCATCCTTGTACATCTTGCACCATGATTGAGTCCAATGACTTCGCTCGGCATCCTCGATTGTTTTGGAACTCAGCTCTCCTAACCTAGTCCTAACAATCCTTGTAGTTAACCATCGTTGACCTCTAAGCCTCCTACACAACAATAAATCAAGAAAATGATTACGGACACAAGTTCTTCGTAACATGAGCCACGTTAGTCAAAACATGCATCGTGTAACACATATACACTAAAAACCATGACTTTGACCTAACCCACGAAGATCATCACGTTCTCGGTGCATGATCCGGACTCGCGATCGGACCCGCCTATGGTCGGTCGGGCCAGGTCGGCCGGCCGATCGATCGCTGCCTGGTGATCGGCCGCCATTGGTCTAACTAGGGATGGCAATCTTGCCCGATTTTGGCGTACTTGTGGGCAAAAACCCTAATAGAGGTGGGTATGGTCTTCCTTTATTGCCCACGGGCATGTTTATAATGGGCATCGGTACGGGGGAGCTCCACCCGTGCCAGTTCAGCTCGATTACCCACGATCTCCTACTGACAGGTGAGGCCACAAGTGAAAAACCTGAGATCCAAGACTCCACATATTCACTCATCCACCAAACCCACGCATCCACTCGAGCAACAACCACCACTCGCCTGCCTTCCCACATCTCTCACTCTCTCCTCGCCTCCTCCGCCTCTCCACATCCACCTCCTCTCTCGTCACCGCCCACTACTCATTGGCAACCCCCTCCTTCCTCCCGTTCGGCCATCATCCCCATCGTCCTGTGAGGACCCGGTTTATTCGGCCAGCGCACAACACACTCACAAAAGTGAGGCCCTTGGGGCTCACCTTCTTCCTCTGCAACAATTAATATTAAGCAAAGCGGATGAGTACAAAACTTGTTTTTGTACTGCAAGACCTGACGTGTGAGATAACGAACTATAATTAACTACATGCAAGCTTTATTTAAGTGGATGAGGCTCTGACTAGTTTTCAAACATAAAGCAAGTTTCCATTTGCAATAAGGTAATAGATTCAAAGCAAGTTTGCAATTAACTTTTATTGTTGAAATAAAAGAGAGACAATTATAACAATAGATAGATGACAACACCAACCTAGAAGTGACTAACCCATAGTCACCACAACAATAGCATGAAGTACCCTTCATACCACCCATGTCAAGTTTAAGTTTTTAAAAGATTGTAGTCTAGTTCTTGCACGACCTTACCAAGCATGTCCATAACCTGGGACGAGGCTATTCGAATAGTTTTAACCCTGCAGGGGTGTACCAATGTACCCACACGATAGACCGCCTTTCCACCAGCCACGGTTAGCACACTTCCTTTGGTATGCAGGCATGGCTAAGTCTAACAAGACGCTTTCCAATGGACGATGCTAATTAAGAGCCGCAACCCACGGGAGAAGGACACATTAGAGATGACCTAACCGGTGCGCTAATGCTCCCTCCAAAACACACACACAAGAACACACCCACCGACCAGCTCATAATTAGCACCTCCCAAAGTACTTAGTCAAGAGAGGTTCCATATCCCCCTCGTGTGGTTAGCATGCAATAAGCGCTTGGCTTAGTGACACAAGTAACTCGGTCCTTGGGGACTTAGGCACCATTCCACACACCCAACAGATCACATCAACATACCATTGTGCCCAAGTCAAGATATAGTTTTGTTTTCAATTTTTGATTTGTAAATCAATAAAACACAAGGGTTGGACATAATGGAGTAGTATAAGTAGTTGTGTGATCAAGATCACCGACTAAGTCGATGATCGCCCAATACTACCGATAACTAGGCATGGCTAAGCAATATTCATTCGTAATCTACTAAGTGACAAGAGTTCATCCATCGAACTCTAACCACGACAAATAACCTAGGCTCGGTAGTAGAGGATAACCATTTACCTACAGTTATGCAACTAGAGGTCTAACTAATCAATTTAACAACAAAATAGCAATGCATACATAGAAGTTAAACAAAATATTAGACTTTAAAAGTAATGGGATCAATGGGAAATGATCAAACTGCTTGCCTGCTTGTTGTGGCTCAAATTGTTGCGGAGGGTCGTTCTCGGGGTTACCGCAAATATCGAATCCTAAGCGAAAGAGCGAAAACAACCAATAAGACGAGCAACGCTTAAATGAAAGAGCAAGAAAAAATTATCCAAATGCGACGAAAATTATACACAAGGTATAATAGGAATATACCTAGACATAGGAACTGGAAAAACCTAATTTGGATTTGTGGTGCAAAAGATATTCCCTAAAAACCTATTTTTACCACAATTAGCACTTTAGTAAAAATATTTTCTAGAAAGATTTCGGAGCTGAAATTTTTAGGGTGGCTTCCTACTGGTATAGTGATAACCCATATAAAATTTCAGGTCATTTGGAGTTATATCGAAAGAGTTATGATTTGTCTAAATTGTTTAGGGCATTAAACTAAAATATGATCCTTATGTTTTCTAAAAACAGTGAAATTTGTGAAACCAATTTTCCTAGCAATTACACTTTCAGTGGAAGCTAATCCAATTGGATTCATACAAAATGATCTATAGATTAAAAGTTATGCATTTTACAAGTTAATTGCCAATTTTAGAATAATAAGTAGAACCTATTTCTAAACAAATTTTAAAATCTGTTTTCTGAGCCGAACTAGACTCCTATTCATTTTTAAATTAAAGTACAACTCAATCTAAAGCTAACAAAATTTGAATCAACCGATTTGGGTTTAAAATGAATTAGTTATGTATTTTGAAGTTTAATACCTTTTAGGTTGCAAATAAAGCTTTGGGAAACTCATAAAGGCTATTACGACGTGGCTAAATAGGGACCGTCGATCTGGATCGGACGGCCCACGCGCCGGCGCGCAAGCGGACACACACAGCGCTCATCGAGGCTCACCGTTGGATCAAGATCCAACGGTCCAAATGATGATGGCATTCGGACCGAGCGAATGCCGCCGCAATCCGGCCGTTGATCTTCGATCCAACGATCCGATTGAACCACGCCGCGCTTTGAAAGCGCGACGGCGGAACAACAAGCGTGGACCGTCGATCGTGAGATGGACGGCTCACAATCAACGCTACTAAGACACCGCACAGAACACACGAAATCTCGACCGCAGATCTAGGATGGGCGGCGCCGCGTTGGGCCACGTCGCGCCGCTGCGGCACGACGTCTGCGTCCGGCAACGCGAAAGCCGCCGCCAATCGCCGGCGACCAAAGGCTGCGGCGGCGCGAGAGGATGCTAGCAACGGTGCGCATAGCATTGCGCACCCTCGCACCATTCACACCGGCGGTGGTGGACGAGCGGCGACAGCGACGGAGAGGCGATCACGGCAAAGATGACGGCGACGATAAGCGGCAAAAGAGCTCGCGCGGACCATTCAAGCGGTGCACGAGCATCTAGGGGCTACGAGGAGCTACGGACCGACGCGGAGGTGCGAGCGGTCGGAGCGAGCTCCGGCGGCGAAACTCGCGACGACCGAGGAAGATGACGCGAGGAAGGCGGCTGGGCAAAATCAACCATGCCGCGTCATCACGATGGGTTCTAGAGAAACGAAGCTCCAGAGAAAGGGATTAGAAAAGGAGCACTCACCGTGGCTGGAGACGAAGAAGGATGCTCGCGGCCGATGGGGAAATCAAAATCCGGCGCCCCGTTGAAGCAACTCGAAATGGAGTGGGGTTAAGCACCACCGAGGTGAGAGGAAGGTGCAGGAGCAAGAAGGGAGCCAAAGAACCATCGTGATACCGCCTTCACCGTGAGCTTGAAGCTCGGCAATGGCGGCAAAGCGGTTCGGGGTTTTAGAGCTCAAACACACACAGAGTACTAGCTCGAGTTGCGCAAAGGTGAAAGGGAGGTCAAGGAGGAGCAAGGGGCTTAAGTAGCGAGGAAAGCCGTGGAGCAACGGCGGCAAGCCTCGGATGCCCACGCCTCTCACGGTGCGCCACGAGTAGCGGAGCGGTGGCGATGGACTTTCTGGCGGCTCGCCGGCGCGCATTTAATGCACTGCCGTTGGCGTCGAGGTGAGTGGGCGCGACGCTATCGCCCATGAGCCTCTCGCCATGGCGCAGAGCGAGCGCGAGCGGCGGCGGCGCGCGCGAGGAGGCGACGATGGCGGCCGTCCGATTCGCATCCAACGGCTATCACGCGATCGCGTTGAAACGGCCGCGCTGGCGTCCACCGTCCGGATGGAAATCCAACGGTTGAGCATCAAAGCAACCGGAGTTGTCGAATGCATACGAACGCGAGCCGTCCGATTGAGATCCAACGGTCCAGCCGCGCGCGCCCGATCGACCGCGCCCGTGCAGTTAGTTGACTCGACCGAGTCGGTTGGCTCGAGCAGGCGACTCACACCGAGGAACAGTGCAAACCAGTTAGGTTTTGATTTTGAACTGAAACTTTGAGGATTTAATTGAGGCATCAAATCAACTCCAAAATTTATGAAATTTTAACTGGAGCTTGCTTACCTTGGGGTTAACCTTCCATAAAATTTCAGAGGTTTTGTACACTGGAATTTTCTCAAGAAATTCCAGAAGGTTAAAGCAGAGGTTTGACCAGGTTTGACTTGCCTCTAAAATATTTCAAATATCCCGCTCGGCCACACCGCCCCCGTCCTCCCCCTCCTCAACGCCCCGTCCTCACACCCCTCCCCCCGCCCGGTCGTCGCCCCTCCTTACACCCGGCCGCCGAAGCCCAGGTCGTCCGGGGAAGTGGAAGTGTTGGACTAAAACGGGGACTAGAGGAGGCAATGAATAGGAGCACTATTTCTTTTTCACCTAGACCGGATGCAACTCCATTCTTACTCCAATAGCAATGGAAGCTATGAAGATCAAAGGTACCAGCATAACAGAAATCTTGTATTGAATACAATCAAAACCCCGAGATATAACATCCAAAATCACCAAAAACTCAAAGAGAAGAGAGTTGGGCGGTCAGACCTCTGAAGATGTGCAGTCTGACCAATGGCCAACCGGTCAGACCTCTCACGGGGGCGGTCTGATCCCTCGCATGATGATCAGCAAAATCAGCACGATTTCAAAATCACAAATCGACACAACTTTTGATCAAGTGGTCCAAATCCACTCAAATTTCAACTATAGCTCATCAAGAAAGTAATTAATCTATTCTAATTGATGATCGGAAACATCAAGGCTAACATTCCACCAATTTCTTAGATGAGGGAAAAGAGGCATGAGAACCAAGGAGATTCAAATTTTGATCCAAAAGCTTGCTCGCGGGTAGACAAAGATCAACATGATCCTAAATGTATTCTCACGTGTCCCAGCAAGAAAGATCACAGCAAGAAAGCACAAGAAAATTTAAAGAAACACCAAAATCCCAAAATCCATCAAAGAGAGAGTAAGAACAAGAAGAGACTCATCTTGAGGAAACTTTGCTTGGATTGATGTGAAAAGGATGTTGATTTACAACCACTCCACCATAGAGGACAAAAGCTCAACATTTGAGCACCCAATCAATCCCATCTCCCACAAACCCTAGCCACAACTACTCCAAAGATTCCTAAATCACAAATTAGGGTTTTTCTCTTGGAAGGACTTGGAAACTCCACATCTGGATATTCTCTTTTATATTGGAAGCTAGATTTGGAGAGAAGACCCTAATGGACACTCGTTAAGCTCACACACAAACGAGTCTACACTCATGCAAACATCTCAAAGCGGATGTTGAACCGGGCTTCCCAAATCTGTGTATTTGTGCAATTACCAAAATACCCTTCTCGATCCTTCTCCAAAGACCGAGTTCAATCTTCATGAAGCAATCTCATGCTTCGCCACGTGTAGGTTGATCAACGACACTCTTCCTATTGGCAAGTCTTTACCATTCGGCTTTCACCGAAACCACTATGACACTTGCAACGACCCCTACGCCGCTTGATGCAATCCTTCACACCGAACTTTCCGTTCGGTCATCCTTGTCTATTTTGCACCATACTTGAGTCCAATGACTTCATCCAAAATTCTTGATCATTCCGGTCTTTCGGACCTCAGCTCTCCAAGCCAAGTCCCGATCATCCTCGTCGTTGACTATTGTTGACCTTTAAGCCTTATGCACAATAATAGATCAAGAAATCGATTTCGGGCATAAGTTCTTCGCAACTTGACACACGTTGTCAGAATATGCATCATGCAATACATATGCACTGAAAACTATGAATTTGACCTAACCCACGAACATCGCCACCTTGCCAACTAGTGGACATGGCAAAATTGATTAGACAACCACCTATGGCCGGTATGACCTCCCCCTGGCCGATCTGACCGCTAGTACAAGGACTTAGCCAGATTTTCTCCACAAAAAGCCAAACCCTCTCTAGAAATTCAAAATGAATAAATTTTGGCTTGAAGCTTTAAAAATTATGAGACCAAGTGCAGAAGAATCATCTCTCTTGTCTACACCCTCTATTTTTGGCCCAGTCCAAAACTCAACCAGAAATTTTGGCCGCTCAGACCGTCCCTCATGGCCGGTCTGATCACCACCCATTGCCGATCTGACTACCAGCCCTTTGTTCTGCCCATGGCTGGTTTGACCGCCAGAGGTGGCCAGTCAAACCACCGTCCTAGCCGGTGTGACCGACTAAACCTATCAACATTTGAATTTTGCCGAAAACGCGGGTTTCGACAAACCCTCGCCACCTTTGCCAATTGTATCATCATTATAAGATCATGGGCATATCCCCATGATATCCACAATCTTCCCTTAATGAACACATTGACAATTTCCCCAAAAACTAAGTTAGAGGTTTGTTTTCGAAAATACTCAATGTTTTCGTACAAAGGCACAACTTGGTCCAAAATCAAGAGAAAGTAATGAAAATGATCAAGTTAGCTTCAGATAGGTAGAAGCAAGATAGGTGAGGCAATAGGGTGCATGAAAGCTTCAATTTCCAAAGAGAAGTAAAAAATCTTATTCAAAGTCCACATGGAACAACAATTGTTTAATATGACCTTTGATCATTGTGAGGTTGCAAGAATTGCAATTCAAGTTTAGAAATGCCAATAGGCGTACAAGAATGCAAATGAGATGCCCCTCACTGTGATCACACTTTTTTTTAGAAATTTTTTGTTTTCTCCCTTTCTCTCCAAATAGTTCCCCTTTTAACATGTTTGCTATATTTTCCTCCCTTTGACAATAGAATCATCAAGGAATCACATCTCTCTCAACTAGGGGTGGCAATTTCCCCCCGTGGGGGTGGGCCCTACATGGGAATTCCCCATGGGGGGCGGGGGCGGGGGGTGTTCTTCCCCTACGGGTTCGTAGGGCTAGGGCCCTATTACTGTGCTGGGGCGGGGTGGGGCAATCTCACCCCGAGGGGGCCCGTGTGGACCCAACATGTGCAGTGCTTCTCCGATTTGGATCATACTTGTACTTTTAAGATCTTATATTTGTGCTTTGAGATTAACTTTTATATCATATTTGTACTCCTATCTTTAAGTAATGTATTATGTATGGTTGATTATTGAGATTTCAAAAGTTTGCAAATCTTGCATGAACTTTTGGTCTTGCTGGATTTCAAATTTGTAGCCCCTTGTGGGGATTGGGGTTGGGGAGACTATTGCCCCAGCATGCATAACGAGGCGGGAAGATGGCTAGCGAGGATCAGGGTGGGGTAGCGGAGGATCCCCCCGGAGCCCGTTGCTATCCCTACTCTCAACGAGAGATGACAAATGTAGAAATGAGGAAGAAGCATAAGAAGGAGCATACATGGAATACAATATAGTGGCTTTTTTTAGATTTGTAAATTTTTTATTACAAGAAGTTTTGAAGATTACTCAAAAGAACAAGCTAGCATTTCTACTATTGCTCAAGACATATCAAACTTGAAGGTACTATCATGATCATGTTAAAACATATATATTAAAGCTAAGCTAGAAAACTCAAGATGAAGTGATGAATTTTTCACAAGTTAAGTAAAGCTTTAAAATTAGCAAGTTCATCAAAAGGGATACTAGACTGATAATGGTCATGTCAAAATGTCAATGTGAGATCAAGAAGCTAACCAAGACCATTCTAGAGACCAAAAGTCCCAAAGTAAATCATTTTGCTCAAAATACCTCAATCGCCCAATTTTACAACAATATTCATTTGCAAATAATAACACATGTTGAAGTTGATTAAAGGTTTATCTTAGTGAAGAAGATCTTGGACTAGGAGCCATCCACAAACTCTTCGTAAGCTTCAACCGGGGTGATAAATATTGAGGTTCATGTAGAGTTTGACAAGCAGTTCCTATAAGATCGTATGGATCATCAAACTATCTACAAGTTCATATTTTTAACATGCAGTCTCATGAGAATAGTTTGGCACAATTTAACCACACGAGAACCATAAACTTGATTTTTCATTCTGCACAAGTCCAATTTTTAGATTCAAAAAAGAACTAGAGGCTCAATTGATGTTCAATACTAGATTCAAGAGCTAACAAAATAATTTTGACATAACAAGTGTTACAAAAGGATCACTAATGGTGCAACTAACTAAAAAATTCATAAATTACAATTTTTAGTTCAAATTGTAATGTGATGTGTTGTCCGACCTGCTCGCTTTTATGGTGTCTTCTAGGATACGCCTTTTTTTCGTTCCCCACAGCGTGTCATATTTAATGGATAATTGTTTTGATTTTATTGCCAATCTTTTCAATACATTGTGTTTTATTCCTTACAGATATTGGCATCTACTTGTCATCCGGTGACTTCCAATCTTGTGTAATCAATAACTAGGCTTGTTCCAAAGAACTAATTATACAGTTGGGCTCGTGAGTCACGCATCTCGTGTCGTCTCGTCGCATGGTAGGTCTCTTACCTAGAGTAGTCATGTGGTACTAAACTTCCCACATTCCAAGTCACATAAAATCATGAAACCCTAATTTTCGAAACCAAAAATCCTAATTTTCGAGACCTAAACTCTTAATTTTTGAGACAATTTTCTAAGTTCACTAAAAGTTTGTGTGGTGAACTAGGCTTGTATCAAGTAAGTAGGCTTGTACTAAGGAACTAAACAAATGGTTCACTAGGCCCTTCACATCCCATCCAAGAATTCCTAGGGGAAGCCGCTGCGTTGGCTTCGAGAATTTTAGAGCTGTTGTCGAGGCGCATCACTGCGGGCAAGAGGGGTTACAACAGCGACGGGGTGATAGATGTGCGAAGCAGGGAGACCGGACGGTAGACTAATCCCTTAATGAGTGTCTCTTACCTAGAGTAGTCATGTGGTACTAAACTTCCCACATTCCAAGTCACATGAAATCATAAAACTCTAATTTCTGAAACCTAAAATCCTAATTTTTGAGACATAACCTTTAATTTTTGAGATAATTTCAGAACATATAAAACTCTGAAAAAACTACACAATCAATTCCATTTTGTAAGGAGCCTTAAAAAAATTTCATAATATTTGGACCTTATTTTCTATATTAAAATTTTTACAAATAGTATACTTAAATAAATTTTGAGAAAAATTTAGAATGGATAGAATTATGGAAAAATTACACAAGCAAGTACACTGTGTCAGGAGGCTCCACAAAAAAAATTGAGCTCATTTGCCATATTTAAAAAATCTTACAAAAAGTATACTTAAATAAATTTTCAAAAAATTCCACGGTGGTCCACCGCAAGGCCACCGTGCAGTTTTGGACCCACAGTGGTCGTGCGGTGCCACCTCCACCGCACGATGGCCATGAGGTTTTGGCTAATCTGCTCGACAACCGTGCGGCAGCGGTTATGTGTTGGCTCGTCGGTCGTCCCGCGCGGTGACCGTGTGGTGGAGGCGCTATTTTTGCAAATTCCACACGATGAGTGTTATTTTTGCTACTACGCCACCAAACAACGTCATTTCAGCCAAAAACTCCGAGAAAGAGACAAAGGATATTGTTAGTAGTGGACCAGTTCAATTACAATTTTAACCCTATTAAAATTATATGTTATCGTATTCCGTGATATACTTAATAGACGGTCCATACTATTTGGTGGGTACCGTAAAAAGCTCGCAACAAAAGCTCGGCGACGCGCGCGCGGAAAGCAACGAAAGGGAGAAACGAAGGGCGGACGCAGCCAGTCAGGCTTCATTTGGCAAGAGGCAAAACGAACGGCCGCATGCATGGTTTCTTCTCCAATCTCCATCGAGGCCGAGGGCGTTGGCCAGCAAACACCGCCTACCTCCTAAGACGAGCGTATTGTGAACACCATTCTGCTAGTAGCGCTGCAGTAGCACTATCGTCGTAGTGTTGTTACTACCACAAGACTTGTCAAGAGGAAAAACAATTCATCTGAGGGTTGCTAGCCTCGATTCATAGGCCGTAGATTAGATGGAGGGAGACACGTGGTCTAGAATCTAGATAAGTCTTACGGCATGCAGCTAGCTAGTTCCAGCACGGACAAAGCCGAGGGGAAGAGCGAGGCAGCGGTTTATCTCCCTCGGGAAATGTGCCATAATGTCACTGTCACCCATCTCCTTTCCTCCTCTCTTTCTCTCTCTCTACTTCACCCCATTTGTCCTCTTGTACGCAACATCTCGGAGTCACCTGACCTCACCTTTGATATACACTTTGTGATCCTAAAATAATAATCGACGTAAAAGCTGCATATATACCAGCATATTTGCAATTAACAACACCGTGATCATATACTCAAATACACCTATATGATATATATATATGTACACACATGCTAACAATGCAATACCGAGAACAAGAACACTATTAACAAAATTAAGAATCATTATCATCATATGACTAATTTTTATGAAGCAAAGTATAGCCATGTCAAAAGAGATCACCGTACAATACAAAGAATCCTTCCAACAATGGTCGTGGTAAAGTCGGATGCGAAGAAAACAATGAATGAAGCCGTGAGTAGTCGCGACTGCTTCCAAAAAACCTAATTTGCACTAAACCGTGCAGGATCACGAAGGACGCCGGCTTTAGAGATACCACTCTCCCCACAACAGTGCACATTGGCACATGCATGGAGTAGCTAAGGTAGCGCAGCACAGAGGAGTTCATAGCAAAAGTACAGAGGTTGCTCTCTTCGTGCAATTTGAATGGAGACGTCTCTCCTTCGTATAGAATCCAGTGGTACAGAAGGATCTGCTGCCATCACTCTGCGAAACATTTTGAAAGCCTCATTAAATAGCGCGTTGTAGAGAAACGGAAGGAAACTACCACAATCACTCGGCGAGACGTTTTAGAAGTCGCATTAAACAGCGCAACACAAAGGAGTTCGGGGCAGAAGTATAGATGTTGCTCCCTTCGTGCAGTCCGAATGGAGACGTCCCTCTTTCGTATAGAATCCAGTGGCACGAATGAAACTACGTTTTAAGTTGTTGCAGCGCCGGCACGAAGGGAGATCGAGAAGGTTGCGGGCACTGGCGATTATTTTTTGGAGTTGGATCAGGACTGCTCGCATTGATTGATCTGGTGTGATTGATGAATAGATATCTGTGCAAGTTGGGGTTTGGGTCCCGAGGCCGCAAGCAGCCGTCGAGGGTTCGTTCGTTCGTGATCTTCGTTGCCTGATTGCCCGCTCCCTTGAGACAAACGAGGGCATGGCTGGCCTGGGAACCGGTGGACTTGTTCCTCCCCTCCTTTTTTTTTTCTACTCGCAAGCTAGCATGTATTTTCCCCTACTAGTATGCGTTTGTAGTTTCAAGGAAAACTATGTATCGTACTTAACTACTTTTGTTAGTTCGAACAACGAAATGCTTAGTACTCCGGAGTTTTTTTCCGCTAGAGTAGCATTTTTTACGTATCCAATAGCAAATTTAGCATAACTTAACATCAAAGTTAAAAATAGTATCACGGAACCACCGGTAAACGACGCATCGTCGGTCCGCACGCTAGGGGCACGGACACAAGGCGCGGCGCAATGACGAGTCCGGCTCAGGGGCGCATGAATGAGGCGTGTTCGTGCCCCTGGCGTACGGACGCGGCCACGTGCGTGCGAATGAGGGCTTCGAACGCCCGACGTGCGAACTCGATGACGTGTCATCCACCGACGGTTCTACGGTGCTATTTTTGTCATTGATCCTCATAGAGAGCAAAAACTCTGGTACTTCGTAGTAAACCCTCCCTGCTAGTGAGATGAGAACTATTTTATCCCGTTTCCTGCTGGGCCATCGGACGACAAGCAACGGCCAACAAGGTGAGCTAGCGGTGCTAAACAGGGGAGAGCAAAGAGCCATGGTGGTAGACAAGGTGGCCAATGGTGGCTTATCATTTTTCACCGCACCCTAACCAAAGATAAGAGAATACCTAAGGCAATGGCGCAAAATAGTTGATTCACAATTTTTTTAGAAATGGAAGTACAACTCGGCCTCTGCACCAACTAAGGATGCACACGGTGCATAATAGGCACCCAAATTCGCCTCGAAGAGGACTTGAACCTGGATGGTGGGGGTGTACATCCATACCTTCCCACCTGGCGAGTTAGGCTCAGTTCAATGGCGCAGTTGATTCGCAATGGAGCTCGATGGCAACGGTGCCATGGATCAGAATGCAAGGTAAGGTAGCTTCACTTTGCCAACATTCTAAGAGAGACAAAGGTGTCTAAGTTAAATCCACAACTTAATATATATATATATATATATATATATATATATATATATATATATATATATATATATATATATATATATAACTGACGGAAACAAGTGCCCAGCTCGGTCTTTTCGTAGTCAATGGTGCAAACTATTATCACCGTAATTTTACTCCCTCCGTTAAAAAATGCAAGATGTTTTAGATATCGTCGTGGACTCTAATATCTAACTTTAATCATTATTTTTATACGATTATAGTAGTAAAAAATTGTAAAACTATTATATTATGAAAATATTTATCATGATAAATCTAAATAATTTTTTTATATATTATTAATAGAAATTTGACAGTAAGCTTTCTAGAAGATCATATATTTCTGAACCGAGAATGAGAATAGGGAGTATCTGAATAGTACAAGTGCAGCAGTACCGGTACTTCTTCGGGAGAGGCTGACGCGAGATCCTAGCGATCGATATAGCTGGTGCACCTAGCTGAGCACACTTCATCTAGCATCCATGTGAGTGACCAAATGTGGCAGATTTGCAAGACCTAGCTAAACTTTGCCACGCCACGCCGCGATACGATATTGATTTCCTGCATGCGTCACTCAATCTCATATGGACGACACCGTATATTCGTTTGAACCCATTTGAGGTAGTATTCGACGACAAGGCCTTGTACTCTCGTACGTACTCTGTTCTTTTCTGCCTCGCACTGTTCCTTTTTAGACAAGGGTGCAGTATTCAGTTCCTGCCGTCTCGTAGACGGCGCGTACGTATACGAACGTACGAGCACACCTGTGCTTGCTTGGACAATGCGTTCGATTTACTCGCAGATGTATACGATATGATACGAATATGCGACCAACCACGACACCGTCCACGTCTCAAGACTGGACATATCCGAAGTGATGAGTAATAGCAACGTAACTAGCTCTAAGCACCACTGACAATGATAAGAAGATGACAGATTTTACATAGGTATACTTTATGGACTGTTTGATCAAGGAATTTTTCTAGATGGTTAACATAACTAGTTTTGCACTCCTCCTGATACACCTAAAACCACTATAATTAACTAGAGTAGCTAAAACACTTGTTGATCAAGACCACAAGGCAGAGAACCAAGTGACAAACTGGCCTTGGCTATACTCTAATTAATATACAGCTTCAACTGATGTGACACTCTTACGAAACTACTAAATGCTCTTAGGGTCCGTTTGGATCCCTGAATTGAATTTGAGTTCCAATTCAAATCCAAGTAGAATTGGAATTATACTACAATTTATGTTTTTTGTTTGGTTCCCAAAGAAACTAAGACCTGGAAGTGGGATTATAAGCCAATTCTAAATCTTGTTTGGTTACCAAATAAATTTCTAGTTCTGGAATTACTGGACCGGCACCCGTGAAGGCTATCACCAACCTTGACCTCAGTTTGATTACGGCCCATGTCACCTTTGATTGAGCACTATGCATCCCAAGAGCCCAACAAGGAGTCTAAATTCTTATTGAAGAACTGAGCCGCCAACTCATGTACCACCGGCTTACCGGGGTGGGGTCCGGTAGGCCCAAGGAACGAAATATAAGGATTTTCAACGTCAGATCACGTCATCAATCAGGTTGCCTACCGAATTCGGGAGGATCTGTTGCATACAAGGTTTATTTTAGGCAAATTTTTGTTTTTACCACTTAAAACGTGTGCAATGTTATTTTTGTCATCGGAAATTTGCTTATTTCGTTTTTTTTTGCCATCTTTTTTCTTTAGTGTGTACTTCGTTTTTGTCACTCCGTCTATTTTTTTGTCAAGTCAATGGATTTGTCTGTTGTCTTTTTTTTTTGTCAAGTCAACGGATTTGTCTGTTAACAAATATGAAACGTTCGGCAGGAAACAGATTTTTCAATCCATCCAACTTTTCGTGTGCCTTCTCCAAGTACCTCATCATGAACACAGGTGATTCTACTGATACTTTTTTTTTAAAGCATATGATTTACTCTCAGGAACTATGGGCTTGTATTGTTTGAAGCCACAATTAGCCTTACCAAAATTTGATAGCACCCCAAAGAATGGGCCGTCATTTGGTTTGAAGCCAAAATTTGCCAACGAAATCTTACTCCACGCACGGGCAATCCGAGGGCAGCCAAATTGCTCGCCTCAATTTTGATATTACCTGCGAATTGGTATGATAACGATCCAAACACTGTGTGTATGTTAATATATGTCTTTGTTGTCTGTTGGTACGTGTCCTTAGGAGTGTCCTGTATTGACACAATTGACATTGCACTTACACTGTTCGTTTTCACTACTTTTAGCTGCTTGCCAATTTACGATGCAAATCGACTAGGGTACCCATGTATTCATTCATGGTTTCACACATGTTGATCCGTTAGGAACAGGCATGAGGACACAGGCCATGTTAAGAACGATGTGCTACCAGTATGGACCTCTCTACAGAGACCTCATCCACACAGACACAGGTAACAGCTTGCAGGCTCACGCTCACGCGCACAGACACAACAACCAGTTCCCTACCTTACAAGTTGGCTCCCTACCTTGCTGACTACGCCTGCATATGCTGTGGTTAGGTTAGGTGCAACTGTGCAATAATGTCAACAGATAGCCCATTTAGTGCATGTTTAGTCTGAGGCAGTGGTGGATCCAAAATTAAATTAAAATTTAGGTCGGATGGAACGAACCAATGGTATTATACAATAGCAAAGTAAGACATACAACATGAACATCTCTGTTAAAATACTTAATACCTTTAATTTCTTATAGTAGTTTTGGACCTTTTGGACTTTGTGGTTGTGTATCTTCAACATCAACTTGCCCTCTAGGCCGCTGGCTACCAAAACAACACAACTTGAACATCATCAACTTGTGCTTCTCCGGCTTCCCCAGTGTTTCCGTTTGCGCCGATACTTGGGGTTGAGCCAGACGACGCAACACTAAAATAGCTCTTCGAATCTAGCAAATTCAACAATCACAATCCATTCTATTTTCATCAAATTTCTTTAATTCCCCTTGCTTAGTTAGTTAAGTTACCTATGCCTTTGGACTTAGCTTTGGGGATTTGAGGAGGAGCCATCTTGCGGGTCTCTGCTGTTGCGGCCGGCCGCCATCGTGCCGTGCTACTTGCGCGCCATGGCCCAACGCCCACCGCCCATGACTGCGAGTTGACGTGCCACCCACACGCGATGGTCTCTCAGCCGGCTCGCGGGCGTGTCCACGTGTGACACCCCTTGTCCCTCGGCCCTGCTGCCCCCAACGCCCCTCGTCGGCTCGCCGGCGCCACTAGTAGTGCCACACGTCGCCTCCAGTCTCCAAGTTGACGCTACACGAAGAAGAAATTATAGTTAAAAACTAGAAATTGATTGTTCGGGACCGGGAGTCTAATTGACTTGGTGGGCAAGATCAAGTCACAAGTGGACCTTGTCATGCACTATGTGGATGTGATAACCCAACACCTGAGTGCCCTCCCTGGTCTTCCTCCTCCTATGACGCGGACAGTAGAAGCGCATACCTCCCGATGGTAGGCCAGGGACGGTCCGCCCCTGGTGTGAGGAATGGGTTAATCCGAGGATAAGTTTATCCATGGGGTGATTCTATGATTTTTGTGGGATGACCCATTCCACATTTTCCTATCAGCAATATGCTTATGAGGAACCAACCAACTCCATTCCTCGTAAATCAAACAAAACAAAAGAGGAACAGTTAACGCTAGGACAAAAATCACTAAAGTACCAAATACACAAGTTTGTTCCCAACTGGCTGTTGCACCACAAAATACCAAAACATACTATAGTGGCATCCTGGCCTCGTGTAATAGTAGTAAGCGAGTGCCAATGGCCTTTTTTTTCACCTTCCTGCCACTGCCCATCCCCAGTCACCGTGTTACCACCGTGGAATGGCCATTGTGTTGCCTCCCTTTCCAGCGCCACTGCATGGCTCACCGCTGCTACCGTTGATTGTGCTTTTGTACATGTTGTTTGTGGTATAGTGATGAAACGCGGAAAGGCTAACATATAGCCCCAAATGAGAACCGTGAGACCCGGACCAAAGGAAGGATGAATTGAGCCCAATTATGGGCCACGTAGGGCATGAGTAAGATAGTTCCACATTGGTAGTTAGAGGTGAGGTTCACCACCATATAACCCTATGGCCAAATGCATTACAACCCTCAAGTTAACTCTTTCATGCCAAGCAAGGAAGAAAAGCATAAGCAGGGTTGGGTTGGTCTGAGTGCGTGGTTTATCTGGTGTTACAAAACACTATCCCGAAACAGTTGAACCACGTTCTGTTCATGATGTGGACCACAATCCCATAAAAAAAAATTCTTCTCTGAGAAGTTAAATGCGTTTCTTTTCTCATCTTTGGTGTGTAACTATTTTGTTGTGTCCAATTTTTTGCGGTGGCAGACATGACCAAACCAATGGGCAAGTACTTGAAGAGGTAATTCATATATTGCTACCAGTGCAGAACATTTGCATTCAGGATTTGATTTTTGATTTTGCGTGACATCTTATTGATTTCTTCTTCTGCTGCTGGTGTCGAATGCCTGTTGTCAGTAAACATCTGGCGCACCGTTCTCTGAAAGTGCTGTTCACTCAAGACTGGTTCAGGGGACTTGGTAATTGATAAGTCTACTTCTTGAGATACGAGCTTTTCTATTATCTTTGATTGTAATATAGCACATGCGCAAGTGCAGCCAACATTCACCAATGTTAGACACATACATGCATGTTTGACTCTGCGATAGAACCTTCTTCTGAGATTCACATCTATATGGTTCATTGCAGACTGATGCTTGTAATTTGAGAGGTCAAGTTACAACGGATGCAGATCACTACTTCGCTGTTGTCCAGCATTATCTCTGCGTTCCAATACGCAAGCGGTAAGTTTTGTTCAGGTGACTTACTCCAGAATTCCACGTCATGAGTGTGCATCATGTTCTTTTGGTAACCCTTTCGTCCTGAAGCTTCGTTTTCTTTTTTCTTTTTTCAAACTATGCACACATCTTTGCTTCGTCTAGCTTCAAATTCTTTTTTGTTTCTTAAAACTACGTGGACAGCCATTGCTACCATATTTCTATTCCACAATTCATTCCAAATTAAGTACACTCAACTTATCGGATACAAACAGGTGGTGTTGGACGAAGCGTAAAGGATATGGACGTGGACGCTAGAATTTATAGACTGGCTGGGCCACCCGTATCGATGTTGGACTGTTAGGACCCATGCAAAATTGGATCGCGGATCTTGTGCCGGCCATGGTTAGCTGACTCGGGGAAGCGGCTCGGCTGGAGAAGAGGGAGGGAGAGAGTGAAGTTGAAGAAGAGAGGTGACGCGGCTTGAGACCGACAGTGACGGCGTAGACCGGCGGTGGTGGCGTGCTTGGTGACTACGTGGGCTCTCCGTTGCCTCTATCCGATCTGTTGTTTTACTATGTACTACTGACTAAATGAGTAATGCGAACGAGAGACACCATCTGTTCATTGGACGCCTTTCTGTGATTCTTGTTTTAGTCAAAGCTGTATTCGTGTAACACAAAAGATCAGTAGTACGTGCACGTGAGAGGAATTGAAGGGAGCTGCTAGTTTCAGGGCGTCGCCCCCTTCCCTCCACACCACCTCTTAGCTCCCCTCTTCACTCCTAAAAATTTCAAACCGAGAAACTTTAAAATGGATTGCGAAAAAATTCAAACAGATAACTTTCAAATCGGATTGTAAAAAAAATCAAACCGAGAAATTTCAAATCAGATTGCAAAACATTCAAACAGCGGCAAGCTCGGCTCATGGTCCTAGCGCTGACGAGCTGCGCGTTACCAGTGCCATAGTGAGCGTCATAATGGCATGTACAATGTATACACTTAGCAAAAAAACTGAATTTTCTTATCGCATATAGGATATATAAAGTGCTTATTTTTATAGCATCAATGTTTAATTAGACAACGATACTTAAAAGTGTTTATACATAAACTATATCTAATTAATAGATAATTCAACCATCTAAGCAATATAACAATATTCTCTCTTTAATCACTCATGCATAATCATCGTGATTCGTGAACATGCATGTACAATGGGTTTATGTCAGCCGTCTATAGCATCTGCCACGTAGGATTTTTGCTGACGTGGATGAAAGAGAATGAAGAGAGAGAATATTGATGTCTACAATCCTGCAGCCGACTATAGCACCAGAATCAAGAAAAGCATTAAAGATTGTGTGTTGTCTACAATCATATAACCATTGTATCACCACGATCCATTGTATGAAATTGTCTTTAGTCTTTGTCATAAGTGATATGGAGAGTTGTTATAGGCAGCGTTGTATGTCTGGGTATACGTGCCCTAAAGCGTGGCCGGTGGTGGTCGCAGACTTGCGGTCGTGGGCACTGGCAGGAGCCACCGCTAGCTGGGCGCTGCGCACGCTTTGCAAATGATGCAAAATGTTGGACCGCGAAGGAGGGCGGGCGGCCTGGAGCGGCGCTCCACGCGCAAGCCGCAACAGCCGGCGCACCGCACGTACGGGTGGTGGGCGCTGTCGCGGTCAGGACCGCGGGGGCAAACGGCGTGGGCCGGAGCGTTCGTGGTGGGCTCGAACGCTCAATTGGGGAGCGCGGCGGCGGCCTGAGTGACGACACGGTCATTTGTCACGGGCATCGCATAGCGGCTTAGTGCCCAAAAAAACTTCGGCTTCGGTCTACCACCTATTTTTACGTGCTTCGCTGACACAAGGTCAAAAGGCAATCTTCTCTCTGATTGCTTAGTGTTTGTGGTGAATTAGTCATGAAAATTGTACTCCAAATCAATGGGTAGTAATAAAACAAGTAGAAGGTTGCTAAAAAAGAGAGAGTAGTAATTCGCAAAAAAAGTCGTAGAAGGCAACATGATAAAGGCAGCACTAGCACAAAGAGGTCAATCGTGCAGGTTACCGGAAGTGTTTGGACTAGAGCAGAAGCACTTCACATGCATAGCGGTTGAACAAGCGCCACTACAGGACTTACTCGAGACCACGGAGCAGAGAAATAAACTAGTCAGACAAGAGCCGCTCCATGCGATCCTCAGTCCCTAACACACCATCTGAAAACAACCGAGACCCACGGCGAGCTAGCTAGCTCTAGAAAGACGCCTTGCACTTGAGCACGAAGCCGAGCAGCAGCAGCATGGCCATGAGCCCGCACGAGGAGCCCCCGACGCGGTGTATCCAGTACGGGTCGAACCTGACCACCCTCCGGTCCATGAAGCACGTCACGTTGATGGCCAGGATCATCACGATGAGCAGCGCCGGCAGCCACAGCGCCCACGCGCCGCCGTCCTCCTCCTCGTCGCTCTCCGGCGCGGGCTTCCGGTCGATGTAAAGCGGAGAGAGGACGGCCAGGACCGCCAGGACGACGCACACGAGCTTCTCCGTGGAAGATGACCTCCCCATGGTGCTGCACACTGCGCAAAGTCTCTCTACTCTCCGAAGGTTATGTATTATCTTGGTTCTTCAGGACTTCTTTATGCTGTCTGGCTAGCTCAACCAATCTTCAGAAACAAGGAGGACCTATCGATATTTTTATCGACAAAGCCTTTGACTATTTATCGATTCCTATCATGTAAAGGAACATATTCCGATTGTCCATTATTATCCACGGGTTGGTGATGAGCATTGGATTGTGATGTAAAGGAGATTCTTCATAGCTAGTGAGCCGAGAATCAGATGCCGAGACAAGCAGCTCAAAAGAGTCGCAATACAGTAGTGTAGCTAAGGACGTAGGATCAATTTGGATGGTTCCGATCATCTTGCTGAGGAGGAAGAGTGAAGTTGAGCTCTTCCTGAGATCAGATTGAGCTTGTTCTTGAAGCTGCATCCGTGTAGCAAGATGATGTCATTGGTTCTGCGAAACTAGTACAAAGGATTTTGGAATCGGTACGGCACGATGAGTCTGCTTACACGTGTTCTTGGCATAAGCGAAGGCCTGAGTATTGGACGTGAACTCACCCGATTAGGTGTAATTTTGGAACCAGGAGCATCTTTTAACTGTTTATTATACGCTGTTTGGCAAGTAAACAAGCGTGAACATTAAGGTCGGTGGTGTCTAGTCCGATTGAGGCGGTTTTGTCTAAAACGGTAGGTCAAACAGATCGGAAAAGTGTGAGAACTCAAACAATTACACTAAACTAAATAACAGTAATCGGTAATTTAGCGGTAATTAAAATCCATTAAATCAAGATTAAAATGTAATCCCAGTTGGGTAGCGAGTGCTTAATCAGCACCGTTATCAACAGGATTGGTTGCAACAATACCTCCTTAACGCTAAAACTTAAAATCCGATACAAACGAATTACATTACAAGCGTAATTGAAGCATTTTCGCGAACTCAGTATAAATTGCATAAGCTCAATACATCAAGGTCTTGGCAATGTTACAATCTTGAACACGTTACAACAAACCGCAGTGTATCTTACAAGACCTAATTAATTTGCAATCCAATTCTTGCATTCATGTTGCGGAAGCCCTCCATGCCACCTTGTCCATGTACCGCCAAACCATTAGACCACTCCTAGTCCCGCAGTCCATCGTTCGCCAAAAACTCTGGATGCAGTTAGTAAACCAAAAAAAAAAGCAGTAGCAATGGGTTAGAATGAGAAGAAGGTGCCGTTAGATTTCCGAAGTTCAGTCGGTTCCCAAACCAACCCAAATCTGTCGGCACCATGATCGTCAAGGTTCCCGAACCCACCTTAGTAAGTTGGCGCCTTGATCGTCAAAATACCAGGCCAATCTAAGTTAGTTAGCACCGTATCACTTCTGTGGGTTTCCTCATTCGGCGTGTATCAAAACCCAACACCCACGTTTGCAAAACAGTCAAACAGTAGTAGAAGCACCTTATGAACCAGTGGGCTTTTCCCAAACAGTGCGTTGTGAGGGAGGAGGCGATAAAGTCGGGTACAACATAGACAGAGAGCAGCCTAAAGCCATCCCCCCTTGCATCAGGTTTCCATTTCCCCACTGCCTCACCCCACCCCCAAAGCCTCTTCACTCGAAGCAGAGAGGAAGCTAGGAGTCCAGAAGGAGCCAGAACAGGCGGCCGAGGGCCGGAGGAGCCCGAAGGCAAGAAGAGGAACCAGAAGAGGAGGCTGCCGGGCGCCCTTCAAGCCAACCACCAGCCGCATTCACCCAAGAAAGCGACTAGCACCACCAACTTCTTCCCAAAATCGAGCCGGCCATCAACCGACAAGGTAGCCCTCAATAATCCACTATTATTTTGCCCAAAGGTGAACCATCATAGCCTGAACAAGAAATGCACAGAGTGCCCATGCCCCAACAGCCCACACTAGCTTTATCCGCATATTCATCACCGAGAGCAACAAGCCCCACAAGCCCCAGTAGCATCATTCACAGCCCTCAGCATTTTCATCACAGAGCAGTAGGGGAAGAAGGGGAGTAGGGAAGCATGTTTATACCGCAGTGGGTCGTAGTAGCAGCCTCATCCCCCCATGCTTCTTGCCCTTTCTTCCAGCATGCTCAGGCCTGCAATCCCCCCATGCTTCTTGCCCTTTCTTCCAGCATGCTCAGGCCTGCAAGCATTCATCGCATTAGTAGTGTCAGATCTGAAAATCTCCCACTAGCATAGCAGGATTTGGTAGCTAGATTAACTTCGGCACTAAAGTTGGTTCTTGCTCAACCATGAAGGCCTCAACAACAAGAAGTAGTAATAGCGATGTGAGAGAGAGAGGCGAGAGGAGAAGAGTGAGCGGCACCGGGGCGAAGGCAGTCAGCGACCACAAGTGGGACGACACCGAACCGAGCTGAGCAACTGGGAGCCGGGGGAGAGGAGCCGTGGTGGTGAGCTGCAGTCGGCGGCGTGCGTGTGGCGGTGGCCAACCTGGAGAGTAGAAGCAGGGGAAACCCATGGAGGAGCTTTGTAGGGGAGCGAGAGGCGGCTGGTGAGGAGGCGCGGGAGAGGAGCCGTGGCGTGCGAGCGATGGAGGCGCGCGCGGCCACGCAGGGCCGGGCGGCGCATAGAGGGAGCCGCGACCGAGAGGTAGCTCCATGGAGGAGCATTGGAGGGGAGTAGAGAGAGGATGGGGATTAGAGGAGGCTGACGCCTGGGCTGTGGCGGCCGAGTAAGAGAGGGGGTGAGAAGGGGTGGAGTGAGGAGTCTGTAGGAGTAGGGTTAGAGCTAAGAAGTTTAGGGATTAGAGGAGATGGGGGTTTTGGAGGCTGGTGTCTCGACTGGAGCAAGTAAATTGGGGAGAGAAGAAGCAATAAACCTCCTGTGTTCACCCGTGGGCAGATAGGAAGGAAAGAGAGTGGATTAGGTGGGAAGTAGAGTTTAGGGAAGAATTTAGGTGGGGAGGTAGGGTAGTAAATTTTATTAAGGGTTAATTTTGGGTAGAGTTAACAGTATTTTGGAGTGCTGTTGGTGTTAGTCGGCATCGGCGTTGTGATTAGTTAGGCTCCATAAGCTTGTGCACCGCGTGCGATTAGTAACGGTAGATAGACCGGTTTAAATAAAAATAGGAGAGGTTGTGAGTATAATAAATCTGAGACTTCTTATTTAGCTTAGTCACCTTTGTGAACCCTTAAAGTAAATAAGTAGCCGATTGCATTAGAAGTATCTCCGTCTCGAGAAAATGGTTAAGTTAGTAGCACCAAGTGTATCTCGAATAGTTAGCAAGCACGTATGTACTTCTGGAACCAATTAGAAGTCTTTGTGCAACAAAAAAATTGATAAGTTTAGTAGGTTGCAAACTTGTGTAGTGTTTTACCTTCCTTGCGTTTAAGTGTGTCGTACTTAAAAAAGTCAATTAGGCGCTTGTGTGCAAATAAAATTGGTAGACTTAATAAAATAAGAGTTGAAATAGTGTTCTATCTTTCGTTTGTTTAGACGTTTGTTTCAGCATCTTAAACCCTAGGGCGGTTAGACTGTAGAACGGCCACCCTTGGGGAGTGCTAACTTAGCGGGGATCGAAAAATGTTGATTTAATTAAAATGTGTTAGCAGTGAAGTCCACTAACTTATGTATGTGTAATATCACCCAAACTCAACTAAGTATTTGTTTATCTACTATTTGTGCTATCGCATTGCTACAGAGAACGAAACCACGCAGCCCGGAGTACCTGATATTGATCTCATCGGCACCGACCAGTTCACTACTACAAAGGCAAGCTATCCTCTTGATCACAAATATAGTTATATTAAATGTAAACTGTATACTGCTTTACTCTCTATATATATTTATTGCATCAAAATTATGTCTCAAAAATCAAATCAGATGGAAGATATGAGAAAGATGATAAAGATAATTATATGGCTGGTAAAGGGGGCCCGTGGCAGGTAGAGATGATGGTAAGAGGTGGGACCCTTTACATAGGGCTATCATATAAGGATCAACAAACTCTCACCGGATAAGAGGCCGTAAATTAAGTATCAACCATTTTCCCGTTGCGATGGGCAGAAAATGCTACCCTGTTACGTGATTACTTTCTCCACAACGGGTAAGTATTATGTGTGAGTGTGATGGAGGAACCCAGAGCCGGTAGAGAGAGTCCGGGAGTGGGTGATCCAAGGCGCTATAGCGCTAAGGTGGAGTGTTGGGTGCGGCGAGGCCGGTCCAACCAACATTACTAAAAATCGGTGGGTGATTAGGCCAGCATCGTGGCAAGGTCAACACCGACAGAAGGTAATGGGTGGAGACTTAATCACGTAACACGGAAGCGTTACGTATTCGATCTCGAACCGCATCAAAGGAAAAATGCAGGGAACCCAGTTAAGTAAAGATCAGAATAGCTGTGGGTAAAGTGGTACAAACTTTGTGATGCTAAATAAAATCATGAATTCATGCATGTTCCTGGATTGGAACTTATGGGAGCCACTGGGGGTCTATCTTCTATTCGTGTGACAAGTAGTCTTTTCAGTATTAAAAATTTACCACCTAAAGATTTGAATGAGTTGGTTTATTTTCCAGAAAAGAGTTGATTAGAAATTGTGATAATGAGCAGAGATGTCATACGATTGCATTTTGATATTAATGCTTCTTTGAGTACACTAGTACTCACTCTTGCTATCTCTCCTTGCTTAGATCCTAATCCGTGGGAGATACCGAGTGGGATGAGGATTTTGCAGGTACCGATGAGGCGACAGGAGGCGAGGGCGCCGACTATGATAACCAGGGCGAAATGGGTACCATATTGACGCGTGGGACGAGTAGACAGCAAGAAGGTCAAGTTAGGCGAGCGAGAGGGAAAACTGTTTTCCCATTGTAATTAAGTAATTGTAATGTAAAACCATAGCCTTGCGTGGCTAATGCTGTAATAAAGTTGTACAGTTTCTATCTATTGTTCTGCTACGCTAACTCTGGTAAAGGCTTGCTATTCGTCGGAGCGGTGTTCTACCGGGCAGACGAATAGTAATCCGTATGCCTAAGTGTGATTACCCCTAGGGTAATGACACTGGGCGCCACAAAAAGTGAAATGAAGGTAATCCAGCAAGGTCCTTCAAGCTAGCATTTCGTTTACATAGCTTTGGGGTGCCTATTAAGATTACCAGGCTACTAGTGAGTAGTGACTTGAAGGGGTACCCTTCAAGTGTTGGGGTTAGAAAATTTTCCCAATGAAAGCTACCTTATATATCTAGCACAGTTCCTTTTGGAAAAAAGTTATAGTTTTTAGGAAACAGGTCAAATAACGGATTTAAAAAATACACACACTTCACCCTACTTTGTGAAGTGTATGCTATAAACAAGAATACACATTTCTGCATTATACATCTATTATCTATTAAAACAAAGTCAAAATAAACCACCACGTTCGCGATCTCAAGGACTAGAAATTCTCACGTTAATCGAAGGAAAATGAGAAATATCTACATCATTGATCGTGGTGGGTACATATTATAATGACCTTGATTAAAAGAAAGAGTCTATGGCAAGTACAATAAAGCTGAAATTCGGAATACAAAATAAAATAAAATTAGCAATTTAATTTCTATACAGATTCCTAAGTAAAATCCCAAAATAATTATAATTATAAATAAAAATAAAAATGGCAATTAGATTTGTATACAAAATCCTACAAATAACTGAAATTCGGAATAAAAAGAAAATAAAATAACCACATTCGCTCTCAAGGGCTAGAAATTCCCACGTTAATCGGAGAAAAAAAGATAAAAATCTATATCATTGATTGTGGCGGGTCCAAGTTATAACGGTCAAAATTAAAATAAAGATTCAATGTTAATACAATAAAACTAAAATTCAGAATAAAAATAAAATAAAATTAGTAATTTTATATCCATACGAATTCCTAAGTCAAATTCCCAAAAGTAATATTTTGGAATAAAAATTAAATAAAATTAGAAATTTGATTTCGATATGAATTCCAAAGTAAAATGGCTAAATAGTTGTAATTCAGAATATTTTTTTTTAGAAAATAGCAATTGGATTTGTATACGAATTCCAGTATAAAATAGTTGAAAACCATAATATATATAAAAAGAAATTTTGCAATTTGATTACCATACGAATTCCAAAGAGAATTCCCTAAATAACTAATATTAGAATAAATTAAAAAGATTAGCAATTTGATTTGCATACGAACTCCAAGAAAGAGTTTGTGTCAAATACAATCCAAAAATAACCAAAAAAATTGGAATAATAAATAAATAAAATTTTTATTTCCATACAAATTCCTAAGTAAGAATAAAAAAATAGCACTTAGATTTGTATACAAATTCCAACCAAAAATAGTTGAAATTCGGAATATGGAAAAAAAATTCAATTTGATTTTCATACCAATTCCAAAGTAAAATACCTAAATAACTAAAGTTCAAAATAAATTAAATAAATTAACAATTTAATTTGCATACGAACTCTAATAAAAAAATAACTAAAGTTTTGAATGAAAGTAATAATTATAACGAGGATGACACCAATGGTGCCGGAAGAGACAATGAAAGAGTGAAATTTCAAGAAGATATTGATCAACGAGGAAGCGAGGAGCTGAGGTCCTCGGAGGGGCGAAGATGAGGAAAATTTTGTGCTGCTCACCTTAGTCATCCGACAAGGATAATATCGTGTTGATCATCGGCGCCATTAAAAAGAAAGGTCATAGTTAAAGAAGCCAAAGGCCACAATGACGATTTGTGAGCGTCGATGTTGTTGAAGAAGTCGATGGTTAAAGAAGCTCGATGATAGGGAAACTCTGGCATATATGAGATGAAGCTTTGCATTAAAGACGAGCTATGAATGATATGAGGCCATGTGGTAGCTATGAGTGCGTCATCGCAGGTGAGAAGATTCTCCATATCGTTAGACAACAACTAAAGCAGATATGCCGATATCAGTTAAGATGGGAGGTCACCTTGGTTAGTGTGGAAGCCACAGTGTTGAGTTGGATAACGTCGAAGAAGAGAAGCAACCGACACAGGAGAAGAGGACATCAAGAACACATAATATTATGCATCCGTACGAATACAAGTACTGGCGTACATAAGCAGATAGTAAAGAGCTCCGAGTAGAGATGGTCCACCGTAGGGCTTAGGCTCAGGGCGACCAAAGAGAGCATGACGGGTGTCCCCGACAGGAACCGGGGACGGTTGCACATGTATGTGTGTTGACATTGCAACGATCAACATTAAACAATAATCAGAGAGAAGTAAAAGATAACTATGTGGTAGAATATTGTATTGGAAGGGGTAGCAACTAGCAACTGAGAGGGATCGATTAAAAAGTAGGCTTGCTGTTAAAGGTTGAAGCAGCTATAGCAGCAAGAAGAGATAGAAGATACACGGTTTGATGAGGTAGCTGATGTGTGAGGGAAGATAAGTTCAAGGTAGGTCGCCTATGGTGCATCAATGTATGTGTGAGCAATGTACTCTGATAACATGTAAACTAATAAGATAATTTGTCGCGTACATAATGAACGTATTATTTGAGATTAAATAAATGTACATGTGTATGCATATATTTTGGAAAAGAGTATATGATAGAGAGTGGTTATGTTTCTAAGAACACCAACAACTTATTGTGCTCAATAATTTTTTTTTCCATGGAAGCCTATACTTCAATTGCATTCATCGGATTGTATTTTCCTTCAAGCTTTTACTGTCATTTTGAATGGTTTATGACAACTTGAAAATCTAAATAGCATACAAGATATGTAAATATATTCTAAAGCATCTAAATTATATCATTTGATGCTACAAAACTTTGAAAACAAATCCAGTTACACATTTTGCACGGCCCACCCTGCTATTTTACAATAAAAAAGGTTGGTCATAAAATAACAAGTGGTGGAATGATGGTCAGGAACCGTCCATAGCTCTCTTAAACTCAGCAATTTTCAGAAATTGTACGGACTTTTCTTGCTCGATAACTTGTTGTGCTTATAAAATGGCTCAACACATCCTTTAGACCATCCTCCCCTCTAATTTAGCTAAACTTCATCTTCTTTATCATCTCATCATCATCACTTTGTGTATAATAAATCAACAAACTCGGGTTGGAGCTAAAAATAGAATTAGGAGATGCCTCGTGATTCATGAACCAATGTAGGATCAATGAGTTATCCATCAACTGAAATGCGTCGTGCATTGGAACTTTTCTTAGGCTCGTATGTATACACTACACCCTACAAATCATCAGGATAACACAGTGAATGCATTGTTGTTGCCTTCTAAACACATCCCTCGTATAGCCAATCATGTACCCATATGGTCCAGCCACGGTGGCTAGACGCGGACGAACAACCTGTAATAAGTGGCCATCCGCCGCCGGCAAAACCAGACCATCGAACCAGGCCGGTCAGGCCCACAGAACAAGCGAAGCGGATAGGGGAAGACGCAAGAAAAGGAAAAAGAAAGGGTGAGGTGAGGCGGCCGCGAGGCTGGTAGACCACGCCGCACGCCAAGGCGAACCCCGCCGCGCCCCGGCATTTCCCTGCTGCTACCACCCCTCCGTCTCGCCGCCGACCACTACCTACCACCTCTTCCTCTCGCGGGCTAGAGTCTAGAGACTAGGGTTAGGGGGGTTCTCCGGTTCTTCCCCGCAGGGGCTACCGCGGGCATGGCGACCCGCGCCGTCGCGCCGCCGCCGCCGCTCGCCGGCGCGCGGCGCGGATTCAGTGGCCGGGGCGTCCTCCACCGGCGTCTCGCTGCCACGCCTATGTGAGTACCCTCCTTCGGTGCTTGTCGTGTTTGCGTTTGGTTCGGTCTCTGGGTCGTAGTTGTAATAAAGAAGGGACGAACCTGTTTGATTAAGAAGGAAACAAATCAAGGAAAGTTAGGGGCGTTGTTGAGTAGTGTTACTTAGATTGCGTGTTGCAAGCTATATTCATGACAAGAAAGGGTAACCGATTAGTTCAATGTAGGATCACACTCTTAGTAGTGTGGTTGTTGATCAATTAGTGGTTGTATTGCACCAAAGATAAGGTTGCTGCCTTGTTGTTCAGAAAAAAAAAATGCTGCAAACTGTATGGGACTTTGGTGGCATCTTGTTTGTTTAGCATGTACTGATGGTCGGTTGGTTGTTCCTTCGGTTTTGGTGACGTGTATGTCTTGGCGTGATGAAATTGGGAAGGAAATAATCACCATAGGACTATAACTGAATTTGTTAGATTTCATCTAACTGTAGTTTCCAGCGGAGTGTGATATTTTCTAGCTTCAAAAGCATAGAGCTAGCATTGAGCAATCAGAGATGTGTAAAAAGTAACTCTGTACTTAGATTTATGCATGTTTGTTATTTTCATGCAAAGTAATTTTCCTTTTTTAGGAAAGATGAACCAGTTGTTTCTGTAAACGCCGGTGGAAAAGAGGAAACCGTCACTGATAGCCTTAATGTTGCCAGAAAATCATCTCACCCTGGGCTTTCGTCAAGCTTATCCAATCAGATAACGGTGGTCCCCACACCTTTGCATCCAGCTGAACCATCTGATCTCCGCTTCAATCGTCCTCAACCCTCAATTGAGGAGAGCGATTGCAAATACAAAAGTTTTTTTGGTTGCTACGTTGCACGGGAAGCTATAATTGATGAGGAATACTGGGTAGTATTCTTATTACTTGTATGAAATATAAGATCATTGATTCTGAGCAATACTTTAAAGTCCTCCACTTTTGGTTGACATGTGTTTTGTGATGAGCTGATGGCAATTATTATATGCTAATACTAGTGTCTTCTACCTGTCTTTTGTTTTGCATACTAATATTGGCTCAGAACACGAAATTCCTAGTTAACATATATGTTCCAAATATACCATCACTTTCAGTTAGTGCTATGAAATTATAATATTTACTTTACCACTATGCCTTACATCCCTTCTTACCAACACTTGATAGATTGCTGCATGGTTGAGAGCAGAAGATCACTACAAAGATCAGTCAGGCGATCGGTTAGTGTTTTAGTTTACAAGGATTTTTTTTTTATGTAGGCATATTTGTTAGTTGTAATTCTCACTTATTGTTAGCATTATCCTTGTAGCTAATATTTATTTATCGTTATTTTTTACTGCAGCTATGCTGAAAGCTTCAAAAGAAAGTTTGCATCGCAGGTACCTGTGTAATCAGTTAGTCATTTTTTTGGTGTGCTTGAGGCGATTGGGATGGTAAATATTTTTTTAACATAGTGTATGAAATTTTCTGTTTCTCATGGACCCTGCTCAAATAGCGTTCTTTTAAATGGCCAACGTGTCAAAATGTTTCCATTAATTTTGAACCTCTTGATAATTCAATAGTTACTGTTCTGGTTCACGTGAATCATTGTCAGCCATCTCATTGCAGGAATTTCATGCATTAAAGAAGCGATGTAGCAAGCAGGTTGGAGAGAAGTATATCTGTTTCGTGACGGTATGAGATACAAGCTCTGTAATTCGTTCATCAAAATTATTACTAGATCTTGGATCTAGCATGTTATTTTGTAAAACATGCTTTGAGGGAATCAACACATGCCAAAATGGATATCAAACGACTGACAAGTTAAAACTTCAGTGATTCTGTTCTTGTTGAGATTTTGTGTGCTACTGCTAACTATTTCGCTTTACATCGTTGAACTCTCTTAAAGCCGCTTTACCGATAGTTTCCTCATATTTCACAGTTAAAATCTCAATGTCTCATGGTGTAAAATTGCAGGTAAAGAATGATAACCTCAAGCGAACTGTGCTGAATAGTGTTGTTGGTACCCTGGATGTATGTGTCATGCATCCTCTGCACGGGGAGAAATTTCCTGCGGTATGGAAAAATTGCACCGGTATCTTTATATTACTTCTGTTGGTGTCTTTGGAAGTCACATTTCAAGTTATTCACAGGAACCTGGAAAGTCACAATTTTACTGTAGAATCTTTCAGCCAGACCAGCCGAAATTTGGATATTTGACAAATGTATGTGTTGCTAAGTATGCACGGCGTCAAGGGATTGCCAGCAACATGTTGTTATTGGCCATTGATGCTGCAAGACTCAATGGTAAAGCAATAAGTTAATCAGGAAGACAAAAATCCCAGATAAGAGTGGTTCATCCTCTGATATATCCACCCCTAATGTAGGTGCTGAAAATATTTATATTCATGTACATAAGGATAACTTACCAGCTCGGAGGCTCTATGATCAGATAGGATTCAAGGTATATATACCATCTTGTTTCATTTTAATTCTGAAAAATTATATTTAGTTATGGAGGTCTAAATTGAATTACACTTGTGCTGTCTATTTGTAGATGGTTGACATGGATTGCTCTCGTCAGTCATCAGATCTGTGCTTACTCTCCTTCACTTCCTAGGACTAGGCTAGTTAACAAGGGACGTCCTCCCATATCCTTTGTGCAGATGAAATGCCATCGGTCCTCATGATTTAGAAAAGCAGGACGGTGTCAATGAATATGTTTTACCATCTTGTACACGATGAAAGCGTGAAAAGTTTGTATCTATGGAATTGACTAGAGGGGTCACAGTTCTGATGCCCTAGAATGTTGTGGCATCTGAATGCCACAAAGTTTATTTAACTGTATAGTTTGAATCCTGCTAATGTTTCTTGGTTCATTCTGTGATTCTGTAAGGAAATATATACATCTTGGTAATGAATGTTGTTGCTCATACAATCACCAACTTGTTAGTGAACATCACTGACTTTTTTTAGGGGAAGAGCATCACTGGCTTGGGCTATTGATAATCATATTTCATGGTGACAACCTCTAAAGTAAGATCTGATCCTTTTCTTTTGGCTATAATACAACACCTGAGATGTGAGGTGGTCCGCTTGCCCAAGGGTTTGCACAGCACTTTTGAGTCTAGAACTATATATTGTTGCATCATCATGCGAAGGAAGCGCATTAGCACAGTAGTAACGAACGGCATCTTACCATCACATGAGGACTATGGTACGGCTGTTCTATCTTCTCTACATACATCTCGGGTGTCAGATCACCTAATATATAAGTACAATGAATCACCAGTAACATTGGCGATCTTGCAGGCAATAGGCTAAATTGGACTGGTGAGACATCGTGGATTTTACCTACGCTGATCAGACGGTTAATATTAGTTCCTTTTGTTGAGAGAGAGAGAGAGAGATGCTAATTGCTAATACTAATTCCTGATGAACTGCTATTTGTATCGTATTCATATTTCATACTCCTTGGTATACTTGGTAGTAGAGCTCGCCAAATGGGCGGCCCGGCTCGGTATGGGCCTGTGCCAGCACGGCTCATTTAGGCACGGCTTATTCTGGCCGTGAACTAAATGGGCCGTGTCGTGCCGGCTAGACAGCCTAGGCACGGCTCGACGGTCTTTCGGGCTGTGTCGTGTCGGCTCGAGCTTGTTTAGCCTGACGGTCCAATTCTGGCTCACTTAGCCAGTTAGGCTCGAAAATTTTAAAAAAATAAAAAAATGTGTAGAATTCAAAAACATATATGAAAAATTATAAAAAATGAGACAAACATATTGAAAATATAATAAAGAATTTTATTAATGCTCAAATGGCGGCATCGTTAAAACCTTTGTCATTTATCCCATAAGACATGAAATATTGAAAAAATGTAAAACAAATCCTAGATATATATATATATATATATATATATATATATATATATATATATATATATATATATATATATATATATATATATATATACATGAAGCCTTTTCCTACCAGGAGTAGTTACTCCCTATTCCGTATCTCACAATGTAGGGAGTATCTTGCGCAACCGAGAGTATGTATGTGTAGTATACGAGTATATAAGATCATATAGGTGGTATTTACACATTTTCAAAGGTGGTATGTATAATTTTTAGACATACTCCTTTTTTATGTGTGAATATGAAGGTATTTACAAAATATGCTAAAAACTATGAGCTCTCTTGCAAATTTTCTGTGTGGTTCACATTGGAGTATCTTATAATTAGTATATGAGTATACCCAAAGTGATAATGGAGTATGTCAAGTTCTTTTAGGTGGTATATCAGAGGTGGAGTAACTCTCAGGAGTAGAAAGTATTTTTCATATATATATATATATATATATATATATATATATATATATATATATATATATATATATATATATATATGAAAAATACTTTCTACTCCCAGGTGTAGTTACTCCCTCTCCATCCACCATTTAATCCTCGATGAGATCCGTGCGTCTTTCAGAGCCTAACGGGCCTAAAAATCACGGATAGGAGAGAGATCCAATCCAATACCTCCTGGCGTTTAATCCTAGCTAAATTTTCAGGTGCTTTCCTTTTTTGAGATTTTCTGGGATTTTGATATTTCCTCAACCGACCAAGAGCTTTCTTTTCATGTGCATTTACTGTTGTCAAAGGAGTATGTATGTATACTTCCTAAAACGGAGTATGTATTCGACCTCTAAAAATAACGTATATGTAAAAAAAAACTACTTTATGAATGGGAACATACGTGTACAAGGGTGGTATCTGCACTTCACAAATGGGAGTATATGCACATTGATAGGTAGTATCTTCAATTTTCGAATGGGAATATAACAGCATATGTACTCGTGGAATATATAATTAGGAGCATTTGCACTACAAGAATGGGATCACGGGAGAATGGGAAGACTTTTTGCTACTCCCAGGTGTAGTTACTCCCATTGTATCTACCGTCCATCTACCTTGGGATACCACTTGATCAGGTTATTGGGTTGAATACCACCACTAACATGCCACGTTTGATTCCTTGGGCTGTTGGGCAGCCTCACGTATATATGGAATATAGGGAGCGATTAGCTCTAACTACCAAAAGATAAATCAGGATTATATGCCAAGATAATGCTAAGCTAAACATGGTAGGTGCTAATGTTACGGGAGGCTGATTACATGCCAAGATAAAGCAAAGCTTAAACATGGTAAGTGCTGATGTTACGGGAGGCTGGGAATTCGAGTGTTCAGTGGATGCATGCGCCTGATCAGTACGTCATGGGCACTATATACATCATATGCACTGTATACGTCTAACGGGTTCAGCAGTGATAACTCGTCGGTGTGATATACGTATCACCTGTCGAATGGAGTACGCCGGTGGGTCCATGGTGCTTTTGTTGTATACTCTGTTGAATGGAGTATGTATGCTGGGCTACTAGACTGTACATAGAGTATGTATACTCACGTGACCACTAACTGATCCATTCGTAATTTTTTTATATGGAACAACTTACTATTTGGCTGCAGAGAATAGCATGAGGAACGAACTAGGAGCAGAAAAAAAAGAGTATACATGTGCATATGAGTATGTCATGTCTGCATGGGAGTATATGTATGGTTAAAGGAGTATCTAGGTGTATAATAGTATGTAACGTTTGCACAGGAGTATACTTAATGCTAAAAGTAGTTGTATGGGAAGTATATAACGTTTGCATGATAGTACCTCGTATAATAAAAGGAGTACATATGGAAAAAAATGTATAAGTGTTTAGGAAATGGGATAATGGATCGGGTCTCTCACATTCATGATATCTAGTACCGTTAGGCTCAGAAGGGTGTACATATCTTATCAAGCAAGGAATGGTGGATAGAGCAAAAGTAACTATACCTAAGAGTAATTAGTATTTTTTCTATCTATCTATCTATCTATATATACACCATGTTAGCCTAACCTACCTATAAACAGTACAAACTATACCGTACTCAAGCTAGGCTAAAAGTATCGTACCTTAGGCCCGCCGCACTGACGTGGCCCGTTTGGCCGGCTCTACTTGGTAGGCAAATCGACTTATATTTACTCCATGTTTATCACGGACGGGCGCGCATAGTAATCTCCGGTTCGAACCCAAACCGCCCCAACTCACACACAGACGAAGGCAAGGTCGGCACCGCTTCGCCGGCGGCGACCCAACCATGTCGGCGCGGGACCGCGAGACCGCTGTGGCTCTCGCGCGTGCCGCCGCAGCGCTGGACGGGGCGTTGCTCGGCCTCGGCACAGCCGCGCTCGCCGTCGCGTCGTGGGTCAAGTACCTCGCCGCCTCCGGGGCGCTCCGGCGCATCGCCGCCGCGCCGGCGGTCTCCATCCCTGACCTCCGCTCCCTCCTCACAGGCGACAACGACGAATCGCGCCTCGCGGCCGTGCGGGGCCTCGTCCGCGCAGCACCCCGAGGCAAGTTGCTCGTCCCCCAAGGCTCCGGCGAGCACTGCGTCGTCGCCAAGCACACCCAGACGGTGAGTCGCACCTTCGCACGCTGAAGATTCATCTCTTATATCCCTCGCTCAGAGCTAGGGTTTTGTGCTTAGGCAGGTTTGGGCATTGGAGCGGTTGTGGATTTTTTTTTTGTTTAGTTTTATGCACTGCTGTGCTAATTAGATAGATGTCTCAAATTGTTGTAGAAATCTTAAGACAATTTCCATTTTTAGCTGTAGTTTCTGGGGTAGGAAGGTAAATAGTATACTCTTGCGATTTCCTTCCGCAGAATTGGATAGTTTGGAGAAGCAGATGCTAATTTTGAGGCTTTCCAGTCAGGATATTCTCGCGTTCTAATTTCTGAGGTTTGAAGATTGTTCTGAAAGTTTTGAGAATTCTTAGAGCTTGTTTGGGATGGCTTCGGCTTTGGCTTTTTCGCTAGGAAAAGCCAGAAGCTGTACCAAACAGGCGGCTTTCAGTGGCCGCTTTTGGAAAACCGGAAACCGCCTTCAACATGGGGGAAGCGGAAGCGGGAAGCCGGCCTGGGGCAGCTTCCCACAGTTTCGGCGGGTTAGGGTTCCGACTTTGCCCCTAGAGTTGAAGCAAATTACCCCCCTTGTACCACGTATAAAATCCTCCACCCCGCCCATTCCGCACCCGAACGGCCTCCCCTCCTCAGCACGCAGCGGCAGCGCTAGGGTTTGCGCCCCCGCGCCGTCTCGTGCCGGCTCCGCCGTCCGCCCCCTCCGCCTCGATCATCGACGCCACCTCCGTCCTCCTCCATCGACACCGCCTCGGTCTCCACCACTGACACCATCCACCTTGTCTTCCCTCCTCTCTCTCTCCTCGTCACCACCGCTGCCTCCGTCCTCCTCCCTTGACGCCACCTCAGTCTCCGCCGCCCTGGCTTCCCTCCTCCCGTGCCGCCGCCCCGGCCTCCCTCCTACTCCCACAGCGCTGCCCCGACCTCCGCCTCCTGCGCCGTCTCCGCCCCGGCTTCCCTCCTCCCGCGCCGCTGCCGCCCCGTCTTCCCTCCTCTTGCGCCGCCGTTAATTGCGGTTAATTGTCGTTAATTGCCAGTAATTGTCATCAATTGCCGTCAATTGTCGTTATTTGCCTCAAGGGCATTCCAGACATTTCCCAACTTAGAAGCTCTAGCCAACCTACCAAAAAGTTGGGTTGTCAAATACCAAACGTTTTCAGCTTGGTCGTTCAGCCTTTCAGCCCAACCGGAAGCTGCTTTTTAGAAAAGATGTAGCCAGACCAAAGAGACCCTTAATATTTGAAAAATAGCTTTGGTCTTCTATCACATTGGGAATTAGATGGTTAATGCTGATGGTTGAATTTTGCAGTTGCAAGAGGTCTACAAGCTGCAAAACCAGCCTTCTGTAACCCTATTATGCTTTCATGGATTTAGGCCCTTAGGATAGTGTTGTTGTAAAATTTCAAGAAAAGTGGCATGCAATAATGGTGCAATGCAGCCACTTTTGACTTTTGATGGTATTAAGTGACTAGAAGTCCATTATGATGTTGTAGTCATAGGAGATTGTTCTAGATTCTTAAGTGAACTTGGGAAAATAGCAAAAGCATGGCAAGCCAATTGTGATGATCCTGGGTTATCAACTTGTTAGGATTTTGAACTTTGCTTAAACGCCTTCATATTTAGACTGAATAACACAATGCCTTTATATAGAGTAGCATATAATGTTGTTATTTGTTGTTGCAGTGGAATCCGACATCTGGGATTTGGTTCTGAATTTCTGCTGTTTCTCTGTAGAAACAGTGTCTTGGAATGATGGCTTCCACCGGTCACTGATTTAGATATAAACTATAGAATGTTCCAATGGCTTAAAACTGTGGTGCAAAGCTACCTCTGGTCACGTTTTTGTACATGGTTGTTATTCACCTCAAGTAAGGGGTTTATTAATTATTTATAGTTTTAGGATCCTCACGGATTCAAAGATATATGTGGAATAAATTTGCAAGTTCTCCTTTTTTGTTATCACAGTAGATGCCTATGAATGAAAAATAGAATAGCACTTTTACACCCCCCAAACTTTGTCTTTGTGCTTTTAACATACAGTTGTGTACCTGTTATTCTCCCCCTGTAAAGATGTCTAACTGGTGTTGTCTTCTCATACTTAATGTAGTGCTTGTTCAACGAGTGGAGAGGCATCTTTGGATGGACCTTTGATCTGCATGCTCTCTTTTTTAAATCATTGAAAGAACAAATTACAACATCATTTAGATGGGTATACTATCTAAACTTTTACACTGTCACTGTCAGAATCATTTGCACTCCAAAATTTTACCATACTTTTCCTTTTGCAAGGTTCCTTTTGTTCTTGTGGATTCTGGGTCCGGGAACTCAACTGGAATGGTACATGTGAAGTTAGATGGGGCAACTCAACCATTACCTCTTACAACTGTGTATCATAAACTTGTCCCAGTTGAGCCAACTCGTTACACATTGTTTCAGACTATTATTAGCAATGGCTACCCGGTAAGTTCTTGGTTTCTACGTTGAAACAGATATTTATTCTATGCAATAATCAACACATGGATATCTTTCTTGAGCTATTTGATTTATTTGTAGATTGCGTTATTGGATGAGGAAAAGATACTTCCTATTGGAAAGGAGATTACAGCAGTAGGATTGTGTCGAGCAAATAAAGGAAGTGTTGAGATTAGTTCGTGCCCAGAGATCCCCTTTTTCTTGTAAGAGTATTATTTGACCATATGTTTCCGTATTCTTTCTTTTTTTACCGATGCCAGGCACCAGGATTGTAGAACATCCATAGTTTATATGGCTAAGATATTCCTCGTGCATAAAGAAGGAGGGCATGTGTATTACGGTATTCTTTTGGTGCAGTTCCATAGCTTTCTATAATGCTTTGCCTTTACTCAGGTCTGAGCTGACCAAGGATGAGATGGAAGCTGAGCTGGCTTCACGTGCTAAAACACTCTTTTGGGCTAGTGTTGTTCTTGGAACCATGTCAGTTAGCTTACTGGGCTATGCCATTTACAGGTATCTGTCTGGAACTTGTGGAATAAATCGATGGACTGAAATTTACAGCTGAAAATTTATTGTCTCACCATTTCTAAAGATTGTATTGATTGATCCTTGATTAATTCAGGGTATAATTTATAACTAGATACTTCGTGTTACCTCGCTATGGATCCTTCTGAGCTATTCCACTTTTTGTAGCGTTGTGTGTCGTGCGGACAATTTGATGTTTGTAATGATGCAGGTGCAGGGAGAGATTCAAAGAGCGGAGGTTGGCAAGGCAAGCTCAAGAATTATTTCATCAGGCTACTGATGATATTAGAGAAGAAAGATCTAGTGATGATGAACTTGGTGAAATAGGAGATGGACAATTATGTGTTATATGCTTAAGGCGGAGAAGGAATGCTGCTTTTATTCCTTGTGGGCATCTTGTCTGCTGTTGCACCTGCGCATTAAGGGTCGAAAGGGAACCTGAACCATTGTGCCCTATGTGTCGGCGAGACATCCAATACAGGATTAGGATTTACAACTCTTGAGGTACTTGGAAAACTTTTTCCAGTCGTTTGGAGGGTTGACTCGTGAACTAACTTTGTTTTCCTGATTAAAAATTACGGCATATTATTTGGATTGGAACACTGAAGGAAAATCTTTACTTATGTCTTTTCTTTTTTTTCATCATTAAGGAAATGAATTTGTTTCCAACCTGAAAACTGAAACATGGAACTGAATTTTGATTCCTTTAACTGGCGGAAACTGTTAGAAGGACGTAGATGCAACATATATACTTATTCATTTTTAATGGATTTACCAGAATGAAAGTAGCACTGAAACTGTGGAATGAGATTAACTTGTTTTATTGCAGGTTCCTTTCTGATAGGTCCCTAGCACTCGCATGTCTTCTTCCCAGCTGCCCCTGCGAACTTGAGGGACCCAACTGTTCACCCTCCTGCCTGCACTTCATTTCCTTCTCCTAGTCTAGGCTACTACCCTGAATTTGTGAATATATGATGTGTTAACCCCCGAACTGATTTTTCTCGGTAGAACTCACTGGACTTTTGCGTAGTTGCATGGGATCCTGTAGCCTAGCTGAGCTCATGACCTTAGGCTGGAAATTACCGGGGTTTTTTTTTCTGCATGGATGTCTGTCCATTCTGTAAAGATGGTTTGCCGTCAGCCAAGTAGCCTAAAGTTGTTATTATTATTATTATTATTATTTCGGTGCTGATCTGCAATCTTCAATTCTTAATACTGTGAAGTGTATCGCTTGCAAAATATAAGCAGCTCTCTTCCTGGACGGATGCAATGTTGTTCCCTGTTTGGCATGGTTGCGCAGAACCAGCTTTTTGGTAAGGTTTAGAGCACACGTCCTCTGTATGGCCGATGCTCCGGCAGTCTTGTTGGAGTCGTCTGGCTGTTCCACGATGATAAAGTGATAGTAAATCGCATCCTGCAGAGCGACGCTTCGTGCTCATTCTGCTGCGTGGGCTTGTTCAAAATTTGGACGGCCAGGCGGCCGCGGAGTGCGGAGAGCCAGATAGAAGCGAAAGGAAACCGCGAGAGTCCAGGTGATGGCAGGTGTATGGCTCCTCCGGCACGGGGAACTAGAGAGCGACAGTAATCAGAGGCTCCACCTCCACTCCCGGCGCCAACTTAGTCGTTGCTCCTCTCGGTTCTTCAGCCCACTCCACTCAACGGTAGCGTCTCCCGCTCAGTACAGCTTTTTTATAGGAAAATTTTGATAAATGTCACTGCTCAATGACTTTATCAGAGATATATCACCGTTCAGTTTGAAATTCGAAAGATGCCAATGAAAAACTAGGAACGTCCAAGAAATGCCATTATAGAGACTTTTACCTATTTTTCCTCAAATAAATCCATGTATTTGGCTTGGTAATTTTGTATGGACACATATGCCCCTTGCTTTGTGTGACATATCCAACTCCGACCGATCCAGATCGATCATCTTGTACCTTGTCTCCCTCCTATGCGCACCATGGAACCCTAGCCCCTGCGCCATACCCTCGGTAGCCCATCCCGCCAACCCGCACCCTCCGCCGCCATCCCTGCACCCTCCGCCACCATCTCTTGGCCCTCCGCCGCTATCTCTTGGCCACCCTGGCACCGCCGCCTGAGGAAGCGGAAGGAAGATGAATGTGCATGTCCCTCCCGAGTACCCATTGTGGTAAGTAACTTGAACTTGATCCGGTACTAGTCTGGTAGCGTATTTGGAGTTGGTTCTTATTTCCTCTTTTTGCTGAATAGGATTGATCCAAATAACGCATTTAAAGTAGACATTAAAGTTGAAGCATTTTGTGTGAAAGAACTGGATGGTAGGAAATTGTACACCAAGGGTAGAATAGTTAATTGGGTCGTCGAATCCAATTGTTTCACCATGCAATCGTTGATGGTGTCCTTGTCTAGTGAGGTTTCCTAGGGCGAATCACAGACTCCAACTGTGTGGTTCTTTGACCGAAAAAAGGGGGAGGATGTTAGGCTTGTGTCTGACTCTCAGGTTCCTAATATGTTTGAAATGTAAAGGGATGAGAGGCATTTTGCACTTATAGTAGCAGTGTTCGACGATGGCGTAGCACTGACATATGGTGGTGAGGCATAACTGATCAACGATTCAGATAATCATAGTCAAACCAATTTGAATGCTATGCGAACATACCCTTCCAGCCCAAGTCAGCATGCACCTTATCCTTCGACAGTGTGAGAACTCAAGCAAGTGGTAGCCAGTTACCACGAGAATCAATTGGTAGTAAGAGCACTAACAACATTGAATCCCAACCACCTGATGGTCCATGTGATGATCCAGATGAGTACGTAGGTGTCGATGATGAGCACATGTATGATGTTCCTTTCAATGCAGCAGTACAACAGAATGATATTGTTTCTGATGTGGCAAACGATAATGAGGTTGTTCTTGTTGAGGCTAAAATAACTGATGATGCTAACTGCGAGGTAGTCGTAGCATATGACTGTGATTCGACACTACGCTGTCAAGACTGGTTTTGAGCTTGGTAATGTAAGGACTGACACTACAAGATTCAAGCTGAAAACTATAACTGGCACATACATGCTTCTAGGCTCCCGGTGGGCGTACTATAATGGTATGCGGCGTATATTTCGTATACCTACTTTTGTGAATGACCTATTATCTGTTTTTTTTTATTCGTTTCCCTTCTAACTTTGTTTGTGTTTTACCTTGTGCAGATTAAGAAGCTTCCCTTTGTGCATGAGTGTTCAACTACCAAGCTTTTAGATGGCAAGATGGCTACTCAGGGCTGGGTTGCGGATAGACTTGGGGACTGGTTGAAGGACAACCCAGCTGCTAGTGCTAAAGAAGCTCAAAGCAAGCTACAAGGAGATTACAGCATCAAGCTTAGGTATTCGAAGACTTGGGCAGGCATGAGACTGGCTCTTGATCACATCCATGGTAAGTATGAAGAGAGCTTTCAGATGTTGTTCAATTTCAAAGCTGAGCTAGAGGAAAAGTCCCTTGGTAGTATAGTGGAGATTGATATGAAGAAGCATACCAATAAGATGTGTTTCCTTAGAGTCTTTGTTGCAATCAAGCCATGTATAGATGGTTTTCTAGCTGGGTGCAAACCTTACATTGGAGTAGACTCAACTCACATCCATGATAGGTACAAGCGCAATTGGCATCTATTACATCCATAGATGATCACAATTGGTTGTTCTATGTGGCGTATGCAGTGTTTGACTTAGAGACTACTGAAAACTAGGAATGATTCATAAGGCAGTTGCATAGAGCCATAGGTTCCCTGCGCAGGGCTTGACATATCTAGTGATGCATGCAAAGGATTGGAGACTTTTGTTGCTACTGTTTTTCTAGAAGCTGAATATAGAGAATGCATGCAACATTTGTACTCAAACTTAATGAAAAAGCTCCATGGCCCAGTGTTTGTGGATAACTTATACCCAGCTGCAAGGGCATACACTGAAGATAGGTTTAAGTTCCACATGGGAAACATATACGTAGCAAGCTCCGAAGCTATAAAGTACCTAGATATACACCATTCATGTATCTGGTATAGGTGTGGGTTCTCTGAGGCTAGCAAAGTGGATTATGTCAATAACAATATTTTAGAAAGTTTCAACAAACAGATAAAACTATTCCAAGGCTTGAATGTCGATGAGTTTGTTGATAGTATCAGAGAAATGGTTATGACTAAGTTTAGCATCCGAAGAGTCATTGGTAGGAATTTGGAGACTTCTATCCTACCATCTAGCCTAAAGGATTTGAATGCTAAGAGTAGGTTCTTAGGGAATGTCAATATCTCCAAAAATGATAATCTTGTTGCTGAAGTCACTTTGCTGGAGAATGAACCCAATCCAAGAAGGCGCACTGTAGACATTAACAAGCAAGAATGTTCTTGCAGGTAGTGGCAGGTGTCTGGCAGGCCTTGTATGCATGCTATTGCTTTCATTTGCTACATGAGGGGATGTAAGATTGAGTCATATGTGCACGACTATTATTCTGTTGCAAAATTCAGGGCAGCATATGCTGGTGTTATACCCCTATGACTGATAAATCCACCTGAAAAAAGTGAATTTGGGATTCGTTGTACACCCACCTAAATAAAGGAAGCAAGCTGGTAGGCCAAGAAAGGTTAGGATTATGGGATGTCTTGAACCTGGCAAGAGAAGGGTTAGGTGCAAAAGGTGCAAGCAATTTGGACACTGGGAAAGGAATTACAAGCTTCCACCTCCTACTGAAGAAGAAGAGGCTGCTGCACACGACAATCATCAAGAACCAAAACAGAGAAAGAGGTAATTTATGTACTCAAACCTGCCTTTTGACCTTTTTGTTTTAGTCTTGTATTGTGTGCTTACACTTGTATTGCATATTTATTTCAGAAAAGAACCCCTATCACAGAGGCTACAACAAAAAATAAGAAGGGTCCATCTACAACTAGCAAAAAGATTGATGGCTCAAAGGGGAAGAAGTCGAAGGATCCATCTACAACTAGCAAAAAGATTGCTGGCTCAAAGGGGAAGAAGTTGTCAGACATGATTGTTTAGCTTTTTCCTTTTTTTTGGTTATGTATGGTTAAGTGTCGAACCGGATAATGTATGGTTAACTTTGTGTGCCCTGTTTCCAGAACTAGTCAGTCAAATAGTTGTTATGATCCCTTGAGTTATATGCCCTTTGTCTGCCCTGTTCTAGAACCAGTCAGTCAAATAGCTTGCATTTTGTTGGCCATCTGATGATGAAACTAGTATACAAGTAACGCAAGATGGCAATACTTGCTTGCATTCTATTTGCATTCTGTTGGGTTAAATATGTGTTAAAGTGGAGATAGCGAATGTTGTTTTACAGGTTTCATATGGGTAGAAGAAACATGTGTCAATTTATCTCTGCTTGCATTCTGATGGCATACAGGTATCCACACTTAGGGGTGAAAACGGATCGGATAGTTTTCGACCGATCCGGACAAAAACGAATTCGAATGTCTCGGATCGGATTTTTCTGATAATTTTGGACGGAACGAATTGGATTTTTGTCGGAAACGGAAACGAATACGGTAGGCATGCTATCCGGCGGATACGGAAACAAATACGGATTATCCGGATAAGACGGAGTCCGGATTTTGGCCCAAAAGAGGATTTCAGAACAAAAAAGGAAAGGGTATTTTAATTAATTTTCGAATTTCAGAAAATGCAACAAATCAAATAGTCTTTTAGAAAATAGCAAATAGAGTTCAAAAATCCTAAAAAAAAATCACAGAAATTCATTGAATTATTTTTAACTTAATAAATTAATTCCAACTTAAAGTTGGTTTTTATTTTTGTATATAAATTATTTTAAAATTCTAAAAATAGGAAAAACCTTTTAAAACCCAAAAATTCAATAAATTAATTTAAAAACACTTTAAATCCAATAAAATCCCAAAAACTCAATAAATTTTATTTTTACATTAAAAACTAGGAAATTAAATAATTGACTTTATGTTATTATTATTATTTTCCTTTTTAACGAGGAAAACTCTTTTAAATCTCAGAAAATCTAATAAAATAATAACTTTATTAATTTTATTTTTGGTAACATACTTTGGGATGTTACAGTCATTTCATGATAGATTAACCATCCATCTAATCGATGTTAGTGTGAACTAAATTTTATATATATGATGAAGTAAGTGTGAATGCGTGATGACTTTGTGAGTTATGACTTATGAGCTAAATATGGTAAACTAAATGTTATATTTGTGATGAACTAGTTAATGTAACTTGCTAGTGCCAATGTTATGTGTGGTTGCTGAAAATATGAACAATTTATGAATGTTTACATCAAATAAATTAGTTATATGTTTCGTTAATTTCGCATACAATTTAAGGGGTTTCATGTTCAAAAATATCGTGACCGTATTCGTTTCGATTCAGATTCGCTCCGTATTCGTATTCGATACTATCTGTATTCGTATTCATATCCGGGGTATTCATATTCGTATCCAGATCCGAAAAAAATATGAAAACAAATATGGCAAAGCCATTATCCGTCCGTTTCTGATCCGTTTTCACCCCTATCCACACTCAATTTCCTTCCCAGTCAGTTCCTTCTTGGACCATGCATGTTTTGCACATATAGAACTCAATTTCCTTCTAGGTGCTACATTGGAACAAAATCATATGCTATAAGAACAAAATAGAATAGACATTATTGTCGTAACATCAACCATTCGTCATTAAATTTTTTTGAAGATTGTAAGTAAACAAAACATGCATATTACAATGCAAGCACGTAACCCTACTAGCTTATCAACACAACCCCTACTATGCTTCTTGAAATCTTCAATGACAACAATCATATGAGCATTATGCTTCTTCATTTCACACATAACTTGAACCAGCTCGTAATTCTGCTCCTTCATTTAACAAAGAATTGCTTCTTGTTATAAATTGTGCTTCTTCAGCTGCCAAACAAGACTACTCAGCCTATCCTTTTCTACCACAAAAGACTGTTGTCCATCTGAAGCTTCATTCTCTATGGAAATTGTGCCTATCTCTATCAAGTATTGCTCATAAGCACACTCCCACTTGAAAAATGAACACTCAAGATCATTCTGCATAAATAAATTGAGTTACAGCCAACACAAAGAAATTTAACAAGAAGAACACAAATAGGAGACTATACCGCCGCTCTAAAACAAAGAAAATAGGTGAATAACACTAAATACCTTCAGACAAATTACACCCAAGATCATTGTACTTACTAGAATATTGTTCTCCCTGTATTCACAACTGTTTTGCTACACAACTTGATTACAGGGATCTTGCTGGATGGGCACGCGACGAGTGGAAGCTATTTGCCTTCTATATTACTGGAGCTTGAGAATGATGCCTTCATGGAACTCTCTGCTGCCTTGCGCATCACCATAGCTTGAGAATTGGGGGTGCTCAGCATGCAGTTCGGACAACAAGGTTGTCGGTGCTCGGATGGCGGTGAGGGCTATGGGAACTAGAGAAGGATGGTAACCAGAGGAGGACATGGACGCGGAAGTTGGAGTCGGTGTGATGGCGCAAGCGGATGGAACTAGGGTTTCATGCCATCTCAGGGAGGAAGGGGGTCGATTAGGTCGGAAATGGATTGGTATATGTCACGCAAAGCAAGGGGCATATGTGTCCATACAAAATTACCAAGCCAAAATACAGAGGTTTATTTGAGGAAAAATGGGTAAAAGCCTCCATAATGGTATTTCTTGGACGTTCCTAGCTTTCCAGTGGCATCTTTCAAATTTCAAATTGAGTGGTGGCATATCTCTGATAAGGTCACTGAGCAGTGGCGTTTATTGAAATTTCCCTTTATATAAGGGAAAGTATATAAGAGATCCTTACAAAAGAGAGTAAGACACGCTGAGGACAACCAGCTAACTAAAGCAACGTACAAACTACAACACCATACCAAAATAGAACAAAAAGAAACTAAGATTTATCCAAAGAACAAAAGGTTTTTTTGACCAGTCTTCAACTGTCGTTAGGAAACAATCCAGCTTTCCTAGCTCAACCCCCTTGGTGAGGATGCGTCAATGCTGTAAACAAGACATAAATTTGAGCATCTCTTCCATTGGTTGATTAGGAAAACTCCTCTCAATCGTCATTTTGTTTCTAAACTTCCAGATATTCCAAGTCAAGGATGCAAAACTAAACATAAAATATTGTAATCATTAGCACCCCTCCCCTCCAACCAGTTAAGTTGGAAATCATCTAACGACCTAGGTATACCCTCCCAACTTAGCACCTCTTTCACACAAAACCAAATAAATCTTGCTAGAATACAAGAGAAGAGGACACGATCTATATTTTCTTCAGAACCACACATATTACATTTCACATCCCCTTTCCAACCCTTTTTCTTAAGTTGATCCACCGTCTGGACTCTATTTTGGTAGCATTGCCTGATAAAATTTTTGTCCTTCAATCCTTCAAGGAGTTTTTCAAAAGATTCTATTGGATTTCCTCCTCTTCACAAAAAATTCTCAGAAAACTAACCTTCCACGTGTCCTCTATCAAACAATTAGCAACGCTCATGTCAAGAGACTGACAAATGAAAAAACCGTCATACTTAATCTTTAGTGGACAATTTTCTACCCAAACATCACTCTAGAAAGAAATGTTGCAACCGTCTCCAATCTTGTAAACTGCACCCTAGTTAAATAAATGTTTCACTTTCTGCAGGCTTTTTGAAAACTGAGAACATCTCAAAGAATTAGCATCTCTAAAAGCATCTCTAGAGAAATACTTAGCTTTTATAATCCTAAACCAAAGTTCATTATTAGTTGAAGCTATTTTCCAGATCCATTTGGCTATCAGGCAATCATTCATTATCCTTGTGTTAATGACCCCTAGACCTCCAAAATCTTTGGGTCTACAGACAGCTCCCCAATTCACCGTATGGTATTTGAATATGTCACTTGCCCCCCTCCAGAAAAATCTGGACCTGATAGTGTCTATTTTTTGTGAATCTCCTCATTAAACTTATAGAATCCTATAGTGTATATTGGTAGATTGCTCAGACTACTATTCACCAACACTAACCTGCCCTCAAAAGAAAGGAGGTTGTTCCTCCAGTTGTCCAGTCTTTTGCCTAATTTATTGAGAACACTCTCTGTTCCCCAATCATAATACCAAAGTAAGTGCGGTAAATGAGCCAACCTGCAATTGAAATTTTTTGCTATTCTAGTAGCCACTTCATTGCCCACCTCCATCACAAATACTTCACTATTGTGATAGTTAATTTTCAAACCAAACATCCACTCAAAACAGTAAAGCAGAAACTTGATGTAAAAAACACTCTTCTTCACATTCCATCATGATCACTATATCATCTGCATATTGAAGTAAGGGCACCCCCCAGGAACTAGATTAGAAATCACTCCCGTGACCAATCCTCTCTCCTTAGCCTTCTTAATGATCCCAACTAAAGCATTAGCAGCCAAATTGAAGAGAAAGGGAGACAAAGGGTCTCCCTGTCTCAAACCTCTGTAAGTGTTGAAATATGGACCAACCTCACAACTAATATTAATACTGACTTTCCCTTCTCTCACTGAACTCATAACCAACTTGACCCACTTCTCACTGAAACCTTTCTTAACCATGACTTCCTCCAAAAAGCTTCAATAGATCTTGTTATAAGTCTTTTCAAAATCAAACTTCAGAATCACCTCTTTTTTCTTTGAATTTCTAATATCATGGATAATCTCACAAAGGGCAACCACTACATACAAAATATTTCTCCCTTTGATAAATTAATGACTTTATATGCAATACTCCCCAATCTGCTAGCCAATAATTTTATCAATTTTGAAGTTGACATTGATCAAGCAAATAGGTCTATATTGTTTAATAGTGTTGGCATATTTGAGTTTAAGAATTAAAGTAATCACTCCAAAGTTCAATCTCTTCACATCCAGTTTTCCTTTAAAAAGAGCCAACTAAAGGAATAGATTCTTAATCACCCCCCCTTTTTTCTTTTCTTTTTCCGTTCAGTATTTAAGGGTGCGTTTGGTTCATCGAATCATTTGGTCCTGAACCGTCCGGTACGGGAAATGAGCTTGTTCAGGTGTTTGGTTGGTTGAATGGAACCAAACCGTTCGGGATGAGATGATTCAAGAAATAGGAATATTCCATGTTTATGTTGTATCATCCCATTCGGGAAAAAAAATCCCGAACCACACCGTTCACTCGAATTTCAAGGCGCGCACGGAAAAAAGGCATGATTTACGAGTTTCAAATGACCATATTTTCTAAACCGAGTATCCGATTTGCGATCCGATTGAACCGTTGTGTTATTTGTTATTTAATCAACAAAACAAGACCACTCTTAGCATATTTTACTGCAAAAAATATTATTCATGTATTATCCTATCCCACCAACCAAACACCATCTTGAACCATCCAGGATCATCCTATCCCACCAATCAAACAAAATCATATATCATCATATCCCACCAACCAAACACCATACTTGAATCATCTCATCCAAGACGATCATATCCTACCTGTACCATCCCATCCCATTCAACCTCATCCCACCGACCAAACGCACCCTAAACCTCCCTCCCGACACGTCGTGTATTGCTCAACTCAAGAAGAAGGGAACCCTAGGGCGGAATCGCATCCCGACATGTCAGGGGTGAACAGTACCGTGACATTCGTTGAATCTGAGCCGTTGGATCGGAAAATAGCGGATGAGATCGACTGCTACAGTGTTGTTACACTGTTTGTAAACAGTCCATACTACAGTGTTTGCTACAGTATCCTACTACAGTGCTGATCTGCATCTCAACCGCCGATTTCCAATCCAACAGTTGTAAAATAATTTCATGATACTGTTCATAGTGACATTACTCTGAGGAGCTGCTGCTACCTGCCCAACCTCCTCGGCTGGCTGCTCAACCTCTCCCTGCTCGTCCTCGCAGCCGCGCGCCCGGTCCAGTCTTCCTCCTCCGGCCCCGCCCGACGCCCTTCGGCTGGGCGCTCGTCTCCGTCCACTCCACCACCCTGCTCTCCGCGCTCGTGGCCTTCTACGCTCAGCTCACCCACCTCTGCCTCCTGGCCCACGCGTCCCTCGCTCTCGCCGCGCTCTGCGGCCACGCGCTCGCCTCGATCGCCTTCCTCCTCAACTGCGACCGCAGCATCCGGTTCCTCTGCACGGCGAGGGACCGGAGGGAGCAGCTCGCGCTTGTGTTCCTGGAGGAGGCGCTGCTGCTGGCTATGTTCCTGGTGCAGGCCGTGGCGCTGGTGGCCGCGTGCGCGGTGGGCCGGCGGTGGGCGAGGGAGTACGAGGCGGCCGTGGCGAGGAAGCGCGGGAGGAAGATGGCGCCACCCCGGAGGTCGGCGTGAGGGCCGTGGACGAGAAGGTGATGAGGAGCAGCAGCGGCAAGAAGGTGCACTGGGTAAACAACCATGGGTTTGAAGAGTGCTGAAAAAAACTAGGGAGGAGTCGGTGATAATCTCCTGTCATCCTGTGTCTTAGCGTTCTCGGTTCTTCGGTGATTGTTCTTTCTTTGTCGAACTTTCGTATGGAGATGGTTTGCTAATAAAGATTTGAGTCACCACCATAAAACAAATATGAATGTCTTAAGAAATTTATTTACCTCTTTGTGTGGTCTCATTACAGCAATATAGTTACAACAACAATGTTGGCCGTGGAAAATAAGAACCTTTTATGCTTCTGGACGGTTGTTTCAGCTTGTATAATATAAACTGTACAACATCAGCTACAGGAATGCTTGTTTCAGCTTGTATAATATGTCTTGGGCCGGAGCTGGAAAACAAGTATCAGAGGCACGCTCTATGATCCTGTACAATCGTGATGTCTCGAGCAATTATCCTACATCAGGGACGAGATAAACCAAAATTAATTTAATCTAGAGTTCAAATCAGCCCTTGGTTTTTCTGTGTTCCGAAACGATCCATGGAGCTGCAAAAGCAAGGAATTGCTGACAACAAAGATGGAGCTCAGGGCCATTAACCCCCCTGCACGACATCACCGAAATATGGTGTCATTATCAAAGCACCATCTACCTATAAGACGACATCAATTGCGTTCATTGAATAAACATTACCTGAAAGAGATGGTGTCATGGCGAAATCAAAATGAGGCAGTAACACTCCAGCCGCAATGGGAATGGCTACTACGTTATATGCCACTGCCCAGGCCAAATTTTGGTGAACTTTTGCCATTGTTGCTTTTGACAGGGATAGGGCGTCTACGACCTGCGCAAGAGATTATACCCATCTATCAGTGTGAATGCCACTTGAATTAATCTGGGGAAAAGAATCCGACTGAGCAGAATTATACCTGAGAAAGTCTGTTGCCTAATAGAACAACTGAAGCTGCATCAGAGGCAGCGTTCTCTTTTGAGTGAGTTCGCATAGCTATTCCAACATCAGCAGCTGCCAAAGATGGAGCATCATTTATTCCATCGCCAACCTATACAGCAGCAAGTAATGGATCACTGTCATAAGCAAACAATGCAGACAAATATGAAGTGTTTAGTTAAAAATTTACAATACAGCCTTGTTAATGGCCAATTTGAAACTTCTTCATATTATCTTCAAACATGAGTTTTGTCATGCTTTTATTTTGGACTATGCTCAACACCTATTTATCCCATTTTTCAAAACCAGTGAAACAGAACAATTTTATCGCAGACAATTTGGAAGTCCATAGACAAGTGACCAACTGCATGTGTTGTCCATAATAGATAAAAAAAAAAGAACATGATATTACATTACCATTGCAACTTTACGCCCCTTCCCTTGCAAACTTGATATAATGCCTGCTTTTTCCTGTGGAGTTAGGGATGACTTTATGTTTTCACTCCTGATTCCAACAGTTCCCCCAATGCTTTCCACTGCTTCTTTCCTGTCTCCTGAAAGTAGAAATGTTGCAATTCCTTCCTGTTGCAGCCTGTTAATTAACCAGAAAAGGAAAGACAATTATACATGCTGCACCACTTGAATTATACAGATATGACTGAAATAGATGCAGCACTTGCATGACACTACACAAATAACATTAGCAATATCTGAGATTCTAGCAGCACCATTTCATAGCATTAAAGATTAAATAGAATTTCAAGTTTAACAAATTTTGACGAGTATGAGGCAACATTATGACTTCTGAACATGTCCTGTTAGTCAGATGAAATATATCTGTACTGATAACGCAGGAGAAATACATTCAAAATGCAAATGATATCTGCAGTAAATACCTGTCCACAGTTGATTTTGCATCATCACGCAGAACATCTGATATAGCGATAGCAGCTATTATTCCTTCTCCTTCACGACCAACATAAGCAATTGATTTTGAGAGATTTGAAGTTGATGCCTCACTAGAAAACACCAACTCTAGACAATTTCTAAGATCTCTCAGTTCAGTTGGTGATGCCTTGGTTTCAAAACGATTGTGGACCCACTCCAACGTGCCTACTGCAACCAAACACCCATCTACTTCTGCCAAACAGCCAAAACCAGGCTCTGTAAGCTGCCCACTTGTGGTTGGAATATCCAGTTTGAGCACTTCAGCCTCATTCATTATAGCATTTGCAATAGGATGCAATGCTGTTTTCTCCACTGCAGCAGCAAGACGAAGAATCTCTGTCTTCTCATATGCTAAAGAAGCAACAGAAGTAACTACTGGTTTTCCTTTTGTAAGCGTTCCTGTCTAAGAATCACAATATAGACACTATTTGTAATACAAATACATAACTTTTCGGAAACATAGTTTCGCACAAAAGATGAAAATGACAAATGAAATCATATCTACCTTATCAAGAACAATGGCATCTATCCCAGCCAAACGCTCCAAAACATCACCTCCTCTAATAAGTAGTCCTCGTTTAGCACCTAGTTTGAGATAAAAGGTAGTCATAGGGAGTTATAACCTCATTAAAAAAACATGAAATCAGACAAGAGTTGCTACAAATAAGTACAGTGAATAGTAGAATACTGAATCATTAATGAATACTGAATCAAACTCATTAATGCAAGAGTCCCTTTAATTGCATTCATGACGAATATAAATGTATCACCCCCATTGTCTCATCAAATATTGAGAACAAATGGCAGGGATCCAAAACCCGTTCCTGAGGGAAATCCCGGTCGCTGACCAGAAGAAAAAACCAGCCGGTAACCGGATTTCCCGGAAAAAATCTGAACGGAATTTAATTGAATTTGCTTTAAAACCATCCAAAATTCGAAATTTGGAATTTGACTTTGCAAAATCCGAAAAAACCAACGGTTTAGGGTTCCCGGTACCCACCGGTTAGTCCGGTTACCGCCAGTAACCGGCCGGTTTTTTGAACCCTGACAAATGGATCCAAAACTTGGACAAAGAAAGTTACCCATGGAAGTTCCTATTAAGATAGCTGTAGGGGTAGCTAATCCAAGAGCACAAGGACAGGAAACAACCTGTAGGGTGAAAAATTATGAAATTAGCCCAAATAAACACTAAAAAGAAGGCAGTTCTTGAATGAGAGCTATGCAACACAGCTTTTCAATGGTCAACCACCTCCAAAAAGGTTCAACTATATTGGGATTTTAGGATGTTTTGCATGTGCATAGGCCACAATGGATTTTAAGGATGATTAGTGAGTTGATCTACTGCAGTCTGATTATTGAAATTTAGACCATGTGATAAATTTCCAAACAATAATTTTCAGTCCATTAGATTGAAAGGCTGAGTTTTAGGGAAACAGTAGCAGGACTACTTACTAGAAAGGCTGAGTTTTAGGGAAACAGTAGCAGGACTACTTACTAGAAAGGCTGAGTTTTAGGGAAACAGTAGCAGGACTACTTACTAGTACATCCACAGCAAGCTTCAAGCTCAAAAGCAATGAGTCCCCATCTGGACCAGAAATATCGTTTAGAAGAACCTCTGGAAAGATGTGTGTGCCAATGTAATACCTTAGGATAGAGAAAGAAGGTTAGAAAAGCAACATTTATATAGCTCCAGCAAGTTTCTAGTATATTTCTTTGAAACAAAAAGGAGAAGGAGAGCATACCAGAAAGAAAATGTTGCTGCAGACAATGTCATAACAGTATACACAAATGGCCCTGCAATTGAATCCGCGAGCCTTTGAACAGGAGCTTCACGTGCTTGTGCATCCTCAACCTGTTCAAGGACAGTACTAATATAGTTAAAAACTTCTCTTTTTTTTCCTTTTATTATCAAGAGCAAAGGGGTGTATACCAACCATACGGACTATCTTAGCAATTGTTGACGATGGTCCAGTAGTTGTAGCTTTGATCTTTAAAGGACCATCCTTTAAAACAAGTCAAAGAATGGATTGTTAATCAATTTAGCTAAGAAGTTTGAAAGGGGCATATGTACTTCATAAGAGAGAGAGAGAGATCAAAGATTGAACGAGTGGAACAAAGGCATTATGATGATTTCACTGGACTGAAGTATGTCTAGTTAAAAAGCCTTTGGAAATCAATCTGGACATGAAAAGGCGAGTGAACAACTTATTAAAACTTCAGTTACAACTCACAATTAACCTTTTTTGCGTTGGCTACATGACTATGGATGAGGAACATATATATGACACAGAGGTCATCATTTTAAAGTAATAAAATTCACAATTGATTGACACCATCTAGTGGGAGTAAATACCAAGAAAATTTACCAGACTTTCTAGCAGAAAATTATGTACGTACCCAGTTCACAGTTCCAGCAAATACAGAAAATCCTTTTTCCTTGGCTACCGGCAAGGATTCTCCAGTAAGCATTGATTCGTCAACAAAACCTGACCCTCCAAGGACATTTCCCTGCAAGAATGGGTAGCGGTGATCCAATAAATCTGTCAAATAATTCTATGCAAAGCACAAACTGATGTTCTAAAAAATGCGACAGAAGGGTGACGAATGTGTGTATATTAACAACCATTAGTGAACTAGGACAACCTTCAAAGATGTTGACTCTGGAGTCTAGACTAACAAAATTTCATGATGTGGATCTTAAAAGATATACTACTACAATCTTCAATTCAATAACATTTGAGTTCAAAGGCATGAGTTAGAGACAAGTATTGTTGTCAATATGTCGCCTAGTCGGCGATTAATCATACAATTGGCCAGGGATCACGACTAGGGACCAACGACTCGACTAGTTTGTCTAGTCGCGTGACTGGTCGACTAGCTACGACTAGACATCGGCTTGAGTGTTCAAGTCGAGCAACTTTTGAGCCGAGGCCCACTATCAGGAGGAATGGAGGGTATAGAGTAGCAGGGGCAGCAGTCTCAGCAATGGAAACAGAGAGAGAGGGTGGAGGAAGAACCCTAGCCGGCTAACCCGCGTATCCACGGCCAGCGCTAGAGTCGGCGCCTCGTCCTCCTCCCGACACACCTCCCGATGCCGGTCACAGCTTCCCTCTGCTCCTCTCGACGTGCCGCCTCGTCCTCCTCTGCCAGTTGCAGCCTCCTCTACCCCCTGCTCTCCCGGTCGCTGCCGGTCCTCCCGTGCCAGTCACCGCCGGTCCTCCCCTGCTAGTCGCCGCCGCCGCCTCCTCTGCCCCCTGCTCTCCCAGTCGCCGCCGGTCCTCGCCACTTGCTCTGTTTCTTCACCTCCTCCTCTGTTTCGGCAGTGGTGGTGGAAGAGTAGTTGTTCACTTGCATCTTCGCCTCCTCCTCATTCAGGGCCATAGACTAGTCACAACTAGTCGGCCAACTAGTCGTCTTAGTCGACAAATCGGTCCTATGGTGACTTGACTCGACCTTACGACTTAATAACCATGGAGACAACATACAAATCTATAGACAGTAAGGATATCCAAGTATGTGAGGGCAAGAAGGATATCCAAGTACGTGAGGGATCCATGGAACATTCATTGAAGACAGCAAAGCATTACTGACGAAAAACTGTGTCTTAGAAGAACTAATAAAGCAAAGGGAAAAAAGGTTACCTTCAAATGATTTTTAGCACATGCAGTTCACTTTGCAAGATTATTTTACCACAGGAAATTAATTACCAGAAAGGGGCTCGTCAAACTTAGACTTTATGTATAATCAAAGAAACGGCTATATCAATGCATCGTAATAGAAGTAGGACGATACTATAAAATAAGAAAAATGAAATGGCGTGGCTCCTTACATCCACAGGGATAGTTTCTCCTGGAAGAACCAATATCGAATCTCCAACACGGACATCATCGACAGGAACCTCAACTGTGATTGTGTCCGAATTCAAAATACCATCAGAGGAAGGGTCGTCACTTGAGGAAGTAACTACTAACCTCGATTGAGGAGATAAGAGTGACTGCCACAGAACGTGAGGCATAATTAGTTGTCAATAAACCAGTTATATTGGTGAAGAATGTTAGATACATTACTTCGCTACCCATCAATAATTTACTACCCATCAATAATTTACTGATAGTGTTTGTGGGAATACAGATTTACTTATCGTCCTTTTTGTTTTCTATTTCTGCTGACGCAAAATGGAAGTGTTCTTGGTAGTTGGTACAATAGTTAGATATATACTTACAATGAGCTCATTCATATCGCTAGATGCCTTAAGCCTAGCACTTTCTTCAAGAGATCGTCCAAGAAGTACAAATCCAAGAAGCATGACCTGCATGCTACAAGACAACTTTCTTCAACAAAATTTTCTTAGAAATTCATATTTCAACTGTTATTTGATCAACTTCCAAATCAATTTAAGTAATGTGGGAGAAGGAAATAAAGTTTGTAAGTTGAATGATTAAACAACACACAGGATGCCTTGTAAAAAATATCAGTCCAACAACGAAATGTTGAGAACTGACAATGATTTTGTCAAAAAAGAAAAGAAAAAGTGTAGCATAGACCCAAAAGCAGCACAACATTGACCATAGCAAGACAGCAGCGGCAGCAATAAAATAAAATTGCTGCTTTATTAATAAAAAATGCTAATCTTTCTGCGTGCATGGAAGATTACTCACCGGTTCGTCAAAAAAGGTTGAATTCCACTCCCATTCAGGGTTCAGCAAGGACACCTTCATAAAAGAAAAGGTATATCAGTATTCTTGTATGACTAGACAGAAATTGGCCACGATAAATTCACTTACTGCACTAATTGCAAATGCAGCTGCAGACCCAAAACCTACAAGAGAATTCATGTTGGGGGACCCTTGCTTGAATGCTCTAAGACCGTCAAAAAGTATATCTGGAGTTACATTGAACACATTGTGAGAAATGGTGAACAAAATATGTGAAGAAACACAGTGCACAGCCATGCTGAAAATGAGCTTCAGTTTCAACTTTGATTTTGATTCTTCATATGAAGTTTTCTTCCCTCTAGAATAAACAATGCACAACCCCTCTGGTTCTTTACACCATCTCTGTCATTCCATTGTTTCTTAGGAGGCATTGAACAAATGTCTCTTTAAAAATCCACCATAGCAAAAGCCCATGAATAAAAAGCTAAAGAATATACTAAGGATGACTACATGTAAAGCCAAGAGTTTTCCACATATTGTGCCAGATAACCTGCCTGGTGCTATTGAATTGTCTATCGTTCTAGAAACTGATTGAATATTTTGTAATGCATCTATCAGTCATTATCTGATTTGGTGCACCAATAAACTGGGAAGAAGCCTAAACTAAACAGCATGTACACCAATGCATAAAGCTGTAAAAATGATATTGGAGCCAAATATACCTCTTCCAGGCCCAAACAATGCCACCATAGCAATGCCACATTTCACATACGAATTATGCAACAAATCCAAAAATGTTCCTGCACCGATCAGATTGAACATACAAACGATTCTATAGCATGAGCATCAGACCATCAGTGACCAAATTAGTTTTTAAAAAGGGTAGCCAATTTAAACTATGTTTTTTCCGTTAGACAGCTTGAGATCACGCTCTTCTGGTTTTAACTCACCATGGCCGATATGGATGCCGAGCGAGTGGAGGAGATGGGATGCGTGCGAGCCGCAGCAGAGCGCGACGAGCGTCCACGCGAAGGCGACGCGCCCCCGGCTCCGCGTGAGGAGCTCCGCTTTCCTGGCTGCCATCTCCCTCCACTTGCGCGCGCTCTCCCCGGCCCCCGCGGCCGCGCCCCCTCGCCGCGCCGCCGAGGGGAACCCGCACTCCGTCAGCCTCGCCGCCAGCTCCTCCCCCGCACCCGGCGCCGGAGACCGCAGCCGCACCGCGGCCGACTCGACGAGGAGGTTGACCGCCGCGGTCTCCACCCACGCGTCCGCGGCCAGGATGGACCGCACCCGCGCCGCGCAGCCGCCGCACATCATGCTGCTCACGTCGAGAAGCATGGTAGCGCTGGCCTCCTCTCCCTCCGGGGGGAACGCATCAACCGCGCTCGAGGCGGAGGGTTCCGCCGTGGCGCGGAGGGTGGCCGCCCGTAGGCCGCGGGAGAGGAGGTGGAGGCGCTGGGAGGTGGAAGCCGAGCGGCGGCTGTGCGCCAGGCGGAGACGCTGAAGCAAGAGAGGATTAGCATTGGGAATCAGGGAGCGTACGTGGAGGAGGAAAGAGGTGGCGGTGGTGGCCATGGAGGCGATCCGGAGACCAGAGGTCTCGCCGGCGAGCGGCGGAGGAAGAGAAGAAGGGGAATCGGGGTGCCTAGCCGCTTAGGGTTTGGTGCCGTGGAGAAGAAGCGTGGAGGTGGCCATGGAACGCTCCGAGCCGAGGAGGAGGAGACGACGACCAGGTGGTGGGAAATGGAGGGGAGTGGAAGAGTGGTCGTGGTTAACAGGTTAAGCGTGCGCCGGGATTTTAGCTTGAAGAAGGATGGTGACGTGTCGGAGGAGAGGAGTAATCCGTATCCTGGTGAGTCGGATCGATTTGGATTTCTGGACAGAAATTTTTGAACCGTCTGGAAGCTTTGGCCATGGAAAACGTGGTGGATGTTGTTTTGGGAGGAAGTGGATTCGTGCCAAGAGAGCGTTGAACGCGACACTGCTAGGTTCGTGAGCTCGGCGCGTTAAGCTATAATCTGCTACCCATGGGCTGATGAGCCATGGGCAACTGCATTGCGTTGCTCCATGTGCAAATCTCTCTACATCCGAATCAATTGGGATCGACGATCCCTCAACGATGGAGATGAGCTCGGTGATTATCGCGAGATTATCGCACGTATTGGGATGATGTTCCCACCCCGTACACGCACGAAACCATCGCCCACTACATGCACGAAAAAAACCGTCGTCCACTCGTCCTCGTCGTCCCACTCCAGTAAACCCGAATCTTCATCGCCCCACCTCCCGCCGTCCTCGCCTCATCGCCTCGACCCCGCCGCAACGCCTCGCCCGCCGCCCTCCTCGCATCCGCAGCTCACCCATCTCGCCGACGCGACGCCCTCGCGGCGCGCGCCCCTACCATCCTTCACGCCGCGCGCGCGCGCGCAAGCTACAACCTCCTTGCGTCCGATCCGCACTCTCCTACAACCGCCGCCTCTCCGTTCGTCCCTCGCATGCGCGCCGCCTCGCTCGCGCTCTCGGCCCCGCGCGCCATCCCTTGCATCCGCCCCGGCCTCGACCGCCGCCACGCATCCCTCGACGCTCCCTCGCGGCGCCGCGCCACAACGATCGCCGATCCGAGCCGCACCCCTACAATCGCTCGCCCATCGCCTCCGCTCCGCCCCACCCCTCGCATCCACGCCGCCATCACCCTTACCACATCTATGCCGCCACGCCCCTCGCGTCCGTCGCACGGTGGTAGAGGAGATAGACAGCGACAACCGTCCACCCACACCCTCGCACGCGCGAACGCAGGTAACGCTCCCCTCCGCCTCTCCATCTGGTTCCAATGGTTTTGCTCCCGTCCCACGCACACGAACGCACGATCGATCGTATCGATTCGGTTCAGCTCGTCGATTTCGATGCGGATTTACTGCAATTTGTGTGTCTGTGCTGTAGCTAGAAACGTAAAGGTGGCATTTTGGCCCAGGTGAGGAGGATCGGAGATGGCCGTGTCTGGGGGTGGTGTTGAGGAAGGTCTTTTGGCGGCAACGCGCCTCTGCTCACGGTGCCCATCGCTGCAAGACTTGCTCCAGTCGCCGTCAAGCGCTATAAGAAGATCCTCGCCGATATCTTCCCTGCAACACAGGTTAATAATAATCCCTTCTCCCCGCTCGTAATTTGCTTAGGTTAGCTATAATCTAGCAACTTCCCTTTCATCGTTCCCTTTACTCGCCATTAATTCGGTTCCCCGGAGACCAACAACGCAGCTTAATTTCCTTATACCAGAGGGCCTGATTGATTTCATCCCAGAGGTTATACACCTTCCCTACATTTTTCTTCAAGAGGACTCTTTGTGTTTAGTTAGTTTCATTTCATGGGATACTCCAGATCTTTAGTCTTGGCTACACTCAGCTTTTTCTGTGTTTTGTGTGATTCTTTTTTTCTTGCCTTCTTAATTGTACTTTCCTCTTCGTATTTCCAGGTTCAGAAACTTATCGCAGAGTTAAATGAGATCTGACGATGGGGGACTTCAATGTGGCGCTGGTGATCGTGGCGGCGGTGGTGAGCGTGCTCATGCTACTCGTCAGCGTCTACCTGCTCGTCAACTACCATTACCCTAACGACGTCAACAAGGCCTACTCCAGGTGTGCTGCGAATCCCCTCCCCCTATAGCTAGATTTAACGTTTTTGTTTTGGGGTGGCCGGACTGAACCCTGGGGACGTGATGTTGCTTGCACAGGTACCTGCCCGTAATTCTTGGTTTACATGTCCAATGAATTTATGTGTGTTGTTTGGGAGATGCAAGGTTAATGGCACAAGCATTTTTTTAATGCTTGCTTTTGTCTGTGAAGAGAAAGTCAAACGGAAACAAAATGGATTAATGAAGCGATCATCTCTATTGCGATTGGTCCCATATTGTTTCTGTGAAATGATCAAATTGTAATGTAGGTATAGTGCATCCGATAACTTGTTGTGTTTCATTCTGATAACCTATCAAGCATGGAGACCGATGTTACATTTATTGATTTACATTTCCTTCTTTTGTCCATCAGCATGGCACCGACCAGAATTCATGTTACATGTGCGCTTGTGCATGAAACAACTCCCGCTGGAAGGGTACATAAGGGAGTTTGCTCAACTTGGATCAAGGTAACTTATCGAGGACATTAAACCCTATTTTTTCTGTACCTGGATGTTGGTTGATATGATTGTCAAGGATGTCAAACTTTTGATGTCTGTGTTCTCACCTAATTGGGATTGTACACTAGGTGACAATTCTGGCTGTTTTCCTAAGATTGGTTGCTGATCAAACGATTGTTTTTTACTTCCAAAAAAGTGGACTGTGATTGTTATAATTTTGTTATTTCCCCCTCTAATACAATGATCAGAAGTGTGACATCTTATCATTGATAGATGATTTACCTATAGATCATTTCAAGTATTTCATTTTTAAAATCGTGTAAATTCCTGTTCTAAAAAAATTCGTGCAAGTTCCAATTTCCTGCAAACTAAGCTTATTGGTACCTAAAACTTTCCTACCAAAGCTTGACTTTTGTGGTGATCATGCCCAAGTTAAATAAATTTCAAACCATTGGGTTGAGAGTAATCCCTCAAATCATAAATGCATTTATCTGAAGCTGCTCTACCATTTTGGACTGGTCGCACGAGTTATCAATGGTAATTTTTATGCAACATTGCTAATTTTTAATTTGAAGATCAAGATAATAGGATGGGTTTCTTGTTGATACTCTGTGTTTGGTGACTTTAAGTCATCTGGCTGTGAAACATTATGCTTACACCAAAATGCAGTTTTTAGTGTATTTAGGTGAGAAACAGGAATTACTTAGAAGTATAGGTAGATCAACCGGAAGCCCAGCATTGGATAATAAAAGGCTCTGCAATCGTTAAATATTATTATGGTGCTACAGATATTAGCATCGATAGTTGTACATAGTTGAACTGCATCACATTTAAAAAATCTATCATGTTACTTGCATGCTTTTAGTCTGTTCAATTTTAAGATCTCCTTTACAAAGTTAATGAAAACATGCATGATTGCTCATTGTAGGTTGGCATCTTTAGTACAGAACTTAGTGTGGAAAACTTCATAGAAGCAATGTCTATTTGACTATTCCTGTCACCCTTGGTTTTGATCCAACTGTTGCAAACTCAGGTAAAATGTCCTGCTCCTACAAGAGGGCTGTAAACTCATTTGTTGTTTTCCTTTTCAAAGTAAATACTGACAACTTGTACAACTGTGCTTAAGTCACTGTTGAATGTGAAGTACATTGTAACTTGCCCCTTTTCATTATCTCATTGTATGTACCCTTGCATGTATTTGTCAGTGCGTCGAGTAATCAACGACAGCCTAGCATCAGTCATTCCAAGAAATTTACAGAAGGCGGTTTTGGAAGGATTATTTTTCATTGGTCGGGCACAAGTATCAGACTACATTTTGAATGAGAAAACCCCCTTGGATCCTTGAGACTAGCAAGATTGAGAAGTATTCTTTACGAAGGAAAAAGTCTACAGCTACAGTTCCCTGCAGAGGATCTTGGCTTCTGGTTAGCCTCATTCTGTTGAATCATTCTTCAGAAGAACTCTGGTTTTTATCTTATTTTTTCCAGTTTAGTTTATGCCTTGATGGGACAACATGAGTAGATCACATACCTCTGGCAATAATGCTACGTTCTCAATAAGTATAATCAAATATGCAAAGTTTCTTACATGTTATATGCATTTTTAGCCATTCCTCTATTTTTGTGCTAATTGTGACATCAATGATCTCTTACAGGGTTGTGATCAACAATCGATCAAGTAAGCAGGGATAAACTTGAGTTTGTTCTCATTATCGCACCACTAAAAGAGTCTTATGAGCTTGTGCGTGCTATGCTGAAAATAGCAGATGAACTTAGGTTGTCAGCCAAAGTATGTGTTATATGGCCACAACGTTCAGATGATGCAAAAGTGGAAGGGAGCATATCTAAGTTGGTATCCTGGACAAACTATGTCGATGTTGAGGAAATACATAGAGCATCTGCTACTTCATGGTGGGAGATGTGTCAGATAACTAGGAAAAGAGTAATTTTGGTTAGATCTGATGAGCACATAGCATGGACAATAGAATTTGACATGGTGAGAGACGCGGATTCAAAAGTTAGGAGTCTTTTCTCAAATTTTGTGTTTAAATAGGAAACAAGTGTAATAAAGTGCAAATTTCCATTCAGTAACTAATTGGGTTTGAGTGTCATTAACTAAGTATAGCTAGGAATCTCAACTGCACGATGCAACATTACATAGCAACATAGAGTTGTGATGCATTTTGCAAAGAAACAAGTACATGACAGCCGAATTGTTTGTTGAATTCTTCATACATCTGTTGATAACCTTGAAATATGTTTGACTTGAACTTTCAGAGCTGTTACATCAATGTGAATAAATGTTTTCTTCAATACATGATATATCTACTACTTAAAAGGACTTGGTGGTTGTCTGTTCTTTCCGAATCACCACCCTCTCAAACAATCCTTGTCGATGGATGGGTCCGAGGCTAGCTGCTTCCCTAGCCTCCCAAAACCTTAGCCTGCACTCGTACCCCCTCGCTTTGCCCCCTCCATATCTTCTCGCTTTTCTGCTCTGCTCCATGTGCCACCCCCACCACCACCATCGCCTTCAGTAACTAATACTACGTCGTTCGATACAAATTATTCACCAAGCTTTGGTTAGATAAGTGAATGTATTCTGTTTTGTATGAAATTGTATCTTGAGATACTTGTTAGCTGAATTATGGTTTTGGTTGCCCGTCTGGTAGTCTGGTAAAAGCTGGGAACTAAACAGTTCAAAAGCAATTCATCAGCTCCGTGCTTGTAACATTTGCATTTATTTTCCCAAAAATAATTATAATGCTAGGTTGTTCAAGTGTGCTCTATACCTACCAGAATTGATTATAATGCTAAGAAATAATAGGTGTATTAAGCACATTGCTCATAAATTATTGATGCAAAATATGAGTTTTCGTTGCAACATACGTGCTCTTATGAATGGCAATAGGGAGATTAGTGAGCTGCAACAACATATTCTATGCAAAAATTGAATTTTCGTTGCAACACACGGGCAAATAACTAGTAGGTATTCACATGTTACATAACTGTTCATAAGCATTCGTACTAGATGTCCTCTTTCACATGTATTTTCACACGAAATGATTACTTAGAACAGGGAAGATATCCTCCTTGCATCTAAAATTGCCTATAAAAACAGTCTCCTAATTATATCACACCACCTTTAAAACTATAAAACCATTAGATCAAACTCAATTAAAATATTTACTCTTAGATCTTAAATACCTAATAGATACTTTTATTAGACACCTTTTAGTTGAAATGGTGGAAGTTTGTAAAACCGTATGGATTGTTTCACGAAAATACATCCTTTTATAGCACCCTTTAGAGACTATAAATAGTCTAGGAATACTTTCATTAGTGTTCATAGCAAAAGTAATTATCAGCCAAAAATCCTGTAACAAAGCGTGAGTGACAACACTGGTTTGCATAGAATTCTACCCTCATATACAGTGGTGAACGCAATACTAAAATTTAAACGGTACCGTAGAACAAAGGTAATATAAGGTTGCTCTCAATGGACAGTATCTTAGTGCATTAGAAATGTTATGATATCATCTTCCTAATACATGATTTTCTAGTGTAGTATCTTAAGCTGTTTCATTTAATTACATGCATGAGACTAGTTTGCGTTGAATTTCGAGCCGGACTAGTATCTAAATTAAATACTAGAATACACTCTCTCTTTATTAACTACGGTACCACATTATTATTTTACCTATATGATAAACTAAAATACCAGCTAAAGTGAAATACTGCAGCCTAAGATTCTTCTTTGGCACCAGATCGTTGTCTACGGATGCTAGAGATACCAAGGTTGCAATGATGACAAACGATGCTCTCTACCTCTGCTGACAGCTAGCGGATCTACCTAATAGGAAACAAAATTATAAGGGTATCAAAAGAGATAAAATTTTGTGAAGATCCATGTGATAAAGATAGTACCATTGGGCCACATAGAAATGAATATATTAATTTGTCATATATGGCGTGTTTGGTTTAGTGCTACGGTTTGCTACACCCAAGTTTGACTTTTCTATGGTACGTGCTTGGTTAATTGCTATAGTTATGGTGTACTATACTTTTTTTAATCATACAACACACATGTAAATATGCTTTAACTTGTGGTGACCAATTTCTTTAGCCACAAGAAGCGTGGCATGACACACCTTGCCATGATTTGGTTTGGCGACGTGAGGTGCCCAACCAAACACGCCGGCAAAATCCTTAAAAAAAAAAACTGTCAGCAAGTTTCAGAATACCACAAGAGCCAAACCCCATCTCCTCTGTCTCAACGTTATCTGTAGCCGCTCGTCTCGCATCCACCTCTCTCCGGCGTCTCCGTTCCAACTCGCCAATGGTCTCCCCCAGCGCCGACCCGCCCCAACACCACGCCTCGGCGCCACCCCTCCTTCTCGCCATACGCCACCTCCCCTTCCCCGGCACCCACCGGCTGCCGCGCGCGTTTCCTGCTCCCGACCTCGCTCCCATCGCCCGCCGCCTCGACGAGCTCGCTGCCGCGGCGGCCGCCCACCCGCTCCTGAAGCCGCTCTTCGCCTTCCACTCCCACCTCTCCACTTTCTCCCAGGTACGTCGCATTAAGCATCCACGGCCTTCTCAAGCTCGATCACAATACACGAACTATCCGACGCCGTATAATTAATCCGCGCGCGCTTGTCGATGTACGTAATGAGCAGAGCAGCAGGCGGACGATGGTGGCGATGCGCCAGGCGGCGTGCCCGCTGTCCGGGGAGCACTGCTTCGCGGCGGTGCTGGGGGACTCGGTGGCCGGGATGGTGGTGGCCAACGGCATCAACAACTTCCTCAACCTGTACAACACCGTGCTCGTCGTCAGGCTCGTGCTCACCTGGTTCCCGAACACGCCCCCCGCCATCGTCGCGCCCCTCAGGTACACGCTGCAACACACCAGTATCCTAGTACTATCATGCCCGTGCGTGCTGGATCCGAACCTTTACGGCAGAGGCGCACCGTAGAAACCGAGTCTGCTATGTATGCACTGTACAACGGCAAAGAACTGTAGCTGCTATTGTGCGGGCTGTAGCGGTAGCTGTTGATATAGATCGTTGGCTCTCGATCGAACGGTTGAGATTCATTCCTAATACACAACATTACGCTTCTCTGCGTTTTCTTTCCGTGCGTGCTATACTTGTTTAGTGACGTAGCATACTAGCATGTACCAGCTGTCCAGCTCAGCTCCTAGACAAATAGGAAACGATATGATCGATGTAACCAGCGATTCACATTTCCTAGGGCTATTTAATTTCTTGCATCAAAAGATTCAGAACGTGGTCGACTTTGAAGTGGTTAGTACTACTTACTAGTCAACTATCACAATCCCTCCCTAGCCTTAAGGTCAAGGCGCAAGAGTGCAAAAGCAGAAACTCTTTTCTCCACACGTTTCTGCAGATGAAGGAAAGGCTTTAGCCTGACGAAACGTTAGTTGTTTTCTGGATGCGTGTTCCAATCTGCTGAGCTACCAGTACCAGTTGCTTTGATCCTTTTGGCGACTAATCAAATGTTGTTGCGTGCAGCACGATATGTGATCCGTACCTGAACATTTTCCGGGGAATCATCCCGCCGCTCGGGGGGACGCTGGACCTGTCGCCCATCCTCGCGTTCCTGGTCCTCAACGTCTTCTCCAGCACCGCCGCCGCGCTTCCGGCGGAGCTCCCCAACTCAGCGGCATCAAGCAGTGCTTCTTCGTCCGGCTCGGTGCACCCCGACCTCACCGCGAACCGGAGGAAATTGAAATCTCAGGAAGAAGATGATGCTCACTAGACTGAGGTTACGGTTTGCATCAGACGAAATCGCTGCAATCACCTGGGCATCAAACCCAGTTAGGCCATCAACCGCGAACGGTCACCTGGCATGCCGAATTATTTTGGTTGCGTTGCTTCAAATGTTATGCTTTGGTGCGGAATTCCCTTGAGGCCTGTGTTTCCTGAACGTATGTAGAGGAACCTGCTTGACTGTAATGACATGTTCCAGTCTTTGAGACGAGTTTGCCACTTTCTTGATGGCGTTCATGTTGAAAATGAGGCAATATTTTAATTTTAGATTTTATTAGAAGATAAATATAGTAAAAAACTAATGATGCATAAATCAGTAGTGACAGCAGGCAACTCATTGTATTTCGCAATATATGAAAAACAGGATGTAAACAAGTCAATCAGTCACACGAAAGATTTACAGATGGGTCTGATGAAGAACAGGAAGCAGCGCAGATTCGATGCAGTGCAGAACCGTAGATGTTGCAGTGCAACAAGCGGTCGCGCAAATGCGCTGCCCAGAAACCTTATTGCCGCCCCTTGTGCAGATCTTCACGGCAGCAACGGCTCGGAGATACCGCTCCCCTTCTTCACGGCGCACGCCGAGAAGAAGGGTCGACAAGATTCAGACGGCGCAATACAACAGCACAAGTTTTCAAGAAGGAATGGAGGCTATTGTTCTACGCACTATGCTCTGGACATCTCCAGGCATATATATATAGAGATGCATATTGGTAACTGACAGATTAAACAGTCATTTACCCACTGGTAACTGACACACTTAAACAGTCATTTACCCACTGATAACTGCATGTCATCATCACCCAATAAAGCCTCAAATTCAAACACTTAAAACTCATTCAAACAGAGAGATAGAGAGAGAGATGCATGGTTCAGCAAAAATAAAGTGGACTTGGTCTGCCAAGTAGCGCGTCACGTCACGGCACGGTCGTAAGTCACAAGTCATGTGATTTTTCTTGCGAAAATACGCGAATGTGCACTTGCGTGTGTGTGTACTCGCGCGCGTGTGTTTAGCCAAAGCCCTCCTCGTACCACCCTCATCCATGGGTCACATGTTTCAAGGAGTGGCAAAGACTCCACCTTATATGTTGATCATCTCCATCTTACCTTAGCAATATGGTACTAAACTATACATGTTTTGGAATTATAGAAAATAGACCTTACTCATATAGGCTAATTTCCAACAACCTCCATCAATTCCAAAACAAGAAGCAAAAAAGATATCAAAGATATTGTGTTGAAGTACTGTTAATATACCAGCCTTTTAGTGTAAGTCCCGTACGGGTTGAACTTGCACCTAGAATGACAAGATTCATTTTCTCACAGTTGATGAATGGACCATGCCTTGAATTCACAGCTTTTCGTGATTATATTTCACTTAAAATCCCAACTGATACTAGGCTGTCAAAGAACTGCACCTAAAAGGAGCATTATTTGGTCATGCTCCCTTATCTACTCATGAGCTTTCTAGAGAATGCCCTATTCTCGTGAATTGTGACCTCATAGTTAGGCTCAAGTATATATATTCTTTCTAGGTATCTTGCAAGCTAATATCTTTTCCTTATTTGGACAACAGAACATATTAAAGCTTTATGCTAACCTTCCGTCAAGAATAATTTGTCTATTAGGACATGGATTCAATAAATTTATACTCTCTTGTTACAACATCAACTTGTTTTTCCCATTGCCTAAGTCACGGGATCTCCGATCAAGAAGGTATGGGTTACTGTTGAGTTGTAACTCCAATGGGTCTCATTCCCATGTCCATAGACGCAACGGAAATCGCCTTCCGTGCTAGCCCCTATGTGAAAGGGTCTGTCAGATTTTAAATTTTCTGACAGATTTAAGTCTACGCTTCACATATCTTGAGGACTTCATGTTATCCTTAGTACTTGTAACCTTAATCAACATTGTTTGATTATCACAGTACATTAGGATTACCGGTATTGGTTTCTCAACCAGTGGCAAGTCCAACTGAAGCTATCTAAACCATTCAGCCTCAATAGTAGCTGTGTCTAGTGCTACAAGTTCTGCTTTCATGGTTGACCTCGTCAATATAGTCTGTTTATACGACCTCCATGAAACTGCAGCACCTGCTAGGGTAAAGACATAACCACTTGTAGCTTTGATCTCATCTGCATCAGAGATCCAATTTGAATCACTATATCCTTCTAATACAGAAGGATGCCCAGTATAGTGAATTCCATATGAGGTTGTGCCTCTCAAATAGCTCAACACTCTCTCAAGTGCCTCCCAGTGATCATCTCCTGAGTTAGAAGTAAACCGACTTAATTTGCTCACAGCAAATGATATGTCAGATCTTGTGGCACCAGATAGATACATAAGTGACCCAATAATTTATGAATATCTTAATTGATATTTTCCTAACCCTTGGTTCTTTCAAAGCTTAATGCTTGCATCATAGGGTGTTAGAGAAATTTTACAATTCTCATAGCCAAAACAGCTTAAGATTTTCTCAGTATAATGGGATTGACTCAAAGTGATCCCATCCTCGTTCTTGATCAATTTAATATTCATAATGACATCTACCTCTCCTAAGTCTTTCATATCAAAGTATCGAGATAAGAAAGATTTGACATCGTCAATTACGGCAGTGTTTGTTCCAAATATAAGTATGTCATCCACGTACAAACACAAGATCACTCCTTGACCCCCACCATAACGATAATATACACATTTATCAGCTTCATTCACAACAAAGCCAACAGATGTCAAAGTTTTATCAAACTTCTCGTGCCATTATTTAGGTGTTTGCTTTAGACCATATAAGGATTTTAATAATCTACATACCTTATTTTCCTGTCCAGAAATCACAAAACCATCCGGTTGATCCATATAGATTTCTTCCTCCAACTCTCCATTAAGAAAAACTGTCTTCACATCCATTTGATGGACATGTAGACCATAGGAAGATGCTAACGCAAGGAGCACTCTGATGGTGGTTGGTCTGGCGATAGGAGAATAGGTATCAAAGAAATCTTCTCCCTCTTTCTGGGTGTAACCCTTGGCCACAAGTCTTGCCTTGTACTTCTCAATAGTATCATCAGGCCTTAGTTTCTTTTTGAAGATCCACTTACATCCTATAGGTTTACACCCGATAGGACGATCGGTGATCTCCCAAGTCCTGTTAGCAATGATAGAGTCCATCTCGCTACGGACTGCTTCTTTCTAATACTTAGCATCAGAAGATACATAAGCCTCTAAAAGGGTCTTTGGAACATCATCCACGAGGTATACAATAAAGTCATCACCAAAGGTTTTCTCAATCCTTTGTCTCTTGCTCCTACGAAGAGCTTATGTGACTAGATTGTTATCCTCCTCAGGGATATCACATATTGGTTCAGAGATGGTGGGACGTTCAGAAGTTTGATTATTCTCACTTTCAATATTTTCAGTTCGAACATTCTCGGTTTGTGAAGTACTACCTGCAGTTCTCATAGGAAAGTAATCCTCAAAGAATGAAGCATCTCTAGACTCCATTATTGTGTTAGCAATTATCTCAGAAATTTCTGATTTACCTACTAAAAATCTATAGGACGTGCTATTATGAGCATATCCTAGAAAAATATAATCGATTGTTTTAGGTCCAAGATTTCTCTTTTTTTGCAATGGTATATTGACCTTTGCTAAACACCCCTAAGTTCGCAGAAAATTGACATTGGATTTTCTCTTTTTCCATCCCTCATATGGAGTAATATCATTATTTTTAGTGATTACTCTGTTTAGGACGAAAATTGCTATCAATATAGCTTCCCTCCACCATGTCTTAGGCATACCAACACTCTCTGACATGGTATTAACCAAGTCTGTTAGTGTCCGGTTTTTCCTCTCAGCTACCCCATTTGATTGGGGTGAATATGGTGGTGTAAATTCATGAATTATTCCATACTTAGAATAGAGTTGGAAAAATTCATGAGAGATGTACCCTCCTCACGATCAGACCTTAGTCTTTTTATTTTCATCTCAAGTTGGTTCTCAACCTCAACCTTATAAGTCTTAAAAGTAATTTAAAGCTTCATCCTTAGTTTTTAGCAGATACACATAGCGGTAGCGTGTTGCATCATCAATAAAAGTTAAAAAAGTATCTTTTGTCTCCTTTTATCAACAATCCATTCATTTCACACAAATCTGAATGAATAAGATCTAATGATGTCAAGTTCTTTTCGTCTTCTAATCCCTTAAAGGGTTTGCGAGGTTGCTTAGCTTGCAGACATGACTAGCACTTTGATCCTTTGATAATTTCATATTTTAGAATTATATCTAATCTCGACATTCTAGCAATACTTTCAAAACTAATACGAGAGAAACGAGAATGCCAAATATTTGCCTCACATTTATTTATACTAGTTACAACATTCAGATTATAACAAGACTCTAAAGTATTTAGGCAGAACAAGCATTCGCTCTCATAGCTTTTACCAACAAAATTTCATGGGTTTACAATTCCTAGATTAAGTGCAATCAAGTAACCACTTCATGAGTTGACCTAAAAAAGGGTTCATAGGTAAACAAAATTAAAATCTAAATCCTTTATTAAGTTCAACCTCATGTTACACAAATTTAAAAATTTAATAGAAATTATTTTAAAGCTCAGTGCTATTTACTACTTATCAACGGATGTGAACATGTGACCTACACTCAGTAGCTGTATCTACAGCCTTCATAGTTATAGAATTTGCCCCACATACTAGAGAGGAAAACGAATCCCACAATCAAATATCTATCTTATTAAAGTACAGTCAAAACAAGCTACCACGTTTGTTCTCAAGAGCTAGAAATTCTCACATTAATAGTTGAAAAAAGAGAAAGATCTAAACCGTCGATCGTGGTGAGTCTAGGGGTGTGTTTGGTTCGTTGGATGGAGTGTTCCTGAACCATCTGGTACGGGAAATGAACTCGTTCAGGTGTTTGGTTGGTTGAATGGAACCAAACCATTCGAGATGAGATGGTTCAAAAAACGGGAATATTCCATGTTTATGTTGTATCATCCCGTTCGGAAAAAAAAAAATCCTGAACCACGCTGTTCACTCGAGTTCCAAGGCGCTTGGTGACGTGGCGAGGTTGATTTACGAGGTTCAAATGACCATATTTCCTAAACCAAGTATCCGATTTACGATTTGATTGAACTGTTGTGTTTCTTGTCATTTAATCAACAAAATAAGACCACTGTTGGCATATTTTAGTGCAAAAAATATCATGCAGGCCCCACGTGTCATAACATCCCAAAGTTTAGTTCAATCCAAATACAACCTCATTCATCCAACCAAACACCATCTTGAACCATCCAATCTATGGATGGCAATCGGACGCGACGGGTACGGGTAGTGCTCGTCCATACCCATACCTATGACCCCGATTGTCCCCCACGGGCATGCCCATGAAGGACGACGGGCGAAGAACCTCGCCCATGCCCGTCGCACACGGGCATGCCTGTTTACCCACGAACAATGCATCGTCGCCCATGGGTACCCATCGCCTGTAGGCATACTCTTCACACATAAACAATGCACACATCAAGTTCATCACAATTCACACATTAACAGTGCATGCTCAGGAGAATCGTGTTGAAAACTATCAGCAAGCTAAGAAGTGTCGTAGCCATCTCTAAACCATCCATTTCGGTCAATAAAGTTGATAAGAGTCTTTCTCCAACTGTGGCATTGCCACTGGAGTTCCTACCAGGACCAGTTCTGCAAGGTCATACAAGTCCCAGTCTGAGTTACTTCATTGCAAAACTGGCATTCTCGGAAGTTAGCAATGAAAACAAGATTCACAAGTGCACAAACAAAGTTCACATAAACTGATTCTGCTCCTGATAAAAAAAGAACATTCAAGAATAATTTCTAAGAAAATATGTCAACAGTCCTAAAACTGATTTTGCAGCCTTCGCAAGGGTGGTCTTGAGCACCCTGGAGGACCATGCTTAGCACACCACGAACTGGTGATATCCCAAGTCTAGCAAATGCAGCAGCATGCTTGATGGGCCACTCAACAGCTTGCTGAAGCTTTTTCTGAAGCATAGGAACAATCACCATCACAAGAGGTTTCAATTAAAAGTAAGCCTAAAATGAGACATTTCTCACCTTTAGATCTTTCAAACCTCCTATATCATCCCATGAAACAGTTGGAACTTCTTTGGTTACCCCTCTTGTCATGCTTGGTCTGACATGAGATCTAGCAGACTCCCAATCCTCCATGGTTAGTGTAACCACCTTCTCACCCTCACATGAGTTTAATAATCTACGATAAGCAAGTCTGTCAGCTCCTCGACATAGAGCTTCTAAATCAACTCCACCATAGCCATTGTGGGATGCAACGATAATTTGAAGATTGACACTTTCATCAACATGTAGATTCTTGGCATATAGCTAAAAAAGATTAAGGTCCATAAGATGACACCTTATGTAAAAGAAATCATGACACCAGTTAAAAGATTCAAAAAAGGCAGCTTTGCTATGTTATGTTACAAACATTTTAGGCAATGACAAGTGACAAAACCATAAACTACAGCTCTCTACAGAGATTCTAAGCCATGTATCAAAAAGCATAGTTCTTTGTAGAATTATCCATACAACCAGATAGTAAAAAGCACTATGAAACAAAAAGTTCATCAAATAGTAAATTTATGTCACCTCAAGAATCTGCAACTGTTCTTCTATCGTAGGAACAATGACCTCTATCTCTGAGTCAAAACGCCCTGGCCTTCTCAATGCTGGATCAATGGCATCCACCCTAAACATTATAAAATGAGCTATTGTTTCAATAGAACTACTTTCCATGAGATGATACATAGATTATAATCATGTCCCACTAAAGAGGCTCTTAAACTTGGCCATTAAAATAGAAATTACAAATCATACAACTGGCTTTTCCTGACCTGTTAGTTGATGCAACAACAACTATGTGAGGAGGCGTCTGACGATTTCTTGTTTCCATCCATCAGCGTCAGCAGCTGAGCAACAATGCTGGACTCTTGCTCTCACCTGTGAAAAGTGCATTAAGAAGACAAATTTTGACAAACGCAAAAGACATAATAAACTTACCTACTGTCACGGCATGGAGGAGGAGGTGACCGGGTGCCTGGGCAGGAGGAGGCCGAGCCAGGAGGAGGACGGGCAAAGCCACGAACCTTGCTCTCTTCTGAAACATCAAAATGGAAACCGAATTAGAGATCAGAAAAGGTGACTGATAAAACACAAATTCGCCTACAAGTTTGGTGAACAACTTGAAATCTTACATTAAGCATGTATGAGCAATGTCCCCGTCGCCCGCCGCCGCGCAGAGCTCCATGATCTTGGTGGCCGCCTCATCTTACTGGAAAGACTTCATTCAACAGCAAGGATGCACCCGACAGTAGGAGGGAGTCCAGTAGGGAGGGGGCGGCGCTTGGGGAGGAGGTGGGGATGCCTACCGAGTACCGACGGAGGTGGTGCTTGGGGGCGACGAAGACCGTGGGAGTCCAGCAGCGTTGAGGAGGAGGCGACCGGGCTGACCGGGCTCCTGGGCGGGAGAAGGAGAACGGGCCGACGGGGCGTTGGCGTGAGCGAGGAGGATGGGGCCGGCGGTTAGCCGGGAGGAGGACGGGGGAGGAGATCTGGATCGGGGGGCGGGTGTGCTTGAGGAAGAGCCGAAGAGCTAGGATTCTGGCGGCTGGAAAGTGGTAGGCTGCGAGCCGAGTGATTAGGGTTTTAGGCAGTAGGGTGTCTCACGGTCCCACCTGTCAGTGTAGGTTGCGGGTAATCGGACGAAGCGGGCACGGGTGGAGCTTACCCATGCCTGCACTCGTTTACCCGATGGACAAAAAATTGTGTCTGTTTCAATGCCCGTGGGTAAAGAAAGGCTCCTGTACCCGCCTCCATTAGGGTATTCATCCGCAGGTACACGGGTAATCAGGCACAATTGTCATCCTTAATCCTATCCCACCAACCAAACAAAATCATGTATCATCTTATCCCATCAACCAAACACCATATTTATATCATCTCATCCAGGATCATCCAATCCATCTTGTACTATCACATCCCATTCACCCTGGTTCACCCAACCAAACACACAATAGATTAAAAGAAATAGTAATTGTCAAGTAAAATAAAACTAAAATTCGGAATATAAAATAAAATAAAATCAGCAATTTTTTCTATACAAATTTCTAAGTAAAAGAGTCCATATCAGATACAATAAAACTGAAATAAGGAGCATGCCATCACTGATGAGGGCACGTTATTGCTAACGAGGGTGAAAAGATTCTCTATATAGTTAGACAACGACTAAAGCAGACATGTCAATATTAGTAAAGATAGAAAGTTATCACGGTTAGTGAGGAAGTCACAACATTGAGTTGGCTAACATCGAAGAAGGGGAGCGACTGATATAAGAGAAGAGAACATCGATCATGTATAACATCATGTATGCGTATGTACATGCATGTATTCGTACGAATAGAAGCACGGACGTATAGAGGCAGATGAGCAAAAAGCTTAGAGTAGAGATGACGCTGTCATAAAAAAATATGCTCAGGGTTATCGGAGAGAGTATGACACATGTCCACAGTTGGGATCAGCGACGGTTGTATGTGTAAGTGTGTTGATGTTGTAATGGTTAGCATTAAGCAATAATTGGAGAGAAATAGAAGATAAATATGTGGTAAAGTATTGCATTGGAAGAGGTGGCAGTTGAGAGGAATCGATCAAGATCTGGGCATATTGTTGGAGGTTGAAGCAAAAAAATTATGACGGCGAGAAGAGATAGAAGTTACACGGTTTGGTGTGGTAGCCGACGTGTGAGGGAAGATAAGTTCAAGGTAGGTCGTCTATGGTGTATCGGTGTATGCGTGAGCAATGTACTTTAATACATTATATCATGTAAACAAATAAGATAATTTGTCTCACACATAATCAACGTATTGCTTGAGATTAAATAGAGATATATGTGCATGCATACAATTTAGAAAAAAACTAATAAAATAAGAATATGGACATGCAACTAAATGATTTATGCATGATGAAGAATGATTAGTTTCTAAGAACCCCAACAACTTATTATGCGCAATGATTTTCTTCTATCAAAGCACATACTTCGATTACGTTTCTCGGTTGTAATTTCTTTCAAACTTCTATTATCGTTTTTAATGTTTATGATGTCTTAAAAGTCTACATAGCCTACAAGATACATAAATATAATATCAAGCAATTATACAAACTTTGAAATAAAATCTAGTCGCGCAAATGCGCTGGGCACCCTACTAGTTTGTGTAATAGTGGTGGCAAAAAATAATCTCAATCAACCTACGTACGGGATTGCAGTTTTTTTTACAAGGATTGAGGTTATTGATGTAGGGACACAGGTAGGCTGCACTAGCGCACAATTCAAAATTTTAATGCGTAAACCAGGAAGTTATGCAAGTAAGAGATCATATATCGTTGTCATTAGACATGCAATGCAGCGGAAGAAGAGTTGTAGCAGCTTGGTCCAACGTTGTGCACGTCGATGTAGTGGAAGAAGAGTTAGAGTAGCCTAATCCAACATCGTGCGCATCGATGTAGTGGAAGTGGTCGATCGTCCAACATCCTTGGTCGTTGATCGTCTCCTTCAGCAGCCTCTCTAGTTTCCTACATACTTCGCAAACCATCATCGATCAGTAAAACAGCGATCGCAACAGCGTCTCTACGGTATCATACGTCTAGAGGTGGAACACCGCACGTCGGTGTGCTAGCACCAAAACACACAACAAAGCGTTCGGGAAGGTGGCGACTAGGGTTTCGGTGGGTGGTGCAACCCTTATCCCAACAGCCTCACGTCTCCCCTTATAAAGAGCTCATAATGGATCCAATCCGAACTAGTTGTTCCAACCCATTAAGTGTGTGACTCTGTAGGTTCATGCGCAATCGATAGTGACCTGGAAACTTCTTTTTGATCAAAAGTCAGTGGCAGTTCCTAGCAGGACATAGCAACTCTATAATACACATAACGATTATATCGGATGAACCTTATGCAATATAATCTACGATCAGGTCCTTATCATTCATGACCAGTTCGCAACTCCTTACGACCAGTTCACATTTGGTCACAACCAGTTCGTAATACCTTACGACCATTTCGCCAACCAGTTTGTGATCATGTACGACTAACTCACGATCAGTCTGTATCCCCATGCGACCAATTCGTATCTGATCGGACTAAACGACCTACTTGCGTATTCTCCTTTTGTCTCATGATGTTTGGTCGAACGCCAGGTAAGATATATGTCATCTATGGACTGTTCGATCTTTTCTCGATCTAGTGATGGATAACTTCATATGATCGACTCTTCGACCACTTGTGGAACTGTCATGTAGTTCCTTTATCCAAACACATAGAGGCCCTAGAGATATCTCTCCTGTTATAATAGGAGTGGCAAATCTTATATCCGACCAGTCACATCCCTCCGCATATTTTATAGCATACCCGAAAACTACATTTATAATTACCCAGTTATGGAGTAGCATTTGGTAACCCCTAAGTGTACTTTTACACATGTAGGAAACCATGCTTATCTCAGGTCTAAGGATTATACATCAACATTGCTTAAAACCAACTGATGACATGTAGTATCATAACAATCTTAATAGTGTTTCAAAGTGGGGTCAATCTGATTCCAACATCATGTTCTTTAACATGTGCTCACATTATTTATTCAATATTCATATGTCTACGACTGGTGAAACATGATCATCAATTAATACATATGTTGATCTATAATTCACTAGTGTCATGGCCAGTGACATCCAATCAGGAATCCTTTTAGCATTGCATCATACAACTATTAAAGAGCTTCACCAACAAGTCACATACTTGCTCATCTTTAGAAATGAATTTATCCAAGAAATATAATAATATTTATTCTATAATTTATAAACATAGACGTGATACAATCTTCTTCATAATTTCCTCTTAGGGCATATCACTAACAATTAAGCCAATAAAATATAAATAAGCTTCAAACATGGACAGATCAAGGAAGTTGGCCTTGGCATGTCAATTTGCAACTTATTCCCACCGGCATCATACCAAGGGAGTAGAGATGGTGACCGGCTTTGATACAACCCAACTAGTAATCACCAATTAGGATGTGCTATTTTGGTCCGATCTTTCACAGTACACGGGCAACAACTCCTTTCCTCGGTTCTTCTCACTCAAGCAAACCACCAGCCGCACACCTTCCACGCGATCCTCTACCAACAACAGCTCTCCTTCCTAGTGTTGTGTTAATCTTATTGTGATAGTGTTTTGCATGTTAATTGAGTCTGCATGAGTCAGTATAGAACTTGCATAGCACTGTACACGGAGGTGTAAGACCGTGTGACAGTTAGGGTCGTTCCTGAGGGAGGGCTGGCCGGGGTGACCGCCCAGGGCCCACCAGAGCCAAGAGCCTCTGATCCTGATACATCATACTACATATACGTATATATATAATTGTATATCCTCTCTATATACTCTATTACTCTGCATGGCTGCATAACTACTAACTAGATTGAGGCATTGAGCTAGGCGCTAGAGCCCAGGACATGGGCCTAAATCATTTAATCGGCAACTAAGGCCCACCCAACTAGTCAACTACCGAAGCACCACCACGCAACTCTCAGACCCAGTCTCCCATCCTATCGTTGATTGATCCATGCCTGATGCCTCATCCTTCTGCAACAAAACTAACGCCGCCGCCTCCCTCATGCCCTCACGAGTCACGCCTCACGGTCTCCCTTCTGAAGCTAATTACTTTTTAGTCACGGTGGATGTGGCCATTGCTTCAATAGAAAATATATTTGAGGAACTTAAAGTGTTTAAAGATATTTTTGGATTTTTACTTAGCTCAAAAAACATGAAGTCATTGGATGATATCGAGCTAAAAAAATGTTGCACTAAATTTGCAGAAACTTTTTCTCAAAATAATTCATCTGATGTTGAATTAGATGATCTTTTGTCTAAATTAAGAGTGTTGCAAATGACTTTGTCAGATGTGACAATGTCTGCTATTGAGATTTTTGAGTTTATTAGAGATGTAGATTGTTATCTATTTCAATTGATTATTGAATCTTATTTATTGTATCTGTGACTGTAGCATCAGCTGAAAGAAGCTTTTCAAAGTTGAAGTTATTAAAATACTATTTGAGGTCATCAATGTCACAAGAAAGGTTGAACGGTTTGGCCACTTTATGCATTGAAAATGATATGTTAGATCACATTGACGTAGATACTATTATAAATAACTTTGCAGCAAGAAATGTTAGAAGAAATTACTTTCTATGAGTAGTTTGTATCTTTTTGATGTATTAAATAGCTTTACAGTCGATATAAAAAGTAGCATTATATATTGATGTTAGAATAAAGAGCATCCCATTTTGTCTCGCCCCAGGGCCTCCAAAATGCCAGGAACGGCCCTGGTGACAGTGCAGGTTGTGTTGTTTCGTCTGCATGCAGCAGTGTTCAGTTAGAGTTAGTGGCCCGAGTCTTGTGGGTTAGTTGCATGAATTGTGGATTGAGCAAGGCTCGGCGCGGAGTGGGTCTTTTGATATGTAATCGTTATGCATTAGTTTTCTTTATGAGTCGAGGAATAACAGAGAAAAACGACGCAATAAGTGTCCGTGTCATAGTTGTGTGTGCTTCTCTGTGTTCATCGATTTCCTAGCGCGTTCGTGTGAATTGTGTCCACGAGTTTGCGTTCAGTAATCCTAAGAGCATCTCCAGCAGAGCCCCTACTTGAGCCCCTAAAACTAAATTTGAGGGCTTCAGATAAAAACAGAGGTCCAGCAGGGCCCCTACTAGAGCCCTCAAATTTGAGGGGCCCCTAAAATCCCCCCTCAAGCCCTCATTCCTGGGGGCTCTAGGCCAAGCCCCCACATCACGGTTTCCTGCGCGCCCTGGTCCCGATTCTTCCCCCGCCAGCCTTTTTCCCCTCCCGCGCCCGCTCCTTCCCCCGCCCAAATTTGATGATTATGTCATTTGATTTGCAGAGATGTTATGAACTATGTTGTGATCGACTATCATTAAATTCGGACCAAATTTGTCTTTGAATTTAAATTTGAATATTTGTATTTTCATTCATAATTTTAAGTATAGTGCTTTAGAGTTATAGTTTAAATAAATTATTATATAATGTGATGTTCTCAAATACATATGCATATAGTGTGTGAGGAAATAGAGGGAATTAAGAAGTAGGGGTCTGTTTTGAGGGCTCTCTTTGAGTGTAGCCCAAAAGCAGGCCTCAAAAAAGAGGAGCCTCAAATTAAAAGTAAGGGCTCTGTTTTGAGGACTCCTGCTGGAGATGCTCTAACACCTAGGTCGCGCAACACCAAACAGCAAGCATACAATATCAGGTAGACTCGGTGGTGTTCAAGAACACCCGAACCAATCCCCGAGTAGCCTCCCTCCTGTGCGCGCCACAACGCCCCAAAGAAGAGGATGGATCTGAATTGAACCACCACAGGTTCAACCCGCGTAGCCAAAGTGAAAGCCTAGATGGATCTCACAAAAACTCCCAAAACTCCCACACAAGCCGTGGTGCCGAGCTCGGCGTTTTCTGTGTTTCTTAACGTACTCATGCAAAAACCAATCTTAGATTACATGGCCGTCGGCCCGCCTGTGCCTTTTATCGGCCCTCACACAGCCACAGGCACACCTAGGCTGGATCGAACCAGCTGGTATGGACTCGAACTCAACACGGACCATATTTGTCAATACTGTTTCGGATGCCATACCGTTTTGGTTATTGGAACAAGACATTTTGGTACCAGGCTATACCGGTGTACCGTTCCAAAATTTAATATAATAATATATATTTAATTATATACACAAAATACATAGTAATAAGATCAAATATAACTTACAGTTCAATAAGTACAATAGACGGTATTATCAATTCCGCCGGTTTGACAAGTATTGTCCGGTATAGTCGGTATTAATCAGTATCAAAGCCGGTATGACCGGTATCTAACCAGTATAGCCGGTATTGGCCGGTATCGACGCCGGTACGGACCACAAGATTGCATTGTAATAGTTTAGGTAGCAAAATAGTACATACTAATCGGTACCAGAACGATATAGATAAGTTTGACTGGGGTAATCCAACTCAACTCAAAAACCAATCCGGATTTTATACGGTACTGGTTTTGTTGAGAAACTTCCTAAAACCACTCAAACCGAAACTAACAGGCGACATGTTTTACATGTAATACTCGGACTCCCTAACGTACTCAAAACTAAGACTGGTTCGGATTCGCCGATTAAAGATAAAACAAAGTCCAATTTAGGAGGAGTCCGATTCAAAGGAAAGTACGAACTAAAAGAGTCCCAATCCGAGTCAGTTTAGAAGGTGTAGTCATAAATATGAGACTTTCTCGTCGGCTTACTCGGCTTAATTTCCTTCTGTTCTGAAAAGGAGCTCGACTCCTCCTTCCTTGTATGCACAGCACCCACACCACGACTTTTTAGCAGATACGGTCAGTTTTCGATCCGTATTTACACTTTTAACCGTCTTTCAATGGTATTTGCAAAATATAGCGCAAGACGCCACACCGCCGCGCGCAGCCGTTGAGGTTGCGACACGTACGCGAGCGCGCACGCCACCTGCGCGCCGCCCGCCCGCCACGCGCCGCCTCACGTTTCCCGCGCCCACGCGCAGCGCCGCGCCCACCCTTGCCGTGCCGCCACGTTGCGCGGGCGCGCGCTCACCCTGCGCCCGCGCCTTTCTCTTTTTTTTTTTCAATTTTTTTCCATTTTTTAGATGCAGAAATATCTTTTTAATTAAAAAAAAATGCTACAGTGCGGGCGCATGCCCACCCTGCGCCTGCACTGTAGCATTTTTTTTTTCAAAAAAACATTTATACATATTTTTTGTATGAATTTGTAAATATAGTAAATAGGGTCCAAAAATTATGAATTTTTTTGTGGAATCTTCTGACACCGTGTACTTGCTTGTATAATATTTTCAAAATTTTATCTATTATGAATTTTTCTTGAAAATTCATTTAATTATATTGTAAATAGGGTTTCATCATTTCATGTGACTTAGAATGTATAGAAAAAACACTGCATTACAACTCCATTGGAGATGTGATATACAATATGAAAACACATATAACAACCAAAATACGCTGCATTGCAACTCCATTGGAGATGTCTGAAGGAAGGAAGAAGAATTGTCACTCGTATAACATCCAGTCAGCAATCCAATATCATCACCGCATTGGATGATATTCTTTAATACTGTATTGTACCATATGCTTGATAAACTTGTACATGAACCAACTGATATTAAAGAATATCAGTTGGTACAATACAGTATTAAAGAATATCATCCAATGCGTTGATGATATTGGATTGCACTGGGATGTTGTGAGAGTGACAATTCTTCTTCCTTCCTTCGCATATCTCCAATGGAGTTGCAATGCAATGATTTTGGTTATTATATGTGTTGTCATATTGTATATCACATCTCCAATGGAGTTGTAATGCAGTGTTTTTTCTATACATTCTAAGTCACATGAAATGATAAAACCCTATTTACAATATACTTAAATGAATTTTCAAGAAAAATTCATAATGGATAAAATTTTAAAAATATTATACAAGCAAGTACACGGTGTCAGAAGACTCCACAAAAAATTTCATAATTTTTGGACCTATTTACTATATTTAAAAATTCATACAAAAAAAATATGCATAAATATTTTTAAAAAAACAAAAAAAAATGCTACAGTGCAGGTGCAGGGTGGGCATACGCCTGCACTGTAGCAAAAAAATTATTAAAAAGATGTTTCTGCATCTAAAAAATGGAAAAAAATTGAAAAAAAAAAGAGAAAGGCGCGGCGCAGGGCGAAGCGCAAGCAAGCAACGTGGCGCACGGCAGGGGTGGGCGCGGCGGCCGTGGCGACGCGGAACATGGGCGGGCGCGCGGACGTGGCGGGCGGGCGCGGGTGGCGTCGCGCCGCGTGCGTGTCGCATCCTCCTCGGCCAGCGGCGGCGGTGGCACGCGCACGCGTTCTATTTTTGTAAATACCGTTGAAATACGATTAGAAGTGTAAATACGGATCAAAAACTGACTGGATGTGCCAAAAAAATCCCCACACCACATGCATGTACCACACTCCCATGCCGCGCATGGATTGCAGTATTGCACTTGCACCGTACTGCAGTTGGCCCGGTCCACACAATTCACACACCACACCACCAATTCCACAACTCAAAACAATTCCCACGCACTCGACTAAGTACTGTTCCATGCGCAGCACTAACACGGTCATGCTGCCCAACCGCCATGCGAGCACCTCTCCCTTCGGTATGGGTGGAAGATTGCGTCCTGTTTGGTTGCATTCGGAGGAGGACGATGACGGCACATCGCCAGAGTTGGTCACAGTCGTCCGCGCGAACGTCTCCGTCCACATGTCACTCCTGGCCCTCGCACTCTCGGCGAGAAGCTCGAATGCGTCATGCCACCTGTCTAATATGTTTTTTTCTTGGATTCACTGGACTATTTAATACGTTATGTCATTCCGTAGGCCTACATAGGAGATATATCTATATCTATACTGATATAAAAAGTACCGGCTCAAATTTTAGGTCAGTAACCACCTAGATGATCTAGAGCATCGTGACCATCCATCCTTTTAGATCGGACGGATGCTATACAAAGTTATTCCCCACCCCTAAATCACGCCTTGTATTTAATTTATCCCTTATTGCCATACCATCACCCTAAATCACGCCTTATATTTAATGTATCCCTTAATCGCCATGTCACCCTACATTATTAACTCTTTAACACGTGTTGGCTTTAAGAAAACTCATTAACACGTATTGGGAGGAGTACGATGACGGCACATCGGCAGAGTTAGGCCACCGCTGTCCTCTTCGGCCACCACTTGTCGCTTCTGGACCTCGCACTCGGCGAGAAGCTCGACTATGTCAATGCCGCCCGTTTAATATATATGTTGTTTTTTCTTGGATTCCTTTGACTGTTTAATATATTATTTTTCCTTGTTTAATATATTGTTTTTTATTCATGTTGCATTCGTGTCATTATAGGCCAACGAATGTAGGAGATATATTGGGGAAAACGTGCATTGCACGTTCACACGCACGCTTACTATTATTTGACAAAAACACCACATACTGGATATTTGACTGTGTATTAGTACGTATAGGAATGAAATGTATCGGTATATACCAATGTTAAAAACGAAGAAGCGGCCACTGATTCTTGAGCATGTTATTGCAACCATTTAAGACATTCCTTTTCTTTTCCTTTTTCTTTTCCTTTTTGTTGTGGCCGGGTATAGGAGGTTAGCCTCCTTTTTACTAAAATACCCCAAATAACCAATGGGAATGGTTTCATTACTCCTCTTTCCCTCTGAATGGGTAAGTGCCTTAAAAGAGCGAGCCGTTGTTGATGGAAGGCTCAAACTTGTGCGCAGCCAGCAAGAAGTCCAGCAAGATCTTATTGAACAGGGTTGGATCCTCCAGCTGTGGAGCATGTCCTGTTTTCTTTATGATCTCCACTCTAGCTTTCCCATCCAAAGACCTGAACAAAGTAATTTAGGGCAAGTCAATCAGTGGTTAAAACAAATGAATGCCATCTATATACAACACTGTCAAAGTCTTTGTTAGTTAAACCTCTGAATTGCAAAAGCCTTCTCTACTGGGAACAATTGGTCATGCTCTCCCCAGATAATTAACACTTCCTACATGGAAATGCGCCATAGAAAAAGATTTGTTACAGAAAAGCGTCTGTAAATGAATTGATTGAACTACTGTAACATACCTGAGATATTGGTGTTACTGGGAACTTATCTGTGCCGACTGTAATCCCCTTGAAAAGCTGAATAAGCTGCTCCCTGTTATCCGTGAAAAGTTTCTGACAGAAGATAATAAGTTCGTCTGTTTTAGCAATGCATTAGTAGTAGTGCTTTTCTTTTCAGAGGATAGCGATGTACATCTATACTGCTATATGACAATCTGAATGACCTAAAGTACAGCTGAAATTAAGACCAATCTCACAAGAGCACAATAAGTTTAAACAGTACTAAATTACGAATGGACAATTGCTACAGAGTCAAGGCAAGCAGTAGGGCATTATTACAGTGCTCATGATTTGTTTCGATGGGAAATAAATGCTAGATCTGCAAGGTACTCCAGCATCTAGGAAGTGTCGGGTACAATGTTAAATGCTGCTCCTGGACTGGTTTTTCTGTCAATCTGAAGAATCTACCCAACATGAAGCTGCTATTATTGTTGAAAAATTAATTAGCCGGTTGCTGATATCTAACTTTTGATCAAACGGAACAAGTGCATCTTTCAGTACACCTCCAACTGTCAGATTGAATTAGGCGATGAAACAGATAAGACATTCAAGTACTTGCAAAGAAATGTTCATCTCGATCATCTGGTGTCATGGAGCAAATACAAGGATAACCAATGTTGTTTGGACTTGTTTCAGAAATCTTATTCTTTGCCTAAGATTTTGTTGAGTTAAATTAACTTGAATTAGCTCTCCTCAAGAAAATTGTTTTTTAAAAAACGATGCAGGCCTTTGCTAAAAGAAATAGTAAATTTCACAAAACCCCAGGTTTTACAGCATAGGTAACGTAAAACCCTAGGTTCTACAATATTTTCAAGGAACCACGTATTCTTGAGCAAAAGGTTTCAAAAAAAAAAAAACAGATTTGCCATACCCATTCCATCCAACATGATATGACAGGTGGGTCCTGTTGTTTTCAAAGTGTCCTTTTGGTAATTTATCATTTGAGAAAAGGAAAAAGAAAATGGAATAGAAAAGGGTTTGGTAGGGCCCACCTGTCAGTGGTAGACAAGAGGAGAGAAGGGTTGGAGACTTTGTCTCCAACTGGCCAAAGCACTCAGAGGGGATTCGGTTCCCCTTCCTCTCGTGTGTGGGCGATTTTGGTGGAGGGATGGTGGAGATGGCGGCACTGGAGGAGCGAGCAGCCCGGGCATCTCGCGCTCGGCCATTTGTAGCAACCGCGCCGTTGAATCCTGCCTCCTCCTCTTCAAAGCCGGTAGCTCTTCCTCTTTTCTGTCGCTCGAAAAGATTTCAGTGAGTTTTCCCCCAAATCTTGATTCTTCCTCTTCCTATCTCGGCTTCAATTTGGCATTTCTGGAGCTGCTGCTCTGCCGGGTTGAATCATTGCTGTCGGTGGTGAGGTCGGAGCTTCCTCCTTGTGCATCCGATTGGTTCCCTCTTGCGCTCCCATATCATTTGGGTGTAAGTAGTGGACTTGCACTTGGATTGGTCTTCGATTGTTTCTGGTTGATCCTGATTTGGCAGGAGAGCTCGGTTTCTTGGTGATCGGTGGTGAAGTGCACTCGGCCAGTGCATTCTTGTGATCTTGTGCGACATACACCTGCACCTCAACTTCGTTCTTCGGTGTGTCCTAATTTGCGAAGATCAATATTGTATCTTCATCAACCTCGTCTATTTTACGCGGCACAACGAGGCGCTTGGTTTTCTGAGACAGTGTATTTCGACGTGCCTTGTCTGGTTTCATCTCGGTTGTTTGATTACCATCGACTTTGTGAGTATTTCTATATTCCAATTGTTGCGCATCACTTTGCATATATATGTGCTGTACTGGTTATAAATCTGGAATTGATTTGTTGCCAGTACTGGGAGATATTGCTAGTGATTCTGTGGTTCGATTTGATTAGCTCAATGAGGATTTGGGATCAGTGTGAAAATTGAATACAAAAATTTGTTATAAATTGGTCTTGAGCTTTCAATTTGCTTGTTGTCTATTTGTTGTATCATACATACATGCTTGTCTGTTGGTTGTGTCATACATACATGTGTGCATGTCTATTGTGCTATTTATTCAGTATGTTTCTGTGATCTTTGACCATTGCTCAGTTCACTGTGGTTCTATTCAGCCTCTGTTATACATTGTTGTTACTTGATATTTTAAGTGGAAGGATCAATTTTATTTTGTCAAGTGAATTCAGACTTGATGAATTGGCTTAATTGACTAATTAGACTGGCAAGTTTTTATTTGAGCTCAAGACCTAATTTATTCCATAGAATTGTTATATTTTATTTGTGATATTAAGATTGATCCAAGTGGCGGGGATACCAATATTTATCTTGAGCAACCCGACATCTGAGAGCAATAAACAATCAACTAAATTTGAGTATTATGCTGATTTTAATCTTTCACATGTTCTATGTTTTTAGTATATTATCCTGTTTATATGTTAATATTGTCATTTAAATGCTGTTGAAAATATGCTTTAATGTCTTTTAATTATGCTAAAATTAATTCTGAATGTATACTAAAATCGCTTTATTTACAACAGGTCTCACTTGTTAGTCAGACATACAAGTAGGGTCCACTTGTGAACCCCACTAACCCTTCTTTTCAAGGCCTCTCTGTGGTTGCTGATAGTTGTTGTGGCCTTGTGGCGAAGCACCGGCTTACCATCACCGAATACCACGCTGCCCACTGTGGCAGACAAATGGGCCTAAATTTAGTAAATGAGGCTGATGGGTTGGCCCCTACTTCTTAGCATGACCGACATATGGGTTCCACGTGTCATATCACATTGGATGAAATAGGATATATCAAACCTAATGTTTTTTAAAAAACCTTTGGTCTAAGAACATGTGGTTCTTTGAAAAAAAATTTGGTAAAACATGGGGTTTTATGTTAACTATATCCTAAAACACGAGGTTTTGTGAAATTTCCTATAAAAGAAAAGCAGATGCAAAAGAAGATACGGACGCATCAATGCATGCTTTTAATATTGGGCTAATCAATGACTTCTAATTATAAATTTCAATGTCCTCTGTCGCTCTGTAGCCTGCCATTCCCCTAATCTCACCCCCAGTAAAGTGCCACAAAAAAAAACATTAAACTATTTTTTCCTCTACAGTGTTTACTAAAGTACATGAACACATCTAACTTGCTCGTTTTTTTGTCCAACCGCTCTCATCCCTAATGGCACAGTGACATTCCAATGGTAGAGGATGTCTTTTACAGTTACCGTGCAAACTGCAAAGTCCTTTTTTAGATGGTACAAGATAGACGTATATAGTCAACTCATACCCTTACAAGTTACACCACGGCCTCATGGAGCCCTTTACACACATTGAGAATTTTGTGAAGGCACCAATGTTTCACGGACTCAGGCGTATGTACCCTATTCCTAGTTATTCGGTGAGAAGCATTTTTCTTCACTGTTGGACATCTCAACCGAACTGCGAATGGCACGTAATTTATGAATTTACTAGTTACTGTCCACTATCCAGAGAGTAATTCTGTTTTATGCTGTACTGATGTGTGATCTAGTGGTCTATTGTATGTGTAATGGTTCACCACTAACCTTTGTTCAAGAATATACGAGTTATAGTTGTTTTATGATTGAAAACACAAGTAATTCTAGATTTCAAATGTTGACTTGACGACAAACGGAAAAGTCAAAAGTGATATAAGATTGCACCTGGATGAAATCCCGGAGGACGAAGTCCGGCATCATCACCGCCGGCGGCGGCCGGTACGCGGCCATCTCTAGCAGCTTCCGCATCGCGGCGGGCTCAGCGGGCATGAGCACCTCCTCCACGCCGCTCCACCCCTCGCCGGCCCTCTTCAGGAACCCCCGGTCGTCCGCCGCCGTCTTGAGCAGGTCGGAGCTCGCGATCACCACGGGGCCCACCCTCCCGGGACCCGCCGTGCGCGCCAGCCAGTACGCTACGAACCCCCCGTAGCTCGTCCCCGCCACGGCCACGCGCCTCCCCTTCAACCCCGGCACCGAATCCAGCATCGCCGCCAGCGCTGCGGCCTGCGTGGCCTCCGACGGCAGCGGCGCCGAGGAGGAGTCGTACGAGCTGCCCCCGAAGCCGAGGAGGTCGGGGACGATGAGATGGAAGTGGCGGGAGAGGGGCCCCACCTGGCAGCGCCACTGCCAGGTCGCCCGGGGGCCGAAGCCATGCACAAGCAGGAGCGGCGGGAGCCGCGGCTCCCCCGGCGAGGCCCAGTAGTGGACGGTGCAGGTCGAGCCGCCCTCGCCATCGGGGTAAGGGAGCGTGGCGGCGTGGGGGCGGAGGCCGGCGGCGAGGAACTCGCGGCGGGCGAAGTAGTCGAGGAGCGGCACGAGGCTCAAGCTGGCCCCCATGGTTGGTGCCACTGAGCTAGCAGCAGCACGTGTCAAGTTCTTGGTGTGCAAGTGTCCATGGAGAGTGGGAAGTGATGTGCTGGTAGGGCTTGGCTTAAAGAGAGAGACGGTTGGTGGGAGAGACGGAGAGTTCACAGCATTGCAGGTTTGCAAGGGAAGAAGGGTGGTTGAGTGGACCAAAGTTAAGAGAGGAAAAATCTTGCAAAGTTGGTTACGAGGAGCGGTGATGATGTTGACGGAGTTAAGGAGAGCCGTCGGTTCGTGGGACCGGCGCAGCGCGGCCCTCTATGATTTCTACACGTGGACGCCACCAATGTGTATCATACGGCAATACAGAGGAGTAGCCGTCAAGGGAAGATTCCTACACTCACGGGCAGAGCTTTCATGTCGGACCGTGACCCTCACTTCGTTTTGGTGTATATATATATATAGAGAGAGAGAGAGTTAAAAAGCTAGTAGTTTGTATCACATGTTTGGCTAAAACACGACTAGTTTGGTATTCTCTAGCTATAGTTTTATAAGATTAAAGGTTAGTGTTTCCATTTGGTTGCTTCAACTCTGCGGATAACCTTTCTTATTTTTGTCAAGCACGGCCACTGCCTACACTTGCTTTATGAAAGAGAAGCATCGTTCTACTAGAAAGGAGGAAATAAAAAGGACACTATGAGCTTACTATGAGAATTGTATCATCCCGTTGTTAATTAAGTTATATACAAGTGGGTAGTCGGCAGCAAATTAGTCCGTCAACCTCACAATAATATATTCAAGATAAAAGAAAACAGCCTCACATGCATAGATAAGTCGGTTTAGTAGGCTTGCACTTGCAGCCAGGAGAGTTTAGAGGATATTGTATAATTTTAAGCTATCTAGATTAGCTTCTTTAATTCCTGCCTAGATTAGCTTCTCTAATTTCTGCTTAGATTAGCTTCTCTAATTGAGGATCCTGTAAACTTCCTCATCTGAGCTATTGCTTGACCATATATGAAAAGCCACCCTGGCCTATTGACATGTGTGGTGCCTGTGTCATATTCTTTCCTTTCTACATGGTATCAGATTGGTTTCTTTCTTAATTTACTTCTACTGCACACCAATCGTCGCTCGCTCGCGCTGTGTCCGCGACCATGGTCGCCACAGCGCCTCCCGCTCCAAAGACCGCCGACGCCGCGACCATCGCGTCCACGGCCATCGTCAACTCGTACTCCACCGTCGCCGTCCGGACGCATGTCCCCGTCCTCCTCGACTTCAAGACCCCAAACTACCACAAGTAGTACTCCTTCTTCAAGTCCATGTGTGGCAAGTTCGGGCTCCTCTCCCACATCGACGGCTCAGCTCCGGCAACTCCCACCGACCCCCTCTGGATCCAAGCGGACTATTCTGTCTTGAGCTGGCTCTACGGCTCTATCGCCGACGACATCCTTGACGTCACAATGGAGCCCGATCAGACGGTTAGTGACCTCTGGGTCGCCATCGAGGCCTCGTTTTGTGACAACAAGGAACCTCGTGCCATCTTCCTCAGGAACCAATTCCACTCATTAGTTCAAGGGGATCTCTCCGTCTCGGAATACTCCCAGCGCCTCAAACGCTGGCTGACTCCCTGCGAGGACGTCGGCCACGCCGTCTCCGAACCACAACTCATCCTCAACATGCTTCGCGGCCTCAATCCCCGCTTCTCCAACACCATCGATGACATCACCAATGCCACTCCGTTCCCCTCCTTCGCCAAGGCACGCTCCATGCTCGCCCTTAAGGAACTGCAACTGGCCAATGAAATCAAGGTTGCCTCTGACACCGCCCTCGTCACGTTCGCGTCCTCTTCTCCTTGCGGGCCGCGTGGGTGCGTGCATCAGCACCCAGCGCGCCATCGGATTCGGCACAAACCGGTGGCGGGCGTGACTTCAAACGAGGTGGTAAGAACCACCGAAACAAGTCGAACAGCGGCTCGTCCACATCGTCGCGCGCTCCACCCGCGACGACCCCGCAACCCGTCAGCCCATAGATTTGTTACAATCCTTGGGCGGCTGCCCCCGGAGCGGCCATTTGGCGTTCGCCGCCTCCAGGTTTGGGCATCCTCGGCCCTTACCCGCAAGCCCACATCGTCTTCGTGCCGTCGCAAGTGTCTCCACCACTGGCGCCAACATGTGATCAGGTTGGCCTCATTGCCGCCATGAACCAGCTTGCTGTCCAGGGCCCCGAAAACTAGGTCATGGACATTGGTGCCACCTCACACATGGCCTCCAACAACAGTATAATCCTTTTTCCCCTACCTCCCTCTCATTCTGTTGTCACCGTTGGTAATGGATCCGATGTTATAGTCGTCTCTCGTGGTCACTCTGTTCTACACGCAAAATCATCTAAATTCCTTTTGAACAATGTTCTCATTATCCCTTCTATTGTTCGTAATGTTCTTTCGGTTAGAAAGTTTACACGTGGCAATCATTGTTTCATCGAATTTGACTCCTTGGGTTTTTCTGTTAAGGACCCCCGGACCCGGAGCGTGCTTCTTCGCTGCAATAGTGTCGGTGATCTCTACGCCTGGACACCAGCCGCCCCCACCGCTGCATCCGGTCTTTAGCACCAACGTCTTGGCCATCCCGGCCCGGCTGTGTTCAATAATTTAAATAATGCATCCCTCATTTCATGTAATAAAGTAGACCACTCTCTTTGTCATGCCTGTCAACTCGGCAAACATGTGCGTCTACCTTTTACACATTCTAGTTCTCGCACCTCGGTGCCCTTTGAATTAGTTCATTGTGATGTGTGGACATCTCCTGTTGCTAGCACTTTGGGTTTTCAGTACTACTTGTTGATTCTTGATGATTTTTCGCACTTTTGTTGGACTTTTCCTCTTAAAAAAAAATCCAAAGTCTATCACTACATTGTTCATTTTTCTAATTACGTAGCACACAATTTGGTTTGCCTCTCAAATCCATTCAGGCAGACAACAACATCGAATTTGTGAACCACACATCCACCCAATTTTTCTCCTCTCATGGCATTATCTTACGTCTTTCGTGCCCCTATACCTCGCTGCAAAACGGGAAGGCAGAATGTGCTCTCCGTACTCTCAACAATGTGGTCTGCTCGCTCCTGCTGTATGCCCACATGCCACCACCATACTAGGCCGAGGCGCTCGCAACAACCACGCATCTTATCAATCGTCGCTCCTCCTCCTCTATTCAAAACTCCATCCCCTTCGAGTTGCTTTACCGCACCCATCCCACATATAATCATCTTCGGGTTTTTGACTGCCTTTGCTACCCGAATCTCTCATCAACCACCCCGCACAAACTCGCTCCTCGTTCAGCCGCCTGCGTCTTTCTCGGTTACCCCAGCTCTCACAAAGGGTACCGATGCCTTGACCTCACCACCAAACGACTCATCATCTCTTGTCACGTTGTCTTCAATGAAACTTCATTTTCCTTTGCTCACCGTGACCCCCCATCTCATCATCCAGCACCTCGCTAGACTTTCTCCTTGATGATCCCATGCGATAGCTCCATCACAGAGTGATGTTTAACGATTGCACCCATCACACATGGCTGCTCTGTCGTTCTACAATGTCGAGCAACCATGCCCGTCCCTCTGCGCCCCCACCGTGCCTACGCGGCCTCAGGATGAGTTCGTACTACAACCAGTCGTGCCCACGCCGGTCGTGCCCACGTCGCCTCCAGCTGCCATCGCCTCACCGCCCGAGCCGCTCCTGGCCGCACCCGCGTTGACCCCGGCTACGCCCATACCCATCTAGGTTGCGCCAGCGCCACCTGGTTCGGTCCCACCACTACTGATGCAGGCACACTCGATGCGGACACGCATGACCTCCAGCATCGTCAAGCCAGTTGACTGCCTCAACTTGTTCGTCGTGCACTCCTCAGTTTCCACCATCCCGGCGAATTACCGCAGTGCACTGGCAGACCCCAACTGGTGTGCCGCCATGGCAGAGGAGTTCCACGCTCTCATCACCAACCACACTTGGAAGCTCGTTCCTCACCCCACTGGCGCAAACGTTGTGACGAGCAAGTGGATCTTCAAGCATAAGTTCCACTTCAATGGCACTCTCGCCTGCCACAAAGCGCGGTGGGTCATGCGTGGATACTCGCAACAGCACGACATTGACTACGACGAGACATTCAGCCTAGTGGTCAAACCATCGACCATTCGGGTTGTCCTCAGCATCACGGCCTCTCGCTTCTAGCCCATACATCAGTTCGATGTCAGGAATGCCTTTCTACATGGCAATCTTGAGGAGACCGTCTACTGTAAGCAACCGTCAGGTTTCGTCGACCCTTCCTCACTAGACTATGTGTGTCTCCTTCGAAAGTCACTCTATGGTCTCAAGCAGGCGCCCCACGCGTGGTATCAGCGGTTTGCCACCTATCTTCATCAACTCGGTTTTATCCCTTCCACCTCGAACATGTCTCTCTTTGTTCTCAAAGATGGAGACAATGTGGCTTACCTGCTGCTCTACGTCAACGACATCATCCTCACTGCCTCCTCCGCCCCTTTACCTTGGTGCCTCGGTCAACAACTCCACTTCGAGTTTGCGATGACCGACCTCGGTGACCTCCACTTCTTCCTCGGCATCTCTGTCACGCGTTCCTCGGCTGACATCTTCCTCTCCCAGCGCCAGTATGCTATGGACCTTCTCCAACGCTCTGGCATGGTCGAGTGTCACCCTACCACGACTCCAGTTGGCACTCGTGCCAAGTTGTTCGTACAAGATGGTGCACCTGTCGACAACCCAGCCTAGTACAGGAGTATGGCTGGTGCTCTCTAATACCTGACACTTACTCGACTGGACTTGGCCTACGCTGTTCAACAGGTTTATCTCTTTATGCACGGTCCATGGGAACCTCATCTCGCCTTGATCAAACGCATTTTGAGATATGTGAAGGGCACCCTCGACATCGACCTCCACATTGGACCGCCCTAGTCAACTCCATCACGACCTACTCCAATGCAGACTGGGCGGGCTGTCGAGATTCTAGGCGTCCCACCTCCGGCTACTGCATATATCTTGGCGATAACCTTGTGTCTTGGTCCTCAAAACGCCAGACCATGGTATCTCACCCTCCAGTATGACGAGTATCGTGATGTTGCCTACGTGATACGAGTGTTGTTGGTCGTGTGACTTCTTCAGGAGTTGTATATCCCAATTGCTTCCACGACCGTTGTTTACTGTGACAATGTCAGTGGCGTCTACATGTCCTCCAACCCAGTTCAGCATCGGTGCACGAAGCATATTGAGATCGATACCCATTTTGTCTACGAAAAGGTCTCCCTTGGGCATGTTCGAGTTCTTCATGTACCCTCCTCCCACCAATTCGTGGACATCATGATTAAAGCCCTGCCTGTACAGTTGTTCAATGATTTTTGGTCTAGTCTTTGCGTCCGGAATCCTCCCGATGCAATTGTGGGTGGGTATTAGAGGATATTGTATAACTGTAACTGCCTAGATTAGCTCCTTTAATTCTTGCCTAGATTAGCTCCTCTAATAGGCCGAGGTGGCTTTTCATATATTGTCAGGCAAGAGCCCATATGAGGAAGTTTACATGATCCTCAATTAGAGGATGTAATCTAGGCATCAATTAGATGAGCTAATCTAGGTAGAAATTAGAGGAGCTAATCTAAGCAGGAATTAGATTCTTTCCTTTCTATTAGAGGAGCTAATCTAAGCAGGAATTAGATTCTTTCCTTTCTACAGAGAGAAAACATAAATAGTCTGTGAAGCATGAAGCATTAGGGGACCAGATAGAAACAACTCTGTGTATTATTGTTCCATATAGTTAGAACAGTTTTTATTTCGGACATTGTAGCACAAAGTTCACTAGTTCAGAGCAACCAATCGTTCTACACCCTCGCTCTGAATAATTGCAGGCACTTGCATTGCATGCAGATCATAGTTGCTCTTTTGTTTTTTTACATACGGTTACATACATTTTCCCCCCATATTATATTTACCTGTTTTCCGGCATCTTGGTACAAATATGTATTTCTTTGCTTGCATTTTGCAGGTTCTTAGCAGGCTAGTCTTGGGCTACGTCGACTTCCGGCCCATTTGGTGAAAGGACTCGATGAACCGGTTCGCCTTTTCGGCTCCCTCCAGCTGCAACGCATGCCCTGCGTCCTTGATGATCTCTAGTCTGGATTTCTCTCCCAGATGCCTGCAGGCAGGCATGAAAACACTGAGGGTGTGTTTGGTTGGGTGCATAAGCTTGGGCCAGGCTCACCAGGTGTAGAATATTTTTTGTTTCACTTGTTTGGATGTTTGCATGCGTAAAGCAACCTGGCTGAGCAGATGCAAAAGGTGCCTTCGGGCCAGGCTGGGCAGAAACGCCCAATTTCTCTGTTTCTCCAGATGCAGGCTCTACTAATGACGTTAGTAAGAGGTGATCAGTACATATTAGGTAGTATTAGAGTGGATTAAAGTGGGTTAAGGTAAAATGAGGGTTATTAGTATATATTAACACAAAATTAAAGCCATACTAACATTTTCTTTCCATCGTATCTTGTATCTATGCTTGCAGTCAACGTCGTCATGCACCCAACCAAACAATATCTCGGCACAGCCTGGCCTAACAGAAATAGCCAACCAAACAACCCATATTGCATCCACACAGCCTCACTCGCTTCAGCCTGGATGACCCGTACAGGCCAGGCTAAGGGTATGCAGGGAACCAAACACACCCTGAATGACCGTTGAGAACAAGAAGAATGCATGCTTAGGAATGCTCTAGAAAAGTTGGAAAATTACAAGATAGATATATTTACCAAGGAGGGTCGTAGAACAAGCTAATGGATAAGTCTTCATGATAAGGGAAGTAATGTCTAAGCCGAGATATTTTTAGTAAATGTTCTAGGTAACTAGGATATTTTGTATGGAGGGTTTGGATTGTGCCACATGGGAAGAAATGCTTAAGCCATATAAATCAAGAAAAAATCATCGTTCTAAACGGACTTAAGTACTAACAATCCTAATAAGCTACGTGCCAAACCAAACGCGAGTTAGCGCAAGCACGTGCATGCTGAGCTAGAGGCATCAGAGTTAAACTCGTGGTCAGTTTGTGACACATCACCCCTCTTTCTCAGGAAAAAGAAGAACAAGAAGTTTGTGACAGATCAAACTGAGGGACACAGAGTACTGTACCCAATAAACAACGGAAACAAACAAAAAAGAACTTGAGCAAACAGACAAGCAAAACGACACTAATCTGGATCAAATCGTCGAGCACGAAGTCCGACATCCACGGCGGCAGGCGTTGCATGGACCGGCGCACGAGGCGGCGCAGCCCATCGGCATTCTCTGGGAGCAGTACGTCCTTGATCACCCTCCTGTTGCACTGCCATCGCCCTCATGTCCGGTGGCCGGTCAAACCGGCCATGGCCGGTGGTCAGATCGGTCACATATGGCAGTTTGATCGGCGGAAAAGTGAAATTGTGATTTTTTTAATCGACCAAAATTCCCATGTAGAAAGGTGAGAAGATGCATTTACACTTGGTCTCATTAAAAATGGAATTCCGAGGAAAAAACTATATAGAGTTTAATTTTTTTAGAGAGACTGCAAGTTTGGCGACCTGGAAATTTGTCCAAGTCCTAAGCGGTCTAACCAACGAGTTGGTCAGACTGCAGACTGACAATGGGCGGCGGTCTGACCAGCCAAAGGTCATTTATGCGCCGGGAAGGCGGTGAAGTGCATGTGTTAGGCCAAAGTCATAGGTTTTAGTGCATAGGTGTTGCATAATGCATGTTTTTGCTAACGTGGGTCAAGTTGCGAGGGACTAGTGTTCGGGATCGATTTCTTAGTCTATTGTTGTGCAGATGGCTTGGAGTCAACGATGGTCAATGGCGAGAATGATCGGGACTAGACTAGGAGATCTGAGGTCCAGAATGATCAAAGATGTCGGGTGAAGTGGTTGGACTCACGCATGACACAAGATGGATAATAATGACTAAACGAAAAGTTTGGTGCGACGGGTTGCATCGAGTGGGTAAGGGGTCAGTGCAAGTATTATAGTGGTTTTGGTGGGAGCCGGATGGGAGAAACTTGCTGATATCAAAAGAGTCATTGATGAACCTACACGTGGTGAAGCATGAGATTGCTTCACGATGATTGGATTCAGCCTTTGGAGAAGGATTGAGAAGGGATATTTTGATATCTTTGCCAAAATATCGGGGTTGGTGAACTTGAAGAAACTGCGACGCAAGAGAGTCGGTTTTGGTCAAGAGAAGATGAGCTCACAAAGAGACGAATTCAGGATTTTTGGGCACAAATAGCACCGTTGTGATGTTTTATTACAGAAGTAGCGCCCGTCGCAACGAAATAGCAAATTTGAAACCTTGTCCGCACGGTCACCGGTCGAACCTGATTTCCACACGACATGTCGCCTCGTCTGGTCCGTGACCGGCCAGATGCCCTCCACGTCGCCTCCACATCACCCGTCCGGCCTCCACTCCTTTGCCCGGCCCGTGACCGACCAGAAACCGCCTCCACCAGCTCGTGACCGACCGGGCGCAAATTAGTGCCGATGCCGAAAGTAATTAGCAATAGAAGCCATCGTACACTGCTATTTGTTTGAATTTTTAAATATAGAAAATGATCTAAAAAAATTCTAAATTTTTTGGTGGAGCCGTCCGACACAGTATAATTGCTTGTGTAATTTTTCTATAATTTTATTCGTTCTGAATGTTTCTCGAAATTTAATTTAATTATATTGTTTGTAGCAATTTCTAAATATAGAAAAGGAGCTCCAAAAATTCTTAATTTTGTTTTGTAATGTTTCTACAAAAGTGCTACACATATACTTCAGTATGTAAGGAACAAAATTCAGAATTTTTTCAGCTCCTTTTCTATATTTAGAAATTCCTATAAACAGTATACTTAAATAAAATTGCAAGAAACATTCAAAACGAATAAAATTATGGACAAATGACACAAGAAAGTACACTGTGTCAGGAGGCTTCACAAAAAAATTTAGAATTTTTTTTGAGCTCATTTGCTATATTTAAAAATTCAAAAACTCAACAGTATACGATGTCTTCAGTTGCTAATTAGTTTCGACATTGGCACTAATTTGCGGTGTCCGGCCGGTCACGGGCCGAACGAGGGAGTGGAGGCCGGACGGGTGACGTGGAGGGACGGCGTCTGGGCGGTCATGGGCCGAACGAGGCATGTGGAGGGGCGTTCGGTCGGTCACGGGCCCAACGAGGCGACGTGTCGCGGGGAAATCGCGTCCGAGCGGTGACCGTGCGGACGAGGCTTCAATTTTGCTATTTCATTGCGACAGACGCTACTTTCATAATAAAACATTGCAACAGTTCTATTTGCGCCAAAAATCCAGATTTAGGAGACTCGGTTCGTCATCCGCTTTAAGAAGCGTGCATGAGTGTAGACTCATTTGTGTGTGGGCTTAACGGGCGCTCGATAATGTTTTCTGATGAACCCGAAGGTCCGATTTGTTGGCCCGATCTTTCGATGGGAACGATAAGTCCGGTAGGTGTCGCTCAACTCTCATGATCCTGGCTACGAACACGCAAGGCTCGAAACCACGCAATCGCTGAACTGATTGACAAGTCGTTATCAACCGTGCACGAATACCCGGTTGACCTGACCACGAAGGTCGATTCCTGCATACACCGAAGAAGCACGCAAGAAAAAGATAATAAGCAATCTGAAATTGCAAATATGATTGAAATATTTAATTGAATTGGGATTCTGAAGTGGTATTATGGTTGGTCTAGTCGACACAAGCCAATACACGAAGTTGCTATGAAACTAACTTTTGACTAAACAAAATCCAAGAAAATTAGAGGGGATGCGGCCTCCTTAAATAGGGAACGAGGAGCCACAAATCTAAAGGAACTAGCGGGGAGGAACTAAACTCATGGGACTGTTCACATGAACAGTAACCGCACCTCTATGTGGGCCGTCGGCATATGGGCCAAGTTGAGTTCGATTACAAGGCCCAGATTGACCCAAACAGGTGATATGACACCTTCTTTAGATGATTGCGACCAGTCCAGAAGGAATTTGAAGATGAGGCCAGATCCGTTCGAAAGAGGACGAAACAAGCTTTTAATCAAGTACTCGTGGACCTCCAACGGACTATGTATGTGAAAGTTATGCACATTTGAATTTGGTGCTGTCAGGCTGATTCTGAACTGATCTGACCAAAACGTATCCAGCTTGGCACATGCAGTAGCACCATGGCTTGTAGCATAGTACCATGGCATGTAGACGTAACACTATGTCATGTAGACATAGCTCGATCCAATGGTAATATGGTCTTGCATTAGCCGAAAGTCCTATTGGCGAAGATGTTGTTGAAGTAGAGGATGCAGTGCAGCAGGTCGAAGCAGTGGTTGCATCCTTAGGTTTGATGTCCTCATCATCCTCCCTTTCTTGAATTGGAGTCGTCCTCGACTCAATCGTTGTCTCCACATCATCACTTTACTGCAAAATGTTAGTAGCAACAGGAAACAAAGAAACATGCATATCTTCCAAAGGACACAAAGATTCTTTGCAAACCATACTAGAGCATTCAGATTGATTTTTTTCCAAGTCAATGCAAGCAGATTTTGTAGCTAACATAACAGGTGCTTTCAATTTAATTTCACTTGGAGCTATAATCTTACGATCATCTTTTATGTTCTCCTTACTTGTTCTCGCTGATCTTTCTAATTCATCCTTTAATATAGCAGCAGGAGACAATGGAAGCAAAGTGATTTTCTTGTCGTTATATGTGAAAGTATAATGATTAGTTCTACCATGATGTTCCGTATATCCATCATATTGCCAAGGTCTACCTAATAATATTGAGCATGCTTGCATAGGTACGACATTGCAATCAACATAATCATGATATGATCTAATAGAAAAATGTACGCGCACAAGTTTAGTCACCTTCAACTTACCACAAGAATTCATCCATTGAATGTAGTAAGGATGAGGGTGTTGAGTTGTGGTCAAGCCAAGCTTCTCGACCATATCTGTGCTAGCAAGGTTGTTGCAACTTCCGCCATCGATGATGACTTTACAGGAACGTTTCTTGATGACGAGCTTCGATTGGAATAAGGTGTGACGTTGATTTTGTTCAGCAAGCTCCATCTGAGCACTGAGCACACACTGAACAACTAAGCTTTGGTACATGCCAGCTGCCTCATGGCTTATATGTTCCTCCTCAGTGTCATCACCTGTATTGTTAGTTGCAACCAAAATATATTCTTCCTCAATATCGCTAACAGAAGTGTACTCACCATTGTCCTTGATAAGTAAAGCTCGCTGACTTGGACAATCGCGCATCAAGTGCCCAAATCCTTTGCAACAGTGACATTGCACATCTCTAGATCGCCCTGTAGAAGCAACAAAAGAAGCACTTTTTGTAGGGACTTGTACCTTTGCAGATTTGCTTGCCTCAGGGACATGCGAAGGAGTGGAAGGAGCAGCAGGGAGCACACGACTTGAGGAGGGTGCCACGTGTTGCTGCTGACTTGTCCGACCTGCAAAAGATCCCCCAAAATTGCAACTAGAGCGAGATTGTCGACCCTGCACTTCTCTTTCAGCTTTGCAAGCAAGGTGGAACAAACGAGTGATAGAGTTGTATTCTTTATAATCAAGTATGTCCTGAATTTCTCGGTTTAAACCTCCCAAAAATCTAGCCATCTTAGCATCTTCAGTTTCATCTAAACCACAACGCAATAAACCAGTTTGCAATTCTTGATAATAATCCTCTACATAACTACTACCTTGTCGTAAGCGTTGTAATTTATTAAGCAAATCACGTGAATAATATGAAGGTACAAATCTATGTCTCATTGCTCTCTTCAAAGCATTCCATGTCCTAGGTATGTCCTGATGAGTACGACCATATTCACTCCACCAAATAGATGCAAAATCAGAAAACTCACTAGTAGCAGCCCTAACTTTCTTATCTTCAGGGAATTCATGATAAGCAAATTTTTGTTCTACGGTAAGCTCCCATGTGAGATAAGCATCGGGATCATATTTTCCAGCAAAAGATGGCATAGTGAATTTAATTTTACCAATGACATCATTATGGTCACGTACCTCACGTTGATGTCTTCCCATACCTTGACGATTGTGATGAAGCCGACGATGGTTGCGATCATTGTGAACATTGATCCCATCTGTTTCCGTATCTGTAGTGTAGTTGTTCATTTCTTCTTCTTCCACTTCATCGGCCCAAGAGCGAGAGCGAGCAACGGATGGATTACGACTCGGTTGTGCAACGCCAACAGCAGTGGGGGCGGCAACAGGAAGGGGAGCTCTCTCTAGCTGCTCCACACGTGTAGCAATCGCAGCAAGATCATTATTGGTGCGATCTAGCACTCTCTCAATGCGCTCCGAATGTTGACTCAACAAGCGTGAAAAGTGCTGCATGATGTCTTTCGTGCGAGGCGTGAGAGGTGCATCTTCCTCAACATTGGGCCTGCTATTCTCCCCTTGTGACCCTGAACCTGCCATCGTTAGTAGAAAACAAAGAATAGATCACAGTGTATATGTCCCTATGACTACTAGGTTCTGGAGTTTCACAAGTCACTCACACTCAAGCTTATACCCAGTTCTTACAAGTTCTTACCAATGCAGCAAAGAAGTGGTACAACCGGTGGCTGGTTCGTGATACTCTCACTTGCGATCAGACCAACGATTGCGAGGAACGACACCTGCTGAGTAAGTAGGAAGTGGAGCTCGGAAGGCTAGTATGTAGCAAAGGATTAGCAATTATTCAATTCAGTATGCAAAGTTGAAAAGTAGTTCAAAGTACTAGTCACAAGTGCTGGTTCTAGTCTAAATCAAGCCTAGCTAGAGCAACTCGCAAAAAACCACTGTAGCAACAACGGAAGGCTAGCACAAAAATTGTCAACGCAAGCGAGCAAAGGATGACTATGCCAAACTGAACAAGTAAAACTGTCAAGAAAGGAGATAGCTCTGAATTTTTTCTTCTTCTTCTTCTTCTTCTCTTTTTTTTCTCTTTCTCTGTCTTTCTTTTACCTCAGAAGCTACTGAGAACCGGTTCTTTTAACTCGGATGCTACAGTAACCAAATCACTGTAGCACGCACAGGCAGGACCTACTCTTTTTTGGGTTGCTACAGTTCCAATTTCCTACTGTAGCAATGCGCAGCCCGATTTTGTTAGCTCTTTTTTTTTCCTTTCTTCTTTTTTTTCTCTCTTTCTTTTCTTTTTTTTCACCCTAGAAACCTCCTGAAACCTGAAACAAACTTTTTGGTGCTCTGATGACGCCTTTTATCAGAGCAAGACGCAGTCAATTCCACCGTGTCGGCAGAACAGCGGCCCTTTTTCCGATCTCGCTCAAAGAACCGAGCTTTTATTGTAGCACGCCGCAAACTGAATTTTCTTTTTTTTGCTCACATCGGCACGACCGAACCGATCCGGACTCAGCGATCTCGGGACTAGATGGACTTGCATGGGAAACTTATGCGAGGACTGCGTACGTGAGCGGAAAGAACCAGCGAGGCAGCAGCAATTTGTGGAGCTCGAAAAACGAGATAGGATTTTGGCTGCTGAATCGGTAGCGCAAGATTTTGATGGCGAGGTTAGCAATTGGTGGAACAAAAAGATGATGCGGATGGCTGTCGTGGCCGCGACAAGGAGGAAAACAAAACTAGACGACTCACAAGTGACTCTAAACCAATCTAGACAGAAAACCAGCACAAGACATGACGATGCAATCTACAATTCAAAGATGCAGAAACTGAAAAGAACAATGCGAGACACAAATTGGCTTGGACAATGAACTAACCCTATTTTTTTGTGTGATTTTTCGTGGCTTACTGGACTGTAGGAAAAAAAATCTCACCGATAAACTGTAGCTCTGATACCACCTGATGAACCCGAAGGTCCGTTTGTTGGCCCGATCTTTTGATGAGAACGATAAGTCCGATAGGTGTCGCTCAACTCTCACGATCCTGGCTACGAACACGCAAGGCTCGAAACCACGCAATCGCTGAACTGATTGACAAGTCGTTATCAACCGTACACGAATACCGGCTGACGACCACGAAGGTCGATTCCTGCATACACCGAAGAAGCACGCAAGAACAAGATAATAAGCAATCTGAAATTGAAAATATGATTGAAATATTTAATTGAGTTGGGATTCTGAAGCGGTATTATGGTTGGTTTAGTCGATACAAGCCAATACACGAAGTTGCTATGAAGCTAACTTTTAACTAAACAAAATCTAAGAAAACTAGAGGGGATGCGACCTCCTTAAATAGGGAACGAGGAACCACAAATCTAAAGGAACTAGCGGGGAGGGACTAAACTCGTGGGTTTTGTTAATGTGAACAGTAACTGCACCTCTATGTGGGCCGTCGGTATATGGGCCAAGTTGAGTTCGATTACAAGGCCCAGATTGACCCAAACAGGTGATATGACACCTTCTTTAGATGATTGCGATCAGTCCAGAAGGAATTTGAAGATGAGGCCAGATCCATTGGAAAGAGGACGAAACAAGCTTTCAATCAAGTACTCGTAGACCTCCAAGGGACTCTGTATGTGAAAGTTATGCTCGTTTGAAGTTGGTGCTGTCAGGCTGATTCCGAACTGATTTGACCAAAACGTATCCAGCTTGGCACATGCAGTAGCACCATGGCATGTAGACGTAACACCATGTCATGTAGACGTAGCTCGATCCAATTGGGTAATATGGTCTTGCATTAGCCGAAAGTCCTATTGGCGAAGATGTTGTTGAAGTAGAGGATGCAGTGCAGCAGGTCGAAGCAGTGGTTGCATCCTTAGGTTTGATGTCCTCATCATTTTCTCTCTAGACCTAACCTCCATTATAAAAAATAGAGGTGCATAATTTGCACCTTAACCCTTCTACGAAAGAAACCCTAATTTGTTATTTGGGGAAAGTTAAAATAGAAGAGGCTAGGATTTAAGGGAGATGGATTGATTGAGTGCTCAAGTATTGAGCTTTTGTCCTCCATGGTGGAGTAGATGTAAACCAACAATCTTTTAAATCAATCCAAACAAGGTTTGCCCCCAAAATGAGTTTTATCTTGTTCTTACTCTCTCTTTAATGCCTTTAGGATCTTCGTGTTCCTTTGGTTTTTATTTGGGTTGTTGCTGTGATCTAGCTTGCTCGGGGATTTGTGGGAATTGATATAGGGTTATTTTGACCGTCTTTCACCCACAAGCATGCTTTTGGATCAAACTTTGAATTTCCCCAATTTGCATGCCTCCTTGACTTCATCTAAGAAATCCATAGAACCTTGGCTTCGACTATCTCGATAATCGATTGGAATAGGTTCATGACTTTCTTGATGAGCTATGGTTAAAATTTCAAAATCAAAAGTTAGGTCAATTTGAGATCGTCATGGGCTATTGTCCTTGCAGCTGGCAGTCAGACCGCAACTCAGGCGGTTAGATTAGCCACCAAGCGATCAGATCGGCCAGGGGGCTTTCACATCAAAGATTTTTTGTTTCAATGCAAGACTTTCATTGTATTTGTGTTACTGATCTTCATAGTTTTCATAGCTATTGAAGTGAAGAAGAAGATGAACACCGTCAGGGTTAAAAAAGAGTAGGTGCTCTTATTCACCCCCTTCTAATCGTCTTTTCGATCCAACAATTGTACTATGAGTATGACAATATTCTAACTATCCAGGAGGACTAGGACTACTATAACATTGTAAGAGTTAGATTATTGGAGGACACCCTCTCAGCATACTTGTTAGTACCATACCTGTTAGGGGTGTTCGTTCGGTTTTTTTGGTTTTTTCGGTTCGGTAAATACGGTATTGTTAGTTCGGTAAATACGGTGTTTTTAAAAATACGATATGGTTTCGGTAAATCCCATTGATTTTCGGTACGGTATCGATAAATACCATATTTACCAAAGTTGATGCGAACTACGAACGACGATATTGCACATAGCAAACTCAAGTACTTAACTACAACTAGCAAAGCAAGCGGGCAAAATGCAACTAGCAAAGCAAGCATCAAAATGTTGAAATGCTCCAGAGGGCACTAGCTAGCAATGTCTTCGATTGACAAGGCTATTAGGCCTGCAGTGGCCAGAGCTGAGAGCACCACCAGCCCGCCAGAGGGAATGACTGAATGAGGGAAATGCCGAACGCGCGCCACATCACTCGGCCCAATGCTGTGCCCGCGAACGCGCGCCTTCGCTCCCGCATGGCTGTGAGGGGGACCATGGACAGGATGGGCCAAGCGCCAAAGGCCACGAACCACAGCCCACAGCGTAACATGATTTCGTTTTTTTCGGTTTTTGGCTGGTTTTTACCGAAAAAACCGAAATGCCAAAAAATTAGATTTCTGAATCCCGTACCGAATACCAAATACCGGTCAAACCGAGTTGACCGGTATTTTTGGTACGGTTTGTTCGGTTCGGTTTGATAATGAACAACCCTAATACCTGTTTGTCTCTAGGAATGTGACATTCCGGTACTGATCCATACCGGCGTACCGTTCTGGAGTTTAATATAATTATATATATATTTATAAGTACATATATGTTCAATTATATGCACACCAATTTTCACCTGTAATTTTATTCCTAATACATAGTAGTAGTGATGAGGATCTAATAATCCTCAATTAATTAAGTTATTTATCTGTAGTATTATAGATGATAATGTCTCTTATACAACCTTCAAAGGTACCCTCGACATTAACAATGAGGAAGATCATACACACCTAGTGGTCGTAAAATTTTATACGACCACCCTATATGGTCGGAAGTTCTACTACGATCACTTCATGGTCATAAGTTCTTCTACGACCACCTACTGATTGTAAGTCCTACTACGATCACCTTATGGTCGTAATTTTTACTACGATCAGGTCAACTACGACCACCCTATGGTCAATAAAACTTATATACATGTGAGTCTAATCGACTGGGAACATTTGTGTGATGTGTTTAATACACGCAATAGTTAATATGCGCCTTTATTTTCTAATATAACTGCACGTATTAAACATTTATCTCTGACATAACTGCAAGACGATGTGTACGGTGGCGCTGGCATCCACAAAGAAAATGTGGAAGCGCTTGGGGGCGGGGCAAGGGGGCTCCTAGGCGACGGCTCCGGTCGGCAGCGAGGGAGTCGACGAAAGACATCGTTGGGGGCCACAGTTCCATCGGTGCTACCGTGATGCCACCACAAATATCATCCGAGAAGAGAACCCCCGAAGAACCTTATTGGCACCACTACCTCGTCTCACCGGTGCTACTACGATGCCAACAACCTTATTGGCACCACTACCTCGTCTCCCATTGACCACATCATCCTCTGCTCGTCATCAATGCCAACCCCTCTAGTCTTAGGCTGACAGATCTAGAGAGCTTTAACCACGGTGGCAACAATCTAGCAAGCTCCGACTACTCCTTAGAGGATAGACCTCTGCGTGAGGTCGGGCCACGACGGGCGGCCTCATCAGATCAATGGCGCAGAGAGAGAGATGTTTCAGGGAGAAAGCAAGGAGGTGCTGGGAGTCGAGAAAGTCCAAGAAGCGTCTTATTTTTTGGTTCCGTGTCGAACGTACGGGTCGAATATTTTTCCATTTTTTCTGCAAAGTTTTGTATACCCTCACAGCCTCGCTCCATTTACGGATGAACTGAATCTAGCTAAAGCCACGCCATCTCCAGAGTCCAGACTCCAATGTCCAGAGTAGTCTAGTGCTCTAGTAGTACACTGCACGTGCTTCTCCACTTGGGTGGGCCGATGGGCTCCTAGATGGGGGAATTCATATTTTGCCCTCACATTAGTTTGGTTTTCAGAAAATACCTCCCTTCCTGATGTAATACATTTTTTGCTCCCCTCTTAGTCTATTTCTTCGTTTTTTGCCCTCTTTGCATTATTTTAATCTTATCTGGCCATTTTGCTGTTACAAGGCACGCGAAATAACATTTTTACCCCTTATCTCCGACCAAACCGTCTCCTCCTCTCCTTCATCTCCCATTCTCTCCTGCTCCTCCTCCCGTACCCGCACCAGTCACCACTTTTCTCTCGCCCCGCTTGCTCTCCCTCATCTCCTCTCCTTCCGCCGTCGCCTCCTCCTCCTGCTCTCCCTCCTCTCCTTCTCCTTCTGCGACGGGCGGAGGCTTCACGGCGGTCGGACATGGCGGTCGAATATGGCCTGGGACAGTTGGATCCGGCATCTCCCTTGCCTCTGGAGTTGCCATCTCCGTGACGTGGTCTTCTGCTCGACGCTCGTCTGCCCCGAGATCCGGGCCACCCGAGCCTCCCGACCTCACCCCGACTCCTTCAGCAAGAAGACGACCATGGACAAGCTCATCGTGTGCCAGAGTCGCATCACCCGCCAGGAGGCGCCGCTCAGCGCCATGACCTCCTTCGACCACGACGCCGCTAACGACTGGAGTGTCGACCGAGGTGCTAACCTTCGCCATCAAGCGGCCAGGCATCCTTTACGGTCGTGTCGACGCCGACACCAAGGAGGTGTTCGTCGACTCCGTCTACAAGCCGTCGTAGCACGCCACCCTCTTCCTCGTCCTCTCCCCCAAGCACCCTCTTGTAGTCGGCGACACCAGCGTGTGGAGGAGGCAGAGGGTCACCAAGGGTGCAACGGTCTCCGAGGACGGTAAGGTCGTCGCATGGTGCAGGGAGCTATTCGTGTACGGCGCCGACGGCGAGACCGACGGGTGGGTGATGGACCGGTTTCGAGTCCTCGGCGCCAAGAAGGACCAAGAACTAGTGCTCTGCAGGGTCAAGAAGGCAGAGTGATTCGCTCATGGACCTGAAGGTGGAAGGAGCTCATCGACTAGTTCAGTGTTAACGCCCATTCAATTGATCAAGTCTCCATGTTGTCTTATGCACTTCTCTGATTTATTACGACTTAGCAAGTGATTTTCTTTCTTGTTTATGCCCGTCTGTTGGCGTCCAGTGAGGTATTTTAATGAGTTTTTTTTTATCGATGTCATTGCTAATATTCCACAAAGTACATGGATGTTATGCGGATATAGAAATGGCTAGTGGCAGGAGCATCACTTGCAGCGCTTGGCTTCGGGTCGCTGAAAGAATCACGAAAGCATGGAGTTCACCGATGCTAGTGGCAGCGCATGCCGCCAGAAGGGATTCGTGCTGCGAGGGCTATCGACTGAGGGTAAAAATGTCATTTTGCGTGCCTTGTAACAGCAAAACGGTCGGATAAGATTAAAATAATGCAAAGAGAGCAAAAAACGAAGAAATAGACTAAGAAGAGGGCAAAAAATGTATTACATCGAGAATGGAGTTATTTTCTGAAAACCCAACTAACGTGAGTGCAAAATATGAATTCCCCCCAAGGATCAAAGAACCGTTACCAGGCAAAATCCCTCTCGGGGCCTGGTAACAGTTCCCGGCAGGTAACCGTTAAAATCGGCTAAAAACCAGATGAAATTCAATTTGCAAAATTTGAATTCGAATTTCTCCCGGACGGTTATCGGACCAGTAACTGGAAAAAACCGGTAGGAAAACCGATAAAATCGGAAAACAAAGGAAAATGGGTAAATAGCAATTGTAGAGTGTTTAATGAAGTAGCAATTGCAAAAAATAGAGAAAACCTTGCTAGCTTCACTCTCTAGCACAGCCCTCTCCCCACGAAGTACTCAGCAACATCTAAAATAATAAAAACATAAGATAATGGTAATGAATAATAACTAGACTAGCATACTAAAAACAATATAAACAATAATGGTGTAGCAAACTAGCAATTCATACCAATACATTGTCGAGAAGCGCGAAGGTTGTGCAATGTACTCATTATTATCAAAGAGTACAAGTCCTTCATATTGAGCAAGGTAGGCTTTGTATTGATCCCAAGTGTATGTTTCATGGGTATGTTGTAGCCAATGATTATAAACTTGTTGGTAACATACGGGTTCCACCCACTGATAAGCTATTCTTGAATTGTTGTTGAAGGGTACAAGACTGTAATGGTGAGTAGGATTAGAAGAATTTTTTGACGAATGAGAATCATCACCAGAAGCTAATAGGTTGGCATCTCGACGTCCATAAGTCCTTGAGCTAGCATGGGATTCATAGAAAGAAGAGTCATATGGCCGAGAACGATCTTGTTTGCGACTCTTACCCCTCATGTAGGTCGTATGAATTGTTTTCCCAGCATGAGTCTTATGACAACCATGGTCTTCATCCTGGGTAGCAAGCGTGAATTTTTTCTCGCAAGTAAATTCCAATGGTTTGTCTTGTGTTGCATCATGCGTTGTCCCACCATCAGCGCCATCATCAGACGACGGAGAGCTACTGTCACCAGACTCTTGGTATTGCACTTCATCAGATGGCAGACTTTCTGTTTCGTCATCGCTTTCCACAATATCCTCCTGAATTTTCTTTTTCTTCTTATCAGTCTCTCGTTTTTTTGTTTGTGTAAGAGAGGCAAAGTCTGCAGCCAACTTTGCAGTCGGTTGGCTACAATATTTCCTTTTCCCAAGATGACTCTTGCCAATAGTTGTCTTCGTTCATTCATTCAACGGTTGATCATCTAGTGCTTTTTCCAGTTCCTCCTCAGGGATGACATCAACTACAATCTTGGATGGACTAGGGGGCTTACCTTCCTCGTCTAGTACAGGCTCCGATTCTACCATGGAGCTATCAAGCCACTCATGGATTGGGTTATCCCTATCGTACATAGTGGCATTAATTAGATCGCCAAAAGGATCTACATCTCTATCCTTATTTCTAGCCTCATGCTCTTGCAATCGCAGCCTTAGATTGTAGTAGACATATACGAGCTTATGCAGTTTCTTGTACCCATGATGGTTCCTCAATTGTGTATGCACCAAAGCAAATGTGCTCCAATTACGTTCACATCCACTAGAGGAAACACATTGTGAGACAATCCGCAAGGCATATTTTTGTAGTGTTGGTGTCTCCACTCCAAAAGTCATCCACCATGTAGCTACAAGTAACATGAAAATTATATTAAACTCATAGTGACGGTTGATTTTATATGTATATATAAGTTGATAACAACATACCTACACTCATTTGAAGCAAATAGGCTTCGTCGATTACGATAGAATTCTAGCTCGCCTAGAGCCTGCACTGCCTCCTCGGGTGTATCGGCTATTTTTTGAATTGCCATTGTCACGGAAATGATGAGGGATGGATTCTTCCCCAAACCATATAGGTCGTGGCTCTGTGGGTTTAGCACCGCTGCTGTCTAAAGTTTGGAATTCAACACACTTACAATGTTAGAAAAAATACAACAAATATGTGTTAGGATTTAGGAAACTATTTACTTGCCTGCAAGTATATAGGTGCGGTGCTTGAGCATTGTTATTATTTTATTAACTACCTCTGTCGGTGTTTTAGAACCGATCTTACGTAAATATTGTTTGATTCGGAGGGTCTCCACAATTGATCACACAGACGAAGAAGACACGGGGATTTTTATACAGGTTCGGGCCTTCTCCGGTGAGAATAACAACCCTACTCCTGTATATCTTGTATTTGCTCTTTGGATTACAATCGAATAAGTATTTTCCTAACTGTTCTCCAAAGAAGGCTTTATTTCTTCTTTGCCCAAAAAGCCTCTCCTCTATCTCTATGAGATACCTATTTATACTAAGCGGTAGTGGGCGTTGTCCTTCGGGCTAATTAGTCGCCATTATTATGCAATAATGAGAGTAATTACCGAGTAGTAACCTCCCATCTTTGTCAATCAAGAACAAGTCAGAGGTAGTGGGAATTATCTACAGTTATATCAGAGATAACTGCGTATTTTGACTGCTTAGATTCTCACTGTTTAATGGGCCGTCAAACGGGTGGGTCCAGTAAGTCGTGAGGAACCTGTAGCAGGCCCCGATCGTAGAAAAACTTACGACCAGACATACTCGTAACGATCATACCATAGTCGTAGAAGAGCTTACGATTAGGTAGTAGTCGTAACGATTATACCATGGTCGTAGAAGAACTTACGACCAGGGGGTAGTCGTAGGGATTATCCCGTGGTCGTAGAAGAACTTACGACCAGGGGGTAGTCGTAGGGATTATACCGTGGTCGAGAAGAACTTACGACTGGGGTAGTCGAGGGTAGCCTCGACTTCGACTTCCTTTGATATTTTAAGGGTATGTCTTATGACGTCATATTTCTTGATTATGGAGTAAATAAATGAGGATTATTTAGATCCTCGCCATCTAGCCCCACTTCAAGTGAAAATAACTTACTTGAGTGAAGGGTCGAGGCGATCCTTTGACCACTAAGGGGTCATTAGGAAAACGTTGAAGGAAAACTCTTCAACCCTTGTTTCTCTCGACCGGGAATATGCTTGATCGAGGTAGTTGGTTTAAGGTTGTCACGACTACGAGATGTCTTACGACTTGGCCGTCAGAGCCTTAAAACGGAAATAAGGTTTTCGGTTGGTCTTTCACTTGACCCGGGTCAAGATGGTAATTTCACTTGAGGTGTGAAAAGGTGTCTTGGGACTTTCCATAGAGGCGTAAAAAGCACATTCGTTGAAACGATTCGAAGCGGTGGCGATCGTTGGGATTTCGCGACGCTTCATCTCAAGCTGTGCGGTTATAAAGCGGGCGCAGGAAGAACTTAGGTTCTTACCTTTTTACCCATGATCTATTGCTTTCTTGTTTCTTCCTTCCACGATGACTCGTACATTTTCTTGAAGCTTTCCCACCCTTAAATCTTCGTTCTTGAGAGAAAAATGGCGAGCTTGTCTCGAATGGGCCGAGTCGGAGATGGATGATGCAAAATGATCGCTTTGGTCGCCGAGAAGATCCCCGAGGGTCTTCTCGTGACTTGGATTGCGGCGAATGGGCAGCATTGGCCTTCGGGAGAGGTAGGCCAAATTCCCGTCTTCCGGGCTTACTGTGAGTGTGGCCTTCGATTGCCTGCTCACCCTTTCCTCACGCTCATACTCGAGCACTTCAGGGTGGAATTAGTGAACCTTGGTCCTAATTCCATCACGATGTTAAGTGTATTCATGTACTTGTGTGAGGTCTACCTAGGGATTCCGGCGGACCTCGAGCCATTCGGTATTATTATGGAATGGCTCGTCAAGCGAGATCGGGTAGTCGTGGTCCAAGCTCCATGACAACAAGTCGAAGGAGTATATTCAGATGTTTACCCGGTCGTCCTGGCCGGGTTGGAAGAAGAGGTGGTTCTACTGGGAGGTTACCCAGGAAGATAGCCTCTCGTTCGTTGGACAGGCCGCCGAGCGATCTTCTTCCTGGGACTCGACTCCCAGTAATCTCGACCGGATAGCCCCCTATATTCAAGCTATCAAAGACTTGAAGTCGGAGGGGCTCACCGGTTGATACGTGGTGAAGGACTTCATCACGCGCCGGATTAGTCCTTTGAAGACAAGGGTCCCTCCCATGTGGAGGTACTCAGGAAAGGACGACCCAACCAGGGACTACAAGGACGGTGAGTAGAAAGACTTACTCTTTTGGTTTTATCCTTGGTTAACCCTGATTTAGTCTGTTTAATCGTATTGTCCATATCCCCAGATCTTTCGCAGGCGGAGGTTGACGCACGTGTCCGGCTCATCTGCGAGAAGCATCCGGCGAATATGGCGGCCCCTCAAATCCTCGCGGTTTTGACCACAGAGGAGAAAGAAAGGCGCCTAAAGGTAATCAAACGACTCTGCCTTTATGTGTTTTATTGTCGTAGAATAGTATACGACTAGCTGATTTGTCGCGGAAAAACTTACGACTGGGTACTGATCGTAGAAAAACTTACGACCGGATGACTTACGATTAGACAATGTCGTAGAAAAACTTACGACTTAACGTAATCGTAGAATGACTTACAATTAGATAATGTCGTAGAAATACTTATAATTTTTTAGCTGATCATACAGACCACTTTTCTCCTTCTTCAACAGAAAGTTGGCATGGAGAACCGCCGAGACGACGAGGAAGTCGAGGTGGTTGTAGGGGCGACTCTGCAGACGAGTCATCAAGTCCCTCCATCTAAGAAGCGTCGATTGGTAAAAGTCGGCGACAAGGGGTTCGAGTTCTGCTCCTCCTGCTCCTTTTGCTAAGTTTGCCGCAGATCTAGCCGCGGCAAGAAAGAGAGCGTAAGAAGAGGCTCTTGCCCTTAAGCGCAAGGTCCCCAAAGTTAAGGTACCTTTTACTACAATGACAAGTCCTTCGCAGCGCTTCTCGCGCTTTGTAAGACGGCTAGAAAAGGAGAAGCGGAAGGAGTTTATGTCTTTGTGAAGGAAGCTATTTTGCTCCGGTGGAATCGAGGCCGGGGAGCGGCATTCTCGAGTGGTCGAGATCGATCTCGCCCACCGGAAGTCGGGAGGAGATGACTCTGTTGCCCGAGTGCATCTCAACCAATGGTGGTTGAGAAGAAGTCAAAGAAATCTTCCGTTGGGAAGGTTGCTCCCAAATTTCGAGTTAGGTCCAAGTAAGACAGAGGTATGTAAAATAAAATACATAAGTGTAATGACTACTTCATCGCTTTATTTGTTGACTTATTGTTGCGCTTTGCGATTCTCGGCCGGCGTTTTCAAATTTCGAGGAACTCTCATAGAGAATCGTTATCACCCTTCAACCGAAGAAGTGCGACAACGACGAGAGTCGAAGATCTAGCTATCGTCCCCGCCGCGAGAAGAGGCCGCGATTGTTGAAGTCGCCACGAAGGCCAATGATGTTGAAGTCGCCACGACATCCGAGGTGTCGTAGAGGCGTGATGGAGGCCACACAAGCCTCGAGGAGGCACGAGGCGACGGCGGCGAGGCGCGACCGCCGTGCGGTAAGGAGGTCGTTGAGGATGTTCCTCCGGCCCTCGGTGGAGTTCACGCCCGCAGTCGGAGGAAGAAGAGTGTTTCAACTTTTGCTCTGATTTCTTTGGCCCAGACTCCATCGTAGGATCTTCCGCCTACCGCTCCCGCGATCGAGTTCCCCACCCCAGTAGCATTGTCAATTGCGGAGACGTATTTGACAATAAACGACTTGAAGGGGTATGGTGGAAGCGAGTAGAGGAGATGGATGAGCTGAAGGATCCATCACGAATAGTCTCCATGTTTGCTTGGTCAAACATGAACGTAAGTATTTATCGATACTCACTTAGGGTTTTATCTCTTTATCTTATCGTTTCTCTCTTTTTCAGAGAGCCGTTGAGCAAGTCACTACGATTTGCGAGTACAATCGGCAACTTGTCAAGCTTCGACAAGAAAAGGCAACACTCTGCGAACAAGCAGAGAGGTGGTGAGTGACACTCGTAACCAGTTGTCGTAGAAAAGCTTACGACTTATACTAGTCGTAGAAAAAACTTACGACTAGGGGGTGGTCGTAGAATAACTTACGACTACCCATTGGTCATAGAAATGCTTATGACCACTTGTTTTCATGTCTGCTCTTTTATCTTTACAGGTTTAAGAACGACGAAAAGACCTTGGCTGATTCGCTCGACTTTGAAAAAGCCAAGTCAAAGAAGCTAAGGGACAAAGTTACTGACCTCCTGAAGAAGCTTCAGGAGGCTAACTCTGCAGCTAAACAGTTGTAGGAAAAAATAAGCGATGCGTATTACGATCGCTTCGATCTTGGTTTCGCATCCCTTTGCTTTTTGACCTCTTATTCTTTGTAGAAAAGAAGTGAAAATAAGACCCTTCATCCAATATGGGGCTCTCTGGGTGAGGTTAATGAGAAGACCTCAGTTGTTCGCGAAATCTCCGGATCGCGAAGGAGAAAGACCAAGAGATTGAGAACTTGGGTTCTCAATTAGTAGTAAGTAGAACTTTTACCTGCTATTTACTCATTCTATCTTCTCATAGAATCGTTTTTCTTATTCAATCCTCGCTCTTATCAGACCGATTGACTGAAATAAAGCGACTCCATGAGTTATTCCCAGGAGGAGACAAAATCAATGAAGATCAATCTTCAAGATAATATCTCACTTCTGAACAATGTACTCTATGGGCTTCGTGCCGGGAGGGTTGTTCCTCGTGACGACACGATGGCCGCTCATACGAGTGCCATTGGGGAACAAGTCGGTACTCTGAACGAGATGATATCTACTCTGAAGGCTAATCAGAACGATTCAATAAGGGAAGCGGTCAAAGGAGCTGTGAGTTTTATTTTAGCAAAACTCAAGGCCCGTGATCCTAACCTTGATCTTCATTCTGTTGAAGCTGACTTCGACTGCACCGAATCTGAAGCCGAGAAGCTGATCGAAGAGATGCAGTCGGTTGGCGAGAAGGTCGCGGAGGAGATGCAGATAGAATCTCCCTAGACCGAGTAGTCTTGTAATATATTTTTGTATAAACAAGTCTTTTTTTGTGGTGACGCCTAAATATATGATCCTTTTTCCTGCAAATTATCTTGTAGAGTAAATAGTAACGTAAGATAAAAGAAGAAAAAGTTAGACCAGATATGAGTGATTCCTCCTTCCTTCCGTATCTTTCCTGCGAATCATCTCATAGAGTAGTTAGTAACTCGTAGGATGATATCTTTAGAAAAAAATTAGACTAAGAAACGAAGTCATGTTTATAACTTTATCCTAGCCCCCGGCTACTTACTTAGTTTATTTTCAATAAACTAGGTAAGTAGTAAAGAAAGGGTTCTGAAAAAACAGAGAGGTTTGTTCGTCTTAGAGTTGTCAAATATCGACTTGTTTGCACTAGTCGAAAGAGTAGAAACAGATCGACGCTAGGAAGTTCCCTCTAGTGGGCAGGACCACGTGCAGAGAAAAAAAAGGCTTCGACTAGGTGATGTTACCATCTCCACCAGTTAATTAACTCGATAACGACGACTAGAGCGAAACAAGCTTCTCGAATACCTTAAGGATTCATTCGGCTACATTCATCTTTCGGACTTAGTTGTTACGCAAAGAAAAGTAGGAAACCGAACGACATTAGGAAGTTCCGTCTAGTGGGCGCGAACCACGTGCGATGTGAGAGGCTTCGACTAAGTGTGTTTCTTCCTTCGACCGAAGAAACTAATCAAGTTATTTGAAAAGGTAGCGAATGCATCTCAAAGAAAAGGTTACTCTTCTCGGTTTATTTTTGAGATAAGCTAAGGTGATATGAATTCGCTTAACAACTTTCGACCATTTTTCCGAGCTCAATAAGCTTTGTCTTGATTGTTTAAGAACGGCGATATTAGGAAGCTCCTTCAGTGAGCGAGAACCACATGCGAGAGAGGAGAGACTTGACTAAAAGTATCGATCCTTTTGCTAACCATTTATCTTGGAAGGATGAGAAAAAATGGTCGAAAGAATAAAAGCGAAATTCAAAATAGACAAAAAGATAGGGAGAACTGTTGCTTTATTGCCGTTGAAGTTTGTTACACATAAAATTTATGAATCGGTCAATGTTCCAAGAATTTGAGAGAACACGCCGTCTTCCATTGCAAGTCGTCATCGATCCGGACGCGCATCTGCGACCACGGTGTAAGGACCTTCCCACTTGGTGAAAGTTTGTTCGATTAGGCGGGATTGGATAAGTCTCAATACCAAATCACCGCAACGAGGCTGCGAGGTTGGACCTTACGATCATAGTATCTGCGCGGGGCTTGTTGGTAGCTGCGCGAGCGGAATAAAGCTTTGTTCCTCTGTTCTTCGCGAGTTGATGTATGTCGCTCGTCGAAGATGTTCTTGAGACGCAGTCGTGAAACTTGTCGACTTTTCGACTGATCTTAATTTCGGAGGAAGCATGGCTTCAAACAAAAACTAGAAACAAAGGTGTTTCTCCGTAGCTCGGCTAGTCGTCGCATTTAATTGCCCATATCTGAAGGTAATTCTGTACCCAAGCCCCGAGCGCTTTACGGTGATCAAGACTGGGTCTTGATTCCCTTCATTATTTGTCCGTTCGCTCTCTCAACTGCTCCGTTGCTTTGGGGGTGTGCGACGGAGGCGTAACACAAACGAGTTCCCAACTCGTCGCAAAATTTCTGAAATTTTGCGCTTGTAAATTGTTTACCGTTATCTGTGATAATTCGACTTGGTACTCCGAATCGAGTGATCACGCATCTCATCATGAACCGTTTTGCTGCTTCCGTTGTTATCCCAGTCACAGGTTCGGCTTCTATTCATTTTGTGAACGTATCAATAGCCACAAACAGGAACTCGAAACCTCCTAGAGCTCTGGGTAACGGTCCTAGGATATCGAGACCCCCAAGTTGCAAAAGGCCATGACAGAGGAATTGTTTGTAACGCCTGAGCTGGTTGGTGTATTTGCCGGCTATGAAACTGACACTGTACACATTCTTAAACCATCTCCTTGGCATCGTAGAGGGCTGTTGGCCAATAAAAACCTTGTCGAAAAGCTTTACCAACCGGTGTTCTCAGTAGGAAGCATGAGTTCCACAGATCCTTCGTGTATGTCGTGAAGGAGTTTTAATCCTTCGCTATGGAATACATCGCATGAGCACCCCTTGGGTTCCTCTTTTATAAAGAACACCTTCGACCAAAGTATACATTTTAGCTTTTAATCGATCCGATTCTAGATCGTCATCAGGTAAGAACCCTCTTGAAGATACTCATAAATGGCGCCATCCATGTATCTTCGTACTCTAGAGAGGTTATTTCTATAGAAGGTGTCTTCAGTTCATCGACTATGGGCGGTTTCAAGTCGTTCCAGAACACCCCTTCGGTACTACGGATCGGGAGGAAGCTAGGCGAGCCGGTTGGTGCGAGGAAATTATCCTTCGAGGATAAATTGTACCTCAAAGCCCAAAAGTGCTTTTCTAACTTTCGCATTCGATAGGTACGGGACATGGTCGAATTGGAGCATCGGTACTCCTTTCGACTTGATTCACGACTAGCCGAGAGTCTCCTCTACGAGCAATCGTCGAATCGAGAGTGCTTTCGCAACTCGTATGCCGACTAGCAAACCTTCGTACTCGCCACGTTATTAGTGGCACGAAAGTTTAATTGTATGGCATACTTTAAGGTTTCTCGGTGGAGATTCCAGACCACCCGACCCTTTCGAGCCACTTATCGTAAGTGACCCGTCAAAGTACATCATCCACCGATCGTGGGAATCGTGATCGGGATCTGAGCAGTTCAGATTTGTCCATTCGGCGACAAAGTCCGCCAAGATCCGATTTAACGGCCGTTCGGGACACGAAATGGATGTCGAACGCCCCAAGTTCGATCGATCATTTTGCCATGCGCCCCATTGTTTCCCTATTCGGAGGATCGCTCCCAGGGAAACTCGGGCGACACAAACTAGTTTGTGCGTTTGAAAATAATGCCGCATTTCCTCGAAGACATGAGGAGGGCATAAAGAAGTTTTGAACACGAGGGTAACGCTCCCAGGTCCGTGCAAAACCTCACTCACGTAGTATTTGGTCGTTGTATGTTCTCACGTTCTACGACCAAAGATCGCGCTCTTGCTCGTGGCGTGGCGATTATGTAAATTAAGAGTGTCTCTCCTAGCTTCGGGAAACTAGAACAGAGCACTCGTAAGATACCTCTTGACTTCCTCGAAGGCTAAGTTAGCCTCTTACGACCATTGAAACCTTCATGTTTTCTTAGAAGTTTGAAGAAAGCGGTCCTTTTCTCCCGATCGTGCTATGAAACGACTTAACGCAATCATGCACCCCGTGAGTTTTGGACTTCTTTTTCGTGGTGGGGCGATCCGAGTGATGGCTTTGATCTTTTGGGATTTGCTTGATTCCCGTTCGAAACCAGAATCCAAGCAATTTTCTCAAGAGACCCGAACACACACTTCTCGGGATTTAGTTTCAATTGGTGTTTTTTGAGGTTGTCGAAAGTCTCCTGCAAGTCTGTGATATGTTCGAGTCGTTTGGTGCTTTTTACGACTAGGTTATCAACATAGGCTTCCAAATTTCGGCCTAGTTGAAGAGCGAAAGTCGTTTGCATCAAACGTTGAAAAGAAGCTCCAGCATTTTTTAGGCCGAATGACATTTTGACATAGCAAAATACTCCAAACGGTGTAATAAATGCGGTCTTTTCTTCATCTTCTCGATGCATACTGATCTCATGATAACCAGAGTATACATCTAGAAAACTCAACATTTCACATCCTGCAGTAGAGTCAACCAGTTGATCGATGCGAGGTAAAGGGAAATCATCTTTTAGACAAGCTTTATTAAGATCAGTAAAGTCTACGCACATACGCCATTTGCCGTTAGACTTTCTAACCATTACACGGTTGGACAACCACTCTGGGTGGTTGACTTCTCTTATAAAGACTGCTTTAAGCAACTTGTCCAATTCTGACCTAATAGCATCTCGTCGATCAGGGGAAAATCTCCGTAACTTTTGTTTTACGGGTAGTTTATCAGGTCGTAAGGCTAGCCTGTGCTCGATCACATTCCTTGGGACTCCGGGCATGTCGGATGCTTGCCACGCAAAGACATCGTTTGCACGGAGGAAGGTGATGAGGCGTCTTCCTATTTAGGTCGGAAGAATCCCCAATGCGAGCAGTCTTCGAGGGCTCCTCTGCGTCGGAGGAACCTCTTTGACACGGTCGTTCGGCTTAGGTGCGACTTTAGGCTTCGACTTGCTAATCGGTCGACTTTCGCCTCGAGTTGGTAGTTGTCCAACCATCTCAAGGGAACGACGGTCGCAGAATGCGTCATCTTCTTGTCACAATATATTGTGATCACTCCTTTGGGACTGGCATCTTAAGACATTGGTACCCATAGTGAGTAGCTATCAAAAATTTGCGAGTAGGTCGTCCGAGTATGGCGTTATATGCCGATCGAAATCGACTACATCAAAGGAGACTTTCTCGTCTCCGAAATTGCTTGGTGATCCAAGCGTTAAAGGAAGAGAAACTTGGCCAATGGGTTTGGCGAAGACGCCAGACGATTCCATGAAATGAATATCGCATCGGTCTTACCTTGTGTCCCGGTACTTGCATCTCGCCCAGTACTCGTAAGCGAAGATATTTAACGAGCTTCCACCATCAACTAAAACTCGATTGACTCGACAATTGTTGATGGTGGGTTCGACCACTATCGAAAATCGACCTAGTCTAGTCGAAGGTATCGGACAATCACCTTCTCGAAAGCAAGGGTGATTTCACCACTTGATAATTTATTGACAAGAGGAGAGTCGATTGTGTTTACCTCACGTTCGATCGCTTTCGGTTGTCTTCGTGATTCGTATGTCAAGACCCCATAGATGTGATCAATGGTGTGTTGCGGGTCTGAACGACATCTCCTCATCGTCCAGACTCCTTTTGTCCTTTGGTTTGGCCCACTGTTCAAGAATAGGAAGTGACCCTTTTCGAATAATAGTCCTCGAGTTTCGTAAGAAAACTCTGCAGCGATTCTGAGTCATGCCCTTCTTTCTTATGAAAAGGACACCACCTAGGTTTGTCGTTTCTCCGATCTTGGTGTTTACCTTTACTTCGATCGGGATTTTGCTTGGGGTTGTGTGGCTCCTTATCGCTTACGGCTAGGACCTCCTTAGAAGTGGCATCTGGAGTTTTTTGACTTTTCGCTTTGTTCTTAGATTTCCTAGCCTTTTTATTCTTTTTCTTACCACTTTGCTTTGCTTGGGAGGATGCCATCTTTGAGATCGATGGTATTGTTCTATTCGACCGCTTCAGCAGCAGTCGCATATCTATCAGCCATCTCAAAGAGCTCAGCGACGGTGGCAGGTGGATGTAAAGCGATGTCCTCTGTTATTCTTCTGCTACGGACTCCCTGTTTGAAAGCCCTGATCACGGATGAGTCGAAACTTCCGAATAGAGTTTGAACTGGTAGGCGCTGATGAATTGTCGTAGCGTTTCATGGTTGTTCGTCTTATCCGATGCGAGTCATCCTCCTTCTCCGGCGATTGTAAGTTCCACGAAATTAGCGCCATGAGATCACGAGGTGTTGCCACGAGTAGATCGACTCAAATGGTTGGTTTAGAAGCCATGATCGCGCCGATCCTTCGAGCACAGTCGGAAGGTAATTCGCCATGACATGCTCTCCTCCTCCTGCAGCTCGGATAGCTATAGTGTAGATTTGGCGGAACTCGATGGGGTTTTGAGTTCCATCGAATTTCTCCATATTCGTCGGTCGAAATCGAGGCGGCCAACGAACCGCTCGAAGGTCAGGCGTGAACGCCCGACATTCCAAGATAATCTCTTGTCTTCTTTTTGCGTAAACGGCGGTTAATGTCGTGGGCGATCGAACTCGTCGATACCCGACCATGGGGACTAGGCCTATAATAGGCCTCGACCTTACGGAAATACTCCTCGCACCCGCTTGCCGCCGTGCGTCGTCGTTGAAGTGGTGAAAGATCACCCTCCCATTGGCTTGTGGCATTTTCTCATGTCGAGAGAACGACGCGAGGGAGAGTCGTCCGCCTTCCATGCGACGAGTTTCTGAGCGGTGGCGGAAGAAGTAGCCGCACTATTATGACTTCGTGGTTGTGGTGCGACCTGCCGCTCGAGTTTGGCCATCATGTCACGAAGTCTTTGCGCGATCTCCTCGGCAAAAGATCATAACACGTGCTCGGCGAGTTCTTGGGTGGGTTCTCCAAACAAATCATTGATGTCTTTGGAGTTCTTGAGCTTCGACCATTTGGAAATAGCGCGCTCGGGAGGTTCTTCGAGCCACTATTTTCTTCCGTCGAATTGCCTCATAATGGTCTATTTGGACCCTTGAACTTGTTTTAATGGAGCGCGAGAATGTTGAGGATGTCCCGCACGTTCATCAAAGTGTTCGTTTCGTTCGCCAGCTGTGGTGTCCTTGCCATTACGACGAGGTGGTGTAGAGTATGCTCGGCGGGAAGCATGTCCAATCCTTCTTCTGGGAGAACGATCCCGATCGAGAGGAAGGGCGAAGACCTCCGTGGATGACTTCCACTTGCGCTCGAGATCTCCTCACTGGAGGAGTGGTCGAGCGACACCATCTGGCGACTTGGAGTAAACCCCTCCAGGTAGGGGAACTCCGGGTTATAACCGTCTCGGTCTGCAGGTGGCTCCTGCGTCGGGATGGTTGAATTTGGATGAACAGCATGTTCGATCCTCTTCCCTACTGCGGAAATGCTCGGAGAGATAGGACCATCAGATGTTGATGGAGCTCCGGATAATGGCTTCCAGAACTTGTCTTGCCAACTCGAACTGTCTTGGGGGGACTCGAACACTTAGAGGAAAAGCTCTTGTCGTGTTGCGAGTTTGCCCGAGACAGGTCATTCTTGGTCGAGTTGACCCTTGCCTCCCGAGGAAATTGATCCTCTACCGGGCGTCATTGTCGTGGGGATAAGGATCCTCCTCGACTCGTGGTAATATCTGATCTCAGAGATCGATAGAAGATCTCGCAGGCGCAATACCGTCGAAGATTCGATACTCGGTTCAGTATTCGAGACCGGCATCCATGTCGATGTCTGCGTAATCGCCAAGTCGAACCAATTCTCCTCATTCCATTCTCCGGCATGGTAGCATAAAAGAGAAAAGGAAGAAGCGTTGACAAGGAATTACCAGAGGTTCCCACGGACGGCGCCAAGCGCCGGTGTTTTAGAACCGATCTTACGTAAAGATTGTTTGATTCGGGGTCTCCACAATTGATCACTGAGCACGAAGAAGACACGGAGATTTTTATACGAGTTGGGCCTTCTCAGGTGAGAATAACAACCCTACTCCTGTGTATCTTGTATTTGCTCTTTGGATTACAATCGAATAAGTATTTTCCTAATCTGTTCTCCAAAGAAGGCTCTATTTCTTCTTTGCCCAAAAGCCTCTCCTCTATCTCTAACAGATACCTATTTATACTAGCGATAGTGGGCGTTGTCCTTCCAAGGCTAATTAGTCGCTCATTATTATGCAATAATGAGAGTAATTACCGAGTAGTAACCTCCCATCTTTGTCAATCGTTACGATGAGGTAGTGGGAATTATCTACGATTATATCGAGATAGCTGCGTATTTTGACCGCTTAGATTCTCTTTGTTTAATGGGCGTCAAGCGGGTGGGTCGATGAAGTCGTGAGGAACCGTAGTGAGCCCCGATAGAAAAACTTACTACGGACATACCGTAACGATCATACCATAGTCGTAGAAGAGCTTACGATTAGGTAGTAGTCGTAACGATTATACCATGGTCATAGAAGAGCTTACGACCAGGGGGTAGTCGTAGGGATTATCCCGTGGTCGTAGAAGAACTTACGACCAGGGGGTAGTCGTAGGGATTATACCGTGGTCGTAGAAGAACTTACGACTAGGGGGTAGTCGTAGGGTAGCCTACGACTTCCTGACTTCCCTTTTGATATTTTAAGGGGTATGTCTTATGACGTCATATTTCTTGATTATGGAGTAAATAAATGAGGATTATTTAGATCCTCGTCAACCTCCATAACACGATCACAGGTAGCATCATCTTCTGCCAATGCGACGTCAAGTTCTGCTTGAGTTCATATGTTTTCCAACCAATCCTGCCACAGTTGCGGGTTTCTGCTGGTCTGCAAATCTTAGTAGTCGATAAACCGGTTCTACCACTTTAATGACCCAATGCATAGAGGTCCACCATTGTCTACATGTGAGACAGGAATACATGTATTCTCCTTCTTTAGTCATGGACAAATGGTTGGAGCTCCACACATCTGACACCATCCACTTCATAAACTTGTCTTTTCTATCCCAAAAACTTTTTAAGAAAACAAATGTCGTTCCAAACCTTGTGGCGTTTGGACGAACTATCTCTCCTCCAATATGTTCTCGCATTTCATTATGGAGGCGACCGTGGCTGTATAGGAACCGACAAATCCTCTTCGCCGCCTTCATAACACTAGCAATCTCCTTGAACTGGCCAATATCCTTCAACATGAGGTTGACGGTATGTGCCGCACACGGCTGCCAGACTAAAATTGGATACTCTTCAATGACGAGTTGACATGCTTTCTTGTAGTTTGCATCATTGTCAGTCACAATCTGCATAATATGTCGAACTCCAACTTCTTCCACAACTTTACGTATCTCACGATACAAAAAGTCAGCATTTTGCATCTCACCAGTTGCATTCACTGACTTATGGAAAAAACATTCTTCCATTGCAGTACAACATGAAGTTAATAATACTCATTTGTGTAGGTCTTGACCATGAATTACACATGATAGAGACTCCATATATACCTCAATCATCTTGGAACTCTGCTACATACTGCTTTATATCTTGTTCGTTAGCACCAAGATATGGCCCATCGATTTCATGGCCTCTTGGTGGCGCCACGCATTCACCAAGTTTTTGTGTCTCTTTGATGGCAGCACAAAAATAAGAACACTCTGCTTTTTTCCCAGCAATGTCATTACTATGAAACCACTTATACCAATTTTTCCTAAGTTTCGACCTAGAGCCTCCACGTAGTGCTGTATCGATGCAGGTTTGCCGGGACGTCTGACCTGCCAAAATATCAGAATTAACTCTCACAGACTGTGACCTGTCAAACATCGTAGAAATGACACCACTTCCCCTGCCACTTCCACTGTGAGGACCCCAGTTTATTTGACTTGTAATGCTTAACCAACCACCTGGTCCTAGCATCACAAATCAAATAAACTGATCCTCGAGATATGTATACTTCCCGAGCAAGTATACACACCCCGGTACAAAATTAGACATCAACTCCACTCCAAACATAGAGTCCAAACATCACACTACAAACGGAAGATAAACAAATAGTAGAGATATTACAGACAATGGCCGACTGACCACAAGATACACAAATAACAAGAACGGCAATGAAGCAAAGTGCCATAAGATGGCTATAAACAAAGCCAATCGGTGTGCCTTCAACCCACAAGGCATCCGACGGACCGCCAAGCCTAGTCGCCCAAGAAGCGACAACCTGACTCACGAAGTGAGGACCCTGAGGCTCACCTTCTTCCTCTGCAACAAAAACATTAAGCAAAGCACCTGAGTACAAAGATTGTCTTTGTACCCGCAAGACTGACGTGTGAACTAGCAGACCTGTTCATAGACTACATGCAGGCTTGTTTTGTGGAGGTCATATGTTTCATTTGCATAAAGCCCATTTTCATTTGCAATAAGATAATACATTTAGAAGGCAAGTTTACAATTCATTTTTAAGATTGAAATAGCAGTAAAAGTAATAATAACAAAAGGGGTAAGTAAAAACATCCTAGAAGTGACTATCCCAATAGTCACCACAACAATAGCACGAATCCCCAGATTCGTACCACCCAGCAAGTTTTAATTTAAATGTTGTAGTCTAACTCTTGGAAGACCTTGCCAAGCGTGTCCATAACCTAGGACGAGGCTATTCGAATAGTTTGAACCCTGCAGGGGTGTACCAATGTACCCACACTTGCATCGCTTTAAGCCAAAGCACACTTAGAAGGTATGCTGGCACTGACTAAGTCCTACGAGACTTTTTCCAATATTGTGTATTAACTACGAGCGCTCGTATGGATAGAAATCCATACGCTTACATGGTAAAGCCGAAAAGACAACTACCCACTCGGGATAAAGCTTTTGGACAACTACCATGCTCCCACCTCCATCCCTCCTGCGACCTCCTGCGACCGGAGCCAATACACGCCAAAGTACTAGGTCAAGAGAGGTCCCATATACTCTAGTGTGGTTAGCACGCAAAATGCTTGGTTCGAGTGTAACAAGATGTTCGGTCCTTGTTGACTCGGGCACCATTCGATCACACCCAACAGATCACACCAATCATACCGTTGTGCCCAAGTCTAAATCATTTTGGTTTTCGTTTTAGTTTTGCAATTAAACATAGCAAAAATCTTTGAAACATAAAGTTATAGTAGATTTTGTGTGATCAAGGTTACCGACTAAAGTCGATAACCGCCTTGATTCTACCGATAGCTAAGCATGTCTAAGCAAGTTGACCGGATCTACTAAGTGACAAGAGATCATCCAGCGACCTCTAATCACGACAAATAACCTAGGCTCGGTAGTAGAGATCAATATTTTGTCTACAGGATATGCACTACTGATTTAACTAATCAATTTAACACAAATTAAGCGATGCATACATACGGTGAAACAAAATATTAGACTTTAAAATCTGGGATAAATATGATCAAAGCGCTTGTTCGGATCTTTGTTGCTCAATATGTTGCGGAGGATCGTCCTCAGGGTTGCCGCAAATATCGAAGCCTAACGATCGAACATAACAGCAAATAAGAACGAATAACACCGACAAAACTCAAACATACAACAACATCAAAACAAGCCAAAACTCACACAGCAACCTAAGCATGATATAACAAAATTTTAGAAGCAGAGAACAAATTATTTTAAGTTATTAATAATTTTCTATGAATTTTCTAAGCTAAAACACAACATGCCACTAGTTAATTACCTAACAAATTTTCATGAACAAAAACAGTGTGTAAAACCTATCCTAATAGTTAGTATACTGAAAATGAAATTTTACAGAATTGGGTTTACTGTATTTGGACAATTATTGAAAGAGATATGCATTTTCTAATTTGGAGATTACGATTTACAACATTAAATTAATTAACAGATTTTTGCTACAGATACAAGGTTGAAACTCATTTTAGTAAATAGTACATTTAAAATGAAAATTACAAAGACTGGTTTCATGCATTTGGATAAAAATTGAATTAGTTATGCATTTTACAAGTTTAATTGATTTAACGATTAATGTAAAAGCATTTGAAATACTAAAGCACTTAATACTCCTTCTCGACGCACGGCTAGCCCTGACCATCGACAGGCGGGTTCGCGCAAAAACGCTGATCGAGCACAATAAGACTCGCCTAAAGTGACGTCGAAGGCGTATTCAAAGAATACGTCTTCGGCTCACTAAGGTGCAAACCCAAAACACTCTCACAGTGAAATACGCTTCCCATCAGAGAAAACGCATTAAGGAAACTACACAAACCCTAACTGACTTTCCGGGCCCACATGACAGAGACACAAAGTGAAATGCAACGGTTGGATTAAACGATTTCTAAACGTGATTAACAGCAAGGGCCCACAAGCCAGAGATACAAACTAAAAGACGATTAGAGCTTAAGAAGGGGATTAGACCTTAGCTACGGCGGCTCGACGGAGTTCCCCGCGCGCCGCGACGCGGCGAGTGGGGATCCGGAGAATGGCTGAGGCTCTGAGCTCGGGGATGGCATGCACGGGTGCACCGCAGCTCCACGAACTTGATGCCGATGACGCGGAGCCCAATGGTCGCCGGAGATGGGCCCACGACGGCCGGAGGCGGAGAAGAAGCTACGGCTCGCAGAAGGCGCTCTGGACTTGGCGGCCGAGAAGTTGCGCCACGGGATCGCCTCGACTCCGGAGCAATAAGCACAAGACAAAGTCGAAGAAGAAGGTCCGAGGCGGAATTGCCACGGCGGCGGAACACGCGCGCGAGGAAGAAACACCCGCACGACTTCCACGATGCACGAAAGACGTAAACGAGCCCACCGTTAGACTCGAGAGGAGGATTGCGATCACGAGGACCAAGTGGCGAGGTTAGAGACTCACGAGAGAACTAGCAAGCTCGCGGGACCGCCGCAACCGGAGGCGAGACGACGATACCGCCCGGTGATCCATCGGACGCCAAGGACCGGGTTGGGCAAAATGGAGGCGGCGTCGAGCGTGGATCACGGCGGTGTGGTTGCGGGATCAAGGCGGTCTTGACACGTGGCGCTACCTTCGCCCTCTTCGCCGAAAAGAGAAGCGGGCGAGAAAGTGAGAGCGCGAAACGATGAATGAGTGAGTGCGGTGAGGTTATAAAGCTCGCGATGCTCCACGGACGGCACACGAGGGCAAATAGGTGGCGGCGACGAGGTGCGTGGCACACATGCGTGATCGCCGGTGCGCTCGGTGAGACGCGGAGAGGACGAGGCGAAGGCGACAAGTGGGGTCCACCATCGGTGACTCACAAAGCGGTGCGAACCGGTGGTTTGATTTGATCAGAACGTGTCGGCCGTTGGATCCGAATTGGACTACCGAGATCGATGTATGTATTCGGACAGTCGGTTGCAAGACGCGACGTGGATCGCTCGATTTGCATCGGACGGTCGCGATCAATTGGACTCGGGCGGTGCGATTAGTTGACGCGACCGAACCAAGTGTGCGAGTCGGACTCGAGCCTGAGTTGGGTTCGGGCCCGAGGAACAGTACTTTTAGAATTTGATTTAAAAGACAAAGAAGGTTTGGAGAATTTTTAGAGGTAGCTCCTGAGCTCCAAAAATTTCGAAATTTTTATGGTAGCTACTAGGGACAGAGGAAAACCTTGTATAATTTTTCCAGAACTTTTTATGCACTGCATTGTTCTAGAGAAAATTCACAAGCTGCTGTCTGACAGGAGTTTGACCAGATTTCAAACAGAGTTGACTTGGCCATATGAAATAGCAAACAAAATCTAAAAATTGTGAAATAATTCAGGGAGGTAGATAGGATGATCAAGATGGTAGGAAAAATAATTTCAGAGGATGATCACAAGTTTGAAAGCTAAGAATTTGCTGACAACAACCTCCATTCACAAGAATTTAATTCTAGAAAATGGAAATTGCTAGGGAAAAATGTAGAAACTTTCAAATGATGTGAAGAGACAACAAAAGTTTTTATTTCCCCTCAAAATTTACATTTGAAATACAAACCCTAAGTTAGGGCTGTTACATCCACTACCACCACCATGTTCAAACGTTGCACCCCAGGCTTTTGCCCTTTGTTGGAGCTGGTGTACCTCCAACGACTCTCGGCGAGCCCGTTCCATTTGCATTTCCTCGTTATCATCGAAGACATCTTGAGATTATGGTCCACGAGCTACAGGCTCTCTTGCAGTCTGCTCCATTCGCAGTCGTTCATCTTTAATAGCTTTCTTTCTTGCCTTTGCTTCTTCAAGACTTGCCAGCATGAGTCTTCGGACTTCCGCCGGAACCCCACTGCAAGCAACAATATATACGTGTCTCCTGGCAAGATGTTCTTTTAGGCGAGTGACACCTTCGCCTGATTTTGTTACATTATAGTATCCGCACTTCCAACCAGCACCTCCTAGTCTCTCTCTATGCTCCCAAACATTGATAGATTTAGGAGCCATCACCTACAATAATCCACACAGAATGAAAAATATGTCAATTTTTGGTTGATTACTTACATGAACTTCAAGCTTTAATAAATCACCTATAATCTGTTAAGATATTTTACAATGATTAAATCTTTTTAACTATTCTGGCACTCAATGACTTGATAGACTAGTTTCAACAAATACCTATAACAGCCAAAAATGAGCTCTCGTAATCTTGCATCAAAGGTGATGCATCAACCTCACATGCAAAAAAATGGGTTACAAAAAAGAATAGAACTGTCCCTATCAGGAATGACAACTTGAGGTTATGAGAAGTAAAATTTATATTTGATGATTCAAGATAACACCTTATTAAAATATAGGAGGATGTGCAACATGCTAAGATATCTTTTTCTAGAAGTCTATCCAAATTCCAAACCCCCTATGCACACAACCAAGAATGTAAAAGTTCAAAAAAGAATACTTACCAACGTACTGCTACGACCTGCTGGCTGCTACTGCTGGTGACTACAAATGGAGGGGGAGTGAGGAAGACAAGAGAGGGACACTGAGGTTGAGCTGCTATTCTGGACAAGCAAAATGCAAAGAGGGGGGCAAGGGGGAGGGAATCTATTTTGCACAAGCAAACAACATTAAGGCGGTCCGGGAGAGAGCATCCAATGATCAAAAAAATAAAACCAGATTTAAAACTTTTCGATCGAAATTTTTCATTCCGGTCCCTAAGCGGGCGGTAGACGGTGCGACTGCCGGCCGAGATTTTAATCACTGATTCCCCCTCCTAGAAGGAAAATTTGATCATATACCCTCCCCTTAGATGGAAATTCAGGATTTACCCTCCTGGCCCACATGTCATTGACCTATGGTGACCCCATATGTCATTGAGGTGGAAGGGTAAATCCTGAAATCCTGAATTTCAGGGAGGGTATATGATCCAATCCCCCCTCCTAGAAACCTCTAAACCCTTCTCCCCCAAACCCCCTACTCGTTGCCGCCGCCGCCTCGCCGTGGACTATCGCCATGTCACCCGCCGGCCCCGCCCTAGCCCCATCCGACGCCCGCATCCGCAGCTACGAGGACTTCGCGCGGGTGCACGCGTACCTGCTGGCCGCGTCCGGCGTCCCGCCGTCGCTGCACCAACGGCTGTACCAAAAACTCGCCGACGAGGTGTTCGACGGTGGGGAGGCCTTCTCCGTCGAGCCCTGCGAGGGAGAGAGGCAGCGTCGCCTCGTGCTCGCCGCGGAGAGGCCTCTAGGGAGGGAATCGGATGTCTTCCTCGTCGACCACGCGTGGTCCTTCCGTCTCTCCGATGCTCTCAAACAGGTGCGCGGTGTGTGCTGCTGGTAATTGGTTGTGCTAATTTATTCTGAAGCAAATAGTTTGGATTTTGTGTAGCTATTGACGCCATTTAGGTTAAGTATTTGCTTCCGGTGGACCTCGTGATTTAATTTGTCTCTGCTCTTGATTTCAAGTGGGGTTTATGTCGTACTATTGTGTCGTTTCGTTCTACTTTGGCTTAGTAATGATCTGTGCTGAATGTGTTAATCATTGATGGTGTTATACTGTAAATTAGTTACTCAATTAGTGAAGTGAGTGGCGGCTCAATTAGTGAAGTGAGTGGCGGCTAGAATTTCAGCTAGTTAAAAATGTTCTATTTTTTGGCCGCTGGTCTCCTCTATTCATGAGAATTTCTGTCAGCGATTAATGTTGTTACTGGTTTAACGATAGAAAGTCGGAGCCTTATGTACCGTTTTCTTCCATTGTCAACACTAGCAATGCCCACTGACCAGCAAATAAGAATCTTTGAGTGTGTCACTTGTACATAATTTTGTCTCATGAGTGATCTCATGTTTGTATGTTGGTGATTTCTAGTTGCGGGAAGTACCAGGATTGGCCGAAAGAATGGCAGCTCTGATGTGTGTGGATCTGGACAGGAGAACTGAGGTGGAAGAATCAGATGAGCAGGACCGTGAGGAGAGTGGGAGTTTGGAGCATGTCTTGCAGGTAGTGGAGAAAGAAAGGACTAGAGTCCAGGAGGGGGGAAGTGATTTTGCAGCATGGCTGGAACTTGAGGAGCTTGGAATTGATGATGACATGCTAGTAGCCTTGGATCTATCTGCAAGATTTCCGGTCTGATTCCTTTATATATGCACATGTTTTTAGACTTTTAGTTGCTGTTATCTGTAATGTGTAGTAATAAAAAGTATGTGGCTGCTCGATCTCATATAAGTGTGTCTTGCGGTGCATATCTTCATAAATGATGATCCCATGCTTATGGCTTAAATTATTCCTCTTGAAAACAAGATATAAAGAGTTTTTTTAATGCTAAAGCTCATTCCAGAAAAGTTTTCTTTGTAAACTTTAGTGCTCGTCAAATGCTCCAGTGTTACGAGTTGTGACTCCAATAAAGTATTTGTACCATAATATCATGTTAGTTGTCAGAAGAACTATTTTTTAATGCTTTATGCTTGGTAAAGATTTTTCTGAAGCTTTGCTCTTTCTTTGTATGTCATTAGAATCTGGTAGCCCTCAACCTATGGGGAAACAAGCTGCAGGATCCAGAAAAATTTATGCAAGAAATCAGAAAATGTGGAAGGTTAAAGGCACTTTGGTTGAATGAGAACCCTATCCTTAACGAAGGGTCAGAACTGAGCTTTATTTTTCTTCAGTTGCCTATTTTGTATATTCTGTTGTGCATATTTTCCATGTTTTTGAATGGTTATAGGTCCAACTAGGAAACTAACTTGGGGATCCTGATGGAAGTTATGAGTAATTAGCCTTCAAACTTGTATTGGTGACTAGTGAGTGTCTAATTGTAGCACTCGTGCAAATTCTAGGCCTGGAAGATTATACTTTTGTAACTCATCAAATGATGGGTTTTACATGATGAATTTAACTATGAACGGAACATAGCTAAGAAGTGGCTTCTCTAAAGGAAGAAGTAAACCTGCCTGCCGGCCTTTTGTTCATTCATTTCCAGCTATTATACTTATGCAGTCCTCACTCCTCAGTTCTTACAACAGAACACTGGGTTTGGATGTTCTGTTTGGACAAGGGTTGAGATATGTGGGCTTGTGATAATTTGGGGGCATGGTAATCAAATTTATCTCAACAAAAATAGAAACCATCGCTTCATATTTGGTTATGCTACCTGTATGTGGTAAGCAAAACATGATAGAGGAATGCAATTTCTTGGCTTTAACAAAAAGCAAGTGCGCAACACTTCCTGGCTAATTGAATTATTTTAGAACTTAATTGTGATGTCTGTTTCGGGTAATATTGTCTTGTACAATCCTGTTCTTTCGTCATCTGACATTCTGATGTCTTCTTAATGTTGATAGTATTGACAAAGCTGTTCTTGATGGTCTCCCTGAATTGGAAATCTACAATTCACATTTTACAAGGAAAGCTAGAGAGTGGGCTTTAGGTTTCTGTGGAGATATTGTTGGAGCAGATAATCCCTGTTCCTCTGTGGAAAGCATATCACTGGAGAGTATTGTGACTCTTGACCTTTCTGATAGGTGCATTCACAAACTACCAGAGGTACCTAATATCTACAGGCATTCTTCTATAATTTAATAACTTTGTTCACTAGCTCACAAAAGACTACCTGTTTCATTCCCCAGGTGTTCTGTCCTAGTAAATTGCCATCTCTGTCAAACCTGAACATCCGTGGTAATCCTTTGGATCAAATGTCTGGTGATGATCTTTTGAAGTTATTTAGTGGGTTTACTCAGTTACAAGGGTTGGAGGTATTATGGGCCAAACTACATATCTTTCTCGGAAACATCTTCGTTTCTTTAATTACTTTCTTCTTTCTCAAGTGTTAGATGGCAAAATATTTATCTTTGCACAGGTTGACATTCCTGGCCCTCTTGGAAACAGTGCAATTTCCATTCTCGAGTCTCTTCCTAATCTATCTTTGCTAAATAGTATCAATGCGTCAAATATAATAGAGAGCGGTAAGCATATAGTTGATTCTGCACTTCAACCACGTCTTCCAGAATGGTCACCAGAAGAATCCCTTGCTGAAAGAGTTATTGGTGCAATGTGGCTGTATCTTATGACATACCGGCTTGCCGATGAAGAAAAGATCGATGAAACACCTGTTTGGTATGCCATTCTTGCAATCTTTTTTCACCCCATTAATTCAGAGGTGGAATTCTGCAAAAGTTTGGGCAAAAATAATTATGTTGACAGTATGACCTCAACCAACACCTAGCGTTAGAGCAATAGATCTACCCCGTTAGACCATCTAAAAATTCTGCTTATTTTCACTTTTGGATAATGATAAACACAATAGTACAATACTAAGACAAGAAACAAGTTTGTTTGTTTTACACTATTATATCATTTTGCGGTTGGTTATTCATGCAGGTATGTCATGGATGAGTTGGGCTCAGCCATGCGCCATAGTGATGATGCAAACTTTAGAATAGCTCCTTTCTTGTTCATGCCAGAAGGGAAACTAGCTTCTGCTATAAGGTATTGACCTTTGAATTGCAGTAGCATGCTATTATTATGTAGTTTGCTAATATCCTATATTTTCAGTTACACAATTCTGTGGCCTATTCGTGATGTTCATAATGGAGAAGAGTGTACTCGGGATTTCTTGTTTGGTATTGGCGAGGACAAACAGCGCTCAGCTAGGCTTACAGCTTGGTTCCACACACCAGAGAACTATTTTATTCAGGCACTTTTAATTCTCTAGTTATTTTTTCCACCTCGATTACTAGCTTCTTCTTTGGGTGTGGGGGCTGGGGACGAACCGGCGAATGGCCTTATGTTAATTCCATGTATTTATTCTATCTTGCTTTTTGCTATTTTATAGGAATTCAGAAAGTACCAGGAACAACTTAATTCAAGTAGTATCTGTCCTTCTAAAAAAGAGTCACCCTCAACCAAAAGTGTACGTCCAAGTGATGGCCGTGCACTTCGAGTATTTACTGACATACCCCAAGTAGAGGAGTTTTTAACACGTCCAGAGTTTGTTCTCAGTAAGCAAAATTCCATTCTGCCTTATCATTTATCTGTAATTTTTTTGAAGGTTTGACTGACCTTTAAGATGGAAATGAACTCTGGCTATTGTCTGTGCATATTATTAACCCTATTATTGCAATCCATTTCCTTTTATTTTCTTCTATCACTTGTCTCCTTTCTGTTAGAACTTTTGTTGACGTAGAAAGCAATGACATAGCTTGTCTGCAATGCAGAGCATTTATTTATATGGGTAGTTTGAACCTGGCTGTAGCTATTCATTTCGCACAAAAGCTTATTATGCTTGTTATTATTTACCTAAGAAGTCAAATAAATATTATATTATTCTCTGATTTTAGTGTATACCTCGTGATAGTACCCTGCCATCATATAGTTTACTATGCAACATATAAATTATGGCATTGTGAATATCATATATTTTACTATGCAACATATAAATTATGGCATTGTGAATATATCTTGTAATATTTGTCAGCGAACCAAACCAAAATGAACTTGAGTTAATTTTTGTCACACTCTTCTAGTAAGAGTGTAAGACATTATTTGTATGGCTTTTTATTTCATTGCTTCCTTTAATATGATTCATAGAGTTGACCTGGCGCCTTCCGTTATTTCTGCAAATATATGCTTCACATCTATTTTTGTTTGCCTGCAGCAACTGATCCAAAGGAGGCAGACATCATCTGGGTAAGCATGCAGGTGGATTCAGAATTAAAGAATGCACTAGGGCTTACAGACCAACAATACACAAATCAATTTCCATTTGAAGCTTGCCTGGTCATGAAGCACCACCTGGCGGAGACTATCCACAAGGTGAGCTAATGAGCTTTTTGGTGTATACCTCCTTTTTTTTTTGGAGAAACCTTGCATGTAGCTTAGCGTAAAAATCTATTTAACTACTTTGAATTCAACATCATTGGCATTAGTGCATGTAAAACTAAGATCAACAACTCCCACAGGCATGGGGCTCACCTGAGTGGCTTCAACCTACATATAACCTAGAGGCCGATTTGTCTCAACTCATTGGAGATTATTTTGTGAGGAAAAGAGATGGTATGGACAACTTATGGATCATGAAGCCTTGGAATATGGCAAGAACAATTGATACCACTGTTACGGGTGATTTATCTGCTATCATCAGACTTATGGAGACAGGTCCCAAGATATGCCAAAAATATATTGAATGTCCTGTGCTTTTCCGAGGAAGAAAGTTTGATCTTCGGTACATTGTTTTGGTCCGCAGTATATGCCCTTTGGAGATATTTCTTTCTGATGTTTTTTGGGTATGACCTGAAATTCTAATGATACTTGATGAATCCTTTTGTCCATTACCATTATTTGTTTAATGATGATATCTAGTGACTCTTGTGCATCTAACTTATTTCTTTTGTAGGTTAGGTTAGCAAACAATCAATACACTTTGGAGAAAACTAGCTTTTTTGAGTATGAGACCCATTTCACTGTGATGGTAAGATCAAATTTCGTTGAAGTATACATGTCATTTTGTGATATCACATCATACATGTTAGTTGCTGTTTAGAAGCTTATTGATGTTGTATGCTCTGTCCTATTCTACTAAGTCTGATTATCTCTTCTAGCTTTATGCTTATATTGTGATCAGCTGTCAACTTTTCATGTTAAATGTCTGAAAATGTAACCTAGCATTGTTTTCCACGTCCAGAATTATATTGGAAGGATGAACCATATGAACACGCCAGAGTTCGTCAAGGAGTTTGAGAAGGAGCACCAAGGTTTTACATCTTGGATTCCATCTGTTTTGTATAATGATGTCTTAGGTTACTAACTTATAGTTAAAACTACAGTTAAATGGCTGGAGATCCATCAACATGTACGGAATATGATACGGTGTGCCTTTGAGTCAGCCTCAGCTGTTCATCCTGAGATGCAGAATCCATTCTCTAGGGCCATCTATGGTGTCGATGTTATGCTTGATAATAGATTCAAGCCAAAGATTTTAGAGGTATGCCTTGACTACTTCCTGTAACTGTAGCTTCGTTTTCTCCCCAGTCCCCATATTGTTAGTAATACCTGCTTGAGCTTGTAAATGTGCAATTGTGCATATCAATTATAGTGATATGATGCATGATTATAACGTAATGGTTTCTCCACTAGCACTAGAAAAGCCATTAGGTATTCTCATTTTATGCCCCGCTCAGTATGAAGAGTAGATAGCAATATGTCAATCCAGATATTCTTGCTGTAGCTTTTACTTCTTCTATTGGGCATGTTAGGCAGTAGTACGAAAACCGGTAGGAGTGTACAAGTGAGAGTCTGAACCAAGATAGAACACTCAATCATGAGAAGGTTGTAATTTCGAGCTGTTATATCCATGATTAAAAGGAAACTTCCAATTGAAATTTGCAGCACACGCGGGGTCAACTTTTTTCTTTTCTTTTTGCATTTAGATTAGCTTTGGTGATAACATTATGTCATGTGAATATATTTGAACTTGCCTAGTAGCTGTTTTTTACATGTTCCAACGAAATAGCTATCGTACGATGAAATGCAGGTGACATATTGTCCAGACTGCACGAGGGCGTGCAAATATGACACGCAAGATCTCGTAGGAAGCCAGAGCGCCATCAGAGGCAGCGAGTTTTTCAACACGGTGTTTGGCTGCCTCTTTCTTGACGAGCTGACGAACGTATCGCCACTGTAATCATCATCTGAAAGGCTGTTGTAACACCAAGATTTTCGCACCATAACATGTATAAGCTGTAGTGCGTTTATGCACCAACGGTACCCATGACAGGATAAATGGACCTTTTTCCTGGTCCCATCTAGTTTGCTAAATTTTGCCGAGAGTACAACAGAAATATGATGCTGTTTGAAGTGTGATGTGAACTGAGCTTACGATGGAATTTGCTAGTGTGGTGCTTACTTGCTATTCCGTCCTCTGATTGATGAAAATTGCTGCTGCTGCTACTGGAAACATTTCATGCTTTGATTAGAAGAGGCTTCGCTGAACTTTTTTTTTGAGGAACTTAGCTGAACTAGTTGACATGGAAAGCCTTGAGTCGGTCCATGGCCGGACTAATAAATGGCCCAAACTATCATATTGAGAACGGGCCGAGTGGTTCAGCCCATCTAAGATCTCCGCGACGAAGGTAGGAAACTTCTTGAAGACGAACTCGACGGCCCAAGCGGCCCAACGACACATCATCTCCCAAAGTCGGCAGCCAGAGCACAACACAGAGGCAACAGACCCCACCTGTCAGGTTGCCGCGTGCCTCCTCCCGCTCCTGCTCCTTTCCCCTTCCCCTCCTCGAGAAGGCGTAGGCGAAATCTTCCGCGTCGCCATGTGGATCCACCGATCGAGGCGATGGAGGCCTTCGCCGAAACCCTAGCCATGGTCTTCGCCGACGCTGTGGAGCCCCTCGTCGTCTCGTCTTCAACAATAGCAGCCGCGGATGGGAGCCCCGTGCGCGCTCCTCCGTCACCGCTATACGTATTCGTCGCGGATCCACCTACTCCCTCTGCCGGACCGGGTCCCTGCTTCTGGTACTACACCCCGCGCCTCCACGTTTCGATTCATATGCTTATCCGGGTCCTGATTCAATGTGGTTGGTGGTGCGCGTCTCGATCTAGGGTTTGGCTGGCTTGCTTGTCGATATAGGGTTTGGTTGGCGTGCGTCTCGTTATCACGAGATGCAATCTAGGTTTCGTTGGTTTGTATCCCGTAGCAATGCGAGGCAAGGGTTCGACTTCATACTCTGTTGCAACGATGTAATCTGACTTGTTTTGTCTTGTTGGTTAGAAATAAGAAATAGCTTGTATTTGAAACATTGGTTCAAGCTGCTTGCAATCAGATAGACTATGTTCTCTGGGTGCAATATTCTTTGGCATATTGTAGTGTTTCATGTATGATGGAATGACTCAAGATGGTAGTAGATGTGATTTTGTAAATGCTTGTGAACATAACGGAAAGAATAACATTTGTGTGGGTGTGCTAGCCTGTGCACCCCTTTCGTTAGTATGACTAGAATTTTCAACCTTTTGAAACGTGAAATGGTTTTGTTCATTCCTCACAGCAATGGTTTTTTTCCACACATGATACATCACGAATTTGTGTGCATAAATTTTTGAGATTCCAAAAATAGGTTACTTGTGTTAAGTGTGAATTCATACTGGCATGTAAAAACTGCAGGACTGGTTTCTATAACAAGATGTCCTGTTAAATTATTGAATAAAGTTAGTTATTGCAAACAGCTGGTTTAGCTCTACTGATACACAAGGATATTGTAATAAAATCCCCTCGGCTATTTTCCTGAGTTTGCTAGCTCATTATATCAGCGATTTTTTTTTGTGTGTTATAGTTCTTACTCCTCTCTTTTAAAAGTATTATGAAACTGATGCAGCACTGACACTTGCTTTACTCTTAAGAAGTGGTTGTAAATTGGCATTCTTTTGGACAAGTTTTCAAATATCACATGCTGAGGATATTTGTTAATGGTTTTGTCATGGTTTTTGTAGACCTAGAATAGTATAATATAACACCAACGCTGATGGCTTTGTAGTTACTTGTGAGGGCTAACCCCTAAAAATAATGTGTTTGCACCTAAGGTTTCATTCTTTTGTAACGTCCAAAACTATCTTCTTTTTTTTTTTTAAAAAAAAAAAACAATCTGTGTTGGTCTTGGGCTCTCAGCGTCTCACACTGTTTTTGTCATGTACTGTATTGTGTTCATAATTTATGAAATAAATCAAATCACAACATTTATAAGTTTCTAATTTAGAGGACATATATCCATCTCTAGTTTATTTTGACTTTTGAGATATATTGTGAAGGACATATCACATGGTGACTTTTCAAGGGTGCTTTTGCTTTACTACTTCTAGATGTATCAATTGATTCTTAGTTGTATGCAAAACTGATTTATTTAAATTTGTTGGAGCATTATTGAGGAAACAGACCTTTAACCTTATTTCCTATTAGTCATGGTTTGCTATACATGATAGCATGGTAGAGACTACTTTCTCCTTCCGAAGGAGGAAAATGTTTTTGTGTTCCGTTTCTATGATTGAGGAGCTAGCATTGTTGTTCTGGTGTTTTCGTCCATGTTTCTTTTCTCCTCTACGACATCTTGTTTCATGGGATATCTTTGAATTTTTCTAAATGTGGGCACATACTATTTAAATTTAAGAGGAATGGATATATATATGAATGTTTGGTAATAATACCATTTCCAAGATAAGTTACATGTCCTTTGTTGCTACAAAATACCAATGGTCAGTTTGTTATCTCAGTTGTCACTTGGACATCCTTTCTAAAAGTAGTAATCTTTTGATAGCATTTGTATTGGTATTTATTCAAATTAGGTTGTATTAGACTATTAGTGTTGGATTTCTATTGAAATGCCTTTTTTATCCATATAGATATTCTAGTATCGTTCCTTGTACAATTGGAGTCGTTTGCGTTCCTCTTCAAGATGTTGGCTGCATTCTGCCCCTTGAATGTCTTGGAAAACAAATGTAAATGTTCACCTCAAAATGTTGCCATGAATGAACATAAGGATATAGCTTGTGCTATTTTTTATAAAAAAAATATAGTACTATCGGAACACAAGTTTAGAACAGTTGTCTCCATAACATTTATTTTATGATCCGGATTTGTGATATTTGCCTTCTATTAAAATCTGGAACTAAGCAAATATCACAAATGGTTAATGATGAATAAATCAGTACTAACAGCAGACAACTTATTGTACTTCGTAATATATGTAAAAACATAATATAAACAAGTCAGCCAGTCATACGAAAGACTTAATGATGGATCTGATAAAGAACAGGAAACAACGCAGACGCAGGCTTGATGCAATACAGAAACGTAGATGAATATGCGAAACGAGCGGTCACGCAAATGTGCTGTTCAGAAACCTTATTGTCACCCCCTGTGCAGATCTTCACGGCAGCAACGGCTCGGAAATACTGCTCCCCTTCTTCATGATGCATGTTGAGAAGAAGAGTTGACGAGGTTCAGACGACACAATACAACAACACAGGTTTGCAGAAGGAAGAAAAGAAGAAATGGAGGCAGTGGTTCTTCACGCTATGCTCTAGACGTCTTCAAACATAGATATAGAGATGTCGACCGTCAACTAGCCTGATTAAACAATTATTTACTCATTGATAACTGACACATTTAACCAGCCATTTATCTACTGGTAACTGTCTGTCATCATCACCTAATAAAGCCTCAAATTCAAACATTTGAATCTCATTCAAACACACAGAGAGATACATGGTTCAGCAAAAATCTCTGCGTGTTTGAATGAGATTCAAATGTTTGAATTTGAGGTTTTATTGGTGATGATGACAGGCAGTTACCAGTAGGTAAATGACTGGTTAAATGTGTCAATTATCAGTGAGTAAATGATTGTTTAATCAGGCCAGTTCACGGTCTACGTCTCTATATCTATGCATGGAGACGCTCAGAGCATAGCGCAAAGAACCATTGCCTCCATTTCTTCTTTTCTTTCTTCTTCAAACCTGTGCTGTTGTATTGCGTCGTTTGAACCTCGTCAACTCTTCTTCTCGGCGTGCACCGTGAAGAAGGGGAGCGATATCTTCGAGATATTGCTGTCGTGAAGACCTACACGGGGGCCAAAAATAAGGTTTCTAGGCAGCGCACATCTGCGCGATCGCTCGTTTCGTTGATTCATCTACGTTTCTGCACTGCATCGAGTCCGTCTGCGTTGTTTCCTGTCTATTAAAATTTGGATTTAAAATATTGCTCTTATTTTCAACATTCCAGAAACCTTATTGTCGATTTTGTTGTAATACAACAATGGCTGGTGCTTCTGATGCTACGAAACCTGAGGTTTTTTTGATCAAAATTGCCGTAGATGGCAGACTAAAGACAATTTTGGCTCATGTTTTTGGGGCTGTGGTGGGTAATCCACCCACAGTATCCATTTACGATTGACCAATTTATGAAGTCGATAATACGAACAACATTGCTCTTCGCTGCATTCTGACCATTCTGGCAGATCAGCTCTACGATGTGTATATGGAATATAAGTCCGCCACAGAGTTGTGGGATGCACGAGAGCACAAATATGCAGAGGCGGGTCGCTGGCTCTACATGTGTAAGCAATTCTTCGACTTTAGCATGGATGCATAGTTGGACAAGCTCACGATCTCCAGCTATTGGTTGGTGAGATTGCAACACCTGAGCTGTGTGTTGCCTCCTAAGTTTGTGGCTGCGAGCATTGTTGCTGAACTTCTTGTTTCTTGGCAGAATTTTGCCACTAGTTTGAAACACAAGAAGGAAGAGATTTCCGTTGAAGATCTCATCGCTGCTCTCGATGTGGAAGAAAAGGCAAGAGCAAAAGATGCACCCAACACTTCTGGTCAGAACAATGCAAATTTCATATAGAAAAAGACTGTTGCAAAGAAGTATAAATCCAACAAACCGAACAAGACAACTAGCTTTAAGAAGGAGAAAACTTAGAAAAAGGATTTGATAGACATCATCTGCTTTGTGTGTAGAAAAGACGGTCATATGACGAAGGACTGTTGCTTCCGCAAGAGCAGAGATGGTGAATAGCCAAAGAAGAAGGCTGTCAACATGATCATAGGCGAGACCTCGACTTCAGGAGGGTATGGTAATTCTCCTGTTGTTTTTTCAACACGTCAATCCATTGATTGGTGGTGGGTTAATACTGATGCTAATGTTCACATATCTTCTGATATTTTCTTGTTTTCTTCTTACCAGGCAGCAAGGGTTTCCTCTGTCTTAATGGAAAACGGGTCGCATACTTCTGTTCTTGGTGTTGACATAGTGGGTTTGAAGCTTACTCTAGAGAAGATTGTCTACTTGAAGAACATGCGGTATACTCCTACAATAAACAAAAACCTCATTAATGGTTATGTCCTATGCAGGGACGGTTATAAGCTAGTCTTTGAGTCAAATGAAATTGTAATGTCTAAGTTCGAGAATTTTGTTGGTAAAGGCTATGAGAACGAAGGCTTGTTCCGCCTAAGTAGTTTAGAGTCTTGTTATAATTTGAATGTTGCAATTGGTTTAAATAAATGTGAGGTGAATATTTGACATTCTCGTTTCTGTCATGTTGGTTTTGATAATATTGCTAGAAGGAAAAAGTCCGGTTTACTCACTTGAACTATCAGAAAAGTCTGGTTTACCCCATGCACCACAAAACTGGTTATTTTACCTATAAATTTGCGAAAACCGATCAATACACCCCTCGGGCTAGTTTGAATAGGTGGTTTTGCTGATGAGGCCGCATTTGGCCAAGTCAGCACGGATGTGTCACACTGAGTGGTGGACGTGGCGCTCCTGGTCTTCTTTCTTCTTCCTCTCCCCAAACCTTCGTTCTTCCTCCTGCGCCCGCCGCTGTGTGCCCCTGCCTCCCGCCGGTTTGGCCCAGGAGCTTCCTCGCATGCATGTGCGCTGCCCGCTGGAGCCATGCTCGCCCTCGCCTGCGCTCCTTGGCTCCCTGGCCCGCCGCTCGGCCTCCCTCTACGCCGGTGGCTCAGCCCAGCCCCTCTCCCCGGCGTCGCCGCCTAAGCCACCGGGCTCGGCCCCGCGCCCGACCGCGCCCCTGGTTTGGAGCGACCGAACAAAACTGAATCACCAGCGCCAAAACCAAATCACATGTGAATCCTCCAGAAAAAAACACAAAAATTCAGTTGAAATTAACAAAACCAAGACTGATGAGCAGATCAAAGGAAACTATCTGAGAGTTACATCCAAAATGTGAGCAGGTGATCATCCAAAATTCTCAGATTTCCAGCCAGAAACCAAACAATTCCCAGGTGTCGCACTAGGAAACAACACCAGATCTGAACACTAACATCCCAATTTACTCCATCCAGAAGGGAAAATTCCCAAACAACTCGCACGGCAGAGCAGGGTTCAGACCCACACACCAACTCCGGCAAACCCATCGCAAACCAATCTCCTGGACCCCAACTCCCTACAGCCTAGTAGCTCACTGTATGCATGCTGCAAATCACACGTCGGGGAGGAGCCGGGCTAGGAGCGCAGCGGCGGGCGCAGGAGCACAACGTCGGCAGAGACTGGCGCGCGCGCCCAGCGCGAAGCGAGCAGGCGCGCGCACCGCGACTGCACCGACGGCCGAGGAGGCAACGGGGGAGGCGCACGCACGTGGACGTTGGCGGAGGCGCCGACGGTTGCACCAGAGGGAGGCGCAGGAGAAGCGGCGGAGGCAGCACAGGGAGCCGGGGCCGAGCACGACGCGGGCCGGAGGAGGAGCGCCGTGAGGAGGTGCGGCCGGAGCAAGTTTCGGAAGGAGGAGATGGAAGTAGAGAGGAAGAGTGAGATTGGGGATTGGGATGAAGCTGTGAGGGGATAAGCCAGGTTGAGGTGTAGTGAAGAGAGTGACGTGGATGTCCACGTGTCAAAAGTATGTGCCACATCAGCAAACCGTTGTCACGTGTGCAAAACCACCCTTCGAAATCACGTGTGCAAAACCACCCTTCGAAACCGGCGCGAGGTGTTTAATGCCCGGATTGCGTTAGTTTAGAGAGTTAAATAACCGGTTTTGTAGTTCAGGGTGAAAACCGGACTTTTCTGATAGTTGGAGGGAGTAAAGTGGACTTATTCCTTGCTAGAATGTACTGATTAGATTTAATTCCAAAATATGAAATTATCAAAGGATCAAAGTGTCTGTCATGTGTGCAAGTAAAGCAACATCGCAAACCCTTTAAGGGATTAGAGGACGAAAAAAACCTGGCACCATTAGATCTTGTTCCATCAGATTTATGTGAAATGAATGGATTGTTGACAAAATGAGACAAAAGATATGTTTTAACTTCTATTGATGATGCAATACGCTACTGCTACGTGTATTTGCTAAAAACTAAGGATGACTTTAAACTACTTTAAGACTTATAAGGCCGAGGTTGAGAACCAACTAAAAAAGAAAATAAAAAGACTGAGGCTGATCGTGGAGGAGAGTACATCTCTCATGATTTTTTTCAATTCTGTTCTGAGCATGGAATAGTGTATGAATTACACCACCATATTCACCCCAATCAAATGGGGGTAGTTGAGAGGAAAAACCGGACACTAACAGATTTGGTTAATGCTATGTTATAAAGTGCTGGTATGCCTAAGGCATGGTGGGGGGAGCTATATTGATAGCAACTTTCGTTCTAAATAGAAAAAGAGAGATTACTCCATATGAGGGTTGGAAGGGGAGAAAGCCTAATGTTAATTTTCTACGAACTTAGAGGTGTTTGGCAAAGGTCAATATACCATTGTAGAAAAAGAGCTTGAGAATGGAGAGAATCTACTGAAGGGCAAGCAACCTCCACAACGACATGAGAAGAGGAAAGGTCGAAATGGTAGAGTGCGGATGATCCAAGGCCAGCATCGCTTGACCTAGCTAGAAGCAAGTATGCATTGAGGTGGAGTGTTAAGAATAGCAATCCATACTTGTGGAAGTTCTAGAATAGTTGGAAATCACAAGAACTATTCTTCAGGACAAAGTTAGGAATCATCTAGAGCTAGGATATTTTTAGATGAAATATCTAGATATTTTCCTAGAAGTTTCGTGATAGTAGATATTTAGATGTTGAGGGTTAGGATGATAACAATTGTCATCCATCCAATGGTTATGTACCACTATAAATAGGGGTGCCCTCTTCCCCCTTGTGTGACATGGATGACCCACCATGAGTATGAGAGGGTGTTAGGGATGACCATAAGAGAATGTCATGGTAGTGAGATATGTAGCCATTAGAAGAGTGTGAGTTGTTGTATCAAATTTGTTAGTAGTCAATAAGAGTTGAGCTATTACTCTCTTGTGCAAGTGTGGTCTCCCCGGTTGTGTAATTGGGCAAAATTTGATATACGCCACTCAGAAACATGCCACTTCGAGATATGCCACTCAGTATGTTGAAATTAGAAATATGTCACTCCAGTTTCTTCCTTTTTTGAAATTTGTCGTTATATCTACTTTTCTCCTATTTTCTTTTCTTTTCTTTTTCATCTATTCACTAGTGAACTACCTATTTTGCCTCTCTTATTCGGATTCATCCCTTCTGAACAAGCAGCAAGCATCCATCAGGCACACGCGCTGAACCAGGGCACAGGCAGTGCCTCTCGCCCGCTGCGATGCTGACGCCGGTGCACACCCAATCCCAACGCCGGTGTCCACCGCGAGGTAGTGCCTCTCGCCCACCGCCATCACGACTCCGACACCGTCATCGCCTCTACACGCCGCCGCGCCCACACACAGACCACCTCCCTCCTCGCTCTGCCCGCCCTGCCGCTCCTCCGCGATGCCCTCGGGCCCCGCGGTGCCGCCTACTCCCCCCTCCCCCGTGTCCAGCTCAAGGCCCTTGAGCTCTGCTTCATCGTCTCCCTCGACAGGCTCCCCTCCTCTTCCTCCTCCTCATGCACCGGAGATGACCCGCCCGTGTCCAACTCGCTCATGGCGGCCATCAAGCGCTTGCAGGTCAATCAGCGCCGCAACCCAGACACCTTCCACTTCTACCACCATGCCACCACAGCCCCCCCCCCGCGCAGTCAAGGTCGAGCTCTTTGCAGCTCCTGCTGGCCATCCTCGATGACCCCATGGTCAGTCGCATGTTCAGCGAGGCTGGCTTCCACAACGGAGACATCAAGCTCGCCATCCTCCGCCCCGCGCCGCCCATGACGCTGCTCGGACGCCTCTCCACGCGCAGCTGCCCGTTGCCTCTCTTCCTATGCAGCTTCGCCGCCGCTGACAACACCAACGTGCCCTTGCTTGCAGGGAACCTCACCGGTGCTGGGGAGGAGAACTGTCGTCGCATGGCATGCTTACTGCTGGTTCATAAGGGATGGAAGGGATGAATCCGAATAGGAGAGGAGCAAAATAGGTAGTTCACTAGTGAATAGATGGAAAATAAGAGAAGAAAAGAAAATGGGAGAAAAGTAGAGATAATGATAAATTTCAAAGGAGGAAGAAACTAGAGTGGTATATTTCTAATTTCAACATACTGAGTGGTATATCTCGAATTGGCATGTTTCTGAGTGGCGTATATCAAATTTTGTCATGTAAGTGTGGTCTCCTCGATAAGTCGTACTTCTAGTACTTAGTGTTTTAGGTTGTGATTTGATGTGAGCGGCTTGGTCGTATGAAATCACAACGGTCAATCCCTCTCTTGTGTAAGTGTGATCTCCTCGGTAAGTCGGACTTCTAGTATTTAGTGCTTTGGGTTGTGATTTGACGTGAGCGGCTCGGCCGTCCGAAATCACAACAGTCTTGGCTTTACCGTGAGTGGCTTGGTTGTGTCTAGGACCTTACTAGAGTCGGTATTAGAGCCACCACAAAATTCTCAACAGGATATAATCCTTTTATTTTCTTTATTTTTTGCCTGATGGGACGATTATTTTCCTTCGAACTCCGACAATATCAAGAGTGGTAAAATATTCAATGGTTTGCATGTGAAAACTCACTATGGATCCACCTTAGTCGTGGATGAGATGATAATGTGTTTACGTGTGCTAACGATTTTCGTTTGCTGATAGATACACCCATGTCTATCCGTTAGTTGTTGATATGTTTTTTGTCCTGATGGTACCCTATGGCTGAAGGTGGATGCCCGACGGTTTTTTGCCTTTTCACGGGCGTTCTGGTAAATGATGGCTTGGCTTTTTAGATGTCCCACAAGAAGACAAGTAACAATGCAGAGAATTCGTAATGTTTGGCGTTCTGGGGAATTCGTAATAGACTAACAATAGATAAGAAAATTGTAGCTAATCTAGTAGAGCCTTTTATAATATGTTTGCTGTAACGCAGTTATGGAAAAGCTCTACCACATGAGAGGACAGTGGAGCAAGGCGTGTTTTTTTTGTGAACCTTTTGTATGCCATGTTGTCGATTCTGCTTAGTTCTTATCTTGTGCCTTTAGTTTTGGTAGCTGGTTTTGGCAAATATGTTTGGTTATAGTAATTAACCGGGTATCCCCAGATATTTTTATTGTTGTATGGTTGCACTTTGGCTTCCAATGTAAGCCGGGTAATAAGATTTCCTTTTGTCTAAATTTACTGAAATCGGAAAGAACATGGCTGGTTTTGGTGGGTTTTGGTGTTTGGTTAAAAGAAAATGCCTCATGCCTCATGCTCGAAGGCAAGCTAATCCGTTATCCTGGGTTACTCATACCCACAGCCCACAGTAGCTTCAAAGCATCATCGCACAACACTGCAAGCCTACCACTAACTACACTATATGTATACACGACTATCGATCACTGAACCTAAAGGAAGATGCGTTATTTTCCCGCCAAATCCAGAGCGAACTTTGGGCGTAGCCATGGGATCAACTGATCGTACCACCATCCCACGAGCCATTCTTTCTCATCTTCTTCTCCATCCTCTGCAAATCTGATCCCGACCTCCTCCTAGACTACTGCGTCTCTGACACAACGGTGACCGCCGCGTTCCACCTCAACGGCTTGGCCTGCATCGACGGTATGGCCTGCGCTTAGAGCTGTTTATTTTTGTACCGAACAAACTGTACCAAAAATACCAAATTGTACCGGTTAACTTGGTTTGACCGGTACTCACTATGAGATATAGAAATCTGGTTTTCTAGTATTTCGGCTTTTTCGGTAAAAAACAGCCGAAAACCGAAATCTCGTAACATACGCTCTGTGGCTTGCGGCCTCACGGCCCATCCACGGTCCACCACTGTCCACAGCATCTCCACCTGACCTCACAGAGATAGAGTGGAGCCCATTGGATCCATGCCAGTTTGGCATTTCCTCCAAATCCCCAATCCCTCTGGCAGGCGGCTGGAGCTCTTGGTCTCGGCTCTGGTCTTTGGAGCATTTCGGCATTGCCTTGCCCAGTTGCCCCTAACCCTAACATTTGGCATCCCCCATCCACCATCCCATTCCCATCTGCATCTGGAGACTGAAGTGGCGACTTGCATCTGGAGACTGGAGTGGCGACTTGCGACCGTGGCGGCGGGCGGCGGCACTCTCTCTGCCTCTCTGGCCTCTGCGCCTCCGGCCCTCGGCGGCTCTGCCCCCAGCAGCCAGCCGGCGCCGCTGCGGCTGCCTGCTACGACGTCGCTCGGGCCTCCCCCGGTTCCTCTTCCATCCAAGATTCCAAGGTAACTCATTGATGCCTTGATGCGGTGCCTGAGCCCTGATGATTGTGGAAGACTTTGATATTTAACTTTGATGCTTGAAGAACTATGAAATTGGACTATGTAGACCGTAATATGAGTAATCTTTTGTAATTGTTTATTTGCTATGTAGACCGTAATATGAGTAATCTTTTATAATTGTTTATTTGCTATTTGGACTGTTGGATATTTTGGACATTGAACTGAAGTTTGGAACTATGGACTAAATTACTGTAAGCATGCTTGCTGGTTAATGGTTATTACTTTGTAGTTGCTTAATCCTTGGCAACTTGTTGAATCTTGAATCTATGCATGTTGCCTGCACTCCTGCAGTCTGCAGCACACACAGCTGCACTTAGCCACTTACGGACTTACCTGCTATCTGGACGTCTGGAGACTGGAGGTCTGGTAACTGCCTGTGCCTGGTGTGAATGTGTGGAGACTGGAGGTCTTGTAACTGCCTGGTGTGAATGTGTGATCGTCTGATCGTCTGAAGGAGTATGGACTGAATAGTGAATACTGATGCCTGAATGATGGTGTAGTAGTGTACTGCTGGTCATGCTGGGGACTGGAGTGCTGGCGCTGGGTGCTGGGCTGCTCTCTGCTGGCCCTGGGTGGCTGGGTCCTGCCGCCTGCCGTGCTGGCGCCTGGCTGCTTGCGTGCAGACTGCAGAAGACAAGTGCCGAGTGCTGGGCTGCCGCCTGCCGCCTGCCGCCTGCTGCTGCTTCCTGCTTGCTTTGCTGCTTTGCTGGTTGCTGCTGCTCTGCTGCAGTACTGCCAGCGATAGTGCACGCATAGTGCTGCCGCTATGTGTAAAGTTTGATAACTATGCTATTTACCAATATCGTATCAAAAAAATTGGAATTTATCAAAATTGAATTGTATTTTTAAAAATATTGTATTTACCAAATTAACAATACCATATTTACCGAACCGAAAAAACCAAACGAACACTCTTACCTGGACTGCACTGACCACTTCGCCACCTCGGTGGCGCTCTCGCGGGCGACGGACCTGGCTGTCACGCTCTTCGGGTTCAATGTGACGCTGACCAGCCTGGCCACCTCCCTGCCGGGCTCTAACGCGCAGGGGCTCGCCATGGCGCACATCGACCTCGCGCCGGGTGGCATAGCGCCGCTGCACTCCCACCCGTGCGCGTCGGAGGTGGCGCGCTCGTCCTCAGCGGGATCATCCTGGTTGGGTTCGCCGACACGTCGTACCAGCTGTACACGCGGCTCTCGCGGGCGACGAACCTGACCATCACACTCTTCGGGTTCAATGTGATGCTGGCCAGCCCGGCTACCTCCCTGCCGGGCGCTAACGCGCAGAGGCTCGCCGTGGTGCGCATCGACCTCGCGCCAGGCGGCATGGCGCCGCTGCACTCCCACCCGCGCGCGTCGGACGTGACGCGCCCCTCCTCAGCGGGAGCGTCTTGGTCGAGTTCGCCGACACGTCGTACCAGCTGTGCACGCAGCTGCTGCGCACCGGCGAGGCGTTCGTGTTCCCGAGGGCGATGGTTCACTTCCTGCACAACATGGACACGGCGGCGCCGGCCGTCGTGCTGTCGGGGCTCAACAGCCAGAGCCCCGGCGTGCAGTTCGTGCCATTGTCGGCGTTCCGGACAGAGCCGCGGCTGCCGGACGAGGTCCTCAAGAAGGCCTTCAAGATCACCGGGCAGGACGTGCAGAGGATCCAAAGAAGCCTCGCTGGATCTTAGAAAATCACCCATGTACTTTCACGGTTTCACCGATTCAGCATATAAGGCCGTGCCATTCGTGAATGACAGTACCTGTAAAATAGTTACAAAAACGAGAGGCTCAATTACAGGGACTGCCCTTTCTTTCGTGTTTACGGCCCATAAGCCCACTAATGTGAAAAAATGAAACAAATAATTAAAAAAGGCATGGCCTTATAGGCTTATACTACTAGAGCTATACATGTAAAATGCGTATAATATAGAGTGACACAACAACCATATCATACTGATGTACTCAAGGAGATTGATCTTTGGGTACAACTAGCCTTCGGATGAAGTTCCTATCGTATGTTCCTATGTAGCATCGGTGAATAATTTATACAATAATTGTAATTAACACGTGTAACAAAAATACAGAATAACAGTGGAAAAATGTTAAGATTTTTTTTTTAAAAAAAAATAGGACATGACTAGCGCTCGGGTGTTCAATCCGAGCGCAGTCGTCGAACGGGGTCATGACCGTTAGATCTGACTTCGCATGTAACTCATGAGTCGTCCGATCTCTTCTCTCACAAGAGAATAACATCCCCAAAGAACGGGTCATGTAGATCGACTCATGTAACTCATGAGTCGTCCGATCTCTTCTCTCACAAGTCGGTGCAACAGAATAACATCCCCGCAGCAACCACAACTTTTCCATGTAACATAACAACAAGCAGAGTGATGCAACAAAATCAATAACCGTTGCAATAAAAAAAAACTTAGTGCAACAAATACCCCACTAAACAACATGCGACAATGACAATAGTCACTCCAACAAGCAATTAACGTTGGTGCAACAAATCAATAGATCGGTGCAAACAAGTCAATTCTCACCACAACAAATGACAAACTCTATTGCAACAAAGAAAACTTATTGGTGCAACATCTCCGACCTGCGCACCTCCGTTCATCGGGAGCCATTCTCAACCACACTATTGGTTCCTTCGACGAGGATGGCATCAGGAGGAGGCCACACCCGGCAATGCCCGTGGAGGCCATGGCCAACGACGATTCGATTTCCTTGACGGCGCCCCGCGAAGGTCGCTCCTGACGGTGATGGAGCTCGTCTACCTCGACGATTCTTGCAGACGCTGCTTGATAGGGGTGTAGCTTGGGACTTGAGTTGGGAGTGAATCTAACAGCTTGAAGAAGATGCTAGAAAAGCGGATTGAAATTATGTCGCATCTAGTCCAATTGATGTGCCCAGTAGGCTGGGTGAAAAGAAAATGCAGCCTTTTGGGATGGGCAGGGTGGATATCGAGTCAACTACTCATCTTACTGAGCTTTTTTTGAAATTAACATAGTTTGATTTAATATCATTTTATTTATAGTTTAAAAGTATTTTTAGAACCGAACTAACAAGTCGAGCCAGAGCAAAATCTAATTTCATTTGAAATAGTCTCATTTCACTGTTTAACCAATTAACAAGTGTAATTAAAGTAAATTTGAACCGAGCCAATAAACCCCGCTAACAAGTTTTTTTTCGCTCCTAGATGGGCTCTGTGGCGCTTAGGTGTGCTTCGGTTTAGGAGGAGTGGAGTGGGCTACCGGGCTTTTAGGCGTAAACACAAACTCAGACTACTTCAACTTCTCATAAGAGTAAAACTATAGTTGAAACTGTAAAAACTTAGAGAAGAGTTATATCAAACATGCCCGTACCAGAGCCGTAGCATTACCCTTGATCTTTCCATCAACTTTTCAAGATTTCTGGACGGCACGGAGGCGCAAGTTTCCGCCTGCTTAATTTGCGTACGTATGGTGTTGGAAACACCAGGGATATTAGGTAAAACAAGTGGCCGGCACCAAGGAAGAACAAGAACACGAGTTAATCGCAGTAGAAAGTACTCGAGAAACCAGTAGAAAGTTAACTCCTTTGCTTTAGCGAGAAAGGCATCGATCTCTCTCCTGCTGCTACCTTTCTACTCTCCTTTTAGGGGACACCGCTGAAAGTAATAAAAAGGCGAAGAATCCGGGTAAATTAACACGGCCATGTACAAACTGCACCGAACACCTCATCTTCGCGTACGCGATTCTTCCATTGACAAGCTAGGCTGCTTCTCTCTCTTCTTTGTGGCTACCATTTAGTCATGTCGAGTGGACCAGTACGTCTAGTTGTGACGTGAATCGGTGGTAGTTGGTATATAGAATAGGAGGAATTTGTCGTCCCTGAAGAAGTTGAATCGTACTCTTGATGTGATCAGAATGCAAAGCATCTCTTCTTTCTACACCCCTGTCTACAGGGGCGAAGCTGATCACGGGCCAAGCATCTGACCGACTCAGCTATTTTTCGTTGAAAATCATATTTTGCTGATTTTTTAAGAAATTTTACACGGACTTTTAACCCTGGGTCTCGGACTATAGCCCTAGAAGCCCGAGGCACAGCTCTGCTCCCGCCTGTCTAGCTTTTCGATTCCAGGGAGCATCAATAAAGGCGAAGATGGTTGCAATTGAGGCTGAGTCTGCATCTCTTTTGTGTACATATGATCGTTTCATGTGGCTAACATCAGGTGTTTCGGCCGATCGAGTTCGGCTCGTGCATTTATGATGTGGCTGTCAGCATGTATGGACCGTCAACGAAGGCGGTCTAGACGCGATCTGCTCGTGCGTCGCAGGTGAAAGCCATCAAATCCACAAAGGATGGTTACTCTAAAAGCATGTTTCCTTTAAATTTCCTAACATATGTGTCAGAGAACTAGAGAATTCTCTCATTTGGATAATATCCAAGACAACCCTGGAATTTGGTAGGATCATGCCACCACAGTGTTTAAACTGCATGGTATTCTGCAGCAACAAGAAACCTGAAAATGTTGAATGGTTGCATGATCTGACATCTGAAACTCTGTCAGAAATTTAAAGGGTACAAATCAGAAAACACAAGTACTGTACAATTAGTGTCAAAAGAAGGTAAGACTAGAAACATACAGATACAATTCATGTGGCTTAATTCAATTGTGACCTCAATTTAAATAATTTTGACAACAGCGATTTCAAAACAAAAAAAAAACCAGGTACAGATGCAACTTCTGAGGCCAAGATAAGCTCTGCCACACAAATTAAAGTCCAATGCAAGTCTAAGCGGGCTGTTATTTTTTATTGCTCTAGGTAAGGACCAATTCGTCAAGGCTTACCTCCCTGTAACTCCAAAGTCTGTTTTCATCTCAAGTCATGTAGAATTGGAAATTAATTTTTCACTGATATTCAGATATGAAGTCTCTCAAAACTGTTCTGCAGACGTAGTGCAATTGGTTGATATGAAGTGTTCAATTCTGCACCTAATCCCTGACATGGACATCGCACACACTGAAAAAGGTCATCTGATAGAGATAGAAAACAAGGAGTGATTAAATAAGTGGCTATCTCTGAAGCGAAAATTTTCCTAGAGAAGCTTGGAAAAGTCAAGACTGTACAATTCTACGAGCATTTCTAATGGCAGTGTGGTTTAGCCTGCTTCTTCCGTTGACACGCTGGGCTGCCTATAGGGCCATTTCAACTTTAAATCATTTACTTGGGGGAAAGATACCTGCTTTTTCTTTGTTGATTGTTGACGAATACATGCATGAATCGTTGTATTACGATCATATTAGATTCTACAGCATTCAAATTCAAGAATTTAAATCTATAACATCAGCATTACTTTGAATTATGCAATGAGAAAATGGCGTGCTCTTGAAGGAAATTAATGGATATGATTGAGTCTAGAGCTCAAGCTAGTGATATATTTCTATCTGGAAAGACTATTAGTCGGCATATTTGCAGTATATGTCAATCAAGCTAGTCAGTCACATGGTCATATCTCACAATAAAGTAAATCTGAAGTATTTGCTGTGGTTGCAACCAGCTCTGAGTGAATGGGTGAACTGCTCACAGCCACTCTTCTGGGGGGTGGCCTTGTCCATCTTGATCAAGATGTCCATGTCTCTTATTCTATGAATTTCGCTCGTTTCTTCTTGTTCGTGGATGATGTGGGCAAAATGTTCTGATGCTTTCAAATGGTTGGAGAGGCTCATCTAGATTCTAGAAGCCTAGAAATAGTCTCAATTTCCTGACGATGTTCGTTGTTTTATCTGCAGAATCTTTTTTTTAGAGATGAATTATCTGCAGAATCTAAGTTGCTAAGAATTAATAGCAAGTTGAAGTCGAAGGCAGCAGCCAAGAAGAGGTAGGAGCAGACCAGAGTATCTGGGTTGCAGCTAATTTGAGTTTGAGTACATCTGAATACAAGCTCTGGTGTTGGCATCATTGAGATGTTGAAAACTTGAAATATTTGATCAGGACGTCCTTGTCCCTTACACACATCACTATTGAGATGCAATAGGATCGCCGATCAGGTCAAACGCGCGCCATCACACTCGCACGCGCCTTTATCTCTAGCGCAGAGCGTTTGATCAGGAATCAGGCGGTTGAGCGAGATTGTAACAGCAACAGGAAATGCCGAGCATCACTCGTTAAAAAGCCATATAAACATGAAACGATTATTAAACACGTCAAGAGACAAAAGGAAACCTGAACATGCATGGCATGGTGGTTAACATGACAAAATCGCAAACACCAGTTAATTGTACAGGACTTGACTGGCACGATTAACGTGACTTGATTTTGAGTCGGTTAGGATGGTAAAATCATTTATGTAATATTGTCAACTTGTCGTGTTACATTTTGAACAGCTCTACTTGATGGAAATGGAACTACTGGGCATTTGGGCACAGATTTTCGTACACGTATTTGGCTGCGCCGCTACGTACGCACAGTGCACGAATTTCGACACGCCGATTGGTTTTGTGCGTGCTATGAACTTGGGGAAAAATTGTATTAGCCCATATCCTTGTGCATGGAACGACGACGACTGAGTTGGCAGGCCAACAGACATTTCACATCGACTCACCAACCCAATTAACCCTTTTCTTGTTACGTAGCCCGACTGCTGCTTCCAAATTAACCTACTCAAATCCAGTCGAAGTAAGTATAGACTCATTCTACCGCGTGATACGTGTTTTTCACGAATCTCAAAGCATGATATGCTAGTCTTCAATATTTAATTCGTGAAAATTCACATCAGTGATTTATTGAGCTGTGCGTTTTGAGATTCGTGAAAAGACACGTATCACACGGTGGAATGAGTCTACACTGATGGAATTGTGGACCAGGTTCTATAGAATTATTTTTCCGCCCAACCTGCGTTCGCCGCCCCCTCTTCACGACGTCAGTAAAGGTAAACGGATACAAAGGATAAGGCACACAGTCCAGCCTCTAATATGCATCGGTTGATCGGCTTGTAAGTCGTAACAGAGTATACCAATCGTTTTTCTACTTCTCCAACGACAACTTCCCAAGGGAACAAGTTAACCAAACAGGCACGCGCGCGTGAGCTTGGCCAATTTCTTCCTCCAACTCGTCCGCTAATTCACACGCACGGACGCGGTTGTCGTCTTCAATCCGTGCGCGCGCGCCGCAAGCGCGGTCGCGGCATGCACGCGTGCAGCACGCTGAACCTGGCTTGGCTTTGAGAAGCGAGCTTTGCTCGGGGTGGCAGCTTCGGCTCGGCGTCAGTCCGTGTGCATTCGAGTCGGGGACTCGGTTTGTGTGTCTCGTGGGGGTGTTGGATCGCCGTAGTCGAAGGAGAAAAATCCCTGTAACCTCTTCTTAATGAAAAAAAAAAAATCTGGCTTGGCTTTAGGCTTGGTCGCGAGCGGCCGAGCCCAACCCCAACTGGACAAGAGAGAAGCCGCGTCCGTCCGCCCCGCCGTGCCGCCGTGTGAAGAGTTAGGGTCCTCAAGTCCCAGCCGCAAAAGCGTTGACGCGCGCGCGCACGGGATCCGCACGGGCTCGACTCCGTCCTCGAACTCGGCCGGCCGGGCTCCGTTTTGGTCGAACATGCAACGTCAGAGTCCTGCCATCATATACGTGGTTGCGCATGACCGACACGTATTAAGTTAATGATAAATTAATAATCAATGTGGCAGGACTCGAGATGGCGTGAACTATATACTATACTATACTATACTATACCTTACTTTGGAATTCAATGGAAGATCGATGAAGGCATGAACTTGATCACTTGGCTCTGCTACATCTTCCTAGGTACCGTACGTACATAACGTTTCCCCCCTCTAAACTAACAATGTCTCCGTACAATTTCCCCCTGCCAAAAAAAAAAAAAATGGGAAAAGGTTTTCATGTGCCATCATGCGTACGTTTGAGCACCAAGGTCAAGCTTCTAGAAGCCACATCCATATCAAGATGCAGTCCAACTAACACCACAGGATTAATCTAGTAACTTTTCGTTTATTTAGTTTGCATCATTAACTAGTACATCTTTCCTCGCAAAATAAAATTAGAGTATTATATCTTGTGCTCCTTTTTATATGATACTCCACCTAACCCCCGGCCCTAAAAAATCAATCTTTCTGCCTATCTGAGGAGTTCTTTTCGTGGCCAGGCGCATCTTTGTGTTTCATGACATAGAGCAAGTCTCTAAAATTTGGTGCTCTGTCCTGTCCTTGAGTTCGACAACGATCACATGGCAATTTTTTAGTAGCTATAGCTGGATCATAATGCATCTTTCTTCTAGATAATGTGATGTGTGGCGGAATAGTTAAAAAGTGCATGTGTATCTTGATGCATAAGGCTGAAAAAGCATAGACGCCGAGCCAGCGAAAATTAAGTGGAAAAGATATATTTGAGAAAGTGAAAATTAGCTATACATATCACCTTATGTTAATTGGTTCTATTATATATCTTTTGAGTAGCGGTATCACAAGTTCAGATATCTAGTTAATCCATTGGTACGTACTCCAATTGTTAAGATACTCCATATTTATGGTGTTGGTAGAGGGCTAATCCATATAATAAGAGAAAAAAGTTGTATATCTACTCATGCTCACCCAGTTAAAGTAACACTTACGAAAGAAAATGCTAATGCTTCCAAATGATAGACGAAGTTGCGGTAAAACAAAAGAGCACCTTTCTTTGTCCGGGCCTACTGTTTCTTTTAGGGAGGACGTTTCATCGGAAGCGATACCTCATCACTTTTTCCCGTATTATACCTTTTCAATCTCACAACACATATGGTAAAATAAATCAACCACCTCTTTGTATGTCCACATGTCATGATTTGAAAAGAGTTCAAGCAAAGATCTAAAAGTAAAGAGGTCTTAATAGGATTTATTTCTGGTTGTATGTGACTGTTCAATCATTTATAAACTACGATATATATGTACTCTCGAGTTTTAATAAACTGGAATGGGGTCTACCAAATTAATGGCCAGTTAATTGAGGTGGTCCATGGTCGGTGTGAATAACACAGTTCAGAGTTTTTCCTTTATGCACATTAAGATCTCGTTTGATCTGAGCCATATCTATATGTAATTATGTATATATGAGAACTTCTTTTTAAGGAACATGAGAACGAATATCCACTTAATTACAGGATACATCGGCAACTCGCTGGTAGCTAGCATTTCAGATATGCAGTACAAACACAAGCTCAAGCTAGCATCCACTGTTCTAATTTGACATGTGCATATTTTTTTCATTTTTCCCGGCCATGAAGCTAGCCCAGCTATCCCAAGCAAGAGCAACGTTCCTTGCAAGTTTCATGCAGTACAGTGTCTCGAAAGGGAGTTTTGATGTTAGTACAAGTTGTACATTTAGTACAAAAAGGCCTAAAAACGAAGTACAAAAAATGAGTCAATAGTGGACTTATGACCCATTTGTAACACTCAAGCCTCGTAGGAAATTCACAGGATATAAACAATTCAATTCCTACGTAAATCTAGGAAATTTCCTGATCCGAACGGGACATAAATTGGGACATGGAACGGTCTAGGAAGCTGTAGGGACTATATGGTTTGGTTAGAACACGCCCAACGAATTGTAAGGCAGATTAGATCACGCCGCCGACCTCATCTTTCACCGAGTTCGGTGAGGTTGGTTGAGGCGACTTCCATCCTGCACTCAACACTCCACCTTAGCGCATATAGCGCCTTGGATCCCCCACTTCCGGACTATCCCCCACCGGTCCTGGGTTCCTCCATATCACTCACACACACCTACTACTTACCCGATGTGGAGAGCATAGTCACGTAACAAGGTAGCATTTTCTGCCCGCCGAAACGGGAAAATGGTTGGCACTGAATTACGGCATCTGACCGAGCAAGAGTTGGTTGGTCCTTATATTATAACCATATGTAAAAAGGGGCCCACCTCTTACCTCAACATCATCGTCGCGATTCCCCAGCCAGGGCCCCCTTTTACCCTCCTAATAGATCTCATTCTTTCTTAATCATCTTATCTTATCTCAATCATTTTCTTTAGGTTTTGGAAAACCATTTTGATGCTGATACATATAATAGTGCAAGATAGGGATATTTTTAAAGTAACTATATTAATGTTCAAGGATCGCTTGCCTTCGTAGAAGTAGGAAAAGTTAGCGCCGAAGTTCTGTCATTTGCTCCGTAGGTGCGGTTCGCCTACGTAGTAGATCGGAAGCGAATAATAGTATAAGTAAATACGTAGTTGATTTGAGTGATAATATGGATACATAAGTTAGCTACGACTACAAGTTAGCATATTTTAATTACTAAAATGCTTTTGCGGTCTAATCGAAGTTAGCACTCTCCGACAGTCGCCCGCTGGTCTAAACCCACCAGTTAACTAACGGCTACCGAAGCACAAACTACTCAACGAGCTTTAGCAGTCCACCACCGCTTAACAAGAATCTACACTTGACTAAAGATTAGACCAAACCTAAATTTAAAGCCCTAATCCTAACCTAATCTTCCCTCTAACCTCTCTCTCTCTCTCTCTCTCTCTAGTCTCACTCGGCCGGCCCACAAAAGCCCACACCAGCCCAGCCTACACACACACACACACACACACACACGGCCTACACACACAGCACACACGGCCCAAACACACCCGGCCTACACACACGCACGCACACCACCCGGCCCAAACACACACCAAGCACCCACGCACAGCACACACGCACCCAACACACCCTAAGCACACTCACGCACCCAACACACACAGCCCCTGCCCGATCCCCTTCTTCTTCAACCCGCAGCGCCGCCGCTCCTGCTTCTCTTGCTAGCGCCGCCGGCTTGCTTTTCTCGCTAGCGCGGACCCGCTCTCCTCTCTCGCTCCCTCTTCTCCCCCAGATCTACTCCTCCCCCTCTACTCACTCGATGCCGCCGCCGGGTCCCCTCTTCCACCTCCATGGCCCGCGTTCCCCGCGCTCGCCCGCTACTCCGCCGGTTCCGAGGGCGCCATGGGCCCGGTCCGGCTCCTTCGCTACCTCCGGCTTCACCTGCGCAAGGCTCGGCCTGCGTCACCAGGCGCGCGCCATGCCCTAGGTCTCTCGGCTCGGCCAGCCGACTTCCTCGGCTGCTCGCCTCACGCGCCCAGCCCGGTTCCTCCATCCTGCGGCCTAGATCTGGCGACTACGAGCTTCAGCCCGGCCGGCTCGGCCTCCCGGCCGCCGGCACCATGCACCGACGCTTCCCCCTTACTAGCTCACTCGGTTCTTGCTAAAAGCTCAACTAATAAGTGCTAATATGGATGAATGCAGTCGTGGGTGGATCCGGAAGGAAGGCCACCGAAGTATGCAATTGCTCACCTCAAGCATCAAAAGGTAATGCTTTTACCTTTCGGTGGAAGATTTGACTGAGATATGTTGGTGTGATGGTCCTGTGAGGATGATGGACTGATGCATACCTTGCTACTGTGGGATGAACAATGCGTATGTGTATGAATGAATAGTAAGATTACTGAGGGGGGAAAGCTTGGAGTTGGGTTTCTGGTGTTTGGTTGATAATGCTCACATATGCATGCAACTGGTGAGGGGGGGTTCATATCCTGATGCTTATTGCTTGGTTGTTGCACAAGGATGGTAATGGTGGCTCGGCTGTGGTTAGCATTGAGGTATCACCCCCTTTTATCTCTACTCCCTGATCCCTTGCTTTGTGATGCGATGAACTGAGAGCTACCTCCTGTTGATGCTACCATGAGATCTAGTGTTCTGTGTGAATGATGAGTATGCCTGAAGGTGGTGTTATGGTGGTGGTTGTGGCTTGGGCAGCGAGAACAAGGGGGGGCATGAAAAGGGGTTTTACCTTAGTTTGGGCTATGCCAATTTTTGGGTCGAGGTGGCAAGGTGCTACCGGCCTCGCTGGTGCTCCCTCTTGCTCTTGTGGTCCTCCCCGTCCCGCCGGTTGGTGTGGGGTTCGGAGGTCGTTGATGGTTTCAATGACGTCGCCTCGCGCCCGGCTCTCCTCGCTCTTCTTCCCGGTCCCCGGCTTCCGTGCTTCTGGACTTCTTGCCTCCCGTGGTTGCCTTCGTTGAATGGGAGTGTGGCCTGGTTGGGAGAAAGGATGGTCTTGGTGATCTTGTTCCACTGTAAACCGAGGTAATACCTCCTTAATCCCTTTCTCTCATCCTCCCCACCACCGCTCCGAGATGGTACTGCATTGAGAGCTAGATATTGATACTATCATGGGATGTTCTATGTATAAGGTGCAGTGAGAGATGTAATCGGGTTACCTCTTGTGGGATTTGGGGTAGGGAAGAGGGTAGCAGTGTCGCCCCCTGTCCGGTGCTCCTCTCTTCCTCTCACCCAACGCAATCCGATGCAGAACCGGGCTTGCTGGGATTTCTAGCCTGCTCTAATGCCCGTGGATGCTTGACCTTGCCGGCAAGTGGGAGTTTACCGCCGCCTTCACCGGGTTTAAGAAAGGGAAAGCCGGGATGGTATGTGAAGCTTGTCCTCGCCTGGGTTGCGGCCAGAAAGGGATAAGTTTGAGGAGTATGGCTGTCTTTGGATGTTTTGTTGTTGCCCCTTGTGGTGGGTTAATGACCACTATGCCCTTGTCCTTATCTTGATGGCTTTCACATTGCATGATTTTTGTTGGGGCTTTTTCGTCCATGGTTTGAAAATCAATATACGTGGGTGCCTGTTAAATTAAATGCCGAGTGATGAGACCCACGGAAGTGACAAAACCGATTGACTTGGGTGGTCGGATATCTTGACGATCAAGGACCGACTAACTCTGGTTGGTCTCGATACTTGATGGTCTAGGGACCGACTGCTCAAGTTGTTCTGGGTATTCTACTGCACTTCGGGAAATCTGACGGTCACTCCCTCAATTCTATTGCTTACAAAGGGAAGCTGCTCTCGGTGGTACTAATTGCTTTTCTTTGTTTTGGTTGTCTACGGAGGTGAAGATCTCGACAGGCGGGAGGTGATTGGATGAAAGACAAGGAGGGCTTCGCTGAATGCATGCAAGGGTCGCTTTGATCGAGTTGGGGTTGCGTTGCCGCTATGCAGAGGGAAATGCCAAGATGCATATGGTGTTGTCTAAACTCATGATGCAACATGCTTGCAAACTAATTGATGTAAAATGCTTTTGTAAACAATGCTATTATAGACTTATTTATCTCATCGAGAATGGAAAATGCAACTTAGCTATGATCTTGATTCTCATTGTAACCGTGAATGCAAATGACTATTGCACTAAATGATGAGATTGAATGAATGATGGAATGATGGTTCTACTGACTATTTATGAAATGCTCGCGAACGAAACCCAACTAGCTCAACGGGCTAACGACAAATTAGTTGCTTAACAACGATCTTAACACTACCGATAGTTAACTGCTAAGCCGAGATTAATTACCGCTAAATACCGATTACTGCTACGCGATTAGGTCTAGAAAGTGCGGGTCCTCACATCCTACCCCCCTTGGAACAATTTCGTCCCCGAAATCGGGATCTTCTAGGGAGGGTTGGGGCAGACTTCGCGTGGCGCTTCGCTGCTCTTTGTCGTCCTCCCACGTGGCTTTATTGATGGAGTGACTCTTTCCTTGTGCTTCGCACGAATGGTCTTCTTGTCAGATTCTGATTCCGAGGTGTTGAAGTTGTGTTCGCTCGGGCTTTCTAGCATGCATTGCGATACTGTTACGGCGGCGAAATGAGGTACAATAGTATAGGGGTAACCTGGAGATAATTTACTGCATTTTCTAGGAGATCATTGGAAAGATAGGAATATGGTTTAGTGACAGGCGATGGCATGGCATATGCCCCTTGTGGTGGTTTGTGACTGCTAAAAGCAGGATGCAGTTTGAATACCGATCCCTAAGTGACTTGGGATATCCCCAATAAGATCTGATCTCAATCCCAACAATGAATTGATTTTGTGCATCCACCTGCATCATCCATATATTTATTTCACCCAAGTCTAAACTAACTTCTATTTGTCTTCCAAATTAAACCTTTTGTTAACATTTCTATAGTAGAATCAATTTCATAGTCTTATTTCAAATCACAACTGAACCTTTCGTTAAGCTTTCCAATTTTCAATCAAGCCGCCATTTCTAGGATCGATTTTAATCACCGTATCCGTATTAGAATCATACCTTCCAATTCAACCTTTTATACCCGATGATCCAAAACAATCATTGTTTCTGTTAGTCCACCAACGACTGTAGAGTAACCACCCATTATTATTTCAATTACTCTGCCAATTTCATTGATTCTCCATAATTTAACCAATGTACCTGAATTCCAACCACCATTTGCCGTAATAATCCAACTTCATTTCTTATTGATTACTTATATCTGATCGGATTGTCAATACTAGATTTTCAATAATCACTGATAATACATCTAAATTCAATTTTAACATGTAGTCATAATCCATAAATCCAACTTGTTCAGGTTGTCCAATTAGTTCCACCAACAGCTATAAATCAACCGAGCACTATTATTTCATTAACTCCCCCAATTTCATCAATTCTTTGTAATCCAACCAAAGCACCTGAGTTCTAAATATAATTTCCTATACTAATCCAAACTCATTCTTTATTCATTATCTAAACCCAATCATATTAGCAATACAGGATTTCCCATGATTACCAACAATACATCCAACTCCTATTTCATTATTCAATTATATCTAATAGATCCAACATAACCAAATTATTCGTTTAATTTCACAAAGTTTACTCCTTTATCAAGATTCAACCAATTCACCAAAATTAACGCCCGAATGGCTATGAAACCCCAACCGCTTTCGATTTCAATCTTCACCTTTATTGGATCAATTACTCAATACTAATTTCCCCCAGTAGCTACTAAAATCCATTTGGATCCGCCCAGACGTAGTGCTATAATCCAACCGAGGTCCATTTTTATACTCCAACAAACATATGTCTACAATCCAACATTAACATACCATAGTATCCAACAAAGGTATTTCTATAATCCAACAATAATATATTTCTAACAATCTGATCATGATATATTCCTATAATCCAATAATGATGAAATTCGAGCATCCAACTCCAACAATTATAAAATCCCACAATCCAATCTTCAACAATAATCTATCTCCATAATCCTATATTCCTAACTCCGATAACCCAGCAAATAGGTTCCTATAATCTTGTAGCCAATACTCATTACTATATCCAACAATAATCTAATTACTCGATACTCATGTATTTCTACTAATCCAAGGTCAATCGATCCAATATCCACATCCACCTATTCCCATAATTCAACATTTATTAATCCAGTATTCAATAATCCAATCATACTACATGGTTATAACATAGCACCTAGTATCCCATAATTATCTATCTCTACGATCACACATCCAACCATTCATTACTCTAGTATCCAATTATAATTTATTTCTATGACCTAATATCCCCCAACAATGTATTTCTAATAATCTAGCATCCCTTAATCCAACAATCTAGCAAATGTATTCCTATAACTCCGTATCCATCATTTATTTATGTATCCATCCATGATCCAACACTCCTTGATCATGCAATTCTAAAAATTTGACATTCATCAATCCAATATCAACAACAATCTATTTCTATAATTCGACCTCAATTAGTCCCATATCCCATAGTCCAATAATACTCTATGGTTATGAGTCAACATTCAGCATCCAGCAATTATTTACTTCTATGATCCAACATTCAACAATCCATTACTCCGGTATCCCATAGTAAGTTATTTCTATAATCTAATATCTCGCAACGAGGTGTTTTTAATAATCCAATATACACAATCGTGTAATCCTTTAATCCGATATTCAAAAATCATGATATCCTTTGTTAGGTGGCGACTTCGACACTTTGCACAACCATGAGCTATGGTAACAAACTGTTGTTGGGCTATGGGTTTCGGAAAGATAGGTTGAAAACTCGCGCGTGGGTGGTCCAAACGGAGGTGGTGGTTCTTCCGAGCTATTGGTATCCGAAAAGGTGGGTTAAAGGGTCGCCATGAGGTTATCCACATGTTGGCGGTGGTTGTTGCGGTATATATGGACGAGGTCGATGAGCAGTGGTAGATGGTAGTTGGTTGGTTTCGTATGGTAGCGCTTGAGGTTGACCAGATGCCGACTTCATCAAGTTTATCTGGATCTTCTATGAATTCGCTCTTGTGGTATGAATCCCACTTGCAATTCCGCTTCACGTTCTTCGCCTCGACCTTCCATCTTCTTTAGCAGTAGCTTGAGGTAGATACGAGAGTATTCTATTTTTCTGGTAGAAGTTAACCGCTGGTGGCTTGTATTATACCACACACAGATAGTCAAATAACACCAAGAAACATAGAGATGCAAAAAGATCCAAATCCTATTCTAACTGAGTCTCTCGTGCTCACCACGCTTGAGATCCTGCTTCAAGACCGCCCAAACCACGTGTTTGGGACCGCCGAGCTTGCCTCCGAGTGCGACCTACATTACCACGGATCCACGTGCCTGTGCACGCTTGAGATCCGTGCTTCAAGACCGCCCAAACCACGTGTTTGGGAACGCTCAGGGCTCATTCCTGAGTACGCCCAGGATTTCGTTCCTGGGTACGCCAGAGCTACACGCTCGGAGTGCCACGGACCACTCGTCCGGGAAAACTGAAGTGCAGAAAGAGGATACGACATATTTTTACCTCGTCAGCCATTATCTTTGTTCTCTTTAGGTAGTTACCGATTCATCGAGGATGCCGACGTGTCACTTTGGTGATAAGGATGAAGAGATAAGGAGACTAATGGGCATGGTCCAAGCTTATCCAAAAACTGACAAAAAAAGCCGATCCATACCAGAATTCTACTGCAAGCCTCTACCCTCGGCATGCAACTTATGATCTTATATTGATGCCTCACCACCTATAGTCTCAAGCATTCTACCCTAGATCGAAATGCTAGCCTAACAGATTATCTAGCAAGAATCAACAACACGAGTCCAATGACGATGCACACGCGTTTCCCGCACTTCCATCGGATGGAGGATTTAATCTAAACCTACTACGAATGGATGGTTCTATGTTAGCAGTGCCACTTTAAAGAAGATGGGTTTTAACATAATACTTTTGAAACGGGACGTAAATAGAAATTGATATGGGGATAAGGGTTAATAAGGTATTTATTGCAATATAGCATGCAGAAAAGCACACCTAAGTTCTTGCTACGGTTTCTATGTTATTAGCGTGGTTCGAACCTATTGCTCGATACTATCTCAGGACGCCCGTGTCATTACCCTGTGGGTAATAACACTTAGGCACACGGATTACTATTCGCTTGCTCGGAGAACACCGCCCAACGAATAGTAAGCCTTCACCAGAGTTACGCAGCCAGAACAATAAGATAGAAATCCTTTATTTCAACAGCAGCCACGCAGGCTAAGGTCTTAATACAAGATTTATATAAATACCAAGGAAATTGCCCGCTTCTCTTGTATGCCTTGAAGTACCGGCACCTATCCGTCCCACCAGCCAAAATAGCTCCCAACTCGCCCTGGGTCCTCTTAGTCCAAGCCTTCTCCTCGAGTTGTTGCTCCTGTACCTGCAAGTCCTTCGTCCCACTCGGGATAGTTCCCGGTCGGACTAGGATCTACAAAGGAGGATACTAACAAAGTTGAGTACACGAATGTACTCAGCAAGCATTAATAGCAAAGATGCACAAGATGCACTATCTCTACTCTTCATCACAAATTCTAAATCATCTCACTTTAGAAAATAGATCTCGACAAAAACGTGACAAGTTTTAATACTGAAAAACTCTACTAGTCACTCGGAGAGACAAAAGACCCTGTGGTTCCCGTGAGACTCCAATCTCGAGACCGCATGAATTCATGATTTGTTTAGCATCACTGCAGCTTTGTACCACTTTACCCATAGCTATTCTGAACTTTCCGTGAACAGGGTCCACCGCATTGCCTTAGATGCGGGTTCAAGATCGAATACGTAACGCTTTCCGTGTTACGTGATTAATTTCTCCACCCATCACCTTCCGCCGTGCAGATTAGATCACGCCGCGACCTCATCTTTCACCGAAGTTCGTGAGGTTGGTTGAGGCGACTTCCATCCCGCACTCAACACTCCACCTTAGCGCATATAGCGCCTTGATCCCCACTTCCGACTATCCCCACCGGTCCCGGGTTCCTCCATATCACTCACACACACCTACTACTTACCCGATGTGGAGAGCATAGTCACGTAACAAGGTAGCATTTTCTCTCACTAAACGGAAAATGGTTGGCATCGAATTACGATCGACCGAGCAAGAGTTGGTTGGTCCTTATATTATAACCATATGTAAAAAGGGGCCCACCTCTTACCTCAACATCATCGTCGCGATTCCCCAGCCAGGGCCCCCTTTTACCCTCCTAATAGATCTCATTCTTTCTTAATCATCTTATCTTATCTCAATCATTTTCTTTAGGTTTTGGAAAACCATTTTGATGCAGTACATATAATAGTGCAAGATATGGGATATTTTTAAAGTAACTATATTAATGTTCAAGGGGATCGCTTGCCTTCGTAGAAGTAGGAAAAGTTGGCGCCGCTGAAGTTCTGGTCAGCTGCTCCTGCCGGTGCCGGTTCGCCTTCTGTAGTAGATCGGAAGCGAATAATAGTATAAGTAAATACGTAGTTGATTTGAGTGATAATATGGATACATAAGTTAGCTACGACTACAAGTTAGCATATTTTAATTACTAAAATGCTTTTGCGGTCTAATCGGTTAGCACTCTCCGACAATGCCATTGGTCTAAACCCACCAGTTAACTAACGGCTACCGAAGCACAAACTACTCAACGAGCTTTAGCAGTCCACCACCGCTTAACAAGAATCTACACTTGACTAAAGATTAGACCAAACCTAAATTTAAAGCCCTAATCCTAACCTAATCTTCCCTCTAACCTCTCTCTCTCTCTCTCTCTCTAGTCTCACTCACGCCCACAAAGCCCACACCACCAAACACACACACACACACACACACACACACGGCCTACACACACAGCACACACGGCCCAAACACACCCGGCCTACACACACGCACGCACACCACCCGGCCCAAACACACACCAAGCACCCACGCACAGCACACACGCACACAACACACCCTAAGCACACTCACGCACCCAACACACACAGCCCCTGCCCGATCCCCTTCTTCTTCAACCCGCAGCGCCGCCGCTCCTGCTTCTCTTGCTAGCGCCGCCGGCTTGCTTTTCTCGCTAGCGCCGCCGGACCCGGCTCTCCCTCTCTCGGCTCCCCTCTTCTCCCCCAGATCTACTCCTCCCCCTCTACTCACTCGATGCCGCCGCCGGGTCCCCTCTTCCACCTCCATGGCCCGCGTTCTCGCGCCGCCACTTCTCCGCCGGTTCAGGGCGCCATGGGCCCGTCCCGGCTCTTCGCTACCTCCGGCCACTGCGCGCGCCCAAGGCTCGGCCTGCAGCGGCCGCCGCCATGCCCTAGGTCTCTCGCCCGGCCACCGACTTCCTCTCGGCTGCCGCCACGCGCCCACCCGGTTCCTCCATCTGCGGCCTAGATCGCGACTACGAAGCTCACCGGCCGGCCTCCCTCCCACAAGACCATGCACCGACGCCTTCTTACTAGCTCACTCGGTTCTTGCTAAAAGCTCAACTAATAAGTGCTAATATGGATGAATGCAGGACATCGTCAGCGGGGTGGATCTGGAAGGGAAGGCCACTCGAAGTATGCAATTGCTCACCTCAAGCATCAAAAGGTAATGCTTTTACCTTTCGGTGGAAGATTTGACTGAGATATGTTGGTGTGATGGTCTGTGAGGATGATGGACTGATGCATACCTTGCTACTGTGGGATGAACAATGCGTATGTGTATGAATGAATAGTAAGATTACTGAGGGGGGAAAGCTTGGAGTTGGGTTTCTGGTGTTTGGTTGATAATGCTCACATATGCATGCAACTGGTGAGGGGGGGTTCATATCCTGATGCTTATTGCTTGGTTGTTGCACAAGGATGGTAATGGTGGCTCGGCTGTGGTTAGCATTGAGGTATCACCCCCTTTTATCTCTACTCCCTGATCCCTTGCTTTGTGATGCGATGAACTGAGAGCTACCTCCTGTTGATGCTACCATGAGATCTAGTGTTCTGTGTGAATGATGAGTATGCCTGAAGGTGGTGTTATGGTGGTGGGTGTGGCTTGGGCAGCGAGAACAAGGGGGGGCATGAAAAGGGGTTTTACCTTAGTTTGGGCTATGCCGATTTTTGGGTCGAGGGTGGCAGTGCCGGCCTGGCCTCGCTGGTGCTCCCCTCTTGCTCTTGTGGTCCTCCCTGTCCTGCCGGTTGGTGTGGGGTTCAGGGGTCGTTGATGGTTCAATGCCGTCGCCTCTACCGCCCCTGGCTCTCCGGTCTTCGCTCTTCTTCCTGGTCCCCTGGCTTCCTGGACTTCTTGCCTCCCCTGTGGTTGCCTTCTGTTGAATGGGAGTGTGGCTGCTGGTTGGGAGAAAGGATGGTGCTGGCTGGTCTTGTTCCACTGGTAAACTGAGGTAATACCTCCCCTTAATCCCTTTCTCTCATCCCTCCCCACCACTGCTCTGAGATGGTACTGCACTGAGAGCTAGATATTGATACTATCATGGGATGTTCTATGTATAAGGGGTGCAGCAGAGATGTAACTGGGGTTACCTCTTGTGGGATTTGGGGTAGGGAAGAGGGTAGCAGTGTCGGCCCTGTGCTGGTGCTCCTCTCTTCCTCTCACCCAACGCAATCCGATGCGAGAACCGGGCTTGCCGGGATTTCTAGCCGCTCTAATGCCTCGTGGATGCTTGACCTTGATCTTTGGCAATGGGAGTTTACCGCCGCCTTCATTGGTTTAAGAAAGGGGAAAGCTGGGATGGTATGTGAAGCTTGTCCTCAGTTCTGGGTTGCGGCTGTAGAAAGGGATAAGTTTGAGGAGTATGGCCTGTGCTGGATGTTTTGCTGGCTGCCCCTTGTGGTGGGTTAATGACCACTATGCCCTTGTCCTTATCTTGATGGCTTTCACAGTGCATGATTTTTTTGTTGGGGTTTTTTTCGTCCATGGTTTGAAAATCAATATACGTGGGTGCCCGGTTAAATTAAATGCCGAGTGATGAGACCCACTAAGTGACAAAACCGATTGACCGGGTGGTCCGGATATCTTGACGATCAAGGACCGACTAACTCTGGTTGGTCTCGATACTTGATGGTCTAGGGACCGACTGCTCAAGTTGTTCTGGGTATTCTACTGCACTTCGGGAAATCTGACGGTCACTCCCTCAATTCTATTGCTTACAAAGGGAAGCTGCTCTCGGTGGTACTAATTGCTTTTCTTTGTTTTGGTTGTTCACTGAGGTGAAGATCCGACAAAGCGGAGGTGATTGGATGAAAGACAAGGAGGGCTTCGCGGAATGCATGCAAGGGTCGCTTTTGAGTTGGGGTTGCGTTGCGCCGCTATGCAGAGAGGGAAATGCCAAGATGCATATGGTGTTGTCTAAACTCATGATGCAACATGCTTGCAAACTAATTGATGTAAAATGCTTTTGTAAACAATGCTATTATAGACTTATTTATCTACTGAGAATGGAAAATGCAACTTAGCTATGATCTTGATTCTGCTGTTGCACTGGTGAATGCAAATGACTATTGCACTAAATGATGAGATTGAATGAATGATGGAATGATGGTTCTACTGACTATTTATGAAATGCTCGCGAACGAAACCCAACTAGCTCAACGGGCTAACGACAAATTAGTTGCTTAACAACGATCTTAACACTACCGATAGTTAACTGCTAAGCCGAGATTAATTACCGCTAAATACCGATTACTGCTACGCGATTAGGTCTAGAAAGTGCGGGTCCTCACACTAATCTAGGTAATGAACAATTGGTATCGTTGTCGAAGAATTTGTGGAGTAAACTTGTTGTTTTGCAATTTGTCGGATTGCTGTCAGGTTTAGGCGGTCTGACCGGTCGTGCAAAGGTTGTCCAAATAGACATCAAACACTTATGTAGGAGTGTTTGAGGATGTGTTTGCATCAGGTACCATCGAAAATTTTGCATCAGGTGCCATCGAAAATAGAGACCGAACGCAAAACTAGATAGAAATTAACTGAAAAGTCGAGAAAGTGGTGTTTTCTGGAATTGGAAAGCGGTCTGATCGGCTGTTGGCGATCAGACTAGTCCCCTGTTCTCGGGGAGAGCAGTTAGACCGGTCAAGGGTTGCCGGCTGATCGACTATGGCGGTTTCAGCATAGTGAGTTGTGCTTAATTTTGTGGAATTGGCCAAAGTTCTGGGATTAGAGCATATGTGTTGCATGATGAATGTTTTGGCTAAGTGGGTCAAGTTTCGAAGAACTTGTGTCCGAAGTCGATTTCTTGGTCTATTGTTGTGCAGGGACACTTGGAGTCAACTACGATCAATAGTGAGGATGATTGGGACTTGATTAGGTGAAATCAAGATCCAGAACGATTAATGATATCGGGTGAAGTGGTTGGTCTCAAGCAAGGCGCAATATGGACAAGAACGACAAGAACATGAAGTTTGGTCCAACGAGTTGCATCAAGTGACTTGAGCCGGTGCAAGTGTTGAGGCGGTCCGGTGGAGCCAGATGGGAGAGACTTGCTGGCATGAGGAAAACTATTGATGAACCTACACGTGGTGAAGCATGTGATTGCTTCACGAGATTGGACTCAGTAAAGGATGGAAGGATCGGGAAGGGGTATTTTGTTATCTTCACCAAAATACTTGGTTGGTGACCTTGGAGAAACCGCTGCACATGACGGCACAAAGGAGAAGCAGTTTAGATCATGAGAAGGACAAGATCACAAAGAGACGGATTCAGGAGCACCAGATCGTCATTCACTTTGAGAAGTGTGCGTGAGCTTAATAGGTGTCCGATAAAGTTTCTTTCTAGACTAGCCTACACTTATAAAAGGGGTGGTGCGGGATTTGCACACCCAAGCAATTCAACCAAGCCTAGAAGCCCTAATTTGAGTTTGGGGAAGTGGAGAGAATAGAGTAGACTAGGGTTTGAGAGAGATGTATTAAGAAAAAAGTTGTGGAATTGGGTTCTCATGAGTGAGATTTTATCCTTTATGGTGAAGTGGTTGTAATTCTGTAAACCTTCAATTACTCAAATCAATTCGTGCAAAGATGAGTTCTCTTTTGTTCTTGTTTTCTCTTTTGTGATTTTGGGGTTCTTGTGTTTTAAAGGTTTTGCTTTGGTCCTTTGCTATGATTTAGCATGCTATGACTTGTGGAAATCGATCTAAGTTCATCTTGATCATCTTTCATCCACGAGCAAACCTTTGGATCAAAGCTAAGTTTTAACCCAATTTTGTCCTCTCTTGCTCTCAATCAAGAAATTCAAGGAACCCTGGCTATGATCGTCTCGATCTTTGATTGAAATATGCACCTGACCTTCTTGTAGAGTTTTGTTTGAAATCTCAAGTGATTTGGATATTTAGATAAAAAATTAGGTAGTTTTGTGGATCTAAACTCAGGCTATTTTTTTTTTGTCAACCAAGGAGAAGCGATCAGACCAGCCTTGTCTTGGCAAGCTGACCGGCTGATGGGGGTGCTATTAGAGTTTCTTGGTTTTAGCTCAAATCTTCTGTTGTGATTTTGAAACCTTGATCTTCATAGCCTTCATAGATATTAGAGTGAATGGGAGTTGAATACTAAAGGAGAAAAAATAGACTCTTATTCACTCCCTCTAGTCGCTAAACGTTCCAATAGAGCAAATTAAGCATGTTTTTTCCTCTTAAAAAAGCAAATTAACCAAGCAGAGCACACTACAACAGGACTAGTCTATTCTAACGCATACTTTGCCACACATATAGCATGTGTTGCAGGGAAACTCAATTGCAACACATATTCTCATGTTGCTACAACCCAAGGGTAAAAAGCTCCAAACATACTCAGCACTAGTATGTTACAACACTTTATAGTGTACATTACAACACTTAATAAACGTGTTACTAAGTCAACCTACAAATTTTATGACCCATTTACCACCTAATTGTTAATTACAGTAGTACGGAAGATGGGATAAGATACTTCATTGTATTAATTCTACTAATCTTCCTATTTGTTTTTATTAGAAAGGAATATGCATGCTATCAGAATGTGGTTGTCGATTATCTCATTATGGCAGTTGCATCTAATGTAGAGTGACTATAAGGTATTACTTTTGAAGATCTATTGATTTTTATAATGTTACAAGCAGACTAGTTCAAGATCAACGACACATCACAAACAAGAGTTTAATATCGAAGAAACATATTGTCTGGCTTATGTACGCTCATTTTTTGATTTTCGATTTAGTTTTTATTATCCAACAAAGGATCGATGAAACACGCAGATAAATAGGAAATTACTGTACCCTCTGTACATTTTGAAATTCAATCCATGTGGACCTATAGTATATGGACTCCACTTAAACATATATACTATAAAATAAGTTTTTAGCATCCACATCTCCAGGCTGCTTCCATCTGAACCATTCAATCCTGGTCGAACGCACGAGGGAGCCTTGTGACTTGTGAGAACGCCCGATAGAACGGCATGCTCGGCGACCGCCGTTCCAACTGACGGCGCGGCCGTCGAGTCCCCGTTCTCCCCATGCAATTTCCCGTGTCAGGGTCCGCCAAGTCAAAAGCCTCCCCGCACGCCATCCGTCCATCCATCTTTTGTATGTCCACCCCACAAAACCAAACCCCGCCGTTAATTAACCGCAACTACTCGTTCATCACAGATTAGGTAATTAACCCAATCCAGAAGCAACAAGCATCAACGCCGGCACCACCCATATATGATCGATATATATACTCCGATAGTCCGATCCGGCCAAAGCATCTGGTAACCCAGACACACACGCCCACGCACACGCGGTCGCGGGCGCGCATGGCGAGGCCGGCGTGGAGCTCGCTGTTCGGGTGCTTCAGCTCGCACGGCGCCTCGGCCGCCGGCAGGAAGAACAAGAAAGGCGGCGGCAAGAAGAAGAAGGTGGCGGCGGCGGGGAGCAACATGCCGAGGCAGCAGCGGTCGCTGCAGAGCCGGCTGTCGTTCTCGGACCTGAGCGGGTCGGCGCTGGGCGGGATGGTGTCGCCGGAGGACCTGTCGCTGTCTCTGGCCGGGTCGAACCTGCACGTCTTCACCATCGCCGAGCTGCGCGCCGTGACCAGGGACTTCTCCATGACCAACTTCATCGGTGAGGGCGGCTTCGGCCCCGTCTACAAGGGCTACGTCGACGAGAAGGTCAAGCCCGGCCTGCGCGCGCAGCCCATCGCCGTCAAGCTGCTCGACCTCGAGGGCACGCAGGGCCACAACGAGTGGCTGGTATGTAATTACCTAGCCACTTACTATGAACTAACTACTCCAGTTAATTAATTACTTGCACCTATATATACGTAATTATTACATTATTACTTACGTGCCTTGACCCTGTAATTAGGCTTGCTAAATTAATTAATACATTACCTACACTACGTGAGAAATTTACCGAATCAGTGTAACGAATGCTGTGTTTAATTTGTACTTGATGCACCCATGGGTTTAATGGTACTTTAGTTAATGAGACTTGCTTGTTCAAAGTTAGTAGTTGAGCTTCTCTGATGATATGGTTTGAGTTAGCTAGGAATTTTTATCATGAAATATATAGGATTGTAGGCCTTGAAATTAAGTTGAAAGTTATATATGTGTGCTATCATCAAATTCAGGAAGGTACGTACATATCCACCGTAACATTATTTTGACGACCTTGCTCTATATTGTGCTCATCAAGTATATATGCGTGCATTTCTTAGAACGAAATGTAATTAAGGAAATCAAAAGGTTAAAATAAATATTTTTTCCTGATAAAATTGCAATGTATATACACTTTCATTTTTTGCTATTTTTTAGTATAGTTAACTTTATTAGGGGTTTTAGTATAGTTAATTAGTAGTATTATACTGTAATATATGTATTGTGCATACTTGTGTCGTTTGTTTTTTCCATCTTTATTTCTTAATGTTGCAAACCGCTAGTCTTTTCTTAAGAGGTCGAAGTTTCCTTGGTTGACGTGTTCCACATACTGAACTTTCTCGAGAAGTTTTGGTATGCTTGACAACATGGGTCATGGGACAATCAGATGGAACAGTGTTGCTTGCTTAGCTCAAAGTCTTCCTTCGTTTATTTGTCTCCGTTAGAAGCAAACTAATGAAAAATATTTACATTTGACTACTGACCTGCATACAAAATACATGCCACGATGCAGACTGAAGTCGTTTTTCTCGGGCAATTGAGGCATCCTCACCTCGTCAAATTGATCGGCTACTGCTACGAGGATGAGCACAGGCTTCTCGTCTACGAGTTCATGACGAGGGGCAGCTTGGAGAAGCATCTCTTCAAAAGTAAGCACGGCAAAACTGATAATCTTCTTTAATTACCCAGTTTAGAACAGTATAGGTACTGTAGCAGAGTGTCAATCTTACAGGCCACGAAAAAGAGAGATTCCCAAAACATTGTTTTCGGTCTCCTATATCTCGCTGCATCATTAAGCTAAAAAGATTCGAATCTCTAAGCTGTACATCAATTAATCGGAATGGACGGCGCGGTTTTACCAACTTGCTCGCATAAACTTTTCGGCAAATCGATCGTCGGTATCTAGCTAGGTCGATCGATCGAGTAGCTTTCCTTGCTCTACACCCTTCAATTAGTTTCTCCCGTTTTTCCTGATGGTTCAAACTGCCTTTTAGACTTCTTGTTGCGACGTCCATTTTAGTGTTACATCATCTCTCACTCTCGATCTCTTGTTATACACATGGAGTCATTTTCTCTTAACCACTTTGATATAATTCACACAATCTTGTTTTGTTTTGTTTTTCTCTCTCTCTCTCCAATAGAACAGTAAGAGGAGACAGTGTAGATTTTATGCTCAATCATAAGGCGGTAGGGGTAGGACACCTGCACCACTTGCTGTCTCTCCAATTGTTTCACTTTAATCTTTATGCAAAGTACTAAAATGACTCCCCAATATATGATTTGGATCAATCACTACTTGCTCTCGCAAGTCAAAAGTTGTGAATTGTGTTATCACAATGCACGATTCATCTCTCGATCGTTATAGGTAAAAGGACGTAAGACAAAGATGCTTCATGCTTTATATATTAATGAGAGCAACAGGGTAGCCCTAAAAATTTAGAGAACATTAACTACTACTATTTGCAAACTAGTACTGGTAGTACTTCTACCATGACATAAGTTGGGTGTAGTTCACTCTCGAATTCTCTTTTTTAGACTAGTTAGGTGCAGTTCACTCGTCCGTTCTAGAAAAGAAGATAAATCTTGGGAAATGGAAATGGGCATATTCCAAACATTTGTCATCGAGAAAGCGTCAGTTTTTACCATGGACATGCAGATGCAGATGCGCACTTGCACCTTCTTTGCTTACCCCATCTAATCATTAAATCGTGCACAATATACATGTAGAATACTCTTCGTCGTTGCCATGGTCAACACGGCTGAAGATCGCCATTGGTGCTGCCAAAGGGTTGGCCTTTCTCCACGAAGCCGAGAAGCCGGTCATCTACCGGGACTTCAAGACCTCCAACATCTTGCTAGACTCGGTACGTACGTACGTGATCATCATGTTATTCACCTACCTCTCCCAAGGATAAGACTTAGCTGTGATTTCGCTGATTTGGTTTGATCAAGTGATTCGTCAAAAATTAAATCTGCCCGGTTGGTTGCTGCTTATTCGCAGTTAGTAAACTGAGAGAAATTGTCAGGTTGCCAAATGCCAACTACTGAACAACAAATCTTCATGACCACTACTAGCTCACCCCTGTGAACTAGACTGAGTCAGGCTTCGGTTTCAACTACTGCGACGCTTCCGTATTGACTTGTCGTACGTGCGTTGCGTGCCACAAAAACAAGAAGACGACGCCGGTTTTTACTCTTGTGGATATTTTTTAAAAAAGTGCTCATACGAGTTGTTCATAAAAAGAATCCAATGGTTCAAATTAGTTATAATTTGGTTATACTACTCATGATAGTATGAGTATTAAAGTTCTAGTGGTAGAATTATAATTACTCATGTAGGGATCGCATGACACAAGAGTAATATTTTCAAATCTAATTAAAAAATACATAATGCCCTCACGAAAAATATAAATATAAAGAAAATATATTATGTCATTAACAAATCAATGATTAGATTTAATTTATATTATTATTGTATATTACCGGTAGAATATATCATAAAGTTTCTCTGAAAAAGAGCCAATAAGACATGGATGCAGTGATTGGTCGGTTTTTATGCGTCTAATTAGCATTTAGCAGAGTTGTTGGAGCGCAGTTGAGGCTGAGTGCACATCTGGTTTGGTTCAGTCTTCTCCACTTTGTCCTAGCAACTCGACCTTTCTCTGTCAAGTGTCAACTCAATCCACGAACCGCGACAGAAAATCTATCTTATAAAGTTTCTGTAGCAATGATATTTTTTTAAATCTTTTCCTTTATGAATTATTCGTAGGATTACAAGGCAAAATTATCTGACTTCGGGCTAGCCAAAGACGGACCAGAAGACGATGAGACGCACGTCTCGACCCGAGTCATGGGCACGCAGGGCTACGCCGCACCAGAGTACATCATGACCGGTACATACAAAATACAAATCACAAACACCTGCACGTATACTTAGATTGCCTCATGTACCTGCGTATTTTGGTTTCTTACCATTTTTCTAGGCCACCTGACGGCGAAAAGCGACGTGTACGGCTTCGGCGTGGTGCTGCTGGAGCTCCTGACGGGGCGGAAGTCGGTGGACAAGAACCGGCCGCCCCGGGAGCAGAACCTGGTGGAGTGGGCGCGGCCGTACCTGAACGACCCCCGGAGGCTGGACCGCGTCATGGACCCCAACCTGGCCGCGCAGTACCCGGGCAGGGCCGCGCGGAAGGCCGCGGCGCTGGCGTACCAGTGCGTCAGCCTCAACCCCAAGTCCCGCCCGCACATGTCCGCCGTCGTCGACGCCCTGGAGCCGCTCCTCGCCCTCGACGACGGCATCGTCGGGCCCTTCGTGTACGTCGCGCCGCCCGAAAACGACAGCAGGGAAGGCTCCGGGAGGCGAGCAGGCCGAAGGAGGTCTGAAGGTGCGGCAGAGCCAGCAGCCGTTGCGCAGCGAGAGTGATGGTTCGTGTGCCCGTTTTCTGAACTTGCAGCTGTCTGTACTGTGTACTGACCGGGCTACTGATCAAACAATTAATGGCGGGTGAATCGATTTGGTAAGTTCCCTAGCCGGTGAAACGATTGTGGAAGCAGGGTTGCCTATGACATGAAAAGAGAAGAAGAGGCTTGAAGAATTGGAGCGTGTAAATAGGAGCATCTCATACTTGCATGAGCATGCACTTCAGTTTGTTGGTATTTTACTTTCTTCAGAGTTTGAGGAAATAGGTTGCCTTCGAAACTCGCAAAAAGAGAGAGAGAGAGAGAGAGAGAGAGAGTATAAAATAGATATGCTAGTGTTTCTGTATATGTACCTCCAATCCAGGTTTTCAAATCTGCATTGAAATTGGCAGAAAATGGACATAATTTGTAATCGTAATGTATGGTTTGCCACATGGAATTGAAAGCTGGAACCGTAGTTCTACACCCACTCCAACTGCGATGTCGTGACTTGGGACAACTGGGCCGAGTTTGCCTCAGCCCTCGCGAGGAGACCGGGAGAGGAACATGTGGGCTTCTCTGGGCTGGGCCGATGTGTGATTTGTGCGGCATGCCGCCTCCATGTCTGGGAGTAACATGGCACGTTGAACACTGCTGTTTCTTCAAGCTAGTAGCCCGGGCGCGCCATTGGGCACGCGTGTTTTGACAATGCTCAAAAGCATACAGCTTGACGACGGCGCTGGTTGTAGAAAGATACGAGTATAAATTATGTTTAATATTGTCAGGAAAGGACATTAGTAACATGAACGGTAATATTTGTAGAACTGAACATGTTCACTAATCCTTAACAGACTATAGAGAATATACGTGCAAAGTGAGATAGATGCTAGAACCATGTGTTCTAGTGACAATTTTGTAAGTCTCCGGGGCGCACTGAGTTTGCTTTTTAGGCTCATCTTGTATATACCCTTATGAAGATCCAGGTAATCTAAAAAATCTAACCTAACCGAGACCTATATCAATCCAGGGATTTTATTTTTGAAGAGTCATATGTAACGTATTAGCGTATCCTTGCATTTATGTAAGGTTTTTCTAATCAAAACTCTGATCGGACACAGAATGTCCAATGATCTAATCAACAGACAAGAACAGGTAAAGTTGCAAGTGCAACAAGTGCCACCCGCCATCCCAACAGCATTCCAATAAGAAGAGGCACAGAAACTGCGGCATTGTCTTGTATGAATATGGAAAGACGAGTACTGAATGCAGCACGAACAAATGTAGCATCATTTGCCAGGCGCATGGACAGTGTATCAGCAGTGTTCTCTCTTTGTCAAACCACCCAATTTCAGTGCGCAGCATTGCTGTGAAAGAATATCGAAATCGGTGTGGAACTGTAGAAGATCAAGAGTAACTTCACGATTACAGCAGGATAAAATAAAGCCAGCAACTCATATATAAATATGCAAATGGCAATTACCAGAGAACACCATTCTTCTTATGCGCTCAGTCATCTTCTCCCCCATTATTCAAAAATAGAAATGTTGCAACCAGTTGACCAGCACTGTCATAACACCCATGCCTACTATAAATAAACACCACCTGTTCACTTCATGGTGCATATCACTAACTTCACTTTGATAATATGCTGACACTATAAGTGCTATTGTGTAGGAAAGCAGTGGATTAAATGAGCCAAATATAGCAGCACCAATTGTGCCTAAAAGAGCATAAGGCCATTCATCAATACTAACTGCTGCAAGTCTCCAAAAAGATGGAGGCTTCTGATGTTGCAATTCACCCTAGGAGGCAGTTCAGATACAAACGATGTGGTTTGATTAACTGAGAGCTGAGCTACACACGATTCAAGCTGATTCCTAACAGCACCTGCCCCTATCTCAAACTAAAACCCATTGTTGCTTTGTAGCATATACCTCTTTTCGTTATCCTTCACCAACAGGGAAGAAGTATAGCTTATGCAAGCCAATGATCCGTTGGAAGTAAAAACACCAGAATCTAGACCATCGATGTGTGTTAAGATTGCACTGTTTTCAAGCTTCTGCTTTGATGTATCCATAGGAAATGGTCCAACTGCAGAGCATGTCCTTGAATCATTGCCTCCGGTCTTACCATAAACATATAAGCACATCACAAATTCTTGCAAAAAATTATTTGGATGTATCTTGAAGCCATCAGTGCTCTCAGAAAGAGAGAGCTTATCCGTGTGTAACATCAGAACACAACTCATTGCTCAAGCATATAGCTTCTCCGTGTGTAACATCAGAACACAACTCATTGCTCAAGCATAAAAATCAAAAGCAACCAAAAGGGGGAAATGAAGCTGGGTAAAATAGCAAACCAATCCTTGCCACCTCCCCCCAAAAACCGCGCGGGTCAGGGAACGAGCAGAGGGAGCCGGTCAGGGAGAGCAGCGCGGCCGAGCCGGAGGCAGGCCGGCGCACGGCAGCCGAGCCGCATGCGGCCGAGCGCAGGGGGAGCGCGGGTGAGCCGGGAGCGGCCGGGGAGGCGGCGCCAGGGGGCCGAGCCGGGAGCAAAGGGAAGAGGCGACCAACCCAAGCAAGCGAAGAAGAAGCGAGAGGATGACGACGCGAAGGGCGAGCGCTTCAGAGGAAAAATCGGACGGGCGTGGAGGAAGACGCGTGGGACCCGACGGCCAAGAGGATTCGGGGCGACGTGGCCCGTTTATCCACGAAGAACTTCTACGCCCTTTTACGGTTTTACCTGGTAAGATTCCGGTACATTATAGTGTGATTCGGAAGTGTGTCTAATTAATATATCATAACTAATAAAAGAATGAGTTTACTTGCGCAGCGGGACGATCATCTCGCCTCTCATACGAAAAAAATCCAGTGAATCTAAACTGCTCGCGAATCCCTCGCCCACACCAATAGCTCATCTCCTCTTCTTACCACCCACCACTTCCCCTTCCCCATCGCCCCCCCCCCTCCGCTCCACATCTCCAGTCGACCACAACCGTCGTTGTCGACATGTGGAGGTGGCAGCGGGGAACGGAGATGGAGGCGGCAGCGAGTCTGGTGGAGGGGATGGGAGGGGAGAGGGAGGGTAGGCGGAGGCTCGTCGCGCTGGCCCGTATCAGCGGTGACTAGAGCCTCGACCTCGCTTCCGCTCCATATCTTCGGTCGGTCATCACCGTCGCTATAGACGCGCTTGTCAGAAATTGATATTTATTGCACGATTTAAGATGATATCTGGTGGTACATCCCACCCTCTTTTCGGACTATGTTGCAATGCACAAGCACGCTACAAGTATACACTAATGCTAGAGTTGGTAAACTGAGCAAAAATTGCCTATGATTCCGAAAAAATATGTTATGGAATTTACGTCTAACATACATGCAACATTCAATATTACCTGCAAGATGGTATCTTAAGAAGCAGACCTACCAATTGTGAGCATCGTTGAGCTGGTCTAGTTCTGCCATAAGATAGCGCGGGCTCCTTCCCTGACAGTAGGAATTGAACAACAGCACCTGCAGGCAATAAAGTTGTCATGCAAATCAAAGAGTCGCAGAATGTAAATATTCCATTGCAAATGTGCTCCAGCTGTACCTACATACAAGGGATCACTCGGGTCTTGTTTGGATAGGCCGGGATCGGCTGACGGGATTTCATTGGGAATTTTTGGGAATTGGAACCGGAATCTCTCCTATCCAAACAGTGTATTTCTCCAACGGGTGATTAACGGTCGTGTCGGTCCCTACAAAAATTTGGACAGGACAATTGTAACACCGCAGGCTCAAAATCTGCTCAAAGTCCAGTCTACTATGGGACGGGTCTATGCATGCATAGCATATCGGTTACACTTTCGTTTTTGTTTCGTGTAAAATGGTTAACTCGGAGGTGCTATATTTGGACTCAACAAGCATTATGTGCTACTTTAACTTACTTCTGACAACCAAAGTGGGACTAATCATACCACCGCAACTCCACATATGCTACATGAGTATACACTAACAAACCAGGGTAGACCTGGGACTTGGGCCGTGCTTTTTCGGGCCGGCCCAAGGCCTGGTCGACATGACACGGTCCAAGCACAGCACGACACGCCACATGGGCCTGAGAATGCGGCCCGTCGGGCAGCACAACACTGCACAGTCAGTTGGGCCTTTCTTAGGTCGGCACGACACGAAAGAGATCTGATCCTTCCCCTGGCCCAATCCCCCCGACCTGGCCCAACCCTTCCCCTGATCTAGCCCAATCCCCCCAGCCTGCCCAACCAACCCTGTCCCCACTCCCCCCGGCCTGGCCCAACTCCCCACAAGGCTTCCCCATCCCAAGCCCCTCTCTCGACTTCCCGAGTCCCAGCTCCCAACCCAATCCCCACTCCTCCAACCGCCTCCCTCCCTCTCACTCCTCACGCACCGCCGGCCGCCGCCCTCCCACTCACTCCTCATGTGTCGTCGGCCGTCACCCTCCCTCCACTCCTCCAGCAGCCTCTCTCCCTCTCCCTCCCCTCCCTCCACTCCTCCAGCCACCTTCCCCCTGTCCCTCACCCACGCATAGTTTCATGCGTGTGGACAATGGTGATTAGCAACGTTCGGGAGGTGCAGACAATAGTCTTTAGCAACGTTTGGGAGCAACGTTTGGGAGCAATAGCCTTCTACCTAGAGTATGATTTTGCAAACATCGATCCTGATCTTGCTGGTCGCCGCCACCATCATCGTCGCCGCCTCCACCGTCTATAGTTACTTAGGGCTGTGCTTGGACCGGCACGGCACGCCCTGACACGACGGGTTTTGGGACGTGCCTGGGCCTGGCCAGAGATGAGGCGGGCCAGCACGGCCTAATGCCCACCACTAAACTGGGGTATTATATACACCCCCTTAGGGCTGACACCTTAGCAACATATCGTATACACCGTAAATGCCCCAAATCACCCCTTGGTACACCACTGCTATCCCCTCCCCCAATTCGGAGCTCCTTGCGCCACCTCCACTCCAGTCCGACGCCGCGCCTAGCCGCCAAAGACGCGCGCGCCGCTACCCTGGCGGCCGCGCCCACCGCCGCGGCGCTTCTAACTCACCGTTGCTCGGCCGGCTCTTCCTCTCGACCTCGGTTCTCGCCCGCCCGGCTGTTGTTTGCCGCCCGACGGATCTCGTGGTCGGCGAGAAAAAGGAGAGGAGAGTTGAGAGAGAAGAGGGAGAGGGAGATGGAGATGGAGAAGCAGGGTGTGCGGGGAGAAGAAAGGGAGGAGGTGATTTGTCTGCTGAGGTGGCAAAGTACGATGACATGAGTGCTAATGTGGATGCCACATCAGCGAAACCAGAGTGGTTTAGGGCGGAAGGGGGTAAAGTGAACGGTTTTGAGAGTTTGAGGTTGGCTCGTGTCTGATTTTGTAGTTTATGGTTGATTTTTGGACTTTTCGAAAAGTTCAGGGATATAAAGTAGACTTTTTCCTTATTGATATGATAAATGAGTTAAAACATGTTGGCCATAAAGTTGTACTTCATTGTTAATCATCAGTAATCATGCACATTTGTAGCAATTAAAGTTTTAGACACAAACTCAAGAAACAATCCATTAGAAGACTTGTTTTTTTTTATTAGATTGAATGCTCTCTCTCTCCTCTTAGTAATAAGCTTTTTTTATTAAAAGGGTGTTTATCTCCCCCAATTTTAAATAGTGAAACCAGCAAATAGGCAGTCCCGAGTCTCGAATGTCGGTGGGCTGGAGGCACATCTGGCCCCCACGCCAACTGAGCAACGCTTAGTAACAAACTAAGAAAAAAATTATTGTAGATACTCTTATAACTATGGGTATCATTTTAAAATTGGCTTTCTGGTTTACTCTTTAAAGCAATGTGCCACAAAGTCTTTCACGGTTCATTTCTATCTGTGGCATGATGGTGGCCCAAATTATCGTCGAGAATATCAGCTTTGGCTTAGAGAGCATGAAAATGAATGAATTTTGGTTTCTTCTAGCAACAAGAGAGTTTCTTTTGCTTCGGAGTTAGAGGTTTCCTGTTGCAAGGCCACGATAGTTCACTCGGTTCGAGTGGGATCAGTTTTCTTGACACTAAGGCAGGATCTTCATTTGGATGGAGTTCACATATTACCGTTGGTCGTCTCTCCTCGGCAACTCATTCAAGAAGATTATTCATGTACTACGTCATTGCCACAATCTCAAGGTACAATTCAAATCTTGCTTAGTAGCGCCATTGTTAGATCCTCCACATAACTCTACAGTTAATCCTCTTAATTGCGAGAATGAATTTTCGGATCCTGTTTTTTTTTTTATGTTACCGGTGCTTGGGTCCAGGACACATTGCCAAATTTTGCACCAGGCAGGTTAGGTGTAATATTTGATATGATTATGGGTATTTCAAAGGCCTGATTCCTTTTCAAGGCCTAAGAAAGCTTGGGTCCCGGTTACTATTGGCAACAGTATTAGCCGTAGGTTGTAGGAGGCTTTCGGCCTGGCCGGTTTTATTTTGTTCGCTTGATTGGTTTCCTGAATAGGCGCGTGGCCTGTCTCTATGAAATGGATCTTCGGTATTGAAAAGGAAAATATAGAGTCTATCGTGATTAGCATTAGAATATTATCTCTACTGTACTATCTAAAATGAATATCTAGGTCAAGCGCTACAGTTCCAAAAGAATGATGAGACATTATTTTTTCTACAGTAAATATATGGTATTACTGCTAAGTACTGTGTACACATTGTTCTCTGCAGTAGCAGCAGAGAATCTAGATTCGTCATGTGCAAAAAGAAGGTCGGAGGCTCTGAGCCAGGCAAAAAAAAAGTGAGGTCCGCTTTTTTAGCCTGGCCAGTGAATCGTAGCAATTGGGATACGATTTTCATTAAAAAAAAGAAAAGAAATGGGATACGATTACTTCCCTACCTTCTTTCTTACCACCCACCGTCCATAGTCTACCCCGCGCCGTCACCTCTTCGAGCTTCAGCGTTTCCTTGTCACCACAGGCCGACCGGCGACGTTGAGCCCAAAATCACGAGGGCGACGGGGAGTCGATGATGCCTTACATGGCCGGAGATCTGACCTTCGCCCCCTCCGCTGTTAGGAATAATCAAGTGAGTTAGTCGTGCGTGTGTGAGTTAGTTGGCATGAGTTAGCGCGTCCGTAAAATCTGGATCCAGCAAAACGTGCATGCGCATTGTTGTTTGTATTAGGGGGTCATGGGTAGTGGCCTATGAATTGCTATGCCTTCAGTTACTCTTTGTTTGATAGAATAAAAGCAAAAGAAACAAACCTAGAAAAGCTGAGATTTTGAGCAACACAAAAAAAAATCATCTTGTAAGTTCAGAAGTTTTTCTGTGTGTACGTCTTCTCCGTGTAGTGTACGTCCACGAGTAAATCACATGTGTTTCCTGACATAGTTTCAATAATTAGTATCAGAACCTGAGTTCTTGATCCGTGTATATCCAAGATCATGCCGCGCTTTCGGGGAAGTGTTTGTCACCGGTGACGAGACGACATCGAGCCGCACCATCGTTACTGACGATAGTTCGTTGAGGGTACCGAGAAGAGAAAGCAGCATCTCTCTTCAATACCCTATGCTGAGCAAGAGCAATTACGGCGTGTGGGCAATCAAGATGAATATGTTCATGAAGGCTCAAGATGTTTAGGAAGCTACGATGGCTGATAACATTGATGGGCGCCAAGATCAAATGGCCCTTGCGGGCCATCTTTCAAAAAGTCTTGGAGGAGACCCTCCCTACTCGCCGAAAAGGATATGGTGAAAGTTACGTGGGACACGCTCAAGACGATGTACGTCGGCACCGACCGCGTCAAGCAGGCGCACATGCAGACCCTCAAGAGCGAGTTCGAGGGTTTTCGCATGAAGGAAACAGAGTCGGTAGATGACTTCGCCGTGAGATTGACGACTGTCGTCAACCAGATTCGTGGTCTTGTTGACAAGATAGAGGAGCTACGTCGTGAAGAAACTTCTCCGCGTCGTCCCAAGCAAGTATCTGTAGATTGTCTCAACCATTGAGCAATTTGGAGACTTGAAGACAATGATGGTAGAAGAAGCGATTGACCGTCTCAAGACGTATGAGACGCGTCTACGCGGTTTGAGCGACGACAACAATGACGAACATCTTCTCTTAACGTGCGCCGAGTGGGAGGCCCAATCGGCGAAGAACAGAGATGGCAAGCCCGACAGCTCTGGCGGCAATGGTGATCGAAGCCATGGGAATCGTAAATTCGATAAGGCTAGTAAGATGCTACAACTACAACAACTATGGGTATTTTGCTTCTGAATGCTGCAAGAAGGAGGAATGAGCGCATCTCGTGGAGACGAATGCCGACGACGGACCGGCACTGCTGTGAAGACATCTTGATTAAGAGGAGATTGTTAGGAATAATCAAGTGAGTTAGTTGGTGTGAGTTAGTGAGTGCGTAAAATCTGGATCTAGCAAAATGTGCATGCGCATTGATGTTTGCATTAGGGGGGTCATGGGGTAGTGGCGCATGAATTGCTATGCCTTAGTTACTCTTTGTTTTATAGAATAAAAGCAAAACAAAGAAACCTGGAAAAGCTGAGATTTTGAGACGCACAAATTGTCTTTGTTGGCGCCGACATTGCCGAGCAACGACGGGGCCGGGTGGCTGAGGCGGTCTAGTCGTCCAACTCCCCCAGTAGTAGTGCTTCTTCTATTGCTTCACCGCAGACCAAACCAACTAGTGGAGGAAAGGAAGGGAATGAAGAGTGTCAGGATCAGATTTCGCAAAATCCAAATCCTCTGTGAAAATATTGTGTTATTCTCTGGATCAGTAGATAGCACCCATAGAATACATCATTGAATCAATTCATACCCGATGAAGACCGAACTAAATATTATATTACACACATCAGAGTGACATAGACTGTATCGGGTCGAGTTTTACATTAAGGGCCGAACATGCTAAATTGATTACATTACAAAACAGCGGACACTACAGCGGAAGCAAAAGGGGTAGAGTATATCTCTCCACAGGCAAGCGACTGGGGCAGCTCGTGTACGACTGGTATTTAACTAAGAACTTGGACAATACCGGTCATACGCAAGTGCCGACGAGCCGGCTAGACTGAGGCGAGACCAAGACTAACAGAACTAGACTACTCTTCATCGTTGCCTTGTCCATCGACTTCGAGGTCCTCGTAGTAGTCGTAATCTCCATGATCTGTGGGGTGTGAAGGTTTGGGGGAGAGAGCGAGAATGAGCATAATTTTCGTGCTTGCGAGCCAACACATAAAATGCAATAATATACATGCAAGGCTTAACAAGGGTGGATTGGGTTCTTTTATTTGCTAAAGTAATATTTTCAATTATTATAATTAAAAATTGGGGGATTGGATCATATACCCTCCCTGAATTTCAGGATTTCAGGATTTACCCTCCCACCTCAATGACATGTGGGGTCACCATAGGTCAATGACATGTGGGCCAGGAGGGTAAATCCTAAATTTCCATCTAAGGGGAGGGTATATGATCAAATTTTCCTTAAAAATTCATACCACTTAGCATTTTAACCAAATTGTGGTTTATTAAAGAGAATAATTGTGCAGTAATTTTAACAGCAGAGGTTACCTCCAGCTATGCTTATTTTAAAAAGTGGCTACGACCACTATTTACAACACTGGGTACGACCACCTAGGAACAACACTGGGTACAACCACCCAGAAACAACACTGGGTATGACCACCTAGGAACAAACCAAAGTCAGGGTTACATCCGTTCGACCAAGTTTTAATCCCAACCACAAAGGTTTTTGAAATAGAACTAACTCTAGTAAAGTTCTCATGTCCGCCTTTAACCGTAGACACGGTTGTTTAAACAGTTTACACTCTGCAGAGGTTGTACACTTTACCCACAAGAGATAATCAATTCATTGCCCCACATGATTCCTTGGTCATGTAGTTGAGAGATCATCACAATAACTTTTCAAATTATCTTGCCCCTTCCGTCTTCTCACCCTGTCACCCATATGGGCTGAGCCTATAAATTGTGCGGGATGTTCACCACAATGACTAGAGCAGCTGGCCCCCCACCACAACGACTAGTGCAGCTAGCAACTTCACCTTACCTCGGTGTCCCATTCAAGCTGGAACGCATCTGCTGCTTGCACTTTCTCGATCCCCTCCAGCGAGATGACTTTCAGGGTTTGATAACTTTACTAAGCCAAGTTGTACTTTACAGACTTATGGTTGCATATATATTACAATAGGAGGTCATCACCGGATTAATTCCTTTAAGTCATCTGGGCGGTTCATACCATGTATCCACCATTCTCGTGCTACATCCGCACCCACCATCCTTCCATCCGCCCAGATGTAGTAAAAGAAGTTTGGGGTTTTGAGGAGGAAACCAATTTATCTCACAAATACTTCAGTCGTGTACCTCCCACAACTATCCCAAAACGATTTCATGTTTTAAGAGATGATGACTAGGGCAGTTTAATGCCCTAGTACTTAAGCAAGACTAGCATGTAGCTTAAGTACAACCTACAGCTAGTAAATTACCATATAGTTACTAGAGTAACATGGAAATATGGATTCAATTGTTACAGGATGATATAATAAATAATTAACCATCAAATGGGTATTTAACTAACTTAAGAGTTAACATACATTTGCTTAAAGAATTAAAGCATGTAATTTTGGTAACTTAAAGAAATATAATTTACGTAGAAAGTAGGCTCAAAATGATCAAAGTATTGACTCGCCTTGATTAAAGGTAAGAGAGTCTTGTTAGTCTTGTGCTTAATAAAACTGGAGATCTCCCGCTTCTTCGAATTCCACTTGGATGAACGTATCGAAAAAGGAATAAACAAGCAAAGAGAACAAACAAATACACAAGAAATAACAAACGAACTCCAAATTAAATAAGACTAGAGCCAAAAGCAAGATCTTAAATTAAGATAAATTTAGAAATAAGCTTCACTTAAATCGGAGTTATAACGGGGAAGAACGGAGCCCCCGAAGGTTTGGTTTCGAGTACTGCTCATCCGACTTCGCGTGGTCACAAGGGGAGGTATCGACCACCCGGTCGGAAGAAGGTTGCGACCACCTGGTCGGAAAGAAGGTCGAAGGAAAGTTTTGACTACCGGTCAGAAAAAGGACTCGACTGCTCGGCACGGTCAGGAGAAGGACTCAACTGCTAGGCGCGGTCAAAAGAAGAACTCGACTGCAGTTGAAAGAAGGACTCGACTGCTCGGCGTGGTCGAAGGAAGGACTTGACTGCTCGGCACGGTCGAAGGAACACGAGAGAGAACAAGGCAAGGGAAACTCACCAAGACAGAGAGAGAGAGGCCGGGGGAGGTCGGCGGAAGGTGAATGGTGGTGGGGAAACTCGTGGTCGAAGGCGAAGGAGGACGACGATGAAGGGGTCAGTTGGGACTGAAGGAGAAGCGAAAATGCGACGGCTCTTGAGAAACAAAACTGAAATAGAGTGAGGGGAATGCTTCAAGGAGTTATGGGACACGAAAATACGCAGGTAGAAGAGGGGGCTGCAATGGTGCGGCGAGAACCGAGAAAAGGTACGCTGCGGCCTAAACTCGGGGTTTTGGGCAAACCACAGCAACAGGAGCGAGAGAAGGAGAGTTGTGTGTGGAAAGAAGATGAAGGGGGCTGCTATGTCTCTTTTATTGCCTGGAGGAGAGGAGGAGAGCCACCGAGGGGCTCGAAGGCGCGTGATCCCGAGGCAGGTGGCGACAGGACAGAGCCGACGAAGCAGGCAGGGGAGTAGGTGGGCGCATAGGGGTGCGTCAGAGTGGGCACGAGTGTGCCAAGGCGGCTCAGCGCTGACCCTAGGAAAATAAATGGGCTGACCCCAAGAGAGGATTGAATTCGAAAACCGAGCATTTAGCTGAAATTCGAAACCCAAAAAATTGAAATGAGGCAGAAACTAGAGAATTTTGCAAATACACAATAATTTAAAATAGGTTTTGAAAAGCAAGAAGACAAACAGAAAGAATTTTGCAAGAAGTTTATTTAAAGAATTATAATTAGTTTCTGGATGATTTGAAGAATAAGGAGGTTTAAAACGAACAAAGTGCAGGCGGGCAGGAGGGAGCGCTTACATAGTGAACTCCAGTATGATATCAACCAAGGCCAGCCCTTTTCTCATCTTCATGTCAGATATATCTAAGCAGATAAGGAGACAAATTGCATAAGACACACCTTTAGACCACGAATTGTGAATTGTTAGGAGGATAGTACTAGTAAGTAAGGATACATTTGTAACTGTTTGAATATGATTCATTTAGTAACAAAAATGCTATCTGCTCAATGTCTTTCTTTTTTTGATGGATGCTCAATGTCTTTCAGCACGTGGTTTCTCGTGCAAAGGTAGACAACTCCTTCTGTTATTTGCTGGGATGACGTGTGTTGACTGCACATAAAAAGGCAAGTTAAGTCAGTGTAAAACCAATCGTTACACACCAACTGATGGAACAAAACAATGGATATCAAAAAGGAAAACATGTGCATATGGTTAGACTGAATGTTGAACTTGAGACCTACACGTCTCAAAAGTATTTGATGCAATATAACATTGTAAGAATGGCATTAGTTGAGGCCAACGTCATATGTCCTTGACTTCTTGTTATGAAATCAGAAAGAACTATGCTTCATCCAGACCTTAACAGACAATATTTTATGGTCTTTTTCAACTCTCCACCCATGGGAACCTTTTATATTTTTCACTAACTAAAACATGGGTATCATGAGCCGCATGGAAGTATGCAACCTCTATGAGAGTATTTGGTACCCAGAAACAATAGGTGTTAGATTAACTATCAACAAAGGCTGCTGATTTATGAGCTGAGCATAAGCTGTCAATTGGCGCAGAAAAGATTTAAACTAACTCCGGTGATTATTGATCCAACAACTCCAATAAACTCGGTATATTTATTATCCTCTGTCTTGCATCATGCAATTCCTTTCCATAAGGAAAGTTTCAAGTATACAGTTTTGCACTATACATGAGGACGAACCAATCGTAATCTAAAATACAAAATCACTATACGAACAGACTCATTCAGGCCTGTCCATTCAGAATTTGGCATCCACACATAACTAATTCCTTTCCACAAGAAAGGAAAGTTTCAAGTATACAATTTTGCACTATACATGAGGACGAACCAATGGTAATCTAAAATACAAAATCACTATACGAACAGACTCATTTAGGCCTCTCCATCATTCAGAATTTGGCATCCACAGATAACTAAGGAAGGCGAAACACCTGGTGGTTTTCCAATGGCATACAATTTAAAAGAACATGGGCTCAGGAGCATCCACAATCAATGTCAAGAAGCTACCTTTTTTGTGCTGTCGATTCACTCCCTGTGATGTTGCCTAACAGGAGGCCACGAAGCAAGATTTGTTGAACCCGTCTATTTGCTATCGGCCTTAGCTGCCATGGAAGCAGCACGAAAATCACACAGGGAGGACCGCGGACCGACGACAGAGGAAGGGAGGGGAAAAGGAGAGTGCATACCAAGATTTTCTTGCCAGTCGACGCGAGGAGGAGGAGCAGAAGTGGGGCTCGAGATGCAGCGGGGGAGTGAGAGGTAGGGGGCGGCAGGTGGAGAGGTAGGGAAGCAGAGAAGGGGATCGGAGAGGGAGAGGGACGCGGACGCGAGGCGTCGGAGGCAGGGACTGGCGGCGGAGCCAGGGACAGGACGCAAAGGGGAAAAGGAAGGGGAAGAAGATGGAGGGAGGCCGAAGGGGTGATGCGGGAGGAAGGAGAAGAAGATTTGTTACCTTGCTGGGCCGGCCTCGAACCCGGCCGCCTCAGCGAACGGGAGTCGGAGAGGGAGAGGGATGCGACCGCGCGGTGCTAGAGGGAGGACCGGCGGCGGAAGCATGGACGGGAGGTGAAGGGGGGAAAGAAAGGGGAAGAAGCTTGAGGTAGACAGAGGGAGCGACGGGGGAGGAAGGGGAAGAAGCCGGAGGGAGCGGCGACGGCCGGCGAGGGAGATCAAAACTGCAGCAAACATCGAATTTTGCAGGGGCTGTGGGGGCGAGGAGGGGTCGGGAGAAGGATCTGGCATCGGGGAGAGGAAGAGGGAGGGCCAAGAGGCGGAGGGGAATGGAGCGAGGGGAACGGGGGCGCACGAAAGGGAGCAAGTAAGGACACGGGAGGAGCGAGGTGGGTGTGAAGGTTCTAGATCGGGGTGACATGGAGTGAGGTGGGTGTGAAGGTTATAGATCGGGGCGACGTGGAGCGACGTGTAGAGGGGAAGAAGGCTCGCGACGCAGGCGACGTGGAGGCGCGGGCGGAGGAAGGGAGGTAAAAAGCCGAGCAAACCGAGGATGAAGAGAACCAGCGAGAAGGTCGAGGTGGCGGCGGGGGAGGAAGGGGAAAGAAGGTTCAAGACGCAGACGCCTGTGGGGTGACGTGGCTGTGCGGGCGACGTCCGTTCCCACACGAGCGCACCGGGCGGGCGAGGAGGCAGGCAGGGGCAATCGGACGGACGTCGTTTTCCTGCCGACGTAGCATGCATAGGTGAGCTCTAATTCTTCCAGCCTTTAATGTTAGTAATGCTGGTGAGTCCATATTAACTCATAGGGAGCACAGATATCGACTTATTTTGTTTGGTTAACACGAGGTTAAGGCAAATTTGTTTACGATATATTGTACTAGTAGTACATGATGGTAGTATAAATCAAATCTGATCATTGATTTGTTAAGGATATAATAAATTTTCCTTTGTACTTATAGTTTTTTTTTCCCGTGAGAGTATTATGGACTTTTTTTAAACTAAAGTTGAAAATGTTACTCTTGTGTTATGTGATCCTTACGTAGACAATTATAATTTGGGGAATTTTGAAATATACCACTTCTCAGTTTGTGGTTTTGAAATATGTCACTCCTCAGTTTTTTCTTTGAAATATACCACTCCAAAACCTCATTTTTTTTCTTTGAAATATATCACTCCTAATGCACGTTCGTCTCGGTCGCTTGTGGAGCTCGTCCATGGCCGGATCGCAAAGCGCAAGTCTGTAATCAACTTCGCGATGACCGTGTCCGCAACATGCGCGATCATCAGCGGTGCAACGCTGGCCTACCTGCCCGGCGTGTCCATGTGCCCGGCCTTCGGGCTCGGCTTCGGCGGCCTTCTCTTCCTCCTGCTGTTCTCCTTCTTCTACGTCCCCATGCTGCGGCCACCCGAGGACATGCCCAGTTCTTTTTTCTGCGGCATATATGATCGCCACCACGCTCGTGCTGACCACAATCTACGTGAGGGTATTGTTTCTTGCTGTGTGTGACAAGCTCGCCGCTGCCACCGGCGTAACGTGGGCCGCCGATGTCGCGGGCGCAGTGATTCTTGGCTGGTTTATCTCGAACACGAAAGATGCCTCGGTGTGTTCTATTGCCTCTAAGGAAAAGTTGGCGGTGATCAATTTGGTTTAGTTGTTCCAAAAAAAAAACTGATCAATTTGGTAGCTGTTATTCTGTTAAGCAATGTTTTGCCCGTCGGTGCATGTACAAGTGTTTGACTAAGTATGAAGATAGGGTTTTTTTACGGTAGCGGTGAATTACGTCGCGGGAGGATATGTGGAGTTATATACAATCCTTTTCATGTTCAATAAGGAGAACTTTTACACCGATTAACAACACTTTCACAACATATCATGTAGTTGCTAACTTATCAACGAACGGAAAAATAATGAAGCTATACAAACTGCTAATGCAATCTTATCGAGATGACTGGTATGATCAGACCAATTGTTCTCTTATATACCGTTAACACCTTGTAGATTCCCCATGCATGTTGTCCAGAATGGCGATTACACCAACCACAAATGCTTGGTCATAGCCTGGTTGCACAACCACATGGTAGAAGTCCTTGCCGGCCATCATCCCCTTCGCTCCAATCTAGCGCACGCGTAAAAAACACAAAATTTGTAAACACCTCTGGAAGTCTGGATGTTGACGTGATTACACACTTAAATCCTAATTCCAATTTGACTCCGTTGTCTTGTCTGTAGAATTTTTTACCTGTGCTACGACATGGCCTGCTCGGTTTTTGACGGCGCAAGCTCTCTGAACGAAGGATCCAGTCACTTCATAGTCCCAGTGCCTCTTTCTTCCCTTTGGCTCGACAGTGACCCGAACATCACCCTTCATACAGAGGACCGGCTTAGGATCTTGCAAGCTGAAAACCAGCTTACTTGGCTCACCATAGTCCATGAGATATCCTTTCCACCGGTTGTTAATGCTCAATGCTTGGACAACACTTCCCTGAGAGATCAAATTAGATGAAACATTCAGAAAAGAAAATAGCTCAAGGATTTCTTGAATAAACAGTAGCTAGATCATGCAGTGTTGTCTCAGGGAACTCAACTGAACTTTTTATGTGAAGATTTGAACTCACCTTCTTGTGAATGAAGAGGATTGCAGTGCCATCACCATCCCTCACAATAAGCTGGCCGCTAGCCCCGATGATTCCACATCCATCCACGCTGAAAACGACCCTCTGCTCCCGGTCCGTGACGACGAAGCCACCGCCGTTCACGGTGGGAGGACGCCTCCGCACCATCAGCACGGCATGCAAAGAACTGCAGAAGAACTTGCTAACAATTGGGTTGAGGGTTGTGTATGCACCCATGATAGCCTCTGCGTTGAAGCTGTGGCTTGTGTGAGTAATGTGACAAAGTACTCCGTTGAATCTGGTATGCCTTGCTACCTATCCTTAGCGCAAACACTAAGTTGGCAATTGATGCAGAGAGGAATAAATAGAGTAATTTGAGTGTGGACGTGTCCCATGACTAATCTATGTACCTGCCTAACAAGGAATGCTAATGCATGTCGCGATTAATGTGAGCCAAGTGATTTGGATGAAGTATAACAGTTGAAGCAACGTATGACAATCAAGGACTAGTATTACACATGACTACAGGCGCTCATGGGAAACAGAATCTTTGAATTCACTTGCTTTGGGCTACCAAACTGCAGCTTTTATCTTTACACTTTTTCAAGAGTTTGCATTTAGCTTAAGAAGGATGATGCCTAATTATGCGCCCATGTTACTTTGATGGATGCCATACGGCAACGCTAAGTACCTCATGATGGACAGGTTCAGGAGATAAACCGAGCTTACCCTCATCACAAGTGATGCTAATTAATCATGCCTCAGAATATCCAGCTTTCAACTCCGAAGTTTTTCTCCAGCGTCAAACAAGGACATTAATCTTCGACACTAAGCAAACTGAGTATCACTTTCAGCTAGCAGGGTTGCTTCATGTCTCTCGCATACGTAGAAGTATAGAGCGCGATCATGTTCGCAAGTTCTAAATTGAACAGTTGCGCTTGCACGCATGTAGGGTATCTTCGATCCCGCGCAGTTTTCCTGCTTATCTGAAAGTGAGGTTCCGAACATGCGCAAACCGGCACGTCTGCCGCCGTAGACGCGAGGGAGCGTCGTCATGGCTGGGGCGCACGCGGCCCGTGCAGGGCGCGAGACAGGCGGAGGGGGCGCGCGAGAAGGTGGCGCGGAAAGGGAAGAATCACTAGCGGTTTAGCAGCGTTCGAGCGTGCGCCGCGGTGAAATCTGTGGCCGGCTCATGGACGGGGACGTAGGGGTCGACGATGGGGTCAGGGGTGGGTCAGCCGAGATGGGCTGGACCAGGTGGCCGGCTCTGTGCCTCAGACCTCGTCGTGCCGCGCACATGAAGGCATCGGCAACAGGTGGTGCGCCCGGCAACTGGCGAGCCGTGGAAAGCCTAGCGGAGTGCTCTTCCCGGCTGTCGCTCCTTTCCTGGAAGGCACGCTGAAGAATTCGGGTCCATAAGCACGAGTTCTACTTTAGTAGATCTTGGAGCACTTAGCGACGAGATCCTATCCATTAGACTTCGTTTTAATAATATAGAATATACAAAGGTTTTCTATTTTAATCCATTTATATATTAAGTGCCTCGGAGGTATTTATCACGCGCTTCTAGGACCCGAGACTCTTGAAGATTCATTTCCATTGCTCCTTTCTTCTTCCCCCAACGAGCCAGACTATTCGTGGCATGCAGACTTAAGAAGTTTCCTTGTCTTTGACGCGTTGCGTCGCGGACTTGCTGAACAATAGCCGGAGGCATCAGAAACAGCAACAAACTGCATCCGTCAGAAGGTTGTGAAGTTCAGATGCCCGTACTGCTCGGTCCTTCTTTGAAACTTGAAAGCAATGGAACATTAGTGTTAGAACAGCTCAGAAGACTATCCTCGACCAAACCGATCAAAGACTAAGCACGTGCACACACGAACACACTGGATGGAAGCCATGTACTGAAACTCTGATAGCGATACATAATTCATGTACGTGAGAACAGGAGAAAGGACTTTGGTGCTGCTATGCACTCATAGCAGCGTTTTCTATTTACTTCTCAACTTAAACACATAGCTTACATGGCTTCTTCACGTTACATGGCGCTAAGACCAACCTTTATACCCATACAATAAAACTCAGACTCGGACTCATCTACGTACAAAGCTCGGATTCGACCGTACGAAGTTGAGTTAGAAACGGACTCGACAAACTAAAATGGAAACTAACTCTAACAAAGATTACCTAACAATCACTCCCTAATCTTTGTATACTTACTTATATTTTTGTGTGCTGCCAGTTGGACACAACTTCAACATGGCTCCCACACATTTGGCCGAAGACGGTGGCACAACTCAAACACGTCTTGGGCTCCAAGTTGGACACAACTTCAACTTAGCTCACACTTACTTGTCCGAAGACGGTGGCACAACTCAAAAACATCTTGGACTCTTACTCATTGAGGCAGTCTGTCTCAACTACGACTTGCACCCCAACTCAGGGGCGAAGGCACGTTCAGCCATTGGGGTCTGCCGACACCGACGACTTTGCGCTAACCCCTTATAGCGATCAATTTTTGGCCGGCTATGACCCCAGTAAATTTTTCGTCAGACCCCGGTGGCCCAGCAGAGTCCAGGTACTCAGTCCACAAATAGCAGTCCACGGTCCATCTCAGGCATTAGGCCACATACGTGATAACGTGAATTGGAGAAGGGGCTGAAGGCCAAACGTTGCCTTTCCAGCTTGCCTCTGATCCACCGTGGGGTGTGTGGTGTGACCGCTCAGTTTCCTATCGATCTCCGACGCATCGCAAACTCCTGGCTCCTTCGTCGCTCTACCCGGCGGCCGGCGCTCAGCCGCCGCTCGTCAGTAGCTCCTAGCTCGGTTCTCTCTGATCTCACGTTTTCTTCTCCGGCTGTCCTACTCTCAAGCATCTGGACAAGGTACCCTGCTCAAATACCCAATTATTATGCAGTTTGCAATTAACGATCATCTGAATTTTGAGGTCTTAGGGTTTTTTTATTTTTTTCCCAGCTATACAATCCGAACTCAGATTCCAGCAAGATGCCAGGTATCTATCTAGACATCTAGTATTAACAATGTACACGCATACCTGCTACTGCTATTTGTTTTTCTTTTTTATTATGTGAATAATTTAGTAATTTGATAGGTAATCAGAGCAAATTGGAAGGATTCTTTAAAAGAAAATTACCCCCAACCGCAGCCGGTGATAATGAGAATAATCAAGGTGACACTTCAAGAATAAGAAGAGATGGAGATGGCACTGCATCAAACATTAATCATACTATTCAGCGCACTTCACGGATCTCACGAGAGGAGGTAAATTTTGATGAGCTTCCATATGATCCCGCAGATAGAAGAAGAATATCAGATTACATAGGCGATAAATTGCAAAATGACATAAGGCGAAAATATTTGACTAGAGGTCCTTGTAAGCCACCACCTGGTTTTATGTTTCCAACTACAATGATATCGGGTTTTCCACGACGGTGTCAACATGAATGGTTCACTAAATATGGTTGGCTAGAGTACAGTGAAAAGATGGATAGGTGTTTTTGTTTATATTGTTACTTGTTCAGAGATTGCAACAAGGGCTAAGGTGGGAATGATGCATTTGTAATAGATGGTTGGGATGGTTGGAACAAATCTGATAGGCTTCGAGATCATGTAGGCAGCAAATGTACTAGTTTTCATAACACAGCTGTGAAAAGATGCGACAATTTGTTGAAGCCCGGCCAGTCGATTGGTGATGCTTTAAACAAGCAGAGTGATATCACTAAAGAGCAACATCTACTTCGATTGAAGACATCTATTAAAGTTGTCCGATATTTATTGCATCAAGGTTTAGCTTTTCGTGGCCATGATGAATCAGTGGATTCCACCAATAAGGGGAATTTTCGAGAGTTAGTACAACTCTTGGCAGATGAAAATGACAAAGTAAAGAAAGCTGTTGGAATTAACGCTCCTAAAAATAATAAGATGATTGCTCCAGAAATTCAGAGGGATATTGCGAATTGTTTTGCTGAGGTAAGAAAAGGATGTCATATTTTTGTTTTACAAACTATGTCATCTCTCGTAGTCTATAAAGATAAGCTAATTTTTCCTTGTTTTTTGCAGATCATCGTGAAATCTATTGTTGAAGAAATTGATGGTGATGTGTTTTGCCTTTTAGTGGATGAGTCAGCTGATGTGTCTGGGAAGGAACAGATGGCAGCCGTCTTACGGTACGTTGATAAGCTTGGGATAATAAAGGAGAGACTTATTGCTGTTGTTCATGTGCAAGAAACGTCGACTTCATGTCTGAAATCTAACATTGATAATTTGTTTGCTAAGTATGGCTTGAGCATAAAGCAAATTAGAGGACAAGGTTATGATGGAGCAAGCAACATGAGAGGTGAATTCAATGGACTAAGGGCTTTAATCGAGAGAGAGAATAGCTTGGCATATTATATCCACTGCTTTGCTCATCAGCTACAATTAGTCATTGTCGCAGTGGCTAAGAAGAATGATGATGCTAGTGACTTCTTTGACATGATATCTCTATTGCTTAATGTGGCAGGAGCTTCTTGTAAACGTAAAGATATGATTCGAGAAAGTCAACAAGAGAGAGTTAGAAAAGCCATAGGCACTGGACAGCTAACTAGTGGAACTGGATTAAATCAAGAACAATCCCTTCAAAGAGCTGGAGACACACGTTGGGGATCTCATTATAAAACCCTTAAGAGCATAAGCAATCTATTCCCTGAAGTTATTGAAGTGCTCCAATATGTGGAAAAAGAAGGTCCAAATGATGCAAAGAGACGCCAAGCTCGTGGTCTCCTAGACTATCTCAAGGATTTTGACTTTGTGTTTCACTTGCACTTAATGTTGCTTATTCTAGGCCATGCAAATTCTTTTTCATTGTCCTTGCAGAGGAAAGATAAAGACATCCTGGAGGCCATGTTAGAGGTGAAGTTAACCAAACAGAAATTTCAGCAAATTAGGGATGATGGTTGGGATTGTTTGCTGCAGACTGTATATTCTTTTTACGAAGAACATGGCATTCCTAAGTTGGATATGGATGAGGAATATATTGATCGCCATAAGCCAAGGAAAAAGAACAATCGCACCAACTATCAACATTACCGATATGATTGCTTGAACCCAATTATTGACTTGCAGCTTGCAGAGTTTAGTGATCGTTTTAATGAGGTAAACTCTCAGTTGCTTACTCATATCGCTGCTTTCAGTCCCAAGAATTCTTTTGAGGCATTCAAATATGAGAGTCTAATGGAGTTGGCTAAGTCATACCCTGATGATTTCAATTCAACACAACTTAAGGATCTTGATAGAGAACTTAATATTTACATTGACAATATGCGAGCTGATGAAAGATTTGCCGACTTGAACACTATTTCTGAGCTTGCTAGGTTGACGGTGGGTACAAAAAAACATTTGGCTTTTCCTTTGGTTTATCGTCTTCTCAAGCTAGTACTAGTTCTTCCTATCGCCACTGCATCGGTGGAGAGGTGCTTTTCAGCAATGAAAATTGTGAAGACAATACTGAGAAATCGTATTGGAGATGGATTTATGAATGATTGTATCATATGCTTCGTGGAACCGAAATTTCTAGCCACAATTCCAATTGAAGATGTGATTGTTCGCTTTTATAAAATGGAGGATCGTAGTCGTAGAGGGATACTGTAAGAGGTAACTACTGTTGCGAAACCTTATTTTGTCACAACATGCATTGTTATTTTGTCAATTTGATGTTATACATGGTATTATATTATCGGAGCCGATAAATCAGCACTTAGTACTGTGACTGCTGACCCCGGTAGCCATTTATCCTGGCTTCGCCCCTGCGCCAACTCGTACTCAGACTTCAAGTTGGTCACAACTTCAACTTGAGTAACACACAGACTCGACTCAGGACGGCGACACATCTTCTCAACATCCCTCGCCTTCGCCTTTCGATGATTGGCACCAAGATGCATCATCGTCTTCAACGTCTTCCACACAGCTTTGGCTGTCTCCTTTTCGACCAGTAGGAAGAGCATTTCCTCCGAGATGTCTCTATAGATAGCCGCCAATGCCACCTGATCCTTGCGCACATGGACGTTGCCTCGTCACCGGTGACACAACTTCCCGGAGAACGTGGCATAATCTTGAGCACAAATCAAAAACTCAGGCTCCTCCTCGTCACAGAGCTGCATGTCATACAGTGCATCGGTCTTGCCGCCGCTCCTGATGCGCCGCCGGGATCCGCCGCGTGCGTACTCCCGCCGTATATACCACCCCGGGAGTCGAGATCAACCCTCCCGGGGCAGCAGCTAGGGTTTCGAACCTAGAGCTCTGATACCAATTGTTGGAACAGCTCAGAAGACTCTGCTCGACGAAACCGATCAAAGACTAAGCACGTGCATACGCGAACACATTGGATGGAAGCCACGTACTAAAACTCTGATAGCGATACACAATTCACATACGCGAGAACAGGAGAAAGGACTTTGGTGCTGCTATGCACTCATAGCAGCGTTTTCTATTTGCTTCTCAACTCAAACACATAGCTTACATTGCTTCTTCACGTTACATGGCGCTAAGACCAACCTTTATACCCATACAATAAAACTCAGACTCGGACTCATCCACGTACAAAGCTCGGATTCGACTATACGAAGTTGAGTTAGAAACGGACTCGACAAACTAAAACGGAAACTAACTCTAACAAAGATTACCTAACAATTAGAACGTCTGAGAATATCTCACCTGTTATAGCAGGTCATAAAATCTTCAACGTGACGTAGCTGAAAGGGAAACAACATGACGGAATGCAAAGTCCAAGCAATTGTTGCAACACAAAGGTACGTAACTCAACATTGGTTGCAACAGTGCAAACCAACAAATTCACGGTGTTGTTTGG